>CM032327.1:97262730-98733825 GCA_019022515.1 Quercus aquifolioides | reverse complement strand
TTCTTGTTCAAGTCTTCATGGTGCAGAGACTATGCTTATTGCACTTTTTTTATTAAAAATAAATAAAAAATCTTCTTGCTTGGTCAATGATCAGAGTCCAGAGATTGGAATACAACCTCTGCCGATCCATTTGCTCCTAACCGCTCCTCTGGATCATGCATAAGAAACCTAAAGAAGAATAGGATTGAAGTTGAATAATTATTTGACTACACAAACAGACATGAACTAAAATGAGTGCTTCGCCTCTGTGAATAGTATAGTCTAAATACACACCAAAATAGTAGATCAAGTTGTCTAACTGATCCAATTTGTGTGTATGAAGCAATGTGAATAAAATGACAATAATCTGATTTTGCGCGAACACATGTAGCTACACCATAAACTTAGGAAATAAAGGGAACAGTAAGTAAATTACCCAATGTAAAAACTATATGTAAGAAGACATGTCTGTATGCATAGTGTTAAAATTACATCAAAAGAGGAGATGTTATCAATCTCAAACAAACCTGTTAGTAACCTCCAAATTCAAGTTAGACATATTGAATTTAATACTATATTTGCAGAAAAGTACAAAATCTGAATGTTTACTGTAGGCAGAGAATCATACCTTCTTTTTTGCTTATTCAGTAATTTTTAAGGTTTTTTTTTTTTTTTTATAAATATTTTTTTAAAGAACTTTTCTGTTTCAGACATTCATACTATCTGTTTGTGCTCACAACATACAGTGAATGAATAAAGCAAGACCTAAACATACACACACACAAAATTGATAAGACAATCAATTACAAGCCAATATCAACACCTTAAAGGCACAAAGCATAACCAACCTATTAATTAAGTCTTGGGCCTCATAGGACATGTTGCTAGGAACAGAAGGCCAGGGGATTTTTCTGTTAAGAATGTTGTCAAAAATTATCTGCACACCCATGAAAAAAAGTGTAAGTGTTAAATGTTTAAGATCTCAGATGGAGAATTTTACTTAAACAAATGTGCAGGTGAGAAATCAATCAGCTCACAAAAAAAATATGTAATGATGTAAGGAGCACAAAGACGGATTTATTTTAATTTGGTTTTATTTAATTTTAGAAGGCAATATTATTTTTACTATTGGTCCATTGGATTTTATTTTAGGTCTTATTAACTAATTAGGTTATCAATATTTTATTTAATTCCCTAGAGTTATGGTTATTTTCGTAATTCAATAATTGGGCTTTGGTACAAATCAATTAGGGCTAGGATATTCCTAGTAGTCTATATAAGCGCACTATTGTACTAAATTTAAGGAATTAAGGTGCAGAAACACACAACTACAATAAAAATGTAAGATGGGAGCTAAATGTGTACATGCAGCTATGCAACATTCACATTAGAAGAGTAATTCCAATGATAAAGTTAGAATCTTCCACCCAATTCATCTAATACAATAAAAAAAGAAAATTGGTGAGGAATCTAAAGATGTTGCACACATTCACCAACCCATTCTAGCTTTGAAGGGTGGAACCCTGGTGGTTATTTTATATTTTTCTTGTTGAGACTTGTGTTAGAATATTGGTTAAGCAATTAAATTTACCATTTCCTAACAGAATATTGTTGAGAGTTATGTCCGCTCTACCTCTTTTTTTTTTTATAGGTAATAAGAGTTTTATTGATAACAAAGTACAATGTGTTTACAATTGTAAACTCACATCATAGTATTGGACCCAATTAAAAAGTTAAAAGTCCCAAGTGCTGGACCCCCACATTGACATAGAACAAATAGAAAATTTATCTATGTGTGGTTGTGGTGGGTTAAAGTTTAGGAGGATTGTGGAAATAAGATTTAGTCGTTGAAGAATTGTGTTAGGGATCAGATATTCAGATGAGTTATTTGATGGCTATTTGTTAGAAGAAAATATGTGGGGAAGGGGCTTGATTTGGGGTTGTAAGGAAGAAGAAAAAGAGATTTTTATGGTGCTCAGGGGCTGTATGAACAGTACCACAAGAAAAAGAAAATGAAGAAGTAAGAGGGAAGAAAAAAGAAGAAAAGAGCACGCACAAGCAAACGTGCCTCAATGCTCAAAACACTCTATAATCTATTTGATAAACCCCAATCTCCTTTGAATACATTGAGCACAAATATATACACACACATACTCCTTGTACTGGTAGTAATGGAACTCCCTAGTAATATTAGGACTCCTAGTTTGACTAGTAAATTAAAAACCTAATAAAAGACTAATTGAGTCCAGAATTTTCTAGCAATATTTAGGTTTTATTTTCTTTGAGTACAAGTCAGTCTTTCATTTGATTTTTAAACCCCAGACATTAAAACTACATGACTTTTACTTCAACTGGACTTCACACGTGGACCCATAAAATAATTCTTGAATAGACAAATTCGTAAAGTAATAGTAAATCAATCTTCCATGGAAGCATCAAACATGTGACTGGGAGTGTTAGAATATTGGTAAAATGATTGAATTCACCATTTCCTAATAGTTTAAACTTTTGGGACAATCAATTGTTTATCAAGTTGCTATGAGCAGGTGAAAGTGTATGAAAGATATCATCATCTAAAATTAGAATTTGGCATTTTAGCTAAATCTTGCTTGCACCACCTACAATTATGAAAATTTCTTAATATAATTATTCCTATTCTGCATTAAGTTGTACATAATCCCCAAAAAAAAAGGGAAAAACTATTCAAAAAGTTGTCACTGGAAAATACACAACATTGGTAGCCAATAATGCATGGATATCTACAGCATTTCCTGGCACCATGCCCGCAAGATAATGATAACATGTCTGACAAGGAAAGTATAGACTAATGGCACAGCAGGCACTAGACAAGACATAATAACATATAGCACATTTCTAAATGAAGGTGAAGTCTTCATTCAATCATATACATCAAATTTAGATTTTTTTATTGGAAAATTTCCACGCACAAGCTGTGGGTCCTGGATCCATGAGCCCATCTTCCTCCCCTAAGAATGAGGAGGAGGAGCCATCTGCGATAAAGCTCATTGGATTGAATCTTACTAGCTACATATATTGCTTAATGGGGGAAAAATGTTCTACAGAACAAGAGACTACGTAGATAATGCTTTTCTGATACATGGATCTCAAAGGAGCTTTAATTTCTAAAGAAGCACTAGGGTTGAAAAATAAGAATACCTCTGGACGTTCAGCAGTGAAAGGTGGAATTCCAGTAATCAATTCAAATAAAATGATTCCCACTGACCACCAATCAGCAGCATAACCTGCATGAAAGATTGGGTCATTTTAACTGCCCAGTATGTTTAAAATAAACCTAAACTCAAAGAAGAATTCAAACCATGCTCAGTTCCGAGAAGGATTTCTGGGGCCAAGTAGTCAGGTGTCCCAACAGCGGAGTGCTGTCGTCTATCATCTGTCTGTTGAGCATGTGGGTTATGGGCATCTGGAGTAGTTCCATTTGTCTGAGGTCCTGATAAATCCATTGTGCTGTTTATAAGGCCAATCTTGGATAGCCCAAAGTCTGTAAGCTGGTAATATAAGCAACGATTAGCATATTATTGTCATTCATCAAATGCTGAAGCAGATATGAAATCAACCCTGCAGAGGCATATACAAGGACATCTAGTGTGATGCATAATGAATAGAGACAGGAAGGTTGAAATAATTGCTCTCGAAGGTCTTATAGCTAATGAGTTCTAATCTCAAAAGGTTCTGTTGCCAACAAATTAGCTCATTTGATCACATACTAAATAAAAGGACGTCAACAAGTATGAGTAAGGGGTTAAGATACAAAACTGCACAAAATCAATTCTTTTATTTAATGCTTGAAAATTTTAGATAGCAAATTTATTGACAAAAGAATGCACTCTGAGTAACTCAATATCAAATGCAGCATCAATTGGTTGCCATGTTCCAGACTTTTCTTTTACTATTTTCGACACAAGGAAACAGATTAATCATCAAATGCATACACCAGACCTTGATGTGCCCATCCTGTGCAATCAATATGTTGTCAGGTTTCAAATCACGATGTACAATTCCGAGAGAATGGAGGTACTCCAAAGCAAGAACCTGCAATATGATAAAACATATTAAGAAAAGATCAAGAAAGAACTAAAAAAGAAGTGCATACACCCCAGAACCCCGCAAACCACCCCCCCGCCCCCCAAAAAAAAGAAGAAGAAGAAAAGAAATACAAATGATTTTAAACAGACCAGTTCTGCAATATATATACGAGCTACATCTTCGTCAAGGCAACTGACTTTCTTCAGCAGAGAGTAAAGGTCACCCCCGTTGAGATATTCCATGACCAAGTAAAGGTTATCTCTACAGGTGAATGAATAAAAAAATCGAACCTGCAGTACAAGATCACATATTCATTTCAAATGAATCATAAAGTACATATTAAACTATTCAACAGTAGCAGCTCTTGTGATTCAAAGAAACCAAAAATTGGATATTACCACAAAAGGGTTTCGGACAGTTATTAGTATGTTACGCTCGGCTAATATACGATCAACATCATTTTTTCGTATCATATCCAACTTCTTCAGCACCTGCATAAGCGAAATGTTGCACAATATTAAGAATCTGGACCAAGATTACCATTATGGCGCCAGAAACAATAATTACTCATTAAATGGCTGGAAAAAGGAAAAAATGGTGGAAAAAATGCTAGTACATTCCTTAGGAAAACATATCACTGCAAAAACAAAGACCACAGAGAATAAACTGTTTTTCTTTTGGGGGGGGGGGGGGGGGTGTTGTACGAAAGAATCTTGAGTGACATTGAGATTCTTGGAACTGTATGACAAGAATATAGATGCCAGTGACCTCATAAAAGCCAGGATGCTCTGATCATATATGAAAATGTGTTAATCATGGCCATATGCAACGAAAAGAGGTTTTGATAAAGGTGGGGAAAGATAGCAAACCATGATTTCACCAAAGATATGGCCCTAGGTGGTGTTATATGACAACAAAAATTTCCCGTAAGTCAACAATCTTAAGCAACTATGGTCTAAGACTTAGCTATAAGCAAGCATGAGGCTCACATTGTAAGTGAGACACCATATTTATCTTCTGCATAGAGCTATGTTGGGATCCATCAATTTGTTATATAACAGGCCATTCTGTTGTAACTCACCACCTTAACCATGTTCTTTTAAGCCTTCCTCCTCTATTTTTTTTTTCTTTGACAAGTAAAAATAATTTCATTCAAAAGAGGAGCTACTCGATTTCATTCGAAAGAGGAGCTACTCCTTAGTCTTACAGCTGTAGCTATCAGTCTTCCAAATGACCTGGCATCTTATATTTCTTTTTTCCACCTAGTAGCTCTACTTTTGCTTACAGTAGTGAATCCAAATACATATATAACAAGGACGATTCATATGATATTAGTCTGTTTTTCTTAGCAAGACGTTAAATGAAGAATATTTACCATTTGCTTGATAAATGAGTACCTTTATTGCAAAAAAATCTCCTGTTGTCCGCTTACGTGCAAGAAAGACTCTACCAAAAGCACCCCTGCTAATTGGTTTGATAATCTCAAAGTCATCAATGCTTGTCCGCTCTTTGTGTAGGGAATTTGAAGGAGTTGATACTGCACTACTTTGAGATGCATTATCCAACAGAGATCTAGAGCTTTCCTTATTCTTGCCATCACTCTTTGGGCTCCTAGTATCCATTAGTTCACAAGCAAGTAGATATTTTTCCCTGCAAATGTAGTTGAATGCGACAGGAATAACCCAGTGAAATGAGTTTAATTATTTAAATCCAATATCATAAGATATTTTTCCTAATACTAAAATTACCGCAAAAGTTTCTCTATCCGGCCTCCAAAGGTATCTATTACAAGAGCTTTAAGCTTGCTATCCAGTAAAACATCCTGCAAGTCTTGCATACAGGCAAGCAAAAATTCATGGGAGCCTTCTTTTGAAAGATCTATTTCAGACACACTGTGGGCTATGTCTGCAAGGTCAATCATCTGGCAAGAAAAATGTACAGGCATAAGAAATTGCATAAAGGCATTACAACAATAGCCATAAGGTGATCAATAGATATATTTAAGAACAGGAGCAATGAATCTATAAGAAAGATAATGAATGCTTGCCAGCCAAAAATAGACAAAAATGAAAAACTTGAAAGTAGAGTCCCAAGCTAGAAGGAAAGCAGAGTTTGGTAATCAAATACCACGTATTACATCGTGTAGGCAGCTTGGATGGCCTAGTTTAGAAAATATCTGAATGAGCTGCAAGCTCAAAGAAGTAAACAAAGCAGGACCCGAATTATTGGTGGGAGTCAATCTAAAATAGACAAATCAGATTACGCCAACAGATGTACATAAGCAGCCAGCTCCAGTATGGCAAGGGTCAACAGGAACTTTTGATCCGAAAAGATAACATTCTTGTTCACTTATTGTACAAAAGATTGTGAGCAGTTCATGTTCAAGGGGCAGGTTATCTTGTATGGTTTACTCAAGAAATGAGATTGACAATAAGGATCATTGTTATAATATGATGTGGGCTGCAAAGAACTTGACCCTTGGGGAACAGAAACCTTTATGAATAAGAACAAGATCTTAAAACAACAAAAGAGCCAACTGCTTTGTAGGAAAACCACAGCCATGTTTATTTCTACTATCCCAATTCCCCCTACATCCCCCCAAAATAAAATGTCTGCATTAATTAATTTAACAGAATCCCTACGCTTTTCCAATGGACAAAAATTGTACCACAACACTCATTAAACAATGACAGGTCCTTATTTATTTATAGTTGAATAACAGAAGTCCTTTATTTCTTCCTTTGCCACTCAAAAAATGACTTTTTAATCCTGTCTTCACAACTAAAGATTGTAGTAGTCATAGTAATTTGGTCATTCCCAGATTGTACTGACTTGATAGCAATGTCAAACAGGAATTAAAAAAAAAAAAAAGCTGACAAGAATCCTACATAGAAAAACAGGACAAACACAAACTAGTTCATGAATATTTTTTGTGATTAGTGTTGATTGTATCAAATATTCGATGAGATTTTAATGTAAAATATTTCTTAATTAAATTTCTGAGTTTTACTTTTTAAATCATATATACACTTTTATGGGAATATGAAATTCATTTTGAAAATGTGTAGGTTTCTACATTCTCTCAAAGGACCTTCAAACTTTGTGGAGATTCCCATTCTATCAATGGGATAGTTTGAGATATCTCAGTAGAATTTGGAGATTTATATCGTTAATATTTTAAATACTCTGTAACCATTCCATCAATTTGAGACAACCTATAATTATTAGGTGAAATTCCTCTTAATTTTAACTTAAATTTTAAGATATTTCTCAGGTCAAAATCACATGAAGGAGCTTTTTAAGTTGTTGATTAACATTAGCTTCTAATTCCAATGAAAATAATTGGGCTGACAAATGCAGTGAGGATATTCCAAGATTTACTGGTGACGACTAAATTGTCATAGCGATCAAGTGGTATCAAATTATCTTCGAATTACAAAGCTCAGAAACGTTTTTTAGCAGCATCAAAGGCTTCCGGAAGAGGCACCAAAGTACTTCCCAATGCCAAATGAAGTTGATTCTCACAAATAAAATGGATGTGTCCAGAAAAAAAAAATTATATTTTTGTTGTTGCTTATCATAATGACAACTAAACTATCAAAGAAGTGGACCACATGTTGCATTGACAGTTGAGTGTGACATTCCATGCAATGAAAATATTATTGACAAAGATCTGAGCAACTCTTGATAATTAAACTTAATTACACTCAGGGTTGACATGACCTCTAAGAAGAAGAAAAAATCCAATACAAAAATGACAGACCTGTTGCACATCCTCAAGCTCGGAAGGATTGTTATGCTCCAACCACCAGGAGTCAAAATGACCAGCTCTAGGTGTATTAGTGGATGATACTGATGTCATGCTCCCAGTTGAAGAGGATGCGCCATGGTTGCCAAGCTTTACACCCAAGTGACCCTTCAAGTTCATAGGAGGATGAGAATCATCTATGCAGGCTGTGTCCATCTCATGTATATCCTCAAACATTCCTTCAACACCTTTATTTCGCCACTCACTAATCTTGGGAGAGCAACCTTCAGATGCAATTGCCAAATTTGTAGTTTGTGTTCTTAAGTTTTCAGGGCTCCCATAAGATGCATGAAAACTTGTATTGCGCGACTCTATAATCTGTTCCAATATCTCCCCCAGTTTTATAAGACGTTCATCTAGATCCGGATAACTTAAATCACACTTGTCAGCATATGCACATATGTAAGAATGTAATTCCAGATGACAAGTAGGAACAATTTCCTCACATATCCGACAGATAACTGAATCAGATCCGTCAGCACTTTGTTCTTGCTCATGAAATGAACCAGAAATGGAATTATTTGCTGACTTTCCAATGCCATCAAATTGATGAAACTGTCGCACTAGTGAAAGTAGATTAGTTTGGGAATTTTGAATTGGAAATCTTTGTTCCAAGACCACAGAATCCTTTCTCAAAATTCTGTCATTCTCATCATCTGGCTCTATAGAACTGTAACAACTTGCCTCTGGGACAGAAGATAGCTTATTTTCTCGCTGCAATTCATGTTTGACGTCATGCTTCTGATTCAAAGCATAATCTGAACCAGAATCAGTAACCCGTGGATTGGGCACCCAGCTTGTTTCAACAGCAGGAACACTTTCTAAACATTTCTTTAGTTTTTTAAGGGATTTCGCGTCTATTGGTTCCCTATCTTTCTGGAACTGCAACAGTCTAGTGCAGCGTGTTAATATGAAGAGCATCCGTGTGAACGACCACTTTAGCATTCCTGTTTGACACTGATGCCTTTTCTCAGTCAATTCTTGAACAATTGTTTCACATTTGACACGAAACTCAGAAGAAGCCATTTCGGTACACATTTTAGCAAGAATAAGAAGATCATCTGCCATTGTCTGTTCCTTTGGGGATGAGTCAATCTTCTCAACAACATCCATAACATCCCCTGCCAAACTAGCTAGTTCCACATTTACCACTTCTTTGGCAGCATCAAATCTTGAATGCAAAGAACCCAAAAGCTCCTGAATATCTCATAAAGGAAAAAAGAAAAAAGATGTTAATCAGTCATAAATAACAAAGTCCAGCAGGGACCAATAATTTTGTTTCGTTCTTATCTAAAATTAACTTATCCTAAGAAATTGTTCTCTTACAACACAAACCAAAAATGGTTCTTTTTATCTATGGCATATTGGTAGAGTCAGCTACTACTAGATGTGATGATATCTCTACAAGACATTAGTTAAAACTTAAAATATGCCGAAATCATTAGCTTGTATAATTGCATGCCATGGAAAGAGGACTAACAAGAATGTATTGTAATAAGGGACATTAGGATTTAAGACCAATAATATAATCTAACCATTATAAAATAACAACATTCAATATGAATGTAAAACCATTTGATGATGTTTACATGTGCAGGTATTGTGTTACATTTTGCTGACTTGCTTGAATACTTCTTATGATAGTTAATTATTTTATTCCAGCATAAATTTTTTTTGATAAGTTATTTTATTCCAACATAAATAAGTCTATGTAATCGTGATATTGACAAGTGAATTTTGAATCCAAGAATCAAGTTCATAGGCAAACATTTAAGTTTATCAAACATCTCAAGAACAATGAAAAACACCCCTGTGAAGCCTTATCCAGAAGCAATTTTGTAGCAGATTTGCACTCTCTTTTTTTCCAACATAATTGACAACTGTTGATGGCACTTTTGTATGACATACGATAATACAAAAGCCAATTCACATTATGTGAACATATAATATTCATCAAACAATTTAAAAAGTGCAAAAAAAGTCTGTTTATCAAATAACTTACCCTTAAGTGCACTTGTCACAATCTAACGGTGCTAACCAAAAATATCAAACAAAGGCAATGGGTATTATTCTCAAACTATGAGTAATACCTCCAAATCACTGTAGCTGTGGGCCCGAGGCTGGGCAGGTTGAATGCCACCTTTCGGTCCTATTTCATGTGAAAAACTTTTTAAACCCATTGACACTTTACCATGGCTTGCACTCTCCCGTGAAGAATATTTTACATCTAAATGATTTCCTTCATTGTGTACTTTAGTTTGTGTAGGACTCTCCTCGTCTGGCGTCTTGACTTTTGAGTTGGAGCCCTGTCAGATAAGTAGCATGACTTATTTTCAGTAAATCTAGGAAAGAAATCATCATATGCATATCCTACATAAATAGAAGTAACTTATAAACAAATATCAGAAGAATCCTACCTCAATGTTTGGAGGAACATTATTGAAAGGTTGAGCTGAATCCTTGGAAAGATATGACTTGAACCAGAGAGCTATCTTCTTTCCTTTGTGGAAAGCTAAGGCAAGAAAGTAATTAAATATTATTTTGTTATGTTTCTTCAAGTAACCAAGAATGCTGTATTTAAAATGAGGAAGAAGGAAAACTACATATTTTAAGATTGCTATTACACAAAGTATAATCTTTTACTAGAAAAGACACATTATAAACAAATAACAAATCAAGAACTTCAACTTTTCCCGTCACCCAATACAGAAGCTCTTCTAGAGACCACTCTTTGTACCAACTCAGGCAGGAAGAGGAGGGTCTAAACCACCAAAAAATCTTAACAAGCAGTCCCAACTCCATTTAAAACTCAAGAAATTTTCTTAACAATCCTGGTAGAAATAGCTAAACAGAGCTGGCTTCAAATCAGCAGTGCCAAGTTCAATATGCCAAAGAGAATAGTCCTAATCATTAAGCATTGCTTGGGCTTTAAATCATACGAATTCTAACACTATGTTTGGAAGTCTGGATGGAGAGGAGATTAGAGGGTAAGGGAGGGAAGAAGAGGAGAGGGGATGGGAATTGTTACCCCTTCCCCTTGTTTGTATGTTTTGAAAATTAAGGAGGGGGAAGGGAAATAGAATTTCTGTGACAAATTCTGTACTCTATGAACTTAAAACAACGAATGAAAAAGCATTACAAATTGCTTGGCCTTCAGCTATCTCTAGGAGCTAACACCTTTTTCTGTTTTTGACAATATAATAGGTACAACAATAGGGCATGGCAGATTTGAACCTTGAACGTCTCCACTGGAAAAACCAAGAGATGCCAGTTGAGCTACAAGGCTCTTGACTATCACTAGGAGCTAACACCAGTTTGAAGGTCCATCTTTGAATGAAGATAAGTTCAGTAGATGACCCCATACACATCAGTAACAAAAACTTCAAATGACAGGCCTTGGCAGACAACGGTATCATTATTCACTTTATCTAGCCTTGATGTTAAACAAGTTTTTGCCAAAGGACCCCTTTAAAATGTCAGCTTTAGTAATTAATCAAGCCACCTTAACTAAAATCATCTCAGTATCCTTTACAATCAAATTTAAGCAATCCAAATTATGTTTCCATACAATAATAGCCCATTAAAATTTTGAAAAAAAAAAAAACGTATACGACAACTTAAAGAACCACATATATGACACCACTGGCAACTAGACAGTATTAAACACATACACACACCAATCTTCTAAACTAATTCTTAGTTTTTTGCTTTTTTTTTTTTTTTTTTACATCCTCCATAATCCACAAAACCAGTTTCAAAGAAATAATGAAATCTCCTCCCATAAAAAGAAGCTTCGCCAATACTTTATTAAACACAAGATATACAGCACATGCATATATTGATAAATTCGATAGTTACAACAGAGGAAGGGAAATTTGAACCTGAGCGTCTCAGCTGGAGACACAGGTGTCAGTTAAGCTGCAAGGCTTTTGGTGCATATATATATATATATATATATATAATCAAACAGTATATTTTCTCTTTCTATTCCAACATTTTCTGAGCAGCCAAACAGAGCTTAACGAAAACAAAACCAAAATTAAACCTCTGGAACAAGAAAACGCAAACCTACTTTTTCTGGAAGGACCAGTGGGCTTTTCACGTCCTCCCTGAGCCATAGTCTTCTGCTTCTGCCTCAACGGAGACCTCGAAACCCAAAAACTCGGAGACTCAACCGACTCGTCCGGTCTCGAACTCGGCTGTTGATCCTTCGAAGAAACTCGCCGAGTCTTGATCCGATTCAACCCGGTAGGTATTCCAACATCCGACGAAGACTCACCTTCACCTCCGTTTCGACTTGTCGCATCCATTTAGCAAAAATAAACTTCAAAAAAAAAAAAAAAAAAACGTTTCGAATAACCTGAAACTAAAAACTAAAACCCTAGCTATCCTCCATTTTACGATTAGCGATCAAAAATTGAGAACTAATCCAATCACAGCTATCAATCTATGAGCTTTATTCAATAAAATAGTAAGGCATATAATTTAAAGTCTTTCTTGCCAATTTATTGGGTGATTTTTTTTTTTTTTTTTTGAAATTTATTTATGGTTGTGATGTTGAAGGTTCAGAGTGAGTTGCCAGTGTTGATATGAGTTGTGAAAAGGAAGTAAAATAGCAAAAGAGAAAATGATGATTCCGCAATTGGGGTTCCTATTTGGGTTTCGTTGCTGTTGTTGTTGTTGTCTTCCCACCTTGTTTCCTTTCAAATCTCTTGCCTACATTGTTTTAGTATATTTTTGGGTACCTTATGGCTTATGCATTATCTATACTTTTTTTCTTTTTAAGTTTTATCTATACATCAATTCTAAATATAAATTTATTTCCCTACAAAAATTTCTAAAATTTTGATAATTATGGTTTTTTTTTTTTTAATTATTAGCATGTGTGCAGAGTTTTTATCATTTAAAGAAAACATAATACGAGTTGGTAATGGTAAGATTCTTAAAAAAAAAAAAAAAATTAAGAAGATTCTAAAAGATTTAAATATATAAGAATAAAAATGTGAATTCTCAAAGGTTTATATATAACAAACATATAAGAGGCTAGTAGCAGATATTTAAAATTTTTTATTTTAAATTAAACCTTAATAGTTAATATGATTATAAATTAAATTTTATAATAATGTTATTTAAAATTGAACCCAAAATTTTAAAATTGTATCAATTTGAAATTAATCTATACTATGGTTTCAAAAAAAAATTAATTTGTACTATATATAAGAGGATTCCTTTATTTGAACTGAATTTTTATGTGGTTCAAAAATACCATAATTAATGAAGGGTAACTTTTTTGAGAAATAAAGTCATAAATGTCAAATAAAAAATTTCATTTTGAATTCAAAAAGGTAACTCCTAAAATTTAGGATTTTTTTTTTAGCCTTTTTTATTCCATTTTCATCATAATAAAAGCAAAAAACCCCAATTTAAAAATTAAAAACTAAGAGAACTCCTAAAATTTAGCATTTTTCCCCTCATGTTCATCTTATTTTTCCTACTCAAACTTTTCCCTATATAACTACACTTTCAAACACGTGTTCAAAAAAGAAAGTACAGTTAATGCTTATCTCAAAGTTTATCATTTGTTTGAAAACTAAAAATATATATTTCCAAATTATAATAGATGAAAATTGTGGGGACAATTTTTGCTTCAAAGGCGAAGGGCTAGACCATGGTTGGAACCTTCCTCTTTGTGCCATATAAGGGGATGAACCAATGGTGATAGAGTACCACTAGTTTGGATCCTTTTAATGTGCTAGTAGTACTCTATCACCATTGGTTCATCCCTTATATGCCACAAAGAGGGAGGCTTTCTTTCCTATGTGGGACAACAAAAATTGCCTAAGGTTCCAACCATGGTCTAGCCCTTGGCCTTTGAAGCAAAAATTGTCCCCACAAAAATTATTAACTTTTATCCAAAAAATAGAAGAAACTCTAAGCACACTTAGGAAAATTATTGTGTACTCCTAGAATACCATAAATGTGTACTCTCTCCTCTCACATGAATGGTGGGTCTCACTAATTAAATTCATAGTGGCACCCACTATTCATGTGAGAGGGGGGAGTACACATTTATGGTACTCCGAAAATACCTAATAAATTTCTGCACGCTTATGCATAAAAGCTAATAAAACTATAAGGTTTAATTTGTAACATGCTTAAACTAGTGTTATGTTTGCACGAGATACAACTTAATTCAAAAAATTTGTATGAATAAATAAAAATAATTTTAATAATTAGTGAGTTATTTGAAACTTTAATATATTTTTATTAGAGTACATTAAATATCTTAATGACTCACATGACAAAAATACATTAATTTTAAGATGATATGTAATATATACATATATTAAATCGCGTTGCACTTATCAAAACACAAAATTATGATATTTTATCAAAATAAAGATTAAGTTTTATTTTAAATTTCTTGAAACTTTTGGTAATAGAATTTTAGTTAAGATAATAATTTTATGTATAGTAAATTATTGGTAATAAATTTTAATCTCAGGTAAAAGTGTGTGTGTGCGCGCGCATATATATACAAATTAAACCCAAGGTTGAAAAAAAAATCAATTGGATTCTAATTATTGTCTAATTTTGCACCAAGTGTCCTATTTAATTTTTGTTCTAGATAAGTTAATATTGTGCAAAAGAAAAAGAGTCTAATATAAATAAACCATAAAAACCTGATAAACAAAAAAGAAAAAAGTAAACTAAAAAATTATATAACTTTTATACTAGATATATAAAACTCATTTATGACTTAAAAATTGTGTAACTTTTATACTAGACATAATTTAAAGGTAATTATTGAGTACTCCCAGAGTACTATAAATGCGTACTTCCTCTCTCTCACATAACTGTAACTGTGAATCTCACTAATTAAATATATGGTGGGACCTACAATTTATGTGAAAAGAGGGAGTACATATTTATGATACTCCCGAAGTATTCAATAATTTTTCATAATTTAAACTCATAAATATGTGTAATTATAATTGTTTTTTATTATACCATGTATAGGTATGAGTTATACTTTTTTTTTTTTTTGAGAACGTGTATGAGTTATACCTTAGTATTGATAATTAACAAGAGAATATATTAATTTGACGCAACCATAATTTGTTAGGACTCCACTTCTATTATATATTTATATATCTTATAAAAAAAACTTATATTATATATAATATAATAGATGATATTATGATTGTCTCAAATAAATTGGTTTAATTAATGTTTTCTCTCTCTCTCTCTTTATAATGTTTTTATCTTTTTTCCATTTTGAGTGGTTGTTGAAGGATGGCACAAGCATCACATCATCACATTGTTAAAGTCAAAAGTGTGGGAGTATCATGCAAGTTGGCCGTGTCAAAATTAATTTTTATTCTAGAATCTACTACATCATCATAGCAGTGCGCTTCCTTTTCGTGCTTTTTCATGCCTTACTAATTTAAGTGTATTATCTCCACACACAAAAAAAATATTAAGTGTATTTTATATAAACAAGCTAATGTCGTCCACATGCCGCAATCAATTTCACTTGCTAATACTCCATGCCTACCAAAAGTATATTATTGTTTTTAAAACTAGTGTGTGGCACGAGCAATGTACCTATCCGGTTTATTGGAGAACATCATTTTATTGTGTGATTTTATAATTTGACGTATGGTATTAATTAAATATTAAAAGATAATAATCTAATAATAACAATTAACAACACCTCCAGCTGTTGAGGCGTTGTATAAGGATTTAGTGTCTTTCAATAATTAATAATATATTGGGCCCGGTTTCAAAAAAAAATAATAACAATTAACAAACACTTAGATAAAAGTACATCTTTGCATTGCCACTTCTATTGAAATGTCAATAATGGCATAATAAGCCTCACAAGTGCTTCGCGCGGGTGATGTCATGATGTTTTTTTTAATGTGACGTGGGTAGTTTTTTTTTTTTAAGTTATAAGAAGTTGGGGGTAGTGGAAGTAGGAAGTAACTTTTCTTTTATAGGAATATTTTTAATTTTTTTGTCGATTTACTATTTTAACCCTATGAAATAATGATAAGTTAATTAAATTATGAGTATTTTTTACAATGAAAAAGACAATAACTAATTTTCTCAATCCTCTTAATATATATAGATTATAGTTCACAAAAAGATGATGTACTTGTAAAAATATATCTCCTACTTGTTGATAAAGTATGTATCTTATTATTAAGTTTTTTTTTTTTCTTTTTTTGAGAAGATTATTATTAAGTTCATATACTCATTTAATTTAAGATTATTGACATGATAAAACAACTTGAATAATTGAGAAAATAACAAAATAAGAAATGATGAGTAGTTCTAGGACTACAAATTATTTCATAACTTTTTTGTCATAACTCTGATGTGGCAGATTGTAAGTGGTTAACTATCACTTACACATAAACTCACAATTTTTTGTTTACCAATTATACTCTACCACATCACAGTTATGGCAAAAAGTTGTGCAAAAGTTATGCGGTCGTAGGCTTTTCCAAAAATGATAGTTATGTTGCACAAACTTTACCAAACTCCATTGATGTACACCTGTAAGGAGAACTCAATGATATAAATAAATACATGTTTGAATTTCTGTCATGCTTGTACACCAAGTTCCCTCATGGTTGACGTAAATTGATCAATTGAGATTTGAGAGTTAAAAGTCATTACATAGAGGACAATTATAACTCAATAACTTAATTTAATCGGTCATCCACCTAAACACATAAAAGACTATTGACCCAAAGTATGGGTATTTGACTATTTCTTGCTTTCAAAAAAAGAAAAAAAGTTAAGGGTATTTCGTAGCTTCTTGCCGCAGTTCAATTATAAAAATGTGGTAGAGGGAAAAAAAAAATCATGGAGAACTTGTGTTACATAAATTGGAATAGTAATTGGGATTAATTCAAAGGAAGAAAGAATGCAGCAAGAAAACCAAAATAAATCAAGTTTCATTGTCGTTTTTTTAAATAAGGATCATACATTCATACCACCTTTTTAATAATTGAATATTACTCCAATATCCATCACAAAAACAAGCATCGATCAATCATTTTATGTTCTCAAAATAGATGAAAATATCTAATAGCTTTCATTGCGTTAACTGGTGCTTCAAAAATAATAGTGAAATAGAGGCATAATTGCCTAATTAATATCATTTTAATATTATACTATATTATCTTACTAACAGTAGAAAATAAACATACTATCCAATAACTACAAATTGTAAAATATTTGATGGTCGAATAAAATATTTGAGGTTCAATTCCCGTCTACATCAATTAATTAATTTAATGATAAAAAGTAATCATCAAGATTGGATACAATGTTTCTTGTTAATAGTAGCCTCCATTGAGAGCATTACAATTGAAGAGCTTCAGGGACTGAGAATAAGAGACGAGGTTTTGTTTTTTGTTTTTTGTTTTTGTTTTTGTTTTGTGTGATAGATAAGGTTCAACTTTAGGCTGGTTGGGAAGTTAACAGTGTCTCTAGCCGAGAGGTTATCCTTATTCTGTGGAATGTGTCTAACTTCTGCTATACCAGCTTATCACATGCATGATGAAGGCAATGTTATTTCTTATCCGCTCGTGTTTGAAATGAGATTGACAAAATTTACAGTATTTTTCTATTGGGGGCTACCCCGGGGAAGACAAATTACACTTGGGTGTTGGGCCTTTATTCCACAACCAAGCATAGAAATGCAAATGCTATTTTCCTGGTAAAACTCATTTGGAGATTAGTTGGCCAGAATTCTGACTTCCAAGTGTCAAGTACTAATACAAAGCCAACGATGCTAGGA
This sequence comes from Quercus aquifolioides, assembly GCA_019022515.1. Classification (NCBI taxonomy): domain Eukaryota; kingdom Viridiplantae; phylum Streptophyta; class Magnoliopsida; order Fagales; family Fagaceae; genus Quercus; species Quercus aquifolioides. Next base: position 98,716,156 of record CM032327.1, on the reverse strand, counting down.
TCTCAAAAAATTACACAATGTCTGCCACTTGTCATATGGTAAATTATGAGTAGTAAAGAAAAAGTGGTTGTTCTATAAGGTTTACAATTCCATCACTCATAACTGACCATGTGACGAGTTGTGGCAAAATTTGTATAATTCGTTGTAGTCTTAGCATTTTTCATTCAAAGCCAGTGCAATTTCTTGGATAATCTCTGTTTGCAAGGCTCCCCCATTTGGAAAAAGTCTTAAACAGGTTGGCAGTCAGAATTCTTGCCATACATGAAAAGCTATCACCCACAACATATATCAGTAAAACTTGTCAAACATGATATTCCCTATTTTCTAGCACTGGATTACATGTATCACAAAGACACTCAACATTAATGCATTTCCGATTACAGGAAGACCAGGTCTTTTGCAAATGATAAAAAAAATAATAATAAAATAAAAAACCAAGACACGACCATCTTTGAATCCAGAACACATCAGCAAGCCACCATTTATGAGTCCAGACTTCACCAGTAGGCAGCCTCCTAACAAAAGTAAGCCACCCAAAAACAAAACAAAAAAATAATGGTGAAGGTTGCAAAAGAATCGCCCGTTGCTTTTCGAGATAAATGATTGACCTTTAGTTACATCTCAGGTTTTCAGCAAACGAAAACAACACAAACCATTGCAATTTGATGAATCCCTAAAGGAGAATCTTATTTGCTTCTATATTTGTATTATACACGTTCTGTTTCCCTCTTTCTACAACAAACAAAATAAAGGAATTTTTTTATAAAAAAAATGCTAAAACTTTTTTTCATTATTTCCTTGAGCTACAAGAAGTTACAAAGTTGCAAGTTACAGATATTGCCAGTTTGAACAGCCCCATACAGATGCCAAAATGAACGGTCCTAAGGATAAAATCTGAAGGAACTCTGAGACTTCTGAAGCAAAAGTTCATGCAATTGATTCAAGAAGTCAATTGTTATCATCTACAACTTGATTGCTTACAAACAGACTCTCCCTTCTTTTTGGAAAACCAGAAGATTCTAAAGCTGAACCCCTGAATTTTAACTCTGAAGATGCTCTGAAATTTGGGTCAACAGAAGCTGGTCGAGAGTTATGATCTGCAGAAGCCGGTCTAAAGGAATTAGTCGCTCCACCAGGATAACGAGTGGGAGAAACATACCTTCTTGATGGACCTCTTAGACCACTACTTCTAAGATCCATCATATCAGAACCTCTAGAAGAAGAGTCTACAAAAGATCTGTCCCCAGAACCAGTTCCTAATGGAGCTCCAGTCGTGGCTGATGTGGAGCTAAAAGGATCATCTGGCCCCCATGAAGTAAGTGCTTCCTTTTTCTTAGCAAAAAATTGCCAAGCCCCAAATAGAAAAAGTATGAAGAATAACACAGGGCTGGTCCATAGCATTGTATTAAACTCCCCTTTAAATATTGGAAGGTTAGAACGATACATTCCCACGTACCCACTTCCAAGGCCGAGAACAACAAGCTTTTCACGATCACTGGCTACTAAGGGTATCACTGTTCTTCTCTCAGCATCCACATCCACCGCTTGATTACTTAGAAAAGATGATCTGATATCATCCAGACCAGCAGAAAAAAGAAGCCGAGGTGCACCAACCCTAACATAATGATGAGATGAAACATTATACACAAAGACCCTCTCCTCACTAACAATAAGCAAAAACCCCCTAATTGCCTGAAATGCAAGAGGCTCATCAATGTCCATTTTTCTCTTGGATCTAACCCTGCATTTGAAGTTCATTATATCCCCCAAGAGCAACACATGAATCAAATCACCTTCTGAGGTAAAGCCATATGCTTTAGACCTTTCAGTGGCATCAAAAACATAATACCGTGCAAGAGAATGGTTCAAGCCTTCACACTCAGACTCCTTAACTTTCATGCTCCTCAAATCCAACGACCCTGCACCACTCTCTGTCAAAAACAAAAGCCGTTGCTTTAAGAACGCAAGTGGCTTGCTTGCTGGCATGGTTGAACCAAAAACAGTTCCATTTTCTGTTAAAACTCTAATCCTTCCACTACCATCCACAGACAAAATATACCTCATCCTCCCAACATGATGCACTTCCAAGATATTGATCGGAAGCCCATCTTCCCCACTTTCAGTTGACATGATCTTGCCCGCATTTTCCACAAAAAGTGAACTCAGTTCATCTCCATTCGACACCTCCCAAATCCGATGCATCAAGATCACACCATTCTTATGCCCCGTCACCACAACACTCTCATTCTTATAAACTGACATGTACGAAAGCATGGCTGTAATAGGCGAATCTGACCTCGTATAAAACTCGACCAAAACATCCCCATTTCTCAAGAACACATAAACCCTCCCTCTCTCATCCCCAACTGCAACATACTTACTAAGCCCCTCGAAATCCCGAAACGGCAACACATGAATACAAGTAGCATCCGAGTCCAATTTCACAGCCGACACAAACTGAAACCTCTCAGACCAAAATGGGCTAAACTTGGTTACAGAAACCGCCCTCGCTTTCTCTCCCTCTCCCTCTCGATTTTCACCTTCCAATTCGTCTTCCTCTAAATCCTTACCTACCCTTTTACCTCTTTTATCCTTTTCATTATCTAGATTGTGCCTCTTATCCGTATATGCCACCTTCGGAGACTCCGACAATTTCGATTCTAATTTAGTAACTATTTCACTAAGGTTTCTCACTAAATCCTCAAGCTGGTGCAATAAAACTTGTTGCTCATTGATTTTACTAGCAAGTTCTGTGCTGGGTGCAACACAAGGATCATGTTCGTGCTCGTGTTGGATTGAGAGAGAGCTAGAGCTAGAGCTTTCCAATAGTGAAACAGAAGTGAAAATGAAAAGCAAATAGAGTAAGAAAAACTTGCCTCTGTGTGGACTATTCGCCATTTGTAGAAGCCTTGGACTTCGGTTTTGAGGTGACTAGATTCAGCGTTTGGCCATAATAGCACACGCGTGGATTTCGGATGGATCTTATATATATTTTGGGTGTTTGGATCTGAGAGGGTTTTGGACAACTAAGATTTAAAATCCCATGACAGATTTTTGAGGAATCTCAATTGGGGATCTTCTGATTTAGAAAGGTAAGCTGTGTTTCACTGTTTTGTGTTAAGGGTTTTTGAGCTTTCAGTTTTGACCTTTGTCTGAGAAAGACTATGAAGATGTCTGAAGTCTGAAGTCTGAAGTGAACCCATTTTTAGGTGCAATTGTAGGGAATGATTCAGTCAGGTGAGCGTACTTAATACTTTGTTAGGGACCTATGAGAGTGTGACACGTATAGATTATTTCCTCTTTTAGGGAGAGAGAGAGGTCTGACCAGTTAGATACTTTTCCGCTTCTCATCACGAGGGAAAACAATGTTCTGTCCAAAAACTAGGTCGTACACTGTTTCAGTGTTTCCCTCCCCACCATAATACACCTCAAAACAATTCAAAGTCAAAAAGGATAAGGGTTGGAAAAAGGTTAAATTCTGAAATCTTATTGGTTCGATCTTTGGTGGCTTCTTGAGATAGTTTGTGCCTAACTAACACCTTTCGAGACATCGGCAATACATTTGAAATTTTTTCTTTTTCCGGGTTTTATGTAAATATAAACATATATATATATATATATATATAATAGACCAATTCTTTTTATTCAAAGATTTATCATCGATAATTCCTAGCCACTATCATCTTATCAAAAGTGAGTTTTAGTGGACTCAAATTGTAAAGTCTTTTTATTAAAAAATAAAAATAAAAAAAAAAAAAATTTTAAGAAGATTTTTACTTATGAAATTAAATTTAATGACTTTTTTACTTAAACTCTCAAAATACTTTTATATATTTAACTATTTATTTTAAAATAAATGTCTAATAGTAATATTGTTATAAAATGAATTTATTTCATTCCCTCTATGTTACTCCCAAATAAAATTATTTACATTCCATTCATTTTCATTCCTTTATTTTAAAACATCTAATCAAGGTTACTTAATTTCATTATATTCCATTCTTTTCCCATACTTAATACATTCCATTCCGTTCTTTTTTATTCTCTTATGATTATTCTATTTCATTTTATTCCATTCTCTTATGAACTCCCAAACGAGAAGCCTTAATGATTTTGGTGTAAAAAAATTTCATTATTTTCCCTTGCTTAATACATTTCACTCCATTCTTTTCTATTTTCTCATGATTATTCCATTTCATTCTATTTCATTCCCTTATGAACTCCCAAATGAAGCCTTAATAATTTTGATGTAAAAAATTTTTATAATCATACCAATTAATTTTTAGTGTAGATAAAAATCAAATTTCAAATCTCTTATTCAATGATAATAATTTTAATCAGTTGAGCTAATTAAAACCTACTAATAAAGTCTTTTATAGTTAAATAATAAATCTAAAATTCAATCTCACATATACTAAAAATCAATTAGCCTTTCTTAATTTGATAATAAGAGCAATAATCAAAAGTTGAAACTATATATATATATATATATATTAGCCATGATATTATTCTCAAATTTTATAACTGAAATTGAGTTAAAGGCATGATAAGTTTATTTGCCGTTGAATGATATGACACAAAGACATGGCCGTTGATGTCACCAAAGGGACAATTCTTCAGTAGCCGACTGATCATTTGCTTGCCAATCAGTGAACTGACGTTGGAACATCAACATTACTCATATAGATTATAGTATTATACAGGTGTTAAGTACTCCCAGACTCGAGGCACAACTTCATCACCAGGAAATAACATTCCCAGTAGTCTACTGATTTGAACCAGAAAGAGGGAATGCATTGCAAGCATGCAACCAATATATACAGGAACAGCATTACTTTCACAGGCGAACAGCAGATCCCCATCAAGATTCCCATTAAAGGCAATCTGATATGACCCAAACTCAAAGCTAAATATAAGGTAACCAGGGCTTCTGAAATGGGCTCAAATAGATGTAAAGAATATATGATAAACAAATGAACTTCTCAAAAAACATTGAGCCAAACAATAACAAGGCATTCTTATATATACACATCAAGCTTTTCCTTCTGTCTTTATTGGCTTCTTTGACAATTTAAATGCAGCAAATACGGATTCAGTTTGCACAACCATACTATCTCGAGTGCACTGCTCAGATTGCAGGGAAGATCGCCTTAATATCTCGAACAGTGAAGTACCTGACTTCATTTCAGCTACAGATCTTGTGTTCTGGGCACTAGCTTTAGTTTGTGAGTTACTGAACTTGGCTGAAGCAGGCCTTTTTGGTTGATTCTCTCTCTGAATCTGCAAGTTCAAATAAAATTGAAGTTGATAAATTGAGAAAGATATATTTAGCATTCTATCATCAAGAAAATGCCACAGAAGCAACTGGAATGAATGCTGTGATGGTAAACTAAAACTTCATATTTGAAATGTTATCAATAAAGGTGCATTCTGATAGTCCCTAAACAATTGCAACCAACCCAGAAATTAGAAAACCTCAATATTCTCATTGCATCTCCAATAATAATTCCCCCCCCCCCCCCCTTTAATCACCATATGGTAAAACAGATCGCTGACTAAGTCAGTGCAGCAAGTAAAAATATATCAAAAATGAAGCAAGCAAGAAAATTTGTATATACTTCAGCCTTGCTCCCTGTTTGAGCTTACCGCATCAGAAGAACCCTCTGACATTGAGATTGAACTCCTGCTGTTGCTGTCATCTAGACCAGACATTGAGATTGAACTCCTGCTATTACTGTCATCTCGACCAAAAATAAAAGAACGAACTTTGCCTGATGCTTTCTTTTGGGATGAGGGCAAGGAATGATTTGACCCCCAACCAAGGAAAGAAGACTGCAAGAATAACCAATGCCATAGTTATAGTTAATTCAAAATGTTCTTTATAACTGATATCTCCCATCAATATGTGTATGTGCACAGAATTTATTAAAAATAAAGTTGGAAGCAGAAAATGAGAACTGGATTCCCAGTGTGCAAAAAATGTTCACGAATATGCATGTTAGAAGTTAGAAAATGGAAAGGAGACAGGAACCAGCTATCACCATCATGGAAATAGAACATGCAGGCTATCTGGCATACCTTTGCTATGAGATCTAAAACAAAAATGTGTTCTTTGATATTTCACTTCAGCACACTGGTTTAAGTTTGGATACTCTTTTTGTTACAGAAACTGATAATCAATTAAAATAGCATAGCTAACAATACTGCAATCTACATTCAAAATCCCAAGTGCAAACTGGTTTACCTTGGACGGTATGTTACTCTTTCCTCCAACAGGTGGCATTTTAAAAAGGGCTGCATAAAATAAAAATAGCAATAACAATAAGATGAGAAGCATAACAAAATAAACACAGAAGACTGGTGGCTGAAATATAATGCAGAACTTTTCTTTTTCTTTGATGAGTAAAATATAGAACTAATATACTAAAGACCATACAAGGTGTTTTGGCTTTCTTCTTAGAGTCAGGGACAATATTCAACTTCTTTATAAGACCAAAAACTTCTCTGGAACTTTCATCCTCTGCCGGTGACAAAAACATAGCTGGCTCCTGTTTCATATCATAAACTTCAGCGACCATCTTGTGAATTGTACAATACTCAGAACAAATAGCATAATTGATATAACTAATACAGACCAGATCTATTATTAGACAAGATAGCAGAAAATTCTGATAAAGCATTAGAAAATAAATCATATTTCTGAATATGATAATAAATAAACTGCTAAGAACTCACTGATTTCTCAAATAGGCACTGCTTAGCTAGCCTCTTTTCTGTTTCCTCATCATCAGATGATAAATATACATCATCCTTATCCGTAAACATTTGAGGAATCATTTGCTTTGCTTTTTTTAAATTCATCCGGGCAACATTTGTTGGGTTAGAATCTTCTGCAGCTTCATCGCCAAAATCTTCTTTGTATTCATCACCTTCCTCATCTTCTTCCTCTTCAAGCAAAGTTGTTTCTTTCAATTTTGAACCACAATTAAATTTCTGCAAAAGATTTTCTGTTCCAGCTGCATCCTGTTGTTCAAGCCACTTCTGATGAAGTTGATTACGCTTCTCATTATCAACTGGCTTTTCTTCATATCCAGTTGCTATCATATCCTTAAGTTCTTCTAAATCCTCATTGTCCTCATCTTCTTCATTATCTTGGAACCGAAGCATGTCATTATCACTGTCATCTTCTTCCTCTGCTTCATCATCAACAAATGCTTTAACAGGATCATGAAATGAAGATAAATCAGTTAATCCATGTGGATGGGGAGCAATGTTCTCCTTGTCATTGCCCTCTTCGTCAGAAGAACTACAAAAGAGAAGCAATAATCAACTTTACATTTTAGAACACCTAGACTGTGGAGATAATGTAGAGTCCAGTATGGTATGCCTAAAGTTTATAATAGCCAACTATAGTATGGATCACAATTCACACACACACAAAATAAATAAATATATATATATAATATTCACACAAAAAAATACCATTGTAATTGATAAATGATTATTCAGATGGTGAGAAAAGGAACCAGTTGTCATAGACAAACATAAATAAGTAAAACCATACAATACAGAAACAGAGAGCAATCTATTCCCTGACAGTGATATCCTAATAAGGTCACAAAACAGATAATGATTTTGTTGTGTAGAACTGTAAAAGAAAGAAATTCTACAAACACTTACACATCATCAGGAGGAGCAGAATCAAGCTTTAAATTCATTGCAAGTATGGATGGAGCCATAACTTCTTCCAAGGGACTGCTGGGTGTCTTGCTAGGTAGCTCATCCATAGAGTCACTTGTTTGGGAATCAGAAAACAGCTCCTACAACATACAAATATACTAATCATCCTTAGAGTTACTTGTTTTGAATCAGAACACAGCCTTAATTTTTTAAACAACACACCAATAGGGTAAGAATAACTTCCAAACAATTCAGTTTTTTTTTTTGGGGGGAGAGGGGGGGAAGAAGTACCTGGGTATCACCAATTGGAGCTCGAAATTCTTGTTTGGATTCCTCATCCACATCCTGCAACGTAGAGGCATTACAACATATGGCTAGTCCATCCCAAAATAAAGCAAACACCCCTCTTGCACAAATCTGCAGACTATGCTACTAAAACTCAACTCAGCCAAGCCTTTATCACAACTAATTAGGATTTGGGATCAGCAGCAATATGAAACCCTTTTCACCATCCAATGCTATCAAACTTACATTCTAAAAGTTGCAACCAGAAAAAAAAATAATAATAAAGAGCCTAACTTCTGAGAAGCACTGACTGTAATGATCACCACGACAACAAAAGAACTAATTTAGGTGTCACACTTAGAGGGTTTAAAGTGATGACCAAAATGTTGTGCAATTATAATTGTATATTTCAAGCTTCTGAGATGTTGCCATTCAACTTAACATTGCTTGCCTTCTTGCCACATCACATATTCACATAAAGTCATCAATAAACACATTGCTCAATATAAATATAGTGAAACATCATTTACAAACTTCCAACAATTCTCCATATATGTACTAGTTATTAAAGTTTATACACAAGTTATTTTGGGACAAAACACTCAATCCAACAATACCCTAATAAACCAAAGGTAGCAATTGTTGCACACAGTGTGAGTACATACACACTGAAATAGAAATTACCTAAATGGCTAAACCAAATTCATGGATACATCAAATGTTTAACTTGTTGAGGTAAAAAAGAGTTATGAAAAATGTAAAACCATGTATGTGCAATCCTTTATGGTATTAAATTAGTGTGCCTACACTTTTTTCATTTTACAACAGTTAAATTCATCAAGAATTTGTCGTGCCTTTTAACTCACCATTTGCGAAGGTATACGTTCACAGCTGGAGTGATCTTTAATATTACTTGGTTCATTCATACATGACTCATCTAAATTGCCCTTTGTGCTAGCAGGAAGGTCAATCGTTTCTTCACTAGCCACTTTTACCCCTCCATCATTTCCCCTATTTTCATCAATAGGACTACCTGAATTACAATCCACTACCACCTCCCTTACAAAACCATCATTGCCATCATCATCATCATCATCATCAAGAAAAGACATACTGTTTATAGCAACAGACCTGTCACACACAAACCAAGCATAAATACATTGACCAATATGTACATAAATATAAACCCAAAGTAAACTACCCACTTTTTTGCAATCTCCAGCTTTCGTTGGTGAATCTTCTCCAAAACTGAAGATATCGGCTTTTGAACAAGCGGTACGGGTTTAAATGATGCATCTCTAGTTTCTAAACAACAAAGACAAAATTGTTAAACTAATTAAACCCACTAAATCAAACTATGCAAACAAGTTCAACAAAATAAAGGGTCTTAAACATAACTTTATACCTCGTAAGAGTCTCTGAGACTCAGCACGAAGTTGCTTAAGATTGTCCCTTCTTTCCTGTAAAAATAGCAGCAACTATTAATTACAACAAAAACAAAAACAAAACCCAAAAGAGAGAGGGAAAGAAATACCTTTTTAGTCATTTTTTTGGTGGTGGCATCAAGATCAACAACACTCTCATCAACATTCTTCTTCTTTTTCTTCTTCGTCTTCTTGTTGTCCATATTTTCATCAAGCTCATCAGAACTACGTCGTTTCTTCACTGGTTCCTCAATTCTCAGATCCTCAACCCCATCTCCCATCTCTTCGCTCGGATCGTCGCGTTTTGCGTCGAAATCGTCACCCACAGAGTCAAACTCCAAAACCCTCTTAGTCTTAACCCCCAAACCATTTTCTTCTTCTTCTTCGCCACCCAAACCAAAATCCAATTCATTTCCTCCATCAAAACCCTCCTCCGATTCCAATTCCGATCCCGCCCCCGACGGCGACAATTCCTTCAACTCCTCCGAATCTAGGGCTTCAGATTTAGGGAAATCCAACAAAGGCGAGGAAGGCTCGGTGGAAACCCTAATTGCTTTCTTCAAGCGCTTCAGCTTTCTCTCCGAAGGAGAAATCTCTTCCGATTGTGTGAGTAGCTGAAAATCATCGTCGCTCTCCATATCTCTCTGTGATGAAATCAATGGAGAACAACTAGGGTTTTTTTGTCAGATCTATAATCTAATTTGTGAAATTCTAATTTTTTAGAAATGAAAATAGTATTACAGGTGGTGACTGTATTGGGTTTTTATTTTTAGGCGGCAAAAGTTTTGAAATTTTTTGCGATTGGCGCAATTTTTAGGGTTAGGATTCGTATCGAACCGCCAAAGGCCGGGCTGGGCCGTTGAGTCTGATGTGTGGTTGTGATTGAAACATGGGCCGGGATCGTGAGTAGTGAACCACTTAGGATGGTTCTTTTCAAGGATAAATAATAAATGGGACAAAATATATTAGAACTTTAAATGTGATTTGAATTAGGTTTGTCGGGCACGTAACTTCTCACAAATCATAGACGAATTGATCTGACTAAAAAATACATTATGAGTGCTCCTATTCTCTCTAGAGAGGAAGAAGCAGAGTTAGCACGCAGTAATAAAAAAGTAAAGGATGTGAGTCACGCCGAGTTCGAGAGCCATATGAGGGAAGGCCTAACCTCCTTTCCTTCGAGTCTTGGGATTGCTAGACACCCTCTATCGTTCAGGGATAAGCTTGTGGGAGAGATACCCGATGCTTATGTTCAAGCTTTCAACTTTTCTGAACTAATGGAGGCAGATGAGGAGCGCTCTAATCTTAGAGAGGGTCTTGTTGCTGTTCCTTTTTCGAAAGAGCTGAAAACCCGCATTCGGTCTCCCTGGAGTAAAAGCCTTATTGTCAAAGTCTATGGAAGAGCTGTTGGGTTTTCGTTCCTCCATAGCAGACTATTGTCTCTTTGGAAGCCAGTAGGAAAGATTGATTGTGTAGACCTCGGTCAGGAGTTTTTCCTTGTCCGTTTTGCCGTCAAAGAGGACTGTGAGGCGGTGCTAAGAAATGGCCCATGGTTTATAGGAGAAAACTTCTTATCCATTAGACCATGGGAACCAAATTTTAAACCAGCCGAGGCAAACATTTCGTCGGTGGCTATCTGGGTGAGGTTGAACGAGCTTCCCATTGAATATTATCACGTTGAAGCTCTCCAACTCATTGGGAATGCCATTGGTAAGGTGTTAAGAATAGATACACACACAGCTACTGAATCCAGGGGACGGTTTGAACGACTGTGTATTCAGGTGGATGTTGGTAAGCCGCTTACCACAGCTCTTCTCATTGGGGGGAAGGAACAACCTATGTGCTATGAAGGAATACAGAGATTATGTTTTTCCTGCGGAAGGATTGGCCACCGTCGTGAAAATTGCCCATATGTTGTTTGGAAAGATGCTTCTCAGGCGAGGGAGACCGAGGAAAAAGAGGACAAGACGATGAGCCAAGAAGACGTTGTGCATGCTCCTGCCAACTCAGGCAACACGTCGGGCACGTCCAAGGATAGTGGATCGTACGAGGGTTCGGTGGGAAAGGACACGTTGGTGGACAGTGCCAAGGACGTGTATGGGCCGTGGATAATGGTTTCACTCAAAAGAAATGGGAGTAAGGTGACAAAGAATGTGGTCCCCACTGATCAGAGCACACTAAAGATGAAAGGAATAGGAAAGTTTGGGCCTAATGAAGTTGCTCACAGGGAAAGTAAAAGGAAGGTGGCAATGGAACTTAGCCCATTTGAGGCCCAAATGGCCAATACGGTTTAGTCAATTACCAATAGGCCGAATCACACAAGCCAAAGCTCTGGACAGCCCCACGTTAAAAATAATAGCCCAAAAGTTGAGTCAAGCCTCTCTATTAGGGGTAAGAAGGGAATTGCCAGGAATAGGGCTCTTTTAACTAGGACTATAAAAGAGGCAGCTAACTTCGTAGTCAAAGGAGCGGACACAACTGTGAGGAGTTCATTTTTAGATAAACAGAGTGACTATGGGTATGAAAAATTTAACTTTAATGCTAAGTCTTTTGGGCAATCGGCGAGCTCTAGTGCTAATGGCCATCAAAGCTGTGTTTATCAAGAAGAGAACCAGACAAAAGCTCAAGCGGCCATGGAAGCTCGAGCATACTCTGTTTTTTTGGAGCGAGGGGAAGGTGAGCACTCCCAATCCAAAGCTAACACAGAAAAGGCAGAACTTAGTGCAAGGGAACAGTATGCAAGTGGTGCCAAGGAGAGGCCGGTTTTAAGTCGTGGTGTGGCAGAGCAGATGGATTTTGAAGAAGACAAAGGCGTGGGTCCTCCCTCCCTTTGAAGAAGTCTGTTGTTTTTCATCATTTTGTTAGATATGAATATAATTGTATGGAATTGTAGGGGCGCCTTGAAGCCCAATTTTCAAGACTATGTACATGATCTTGTTCAACAACATGATCCAGATATTTTTGTGGTTACGGAAACCCACGTTGGTGGAGATAGAGCTCGGGATATCACAGACAGGCTATCGTTTGATGGTGCTATCCATACTGAGACTATTGGTCGAGCTGGGGGATTATGGCTCTTATGGAACTTAGACAGAGTTGAAGTATCTTTTCTGGCTAGCTCGGAGCAAGAGATTCATTCCACAGTGAAGGTACGTTCCTCTAACTCTAGTTGGACATTCTCTGCTATGTATGTTAGTCCTAGAAGTGTGGAAAGACATTTTGTGGGATAATTTATCTAATATAGTTGATCTTCATAATTTGCCTTGGGTCATTGCGGGGGATTTTAATGAGCCCCTTACTAGTGCAGATAAGTTTGGGGGCAAAGTGGTTAGTGTAAATCGGGCTCTTTTATTTAAGGATTGCTTGGATAAATGCAACATGGTGGATCTAGGCTTCTCTGGACCGAGGTTTACATGGACTAATGGCAGGGAAATTCAGGACCTCATTCAGGAGAGGATTGACAGATTTTTTGTGAATCTGGACTGGTATCTTATCTACCCAGAAGCTAGAGTAACTCATCTTACCAGATGCCATTCCGATCATTGTCCCGTGCTTCTGGAAACAATGCCTCAAAACAGGATTCAACTTGATCGCCCCTTCAAATTTCAGAGATATTGGCTATCGGATTTATCATTTCCTCAGGTTGTATCTCAGGCTTGGAGACAGCCCACTCAACTTCATGAAGCCATTAAAAAATTTGCTACTAATGCTACTGTCTGGAATAGGGAGCAATTTGGTAATATTTTTTCTAAGAAGAATAGGGTTATAGCTCGTTTGAATGGGATTCGAAGGATTATTGCTACCAGGCCTTCGAGCTATCTACTAGAGCTTGAAAAAAATCTTATTCATGAGTTGGAAGCGATTCTTAATCAAGAACACGAATTATGAGCACTTAAATCTCGGGTGAATTGGATGGTTCAGGGGGATCGTAACACAGCTTTTTATCATGTGTCTACTTTAGTGAGGAGAAATAAAAACCGGATTACTGCTATTAAAAACAATGTGGGGGAGTGGATCAACAATGAAGCGGAGGTGATGGAGTTTATTCATAGGGGGTTTTGTGATATTTATTCTACTTCCCTTATTTCTTCTTATCGGCAGACTAGTCAAGTTTGTATAGGGCTGACCAGCTTGAATGATGAGGAAAGAGACAGTTTGTGATCTAGGGTAACTGATGAAGAAATTAAGGCAGGGTTATGGTCGATGAAAGCGAATAAAGCCCCTAGCCCGGATGGGCTCCATGTGGGGTTTTTCCAATCCTTTTGGCCATTAGTGGGAGAATCAGTGATTCGGAAAGTTAAGCAAATTTTCGCCTAAAAAAAAATGCCGGAGTATTTGAATTGGACACACATTGTGCTTATTCCAAAAATTCAAGGGCCTGAAACTCTTGGTAATTATAGGCCTATCAGTCTCTGCAACACAGCATATAAAATAGTTACAAAGATTATTGTAGCTCGCCTTAGACCTCATTTGGAGAAGCTTGTTTCCCCTCTCCAATCGGCTTTTGTCCTTGGTAGGAAAGGGATAGATAATGCTATCATTGTCCAAGAATTAATCCACTCGATCAGCAGGAAGAAGGGCGCCGTAGGGTACATGGCAATTAAGATAGATCTTGAAAAAGCCTACGATAAGTTAGAATGGAGTTTTATCCGGGAAAGGCTTATGGAGATAAATCTGCCCCAAGAGTTAGTTGAACTCATCATGAGCTGTGTGTGCTCGGTTTCATCCTCTGTGCTTTTTAATGGTGGTAGTCTTGAACCTTTCTTTCCATCGAGAGGAATTAGACAAGGGGATCCATTGTCTCCATATCTATTTATTTTATGCATGGAATATCTTGGCCATCTTATTGAGGGGAAGTGTAGTCAGAAGCTTTGGAATCCAGTGAAAACTTCTCAGGGAGGGTTACCTTTTTCCCACCTTATGTTTGCAGACGATGTGGTGTTATTTGCTAAAGCTGATCTTAGCAATTGTGTGGCCATCAGGGATGCACTTGATACATTCTGTAGCAAAACTGGTCAATCTATTAGTGAAGCGAAGTCTCGGGTTTTCTTCTCTCCAAATGTGGATAGAGATAGTAGGGAGTCGCTTTGCAATGTACTGGGTTTCGCCTCAACCCCAAATTTGGGTAAATATCTTGGGATTCCCATTAAACACCCAGGTTCTCCCTTGGATGTTAACTTCATCTTGGATAGAGTTAAGCAAAAATTGGCGGGATGGAAATCAAATCTTTTATCTCCAGCTGGCCGTACTGTTCTCATCCAAGCTTCGTCTTCAACAATTCCCGCCTATGTCATGCAGTGTGCTCTTCTCCCTAATAAAATTCTGGAGGGCATCGACCGGGTTAACCGGAATTTTCTTTGGGGGTCGTCTGAATCAGCTAGGAAAATACATTGGGTGGGGTGGAATAAGGTGACTAAACCAAAGAAAGTTGGCGGTCTTGGATTGCAAAGTGCAAAAGGTAGAAATATTGCTTTGCTTACTAAACTGAATTGGAGGTTTCATACCAAAAATGAAAGTCTTTGGGCTCGTGTGATTAAAGCGAAATACTACTCTACCCGAAGAATTATTTCCAGGAATCCAAGCAGTCTCCCTTGCTCCCTAACCTGGAAAGGTATAATGAAAGGCTCAGAATTATTCTGACACGGATCTAGGTGGGTGATTGGAAGAGAAAGTAATTTGAGTTTTTGGGATGATAATTGGACGCACAAGGGACCCCTAAGGCAGTTGATTCAAGGCCCTCTGCCTTTGCGGGTGGCGGAGTGGAAAGTAAAGGACATTGCCTCTTTTGAGGGTTGGAAGTGGGATATTGTTCCATTTGTTATCCCTCAGGAAATAAAAATGGAGATTCAAGTTGTTCCTTATGCACTCGCTGCTAGCAGCAAGGATAGATTAATGTGGAAGGGCTTGCCGAGGGGTGATTTTAATATGAGAAATGCTTATAATATGGCAGCTGGGGTAGATCAGCTACCAGAATTTAATGGAGGTTGGATTTGGAAGCTCCATGTTCTCCCTAATATTCAATTCTTCCTGTGGAAATGCAACCATAATAGTATTGGAGTCAATGAGTGTCTTGCTGCAAGGGGAGTGAACACTGACCCGGTCTGTCCTATCTACCATAAGGAGCCTGAAACTATAATCCATGCTCTTTGGAATTGCGAGAAGGTCAGGGCTGTTTGGAACAAGCTGGGAGCAATGGGTTTTGACAGAGATTTCTTTTGCTCAAACTTAGAAGATTGGATGGCGCTTAATGGGAATTCGGACACAGCTCACAATCAAAATTCTCCTCCATGGAAAATCATGTTCTCCTTTGTCGTGTGGATGATTTGGAAGAATAGGAATCATTTTGTGTTTAGGGGGCGGTCTCAGAATCCAAGGTTAGCAAAACTCATCACTGATCATGCTTTGGAGTTCTTTTTTTGTGCTGGCCAACTAAGGGCCTTCGAAATCGGGTTAAAAGTCTAGTTAAATGGGGCAGACTGGAGATTGGGTGGTTGAAATTAAACACGGATAGGTCGTCGTTGGGAAACCCAGGAGCTGCAGGTGGAGGTGGTGTAATTCGGGACTGGTTTGGAAATTGGATTGTTGGATTCTCTAGGAAGATTGGATTAGCGACAAGCTTATTGGCGGAGCTGTGGGCCATTCGGGACGGGTTGATGCTCTATATTGATCGAAACCTGGATATGGTTGAAGTGGAGATGGATGCAAAGGCAGTAGTGGGCATGTTAACTAATTCCTAATACTCAAATAACGCTATTGCACCACTGATAGAGGACTGCAGGTACCACATTTCTCAGATATCTCAAGTTAGAATTAAACATTGTTATCGTGAGGCGAACAGGTGTGCGGACAAACTTGCAAGGAAGGGTGCCAACCAGACTTTGAATCTTATTTTGTATGAAAATCCTCTTGTAGATTTATGTGAGTTTGTGGAGGCTGATCTCATTGGGGTTAGTCTTGCCAGGCAGTGTCCTGGAAATTTTGTAATCCCGTAGTGTGTTTTATTTACTGTATCCTTTTGACCAAAAAAAAAAATTAGGTTTGTTGTGGCCTAGTTCAAGCTGAGTCGAAAAGATCCCTCATAACCATTGTAAATAAGGCCGTAGTTCTTATTGGTTAGTTAGTCAAAATGAATATTCTCATGTGGAATTGCAGAGGAGCTCTTAATCCGGATTTTAAGAGAAGGGTTTTTGAATTGGTTGGGAATCATCGTCCATCGATTATGGTTATTACGGAGACCAGAGTTGGTGGTGTGAGAGCTGAAAAAATCATAGAGGGATTGCCCTTTGATGGTTTTATTACAACTGACACTATTGGGTATGCTGGTGGCTTATGGATCCTGTGGAATAAAGAGGGTGCGGAAATTTCTCTGTTGGCGAATACGGAGCAGGAGATACATGCTACTCTTAAGGTACATGCTTCAAACCTTTCTTGGTTATTTTCCGCTATTTATGCTAGTCCTCGTCTAGCTGAAAGACGAATTTTGTGGTCTAATATTGAGGAGGTGGGTCGGTTGCATTCAATGCCATGGCTTATGATAGGGGATTTTAATGAAGTCCTTTGTAGTGAGGATAAATTTGGAGGGAACCAAATTAATATTAATTGAGCTATGGAATTTAAAGCTTGTCTAGATTCCTGTAGTTTTGTTGACTTGGGGTTTGCGGGGCCCAGATATACTTGGACGAATAAGAGACAATTAACAGACTTAATATTGGAAAGGATAGACCGATGTTTTGCTAACCCCCTTTGGAGAGTTCTCTATCCATAAGCAACTGTAACTCATTTACCCAGAACTTATTCTAATCATCACCCAGTTTTGATTGAACTCTAAAAGCCCGAGACTGATAGGGTTAACAGACCTTTTCGCTTTCATAGTATGTGGTTGTTACATCCGGATTTTTCGAGGGTGGTCAAAGAAGCTTGGTCTGAAGGAGGTTCCTTGCACCCGGCCACTATGGGGTTTACAAGGAAAGTGAGGAAATGGAATTCTGAGGTTTTTGGAAATCTCTTTGCTAGAAAGAGGAGAGTCCTAACTAGACTGAATGGCACTCAAAGAGCTTTAGCGAATATTCCTAGTGAGTCACTACTTCGGCTTGAGAAATGTTTAATTGAGGAATACTCTTCTATCCTCCTCTAGGAAGAAGAATATTGGGCTCTAAAATCAAGAATTAATGCAGCTGCGTTTAGGGATCGTAACACCTCCTATTTTCACATGTCTACTATTGTTAAGAGGCAGAGGAATAAGATTAGATGCTTGAAGAATAGTGTTGGGGAATGGATGGATAATTAAGAGGCGATTAAACACATCTTGGTGGGGTTTGAAAAACTTTATGCCACTGAGATGTGTATGTCCTCACGGCAATCCCCTATATCAGAATTTGCTTGCTGCTTCTTAACTGAAGAAGAAAGGGATTGGATGGGTAGAGATGTAACGGAGGAGGAGGTTAAGGATGGTTTGTGGAGCCTAAGGCCATTTAAAACGCCAAGTCCAGATGGTTTGCATGCTGGATTCTATCAACAATTCTGGGGTGATGTGGGGAATTCGGTTTGCAAAGAAATTTTGGATATTTTTGAGTATGGGAAGGTGCCTGATTATCTTAATGAGACCTTCATTACTCTGATTTCGAAGTGCCAAAGCTCCAAATCTTTGAATAATTATAGACCGATCAGTCTTTGTAATTCGATCTATAAAGTAGTTTCAAAAATCATTGTAAATAGAATTAGACCCCTCATAGGTAAACTGGTTGCCCCTGTCCAAACAGCTTTTGTACCGAGTAGGAAGGGTATTGATAATGTGTTGTTAGCACAAGAGCTGTTCTATGCTTTGGATAGAAAGAAAGGAAAGGAAGGGTATACGGCTATTAAAGTGGACTTGGAGAAAGCTTATGACAGATTAGAGTGGAGTTTTGTTTATAAGGTGCTTTAAGCTTTTCATTTTCCTCCTAACCTGATCAAGATGATTATGAGCTGTGTTACTTCTACAAGGATTTCGATCCTCTTTAACGGGGGTGCTTTGGAGCCTTTTAAGCCGTTAAGAGGGCTAAGGCAAGGTGATCCGATTTCTAAGGTGAGCCTTGAAAAGTCGAGAATTTATTTCTCTCCAAATGTTCAAGAGGGAATTAGTGAAGAGATATGCTCAAAATTGGGAATTCAAGCCACGACTAATATTGGCAAGTATTTGGGATTTCCTATTAATCATAGAGGGGCTGTAAGGAACCGGTTTAATTTTGTTGCAGATAGGGTGATGAATAAACTTGCGGGTTGGAAGGCAAAGTTCTTATCCTTTGTAGGGAGGACTGTCCTTGTGAAATTGGTCATGTCAGCTATTCCTAACTATGTGATGCAAGAGGAGGCATTACCTATACACTTATGCGAGAAATTGGATAAGATCAATAGGGATTTCCTATGGGGGTCAACTAGAGAGAAGAAAAAACTTCATTTGGTTGGGTGGAGTAAAATAATTAAACCTAAGGAAGAAGGTGGTCTTGGGATACAGACAGCAAGAGAAAAAAACTTAGCGCTCCTTGCTAAGTTGAATGGGAGAATGTATAAGGAGAATGAAGCTTTGTGGGCTAGTGTTATTTTGAAAAAGTACTGTTCATAAGATAGAAGGCGATCAAGAAATCCTGATAAGCTTCCTGCCTCATCTAATTGGAAGGCTATTAAAGCTGGCTTCCAAACCTTTGCTGATGGTATTTGTTGGGGAGTGGGCAATGGGACTAGGATCAGAGTCTGGACAGATTGTTGGATAAGAGGAAAGTCTTTAAGGGAATTGATTGAAGGTCCCTTGAATCAACATGAGGCGGATATGATGGTTGTTGAGCTTCTTGGTGGACAAGGTCAGAGGTGGAGATGGGAAAGGCTTTCATTTGAGTTGCCTCAGGAAGTTAAAGATCGAATTAAAGCTATACCTCTAAGCCAAGTTGGTAGAAGTGAGGATTTAGTGCTATGGAAACACTTAAAAGATGGGGAATTCTCTGAAAAATCAGCCTATTTAGCTAATATATCTCAGGATCCAGCCCCTACCTTCCATGGTGCTTGGATTTGGAAGTTATATGTGTTACCCAAAATTGCGAGTTTTTTGTGGCTGTGTGTTCATAAGAGTGTACCAGTTAAAGATATTCTTGCTTCAAGGGGTATCATTGAAGATAAGATCTGCCCTCTTTGCAAGAATCAGCCTGAAACAATTGAGCATTTATTGAGGGAGTGTGACTTTGCCTGAAACTTTTGGCATCTAATGAGCGTGCCACCTGATGCTGTGCAGTCATTCCAAGCCTCGAATGTGGTTTCTTGGCTACGAGAAAATTGTTTTAGTAATGCAAAGCACCAATCTTCAGTGCCATGTAGATTTGTCTTTCCTTTTGCTATATGGGAGTTGTGGAAACATAGAAACAAAGTGTCTTTTGAGAATAATCCTCTAAATCCAATTATGTGCAGACTGTGTATAAATCAAGCCATGGAGTATTATTTTTGTGTGGGCAAGATCAGGAAACAGAGAAGCATGGCTGTCATTGCTGTGAGATGGGAAAAACCACCTCTAAATTGGTATAAACTAAATACTGATGAGGCGTTGTGTGGAAATCCCGGGAGAGCAGGAGGCGGTGGTGTCATAAGGGACAATGCAGGAAATTGGATAAGGGGTTTTGCTAGATATATTGGCTATACTACAAGCATAATAGCTGAGTTTTGGGCACTTAGGGATGGCTTGCAATTAGCCATTCAGCTTGGCGTGCAAAATTTGGAAGTTGAACTTGATGCGAAAGTCATTGTGGACTTAATTAACTCCAGGAACTCTTCCAATACAGCATATTCATCCTTATTGTTTGATTGCAGATTATTACTGGAAATGATTCCTCATACCAAGGTGAAGCATGTGTTTCGGGAAGCAAATAAATGTGCAGATGCTTTAGCTAGGAAAGGATGTTATGCTCATGAGGAATTTGTTATTTTTGATGGTCCCCCATCTGATGATGTTTCTGCTGTAGTGTATGCAGATGAGAATGGGGAAAGTTTTTGTAGACAAGTTGTTGCTAACTTAGCCATTCTAGCTGCCTAGTTTTAATTTTATTTTCCTCTTCACCAAAAAAAAAAAGGTTTTTTTTTTTTTTGCTGAGAATTTATTTACTTATTTGCTGAAAGTTTTTTTTATTTTTATTTTTTATAGAAGATTGCTAAAAGTTGGTAAAACTATATTTCTACTTCTATCTAGACTAGATGATGTGAAACTATATACAAAGTTGTGCATAAGCAACTAAAGCTAATAAGTTGAAAAATAAACTATAATAGTTTAGTCAAGGTATGTTACCTATAATTGTATAACTTTTACTATAAATATATTTAACTAAAAGAGTTTTTGTGTTTACTTTTGATGATAGAAATGTAGTCGTATACCGCATGAAAAAACATTTAACATGCTAATAAAATGTTTAATATTGCATGATTGTAGTATGATTATAGTTTTTTTAGACGGTTAGCATGATTATAGTGGTACTTGTACAAAAAAATCAATTCAATTGAGACTAAAATTGTTTAAAAAATATATCAAATTGATTTTTCTTTGCAAATAAGCCTTCAACGATAGTACCATCATTGGGATATTGGAAGAAACTAATAACTCTC
Source organism: Quercus aquifolioides (assembly GCA_019022515.1). Lineage (NCBI taxonomy): Eukaryota > Viridiplantae > Streptophyta > Magnoliopsida > Fagales > Fagaceae > Quercus > Quercus aquifolioides. Next base: position 98,695,151 of record CM032327.1, on the reverse strand, counting down.
CGCTTTAAATTATCTCCTTAAACCATAAAGTGTTTTAAGTTAACCCTACTATAAGAGCATTCACAACAAAGGTTGTAAAAGAGATGAAATGCTATTTTTATAACTCCAAACACAAAAAACTAGCTCCATCAATGACGCTATATCTTAAAAAAGTTGGCACCTAATAGTAACAGCTCACTAGCTAAATGTTATCAATTTTTTATTTGATTTTATTCTTCATTCTCCTCTCTCTCTCCTCTCCCCTCTAGCCCACAACCCATTCGGCCATTCCCATTCTCTCCACTCTCTCTATCTCACTTCTCCTCCATCACCTCTATCCTCTCACACGATGGCTCAAGGTTGCTCGTCCTAGTCTCTCTCTTCTCGTCGCCGTGGTGGTCTGTACTTGTTGGTGGTTGTCCTTGGTTCATGCCTGGGCTATTGGTATGGGTTTGTGTGAGTTGTTGCGGTGATGGTGGTGGTCGTTGATTTTGAGAGTGGGTTTTATGGATTGGTGGCTGTGGAGGTGGTGGTGGTTTATTTTAGGTGTGGGTCTTGTGGATTGGTGGTTATGGTGGTGGTGGTGGTTGATTTTTGGAGTGAGTTTTGTGGATTGGCGGTGGTGCCGTGGTGGTACTTGATTTGGGGGTGGGTCTTGTGGATTGGTGGTTGTAGTGGTGGTGGTGGTGGTTGATTTGGGGTGTGGGTCTTCTGGATTGGTGGTTGTAGTGGTGGTGGTGGTTGATTTTGGGTGTGGGTCTTGTGGATTTTTGGTTGTGGTGGTGGTGGTAATTGATTTTGGGTGTGGGTATTGTGGATTGGTGGTTGTAGTGGCGATAGTGGTTGATATTGGCTGTGGCGGTGAGTTGTGGTTATGGTTGTGATGGTGCTTGTGGGTTTGGCTGTGGCAGTGGGTTATGGTTGTGATGGTGGGTTGTCTTGTGGCTGGTGGTGATAGGTTGTGTTTTTTTTTTTCTTGTGGTGGGTGGTGAGTTATGGATGACACAGTGTTTGTGGTTGGTGGTGGAGGTGCAGTGGCTAGTGGTGATGAGTTGTGGTTGGTTGTTGTAGATTTTGTGGTGATGTTTTTTTATTATTTTAATGAGTTGTTTATATTATTTTAAATGAAGTGCTAAAAAAGTAGAACTTTTATGTTGGATGTATTTTAAAATGAAGTGGTAAAATAAATAAAGTGGTCTTTTAAGATGCTAAAAGCTAAAAATTTTAGAACCTTTGATACAGGTGCTCGTTGTTATTAATCTGAAGCCATCCAATTCCCTACAAAATATTGGTCTCGCCATTTTCTTGCTCAAACCAAACTGACCTACTCTCTCATTTTTAAACCACAAAATTTTCAGTTTGACACTATTTATTTCTCCAATTAGGGAGGCCCTCCTCTTAACTATAACACAGTAAATTCGACTATGCTTATATATGCCCTAACCCTCTTCTTGAATATAAACATGGAAAAAATGATAATTATTTTCCCAATAAGGCATGAAATGATAATGTCCTCTCATTTCTAAAGCATGAATTCTATTCGACCAACGAAGGCATCGTATCACTTCAGTTTCTTGTAGTCCATAACTCTCACACACTCTCTTGTCTAATTTCTTTATTTCCAGTAAGGGCGGATCAACTATTAGGCCATTTAGACAATAATTTTTTGTTGTGATTGGTACAATTTCTGGGTTTAGTTTACCAAAACTACTGGTTTGTTTGGGGCTTTTGGGCTGGGTTGGGTCGTTGCGTTTATTAATATGTTACTATGATTGAAACATGAACTAGGATCTTGTATAGGAAAGCAGACTTTATGCTTGCTTGTTTTATTCAAGGAAAAATAAATAAATAAAATAATGCATGTTTTGAATTCAAAAAAAAAATAATGCATGTTTTGGATGCCGAAATAAAATTTTACTTAAAAAAAACATTTAAATTTTTCTATAAAGTAAATGTGCTCTGAATTAGGATTTTTTCCTAAAAATTTATCTCCTTATTTGCTAAAAACTTATTAGCTAAAAGCTGAATTAGGTTTTTTTCCTCAAACTTTATCGGCTTATTTGCTGAAAATTTATCTGCTTATTAGCTAAAAGCTGGTAAAACTATATTTCTACCTAGATGATGTAAAACTTTACAAAGTTGTGCATAAGCAACTAAGTTGAAAAATAAACTATACTAGTTTAGGCATGGTATGTTAACTATGATTGTAGAATTTACTATACAAATATTAAAAACCTTCATAAAAACGTGGCCATATATTATATGAAAAATATTTAACAATGCAATAACATGGTTAATATTGCATAATTTTAGCATGATCATAGTGGTACTAGTACAAAGAAACCAATTCAATCGAGGCTAAAGTTGTTTACAAAAATATATCAAATTAATGGTTTTTTTGCCAAAAAAAAAAAAAATTATAGTACCACCATTGCAATATTGGAAAAAATCAATAACTCTTCAAAAAATGCCTCACGGAAAACTCACTCCACAAAACGAGTTGAACCGGCTCTGGTATAGGTGCTAATTGATATTGATCAGCGATATGAACCTTCTGCCCATCCAATTCCCTATAGCTATCTAATTCCCTACCAAATATTGGTCCTATATTTTCTTGCTCAAACCATATTGACCCGGCCTCTCATAAACTTCTTGAACTACAAAATGTTTAGTTTGACACTATTTATTAGTGTGATGAAGTTTATTTTCCCAATTAGGGAGGCCTTCCTATTGAACTACAACACAGTAAATTCGACTATGTTTATGTGCCTAGTGAGGGGTTTGAACCTTTTCTTAAACGTCAACCCAACAAGAGAGAAGTTTTCCAGGTTGTATTGCTTGCTCCTAGATTCAGCAGCAGATCAAAAGGCTGACTTATTCAGAATCTCTGTATCTACGCTTATTTTCAACTCCCCAAAGCATTTCATCGCTTACTACGTCCTTCATCGTCTCTGGGTGCCTAGGTATCTATTGTAAGTCTTTCCTCGTTTGAACCCCGCCCTTAACTTTAAGACTATGTCATCCTAAGGTGCATCCTAAGGTGCTACATCTTGATATTCGAAGGCATGCATTATATCGCTTTAGTTTCTTGCACTCTTGTGCAGCAGCTAGCTTAATCATTAGGCCATTTAGACAATGACAAAAGGTTTCAAGTGGTTTCATTGGCTAATTCATGTAGCTTAACCATTAGGCCATTCAGACATAAGGCTTCAAGTGGTTTCATTTGGCCAATTCAAGAGGTTTCATTTGAACCCTGGGCTTCAAGTGGAGTTGCATCTAGATTATATAGATTAAAAAAATGATATGTAAAATTGTAGAACTACCGAAATTTATGTGACAAAAACGTCTTCGACAATTATAGATAGATTATAGATATAAATAGATGTATTATATATCATTAACTTCTCAAGTGGGAACTCCACAAGGAGTTCTATCCCTATAATAATTTATTTAAAAAAGAGTTTAAATAATTTGATGAAAGATTTTTTTTTTTCCACGCAAAATACATGTATGGACAAATCACTAACCCAGCCTAACCCAAACCAATCCATGCAGGTTGAGTTGGGTTAAAAATTTTGTAACCCAACAAAATCATGAAAAAAGTAAAAACCATCCAACCCGTTATACCCAGTTAAAGTGCATCACACTATCGCTAAAGACTCCTACCTTGGCGGTACACCTCAACACTATCACTAAAGATAGAATTGGGTTCTTAAATAGTGATATTTGTTTTTCTTGCATACCGTGCGGCATTCTTCCCTTCTATTCCCAATGTTTTTCAAATCCGTGATTATCAAGGTACGTATAGCACAAAATTCTGTTTACTTTCAATATGTCTTTTAAAGTTCCATGTTTTTCTTTTGAATTATGCGGAAATAGGTATTTATTTATATTAAAATTTTAAATATGCGAAGCTACAGTTTATAAACTTAAACAATCCCAAATATTCAGCAGTCTAATTTGTTTGTAGACAATTGCAATTTTTATTGTAATTAGTAACATTAGGTTATTATTTTGGTTTATAGATCAATATACTTGTTAGGATCGAACTGAATGCTAATATATAATCAGTTTTCAAGTCGGTGTTCATTGCGGATTTTATTGGGTTGCGGTGTTCGAGAATTAAACCAAATTCACTTACATTATTTGTATTTTTTTGTCCTCGGAGAATTTTCTCTTTAGAAAATTTCAGTAGATTGTGTTTCTTTAACTGTAGATCTATCCCTTGAATTGTATCATGTATGGCATTAGTTCGTATTCGGTCTTGTTTGATTTAAGTGATTTTTAATTTCACTGTAAGGTTACAAGTTTGTATATATAACATAGTATTCAAAATTCATCTCCTCCTCATTAACAGGCAGTCAGATTGATTACAATGGGGGCAAATTCCCAAGAAAAGAAAAAACAAAAATTGGACATACGGGTTGGATTTGAAGATCTATGTCCGGAACTTGTAGAAAAAATCCTCTCTCATATCCCCTTAAAACCTCGTACAAGATTGAAGTGTGTATCAAAGACTTGGTGTGATTTAATAACCTATCTTCGCCACTCGATCTCCTTCAAATCTTCCACAAGCATAGTTTATGATCGTAGGAGACAAGACACAATGGGTGAAGCCATTTTCATCACATTTGAAGACCAAGGGGGAGTAACTTGGGGACAAACCTCTCTCTCACTCAGTCACACATTCCATGGTGGCTTCTTGCTCGATTCTTGCAATGGCTTGCTCCTATATTTGGCGATTGATGAAGAACGTGTTACAAAGGATGGAGAGGCTTGTACAAAGTTTGTTGTTTCAAACCCTGTTCTTAACCAATGTCTAGAAATTCCTTTCCATCAGAGATGGCACTGTTTAATTTTTGCAGCTCTAGTCTTTGATGGGTCACAAAAACACTTCAAGGTGATACATTACTCAACATACAGATTCAGCAAAGTAATCAAATGCTACATTTTTTCATCTGAAACAATGGAATGGAAAGAACATGAAGCAAGAGTTTTAAACTCCTCGTTTTCAAATGAGACTAGGGGCGGCAGTGATGCTTCACTTTACTGGAAGGGAAAACTCTATAGCACATGGGGCAATAGCATGCTGGTTTATAATGTTGAAAAGGGTTTCTTTAATCTCGTGTCATTACCCAGAATAGGGCAATGGCATAAGGAAGAATTATTGTGGGAGGCCGAAGGTCAATTACATTACTGTCAATCAGGATTTGGAGGATTTCATATATGGACTTACGAAGACTTAAACTGCAAGTGGTTGCTCAAGCAGAGTGTGACAGATGATGAATTGAAGTTGCAAAATTGTGTGTTATTTCTTGATGATGAGGAAAAGATAAGGTTCCTAGAAAGTTCACATATACATGTTGTTGCCTTTGATGACGACTTGCAAATACTATATCTTAAAATTTCGGACGCCATCTTTTCTTATAGCCTAGAGACTCGACAATTAGCAAAAGTCATGTGCTCTGATCCTTCTTCTTCATTTGACTTGCGCAAATTCGATAATTATTCATTAATCTTCAAAGCTTACCAGTTTAGACGATAGTCTTCTTTCACATTCTGACCAAGAGTAAAATGCCCCGTAGTTTCATTTGCTCCAAATGTTTTGTCAATATATTCTAAATTTGCTCTTATTTTGACATACTATGGATTTTGTGACTCAATTTTGAAAATGTAAAAACTTCATAATATTGTGTTTCGTTAGCTTATAGATCTATCCCTTAGGTTTTATGTTTTATGGCTTTGGTTCTAATTTGGTCATGTTTGGTTACTTTGGTAAAATTCTTACTAAAAGGAATCAATGTTTTAGTAGAAGCATTGTTTCGTTGATAAGATTACAACTTGTTGAGGAACAAATTGTACCATTATAGTGATTTTGGGGTTGAAGACACAAATTTGGAAGGAAGTCTTGTATGTTATTTAATTAGATATTTCATGGATTCAAAGCAACCTCTTGTTACTTTGTTATTGATGTTTACAAGCTATCGTTACTGCTGACTGAGCAGTAATTTACTAATTTTGGTTCGTTTTTTAGGGTCCGTTTGGTTCCCGTAAAATATTTTCTGCTATTTTCCAGAAAAGAAAAATATTTTCAAGTGTTTGGTTGTATTATGAAAATTGTTGTAGAAAATATTTTCATGTGTTTGGTTGTATTCTGAAAATGCTATTTTCCGACAAATTTTTCACATTTTCTCAGCATCCAAACAAATTTTATTACAAAAAATTTCAAAATCACAGCAAACTCCGGCAATCAAAAGCAAAAACAAAACCAAAGAAAACAAATATCAAATCCGGTCAGAGGCGATGGGTTTTGGGTTCGAAGGAGATCGATGATCGACGGTGCGAAGAGCGCTGGGTTCTGGGTTCGAAGGAGATCGATGATCGACGGTGCGACTCGCCGGTGCGAAGGCGATGGGTTCTGGGTTCGTGGCGCGGTGCTGCGAGCAACGATCGACTGGGGTGGCGATCGACGATGGGTTCGTGGCAATCGTGGCGATCGAAAATGGGTTTGCCAGCGAACTCGCACCGGCGATCTGGGCTCTCTCTTTGCGATCTAGGCTCTCTCCGTTTCTTCCTTCCTCTCTCTCTCTCTTTTTCCGGAAATACTTTGAAGTGAAAATAGGAACTGAAAACCATTTCCGTTGTCTAAGGGAAAATTGGAAGTGATTTTCCGGAAAATTATATTTTCCGTAACAGCCAAACACGCGAAAAATGTGGAAAACGATTTCCTGAAATGGTTTACGCCCAATTCAAATGCAGCCTTAATGGAAAAAAATTCTTTTTTCAACTTCTTTATCAAACAAGTTTTCAAATTGTGGTTTTAATAACACAGTTTGACCCATACCATACTAAATTTTTTAGATGGAAGCAGGCTTGAGCTCTATGTTTATTATAGTAAATTTCCAATTGGCAAGACATTTTTTTTTTAGAAACAGAAAATTAAGGAAAAAAAAAAAACATTTACCTAGCCTAATTATCTTAGTATTAATAGAAAATAAAGGAGCAAGGTGGTGTGTACTGTTAGCTGGAAAAAACCTCCTACGAGTTGGCATAAGTTAAATACGGATGGGGCCTCTCTTGGTAATCCGGGTATGGCAGGAGGAGGTGGGATTATTAGAGATTGTGAAAGTAGGTGGGTGAAAGGTTTTGCTAGGTCTATCGGGTTCACTACTAGTATTTTAGCTGAGTTTTGGGCTCCAAGAGATGGGTTGTTGCTAGCAGATCAGATTGGGGTGCAGAAGTTGGAGATTGAACTGGATGCTAAGATTGTGGTTGAGTTAGTTCAGTCCGAAAAAACCTCTAATGCTTTCTACTCACCTCTGTTGGCTGATTGCAGATCTCTAATGGGCAGATTTCAACATTGCAAGGTGCAGCACGTGTTTCGTGAAGTGAATAGAGTTGCAAACGCACTGGCTAAGCTTGGTTGTAATATGCAAGAGAATTTTGTAATTATGGACAAATCCCCATCTGATGTAGTTTCTAACTTTGTGTACTCTAATGCTATTGGGGAGAACTTTTGTAGGCTTACTGCCTCTAATTTAGCCATTTTGGCTTAGTTTTATGATATTTCCGTTTCACCAAAAAAAGAAAAAAGAAAATAAAGGGTAAAAAACTTTGGAAGCTTTAAGTACAAGCACCAATTTTTAGATTGAACAGTCAATTTCCAAAGGCTCATCTGGTTCCGGGAAGAAGCTCAATGTAAAAGACTCAACATGCTCACTTAAAACTGTGAACAAGCTCAAATCACATTTAACGTAGGGTACACAAACCCAACTCAAGAAGCAAGCGAACTTCCGGGTCAAGATCAAGCAATACCATGAATCCAGGGCCAACTTATCCAAACACAAACAATCTAGGCCCAGATGATAAGCACCCCACCCGCACAGTAATTGTTAAATAAATTATACCAAACCTCTACATCTGCCTCCCTTGCATGCTACACCAGTAAAGTGTAGACAAATGAATAGCAAAATGTTGACGGGTTAAGGTTGTTGCACAACTATATTGACCAGAAGTTCATATTTCATAAGAAAACTAGCAGGTTTGACAATCATTGCCAGTTTGCCACTGAGCTGGCCTTTACCAGGATATCAGCTCACTTATAAAAATATACAGTGTCCAAGGGGAAAGGAAGCTCAAAGTTTCATGAATTGCAGCCAATTAGAAGCTGTTTGTCTGATCTTGACAGATTTCAACATGCAAATGAAAAATAAAGAATATATATTCTAAGACAATTAAATCTCCAGATTCCATGTACTTTCAGCAATTAATTTCGGCACCTTATTTTCCTCAGCCAAATTGACAGACGCTGAAATCTGGAAGATACAAAAAGTGAAAGTTAGAATACATTGTCAATTAGAAAAGTGGGAACCTAACAAATTGTTTTTTTTTTTTTATAAAGGGAATATAAAAAATTGCCAACTAAAAATCTAAACCCTTTTTTTTTTTTAGTTGTATCTGACAAATCTAACATACAGTTGAAAGTTAAGTGCAGACATCTAACTAAATCATACGAGCATTAGAATTTAGAAATCTCATAAACTCTTAACTGTACATCCAAATTGTTGAAAGTTAAGTACAAACCTTTGTTTAGCATTATAAAAATAGGGTCCTATAATAAGAAAAGAATATTCCTGAGAAGCATTTCTTAATTTCCAATAGTTTCTAGACTATGAAATAATTAAATTATACTCTATACGTAGACAGCAGACTATCAACATTTCTACGGACCTTTTAAATTACATAGCATATAATTTAACACTTATCAATGATATTGCTACCATTACTATCATCTCCACCACACTAGCAATGCAGCTACAGGAATACAACCTAGTTTCACCTATGACAGCACCACTACTGCATTCATTCCAAATTCATTGCCAGCATCAAAACCACAAGCACAACTTTTGTCAGTACCTCAACTATCATTTCCTGATTGCCACCTTATTTAAGGTATCCCAGCCAGCCATTTCCAACACTACCCCTGACAATTGCCACAGTCAATCACTCCTACAGTACCATCATGACAAACACCAATTTCAAAAACATTTAGGGTGCGTTTAGATACCACTTATTTTGCTGAAAACTGAAAACTAAAAACAATAAAATAAAAAAAATAAAAAGGTTACTGTTCACTAATGAAAATACTGTTCATTTGCCTTAATGCACTGTTCATGTGGCGTGAACAGTGCAAGAGGCGCTGGAAAAAAAAAAAAACAAACTAAAAACACAGAAACGCAAGACACATCAGCCCAATCCTAACGTATACTTAGAATACCTTTTTATTGATAAGTTTACACAAGCACCCGGTCGTTTTGAACCTACAACCTTACCTTACCCAAGTAAGTCTAGAGACAGACCCAATTACACACCCGAATCCACAACATGCTTAAATTTCACCTTGTGATTGATGCGCATAATTTTTTTTTAGCAAGTACCCAATGTGGTCCTATGTGTAAGTGCTGAAATCCAATCACAAATTGACACCCAAGCATGTTGTGAAATTAGGTGTGGATTTGGGTGTGTTCGTAGGCAAATTGTACCTTACCCTCTACCCTTTCTTATGAGTGGATAAGGTGCTGTTTGAGCAATAACTCATTTGCAAAAATTTTAAATTTCTAATACAATGATCATGATCCTCAATGCAATTGCATGTAAAAAATAAAAAATAAAACTATCTATTGCATCATCACAGCCAACTGGCCCCGAAATTATTGAGAGAAGACATTTGACATTAACGCATTTTCAATTACAGAAAACCCCAGGTCTTTTGCAAATGATTTAAAAAAACAAAAAAACAAAACAAGAGACAAAGACTTAACCCATCTTCAAATTCATACCATGCCAGGAGACCGCCATTTATGAGGAACAACTGAGAAATGTTGTGCTAAAATGGTTTACTTATACTATTTAGTTACCTAACAGTAACAAGACACAAAGACAAGAATGTAAAAGGTTTGCTACTGGGCAATTCTTATTCAGCATTAAGTTTCTATTAGAATTTTAATGTTTTAAACTGCTGAATGTGTGTTTAGAGGAGATAAGCGTGAAAATTGGAGAGTAAAAACTCATATGATCAGAATGATCTAATATGCAGTCATTTTATATAAAATATGTGGATATACAGACTTAAATTTGAAGAAATCAAAACAATGACATAAACTTGTTTTCTTTTTCTAGTATGCCGTTAAATTTTGTTACACATGCAAACGCATAAACATACAGTCAGATCTTCACAAAATCCTAGCTTTCATGAAAATAATAATTTTTAAACAATAGTACTGGGCATGTAGTAAGCTGTTGTTAGCACCAGCCTCCAAATACTAAGAACCCACTCAGACCATAACTAAAAAGATAGTGAGACTTTGACAGATTTTTCTAGCTTAATCATTTGAAAGGTTCAGGTATACACTCCAATAAGCTCCCAAAAGTTACTAAGTCGTGATTAGAACTTCGCCTACCAATAGATTAGCACATCCAAATTCCAAAACTTAACCACAACAACCCCATTTTAACTTTAAAACACTAATTATCAATTGAATGCAGACCTATAGTTCAAAAAACACAAGCTTCTTTAAACATCCAAATCCAAATGCAAATAGGGAAAGCAAGATTAAAAAACTCTACTGATAACACAAAAACAGGAATTCATATATACCTTGAAAGCCCCTTGGTGCTTCGAGTTCCTCACCCACTCCAGTCCAAGCACTTTGCTCGACGTTTGATACGAAGCCCTCAACACATCATCATCATAAACCCTACGTGATACTGCAAAGTCCCACGAATTCTTCGCCAAATCATAGCTCGGCTCAAAAGTATTCACTCCTCCGTGCACATAAGTGTACTTCAGCTTGCAATTGCTCGACCCAAGGGTGTGATTGGCCGACAACTTGTTAGCCGAATCCAACACCAATGTCCCATCCAGAATGGTCCTGTTGTCCCCTCTGCTGTGAATGTAAGTCAGATTCAACGGTTTCTCCAGAACCCTAACCGAGTTCATGAACTGAAACCGAAAATCCTGCTCCACACACACACAATATCTAACTTATTATGTCTGTCTATGTGTATATTAAAATGTAACAAACCATCTACTCTGTTTGGTAATTGAAAATTCGAATTAACTCATATGACAATCTGGAACCAACCTTAGGGTGCCTCTATAAACTGTTGCAAAACCGTGTTTTGAGTTTAAAATGAGCATTTATAAATAATAAAAAAAAAAAACTGTGAGGAGTAGCTGTTGTAAAATGGAGTTTTGGATTTTCAAAATGCTCTTTTAGAGCCCAAAACGGCTAACCAAACCGACCCTGAGGCCCGTTTGGATTGACGGAGGGAGGGGAGTAGAGTAGAATTGGCTTAGGCTAATTTTGGGTCACTCCGGCCCTTCCCCCAATCCAAACGTATCATAAGTACCTTACAAGTTACAACATGTATTTCAAGTTTTCTCAGGTAAAATTGTTACTAAGAAACAATATGATAGAAAACAAAACCCATTGAAGTCTGTCTGAGACTGAAATGTTTCGATAAGTTTGGGTAAGACTTATGAGAGTGACCAAATAGGACTTCAAAATTAGGAGTGGTGAACAGTACCTTTTTGGGAACGTTGTAATCGAGGATGAAGAAGCCGGGTTTTTCGACGGCTAAAGCCAAGCCGTTTAAGCTAGGGCCGTTGACGACGGTGGCGTCGGTGAGTGAAGCTCGGAGCTTGACATCGCCGGCGTTGAAGGCGATAGTAGCGGCGGCGGCTGGGCTGTTACTTTTCTCTAGTTCGTATCTGCCTTTCAAAGATGCCTTCATTTTTGGGAGAAATGGGAGGGACAGACTGACAGACAGCGAGAGAGACAAGCGGGGATATCAAGCCTTGTTAATGGGCTGTAATTTGTAAATAGTAAATACAAAAATGTTCTTGCGGTTGGTGGGGTGGGGGTTTCTTTTCTTTACTTTCTTTTTCCTTTTTCTTTTAAATGCTTTTAAAAAATAAAAATAAATCAACCAGTAGCGTCCGCAGGTATAATTGCTCCTAGCTAGCTATCCCTGTTTTCTCAAACAAATTATTAAAAAAATAAATAAATAAAACCTTTAATTTTGGGATTTAGCTTACCTAATGTGCATTTATACGGGAATTATGTGTGTCTTAAAATGATAGTATTCCATTTTGGGAATAGAAATGGAAGCCTTACCCCAATTTTATTTTTATTTTTATTTATTTTCATTTCCAGTTGGTCAAAACTTTAATGTATTATCTTGTGCAATGGTTGCATACAGTCTCACTCATTGAAGTCCACCTCATGTGACATGGATGTTATATATAACCATTACACAAAAAATATGGAGTATGATGATGCATAATATCAGAGAGTTGTATGTTCAAACGAGATTTAGAAGGCATGCAAAATAGAGCACACAAAAACTAGGAGTGGCATGGTGTGGTGTCAGCCAAGGTTCTTCTAATGCTTAAGTCGGCATTATAAAACCATAAAATAAAGTATTCAAGTGTCTAGGAATTTCTTTCACATATTGGCATTGTGGTGTTCGGCATTCTTATGTGAATTCTTTTTTTTTTTTTTTGGGTAAAGAAAGGAGTTTAATAAAAACAACTAAACCGAAAACACAGACTCAAGACATTCCCTAGAATGACCACACCAAGCATATCAGATCTAAACACACTTGCAACGTCCACAAGCGAACTTAAGAAAATAGAAAAAGGCCTGTCTTGAACAGCACCCATCCTGGCAAGCTTATTAGCGCTCCTATTCGCTTCACGGTAGCAATGGTTAAACCTGATTTGAGGAATACGGCTAGCCAACTGCTTACAATCATCCACCAAAGAAGTGATTAAGCTGTTAGAACAAACAGGGGAGGTAATGACATCTAAGATAGCTCTAGCATCCAGCTCTACTTCAACAGCGCTAAAATTACGCTCTACACATAAGGTTAGGCCATCACGTAGCCCCCATAGCTCGGCTTGAAAACTGGTTGTGATGCTAATATTTCTTGCAAAGCCCACAATCCAATTCCCTTCCTCATCCCGAATAACTCCCCCACCTCCTGCCAAACCGGGGTTTCCTAACAACGAGCCATCGGTGTTGAGCTTCACCCAACCACGTGTTGGCCTCTCCCACCTGATCTGTTTCACAATCCGAGTTGCTGCCACCTTTGGAAAATAAGCACAATAGAAATATTCCCTAGCCCTCTGGATTATATCTTTAGCCAAGTTCGGATTGGAATTCTTACTATTAAAAACCACCTGATTTCTATTATACCAGATCAACCAAACTACAAACGGAAACAGCACCTTCCAGGGGATTGAACACCTCGTGTACCCTTTCTCAACAGTACAATTTTATGCCAACCACGTATTTAAACTCTGAGAAAAGAAAGTGTTACTACAATAAGGAAGTCCAATTTCATTCTAGGTTCGCATACTAACTAGATAGTCCCTTAACGCATGGGAAATAGTTTCGACATCATTGTGACACAGAGGGCAACCTATATCCATAACCATCCCCCTAGCCACCAGGTGGTCTTTTACACCGATGCTATCATGGTAGCACTTCCAAAGGAAAGCCTGAATTCTTGGCAACATAATGATAGTCCAGACCCACTTACCGTGAAATTGGCACGGCGGTCCTAACTCAGTAGCATGTCTATAAGCACTCTTCATATCAAATTCTCCATCTCATGAACCCATCCATATCAGTATATCTTGACTCGTACCAGTCCGTGCAAAAGGAGTTGCATGAATTTCCTTCTTGCAACACAGAGGAAGCTCAAAAGGAATCCTTTCCCAATTCCATCCCACTGAAGTGACCAAATCTTTTACTTTATCTTCTTCACTAGCTAGGGGCAAAGGTCCTTGTATTAATTGCCTCACTGGACCCTGGTTTAGCCATTTATCATTCCAAAAACTGAGATTACTATTCCTCCCAGGCAGCCACCGCACACCTTTAAGGAAGACATTTTTCTCCTTCTTCATACCAGACCAGATTTGAGAGCATGACAAATTATCACAGCTTCTTAAACGAACTATTTGCTGGGTACAATACTTATTCTTTAAAACTCTGGCCTAAAGCAATTCGCTCTCCGTATGGAACCTCAAATTCAACTTAGATAACAAAGCAATGTTCCTGCCCCTAGCCGACTGCATGAATTCTTGATTATTACTCCTATATTCTCACCCATTCCCTTTAGTTGGGGTGTGGAAGCGTCATGGCTACAATTATAGATAGTTTTATTCAGGCATGTGCCCACATTTAGGAGTGGTGGATTAATTTTGCGTGGATGATGCTCTTGTATCATGAGGATTGCATTTTCCAAGTTAAGGAGACAAATCCATTAGTAATTGTATGATATAATCAATGTCATCCAATTTTGAGATGAAAATTGTAGTGTATTTAAGGAAATTGTTTCATCGATAAAATAAAAACAAAAACATGTGAAAAGTACCTGTGTGAGCCTAGGACCCAACGTGCTTGGTTAGCTTTAAGGTCATGCCCTCAATTTACTTGTATAAAGTGGGTAATGAGTTTCCTACAATGGGAAGACCTCCTGAGGCCAATTTGGCGGCACAAATGAAAAAGTTTTTGACCCAGCCCGTATCCCTCTACCCCTTCCTGTATCCCCTGAGAAGGCCCAAGCTTGATAGTGAGCTTCTCCTCTTTTGTTGATCCTCACAGTTTTCTCTTATGTGTCTCTCTCACCTTGATTTTTCCAACCCCCTTTCTTACTCCTTCGGCCCCTATTTATAAACTTCCCTTAGTGGGATTGTCATGATGATGGGGAGGCTTTTTAGGTTGGTGGGGCCTTATGGGATATATTCCTGACCAGATGGGACCCACTCCTCAAGTCAAATGTGACTATCTTGAAACTTGCATCTGCTGCTAATTGGTTATCGACAAGTGATTACCTCCAAGGCATTATCGTTACCAAACAGTCAAGTCCCCGATATGTAGCTGATTTCTAGACCAGTGTGGCCTACTACTCGTTATTGGGCTCGGGGTTCTTGGGTATACTTAAATTGATGGGCTGGGCCTCTATATCATGTATGTACAGTACCAATAATATATAGAAAATATATGATTGAAATCAACTCACACAAAAATAGATTGGTAAAATTCAATAATTAAAATCATTAGGGTGTCAGGGTTTGTCTGCCAATGTCATTAATCATTCACTACCAATCCAATTTTAGTACACGATTGGGTAATTAAACATATAAATTATCTAATTGGAAGATTTAGAAATAGGCTTTACTGTCAACACTCTATTTGGTTGATTCTATCAATCAATTGTCCCAACAATTTAGTATATAAAATAATAACTTTATTAGAAAAACTCAATAATATCACTTACTTTGGAGATGCTATTGCAAAAGCAATACCTAACAATATTATCGCGTTTTGCTAGAAATGTTGTAAAACCATATTTAAAAAAGTTGTTTTTTCTAACGGCAAATAGAGATGTTAGTTATGAGAGAAAGGCAGAGCTAATTTCAAGCAGGTAGAATATCAAGTTTTGAATCACAGATGAGAAATGTGAAAACGAGTCTAACTACATGTGAATTTACTATAATTACCACAATAAATGTATAATCAAAATTCATTTAATTTAAATAAATTAAAACTATAATTTTAATTCACTTCATACTTTACCAATTACAATTTGCTACTATATATTATTTTTACTTTCCTTTTAAAATTAATCAAAGTTTAAAATAGAAAAAAATCGTACATATGAGATGGAGGATTTATATTCATTCCCAAATCCACCTCATTGCCTCGTTGGAACCTTTTATCATCACCATGATAAAACGATAATAAATCAACGGCAACGGTAACACGGTAGGTATACAACATGTTAGAGCATTCGCATCAGTGGATTTAAAGTCATGTAAAATCATGTAAACATCAATTTTTACACATTTTTGCTCAAAAATGCACTCCATCAGCTCTTCTAAAATTGTATAAAAATGTGTATTTCTTTACACGAGCTACAGTAACCGTGTAAATATACACGGCTACTGTAGCTCGTGTAAAGAATAATTTATTCATTTCCTTCGCTCGTTTTTTTCTCTCTCTTCTCCGGCCCAACAAACTCAGTATCTCATCTTCCTCTTTTTCCAGATGCACACAACCAGACAAATCAACACACAAACACATCCAGACAAATCAAAACACAAACACATCCAGACAAATCAACACACAAAACAGAGATACACTTGCTTTAAAAAAAAAAAAAAAACACAGATACACAAACACGGAGATCGGAGATCGGCGATGCAGATCGGAGCTGTGGCAGATGGGTTTTGTGATTTGGTGGTGGATCGGTGATGCGGCTGTGGAGATCGGTGATGCGGAGCTTCGGTGGTGGAGATTTGGTGGTGGATCGGTGGCGTTTGGTGGTCGGAGCTATGGCGGATGGGTTTATGGTGGATCGGTGATGCGGGGCTGTGGAGATCGTTGATGCGGAGCTTCGGTGGTGGAGGGTGGTGGATCGGTGGCGTTTGGTGGTCGGAGCTGTGGCGGATGGGTTGGGAAGAGAAACCAGAGACTGGGTTTAGAGAGAAAGAGAGTGAGAGCGTGAAAGCAGAAAAATGAAAGAGAGAGAGAGGGCGCGGGTATTTAAGGGAGGTAGGTAAAAAAAAATAATAAAAAAATAGAGTGTAATGAATATTTTATTGAAATAACTTGTAAAATAAATGAATTGATGTGGTTGTTTTGTAAAAGTGAACGTGTAAAATAGAAAAAGTAAGTTTTTAGTGTAAAAATGAATGTGTAAAATAAATATACTGATGCGAATGCTCTTAGCACTCAAAAAAACATGTTTCCCTGGTAGCCTTTTATACTTCTATTTGAGACAACGCCCCCCACACCTTCCCGCCAAACAAATTGGCGCGAGCGCGACATCTGAAATCTGATTCTAAATCCCTTTCAAACCCTAAACACTCTTTTCCATCACTCTCCCTCCATCTCTCTCTCTCTCTCTATCTCTATACCCATTTTCACGATCTAGCTCCAGCTTGCTCTACCTGACTCTCCCAAGTGAAACGGTGCGTTCAATCCAAGGTCCATTTCCACGATCTAGCTCCAGCTTGCTCTACCTCACTCTCCCAAGTGAAACGGTGCGTTCAATCCAAGGTCCATTTCCACGATCTAGCTCCAGCTTGCTCTACCTCACTCTCCCAAGTGAAACGGTGCGTTCAATCCAAGGTAAAGCCATTCAATGTAAGCTTATTAGTATTATGATTATTTGAAATGTTCACATTAAGCAGCTAGATCTGTATCTTCTGAGTATTTTCTCTTATCTAAATGGGATATGGAGAAAACTTTTTTTTTTTCGGTTTTTTCAGTTGTGTATGTTTTAGGTTTGTTTATCGCTCTGATTATATTTTGAATTAGGGTTTCTCTGGGTTTGGTTGAATTTATGCATTTGCATGTTGATGTGTTTTTTTTTTTTTTGAACACTTTCAGAAAATTTGAAACTAAGTCTGTGTTTGGTTGTTGGGATTTGGGGCATTTTGGAATTTGGGGGTCTTGATTCAAGTTTCACATATATGGGTGCTCTGTGGAATTCAATTTTGGCTCCTTAGACTTCAAAATCTCAACAACTGTTCTACAAGATAAGGAGATTGCTAGAATTCCTGAGAATTTCCTAAGTCCTATCCAATTTTAAGCAATTAAACACAGCTCTCAAGAAGCAATGTGAATGGATTAGAAAATGAATTTACCCAGGCTTACAAATCAATTTTTACCTATTTATGTTATACACCCACCTGGCGGGTTTTGACTCTTGAACCCACGACTTCACCCTCCATCTCAGTATAATGTGAGAAAGAAAGTGTCACTGTCAATTGAGCTATATCTCATTGCTTTTGTCAACTAAAAGTACACGTTCTGTTGTCCTTGAAATCTTATTGTTATTAGGAAACGAATTATTTGCTTATCTAAAGTTGAAATTGGGTATTTATACTTGAAATATTGTAACTAAAGGTATTGGTTTTGCTGTTCTTGTTTGCACACTGGTTTCCACCATATGGAAAACTGAGGTTGTGGAGAAATGCATGAAATCAAGCATGCTAAAAATAAAATTGGCAACACACCTACACACATGTGCATGCTCAAGCTTGTTATTAAGAATTTTAACACTCGCATAATAGGGTCTTTCTCTCTTTATCAACTTTCTATTTCTAACTTTTTCTTCTTGATCCAATCCAATGATTTTCAGTGAGGTCCCTGCCTCCTGCCCAATAACAATGCAGCTCCATCCTGATTGTAGTTATGTCGTATAAAATTTAAACTCTGCATAAGAAATGTCTGATATTATGTTAATCTTTCATGCCTTAGTTTATGTGCAGTGGTCATTTTTTCAGAAGAAGAATATCTAGAAGTTGTTTCATTTCCTAGTCTGAGCTAGCAATTTTTAATGGAAAATTATTGTTTTATTGTGAGTGTTTGGTTTGTGAAGCAGCTCTTAAGATAAAGGGTATATTTTAATCAGAACTTTTACCATCATTTATCACTGTTCCATTTATGATCACATTGATACTTTGCGTTATTGCATTTTGCCAGTTAATGAGTAAAGTTGCCTTTTGCTTCAGGCAGGCATTATAGCTACGGTACTGAACATCCCTAAAGTACTGCAAAGAGTACAAGTTTCGTCTTCATCTAATGGAGTTAAGGAGTTGCAATCATTTGCACTTTATCCAGGCTATTAAAGGTGGTTTTGTGACAAAAATCCTCAACGTTACTCGTGGAAGGCCTTCACTCACCTTCAAGAAGTTAGAAGACATATTTGAAGTTTTAGATGCCAAAAATCATGATTTGCTTCCAATGCTTCAGCCAAAGGACAAGAGTGAAAGTTTGTCGTGTGATAGTGATACGACTGAGGTCAAAAGTCCACGGCTTCATACAGTGGAAAGAAGAACTGTCAAAAGGGAGCCTGAAACTTTTGACTTATATTGCAATGGTGGTGACAATGGAATTAATAATGACTTGGCTGATTTAGAATTTAGCGATATGACATTGAAGCAAATTAAGGATAGATGCAAAACAAAGAAAAGGAAACATTCAAAGTGTGTTAAATTAAGTATAGAAACTGCTGAAACTTCCTCCTGTCTAAGACAAGAATTTTCTGACTTAAAAACAGATGAAGAAGATCTTGACCTCAGGGAGCCTCTTAGTTGTTGGAAATCTAAACTTTCAAAGAAAATGAAGGCAAAGAAAAAGCATATGAGAAATCATGCCTCAGCTTCATCTCAAAGTTCCATGTCAATTGCTATATCTGAACAGGTCCCAACTGATATAGTTTTGCCCCAGTCTAGTGGGGATTTGTGGTCAGTTATTAATATTAAAGTTGAGGATCCTAAATCTGATTGCTCAGATTGCCAAGATGTCATGTGTGTTGGTGATGATTCTTCCTTGCCTTGTCGTGAGCCAAGGGGTTCTTGTGGAATGGTAAATAATGAAGTGTGTGGGAGAGCTAATGAATGTGTTATGGAGACCCAGGTGTCAATTTCATCAACGGAAGAGCCCCAATATTGTGTTATTAATGAATTGTGTTATGAGTATATGGAATCTGCAGATCCCAACTTTCTTCAGATTGTAAAGGCCTCAGGAGGGAATTCTATGGAGGTGGAGTCCTTGCCTTGTCATGAGACAGAGGGTGGTTGTGGAATGACAACTAGTGAATTGTGTGAGAGGGCTGATGCAGGTGTTTTGGAGGTGTCAATTTCAAATGAATTTGTTACGGAGACCCAGGTGTCAAATTCATCAATGGAAGAGCCCCAATATTGTGTTACTAATGAATTGTGTTATGAGTATATGGAATCTGCAGATCCTAACTTTCTTCAGATTGTAAGGGTCTCAGGTGGGAATTCTATGCAGGTGGAGTCCTTGCCTTGTCATGAGCCAGAGAGTGGTTGTGGAATGACAACTAGTGAATTGTGTGAGAGAGCTGATGCAGGTGTTTTGGAGGTGCCAGTTTCATTGACAAAAGAGCCAGAATATTGTGTTACTAATGATATGTGTCTTGAGTATGTGGAACCTGCAGATCACAAGTCCATTCAGATTGTAAGGACCTCAGGTGGGGATTCTGTGGAGGATAACACAGAAACAACCAGTCACGAGTGCACAGGTTTTCCTGTAGCAGATTCTGAGAAAAAGGAATATTCCCATTCAGTTCTGCATGACAATAACATCTCCCCAGGAACCATTTCTTCAAGCATCAGTCATAGTTCTTACATTTCTGATCTCTCTCAAAGTAGTTCTCCTATGGACGAAAACAATGATATTAACGTTCAAGCACCTCATATGAGCATTTGTAAGAACACTCAGGTCATTGAGTTAGGATATGGAGGTGATGCATGTGTGTTTGAGGATGACATTGTGGCTGATTTACCTTCTAATGAAGTCACTGTTATTTCCAGCTCATCTGGTGACTGTAACTTGAGTCCTGATAGCTGTTTGGATTCTGTTGAGGATAATTCACCTACATCTGAAGAGAAGCAGCCCCAAAAGTCTGCCTGTGCTAATGCAGAAATAAACATCTCAGCAGGGATTCATCCCTGCGATGCTACTGATGAGCTTATGATGCCAGTTGATTTTGAATATTGTCATCATTCAAAGCCGCAGCATCCTCCTGAGAGGCTGCTTGCAACCAGAAAGGCATGTGACTATCTATGTGATAATTATTTGGCTTGATTTACATATGCAGATTTTGTGTTTCATCATGTGCTTTCACCTTCAGGTCATTTCTCCAACTTCCCAGGAAAGACTCCTTAAGGCTATGGATTCCCTTGAGTTACAAGACAATGAATATCACAGTAAGTGTATGCATTATCATGTTTGGATCTATGGAATCTTCATGTTTATGGTCAATGCATGTTCTCCAAACTGGTTTGGATGGTGATGATACTGTGCTGGCCAAGTGGACAGGGTATGCCAAATATTAAAAATAAAAAGCCATACTGAATGATATAAATAAAATATATGGCAAATCCTGCATCTCATAGGCAGGAGGGATATATATAAATCTTTTAAAATATTTTTTACAATTTTTTCCTGCAATGTTGATCCAAAAGAGAAGGAAATGACAAAGTAAAGAAAGCCTAACATGGAGTTCATGGAACTGCCCTAGAGGAAATCCAGTTGAATGGTCAGTAAGAATTCTTGACTATCATTTCTGGTTCCTGGTACAGTTTTGTAACAACTGTTATTTGTGGAACAACAAACAATTCCTGTGTGGCCAAAGAGCAGCAGAGGGTTTTCTAATCATATTGAATATAAGTAAAAAGTAATTTTTCTCTTTACAACTTTTAAACAGTAAGATCATTACTGAATGCTAAGATATAACAGGTTCTTTTATTCAATGTTCATTTTGGTCATTTGATTGTAATTCCATTATGTGAACTCAAATTTAGTTATAATTTTTTTTTATTTGAAATATTTACACATTCACTATCTAATATACTGTTTTTGCGTTGTAATGATGTCAGATTGTCGTGGGAAATTAGACTTCGGGAAGAATAAAATTGGTAGAGTTGAAGGACCTGATCTGATCAGGGGTGCTGAACTTGGTATTAACCCTCAACAAATTACAAGGAAACGAAAGAATGATAAGCGAGGCATCCCTCCCAAAATTGTTCACAAGGTTCCTAATCTTTCTGGTGCTGTACCACGTTTTAGCACTGGGTGCACCTCTATCCAAAGTTGTTCACAGAGTGCCATAGAATTCTCACAGCAGCAGATGAATGACTTTGAATGTCTTGCCGTGAAGCTTACAAAAGAGTTGAAGTCCATGAAGGAAATTCTGGAAGAGAGGTTGCTCCCTGAAGCCTGTCCAGCATCTTCCTTCAAATATAATGTGGATAGGGTGAGTTATTATACAAATTGGAAATAGTTGTTTACCTTTTTGTGGGTAAAGAGGCATGGTATGCCAGCCTGGGTTTTGAAGCCAAAATGTTTTTTTTTTTTCAAAATTTTTAAGATGCCCCAATTCTGGTAAATATAAACCCAATTAATGTATTAGTTTTATTGCATATCTTACCGTTAAAAGTGACACTGGAATCCGAATTGCTATGCATCCTTGACATGGCGGTTGAATCAAATACATGTATACTCATACTTCCCTCTCTCATTTAATCTTTTGTTGTCTCATAATGGTCTGTAGAGTTATTGTACTTGTCAAGTTGTCTAAATATTGGCTTGCTTGATCTATAGGGTCTGATTTTTCTGTATCTACTATATTTTTTCTAGTCCATTGTGTGAATTGTATGGATGTTTACAGTCCAAAGATTAATATACTTTTCCTTGTCTATTTTGGAGACTCTTTTTGAGCTTTGCTGCTCTCTTTCTTGGATTATTTGTAACTGGGTTCCATAGAAGTGAAGACTGGATCCATTATTGGTAAATCACATCCAACTTTGACAAAACTGCTGGGGATTTAACCTTGTATTTCACCTGTCTTTGTCTTAGTGATCCTATAAATTTTGCATAATGCCTTTTGTCTCCTTCACAACAATACTCTCTTGCATGCTGATTATCTTGTGGGGTTGTATAGAATATACGTTCTTTGTTCTGCATACTCTAAACGGAAAATTTACAACTTCTATCCAAACTTCATTTAGGCAAAATAATTGTTTTTGCATACAGATTATTACACATATAAAATGTTTTACATAATTTTACAAGTTCACACAAATGCGTGGGTGCATATAGAGATCATGCTTTTAAATTCTTTATATTGGCAGGCAAGAATGGCCATTAAGAATGCAACTCGAATTGAAGAAAGCACAAAGAAATGGCTTTCAATGATGGCAAGGGACTGCAACCGCTTTTGTAAAATCATGGTTTGTTCCTCTTCTCATACTATTGAATTTAATTGGATCTTGATTTTGGAAACAAAAAAGTTTAATTACTTGCTTTTGGTTTTATGGCATTTTTTAGAATTGCTTCTTATTATTAATTGCAGAGAATGACTGAGAAAGGTTCTGGTTATTCTGGAAATGTTGCCCAAAAGGAAAGGAAGGAATCTACTTCTGCTTATGAAGCAGTAGGAATTTTGGTCAACCAAGTACAGAGATTGACTGAGACAGGTTCTTCTTCTGGAAATGTAGTCCACAAAGAGAAGAAGAAAATTACTTTTGCAGATGAAGTTGGTGGAGAGCTTTGCCATGTCAAGTTTTTTGAGGATGACATGGTATCTTTGTCAGAATCTATTACCGACACTCAGGAATTGCCGGTTAATTAGCTTTGAGATACTTGGTTGTTGTACAATAGCATTTCTGGTATCTAATTGATAGAAGCAGAGGGAAATTGCTTGAATCACAGAGGCTTTCCATAGCGTTTACTGCGCATAACTTCAAGGTAGGCCCGAAGCAGTGATATCAACCTCCTTTTCCTGTTATTTACTGATTCTTGTTCATATTTCCATTTATTTGCACTGTATTGTATGAAGAGAGCTAAATCTTGACATTGAGGGATTAGCGATTGCTTAAAAGATAATTTAGTTGAAGATTCAATTTTCATCTGTCTTTTGCTTTTAACATCAATTCAGTCGCCCTTTGTTAACTTCTGCAAATTATTATTTCATACAAAAAAGAATATAATATATCCCCCCACACAACCATATCCGGTATCCCTATATTTCACTTAATCCTTAAACCTCACGAACTGACTCAAATTTCCTTCTTACTCTAAAACCACTTGGAAATTTTGGATGCTTTGCGTGTGTGTGTGTGTTGGGTAATCCTGGCCGGTTCGTGTTATTAGTTCATTTAGAGCATTCACATCAGGTGTGTCAAATGTGCCAAATGCTAAATATTTGGCACATTTGACACACCAAACACTAAAAACATAGCATCATCAGATGTTTTAAATGTGCTAAAATTATAAGACACGCTACAGTACGCTCTCATTTTTGAGAGCGTACGGATGAAAATGCCATTTCGTTTATTACTTTTTTATTGGTCTTTCTCTCTCCTCCGATTAAAATACAACTTCTTCTTCACGTTCAGCACTCCATTTCCGCTTCACCATCTCCACTCTCCATGCCCTTTTCTTCTCCTTTTTTGCTTTCTCTTTCCTATAAAATCAGGCTCACCGGTTTTTTTCCCCTCTTTTTCTCCCTTTTTTCGATCTCTCCTCTCTGTTCTATGATCTGATACACCGAATCGGACGATTTCTTCAGATCACTCTCCCTCACCCTCAAATCAACGGTACGGCGGCCTCACCGATCAAGCCGCTGATCACCGATCAAGCCACCGCCCTCACCGATCAAGCTGCCGCCATCACTTCTCGTTTGAAGACTCCATTGCCAGTCTGAAGCCACCATTGCCACCTTGGTCTGAAGCTGCCATGTCGCCTCGATCTGAACCCATCTCGGTCTGAAGCTGCCATGCCGCCTTGTGTATGGTGGGGTTTTGTTGAAGGTTTTGATTTTTTTTTTTTTTTTTGTTGAGGTTTTTGGATTTGGAATTTGTTGGAATTTTTTGGAATTTGGATTTGGAATTTTTTTTTTGTTGTTGTTGAGGTTTTTGGATTTGGATTTGGAATTTGTTTGGATTTGGAATTCTAAAGCTGCCATACCGGTGATTGTGGTTGTAGTTTGTGGCGGTGGTTGTAGCGGTGGTTCTTGGTTGTTGGTGACTGCCACGGGGCTGTGTGTTTGCATATTGTTGGGTGTTGCGTAAATATATTATTTTAACGTGATGTATATATTATTTTAATATTTAGAACAGAAAAATAGAACACCTGATAAATAGTATATTGTAAAATGATGTGTTAAAATGATAAAGTAGGTTTTTAGTGTGGTAAAATGACATTTTTTATGAGAGAGCTGATAAGAATGCTCTTACTTGTGCCCAAGATATTGTGTTCACATATAACCTGCCGTTAGAAACTTAGGATGTTGTGATACAGTACGATTGATGTCATTACTGGTAAAGTCAATCATTGATGTTAGCGACAAAGATAGTTTTCGCATTATACGCATGGCGTGTTCGACTATAATAACTAATGACGTACAATGTATTGATTTTTATTTTTGATAAATATTAAATATACAGTTGACAGTTTTTTATCATTACAAACAAAACCAAAAGATTAAATTATGCCTAGAGGCTAGAGCTTATTGGCTCAGTGACAGGTTCAACTGCGTATAACTGTATATATAAGATGAGCTCGGGTTTGCTTGCTCAAAAAGAAAAATTAAATGAGCTCAGGTTTGCTTGAGTGAAGGGAAATGAGGATTTGAATTAATTTATGTTTTTTCTCTATAGAATGACTTGGTAATATTATTGAACAACAAAATGTTTTGACAAGGTAAAATTATAGGCGTTTAAAATTTTTATTTTTTCACAAATGATATATTGAAAGCAATTGCATATTTTTTTTCCCTTTCATTTACAGGTTTTAGTACTTTTTTAACTGGTATCTTCTTTTGTTTTAATGAAGAAATTATCACATTACTCGCTAATCAAATAAAATGTGGAGATTAAAACCTATTATTGCTTGCTATTGTATATTTAAAACAAAAGAAAATCTCAATTAAAAAAGTACGGAATGTAAGCCAAACCGTCATTTACATTACTCAAACATAAATGTCTATTCATTCTGATTAAAAAAAAACATATGTTTCTATTGTTCACCCCGTGAAATCTTCAACATGTAGCCACAAGAACAATACAAATATTAATAAAAGTAATTAACTTTTAGCTTGAAGTCCAAGAGAAGCTCGGTTGTCCTCGGGTGAGTCACAGAACAAGATTTCCCAAATCTCAGAGAAGGCCTCGACAATAACTCCGTGATGTACGCGTGAATTCAAAGACAAAAAACAGTGCAAAAGTTCTTCCAAGTCTTTGGTCTCAAACATTTGCTTCTCCAGTATCATCTCCAACATAGACCTCTTGAAATCCTCGTATGGATTCTCTGTCTTCTTCACCACCGCATAGCTCTCCCTCACTTTCCCATTCCCACGCATACTACTACACTCACTTTTCAAAGCGTACCTTCTCAGCTTCCGACCCTTTTTCACTTCATCACTTTTACTTATTTCCTTCTCTTTACATTTCTCGCTTACACTCACCAAAGACTCACTCACAAACTCATTAGAACAATCCTTCGTAGAAACTAAGGTTTCTTTCTTCCAAGTGTATTCTGCTGGAGATGATGACGATGATGACGACGACGATGATGATCCGGTGATGCTGCGGTACTGTGTGCATGGTTTTAATCGGCAGCCACAACCGACTGATATGGTATTTGATGACACGTGGCGATTCGAGGGAGGAGGAGTGTGTTCTGGTGTTGAAGGTGGGGCTTTGAGGTTTGGGTAAATGATGTCTTGCGCATTGGGGTTGACCGGAGATAACCGGTATATTTCCGGCGGTGATGGATTGACTGAGAGAGTGAGAAGGTGTTTGGGACGACAGAATTGGAAGGAAGGGAATTTAAGCTTGAAACGTTTAGCCATGTCTGAAATGATTTTGAGGTTAATCAGCTAAGGCTGCTTAAGTCAAATATAGTGTGTATATATATAGTAAAAGAGAGGCCGGCATTGAAAATAGTAACCAATTAACCATGCCCTTAGATAGAAAGTCTAACTAATGAGAAGTTATTATATATGTGCATGGTTTATAACCTGAAAGGAATGTTGAATTCCTTTTGTGAATGTAGCGCGCATTTGGATTGGGCGTTTTGTTTCATTGATGCATTTTGCGTTTTTTTAGTGGATTTCATGGATATTGTTTACAGACCACCAAACTCAGCAAAATACTGATTTCTAGATAAATTTGGGTTTCACAGCACTATTTACACTTTTAAAAATTATTTTACTATAGTGTTTTCAATAATAAGTTTTCAGTTTTCAACAAATAAACAGTATCCAAACACACCTGTAATGTTCGAAAAAGTCTGTGCAGTAGTTATTAGGCGTTTGGGTTACTAAAAAATGAACTTTGAAGTGAAATTTTTGTAGAGTTTCTCTCCAAACTAGTTTGAAAAGAAACCCTACAAACTCCTCATATATCTTTACATTAAGTGTGAATTTTAAAAATTTAACTGTTGGATTACATTTTCTTCCTATATCCTTCATGCTTGCAAAATTTTAAGAATATTAACTAACATCCGATTTGATAAAATTTAATATGCATGTTAAAAACATAAGGAACATGAAATTCAACAGTTAGATTTTCTAAATTCACACCCAAAATAAAGATATATGAGAAGTTTTAAGAGTTTCTCTCCAAACTAGTTTAGAGAGAAACTTTGTTTACGTTGGGGTGTGGTTTGTTGAACTTGTACAAGGTTGATTGGTTTTGATCTTTTTTTTTTTTTTTTTTTTGGGTGAAGTGAAAATGACTATTTATGTAACTATAGTTAATTGTAAAAATAATTGAAAATTTGCTTACACCAGGTGATAGACAATTAGACATTATCATCACTTGTTATATTGTTGATGCAGCTCCAATTATATTTTACTAGCGTATAACCCCGTGCATATGCACGAGTACATTTAAAAACAATCGTAAGAATTACATCTTACACATTTTTTAAGTTATGAATTTCTAAAATATGTAATGATTTCTCATTATATATATATATGATTTAGAATTTAATTAGATCTAAACTCTTTTATTTTTGCACCCAATAATTCAACTGTCATAAAAATTTAAAAATTAGATGGGGCACATGGCGCAAAATTGAACTCCAATTAAATTTCAATTTAGAATCTAATCGAATTTAGACTCTTTTATTTTTGCACCTAATAATTCACTTGACACATAAATTTAAAAATTAGATGAGACACGTGGTGCAAAATTAGATTCAAATTTAGAATATAATTGAATTTTCTCCCAGTTTTGACTACACACACACACACACACACATATATATATATATATATATATTGTAGGGATAAGGGCCCAAAATCATATATTGGGCATTGGGCTTGGCCTGAAGACATTAAATGGTCTGAGAAGGGACAAATAGTTATGAGGGGTTCCAATTTTAAAGTCTCATAATAAGTAAGAAACGAATGGAAGGTGGTCCGAGGAGGAACTCCTCCTTGGATATGATGAATGCAGCTCAAATCTGTATTCCAACAATCAAGGTGACCTTCCAGGAGACTCCAGCGATAAGAACGTGCATCATACACGTATAAGAGTGATGGGAACTCAGAAATATCTCAGGAAAAGCTGCTACCACCACATTAAATGCACCGCAACTACTTTTCTGGCTGCATTTATGTGGAGAAGACCCTTGAACAGTGCTGTCTTGGATACCACGACTCACAGAAAGCCAAAGAGGGTATCTGATGAGACAGACACTTAAGTAAGGGCTCAGATGATCAACAAGTCTAGGATCAAGATAGTCCAAAGAGAGCTATATAATGTGAGAGACCCTCCATGAGAGAAGTGGTGAAAAATTAAGAAAGAAACACTGTAACAATCTAGAACCAGACTTGAAATAGAGTTTTGAAAGTAATACCCAAGAATTAGTTTCCTCGGACTTGGCCGATGACGTTTTTCTTTAGTGAACGTCTATTATCTTTCTTGCTTTATCATCAAAATCTATTGGCTTGTTACTTAATTCACTAAAGCCCAGTTTTTTGACCAATTTTCTACAAATTTATTGTTTTGGGTTTTTTGAGCTTAAGTCCATACACACGTTGGACTAAGAGTTCATATCAGGTCCTTACATATATATATATATATATATATATAGATTACTATATCAGTTTGTAAATCTTTTTATAATAAAATTGATAGTATAAATTATATAAGCATTTTATATCTTGAAAATGTAGAGAATTTTTAAGGAGGAGGAGGGAAACCAATAATGTTTGAACGCGTCCTTAATAATTATAATAAGACCATCTAAAATCTTTTTTTTTTTCTTTAGAAATGTGTTTTATTCTCTACCACGGATCTATCGTACAAAACAACATTTATGATCATCTTTTTTTGACGCATACATCCCAAACTTATGCACAATTTTAACCTGTTGCAAAGGGATTTATACAATACTGCCGATTACGTTGTTTCTACTACTACTTCAAGCAATATTATTCAGCTTTCAATTATAAAAAAAAAAGATACATTTTTATATTAAAGTGACAAAATAATATCCAAACTCCTTATTGTAAACACAAAAAGAATATCAACAACATTTTATATGATTTTAAATCTGTTCCAGCTTTCCAGGTTAAAGGAAACAAGTTGTCCCATCAAAAAAAAAAAAAAAAGGAAAAAGAAGAAAAAGGAAACAAGTTGTTTACAGCCTCTACTTTGACAGATTCCATACGATTATTCAATCCACAAAAATCTTGGGACCCCCAATATTTATTAGTTTTACACTGTTAATTGTACAAAATATAAGAGCATTTTCTTCGGTTCTCTCAAATGTGCCAAATACCAAATATTTGGCACATTTGATACACTAAACATAAAAATGAACCCTTATCAAGTGTGCTAATTGTGCTAAAATTATAGAACATGCTACAGTAAGCTCTCATTTTTGAGAGCGTACGGATCCAAATGCCATTTCTGTTTATTGTTTTTTTATTCATCTTTCTCTCTCCTCTCTCATTGCTTTATTCTTTTTTTTTTCTCTCTCCTCTCTCATTTTTCCTCAGACATTCCTATCAACCCATCTCTTCTTTCACTCTTTTTCCTTCTCATTGTTGTGGCTTTTCTTTCTTCTGTTTAGCCTCGCCGATCTTTGTTGCTATAGGTTTTTTTTTTTTTTTTTTTTGCAGTGATTTGATGCGTGGGTTCGGGAGTGGGTGGCTTCTCTTTTCTGTTTAGCCTCGCCGCGCCACCTGATGCCGATCTTTGTTGCTGTGGGTTTTTTTTTTTTTTTTGTAGTGATTTGATGGGTGGGTCCGGCAGTGGGTGGCGACCTCTCTTCCGTTCAGCCTCGCCGCGCCACCTGATGCCAATCTCTGTTGCTGTGAGTTTTTTTTTTTTTTTTTGTAGTGATTTGATGGGTGGGTTCAGTAGTGGTTGGCTTTTCTCTCTTCCGTTCAGCCTTACCGCGCCACCTGATGCTGATCTTTGTGTTTTTTGTTGTTGTTTTTGTTTTTCTGTGGTAGTGGTTTTGGTGTCCTACTGTGGTGGTTCTAGTGTGAGACGGTGGTGGGGTGGGATGTGGGGTGTTGATGGGTAGGTGGGTCGGTGGTGGATGGGTTAGCGGCGACAGTGGGTGGGTGTGTGGGATGCGGTTGGATTGTGTTTTTTGTTGTTCTTGTTTTTCTATGGTGGTGGTTTTGGTGCTCTGCTGTGTTATTTTTGGTGTGAGACGGTGGTGGGTAGGATGTGGGTGGGGCGTTGATGGTTGCTGGCAGCGGGGGTGGGCTGTGGGTTGTGGTGGGGGTGGTTGGTTTTTTTATTTTGTATTTTTATATATTGTTGGTTTTTTTAATGTTATTTTAATATTGAAATATATTATATTAATATATAAAATTGAAAAATAGAAGATGTGATAAATGGTGAATTGTAAAATGATGTGCTAAAATGATAAAGTAGGTTTTTGATGTGTCAA
Organism: Quercus aquifolioides; assembly: GCA_019022515.1. Classification (NCBI taxonomy): domain Eukaryota; kingdom Viridiplantae; phylum Streptophyta; class Magnoliopsida; order Fagales; family Fagaceae; genus Quercus; species Quercus aquifolioides. The sequence continues at coordinate 98,664,636 of CM032327.1, read as the reverse complement.
AATGACAGTTTTTATGAGAGAGCTGATGAGAATGCTCTAAGTCTTTGGTTTTCTCTCGAGCTTCCTGAGAGTGAGATGCATGAGAGGACAAATTCTTGTAAGTCTAATTTCATTTCTACGTGGACGGCCAAAATGGGTAAATGTCCTTTTGGCGCAAAATATACCCCTTTCTCAAATTAATTAAGAAAATGCCTCGCTTTTGTAACTCGATTTTGAAAATGTAAAACTCGATTTGTAGAAAATCGAGTATGGGCCGATCAAACTTAAAAAAAAAAAAAAAAAATTGCATGATGAGTTCATGGAGCTCAAGTTCCATAAAAAACGCTGCAACTATAGGGCTTTAAAACGCCACTATAGAGCTTCCTATGGAGTTATCAAACTTAAAAAAAACTTGCATATTTTAAAACGCCACTATAAGGCTTTAAAAAATTGCATGGAACTCGAGTTCATGGAGCTCGAGTTCCAATAAATTTTTTTTTTAAAATTTTCAATTTGTTATAACTCGATTGTCGAAAATCGAGTTTTAAAAGACGGACATTTTTCTAATTAGTTTGGAAAAGGGGGGCAAAATGTTGTATATTTTGCACGAAAAGGGCATTTGTCCATTTTGGCCCTACGTGAACATATGAAACATTCACAACAATACAGACGAGAAGATTTTGTGACTATGCACACGCGTATTGACAATTAGACCTAATTAATCTATAAGATTACCACCACATAGAAAGCTGGAGTTACTAAGATTTCAACTCCAGAATTTTTTTTCTTTTAATGAATACTTCAACTCTCTATTTCTATATATTAATAATGCTAGAAATGAAGCTAATTTACACAAAAAATTGACATTTCTTTTGGAGGTAGCCATTAAACAGATGATAAGTTTTTTTTTGTTCTAATTTTTTTTAAGGTCATATTGAAGAAGATTATCTCATCTTGTATTGTTCACAGATTTAATAAACCTTTAATGGAAAAGGAGAAAATAAATATTCGTATTATATGCAAGATTTCCCTGGCATCGGGAAAATAGTATAAAATTGGAATAACTAAACCAAGTAAAACTTTTATACTATGCTTCAAACAGAACAGTAAATGTGCTTGAGGTTTCCACTTTCCTTGTAATAAAAAATTGTTTGTATGCTTCATGACGGGAATGAGAAATATCGTCTAAGCAAAAGACGACCTCATCCACACCCAAGTCGGGGACAACAATAACGAACTCATCCACACCCAAGTCGGGGACGACAATAAGTGTAAAAGTCCGGCATCATTCGTCGTACCTTTGAAACTAGCCAGGTCAGCACTCATTGAAGGCACAAATAAATTTCAGCAGGATTGCCAATGAGCAGTAATTGCACCGGACTAGTTACAAGAGCAGTAATAACTCAACGGTCACCCGTTACACTTTAAACGAAATCATCATTGGAAATCAATGCCTCATTCTTCTCAGGAGAAAAACGCTCAGAACAACATTAACAAACATAACTACACCAACCCAAAGCAAACTATAAAAAGGGAAATGGAACTTAGGTAAAGGACATGAAAGAATTTACAGAGAGAACTGTGAGAAGTTTATTCTGAGAACTCGTAATCTGACTTTAGTATCAAAGTATTCTCAGCTGGCCTCATGCCAGCAAAACCCTCCTTTGCCTTTCTTTTCTTGATATCAGGTATCGGAGATCGTCCATTAATGCTGACGAGGAGAATATTGACGAGGTCAAGTTTCGGCTTCATCAGTTTGGCGCTGTCTGTGGGAAACGAAGAGTTGATCCTTTCTCAAACCATCGTGCTCCTACCGATAAAGCTCTTGTCACTTGATGGATTCTGCACCGGCACCCACTCCCGATCTTGTGGTGATGGCTCACCAGATTCAAGCTCTAACAGCGAATGTACAAGAGCTGATGAAGCAGAATAAAGAGTTGAGACGCCGAGCTCGCCAAGAGGGCAGCAATGCCTTGCATCATCGACACAGCTGTAGTCGACATGACGAGTAGGCTAGTAGTCCTGAAAACAGTAAGGGAAAAGATGCAACCGAATACACAGGACAATCTATGCATGACAATGATCACATGATGAAAAGGGAACTCGACAAAGTGAAGAATGCCATGAAAGGGAAGACGGCGATGAATCTTGATGGCATGCTCAAACGAATAGATTCACCTTTCACAGCCAGCGTTTTGGAGTGCCCTCTGCCTCCGAAGTTTCGCCTACTGCGATTGGAGTTTTATGATGGCACAAAAGACCCTTTTGACCATATAGGGGCCTTCAAGACTATCCTAAACCTTCAACAGACACTTGATAAAGTTATCTGCCGATCTTTCCCTGCCACACTTATAGGGGCAGCTAGAGTTTGGTTTAGTAAGTTGCCAGCATCTTCCATAGCAAATTTCGAACAGCTCAGCGACTCATTTGTTCACCATTTCATTGGAGGACAGCGTCATAAGAGGCCAACCTCTTACTTACTGACAGTGAGGTAGCAAGAAGGGGAAAGCCTAAGAGATTCTGTGAAGCGTTTCAACAAGGCTGTGTTGGAGATTGACGAGGTTGACGACCAAGTGATAATGACGACCTTCCAGGCTTAACAACCCCGACCTCATTTTTTTGTTGGGAAAGATGCCTCTAACTTTCATGACTGATCTCTTGTTCAAAGCCTAGAAATATATGAATGGTGAAGACGCTTTAGCTACGAAGGGGTTAACAGGAAAATGGAAGAAAGATGAGCCTGGTGATTCTCATGGTAAAAAGAAGGATCGTAAGGATTCGTATTCAGAGACCAAGACTAGCAAGAGCAGTTCTGACACTCCGAAGAAGAAGATGAATTTCACCTCGTTAGTGATGCTTGCAGAAAAAATACTGATGCAGATTAAGGATGAGTCGGGACTAAAATGGGCTAAGCCATTAAGCACATCCTCTAGAAAACGCGATCTGAAGAAGTACAATCATTTTCATAAGGATCATAGCCACTACACTGACGAATGTCGTGATCTGAAAGAACAGATAGAAGAATTGATCCAACAGGGGAAGCTCCAGAGGTTACTCAAGAGGGACAACAACCCCAGAGCCAAGACTGAGGACAAAGCCCATGACGATGTCAAGGATGGCAGATGAGATCATCCAAAGCAAGCCGTGGGTGAGATACAGACGATAATAGGGGGGCCCGTCACTGGAGGGTCGTACAAGTATCTAAAGAAGACTTATTGTAGACAGGTTAACAGTGTTCACATGAAGCATCCGCCTCCAAAGTACCGATGATCAGAGAGTGACGACATTACATTCTCTGAACAAAACGCATTAGGATTAAGCAACCTCATGATGACCCACTCGTCATTGTATTGGAGATTGAAGGTTTCAACATAAGGAGAGTGTTAGTTGACAACGGGAGCTCTGCGGATATAATGTACATGACGACTTACCAGCAATTGAGGTTAGATCCAAAAAGGCTTAGACCTTTCAAGTCCCCATTGGTCAGCTTTAGTGGGGATCAGATCTATCCAAAAGGCATCATCACATTATCAGTCATAGCAGGCGCACATCTGGCTCGGATAACGAAGCAGGTGGATTTTTTAATCGTCGATTGTCCATCGTCCTATAATGTCATCTTGGGACGACCTACATTAAATCAGCTCAAAGCTGTAACTTCAACTTACTGCCTAAAAGTGAAGTTCCTTAAATGGGATAGGGCAAATATGCGGAGATTAGCTATTGGCCAGAGAATGCTACCAAGCAGTGTTGGCCTCGAAAGAAAACCATGCATGGATGGTGGAAAAAGAATCAAAGAAGCTTACTCAAAAGCTGGAGGATGTAAGCCTAGTAGAAGGAGACGTTACCAAGGTAGCAAAAGTGGGGGCAGGACTTAACACAAATTTGAAGACCAGGATTGTGGAGTTCTTGAAGCAGAATCTAGATATCTTCGCCTGGACTCATGAAGATATGCTAGGCATAGACAACAAAGTGATAAAGCACAGGCTGAATGTCGACCCTACTAGAAAGCTTGTCCAGCAAAAACGACGAGTTTTTGCTCCTGAGAGAAACAGAGCTGTTGTGGAAGAAGTAGAAAAGCTTTTGACTGCTGGGTTCATCAGAGAAGTTTATTACCCTGAATGGTTGGCCAACGTCGCCATGGTAAAAAAGCCAAACGAGAAATGGTGTATGTGTGTAGATTTCACAGATCTCAATTGCACCTGCCTAAAGGGCAGCTTTCCACTTCCCAGGATTGACCAGCTTGTGGATTCAACAGCCGGCCATGAGTTATTGGCTTTCATGGATGCATTTTCAGGCTACAATCAGATCCGCATGAATAAAGAATACCAAGAAAAGACAGCGTTTGTTACCAGCCAGGGGTTGTACTGTTATAAAGTTATGTCATTTGGCTTGAAGAATGCAGGGGCTACTTATCAGAGGTTAGTAAACCAAATGTTTAGCAGGCAGATCGGGCGAAATATGGAGGTTTATGTAGACGACATGCTTGTGAAGAGTAGTAAAGCAGAGCTGCACTTGGACGACCTCAGAGAAACTTTCGACACATTAAGGAAGTATCAAATGAGGTTGAACCCAGCAAAGTGTATGTTTGGAGTTTCGTAAGGCAAGTTTTTAGGGTTCATAGTCTCACAGCGGGGTATAGAGGCTAACCCTGAGAAAGCTAAATCCATATTGGATATGACATCCCCAAGGAATGTGAAAGAAGTTCAGAGATGGACGGGGCGCATAGCAGCCTTGAACAGGTTCGTGTCCAGAGTTACAGATAAATGCCTCCCATTCTTCAAGACATTGAAGTAGGCTTTCCAATGGACAGACGAGTGCGAAGCAGCTTTCTAAGCACTTAAAGATTACCTGTCCAAGCCCTTGTTGTTGAGTCCGTCTGTTGAAGGAGAAGATTTGTATACTTAGCCGTCTCTCAAACAGCTGTAAGTTCGGCGTTGATCTGAGAAGAGCTCCAAATTCAAAAATCGGTTTACTACACAAGCTAGGCTTTCTAGGGCGCAGAAGCAAGATACCCAAGGATAGAAAAGTTGGCTTTCGCCTTGATCATTGCATCAAGAAAGCTCCGTCCCTACTTCTAAGCACACACAATATTAGTCATGACGGACCAACCATTGTGAAAGGCTATAGGTAGGCTAGATGCAGCGAGGAGAATGGTTCAATGGGCAGTAAAACCAAGCCAGTTCGATGTTGACTACAAGCCCAGAACAGCAATCAAGGCCCAGGTGCTGGCAGACTTTGTTGTTGAATTCACTGCAGCCGATCAAGATCCAGAATCAAATTACTGGATGATATACACAGACGGCTCAGCAGCGTTAGGCATAGGCAGAGTAGGAGTGATTCTCATCTCCCTTGAAAAGGACGTCCTTAAGTACGGAGTTTAGCTTCAATTCTTGCAACGAATAATGAAGCAGAGTATGAAGCCGTCTTGACGGGCTTGAAGGTTGCAAAGGCCCTGGGTGTGAAAAACTTGAAGTTGAACTCTGATTCAAAACTCGTGACTGGGCAGATGAACAATGAGTACAAGGCTAAGGGGGATAGGATGAAGAGGCACTTAGCATTGACTAATAAGTTAATTTCCAACTTTGATGATGTCAAGATTACTCAGGTACCCCGAGAAGAAAATTCTGAAGCAAAAGAGGTTGCTAGACTAGCATCGTCGGAGACCAGCGAATGATGACCTAGATTGCTCATGGAGGTGCAGTATCTTCCGAGCATTGAAGGGATTGACGTGAATTATGTATGATCAGAAGAAAGCTGGATAGATCCAATAATCACTTACATCAAAAGTAGTAATCTCCCGTCAGATCCAACGGAAGCAAGGAAAGTCAAGGTTAGGTTGTCCAGATTTACAATCTTGAATGACAAGCTTTACAAGAGGGGATTCTCTCAACCCTACTTGAAGTGCCTCGATCTAGAAGACGCTGAATATGTTCTAAGGGAGATCCACGAAGGAGTATGTGGAAATCATTTTGGACCATGTTCACTCGTTAGACAGGTGTTCGTGCAGGATATTTCTGCCCAACAATGCAGAAGGATGCAACTCAGGTTGTTTAGAAGTACAATAAGTGCCAATGATTTAGGAACGTGCAACATGTCCCAGCGGAGTACTTGACGAGCATAACTTCACCCTGTCCATTCTCCACATGGGGAATTGACATAATGGGCCCCCTACCCCCAGGTAAGAAGCAGGTAAAATTCCTAGTCGTCGCTATTGACTATTTTACAAAGTGGCTTTTGGGATTCCATGAATCATTATCTTCGACAATGGACGACAGTTTGACAGTCATAAGTTTAGGGATTTCTGCAAGGAGCTGGCGATAAGGACCCACTATTCTTCACCTAGTCACACACAGGCCAATGGCCAAACAAAAGTCACAAATCGGACTTTGCTCAAATTGATCAAAACTCGACTTGAGGGGGTAAAAGGGGCATGGCCTGACGAGCTCCTAGGAGTGCTGTGGGCTTACAGAATGATGGTGAGAGCCCAAACAGGAGAAACACCCTTCAAAATGACGTTTGGGATAGAAGCAGTAGTTCCTGTGGAAGTTGGCGTGTCGAGCATTAGGAGGGCATGGTACGACGAGCAAAGTAATGACAAGAGACTCAAGCTAGCCCTGGATTGTTTACCTGAAGTCAAGGACGATGCAGCCCAGAGAATGACCCTATACCAGGAGAGGATGATGAGGTATTACCACTAGAGGGTCAAACTGAAGCGTTTTAATCCTGGAGATATGGTTCTACAAAAGGTCTCACAAGCCACCAAAGATCCAAATGAAGGGAAACTGGGCCTCAACTGGGAAGGCCCGTATAAGGTCGCTTGTTATTCAAGGAGGGGAAGCTACTACCTAGAAGACACGAAGGGGAAACCTTTGCCTTGTCCATAGAATGCAGAACACCTTAAGAAGTATTATCAGTAAGGGAGCAAAGCCTCAGCCCTAATAAGTTCCAAGGTTTGGAACATATCATTTATTTACTCACAGATAAGCGAGATATCAATTTTCATTATGCATTTGTTTCATTTCCCTTTCAGTACTTTATTTTTTGCGCCTTTTGTTTTCCATAAGTTTATACCCTTGTAATTCCTCTTCATAAGCAAGGACGAATAAAATTGGCCAAGTGTCTGCAGAGCCATTCTTTTTCAAATGATTAAAGTAACAAACATTCCATGGTGAAAAAGCTTCTTTAAATTAAAATAGGAAAAAAGCTCCGTCAATATGAATGACGAGATCAAAGTCCAAAATAAGTGAAAAAAACTACAAGTTTAAATCACAAGGATAAAAATCTCGTCAATATGAATGACGAGATCAAAGTCCAAAATAAGTGATAAAAACTACAAGTTCAAATCACAAGGATAAAAATCTCGTCAATATGAATGACAAGATCAACGTCCAAAATAAGTGATAAAAACTACAAGTTTAAATCACAAGGATAAAAATCTCGTCAATATGAATGACAAGATCAACGTCCAAAATAAGTGATAAAAACTACAAGTTTAAATCGCAAGGATAAAAATCTCGTCAATATGAATGATGAGATGAAAGTCCAAAATAAGTGATAAAAACTATAAGTTTAAATCATAAGGATAAAAATCTCGTCAATATGGATGACGAGATCAAAGTCCAAAATAAGTGAGGAAAACTAAAAGTTTAAATCACAAGGATAAAAATCTCATCAATATGAATAACGAGATCAAAGTCCAAAGTAAACGATGAAAATGCTAAGTCTAAATCGCAAGGGTAAAGACCTCATCAATGTAAATGACAAGACCAAAAACCAAAGACGAGAGAATGATGGGATCAAACCCAACTTTTGAAGGGCCTCAAAACCTCGTCAACAAAAGTTAACAAAGACAAAATCACAAGGACAAAAGATTCAACAACAAAGTTATAGTATAAAGTAACCAAGTACTAGCATGAAAAGAGCAAGGAATTGTTTAGGATAATAGCCTCAAAACAAGGAGGCAACCATTGTTTGTCAAAATAAATGCCTCAAAACAAGGAGGCAACCACTGTTTGTTAAAAACCCCCAAAAACAAAAGGGGAACCCATTGTTCTTAAAAAAAAATAGAAAAAAAGAAGAAAAAGAAGAAGAAGAAGATAGAGAAATCATGAAGGAAGGACGATAGATTCATCAACGTCTCTTTCTTCAGCTGCTTTATCTTTCTCCATGGCACTAGACTTAGCTTCTTCTAGCTCCTTTGCTTCGTCTTCAAGAATCTTGGTGTCAATCTTTTCAAAATCCAAGCTAGAAAAATCTACAGCCAAACTATGGTGCTTCATGGTCCATCGACGTAGAAGCTCAAACCCTTTGAAGTACTGCATGAACTAAAGGTTTGAAAATTCCTCTGACTGCTTGAACCTCTGGACACGCTTATCTCTCTCTTCGTCAGTCTTCAGAAGAGCAGCCTGAATCTCTTCATCCTTCTAGATGACCAAAGCCTTCTCCATGCGTAGGGCCTCAATAAGCTCTTTTATCTTCTGGTTCACGTCATTCCTCTCGTTCATGACAACAATCAAATCCTTCTTTAATTGGGAGCATTCAACCTCCACGGATTCCACTTTCGACGTAGCCACTACAACCTTCTCCTCCATGTTTAGATAATCAGTGGTAATACGCAACGACTCCCCAAGGACCTAATTGGAACAAGCAGATAAGGGAAGAGATTATACACATCCACATGTACAAGACAAATCCAAAAAGTGATGCTGGAAGAACAGAGTTACATACCTGCACTAATTTATGGATGTGCCGACTAACGAGTTCATGAGAGGGAATGGACAATAAACCCTCCAGTTCATCGTTGGTAATCACATTGTGTGCACGGCCCAAGATTGTAGCAAGGTCGTCCCATACACTCATCCCAATTTTGCTTTTACCCTTTGTGCGAGTGAGTGGAGGGGTAACAACAGTCACCTCCAGAGACGGGGTTGGAGAAGAAGGGGTGACATTAACAGGTGGAGGGACGGCAGCATCAACTTTCTCGTCACTTAGTTTTCTTTTCTTCGAGTTAGAAGTTAGCTTGGCTAGAGGTTTGTTTTTCAGGTCTCTGATACAGGCATACTTATCTTTACTCTACCGGGTGGCCATTTCTGTAAAAAAAAAAAAAAGGAAGGCAATCCCCAATTAGACAATAGACGGAGTTGAGAAAGACGAAGCAAGGAATAGATGAACTTACTCTTCTCTTCTCATTTTTTCCAAAACGTACTTTGAGGGTTTGGGGCCTAAGCAACAATCGTACAAGTGACGCGGATCAACTAAGTCGTCGAAATCCTCTATTTCACGAGCATAAGCAAGGGCCGCTCGAACTTGGTAGAGATATTGATCTTCGAGGTTAGGACGATCAAGGGCTATAAAGAATCAAAGTAAGAACTTCATCAGACAAGTAATCAAGGTATGGAAAAAGAACAAAAGAGAATCATGTAAATATGCACCAAGCGCTGGAACTTCCCATTTCTGTAGCAATCTCGGGACTTCCCCCCAAAAATCGTCGAACAAGGTTTCCCAACTCGTTCCAGAAATGAAAAAATACCGTGATTTCCAATCACGGAAGGACGAAGGAAAACCCCTCACAATCCTGGATTTCCTATCCCAGGGTAGGAGTTCAAAATACCCATAGTGGGTAGAAGCCTTCAAACGATACAAAAATGAAAATTCATTTAAAGTGATCATTTCTCCGTCACAAGCGGACACCTAAATGGACATACAACTTATTACCGTCTTCCAAGCATTAGGGACGAGCTGACCAGGGGCGATTTAAAGTTCACTCAGGAGATGCAAGATAAACGGGTGGACGGGGAATCAAAGACCATACAGAAAGTGAGCCTCATAGAAACACACATCTCTGTGAGCAAAGTTGCAGGCTTTCTCACCTAGGCAAGGCAACCTAACGGAGGTCCCTTTAGGAAACTGAAACCTCTTCCTAAAACCCTTTAAATGACTCTCTTTCAAAGAACAAGATTCGGAAAGCGCATGCAAGGGGCGAGCAGAAGAAGATGAGGGCAATTTTGAAACGGTGGTGTCCAGTACTCTACTCAAAGAGTCCGCATTGGAGGACAACCCAGTCTCTAATTCGCTAGACCGAACGTCATCTACCCTATATTGAATGGTGTCCATCTCCGAATGATGTCTTATTAAAGATTCACGGATCAAAGGGTGAAGAAATAGTAGAATCGGCTTAAGGGCAGAGGAATGGGGAACAAACAAACCTACTCGAGGACGTTGACCTGAGGAATACTCTAAGAAAACTCCCAATTGAGTGAAGAAAAAAGAGACCGAGGGGCACTCTTGTTTAAGAAAATCAAAACCAACCATCAAAGCATAAAGGAAAGGAACCTTACCAGGAAAGTATGGAGATTTCTCAGGCGTGCAGAAGTTCAGACCAAATAAAGTAGAGGGAGAGGAAAAGTTTTTTTTTCCTAAAAGGAAAACGAAGAATTAAGGTGCGCCAGAATCAAGGAAGTTTCACACGAACTACGAGTTGGAGAACAACACGTGTTCAATTTCAGAAAAGTAGTCGTTTTGCATTTAAAACAAAAGCCAAGTTTTCAAGAATCAAGAAGATACGAAACGTCATGATCGGTCACATTCCTGGGATCGTCCAACTTCCTAACGACCTAGGAATGGGGGGGCAACTAATGGGAATGAGAAATATCGTCCAAGCAAAAGACGACCTCATCCACACCCGAGTTGGGGACGACAATAAGTGTAAAAGCCCAACATCATTCGTCGTACCTTTGAAACTAGCCAGGTCAGCACTCATTGAAGGCGCAAATAAATTTCAGTAGGATTGCCAATTAGCAGTAATTGTGCCGGACCAGTTACAAGAGCAATAATAGCTTAACGGTCACCCGTTACACCTTAAACAGAATCATCATTGGCAATCAATGCCTCATTCTTTTCAAGAGAAAAACGCTCAGAACAACATTAACAGACATAACTACACCAACCCAAAGCAAACTATAAAAAGGGAAATGGAACTCAGGTAAAGGACATGAAAGAATTTACAGAGAGAACTGTGAGAAGTTTATTCTGAGAACTCGTAATCTGACTTTAGCATCAGAGTATTCTCAGCTGGCCTCACGCTAGCAAAACCCTCCTTTGCCTTTCTTTTCTTGATATCAGGTACCGGAGATCGTCCATGAACGCTGACGAGGAACTATTGATGAGGTCAATTTTCGGCTTCATCACTTCAGATTCCTTCATAGTCCTACAGATTTTGGGTGTAGCATGTTTGGTACATTGTAATAGACCCCATAATAAAATAATTAATACATAAGAATTAGTAAAAAAATTTCAATAAAATACGACTTTATCAATAAAACAAAATGAAACTTTATAATTATGATAGTTATTAATAGACATTTCCATTTATTTCAATTTGTGTTTATATATGAAATATTAAAGAGATGTGCTAAATCCACAATATTTTCACAACAAATTTCAATGATAAGTTGTTGACCCATATTAGAACTAGTAATAGCTTACCACAATATTTTAGTAATTGTCTTATATTAGAATCAGTAACAACTTACTACAATATTTTAGTAGTTGACCCATATTAGAACCAATGACAGCTTACCACATATGAATTGTTGTGAAAATATTTTGAACATAGCACTATTCAATATTAAATATAAAATTTGATAATTATGATATTTGTTAATATGTATTCATTATGATTGTGTTATTCTATAGAATTATTGAATAAATAATTATGATAATTATTAATAGATATTTATTATGATTGTATTTTTATAATAAATTATCTACTCTATCATTTAATTGGCGGGTTTATATAGGGAATAGAATATAACTCCAATTAAAATATATATTAGAATATTGATTTTTAAAATTGTGAGGACACACCACTGCGCACCCTTGGTGCGGTGGTCACTCTACAAGTATAAATGCTTGTGGGGTGTGGGGGACAAGGGCCGATGTTCAAGCCTCCAGGAGGAAACTTCACATACATATACACTTAGATTAGGCTAGAGTAGAAATTCTATTTTGTAAAAAAAAAAAAAAAATTTGGAAGGACACAAAAGTTTATGTGGCAAAATTTTATGATAATTAATATCTGAAAGATACAAGGTCAGCATTACCTTTAGAGAGGCGAACTGTTGTGCTGACTTTCTTGCTCGTGCTGGCTGCTCACTGGATGAGGATTTTGTTATGTTAGATTCACCATCTAGTGACGTATTACATAATATGTTAAGTTCAGATGCTACTGGTCTGTACTCTTTAAGGCTCATAGCCACGACTTCGCCATTTATGGCTTCTTAGTTTAATATATATCCCTCTTAACCAAAAAAAAAAAAAATATCTGAAAGATAAATGTAGTTGACTTTATATATAAGTCGTGTTTACATTGCCCTATTATACACAAACTGATAAAGTACACATTTCAGTTTTTGAATTAAAATTATAACTTCAAAAATTAATTAGTGTGTACGGTATATTCAACAAGGCATGTGTAAGAAATTAACATCTCTCTTTATATATATAATTATAGATAATCATTTAGTAGTAATTTGTTGTGTTTTTATAATGAGGAAATACTATCCCTTAGAAATACTATTCTTTAATAGTTATTCTTTCATCTATAAAAATTAAAATCCTTAAAAAGATCCAAGCACATCAGCTACTTTCTCTTCCTCGTCAGGTTATCTTTTTCTCTCTCTCTTCCTGCTAACATTTTTAGTCGTGGCTTCATTGTTCTCATAATTTTCCATGGCTTCGTTTTTTATCTCACAGTGTTCTGCCTCCACACTAACAAATTAAAATTAGAAGAAGTCATGCTCTTGTTAGTTCTTTTGTCAAAGATAGCGCTGTGATGTGATTAGGAAAAGTCGGCTGGCTAGATGATATGTGCTTCTTTTTTACGATTTGATTTTTATAAAATTGAAAAATTGTATCCAATTACTCTAGTTTTTATATGTTCATATCTATATTCCTATAAGTAGAAACTGATACCATCATTTAATTTGGTCACTGAGTGACTGACTCACTAATATGAAATGAAACCAAACATAACCCGGTTTCCACAAATACTCTTTTAATCAATCAACTAATGCTACAAACATAACTTATTTTTTTATCACAAAATATTGACATGTCAAGTTGTTATTGTTTTTGTTCACCATTTATACTATTTTATTGTCTATTATTAACAACTTCCCACCTAGTAGATGTGAAAGGATTGTATGTTTATTAATATGAAATGAAACCAAACATAACTCGGTTTCCACAAATACTCATTTAATCAATCAACTAATGCTACATACAAAACTGTTTTTTTGGTCACAAAATACTGAGGTGTTAAGTTGTTATTGATTTCGTTTACCACTTATACTATTTTATTGTCTATTATTAACAACTTGCCACCTAGTAAACGTGAAAGATTGTATGTTTAGACTCTTGTAATCAATATAATACATGGTGTTAGGCATGTAATTGGTTACATACAGATGTAGAAAGTAAGTCAAATAACATATTAACTTATCGTTGTTAATCATGTGTGTGTTTAGCAGTTAGTCTGTTTCTCACAAAAAAAAAATAATAATAATAATATAAATAAATTGGTGAAGGTTCCTTAAACAGAGGAAACTGTACCTGTTCGAAAAAACCGTGCCCATACGAGACCTACGGGCAAGGAGCACCCTAGGCAATACAAAACTCTCCCTCCCCTCCTTCTCATTACCAGTTCTCATTTGCATATACATACAAAATCACCTGCTCCATTCAATCCCAACATCAAGTTTATGGTGAGAAAGAGGAAGGTAATTACCATTTTGTAATTAAGATTACCTTCCTCTTTCTCCTTAATTTTTTTTCTTTCTTTCTCAGTGCCTTTCATAACATTCTTCATAATTCACATACAATTTATAAGTCATGTTTATTTCCATGAGGAAACTGTGTCCAAATTATGATAAGGAAGATGGGCTTGATACCGTGCTGGAGGTTCCTATACCTGAGGAAATGTTCACCAACATGGGCAGCAATGGCGCGCTGCGTTGGCAAAATTTGCGTGCTTTGATGAGAGCTCAAGGTGTAGATAAATCAACACATCTTGCGGCTGCATCAAACAATGAGTTTATGGCATTGCTAAAGCTTGTTGGTACTCCTCTCATCCCTTTTCAAGTCCAACCAGACCAACCGTTAACCCGCCCCATCAAAGATTGTTCGATTGTAAGCATATATATATAAACTTTTCTTCATTGTTTCAGAATAAAACATAGATTGTTGTATCATGGAGTTATACCATTTTTCATATGTTCTCAATGATATGTAATCAAATTTACACATTATGCTATGCTACACAATTACCACCTTTTGATCGTTAATATTATACTATTGGATGATTCTTGAATCTATAATCCTATTTTATATTGGTCTAAATGATGGAACCAATGGCCAAGACCATTTTTTTTTTCTAGGAGACCAAAATACGAGTGACCTCTGAAATTTCTAAATGAAATTATGGCCGTATATAGGGGTGGGGGTTTTCAAAAGAGGATGGCATATATGGCACTCCTGGCCCATTGACATATTATATTGAAGTCTTTATATGTGTTAATATGAGGGTAAAGGACCATGATACATTGTTATTCTTGCTATATTGGTAACCTATACAAAAATGTTACTCTTTTTGCTTATTGTCACTTGTTTGAATGTTGTAAAATGCACTCACCATCAATCCATGAATGCCTAGTGTGTTTAGCTAGCTTATTTGCTGTAAGTTTATCAGCTTAAAGACGAGACAAAAGAGATTTTAAGTAAATTTAGTTTACTTCATGCAAATAAGTCACTTTTTTCTCCCGTTTTAAGAAAATATGCAGCTAAAAGCACCACTAGAACCCTTCCAATTTACTGATTTATTTATTTAAATAAACCCTCCATCCCACCACATTAGTTTCTTAAATGGATTCTTTACCCTTGATAATGCTTTTCGAATGCCTTTCAATAGGTTTCCATGCATTTTTCTATTGAAAAAATAGTAGGGTAGAAATGATATTTTTTTCTTATTTGAGATAGAAATATTACTTTAGCTTAATTTAAGTGTATAAGTATGAAGTTCCTTCTTAGAAACCTGAACCCTGACCTTTGCCTATCATCTCACAAAAATTTGTATTTGTAAAGTAAGTTTCACGTTAATGGTGTGCAGTGACGAATGATTTTATTTTTGAAACACACTGATCACTACCTTCATTGATAGCTAGCTAACAAAAAAAATTTCTGTTATACGAACAGGAAGCTTCTACAGCGAAATATATAGTACAACAGTATGTAGCCGCTACTGGAGGACAAGCAGCATTAAATTCAGTGAAAAGCATGTATGCAGTGGGACAAGTGAAGATGGTTGGGTCGGAAATGCACCAAGGTGATGTTAGTTTGCATGCCAAAGGCAATTGTGAGGTTGGTGGATTCGTTTTATGGCAAAAGAACCCGGATTTGTGGTATTTGGAATTGGTTGTTTCTGGTTTCAAGGTCAGTGCAGGTAGTGATGGCAAGGTAGCTTGGAATCAGTCTTCTTCTCAACCTTCTCATGCTAATAAAGGTCCTCCAAGGCCTCTGCGCAGGTTCTTCCAGGTGTATATATTATTGCTTTCAAACTAGAATTGGCTTTCATGGATCATCTTTCTAATGAAATATACCTAATGTATCTATGTTTTTATATATACTCATATATGTATCTCATATTGTTGAATAACTAGGGATGGCAATGGAGTTTAATGGGTTTTCTGATGGTAAGATTTTATAATTTTTTAAAGCGGTTTGGGAAGGGTTTGGTTTTAAATTTTTGAGGCTTTGGAAAGAGTTTGAGTTTTAGATGATTAATCTAGTATACAAATGTATACTAATGCAAGCAATATATTAGATGTTCACACATGAATCATAGTAAGATAAATGGATGAGTTTGGAATAGAAATTTATATGAATTTAATATGTAAAATATTTTAAGGGTTTAGGTTTGGAGATATTAATGTCATTCATATCAATAACTTATACAACATTTTCAAGCATCATCAAATATTGTACATGATCTTGTTGGACATACCTCAAAATGTGCTCCTTTGCATTGAACATGAATTATTTTCACTTTGTGGTCTCATCAGGGATTGGACCCCAGGTGCACAGCTAACTTGTTCCTAGATGCAGTGTGCATTGGAGAGAAAACCATAAACGATGAAGACTGTTTCATACTCAAGCTCGAGACTGCCCCACTTCTCCTCAAAGCACAATGTACACCCAACACTGAAATTGTCCACCACACAGTATGGGGCTATTTCAGCCAACGTACAGGACTCCTTGTCCAATTCGAGGACACAAAGTTAGTAAGAATGAAGTCCATTAAAGGAAATGATAGTGTGTTTTGGGAAACAAGCATGGAATCGATGATCCAAGATTATAGATACATTGATGGGATTAATATAGCTCATGGTGGTAGAACTAATACCACGTTGTATAGGTATGGAGAGGCGTTTCATCACAGGCGGAAGATTGAGGAGTCCTGGAGAATTGAAGAGGTTGATTTTAATATTTGTGGTTTGTCCATGGATTGCTTTTTGCCTCCTTCTGACCTTAAGAGAGAACAAGATGGAGAACAAGGAGTATGATTTGTTTTGCTATAACAACTTAACGAGAATTGAAGTACAAGAAAAAAAGTTTGACGTACAAAATTGCATGTACATATAGGTGAATTGGAAATTCTTTGTCTATTTTTTTTTTTTTTAACTTTTGAATTGTTGTGGTTTTGTAACCCCAGTTAGTGAGGATCAAGCTTTAGGAAACTTGATAAATATGAAACCAGATAGAAGTATAGAACTTGAAATTTATTTACCTTTACCAATTAATATATTCTTCTTTTTTTGAAAAACTTTCTATTAAATGCCAAATCGTATACCGCAAATAATCTAACTTATTGTCTCTTATTATAACAATATTTGACAGATTAAGCTTTTGGGACATATAATATTTTGGGGGAAAGTATCTGATAATTGTAATTTTTACATGATTTTTATTATCCTCTTATTTATTAAAATTGTTAGTTTTCCTTTATTTCTTTTGATTTGATTTGATTTTTTATTTATATTTATCTATTCATTTGTGCTTTGAAGGATTGAGAAGATTTCAGATTAATCCACATCTTGTGGATGTAAATCAGTTGACTTGAAGACCCAATTAAATTTAAGTCCAATTCGGATTAGGATTCCAGCCTGCATATCTGTTAGTATTTTTGGCATAACTTTCGGCTCAGATATCCAATCGAGATGATTCAAGTTGGGCTGGAAAGTTAACTTAAAGGGCTACAATTTTGTAGTTTACTAAAAGTCCGAATTCTGACGTTAAATGGGCCAAAATTGTCGGTTAAGTGAAGCCTAAAAATCTGGGATTTTCTCCAAACGAGAATTTAACTTGTAATAGGATTTCTTGACCTATTTAAAGGCTCTTTGGGGCAAATTCAAGAGGGGCCGCATTGAAGAATATTTTTTGGGAGTCTTTCTGAGGAGGAGGATCTGAGGACAAAGGTAAGAGCTTCATGTTGATCAACCAATTCAGATGAAAAACATAAGTTTTATTTGTTTTTTTTTTTCAATTTTATTATGAACTAAATTTTATTTTCTAGAGCATTGATGTAGTCTAGCAATGAACACAATTTATATTCTGAGTTATTTTATTTTTAATATTTCCATGATTGAGTGTTTAATTCTTATTCTTAATGCTTACTATTTTTCTTTATGAATTATTGTTTGATCAATTAAATTACAATGAGACCGAGAGGTGATTTGTTATTTTAGTTCTAGAATTAAACACCATTAGTTGAGCGAAAGTAGAGATGCTTTACCGCGATTAGTATGATTTTTCAGAAAATTCAAAGTACGTAATGAGTCTCCAGTTAATTAAATTCGCATAGAGATATGGAATTGT
The DNA here is from genome assembly GCA_019022515.1 of Quercus aquifolioides. Lineage (NCBI taxonomy): Eukaryota > Viridiplantae > Streptophyta > Magnoliopsida > Fagales > Fagaceae > Quercus > Quercus aquifolioides. Next base: position 98,646,729 of record CM032327.1, on the reverse strand, counting down.
TAGCTGAAGATATTTTTGATATTATTCGAGAGAAGATATTGAATAGTTAAGGAATTTTTAATCATCAACGGGAGATTATTAGAATTTAATAATTAGGAAGAATAAATTGTGTGGGATTTGTTAGGTGAAATCAACTGCTCTAGATCCATTCTTATCATATTTTTGCACTTTTAGATTTTTACGCTTTGTTAATTTTTTTTTATTCGTAGATTTATTTTTATTAAATAGTTTAATTTAATTTAGATAGTAGAACGTTCCATTTATTTTCGATTTTCCAAATAGTAATTTATTTAGTGAATTTCGGTATTCAATAACATAGTTAATCCATGTGGGTTCGACATTCGTTTTCTAAAAAAAAACACTTTACTACTTGTTACGATTCTGTGCGCTTGCAGATTATTTTACGCGAACAGAATTGATTACTTGATTGCCGGCTAATCTTGAACAAACTTTGTCCAAGCATTATTTTGACATCATTTCACTACTTCTTTTGAAATTTTACTGACCATAATTTGTTTATTTATTTATTTTGATAGTGAAATATGATTTTTATTTTTATTTTTAATTACTTAAACTGTGTTTACATCCATCTGTGTTTGCCTTTCAATGATGGCCGAGGTATCTTATAGCCAAATTCAGGAGTTACAACTTAGAAGACATTTTCAAGTATTGTTCATGTCTAGCAAACAAGTGGTCTACCATATTGTCACCTTACCCAACATGACTTGTAATAAGATCTAAATTTCGAAGTATTGATAGTACAGTCAACAATGGTACACCTCGTTCTTCTGTAGGCTACCTACAGGGATGGAACCACTCTTGGACTAGGAGGGATATAGGCACACCACTCACATTATTTTTATTTTTATTTTTTATCAGTAACCATTTATCACATCATTAATTTATAAAAAAAACTTGTAACTCTAGCATTATCTTCATTTTAGTGACTATAAAAAAATTTATAGATCTAAAATCTAAAACAAAATATACAAGCAAAAAAGAAAGAAAAAAGCTCAACCACAAAAATTACCAAAACTAAAAACAAAACTAAACTCAATTAACTAATTTTATCCAAAATAAATAACCTTGCCCTTTAAAAAATTCTAAACAAAAATAATTTTGTTCCTACCCACACCAAAAAAAAAAATCATCTCAGCAGCTAATAAGTATCAAAATCAGAGGTTGAAGTTGCCACACACAAGCAACAGTAAAACCGCCCCTCCTAATTCAAAATTCTGGCTCCGTTCTTAGCTACCTATGATATGGGGGGACAGCACCCATGGAATGGCCTTTGAATTTATTTATTTTTGGAGGGAAAAGATGCTAAACTTTCATTAAGAAAAGTTAATCAAGTCAACTTGGAGTACAATTTCAATGTTTGGTGGTACTTCTTCCATCCATATATACTATTTGGAGACAAAATAGCTCGCCTTGCTAGGAATGGTCTACAACATTCCCTTGCCAGCGTACACGAGAGAATTTAGTACAAGTAAAAAAAAAGAGGCAAGAAACTTTACATTTTGAGCAATATGGTCAAAATGTGCAAGTTATAGGTTGTTGTTGTTCAAGGTTTTGATTATGATCTATGAGTCTCCCTCCAAAACAACCCATCTATAGCATTGAATTTTCTAAGAATACATTTTGCAAGCCTAGTTTTGGAGAAAATTTATCATGCATCAAATAAATTTATCCACCCTATGACATGGGGTGGACATGCATCCCCATATGATAAGTTGGATACATGCATCCAATGCATGTAATACCTAATTTTGAAGCACACATAAATGAAGGTCCAACTATGAGACTTATAATTGGATTAGACAAGGGTGGGCAATAGTTGGTTAGAAGTTAGTTTTCCTCATGAGCGGTGCCAAGGGTTAATCAGGGTGGTCACATGACCATCCTGAATTTTTTTTTTTTTAATATACATTAAACATTTTTGAGTCTTAAATTAATATGGGTCTTTTGACCACTCTAAAAAAAACTTGACCACCCTAAAAAAAACTTGAACACCCTTAATAACAATTGAGTCAATTAAAAATAAAATTCAACATTTCCAAAATTTTGTTCTGTTGAATGTTGAACCAAAAAATTGCGAGAAATGTTATGTTTCACAGCATTTTCATAACAAATCCTAAATAGCAGATTGTTACTACTAAACAAAAAATTAATTTCATTGGAAAGTTCAAATTAGAATTAGTAAAAACTTACTACCTAGGCTTTGTTGTGAAAGTGTTGTAAAAATTTTGTGGAGGTAGCACTTCTCAAAAATTACTCAAACAAACAAATTAGCCTAAAAACCCAAATCAAACGTTTAATTGTGATTTTTTCAAATTGTGTTTTCAAATGGCATATTTTAAAATTGCTATTTTTTATATAAAAAAATGCACACTTTTTAAATAACTAGTCTGTTAGTCCTTGTTTTAGTTTTTAACTGAATTTGTTGGATTTATGTGATATATTTTTTCAAAAAGATAATGCATTTTGTTTATACTATTACTTATTTAGGCAATATTTTGGTATTTGAATGGGAAATCAATAGCATAATAATTGTTTGGTTGTGTACATTGAAAAAGATGTAGTAGATAACATTGATAGTGAAACTATCATACACATATGACATAACGATTTCAAAATATAAAAACTTGTGGAATGAAATTTTAAAACTTTATGCATTTGTGTATGTTTTTATTTTGTGATGTTAATATATTCAAGTTTTATATTTATTAAATTTTTTTAATGACTACCCTGAAAAAAATTCGTAGAGCTGCCACTAGTTTTCCTTTCCCTCTTTCTGAGCTTTATATATACAATTACAATGCAAAATTTTCTCTCACCAAACAGAATTTTCTATTGTAGGATTGAATCTTAATATGGATCTATCACAAATACTTGTTGAGTTGCATTCATGACAGACATTAACAAATTTGTTGAGGATTTAAAGCATCCACACCAGCTCGTGTAAACATATCATCTATTTTACACAGAAAAAGCTACTTTTTTCTATTTTACACATCTATTTTTACAAAACACCCACATCAGTTCATCTATTATACACTATATTTTATATAAATAATATTTTTATATTCTTTTTTTAATATTATTTTACCTACCCGTTTCTTTTTCCAATACCTCCTTTTCTTTCTTCTTTCTTTCTTTTTTCCTTTATCTCTGCCGTTTCCTCTTTCTTTTCTTCCTCTTCTTTCTTCTTCTTTCTCTCACGGCCAAAACCCAGAAGCACCAGAGCAAGAACTCCATCAACACCACAGCCATCACAAGCACCACAACAACTCTCCAATCCACCGATCTCCGTCAACCCAGAAGCACCATCACCAATCTCCTTCAACCCAGAAGCACCATCACCGATCTCCTTCAACCCAGAAGCACCATCACCGATCTCCATCAACACAACACCGATCTCCGTCAACCCAGAAGCACCATCACCGATCTCCGTCAACCCGTCACCGATCTCCATTAAAACCGATCTCCATCAACACCGATCTCCGTCAACACCGATCTCCGATCTCCATCAACACCGATCCACATCACCAATCCAAATCGCCTCTCCAATCCACAATCCACAATCACCAATCACCGATCCAACGATTTTGTTCTAGTGGTTGATTTTTGATTTTGTGTCTGTGGTAGTGTGTGTAGCAGAGGAAGAAAAAACATGACGAGGGAGGGTTAGTTGTGCATCGGAGAAGAGAGAGAAAAATTGGTGCGAACGGAAATCATTAAAATAATAAATATACGAGCTACAGTACCCGTGTATATTTACACGGGTACTATAGCTTATGGAAATATATACATGATTTTACATATTTTTACACCCACTGATGTGGATGATTTTTTGCTCAAAATGTGTAAAATTTACACTTTAGATATATTTTAGAAGAGTTTAGCTGATCTGATGTGAATCCTCTTAATGATTTATAGTCACTCGACTCCAAAATAGACAGGCGCAGGCGGGCTAGGCCCAACTGGGTACGACACATCGTGCCTTGACGCATATATCAAACATTCTAAAAATAGCGGCCCACTCATTGCACACATGAATAGAGATCGTGGATCACAGTCAGGCTCAAAGTAATTTTAACAACATCATATCAAAACGCATCGTTTAATCAAGGTACATCAACAGCGTTTCGGTGCAAAACCCTAATTCATGTACGAAGCCACCTATTTAAAACCCTCGTATCCACTCTCTCCCCACCTCTCTCTCTCTCTCTCAAGTCTCTACTTTCTTCAATTACATATCGAATTCTCTCTTTGCTTCTTCAAAATCCATGGCTTTTCCTCGAATCGAATCGATCATTTGAGTGAGTCCTAACAATTTCTTATTTATTTTTTCTAATGAATGATTTTGGCATCTGTTTACCCTCTCCTCATAAGGCAAAATCTGAGTGCTGGAGGAGATATAACAGGTGCAGAGAGTGAAAAGGTTGGCTTTACCAGCCCATGGCAGACTCTTTTGTCCATTGCCTTGGTGTCAAATGGTCCTTCCGAAACTCTCATTCATTATTTTTCGTTATTTTATATATATATATATATATATATAGAATATGTGAATTGAAATGGCAGGTGATGAATATATTTTGACTAAACCGCTTATTGATATTCTGATTATAAACTGTGCTGTCGAAATCTTAAGTCTCTGATGCCTTTTTTGTTTTTCTGTTTATTGATTTAGGAGTATTTTGTTAATTGTTGATTTGATTTTTTAAACGCCCAAATCTGCTTGGATGGCAAGTGATGAAAAAAACTCCTTATGCTTAACACTGAACTAAATGTGGACTAACAACTTCGCTTATTATCTGATGCCATCCTTGTTTGTCTTTTATTAGGATTAGTTTTTTTATTTTTTGTTGTTGCCTTTTTTAAAGTTTGAACATATAACCAATGATGTGAAAAAGCAGACGGGCGGTCTGAACTGATGCCATGTTGATTGTCTGCAATTTCCACTTTTGGAATATCTGAGGTGCTCTTTGATTATTTATGGTTGTGTTAATTTTCTTTGTGTCACTTTTGTATTGTTGTCATATGAAACCTATACATACTGCTATGATGAAGTTGCTTAATTATGTCTGGACATATGAGACTTGTCTATGATCTTTATATGCAATCTTGCTGAGCAGAATTGCACATCTCTAAATTATATGATGAAGTTGCTTAATTAGTTACATTTAAGATTTTACTTGACATATTTGCATTCTTGTTCTTTTGAACATCTTAGTTAACACATTTTTTTTAATTGACTTGTGGCAAGTGATGAATTTGATCTTATCCTACACACTGATGATCTGTGTTGACAACAACTCCGCTTATTATCTGATGCCACTTTAGTTTGTTTTTCACATTGTGATCCAGTTAGGCGTTTTTTTAATGCTTATTTTGCATGTATATTGTTTTCTGATGAAACTTAATGTGCACCAGTTCATTCATAATTTCAAGATCACCATTCACTTTGAGTATAGAAGAGGAGTTCTATTTTCCAATTTTGTAGGCCATGATGCCCCCTTGCTAGTTAAATTTTTTTGTTCTAAGAGCATTCACATCAACAATATTTTGAGCCAAATTTAGTTCCTTTTGTTAGTTGAGCTAATCTACTATTCATATATAGCTAACATCATACTCAATACTCTATCACTGTTCGATTTGTTCATTAAAAACAGTCACTATTCTATTTCGATAATATTCTCTCAACAAATATCGATATTTCTCATTCTATCTTTTCCCAAAATAATGAATTTTATCTTTGTAAATAAAGACACCAAACCACACCACAAACTCATTTAAAAAAAAAAAAAACAGAAACATGAAGAAGACCACCTCCAAATTGTTGGAGTGACGGTCCTTTCTTGCCAAATACAGAGCATTTTTTTGCTACTTCTAGCATGCTGGGACTTTGTTGGGAATGATCTAAGCGATCTCTTGTTTGAATTGCTCACAAGAGAAACATTAATAGTCTTAAGTGTTGATACTAATCATAATTGCACAATATTATTGTATTTTTCAGTTGTCTATGGTACCCTCGCAAAAAATAACTCAGGTGCTGTGTATTCATTTTTCTATTTTTTAATTTGTGTTTTTTTTCTTTCCCGATCTTCTCCTTTAACTTTTCGATGTGCATCTTTTTCCATTCTATGTACCTATATGTACAACAAAAAGCATTTGATGCCATTCTTGTTGGGAAGTCTGTAAGCTTAATTAAGGAGTGCATTTCCATAGCTTTCTTCATACTACTTAATCTAGTCTAGGGGTTATTTGAGATCAGTGAGCTTTACTTTTATAGAATTTTAAACATCATTGAAAACTGTAGGCCTTATCCCGACAGTCCTCAACAAATGACTTCCTATTGTAAAATTCTAGTCTTTCTTCTTCGTCAATACCATCTCGTGCCTTGACCACACTTCTATTCAGAAAGAATAGCCTGCCTCCTCACACGCTAAAATGCTGATTGCTGAACACTTGTGAATGCCTTTTCAGAGCGACCATACCTTTTCAAAACATTTTAAAATGACACCTAGAACCCAAAAAAAATATTTTATATGAATAAATTTTGTCTGTCAATACATCATATTAAAATTATTTGTTCTCTCTAAATATCTAGCTTTCCTTTTATGGACAGTAGCACGGTACTGGACACAAGATTGACATGTCTCCATCTTAAGACTTTTAGTTATAATTAATCTAAAAAATAGGTGTTTTACGTCGTATAAACTATAAAAACACTTAGAGAAAGAGGGGAGTTTTTTTTTAATTAGGGAATGGGGATTAAATTTGGGGGTGTAATTGTCATTAAAAAACAATAGAATTTTATGAAGCTAGGGGAACATGGATACCAGCTTTTCTAAAATGGAATCTGCATTTTCACAAAGGGACTGGTTAGATACTCGTGGAATTTAATTTTAAAGCTAATTTTGTCAAATTTTGTACTTGCGGGTTTGATGAACAGTGTACTGTACTTACTGTTTAAAATGCAAACTCAGATGAGTTTGGATTTCGCATTCAAACTTACACAAAGTAGATGTTTGGTGGGAATCCAAATGGCCATAGATTCACTTCAAATTTTTTTTTTTAATAATTGGGTTGGGCATTGCGTGGTTCTCAATTCTTTGGGAGTATTAATTATGATATAAATGCCATACTTGCCAACTTGATATAATTTGAGGTTTAAGATAATAAATTTTGAGAAAGGTCGTTTAATATATAAAATAATTAAAGATTATATATTCTTTTTAAAATTGAAATCTATTTATTACTTCTAACAAATTTTAGTTACAAAATTAATTGAAACTTAAGACTACGGCCTTATTTAATAAAATAAAAATTACTACATATTTTGAAAATTTAACCGTTGACATGTTCTTTATGCTCTTAATGCACATGTCAAATTTTGTGTCAATTTGATATTATTTATTTTATAATCTATAAATTTATATTTTATACATAATTTTAAATTACAAAAATTTACAATTTAAACAATTTGTTGATGATATTGTTATTGATCTTTAATTTTTTAGGAATTTTGCAAACATGAGAATATAAGAAAAAAAATATAATCCAATGATAGATTTATCATAATTCATCTCTAATAAAAAGATATTAAGTAAAATTGTAACTTAAGAAAAGTCCATTTGACATTTAAGAACAAATTGCATTTGAAAATTGGCAAATTGGCAAAGGAATACGATATAATATTAGGATTCTGACTTTTAGAAACATAATGGGTTTGGTAATAAACCAGATAGTAAGGATTAGGCTTTGGATTTATCCTGGACATGCACTAACCCCAAATAACCATAAATATTTTCACTTTTTTTTTTTGGTTATTGTTTATGTGGGGCCCGTGGGCCTGGAAGCCTCGGCCCACCTTTAGGTTGGCCCGAGGCCCATGCCGAGGAGGGACGATTGTCCCAGGCTGTTGTCTATGGATTTCAGCCCTTTCTGGACCCATGCCGAGGACACCCCCTTCCTCGGCATGCCTAGTCTAAATCCAAGTAGGGGACAAACCCAGAACAGGTGGTCACATCCACGCTTAATGCATTTATCTGACTCCCCTGGCCACATTAATGCGGATAGGACTCCTGAACAGCACAACCTTGGGTGTTGCGACCCACAGTAAGGTTGGGAACGTGGTTGATGGGACCGGTTCTTAAGCAAGTAGCCTGGATGATCGACAGCTGTAAGGTCAGGATCAACCTAAGGGGATATATAATGCGAGGAGCCCCTCTTGGGAAGGGGGGTCTCCTCGGACGAGGGCCGAGGAGCAGCCTCAAGTCAAGAAGAACTGGGTTAATACCCCCAAAAAGGAAAAAGGCTCCGAGGGACCGGTGGTAAGTCTGTTAGCGCCTAACCCTTCGTCCCACTCTCTAAGAAATGTATTGTTGGGGGATCCTTCACAAATGGAGACCCTACAATTGGCGCCGTCTGTGGGAAGGGTTAGTGCGCTGGCCGGCGCAACCGGCGATCGTTCTAAGTGGTCACTTCGCAGAAAGTAAAAAAAAAAAAAAAGATAGTCGCAGCAAAATAGAAGATTCAACAGCAAAGAAAAAAAAAAAGAGTTTGATATTATTTCATGAAAAGAAAATTACAAAATACAATCAGAGGCTCAGGCAGGCTTGTTTTACAAGCTTTTCTACAAGCTAATCCTACAATCAGAGGCCCAGGCGGACCGATTCTAGAACTAGCTAGGGGAGGGGGAAGTGTCAACCCGTGCTCTTATTGGCATCAAGAGAATGGGAGAACTTGACAATAAGAGGGCGGGAGGGGGCGAGGGCTGGCTCGCTTCAAGGCGGAAGCTTGAACAAAGCGAGGAGCAGATGCAGGGGCACCGGGACGCCCTCCCCCGTGATGTTTCCTCGATTCTCTCCAATCCTCACGAGCGTTGGCCGTCGGAGACGGCAACACTCGGGCACTAGCCATGACATGAGTTCGCGTGTCTCCTCCGGCGGAAGTGCGCTCCGGGGAGAGACGTTAGGTACTTCAGTGACATCCCTCCTGACCACCACGTACGGCACTGCCAGTGTTACGCCTAAACTCTGCCGTACCGGAAGCCCAGTGAGGGCTGCAGCCGCGGTGGCCCTTGACCCCATATCTCCCAACTTTGGTCACAATCCTGGCAGTGCTGTTAAAGGGGCTTGGGGAGGTGAAGGTACGTATTACTGGTTGTGGTGGAAGGTCCATGGAATGAACAGAAGCATTTCCCCCAGAACGCCTTATATAGAGGGCGAAAACCGGTGGGAGTTGAGCCACACAGAGTTCGAAGGAAGGATTATCAGCGGAATTAATTCTGACCAAGTCCCAAGGGACCACGGGCCGCTGGATTCTTATCAATTCACGAGGACATTGATGAGGGCGTGCCTCGTGCATCGAAACGTCAAGGGCGGAGCGCGAACGGTCAAAGGACGCCTCGTAATTGAAGGTGAGGTCCAGGCCACATGTAAGATCAGGGTCCAAACCACCCCTGCCCAGGGCGCCGTAGAGCTAACAGTCCGACCTGAGGAAAAACCGCCCCCAGTAAACGGTCCGAGGACATCGCTACACCAAAGGCCAGACTCTTGGAGCCGAGGACGAACTCCCACCTACAGAAGAAAGAAGTGTTAGACAGAACCAAGGTCTTGCATGGTCCTCGGACTCAAGCCTATGGGGAAACTAACCACGTAATCATACCTGGGCACTAGACAGAACCAAGGTATTGCATGGTCCAAAGACCCAAACCTATGGGGAAACTAGTTGCTTACAGAAGAAAGAAGTGTTAGACAGAACCAAGGCCTTGCATGGTCCTCGGACTCAAGCCTATGGGGAAACTAACCACGTAATCATACCTGGGCACTAGACAGAACCAAGGTATTGCATGGTCCAAAGACCCAAACCTATGGGGAAACTAGTTGCTTACAGAAGAAAGAAGTGTTAGACAGAACCAAGGTATTGCATGATCCAAAGACCCAAACCTATGGGGAAACTAGTTGCTTACAGAAGAAAGAAGTGTTAGACAGAACCAAGGCCTTGCATGATCCTCGGACTCAAGCCTATGGGGAAACTAACCACGTAATCATACCTGGGCACTAGACAGAACCAAGGTATTGCATGGTCCAAAGACCCAAACTTATGGGGAAACTAGTTGCTTACAGAAGAAAGAAGTGTTAGACAGAACCAAGGCCTTGCATGGTCCTCGGACTCAAGCCTATGGGGAAACTAACCACGTAATCATACCTGGGCACTAGACAGAACCAAGGTATTGCATGGTCCAAAGACCCAAACCTATGGGGAAACTAGTTGCTTACAGAAGAAAAGAGTGTTAGACAGAACCAAGGTATTGCATGGTCCAAAGACCCAAACCTATGGGGAAACTAGTTGCTTACAGAAGAAAAGAGTGTTAGACAGAACCAAGGCCTTGCATGGTCCTCGGACTCAAGCCTATGGGGAAACTAACCACGTAATCATACCTGGGCACTAGACAGAACCAAGGTATTGCATGGTCCAAAGACCCAAACCTATGGGGAAACTAGTTGCTTACAGAAGAAAAGAGTGTTAGACAGAACCAAGGCCTTGCATGGTCCTCGGACTCAAGCCTATGGGGAAACTAACCACGGAATCATACCTGGGCACTAGACAGAACCAAGGTATTGCATGGTCCAAAGACCCAAACCTATGGGGAAACTAGTTGCTTACAGAAGAAAGAAGTGTTAGACAGAACCAAGGCCTTGCATGGTCCTCGGACTCAAGCCTATGGGGAAACTAACCACGTAATCATACCTGGGCACTAGACAGAACCGAGGTATTGCATGGTCCAAAGACTCAAACCTATGGGGAAACTAGTTGCTTACAGGGAAAAGAGTGTTAGACAGAACCAAGGCCTTGCATGGTCCTTGGACTCAAGCATATGGGGAAACTAACCACGCAATTATGCTTGGGCACTAGACAGAACCGAGGTATTGCATGGTCTAAAGACTCAAACCTATGGGGAAACTAGTTGCTTACAGGGAAAAGAGTGTTAGACAGAACCAAGGCCTTGCATGGTCCTCGGACTCAAGCCTATGGGGAAACTAACCACGCAATTATACCTGGGCACTAGACAGAACCAAGGCCTTGCATGGTCCTCGGACTCAAGCCAATGGGGAGCTAACCACTTATATTGAAGGTAGCAACTGTACCTGGGTCTTGCATGGTCCTCGGACTCAAGCCTATAGGGAGCTAACCACTTATATTGAAGGTAGCAACTGTACCTAGGTCTTGCATGGTCCTCGGACTCAAGCCTATGGGGAAACTAGTTGCTTACAGAAGAAAGGAGTGTTAGACAGAACCAAGGCATTGCATGGTCCTCGGACTCAAGCCTATGGGGAAACTAACCGCCTTAAGAAAACTAAGTGTTAGACAGAACCGGGGAACTGCATGGTCCTCGGACTCAGTCCTGCGGGGAAACTAACTACCTACCGAAGAATTGAAGCGCCAAACTGACTATTTGGGGAAGAACCAGCTAGCGGAAGGCCTTCGGGAAAATGAGGGCCGTGGATATCAAAACCCTCCTCCCTGTCCGAGGGAACGTGCAGTAGGATTTTGAGGGGCTATTGTGGGGCCCGTGGGCCTGGAAGCCTCGGCCCACCTTTAGGCTGGCCCAAGGCCTATGCCGAGGAGTGACGACTGTCCCAGGCTGTTGTCTATGGATTTCAGCCTTTTCTGGACCCATGCCGAGGACACCCCCTTCCTCGGCATACCTAGTCTAATTCCAGGTGGGAGGCAAACCCAGAATAGGTGGTCACATCCACACTTAATGCATTTATCTGACTCCCCTGGCCACATTAATGCGGATAGGACTCCTGAACAGCACAACCTTGGGTGCTGCGACCCACAGTAAGGTTGGGAACGTGGCTGATGAGACAGGTTCTTAAGCAAGCAGCCTGGATGCTTGACACCTGTAAGGCCAGGATCAACCGAAGGGGATATTTATAATGCGAGGAGCCCCTCTTGGAGGGGGGTCTCCTCGGACAAGGGCCGAGGAGCAGCCTCAAGTCAAGAAGAACTGGGTTAATACCCCCAAAAAGGAAAAAGACTCCGAGGGACCGGTGGTAAGTCTGTTAGCGCCTAACCCTTCGTCCCACTCTCTAAGAAATGTATTGTTGGGGGATCCTTCACAAATGGAGACCCTACAGTTTACTACTATTAGTCAAATTTATCAATAGATCTCTTTTAAGATTCAACTTCTTTTTTTATTCAAGTTATAATATCTAGATTCTTTTTTTTTCTGCATTTATAATTAAAAATTATATATAAATAAAAGAAACACCAACTATAATATAAAATTATATCTGACTAAAATAAAACAACAATAGAACCTGATTTATTAAAGATATTGTTGTAGTATCATTTATCAGTAGAATCGTCTAATAACCTTAACATTCAAGAATTCACCATTAATTAAATTAATACTAAAATCAAATTATGGGTAAAAGGAGAAGAAAAGAAAGGTAAGTTTGATACCAAACCGAAGACTTCTAGAGAGAGGACAAAAGAGAATATAAAGATTTATTTCACTTTTTAAAAGTATGATGTCGTACAAGACAAAAATTATATGATTTTTCTGCACTCAAAAGACTACAGGTGATTGCCTAAATAACCTATGGGTAAATCTGTGTCTATGGGAAGAATTATAACTTAATTCCCTCTCATTTAGTTTTTATTTTTTTTGGGGTAAAATTCAACGAGTTTAGCCTAGTGTTAGGTATTTTCAAAACTTTTTAAAAATATCTAGGACACGTTTAGTAATGTTGTTTTAGTAACGTTGTTTAGGTGTTGTGAAAATATGTGTAGGTAAAAAATGATGTAAAAATACGTGTTGTGTTATTTAAACAACGAATACTGTTATTTAAATAACACTAAAAAAAAAAACAGCCCCTAATTTCCAAAACTTTCCAACACTTTCTTGCCGAAATTCCCCTACTTCAATTTTTTTCCTTCCCAATCTTTGACGTTCAAATGTCGTTTGTGTAGCACCAAGCAGGGACGGAGGGAGACTTGGACTAGGGGGGCAATGCCCCCCTATTTTTTTTTTTTAAATTAATATACATAGTCACCAATTTTAACAATTTTATTCTATAAAATCACACTTTGCCTCTCTTAATATTATCATTAATTCTTTTAGGAGTACTACTCTAGCCACAAAATTTTCTATAACATTTTTACAAATTGTTGTGGTAGTAAACTTTTATTAGTTTGCATCTGGGCCCATCACTTACATCGCATTTTTACTTACTAATAATCACTCACCACATTAATAATTTGTAAAAAAAAGTTTGTAATTCTAGCATATTCCTCATTTTAAAGGTCAAATCTAAAATCTAAAGCAAAATAAACAAGCCCAAAAAAATTATTCAACAACAAAAATTACCAATAGTAAAACTAAAAACAATTAAACTCAATCATCTAATTTTACTTAAAACAAACAATCTGATCATTTAAAAAATTTTAAGCAAAATAATTTTGTCAATACCTAAATGCACACATTAAAAAAAAAAAAAACTTATTAGCTATTAAGCATCTGAGCCAAAAGTTAAAGCCACTACAAATAACTAATAGCAAAACTGCCTCCTAAACTTCAAGTTCTAGCTTCATCCGGGCACCAAGTATTAGCCCAAACTTGGGGTGTATGTGTGTGTGGGAATAATCTGGTGGCAATTTGGTCCCTGCAAACAATGATCTTATTTCCGAATCTTTTCCTGTTAGCTTGTGAAACAGACATGATAACGAGGGCAAGGAAAAAAGTTTTTGCCTTTTTCAGGATGGCATTGCATTGGCCCTTGTAAATTGGCAGTGGTTACTGATTGACGCTCAATTTCGTGGTTTATTAATGGCCAAATGTCGCTTTCCCCGCAAAGATTGGGTTTGATTGAGATTTGGGAGGGTAAGAGACTTCAAAGGATGTGGTGTGAGTTGCTCACGACTTTGTTGTGATTTTACGTTTTTTGTTTTATGTCGTATTTTTATTATTACTATATTGCATACTTAAAAGGTATGTATAAAAAAAAAGGTATGTACGACAGGAAGCTCCAAATAGTATCAAACGGAGAAGCCGTGAGGTTGTTTCCTTCCTCTTTCGCAGGAAAATTTTCCAAAACGTATCTTGTATTGTTGAATGAGAAATTCGTGCATTTTTGAATTTAACATACTTTTTGAAGTACATTACTCTCCTACTAAGAGAAAATGTAATAAGATTGATATACTTTACATATCTTTGATTTTGTTGTGTGAGTAGAAGATATTCCACCACCATTTAGTTTTGTACTTTAAGTCGATTTAGTCATCTTTATTTAATATAAACATTTTTTTTTGCCAAAAAAAACATACTTTTAGAACTGAGTCAAATTCGTTGCTATTCCCTAATTTGCCAATTAATTAAAACAATTGGTAAAATGTTAAACAATACTATTCCAAATTACTCTAACTAATAGATATATCAAGTTATACATGACATCTTTCTCAAAAAAAAAAAAAAAATTCTACATGGCATTACTCTTTGCGATGTTATACCAAATCTTAACATGAACATCTGTTGTTTTTACTATCTAATTCACAAATTTGTGTTTGTGAATAATTTCAAAATTTTAAAAAACATATTAAAATTTCAATATTTTATGATAAAATAGTTATTATTCTTTGATTATTTTGAAAGCATAGACTGCAAAAGAAAATAATGTAATTACATGGCCTCAGATGAATAGTACTAATCGCATTAATAAAATATACTTGAGAGGACAAGATATACTACACACTTAAAAATCAAATTTAATCATTCAACAAATTCTTTTAACATTCTTTTGCAGTACGGACTCCGATTTCTCATCAACTGAGTTGACCCACACACGTGATTTGAAATGGGAAATATAAATGAAGTACCATAAATCAAAAGAACTAGTAGGAAAAAAAAAAAAACATTTAGCCGATATGCATACACTGCAATATATTATATTCTAATTAAACTTGATCGAAGAGATATAGGGCTTAATAATTAGGTTGAGGCAGTGGACTAGTGGCAACCCAGCTATATCACCTTTCGAGTTTCCGTGGATATAAGATTCTATCTTTTTGCACATTATTTATATACAATATGTTTAGGTTAAAAATGTGTTTGATAAAGTTATTAAATGATATAAAATCATATTTTTTTAGTAACAAAAAATAAGATACTCAGTAAATCCCTACCTAATTTGTCAAACAGTGGTGATGGGTCATTTTGGCCCTTTGCAGGAGGTGTGACCGACACTAGAACGCAGGCATGTCAGCCATTCACACATGGAGGTATACAGTATACTGCTCCCCTCGTCAAGCTGGATACCTCATATACCTGTACCTTCTCTGACCCTACTATGTCGGTAGTTTCTTATTAAACCTTCAACTATTACTAGTTAATGCCTTTGACACGCCACCTACCATTCCATTATACATTATTATTCATCACTCCCATCCATCTAAATAATTCTCTCTCTCTCTCTCTCTCTTACTTTAAAGCACACTCTCAGAACCAGTTCTGCTTCTGCAGCAGCATAACAGTACTAAAAATACTCATTAGCTTAAAAAAAAAAAATTAAACACAAATGAAGGACGAGGTTATACCGACAACAATACCATCTCCTTCGAGAACAACAACAATAACGTTGAAGAAAGAGAACTCGTCAGATCATGCCGGTCTATTCGGTAAAACCCGGTACAAGTTCTGGGCCTTAGCTGCAATTCTTCTTCTCGCTTTCTGGTCCATGATCACCGGTTCTGTCAATCTCAAATGGTCCGCTGCTAATCTCGCTCGCTTCTCCGACCACCACCACTCTCTCATTCACGACGATCTTGATATTCTTGTACTTAACCATTGTCTCTGTCACTGTGTGTTATTTTTTTTTTTTTTGTCTCAAAAAAATCGCTAATCACATCTGCGTTGTTCGGTCCAGTCTTTTTGGAATATAGCGCAAACGTGGCTAGCGGTTTCTTTGGGTCGTTACAATTTGCATGATAAGAAATTTTGTGTGATTGATTTGGTTTGTTTTGTGTATATTTATAGGAAGTGGAGGAGAGAAAGAAAGTGGTACGGCACATGTGGGATGTGTACACGCAAAGCAAGAGTATAAGATTGCCTAAGTTTTGGCAAGAGGCTTTTGAAGCTGCGTACGAGCATTTAACCAGTGATGTTCAGGGCGTTCGAGACGCTGCCGTTTCGGAAATCGCTAAGATGTCCCTAAGCTCCATCAATCTCGACCCACCTCCTGGTCGCTTTGAGGTTTCTTCTTGATCTGTTTTTTTTTTTTTTTTTTTTGCCATTGATTTCAGAATTAAGATCACCTTATGAGCTGGCTAGCTTGTTTTTTTGCACAAAATTTCACTTTTTTACTGCTAATTTGGAACTGGGTTTTGCTTCTACAGTTCTCTTAGTATTGTTCAGTGTTCACCTTTCACATATACAGAGAGTAGAAATTTAAGTAGGAGGCTGGGTCTTTGTTCGTCAACTTTTTTATTTTTTTATTTCTAAGAAAGTATAAAAATTAAAGTTTCTATATATATGTTCGATTGTGTACTTTTGTTGAATTGAGATTCTGATTATCGCAATGTCTGCTCTGGTGATTGAATTTTGTCAAAAAAGCACTAATTTAGATTACTTAATTGTTGAATTTGTCTTCTGCCTTTTCAGTTAATGTCAAAAGTTCTATATCTTCAATTCATAAAAAAAAAATATGGTTAATTCCAAAAGTGGGTTAGGAGTAGTCTTGTCAGTTTAGTTACACACACACTGCTTGGTCTCCTTTAAAATGAGAATCAGGATCAGGATTGTAACAATATATATATATATATATATATATAAACTATCATTTATATATATAAAACTTTCTTTGATCAGAACATACTACAATGGATCAATAGGGTGAGCCCAAAGTTTGAGTGGATATGCGATGTCATGTTCTGTATTGTTTGACTTGTCCTATGTGGTTGTTTTGGTTTATTTGGGGTTAGTGCATGTCCAAGATAAATCAAAAGCCTAATCCTTACTATCTGGTTTATTACCAAACCCATTATGTTTCTAAAAGTCAGAATCCTAATATTATATCATATTCCTTTACCAATTTACTATTTTTCTAATGCAATTTGCTCTTAAATGCCAAATGGCATTCTGACATAGCTGTTTAGTTTAATTAAGTTTTTATATATGTGATATAAGTGTTTCTTTTCCATTAGTCTATTTTGTTTTGTCTTTGTTAGAGACAGTTGGTAGAATGACCGTATAAATTTCCATTGTTTGGATCATTTGACTTCTTTCTCTTTTCCATTCATTTCTGTTAATTAACACCAATGCCTTAAATGGACTTTTCTTCACAAATGCTAATTTTATAACTGCACTGTATTTTTGTTTAGGACAGTATTTCTTTCACACACTGCGTTTTAATAAACCTCGTGCAAAACACACTGTGTGAAAGAGTTTTTACCCCTTTGTTTAATTTATTCCGTGAAGTGCAATAGTTTCTTTTGTACATATAAGAAAACAATTTGATGCATTTTTAGTTTTTTATTAGGGAAATAGATTTCGAACTTCTTGTGGACCACCAATTGTATTTGAGACAGGAAAATGAGTTCCATTTTCTTAGAAAATTTTACACACGAACCCTCTGTAAGAGTTGACTGCCAGTTGGGCGGTTGGGCTTGAGCTTAATATTCAGCACCGTCAATGTTGATACATAACTAATGGAATGCTTAAAATATATCCCTGACCTCCCCTACCCGATAAAAGTATCTAGTCAGCATTAGTAAAAATGATCTTTCCCTTGTGTTTAGCTATAGCAAGAGCCCCTAAATCATGACCCACTTGGCGTTCAGTGGTGATGAGAACCCCCTAGATCTGAATTGATCCTTCCTGGTTTTTTAAATTGCTGTAGTCCCATCCCATATTGAGTTCATGTAGAAAGCAGAAGAGTGTAAAATGATGTTGAATTAATAAGGGGTTCTTCTAAATTTTGTGAACAATGGACTGCTCTCTTGATTCTCTTAGTGGATGTGTAAATTTTGTATCTAGATTTCTAATGTCTGATCAACCAAGTGATAAATATTCCTCCATGACATAACAGCCTTTGTTTTTGTTAATTGTAATTAAGATTATCTTCCACGTTTTCATTTTTGTGATTTTGCTCGTGATTGAACTTAAAAGATTGATAGTAGATTTTGCAAATCTCTCCCACGTTTTCAAAAGATTTGACTGTTTAATTTTAAGTGAATAGAATACTAGAAATAAGTATTTTTCTTTGGTTTGTGCTGAAAATCACAACGATGTTAATGTATTGTGTTTTTATGCTGTCCAGAGTACTAGAGGATCTAAAAAGATATCCAAGCAAGCAGAAAAAGGAAAGAAAGTAATCACAGTTGGGAGTAGCCGATGATAACTTAATAATCCCATTTCCTGCTTAAAGTTCGGCAGAAGATGGTGACAACCGGAGTAATACACAATCTATCACAATTTTAGAAAGAAAAAAAATGAAATGTTTAATACCACCGTACCAACCTTAAGCTGAAGGATCATGGTGAAAGTTAAACTGCTTGTATATATCCCCTTTTCAAATAAGCCCAATAAATTGTGAGTTTTAATCACTTGTATATTGGAATGAATTTCTGTGATGGTTAGGAAAGATCATATGAAAATTGTGTGTGTAGTATTGATACTACAAATAAGCATGGTATAAGAGGTTCTTCCTGATTGATTGTTATACAGGAAATATGATATCTGGTCACATTATGTATTGCCCTTCCTCATTGACGTTCGTATGATGATGTGAATTCATGCAATTATGCTGCACGCTGGTTTTAGAAAATTATTAGCGTTGGTTTTGGATGTGTATTTGGTTTAATCACTTTAAAGGGGTAAAAAATAAAAATATAACTATAATAATTTTTTTATTTAAAAAAACAGGCTTTAAAGAAATTAGGAAAAAATGATATTAGTGATAGACTCAGATGATAATTAGTAAAAATATACCAAATTAACTGTTGTGAAAAAAAAACTGTTGTGATATTAAAGTGTATGGGTTGAGCTTAGTCTAATTCTTTTAATCATATATTATTTTTAGGAGGGTAAATTCAGCTACACGTCCTTTATTGTGAAGGAATTTGCATTGTGTACAAACATTCATTGGAAGCAAGTCAAAGCCTTGCACGCCACTCTGAGAAAAACAATTCCTAATGGGAATAAATACAAGTAATGTATTGGACTAATGGGAGTAAATACAAGTTATGTGTTGGATATTAAAAAGAATGGTTGATATTTGATTAGTTTTTGTCAAATAAATAATGAATTAAAAAAAAAGTGTCAAATTAATAAAGAATTAAAAAAAATGATGTGAAAATTTGTGAGATTATCAAAGCTTATGTGGTTCCATGGCATGTAACACAATTGTTGAAGTTTTGGAGAAGTTTTGTGAAGAGTCTGGGCAGAAAATTAGTCAAGGAAAATCTTGTATATACTACTCTCCTAATGTTAGTGAGGGTGCAAAGGAGGAGGTCTGGGAGAAATTGGGGGTTAGTGAAACCAGGAATATAGGGAAATACCTTGGTTTCCCTATTCTACATAAGGGTGCCAATCGGAGGCAATACAATGATATTGTGGAGAGAGCCATGACTAAATTAGTGGGGTGGAAAGCGAAATTTTTATCCTTTGCCAGTCGGTCAATCTTGATTAAGTCTGTCATGTTTGCCATCCCCAACCATGTGATGCAGGGTGCTGCCCTCCCAGCCCATATTTGTGACAAATTGGATAAGGTTAATAGAGATTTTCTATGCGGTCCATGAGTGACAAAAAAATGATGCACTTGGTGGGCTGGAACAAAATTGTCAAATCTAAGGAAGAGGGTGGGTTAGGAATTCAAGTTGCAAGAGCAAAGAATATTGCTTTGCTTGCAATATTAAATTGGAGACTATACCATGAACAGGATGCGAATTGGGCTAGAATAATCCTGAAGAAATATTGTTCTGGTCCGAGAGCTAAGGCTAGTAATCCGGATATTCTTCCATCATCCCCTAATTGGAAGGCCATTAAAGTGGGGTTCCATGTGTTTCTGAAGGGCGTCTGTTGGGGTATAGGAGATGGGTCGAGGGTCAGATTTTGGTCAAATAGTTGGATAAGGGGTGTATCGTTGAGGGAATTAATTGAAGGACCCCTTAACTAAGGCGACATTGATCTTACTGTTGCTGATTTAAGGAATAAGGACCGGTGGAATTGGGAGGCTACCTCTTTTGTTTTTCCCGAGGATATTAAAGATAAGATTAGAGCCATCCCAATTCGGAGTTGTGAAGTGAGAAGTGATTTCATCATGTGGAAATCCTCAAAGGATGGGGAATTTACTGTCAAATCAGCCTATCAACTAGCTAGGCAAGAGGGAATCCCTGGGAATGCTTTCCAAGGTTCTTGGATTTGGAAGCTGGACATTCTTCCAAAGATTACCCATTTCCTGTGGCTAAGCTTCCATGGCAGCATCCCTGTGCATGGTGTTCTAGCTGCACGAGGTATAAATTGTGATAAGCTCAGTTCCTTGTGCAAATGTAGTGAGGAATCTATTTCACATCTCCTACGTGATTGCGTTATAGCTCGTGATTTTTGGAAGAAGCTGGAACCTCCCCCGTCCCTTATTAGCACCTTCTTTGATAGTCTTGAGGACTGGTTGAAGGTTAATAGCACAAGCAGAATTGTGCATAAAACCTCGGTCCAATGGGGCACATTATTTCTCTTTGCTCTTTGGTGTTTGTGGAAGAACAGAAATAAGGTTGTTTTTGAGAATACTACACTTAATCCCAACCTTCATAAGATCTGTATCCACCGGGCGAGGGAATACTATTTTTGTGTGAGCAAAACCTCCCTGCCAATTACGAAAGTTGCCATTCAAGTAAGGTGGAATAAGCCAGCTGCTGAGTGGTTTAAACTTAATACTGACAGGGCATCCTTTGGGAATCCTAGCAAGGCAGGGGGTGGAGGCATTATCAAAAATAGCCATGGTCATTGGGTTAAAGGGTTCTCAAGATTAATACGGTATACTACTAGTATTATAGCAGAATTATGGGCTTTAAGGGATGGTCTCACCTTGGCTATTCAATTAGGCTGCCAACAATTGGAGATTGAGCTTGACGCCAAGGTGGTTGCGGATCTCATAAACTCTAACTGCATTTCTAACAGAGTTTACACTCCTCTTTTGCATGACTGCAGGATGTTACTAGGCCAACTGCAGCAGGTCCGAGTAACGCACGTTTTTAGGGAAGTTAATAAATGTGCGGATTTTTTTGGCTAAGGGTCTGTTTGGTTCCCATAAAATATTTTCTAAAAAATATCTATTTTCCGAAAAAGGAAAATATTTTCAAGTGTTTGGTTGTATTATGAAAATTGTTGTAGAAAATATTTTCATGTGTTTGGTTGTATTCTGAAAATACTATTTTCTTACAAATTTTTCACATTTTCTTAGCATCCAAACAAATTTTATTACAAAAAATTTCAAAATCACAGCAACCTCCAGCAATCAAAAGCAGAAATAAAACCAAAGAAAAAAAAATATTAAATCTGGTCAGAGGCGATGGGTTCTGGGTTCGAAGGAGATCGACGATCGACGGTGCGACTCGATGGGTTTTGGGTTCGCTGGTGCGACTCACCGATGCGAAAGCGATGGGTTTTGGGTTCGTGGCGAGATTGCACGGCAGAGGTGAGATCGAGCGGAGGCGATTGAAGGTGATTGCGCGGCACGGTGCTGGGTTCTGGAAGTGCGATCGACGATCGGCGCAGCGCGGTGCTGCGAGCGACGAACGGGGTTCGCCGGCGATCGGCGCGGCGCCGGTTCTGGGTTCTGGGCTCTCTCTCTCTCTCTCTCTCTCTCTCTCTCTCTCTCTCCGGAAATACTTTGAAGTGAAAATAGAAACTGAAAACGATTTCCGTTGTCAAAGGGAAAATAGGAAATGATTTTCCGAAAAATTCTATTTTCCGTAACTGCCAAACACGCGGAAAAGGTGGAAAACGATTTCCTGAAATGGTTTACCACCAATTCAAACACAGCCTAAGAGGGGATGCTATCTACAAGTTGATTTTGCTATTTATGATCAACCCCCTTCTATTGATTTGCTTCCTTTACTGTATATGGATATGTATGGTGTGTCCTTTGTTGACTGGCAAGCCCAACGTTGGTGTCTGTAACCGGTTAGTTTTTTAATAATACATCCTTTTAACCAAAAAAAGAAAAAAGAAAAAGAGAAGCTTATGTGGTATATAATATAAAGGAGTCTAAAAAAAGTTCAAACGCGGTCTATGAGGGCGTTTGGATTGCGCGTTTGCGCATCCACGTTTCCTCAAATCTGCGTTTCTCCTTTCTTTTTTTTTTCTTTTTTTTTTTGGCCGCATTGTTTGACTTTGAGAGACAAAAAATACTGTGCATGAATAGTACATGCACTGTTCACACAATAAAAAATATTAAAAATAGATCTCACGGTACTATTCACACATTTAAAAATTATTTTACTACAGTGTTTTCAGTTTTCAGTTTCAATAACAATAAGTTCAATCCAAACAGACCCTATATCTTTACGCGTGTGTATATATTTAAAAAAAAAATTATGGACTCTGGTCGTTTGCTAGAGTGCCATTGCTTGAGTACTCACACAACAGATCTGGCTCTACCCCCAAGGGTTGGGTACGGTTTTCGCAGGTAGGTCAGACGAATATGCAAGTTGGATTTTTTTTTTTTTTTTCCAGGTTTCGGGTTTAATACTGGGTGTGAGAGATTTTCATCCTTCAAAACCGTCCCAGCCAGGCAGCCAACTTTATTTTTTAAAATTTTTATTAGTAATATGCTGAGTTGATATGATTTTTTTTCACGATTGTTTAAATTTAATCATGTATGGCAAATTGAACCATATGATCCAAATCATTTATTTGTCAATGCAATTACATTATTAAATTTAACTACACAACCTAAGGTACAACACTAAAGGGTTCTTTTAGGACTATATATTTTGCCACAACTTGCATATGCGTAAAATTGTGATTGAAATACACCCCTTACACATAGGTCCAACATTGTTACCTGGTAAAAAATAATCCAATTACCACTTACTACATACTTCAGATGCGGCAAAATGTGTGGTCATAGACTTTTTGCTCAAGGAACCGTAACACAATATACAGCAGAGAGAGGGCAAAATGAGGAAATAAAGTGCATGAATTAAGGTAACCTTGATTTAAAATTATACCTTGCTCAGGTTTTGTGTGACCAAAAAAACAGATAAAACAAAGTACCCTACTTCGGACTTGACAACTGCTTGAGCAGATATCAACAGTTCTGCCCAGTTGCTCTATGAAGGGAAACAAAAATCCTAGTGTCAAAAATCCATTTACAAACAGTTAAAGCCAAAACGTATTTACAATTGGCTCTAGATTGAGAACCACTCCTAATCTTCAGCACTCTGAATCTCACCCATCATGATCCGGTTGCTAACAACATTAAATCCCAAAACAGCGGAGCTAACCTTCTTTCCTTTCTTCCCCTTCTTTTTTCCTCCCCCTTTCATGGACCCATCAGGGCCCAATTTGGTATCTCGATCAATGTCCCCAACACCTGCACTGCCTGAACTCACATCTCTGGTACTGAATCCAGTGACCTGATCATTCTGACTTTGAAATGCAATTTCAAGGACATCCGCTGGTAATAACTCCTTGTAGTTGAGGAATTTGTCAATGAACTCATGATCAGGATCATATGATCCAAGGTTCTCAACCAGAAGCATCTCAGCCTCTGATCTGGACTGCTTCAAGCAAAATTCAAGGACACTCGTATCTAGCAAGTATGAAAGAAAAATGGCATTGCATTAGGTAAAACTAAAAGCTCAATTACTTCTGGGCTCAAAAGCTAGCAAATTTAAAGATTACTGGACCAGCAAGTGTAATTTGAACCGTTGAAACATTGCAAGAGGAACAAAACTAGGCCAATCATTTTCCCAGCATTAAAAAGGCCAATGGACAACATCTGGCAAGCCGTACCCACCTTTTTATATTGTTAAATTTCTGGGCTAATGCAAATTGCAAAGCATAATTTCCTAGTAACCTTACAATAAAATTTTTTTTTTTTTTAATTAGGAAAATTTTGAAGTGATATATTTATATATATTAGAAGTGAGTTTTTGCCCCAATAAGAGGGACAAGGGAGATATGAACTAATAACCTCCACTGAGTTGTACCAGGCTAATTGTGCTACCCTTGGGATTAGTATCCTTATTTTTCTGTAGCCAATACACTCAAATTTCATGTGTTTGAAATATTTTACATATAAAATTTCGGGCAACGAGTGAAATCAAGCTTACCGTTTGTCCCAATAAGCCTGAGACACTCACTCTCGCACCAATCTCTGAAGTCCATGGCCTCTGGAAAGAGAAAAAAGACCAGTCAAAAACATAGGTTAATGGACAGTATATGTGATGAAAGGATAACCAATCATGCAAAGGTTTACCTGAATGATTGGTCATGGCATCTCTTTTCCCTTTTAGGTAAGCCTGGGCAGTGGCAGGTGAGGATGAAAGAGATTGTTCAGCAGGTTTGCCACCAACTGATTTTTGTCGGCTTAACGATCCAGCTGAAGTTCCTTTGACAGGAGTACTTTTCATTACCCTATTGCCCTGGCTTGCAAGATGAGGGAAATCCACCCTGATTACAGGAAAACAGCAAACTCTCACTTTTCAACAATTACAACCAAATCTCATTGGACTAATATATTAATAATATGATAGACAAATGAGTATGGTTCTTAATTGATTCAACGGATGGACATGATAGTAATAGTCAAAATCAAATGCAGCCAATGCAATATAGCTAACAAATGGGTGGAGGGTGAGGTCATGACTTCAAAACCCATTGGGTCTGTAACTTACCAGTAACTATATTAAATTTTTTGATTAAACTCCCAGGTCTGATCTTTATAAAATGGCCATAGAGTGGAATAGCCAGACACGCTTTCCACAACAGTGCCAAGTGGTTCAGAAGAAGGCTTTAATACTTTATATTGACCATGGGGAATGCCATCATTACTCCACAACTATCCCAGAAAAAGTTTCCATGGTATTTAATTCACTATTACTAGACACAATCCAAAACTAAATAACGTAAGATCAGAGAGTATAAAAATCATACTGCTTAGTTTCTTGCTTTGATTGATCAATTGGACCCCAAAATAGGTCATCATCTCCTTTATATCTTGACTGAGAAGCATGGGAATTGATTTGGATTGGAGATGCAGCTTTAGCAGGAGAAGCAGCAGAAAGAGACCATAATGGAGCACTGGTGCGGGCAGACACAGATGGCTGGGATTTTTGTGGAGTTGAGATCTGATTTGCAGCATGGGTAGAAGAGGCTCTTTTCTCCTGCTCCTTTTGGATGTCCCTTAAAGATGTAGGTTTAGTAGGCTTCCCAGAGTCAGTAGACCATGCAGGGGACGGGGAAGAGTTTGCTGACTCACCCTTCCAAAGAACAAAGTCTCCCAGAGAAGGCCCTGATGGGATGGCAGACAATAGTTCCTTCTCCTGCTGTGTTTGACGAGAGCTTTTGCCTTTCTCAATGGGACTTGAACCAACAGTAACATCAGCAGAAGGTAGCAATACTGGGGCCTTAGCTCCAGCACCCTTAGATTTTGCTGACTTTTTGCGACTCTTTTTAGTGTCTTTAGCCTCAATAAAGTTATCATCATCTACAGATTCCAAATGGGTGGTCATAACTTGTGGGGTAACCAGACTAGATACAATGTCAGGAACATTTACATCTCTTTCACTAGACTTCGCCAAAACTTCTTCTGCCAATATATCATGTAAATGGCTCTTCTTGTTCTTTTGATTCACAGAGCCTACAGATTGCCCTAGACCTAACTCGGTATTCCCTGCATCTTTGTGAGATTCTCTAGATATTTTTGAGTCTGGATTGGCCACAACTCCAGCCCAAGGAGTTGACAAACTCATGGATTTGACAGAAGTTGTGATCTCAGATACCGCCATTTCTGTATGTGCCTTCCTTTGTTCTTCCTGTTGAATTTCCAACAATGACTTAGGCTTGAAACCAGGAGCAGGCTTCCAAGCTCGTTGTCCAGTATGTGTCTGGGTATTCTGCACTGAGGCAGACCCAAGTACTCCCAATTCACTCTTGACTTCAACAGTTCTGCTGTCATCTGCCAAAACTCTTGCAGGCATAAAGCTTTGTCCTTGCTGGAATCCCACACTTTCCATAGTAGCAATTTCAACTTTCGCATCTCTGTTATCTCTTGTCCTCTGCGGAGATGTTCCATATAGTGCATCTCCAGCATCAAGGTCTGTCTCGACACTCAGCTTATTAATTTCAGATTGCTTTAATTGCAGAAGCGAAGCCTTAGGTCCTTCCTTTACCTGGTCAGAAGAGGAGTGTGACTTGGAAGACTTTTGCTTCTTAGACTTCTTCTCAGAAGCTTTTCTTGGCTCACGCACTTCAACATTCTTAACTTCTGTCACCATAGAGGGCTCTTGATGTTCTTCAAGCAAACCAGTAGGCTGAACCTTTGCATCATTGGTATGCTCAAGCACAGGCACTTCACTCTCACAGATTCCTGCTGATGACACAGCAACAGCACTTTTAGGAGGTATGGATACTGCAATATGTTCAGTGGTCACAGCCGCGGCATTTCTGTCGGCCCTTAAAGTGTCATCTGATGTCTGCTCCAGAGTTCTAGGATCATGCAATTCAGAATCAGGGACAGATTGCTGCACAAGCTGAGGCTCCTCCGCGGATACATTCATGGTTTCAAACAAAGGGGAGGTTTCAACAAACGAAGACCTCGGCAACAATTCTTTATGACGGGTATCAGCAGTTTCTTTTGGAACAGCAGCACCCCAAGTTTTTTGAGGTGTAATATTCCCAAATAATTGATGAGGTAGATTTAAAGAAGAGGCTTCAGGACTTGCGCTATAATTGACATCCTGATTAACTTGTGGAGGCAATTTCACAAAGTTAGTATTGTGGTCATCTTGCATACTGGGAATTGGCATCCGTGGCCCTACCTGGAACATCTCTGGAGATGGCTGTAGCCGAGAAGGATCAACAGGTGCATTCCCTGTTGGTATTGCAGCTGCCTGTAACTGTCCAAAAGATGGCTCACCAAAATGCTGGTGAGGTTGATGCTCTGACAGAACCTGAGAAAGTAATTGCTGTTGTTGCCGTAATAACTGTTGCTGCTCCTCCTGTTTCTGTTGCTGCTTAAGCAATAAGAGTTTATCCAACAATAACATCTGCTGCGTTGGAACCGGTGTCTGTGAATGTAACTGCAACAAGTACTGTTGTTGCAGCATATTTAATACTTGTGGATCTTGTGATAAACCAGATGATAATAACTTTTCTGGAGTAAAAATACCAGATGGATTTTCTATAGCTTGGGCAACTGGATTTGTTAAAGACGGTTGGTTTTGTGGTTGCAGCCTCTGTTGTTGGATCCCGAAAGCTTGGGGAGGGAAATTCTGATCATGATGAAAGTCAATCTTATTCTGAAGTGGATCTGTTCCACCTTGGACAGGAAAATTCGACCAACCAGCAAGACCATTATTTCCACCAGAAGATGACCGGTCAGATAAGCCTTGGACAAGGGACAAGAAGTCAGCATTTTGAGAATGAGGCTGAATAGGATTGTCATTGATGGAAGATAGAAGCTTTGAATGTGGCGTTGGGGAGTCTGGAACAACATCGGACTTTGAAACCAAGGATGCAGCATCTCTTCCGGGCCAATATGGATAAGGATTTGTTAAGGACCTCTGCCGTTCAAGAGCCATTCTCTTTGCCAACAAGTAAAGGTTGTTTCCACCATCTACTCCCGAAGGGGGCATACTATTAGAATTATTTCCACTATATCCTTGCATACCTACAAATTAAACAAAATTATCCAAGTGAAATTAACCTGCTATATGGTAATGATACATGGCTTGGCTAAAGTATAACATGCCCTTGCATTTTTTTAATTGTTAAGTTATACAAACACCTAGTAGATTCAGAACCCATGACCTCAGATTCCATCAATTCTTAAAAGAGAAGTATCATTTGAGATAGAGCTCATTGGCCACAATATGCACTTACATTTACAATCCAAAATATATTTAAAAAGAAAATTCATAAAGAAAACAAACCTTCAGAAAAGGCAAACTTCTCCAGTGGTGAACTGCTTATGCTACCAGACATCAGTGACTCCAGAAATCTATTCTCAGCTTCTGTTGTCGAACCTTGCCCTTGCCTCTGCCTGGGTTCGCTCCTCATAATATCAATTTCATTTAAGCCAGTGTGAAGGTTACCAAAGGTAGTGAAGCTTGGCCTGCTAGATGCATCCACAAATTCGTTCTGTTTTGGTGCAGTAAATCCAGGTGGTGGCCCAGCTTTAGCTCGTAAATGGGGCATAACATCACCAAGTGACGACCACGGCAAATCACTCGGGCTTATGCTGACTGGCAAATCTAAGCCAAAATATCCATTCTCAAACCATGAAATAATATCACTCCCACTAAAAGGACCTTGAATTCTTCCCTGTGGATCTTTATAATAAAGCACTAACTCCTCTGGAGAAGACTGAGCAGCTTTCCTGGCTTCATGTTCCTTGTCCATAACTCCAGATAGCTGTCTCTTAAGAATGGGATCCTCACAGGATTGCCACTTGGTTTCGTCTTTTGTTTCAGATGGGTTACCCAAATTACTTTCCCAATCATTAGTTGGCTCCTTGGATGAATCTGACCAGCCCATATCAGAGGACCTTGACCTGCCATCATTTGTAATCTCTCTCCAATCATGCAAGGTGTTATGTGAGCATTCCCCCAGTGGAGGGGCTCGCCATGTGGTGGCAGGAACAGAAGAATTCCCTGGGAGACTTGATTCCCTATAAATGGGCACATCCTCGACCTTCCTATAGGCATCACTATCTTCTCTAAAACCTGGAGATAGAGAATACAAAGAAACACCATAACAATACACACTTAAATGGAGACATGTTTTTATTCTTAAGAGATACAGATAGTGTACCATCTAAATATTAAGAAAAGAAGGATCTCAACTCCAACCCAAATCACACATTAAAGTTGAAACCAAAAGAGCCAGGGTCCACATTGCTATGGAACTCAGAAAATAGCAACAGAATTTTTTTTTTTTTTTGAAAAAAAAAAAAAAAAACATAAAATTCAACCTAAATCAAGAGTCGAACCAAATTAAATTATTATAATCTTGCAAAGCATAGTGTAATCAGACCATATGGAAAAGTGGGTGTTCTTTTTCTTTTTTATTTTGGCATCAGCATACCTTCGACTTTAAACTTGTTATCAGAGAATGTCTTATGATCCCATAGGGTTTCCATTTTTGAGTTGGTTCCAGGATAGTGTGTGTGCCTTTCATAGGAGGAGCCTTCCGCAGAACCAACTCTTGAATTGTCAATGCTTTCATCTTTGTAATCATCAGAAGCAGGTGGTATATCCTCCCTACTTCCTGCTGAGACAATACAGTACCAATAAAAGTTAATCCTTACCTAAAAATATGTGCAAGTTACTATTTTAAGACATCTTGGTAATGTGAACATACCAAGCTTGGTCCGTCTTGACTGTGTAAAATCTGTTGATGTCCTTCCATCTTTAGTTATCTGTGGTGCACCACTACTTACAACGTCCCCTTTGTCAATTCCCTTTAAAACAGCCTACTCAAGAAGAAATAAATAAAATCAACTGCTGAGAGTATCAAGTATTCACAAAAAATAACTCATAAATAAAATTACCAATTCCTCAGAATCTGGTGCACATAATGCCAAGGGCTCTAATGGTCCATCTTGCGTAAGGTAAGGCCCTTGTGCAATCCCATCAACTAATTTTCGATTTGAACTCATATCAGTCATTCTGTATACATCAAGCAACTTTGTCCTACTATATCTTAAGCGGTAAGGCTCCCCATGACTACTCTCAACTGAGTCTGTCCCAGTTCCTAAAGGTTGAGAACGCATGTTTATGGAGCTGCCACCATAGCTGCCTCGTCCACGTCCTAGAGAAAAGGTCGGGGGAGTACTTTCCCCACGCCCACGACCATGAGAAAATGTAGGAACTTGTTTGTTTGGTGTTAGGCTTTGGTGATGCGGAGGCTCCCCCCGTCCTCGGCTTTGTAAGGAACTAGATCTCCATGGCCGATAATGATCCCCCTCCCTCTCATCCTTTCCATGATTGGCAACATGAGACAACCCCTTTTCAACATGCACATCACCATCTTTGCTAGAGTCAAGCCACTTCTCACGCAAACTTTCAGTCTCCTTATCATCGGGCCCCCAACGCGTGTTCCATTTACTCTCACGTCGTTGATCATGATTGGCATCCCTGTTACTCAAGTCAGACCACCGGTCAGATGGAACACGACGTGCTTCTCCAGGGTGCCTTGTAGACGAATTTTCCATCCAACGATCCGCCCTACGAATGTCACCAAGGTCTTTGTCTCCATCCCTCCAACGATCTTTGCGGATGGAGGAATTAGTGTCTCTTTCTTCATCACGCCAGCGATCACGGCGACCACTTTCCATATCAAGCAAAGATGGCCTGAAAACATCCTTTTTCTTATGGGTTTCATGCATATCCTCACCATTTCCCGATGACTTCATGATATCTGAGCGATTGCCATAAGCTGGATGGGGGCTGAAATGGTTTTCCTGAATTAAAAAAAAAAAGAAGAGGTAAGATGACATGCTGATAACATATACATCCCAGTAAGTGAAAACATGGCACATATAAACTTTTGTTTGAAAGTATGCCCACTTTTCAGGCAGATAAATATACTGTTAAAAGTAGTGACAACACACCACATTTCCTATTCCAGGCTTACTCTCCCCTGGCTTTGGAAGAAGCCACTGTGGTGAAAGTGGAATAGCATTGTCAGGCCCTTGAAGTAAAATTGGAATAGCATTGTCAGACCCTTGAACATCTGCACAAATCAAACAGAAAGACCAATTATAATAACAAATTTGAGCCAACCTTTGATGGGGACAGGGTCAACGCCAGATATGGGCAACCAACTGCAAGGCACAAGTTACTTATATCGCCAAACTAGCCCTTGAAGGTAATAATAACATTAAATTTAAAACAAAAAAAATTTAAAATTAACCAAAGCAGAATCTGGAAGGTCGTACATGACCTTGAATGATGGACACCACAAACACACAATATCACATTGCTAATAATAGAATCACTCATCTTCACAAAAATAAACATAAAATTTTTTGTTAGAACCATTGTAAAGCATTAGTCAGTAATGTGACGCGAGATAAAGCACCATAATGGAGTTAAATGCCAAAAATAAAGGGGTCTTTTCTCTTTTTTTTGGTGAGGGGAGGAAAGGCATTTATTAAGAAGAGATCACCCTAAGTATGATAAAGCTACAAAGGAAATCATGAAAACTTTTTATCTTCAAAACTATGTAGTATAGTAGAAATTTTTGGTTTTGCCGTACGATTCGAACTCTACAACAAGAGTAAACACCAGAACTACTTTAAGGTTACAAAATATACTTTATGTCTATCCCACAGAACCCTAATGCATGATTTGTAACTAATAAATTACCGATTTTTTCAAAAGCTTAAATAGTTAGAAAATGGAAAATTTAATCTAATACTCCACCTTCAAGCGTGGGCCTAAACCACCCTTATTAAGTGGGGCCCAACACATGGGAATTTTTTAAATGGGAGGTAATATGGAGGCAAAGTTAGAACCCAAGACCTCCTACCCTGATATCATGACAAATTACAAATTGTCCTAAAAGTTTAAACTGTTAGGAAATTGTAGAATTTAATCAGTTGATCAAACAGAGACTCTCATCATAATAGCAAAAAGGACAGGCCAAGAACATAATGATTGATCCACAACCCACCCATGCATTTACAAGAGTTCAGTCAAACACCAATTTATATTCCTATTTGATGGTCCCCCTTTGAGTAATAATCATCAATGAAAACTATTGTATAAAAGGTCCCTCCCGACTTCCAAGCACTGAAGAAACATATTTTATACAAAAAATAAATACAGCAGAGAACTGCAATGCTTCAATCATTAACTCAAGTACTCAACAAGCCATGTTTCATAGAGTCTAGACCATAAACAAAAGATGGATTCTTTACAATTATTTAGAGCTCAACTATGTTGTCCAACAACACTTTTACCATCTAGACACCTTAGATTTAGTTGGTGTCACAATATAAATCAAAAAGCTAGCAACAGTGGCTCCCATAGGACCCTGACCAACAAATAAAGAGCTAAATATCATCCAATCAAGAGCAACAACTCAAAATAGTACTGGATAACAAAGATCCCAAGCATCAATACATGTTACAATCTTGCAAAAATGATCTTGTGGATCTACGAAGGCCATAGCAAATGCACTAAATAAAATTAATAATAATAAAACTCTAAGGAAACATTATATCTCGGTCCCTTCCATCTTAGGTGAATACACAATAAATGTATTTCATTGTTTTTCCCCAAGTCATCTTATTCTTCCCTATTTCCCTCATTACAAACTTCTTTTTTTGATGATTTGATAATCGGGGGTTGGGGGGATTTGAATCTCCGTTGGAAATACTAGAAGGTGTCAACCAGTTGAGCTACAAGGCTCTTGGCATAAACTAATTAACAAACAATCAAGCAATCACATTTTTAGTATAGAAGGGAAGCCTGGTTTCAATCAAATTATTATTATTTTTTTTTCGATAACTAGATTCCAATCAAATTATACATATCTTTCTGAGTGGCTTTAAAAACTTTCCAAGAAATCATCAAGGTTTAAAGTGTATCTACAGCTACTAAGCAAATTACTTAATCACAGCATACAAAAAATACAGGAACTAAATTTCTAATATACAGAAACAACAAATAATAAATAGCCAACAAATTAATAGTTGTGACATTTTTTGTAACCAAATTTTAATAAACAGGAGTTTTTATGGCAATACCATGGTGAATTAAGAAAATTTTCCTTTCACTTTTGGCTCAACAAATACATGGCATTGTACAAATTAGATAAAAATATACAGTTGCCACTGCATATACCAAACAGAAAGGTTAATAAAAAAAAGCCCTCCTTGTCTATATTATGATCTTAATGAAAGGTTAACCCACTGGTTAAAATGAATAAGAAATTCCAACCATGACATTTTCTTGACAGAGAGAAACTTAAGAAACTAGGTTGAAAATGAGAAGTTCATAGATGCAACCAAAATATATGGCATTCAATGCCTGAATGAATTTCAAATGTGTGAAACTATGTAAAACCTTGCGGATAAAAAATGCAGAATTTTCACATTGTGAAGCGATATAAATTTCCACTGGATTCTAATGACTTCTTTCCAATCAACCCTCGGCATATAAAGATATAGCAATATTTACAAGTCAAATGCCAGCCTTCTAAACAAGATATTTATGCTCCAAAATTCTAGAACAAAACAATGAAATTGTGTGGAGTTATAAGACACTATAGAGCAAAATGATCAAACAACATCTTTTTAATATAAAAAAGATTAGCCATAACAGCAAGACCTCCACTTTGATACTTTTCATAAGTTGGGCCACAACCCACGTTTAGGTACTTAGAATTCCTAATTTCTAGCTCCCAAATCCCAAGAAATTTGTTGCATGATCAACTCTCCTTACTCTTAGAATTTTCTCTCTGTTTTCCAACTTCTTTTCTGGACCAATCCAACTTCACTATAACAATAGCTACCATTCCAAATAGATGAGTGAGAATGAACCAGAGTAGAGAGGGAGCAAGAGCTAATACAAGTTGCACAAAACAAACAATGAATAGGGAAGCCATAAACTACAAGGCAATGAACAACAAACCTATTTAAATGACAGTCCACTAATGGGCAACAACTAAGAACTAACTTAAAGTGCAGCATATAAATAAGGAGCTTGTTCTTAGAGATTCTGCCCCTTTGATATCATGCTGCAACTGCAAAAAGTTCCCAAGCAACACATATCAACTGCAACAAGTCCCCAAGCAACACAAATCTCAACATGTACACGGAAGCGAGTTTGAATAAAATTTAAGCCATAATGCCACCATTTGCAGTCAAATGCCGTAACACAATTTATCCCAGAAACTGGCTTAAACGCAAAAAATTTTAAATCCCTGAAAAATCTCAAATTGAAAATAATGTTCTCTATTCAAAGAATCGCCTGCAGTATATCGCGCTTGAATTCTTCACAGTAATGTTGCAACTTCCGAAAATCAAACAAGACGATCAGCTTAGTAAAACCCTTAAGTAACAAAAAAAAAAGCAAAAAAAAAAAAAAACCGATCTTTCCAATGCAGTGACATTGAGTGTAGCATAAAATTCAAGATAAAGATGACAAACAAACAAACAGCCTTTTTACACTTTTGAAATTAATTAAAAAACTCAAAAAGTATAAAATAGCATTTTTTTAGCTAATGCAAGTATCAGTAACTAACTATTTCGAAGCAAGATTATTTTCCTCTTCGTTCCAAGAATCAAAACGATAATAACGAAACGCATTACCTTACACAAACCAAAACCCTAAGTTCAAGAAACCTAAACTCAACGCCTATAATTATTCACATCAACGGAGGGACGCATTTTTCTATACAGTAAAATCAACAAGAACAGCTCGCATCACTCAGCAAAGCTAGGGTTTTGTGCGGAACCGAGAGTCACGGAGAGAAAGAATCGAAAACGAACAAAATTGAAGCTTCGGAGAATTAGAACTCGAAACAATACCTTTGGAGATCTGCTTGGGCGGCGGCGTGACGGAGAGGTGGTGGTGGTTGTGGCGGCGGGAATCGGAGTCGGTGCGGTCGGCCATGGATGATCGGCGAAAGCTTCTTTTTTTGTGCTTTAGATAGTTAAAAACGCTTGAAGGAGGTGTGGAGAGAGCAAATGCACGGAGGGGAGAGGAATATAGGTTAAGGCAAAAATGGAAGATAAATGAGTGGGTGTAGGATAAGGGATTGTCACTTAACGTTTAGGTTAGAAAAAGGTGTGAGATTTTTTTGATGTCTGACCACCTCTCAGTTCATGTTCGACGAGTTCTACTGTTTCTCTGGGTGTATTATCCACACGCGTTGGAATATCAAGTGGATGACACGGTTAGGGATGAAATTACGGGTTTGGGTTTGATGTCTTTGGAAAGGTTACTTTCGTGTTATGTACGCGACTTGGTGGTGGGGAGGAATAGAGGGTCCAATGTGAATTATATCGTGTGTTGTGGGTTTATTGTGAGGGGTGCGCACTGCGCCATTAATCCGCCGTGTTAGGAATTCCAAACGACAGCATTGTATGACTTTTCTTTTGGGTTGTGGCTTTTGGGATTTTTTTTTTTTTGGGTTAAATCGTAAACTAGTCTCTAAAGTTTAACGATATTATAAAGTTTTAAGATTTGGATTTTGATGCGCTTAGATTTTACGCTTAGAAGTTTCAGGGTTTAGATATTACTCTTGAAATTCTATTTTGTTTTCATTAGCAACTATTTTCGTCCATATTTTCTATTAAGGTGGTGTTTGGCAACATGTAAAATATTTTTCAAGTATAAAATATTTTCAGGTGAAAATATTTTTGAGAAAGTAAAATATTTTCAAGTGTTTGGTTGTATTCTGAAATTTTTTTTAGGTGTTTTGTTGCATTTTGAAAATGCTTTTTTCTACTAGTTTCTCACGTTATCTCAGCTTCCAAACAAATTTTATAATAGAAAATTTCAATATATAAATTTAAAGAAACAAGACTCAAAACAAAACCATTCATTAAACATCATCATCATTGGTTAAATCGAGAAAGGGATGAAGAAAGAGTGAGCGATTAAAGGAAAGAGAGAGAGAGGTAGATCGAGAAAGAGATAGAGATCGATCATGGGTGGGTTGATCTAGAGGCAACAATGACGAGATCGGTCATGGATGTGTCAATCTAGAGACGACGTCGAGAGGAAAAAAATACAAGATCGATCATAGGTGGCGGCGACAAGATGATGAGGAGACAATATAACCCAAATTGTAGGGCTTGCATGCATGATGGCAGAGCTATGGGTCGAGGACAACAATCTGGGCTTTACCAGCGGCCAATCTCTCCATCCTTCAGCTTAGGCTTGGCGTGACTAATGAGTGATGAGAATGAGAGTGAGGAGAACAAATTTTTTTCAAAGGAGTGTAAATGGTTTGAAGGGAATATCAGTGTTTAAAATATTTTATAGGTGTGGGTGGGTTATTTTATGGTCAAACGCATTAATTTTTAGTTTGACCTTATTTACCTGAGTTGCCAAACAACATCATCGGTGTTAAATGTTTTCCAATTTTCCTTTACACCCGAAACAAACACAACCTAAGTGCTGCATAAACTTATCGTTTGTGTTTAGTTCATTCAATAAATTATTTAATTTATTTATGCTACAAAAATGATGAACATCATTTTATTGGATAAACTAAACATGTATGGCACTAAACGAAAAAATGGACGGAGAGGTTGTTGATGCAAACATAATAGAACTTTAGGGGTAAAATCCAAATACTCCTAAATCTCATGTTTAGTTCATTTAATAAAATTATTTAATTTTTTCAGGTTACAAAAATGGTGTGACATCATTTTATTGGATAAACTAAATATGTGTGGCACTGAATGAAAAATATGGACGAAGAGGTTGTTGATGCAAACATAATAGAAATTCAAGGATAAAATCCAAACACTCCTAAATTTCAGGAGATAGAATCCAAATTTTAAAACGTCATAGTATATTATCCATACACCAAAAAACTTTAGGAGTGTAGTTTGCAATTTAGCTTTTTTTAATTAAAAAAAAAAAAGGGATCGTGGATATGTGATAATTAGAGATGTCATTCAAATGCTATGTTTGTTTGTAATAAAATGTTTTTTTTTTTGTTTTCCAGCATTTTCAAGTGGTTATTTCAATAAAAGCTTTCATCCCTAAATATGTTTTTGGTTGTTTAATATAGTTGTACAATTTGAAAAATGGTTTATGCCCAAAAAGATTGTAAAACATATTTTCAAAACATCTCTCTCGCTCACTTCGAAGCCGAGCCCCCTATCTTTTGTAATAAAATGCTCCTCCAGTAACCCACCAAACTCAGTCGAAGGAGGTGGTGGTGGTGCCAACATCAAGTCATCGTCTCTTGCTCATTTTATCATTTCTTCACACTTTTACCATCCCTTAATTGTCCGCAATTTGATCGTTGAAGTCATCATTGTCGCTACTTTGCTACAATCCACCCAGTCAGAGGTGTTGTTACTTTGATGTAGTCCATCCCCACTGGAGACGTCATCCCACAATGCAATTTAGTCGATATGGGTTTATTATCACTGTATATTAAGAGGATTCAAAACGTTAGTTATCTCTATATCTCTATATATTAAGAAGATTTAAAAAATTAGTTATGGTTTTAAAAAATATCAAAAAATACTCCTAATCTAATTAGATAATCCTTATTCTTAACAAAAAAAAAAAATTTGAGGTTAAAATTGTAATTCAAGAAATTAAAAAAAAAAAAAAAAAAAACTACCAGAGAAACTTTTTTCCTAAAAATTAGCACACTCTCTATTTAAATATATCTCATGCACGTTTGATACATTTTTTTACTAAAAACTAACACACACTAAACTCAATAGTTTACTCAATTTCAAAATCCTAAATTTTAGTTTTTTAAACATTATATCCTGTGTAACATCACTAACAATAGATAAATTTAAATTGAAAAATTACATTAAACTCAAAATAAATATATAAAAAAGCCTCATCGCACGTGCAAAGCGCGTGTGATGAGGCTAGTTATTATTATTATCATTTGATGAAATTGCTAGCATTTGGGTGTGCCTAAGTTGATTTATGTATAATTTGTTGTAATTTTCTTTGACCTAGTGTGAAACACTGAATTGATATATTTAATCATTTAGTAAATTTTTTTTTTTTGGAGCCAAACACTAACCAAAAAAAAAAAAAAACTCAAGCATGGTCAAGAATCAAACTAATTAACCAAACACTAGAAAACAATTGTTTTCAGCATTTTTTGTTGTAAACTATTTTACAGGGAAACAAAAATGTAGCCTGAGTAAAAATGGTACGATTCATTAAAAAGAAATTAATGGTATGAAATGTATAAGCATTACAAAATCATCCAATCGACATTCCCCAATCAAAATATAACCAAAATTATCTACAATAAGATATTTTAACTTATTTTTGAGCCTCAAACATCACAACACAAATCATTAAGACTGTGTTTGGCAATATGTAAAATATTTTCCAAGTGTAAAGTATTTTCAGTTGAAAATATTTTACATAAAGGAAAACATTTTTTGTTGTTTGACTGCGTTGTGAAAATTACACCGAAAAATTATTTCTTGCGTTTGGTCTTGATGTAAAAAATCTATTTTCAGAAAATGTAAACCCAAGCCAACCACCACCACTAAGGACAAGCACAACCCACCACCACCCACACAAAATCCAGATCGGGAAGAGGGAAAAAACTGCCACCACTGCTCCGTTGCCACTACCACCCACAGAAAAAAACCCATCACCATCCATACAAAACCCACCACCACACCACACAAAATCCACCACTACCCACCAAAATGCCACCACCCACACCACACAAAAACCACCAAAACACCACCACCCACACCACCACAACAACAACAAAATCAGAGATCAAAGAAAACGAAAATCAGACACAAAACCCAGTTGGGGGTTTGGTTCGGGTTAGAGAGAAAAAGTGAGATGAGGGAGAGAAGACACTAGACAGTGACATACAGTGTCCAATTCGGCCTTGGTTGGTTAGAGGGCAAGAGAGAGAATGCAGATCGGCGAATGGTGGCAATGAGATCGAAAGGAAATGATATAACCCAAAGGGCAGCAGTGATGAGATCGAGAGAAGGACGAGGCGATCTAGAGCGTGGTGGCGTCGAGCTTCAGGCGACGGCAATGATCAGACTTGGTTCAATCTTTCTCTCTCTCGGCTGGAAATGGTTTGAAAGTAAAATAGATGTGTAATCTATTTTACACTTAAGGCCCACATATTTTACGGTTAGTGAATGAGATTTTCAGTTTGACCAAATTTTCTGAGCATCCTAAATAGTAAGCACAGTGTAAAATGTTTTCTTGATTTCCTTTACAGCTAAAACAAACGCAGCCTAAAGTTTAGATGTCCACAGTTGAGACTCACCTCAACAAATAAAACTAATCATATATGATAGTAGCATAACTTGCTCCGTCATCCCTTAAAAGTTACCATAACTTTTTACTGGAGTTGTGATGTACCTTTGTGTTAGAATCTAAAACCTCTTTTCCTCTCCTTTGTGCGTGTATTTTTGTTTCTCAAAAAAAAAAAAAAGTGATTTAAAACAAACCGTTTGATTTTGATGTTAATTAAATTAGTAAACTTAATTTTTTGGGTTTTGTTCACACTTGATTTAGACTTGAAGTTTGGCGTTCACCAAGTTGGAGTTCAATTACAATAGTTAAGAGCATTAGCATTGGAAAATTATAATTCTACTCTATTTTACCATTCTAAAAAGCCACTTTATCACTATACCATACCATTTTACAATACCTCCAGCATCCCAAAACTCTATTTTTATTAAAATATTATTTTTTAATATTTCTTTCTAACCGTCACTTTTTTTCAGACTTGGTTTTCCTGAGCTTTCCAACAATCATTTTTTTTCCTCTCTTTCTCCCTCAACCTCTAGCACCGGTTCAACATACAAAGCCACACACACACAAAGACCCATGATACATCGATCAACCTATCCAAACCCATCATCACACACACAGAGCCACACACACACACACACACAAACACAAACCATCAAACCTTCAACAGAGCCACACACACACACAAACCATCAAACTAGTTGGAGCCAACAATGGCCACCACCCAAGCCACCGATCAGCAAACCCAAGCCACCGATCAGAAACCCACGCCGCCGATTTGAAACCCAGGCCATCAAAAATACCCAGAAAACGCCGATGATCAACCCAGAAAAACGTCAAAAATACCCAAAAATACCCAAGCCACCGATCAGCAAACCCGAGCCACCGATCAGAAACCCACGCTGCCTCTACATGCCCACCACGCCACCACTGCCCACTGCCCACCAAAATCTCACCGGAACAAAAACCCATTTAAAAAAAAAAAAAAAAAAAAAACCCATCAGAAAGGCAGAACCCAGAAGAACCAGCCAACCATGCGGTGACCTACGCCGATCTCCACCAAACCCATCATCGTGACCCACGCCGATCTCGCCATGACCTCGCCGAACCCAAACACTGGCGATCTCCGACGACCAACAACCCACTTCAGCCATAACCCAACCACGACCCACAACCCACTTCAGCCATACCCACCTCTTCCTTTAAGCACCGGTCACAGCAAAAAAAAAAAAAAAAAAAAAGCAACCACAGAACCCGCCGGATCGCAGCCCACCAGAAAAAATGAGCCACTGTGATGTTGATGTTGGGAGGAGGATGGTGTTTGGGTCTGAAGAGAGGAGAGAGCAGATGAGAAAGAGAGAAGGAAGAGAGAGAAGAGAACAGAGAAAATGAGAGAGGGGAGAGAGAAAGTTCGCATCAGGTGAGAATAAAATATTATTATTATTTTTACAATACTGCTACAGTGCAATTCCAAAAGTAGAATGGCACTGTAGCAGTATTGCAAAAAAATTTACAATACTTACCTTTAACATTCCCTGATGCAATACATTTTGGGGCTTGAAATGCCAAATACACCTTACATATGGCATTAGCATTCCCCAATGCTAATGCTCTAACACTCTACTTGTCGGCAATACGATAATGGCAGACAACATGCATATAATAAGATTAGATAAATAAATTTTGAGACATTAAAAGGATGCCTTATTTTGAGATCTTAAAATATGCATATAATAAAGTGCTTTAAAAAACTTTTCGCACACGCATTTGGTTAAAATGCATAATAACATAATACGCACACATAAAAAAAGCATAATAACACACAAGATCTAAATGCAAAACTTGCAACACAAAATGCATTAACCATTGTACACCACCTACATTATGTTGAAGGTTTAATACTTGATATGGGCGTGTAGTGTAGTTTATTTCATGGTGACAAAAGGAGAATCTTCAAATTTCATAAGTAAATTGCTAATATTTATTTATTAATTATGTGTTATTTTAAAAACACAAAAATGAATGATTTTATGGATTGAATAATAAATAATATTCATGATGATATTAATTTTGACATGCATTTATGTATGCTACGAAGAAGGAATAATATCAACTGAAAAATGATTTTATATCATTGTTACACATGTAATGACACACATAGAACTAAGAAAGCAAATTCCCATCTGAATACTGTTACATTACATACATAATGGTGACTCCAAATATCAAGTCATCATGTACCATGGTGGTATACTGGTATCATTGTTGACTATATATTTTTATTAATAATGATAATCTTATTATTAATTTTCTGAATGGTCATGAATTTAATTACACAAAACAAGCTACCACTGCCTCGTGTAGGTGAGTTGGTACCCGGGCTGTATAGAGACCTATTACTTGGGGGTTCAAGCCCCTGTATTTACCTAGAAAAAAAAAAAAAAAAAATAACACAAAACAAGCTGGGGCTCCGTTCACCTTGGGGACAACAAGGTCTAGGTCCAGGTCCATGATTTCTGAGGTGGAAATGGGCTATAATGCTATATATGTCAAACTTGGTAGGGGTCTGGTAAAGTGCCGTAAATATGAATCTGCCACCATCTTAGTACGTTTGTCAGGATAAGCTGCTGAAGAGGTGAGGCCTGTTTGAAGCTGGTCAACAAGTGTCATGCTACGTAGGGGCCTATGTGCAGGAGTGGATTACCCTGGATATGCTTTAAATAGTGAACAGTAAAAGATAAAGGATTACGTCTGAAGACGTTTCTAGGGCTTTTTTTTTTTTTTTTTTTGCTAGAGATATTTAATCCCATCCGTCTTTTCCTTGGAACCATTCTTCATCAACATCATCTGGATCATGGTTATGATAGTAAGGGTTCTCATTTCCCACAAGGGGATTAGGCATTTCCCAATGATCTTCATGTGGCCATTGTTGTCTACAAACATCTGGATCAGTTGGTACTATTTCAGGGAAGATTCCTTTATTAAGGGATTCAGCCATTGTGAGTGCATGATAACAGGATACCCAATGAACATCCGAATGTGTATGGAGAGTACCATCTGAATTAGTAACCCAATGCATCTCTGAAGGGTGGAGAATTGCATCTACTCGGATGTCATTTTTGGAATTGAGCTTGGCTACTAGGCACGCTGAAGTGACTTTATGCCCAAATCTAGGGTGTTCTGTTTTTGGATACTTTGTCCATTCACCATCATGAGCATCATTTTTTAAAATTTCAAACCAGAATTTGTGAAAATATTTATTGCCATGTGGAAAGAGATACCTGTAGAATTCAGGTTCAAAGTGAAGACATAGGTAATACTCATTGAGTAAGTACCACATGTAGAGGTAATGCACAACATTCCAATTGGTTATCCAAAAGGCAAAAGGGGTTTTCCAAGGTTGATCTATATCAGGAAAAACAGCTAGGAAGTGACTCTGGTGTTTTTTGAGGTACTCATGGAGGGTTCTAATGATTCTTTTGGATCTAACTTGAAGGGTCAGAGTTTTTATTTGGTCTTTTATTTCTGGAGGGAGAGTTTCTATCATGGTAAGGATATCATCAGGGTCCACTAGGGGAGGGTTTGAGGATGAAGATGGATCAGTAATAGGATATACACACAGGGGTGGAGGAATAATAGTGGTGTTAAGGACAGGAGGCTTTCTAGAAAGGTAGTCAGTGATGAGATTGTCTTTGCCTTTAATGTGTTTTACTTGGAAAGACCATTGTGAAAACCAATTTGACCATCTGAGTAACTGAGGGTGTGGGAGCATTTTCCTTTTGAACTGGAGCATTTTGGGAAAGGAGGACATATCCATTTCTACTAGAAAATTATGTCCAAGGAGATGGAACTGGAATTTTTCAATCCCATGTTTGACTGCTAGAATCTCTTTGAAAGTGGAGTGATAATGAAGCTTTGAAGGCTTGAATGCACCACTTTTATATCCACAAATGCTTCTTTTGCCATTAAGTTCTTCAAAAAGAGCTGCTGCCCAGTATTCATCACTGGCATCTGTCTGCAGTATACATTTGCCTGGTCCTGGAATCTGCAAAGGGGGGAGCTTTTCTGCTAATTTCTTCAGTTGTTGGACTGCTCCTGTGTGAACAGAATTCCATTCTAGAGGTGATTTCTTCAGTAATTGAGCCAAACAATTCCTATATTTGGATATCTTTGGGATGAAATCTGACATGTAGTTGACAATTCCAAGGAACTGTTGTATTTGCTTGGCACTTGTGAGCTTGTCTGGAAATTCACCAAGAGAGACAGCTATATGAGGCTGCAAAGTATACTTTCCATCTGAAATATTTACTCCCAAAAAGTCTATGGAAGACTGTCCGATGACCATTTTCTTTTCTGAAAGCATTATCCCTTGAGATCTCACCAAATTATAAAATTCAGTGAGTAACTTTTCATGGGATTCTTCGTCCTTTGAGAACAAAAGGATATCATCCACATAAATTAATGCATTTGTCAAGAGGGGATGGAACAGTGTTACCATTGCTTAAGACCAAAGGGCATGACAGTCCATTGGTAATGATGGTCTGGAATGCAGAATGCCGTCTTGTATCTTTCTTATGGATGGATTCCTAGTTGCCAAAATCCTGCTTTAAGATCAAATTTTGAAAATACTCTGGCATTTGAAAGATGCTGGAAAAGAGCACTTTTATTTGGCAAGGGAAATTTGTCATCTGCAAGGAAATGGTTGAGATCTTGGTAATTGATTACCAATCTGAGTTTTCCTCGAACTTGCTCAGCATGTTTGTTGACATAAAAAGCTTCACATGCCCATGGAGAGGTTGTAGGTTCAATGAGTCCTTCAGAAAGGAGGGTAGATAGTTCTTGTTTGGCCAAAGTTAAGTGTTCTGGGTTCATTCCTCTATGACTGGCTTTTGTTGGATTAACATCTTCATTCTTTTTAAAGGGTATATGGATGAAGAAATTTGGGTTTTTCCACAAAGGGTTTGGATTTTTAAGGAGGAATTCAGAGTGGCTGTTTGCACAACAGTCATTGATAATCTGAAATCTTAGAGAATCAAAAGGATCTACTGTGAATAAATGAGGAACTTGGGTCCAGGTGAGAAGGTGTTGTTTATGCATGAGTCCTTTTGAAGACCATCTAAGACTGGGTATTTGATGAAGGAGATCAAATCCTATAAGAAGGTCTCTTCCTGTGAGAGGGGAGCCAAGAACTTGGTGTTTAATGGTGAGTGTTGGGAAAATTCTAATGAGAATGGGTTTGCTTTTCAGGGTGATAAAAAATGTTTCTCCATTTGCTGCTCTAAACATCTGGTGATGGGGTAACCAATATTCTTTGGGTAATATCTTAGGATGAAGAATTGTTGCTGCTGCTCCTGTATCAAATAAGGCTATTACTGGAATGGGTTTGGCATAAGTATCAAGGAGGATATTTACTTGGGCTATAGGTGTAGGACTGGTTGGGGGGGCTATAATGGGCTGTGATGTAAGGATGGTTTTGGATTTCTGGGTCTGAATCTTCTTCATTGTCTAGATCTGAATCTTCTTCAGAGGTGGAATAAGCCATGACTGCTAAGGCTTGAGGGGAGTACTCATCGTCTAATGAAAAGAGGGACTCTACATCTGAAAATGGAGTATCATCTGCATGAATTTGTGCTTGCTC
Source organism: Quercus aquifolioides (assembly GCA_019022515.1). Lineage (NCBI taxonomy): Eukaryota > Viridiplantae > Streptophyta > Magnoliopsida > Fagales > Fagaceae > Quercus > Quercus aquifolioides. The sequence continues at coordinate 98,601,878 of CM032327.1, read as the reverse complement.
CAGAAGTTTTGCTGCTTTTTCCTTTTTTGGACAATTTTTTGCAAAGTGGCCCGGTCTTCTGCATACAAAACAGACTTTTGAAGTTTTTCCTCTGAACTGCTTTCTTTTAAGAAATTTTCATTTCTTCCTGCGAAAGGATTTCTTCTTTTGACTCGCATAGTGCTTTTTCTTCTAGGAATATTTTTTGAAATGATCTCTCTTTTTTGTTGAACAGGCACAATTCTTGTCATAGCACTTGATCTGCAAATCTTTCTTTTTACAATTATCCTTGAGTTTGCCATGAATCTTGTTAATTTCTGAAAGAAATTTTCTCTGGTTATAGAGTTTTTCTAAGGCAATAAGCACATGCTGATAAATTTCTCCCAAGGAGGCTTGTTGCAATGTTATCTTTTGGAGATTCATCATGCGAAGAGTTTCGTCTCCCAATGGTTGTGGAAGGGAATTGAGAAAAGTATGTTTGGAGTTGACATCATCCATGCCATTGAAAGAGTAGTATCTTCTTGACATTCTGTCAAAATGTTTCTCCAAATCTCTTCTTTCAAATGAGCAGCATTTCATCAGTAGGAATTCTTCTCGTGCTACTTCATGTAGTGAGTCACAGATCCAAGGAACTCATTGTGGATTATTGTGAAAAAATCTTCCAAGGTATTACATTGAGTTGCCTGTCTTTGCCTGTATTCTCCTAGATTAATCCACCATTCTCGCAATCTTCCTGTGATCCTTGCAACAAACTTGGCAATAATCTGAGAAACAGTGGCATTTGGGGCCTGGAGTTCTGCTATACACCAAGAATACATGTTAAAAAACTCTTCATGCCATTTAGAAGGAGGGATATTATCAAGGGTGAACAGATGTTTGGAGTCAGTGGTTGATGAATAAGTCAACCTTGTTTGGTTCTCTGGGATAATGGGTGGTGGAGGAAATATTGGTGGAGGTTGTCTGGGTCGGAGAACATCATCTTCCTCTTCTTCCTTTGGTTCTGCATCTGTCGTAAACACCTCCTCTAGACTAAGATCTGGCAGGTCTAATTCAGAATCCTCAATTACAGGAAGCACAAAAGGTTCTCTTGAATCAGCGGGTGAGAGTTTTGAGGAATGATGAAATTGGGTTTGGGGGGTCAGGATCTACAGCTAACATGTTCATGTCTGGAGGCCTTGAGGAAGCACCAATAGTTGGATCAGGAGGTTGGTACAACGGTTCTTTGTCTTTCTTGGTAGGAAAGGGTTCATTTTGTAGTTTGTTTTGAGGTTTTGGTTGGGTTGGAATATTGTAGGTTATGGCAGGGAAAATTCCACTTGGCTTAAAGGGATTATGGTCTGGATGTGTTATGGCTAATGGTTGAAGATTCTGATAGGGAGAGATTGGGGAAAAAGGAGAGGTTAATGGTATGGACAGGTCTTTATATAATGATTGGCGAGGTTGAAGGGGCATATGAACATGTATCGGAGGAGTCTGTGGAGTTTCTTTCTGGGATCCTTCCATGGATTGAAGTTGTAGCAACAACTGTTTTCTTTCTTTTTCTTTTTGCCCAATAAGAAACTTTCCACTACTGCATGTACACAACCAAAACTATCCCCATGTTCCTATAAAAAAAGCTATCCTATGTTCTAAAAAAAAAACTACCCCAAGTTCCTATTATAAAAAAGGCGTAAATGCACTTTTGGTCCCTACATTTTGGGCCGATTCTTGATTTGGTCCCTAAATTGATTTCGCTCTTAGGTCAGTCTCTGATTTTAGAAAATCGTTTTTATTTTAGTCCCTACCGTCAACCTAGTAATAGAAAAAATCTGAGGTGGCAAATGGAATGTACTGTGTGCATAGTAAATGCTGACGTGACTAATAAAATAATATTAAAAAAAATTGATTTGGCATTTTTTAAATGCAATGTCAGCATTTAAAATGCCATATCAGCATATAAATTAATAAAAAAAAAAAAAAAAAAAATTTAATTTCTTGATTTTAATTTAAACTAGAAAAATTAAAAACAAAAAAGCTTTATCAATTTTTAAATTTGATAAAAAAAATTTATAACAATTTTCTAAAATTTTCTTAGTAACCAGCATAACATCACAAAAATTAAAATTTCCAATTTTTAGACAAAAAAAAAGGAAAAAAAACCAACCTAATACTCTACTAAATAAAAAACCTATTATAAAAAAAAAAAACAATAAAAAAACCAAACTCACAAACCTAACCCAAATATCTCTCTCTGCTCCTTGAATTCTCTCACTCTCCGTTTCTCTCTTTGATTTGCTCCACTCCAAACCTTCTGCTCCAAACCGAGAGACCCATGACAAAAGACACGAAGCTCCAAATCCAGAACCCCATGGCCAAATAAAACAAAACTCTTTCTTCGATCTACCCAAAAACCCACATTGTTCTTCCTGATCGAGTTCATGAATTCCTTGGGGGCTCTTAGATTATTTTAATTTTCTGGGCAACTCGAAGAACATGAAAAACATGTGAGCAAAATTGGGATTTAACCAAGATTTCCCAACTATCTAGTTAGTAGGCCTGGTTCTCAAAGTATATTACATACTAACATCTCGAGTCTCAAAGACTCGATTTTGGGCCTATAAATTGAGTCTAAATCAAGTCTTTGAGACTCGGTTTTTATGTTTTCATCAGATCTGATGTGGCGTATTTGCCACTTGGCATCCATCTGGAAATCGAGTCTTAGAGGCTTGATTTCCACTTGTGTGTGACGTGGCAATTTGTATGTGACGTGGATGATCCACATGGAAGCCACCTGGAAACCGAGTCTCTAAGACTCGATTTCTAATAGGGCTTTTTCAAAATTTAAAGTACTGTCTTTAACTAACGCCTCTCCACTCTCACTCACCCTCTCACTCTCTCAGCCTCACCGACCTCGACCCACTCTCACTCACCCTCTCACTCTCTCACTCACCGACCCACTCTCACGCCTCTGTCAGTCACCCTCTCCACCCTCACACAGACACCCTGTCACCGTCTCTACTCTCACTCAGTCTCCAATCTCAATCTCCACTATGTTTTTAGTAAATGATAAACACAATAAAATATCAATTAATAAAAATAAATAAACAAACAAATGGGTCAAATCCATCACCATCAAATACTAACTTAACTAAACGGACACATGAAATTTATCAATAACAAATTATCTAAAACCAAATCTCTAGTTAAAAATAAGAAAATAAAACCTGTATAGTACTCAGTCACTACTCACTACCACTTCATTGGTTCTACTTCTAGAATAAAAACAAAAAGAGTTACACTGGTTACATAAACAAACACTCAAGCTTTTATTATTATTAATTTTTTTTTTTTTTTTTGGAGAAAGTAACAATTTTATGGTCTTGTCAAAATAGTTGGTAGAAATTGGGCTATTGGCTTAAAAGTAACCAGAGTATTAGGAAAATAGATATACCCAAATATCAAACCTAACAATACTCAATGATTTTCATACTCAAACCAAAAAAACACTAAAGAAAAATATTAAACCAAACAACAAAAGAAATTCATGATACATACCCATGATAAAAACCTAACAAATTACAATCAATGATTATAATTTCATACTCAAGCAAAAAAAAAAAAAAACTAATAAGTGAGTGTGCAAATGTGCAAAAAAAAACTAATAAGCAAAAAAAAACTAACATACTTGACATAAGTGTGCAAATGTGCTGAGATTGTATGAGTGAGAGGGGGAGTGAGAGAGGAGAAGACTACAATGACATCTTGGGAGTATGACCTGCTGAATGCGTGAATGAGACCCGAGATCCAGACAGAAAATTATAGGGAATATAAGGACCTAGACATGATTGCCACGTGCAGACTTTTTTAACCACAACTTAAAAATCGAGTTTCTGAGACTTGGTTTCACTTTTAGCAAACCGAGTCTCTAAGACTTGATTTCTATGTGGCACCTACATGGTAGTTCAGAACACGAAAACCGAGCCTCTGAGAGTCGAGTATCAAAATCGAGTCTATAAGACTTGATTTTCACGTGGAAAAAAGCCACGCTAGCATGCCTCAAAACATGAAAACCGAGCCTATGATGCTCGGTTTATATGCCCAAAATCGAGCCTCTTAGGCTCGAGATGTTAGTAATTTATATACTTTAGAAAGGTGGCCTACTAATTATATTGTTTGGAAAACGAAATTAGTTTCCCATTTTTGCCAAAACATGTTACCCTTGTTCTTTCAAAAATAATAAAAAGAAAATAAGAAAATAATTCAACGTTTGTTGTTGTTGTTGTTGTTGTTTTTTTTTTTTTTAAATGTTTTTAAATTATCTATTTTAATAACATTAATGTTTTTTTTTTAAATTTTCTGACCTGATTTTTTTATTAATTTATACGCTGATGTAGCATTTTAAATGCTGACGTGGCATTTTAAAAATGCCAAATCAAATTTTTTAATATTATTTTATTAGTCACATTAACATTTATTGTGCACACAGTCCATTCTGTTTGTCGCCTTAGATTTTTCTGTTACTGAGTTGATGGCAAAGACCAAAATAAAAACAATTTTCTAAAATCAGGGACTGAACTAGGAGTAAAATTAATTTAGGAACTAAATTGAAAATTAGCAAAAAATATAAGGACTAAAAATATATTTATGCCAAAAAAACACCTAAAAAAAGAGCCTCATTACACGCGTAAAACGCTTGTGACGAGGCTAGTATATATATACATATATACACATTTTTTTTTTGAGAAACACACACACATATATATATATATATATATATTTTTTTTTTTGGTGAAATGGAAATATCATATAACTAAGCCAAAATGGCTAAATTAGAGGCAGTAAGCCTACAAAAGTTCTCTCCAATAGCATCAGAGTACACAAAGTTAGAAACTACATCAGATGGAGATCTGTCCATAATAACAAAATTCTCAAGCATATTACAACCAAGCTTAGCCAGTGCGTCTGCCACTCTATTCACTTCACGGAACACGTGCTGCACCTTGCAATGTTGAAATCTGCCTATAAGGGATCTGCAATCAGCCAACAAAGGAGAGTAGAAAGCATTAGAGGTTTTTTCGGACTGAACTAACTCAACCACAACCTTAGCATCCAGTTCAATCTCCAACTTCTGCACCCCAATCTGATCTGCCAGCAACAAACCATCTCTTAGAGCCCAAAACTCAGCTAAAATACTAGTAGTGTACCCGATAGACCTAGCAAAACCTTTCACCCACCTACCTTCACAATCTCTAATAATCCCACCTCCTCCTGCCATACCCGGATTACCAAGAGAGGCCCCATCCGTATTTAACTTATACCAACCCGAAGGAGGTTTTTTCCAGCTCACAGTACACACCACCTTGCTCCTTTGACTGTTGAGTTTACCCACATAGTAATAAAATTCCAAGGCTTGATTCTTACTGGTTCTGTGTAAAGTAACATTCAAGGTATTATTATTGAACAACATTCCATTTCTTTGTTTCCATAAATTCCAAATGGCAAAGGTAAAAATATAGCTCCATGGCACCAAAGAGGAATGAGACACCTTACTTTGACAGTTAACTCTCAACCAACACATCAAATCCATATCCATAAATGAACTAACCATTTCAGGGGGTACCTTAAGTTTAAACCAGAAATTTTTTGCCACCACACATTCTCTCAACAGATGGCTTATGGTCTCCGGGAAATTTCTACACAAAGGGCAGCAACTATCAGTTATTATGCCTCTCATAGCTAACACAGACCTCATAGGCAAGCTGTTATGCATACACAACCAAAGAAAACTAATAATTCTTGGCAATGTGTCTATCTTCCATATCCATTGCCCATGGAAAGGCGCAGAATTTTGCTGCATACCCATTGACAAGGCATAGGCAGACTTGGTGTTAAACTTTCCATCCTTAGAACATTTCCACATAATGACATCTTCCCCTCTATTCACTTGCTGCCTTGGAATAGCCATAATCCTCTCCTTAACACCAGGAGGCAACTCAAAGGATAAAACTTCCCACTTCCACTCCTGTATTGGCCCAATAAGCAATTCAGACACCTTCATATCAGCCTCCCTTTGAGTCAGAGGTCCTTCAATCAACTCTCTCAAGGAACACCCCCTTATCCAATTATCAGTCCAAATTTTTACTCTTTCTCCATTTCCAATCCCCCAACAAATGCCATCAGCAAATGTTTGAAACCCCGCCTTAATAGCTCTCCAATTTGGAGAACCTGGAAGCTTATCCGGGTATCTAGCTCTCTTTCTCTCTACCGAGCAATACTTTCTCAAAATCACTTTAGCCCAAAAACTATCTTTTTCCTGATACATTCTCCAGTTCAGTTTGGCTAGTAGAGCCAAATTCTTAGCTCTAGCAGCTTGAATCCCAAGTCCTCCCTCTTCCTTAGGCCGAATAATCTTACTCCAACCCACCATATGCAGCCTTCTCTTTTCACTAGAAGAACCCCACAAGAAATCACGATTAATTTTGTCTAATTTTTCACAAAGATGAGCAGGGAGGGCAGCAACTTGCATTACATAATTAGGGATAGATGACATGATTGATTTCACCAATACAGACCTTCCTGCAAATGATAAAAACTTTGCCTTCCAACCAGCTAGCTTATTCATAACTCTCTCAACTATAAAGTTCAACCTATTTCTTGGAACCCCTTTATGCTTAATCGGAAACCCCAGGTAGTTCCCAATATTAGCCGTGGCTTGTATACCCAGCTTAGAACAGATTTCTCTTCTCAAATCAGCTTGCACGTTGGGGGAAAAATAAATTCTTGACTTCTCCACACTCACCTTTTGACCCGACTCTTCACAAAATTCCTCCAACACTTCCGAAATAGCTTCACAAGAATCCGCATCTACTTTGGCAAAGAGAATTAGATCATCCGCAAGAAATAGGTGGGAGATTCCTATATTATCCCTGGATGCTTTCAAAGGTTTCCAAACTCCTTCTAAACATTTCTTCTCTATTAAGTGGCCTAAATACTCCATGCACAATATGAATAAATACGGTGACAGTGGGTCACCTTGTCGAATCCCTCTTGAAGGATTAAATGACTCCAAAGCCCCTCCATTAAACAGAATTGATATCTTAGTAGATGTGACACAACTCATTATCACCTTAACAATGTTTTAGGGAAAATGATATGCCTGAAGAACTTTGTGGATAAAGCACCACTCCAATCTATCATACGCCTTCTCCAAATCCACCTTGATAGCCATATACCCTTCCTTACCTTTCTTGCTATCTAGTGCATAGAACAGTTCTTGAGCAATTAAGACATTATCTATCCCCTTTCTCCCGGGCACAAAGGCTGACTGGATAGGAGACACAAGCTTATTTAGGTAAGGTCTAATCCTTTCCACCAAAATCTTAGAAACGATCTTATAGACCGAATTACAAAGACTTATCGGCCTATAATTGTTTAGGGATTCAGGGCTTTTACATTTCGGAATGAGAGTCACAAGCGTATCATTTAGATAATTCGGCACTAACCCATCCTTAAAAATGGCCTTCACCTCCTCACAAACTGATTTCCCCACATCATGCCAAAAATATTGATAAAAGCCAGCATGGAGACCATCCGGCCCTGGGGCTTTAAAAGGTTTCAAAGCCCACAACCCATTCCTAACATCTTCATCAGAGACTTCCCTACCCATCCAATTTAATTCTTCTTCCGAGAGAAAGTTACATGAGAATTCAGACACTTGAGAAAACCTATAAGACACCTCCAAACCCGTAGAATAGAGTTTCTTGAACCCATTCAAAATATGCTCCTGCACTGCCTCTTCTTCCACTATCCAATCCCCCATGCCATCCTTCAAACACCTTATTTTATTTCTATGCCTTCGAACAACAGTATTAACATGAAAATAAGAAGTGTTTCTATCCCCAAAGGCAGCAACATTTATCCTGGACTTAAGGGCCCAAAACTCCTCTTCCTGGAGCAAAATTGAGGAGTACTCCTTAATAAGATGATTCTCAAGCCTCATAAGAGACTCACTAGGATTTTCGGCCAACGCCTTTTGAGTTCCATTTAATTTGGCTAACACTCTCTTTTTCCTCGCAAAGAGATTTCCAAACACCTCATAATTCCACTCCTTAGCCTTCCTAGTAAAATTTGGAATGGCCAGTTGTAAATGGGCATCATTAGGCCAAGCTTCCCTAACAATCCTATGGAAATTTGGATGAAGAAGCCACATCGTTTGGAAATGGAAAGGCCTCACCAATCTGTTCATATTGGGTCTCCATAATTCAATCAACACAGGATGATGGTCAGAAAAAGTCCTAGGGAGATGAGTGACTACCGCTTCAGGGTACAAAATTCTCCAACTAGGATTAGCAAAACATCTATCTAAACGTTCCAAAATCAGGTCCGAAAGCTGCCTTCTATTGGTCCAAGTGTATTTTGGGCTAGCAAAACCAAGGTCAACAAAATTGCAAGAATCCATACAATTTTTGAACTCAAGGGCCCTATTTAAATATATATGATTCCCCCCAAATTTATCCTTCCCACCTATCACTTCATTAAAATCTCCAATCATCAACCAAGGAAGATTATGTAATTGTCCAACCTTATCTAAATTGGACCAAAGAATTCTTCGTTCAGCTAAACGAGGGCTAGCATATATAGCGGTAAATAACCAAGAGAGATTTGATGCACATACCTTCACAGTAGCATGAATCCCCTGTTCCGTTGCCGATAAGAGATTAATTTCCACATCCTCCTTTTTCCACAGAATCCACAAGCCTCCAGCATACCCAATTGTCTCTGTAGTAATAAAACCATCAAAGGGAAGTCCTTCAATGATCTTTTCTGCTCTACTACCCCCCACTCTTGTCTCTGTAATTACCATAATCGACGGAAGATGATTCACAACCATTTCGAACACCCTCCTTTTAAAATCCGGATTTAAGGCGCCTCTGCAATTCCACATGAGAATATTCATCTTCACACTCTGAACCATTGGAAACTCAACTTGATTAGGATTCATTAAAGCAGCTTCTACCATGCTCCATCCTAACCTCCTCAATAACTCCTTCGAGTGATTCCACTCCAGTTTCCATATCATCATGTGCTTCAATATTCCCACCACATCTTCCCGGCAATTTATCAACACATCACACTTCTCGATCGGTGCAAGGATTTAGATAAGCTTCAACAATGGGTAATTCCCCATTGAAACTGTTGCCAAGCCCCTCTGGTCCACTAACCTTCTTTCCTGTATCAACCATCCGGATTCATTGAAGTGAGGCACCACCGATGGCCTTCACTGCTTGCTCAAGGCTTCGGCCTCCTCCCAAGAAATCAAAGGGATGTCCATTATGAATCGCCACCAAGGATTGGCTGTCTGACCCCAAGCCGGATGATCCGGTGGAAGTGTCCCCGATCTGCGACTCTCCGAGGTTACAGGGAAGATGTTCTTCCATGCTTGACCCATCTCCACATCGCACCACCCCAACTCCCGCGTCGGTGCTGATCGAATCTGAAGAATAGTCGCGTCTGGCACCTCCACTAGACTGTTTTGGTACCAGACCGCCCAACCACTCCTTGCTGGACTGCATCTCTTCACCCGGTTTCCCTCCATTCTCCCTAATCTGCACACTCTTTGAAGAAGAAGCAGCTTTCTGGGACGTTGAGGGGTGATGCCTCTTCAAGGACCTAGAACCTTTTACTCCACTTGATTTACTGCCCCTTGTATTGATGCCCGAGGAGCCAAACTGGTAATTCCCATCAGTCCACATCACGTCTGCTCCCAGTATTGGAGTTGCCGCACTGAATTTGCCTGCAAGATTTCTCAAATCTTCATTCGGCGCTACCCCTTGGACAAAGCCATCACTCACAGCACGTGCTTGGTCAGATTGATAGGACATCACCTTCCCAAAATTGGACTTCGCTGAATTACCCTCAAAGTTCAACTTATCATGGACAAAATTACCCTTCATTCTAACGTCTCCCTTGTGATCACTCCCTAAGGAAAATCCTGACCGTCCATTCCTAACTGAGCTCTTTTTCCTTGTAACCAACATCCAAGGACCAAAGTTAGGATCTGATTGCTTATCTTCCTCCTTTGCCTGGTCTGGACTTTTCTCCGTTTCACTATCACTTCTATCCCTTTCCTTAATTTGGTATCCACAGTTCTCTTGTTTATGCCTAAGTCTTCCACAGCAAAAACAAAGAGAAGAAATACCTTCATATTTAACTTGCTGCACCAACCTTCCTATCCTTATGGAATTAATCAATGGTTTTCCCAGATTAATTTGTATACAAAGCCTTGCGTAGCTTCCCCGTGATCCTGAGGCAGTGTAGGAATCAATACGGAGAACCGGCCCAATGACACTACCAATCTCTTTCAAAACTTCCATATCGTAAAACTCAATAGGCAATTCAGGGAACCTCACCCAAACTGCTACTGAAGTTAGATTATCTCCTGAAGCTCTAAAATAAGGTTCCCACGGCTTAATGGCCAAAAAATGCTCACCAATAAACCATGGGCCTCCACGTAGCACTTGATCATAATCATCTGAACAATAGAACTTAATCAAGAAATAATCCTTCCCAAGATTGACACAATCCATCCTAGCTGCTGGTTTCCACAAGGCATTGAGCTTGAAAGTGAGATAGCTGTATCCAACCGTTCTACCAAACACTTTCACTATCAAAGCCTTTGACCATGGGGCTCTGATCCGAGCCTTGGTTTCCTTAGACAGCTTTACTTCCGCCATTCCTTCAATGAGAGGCTCAACTTCTGTGTCTGACTCCTCGCCATCATCCCAAACATTATCCAGCTTAAAAGCCTGTTCATAGGCTCCTGGAATATCTCCCACAAGTTTATCTTTATAGCTGACAAGGTTCTTCGGTGGGGTAACATGCTTAACTGCACTGCTCTCTTTAAACTTTTTAACACTTCGTCCTAACTCGTCTTCTTCCTCACTCGATCTTGGTGGATCATTGCAATACTCAGCTTCCATGCTCTCCTATTCTACACGCTACTAGTCCCTTGTCTTTCACAGACTGCCTTATATATATACATATACATATGTGGAAGATTGGCAGACTTGCCCGTTAAAAAATTAGTTAAATACTAATGCAAGCCCATGTAAATGGTTGACAGTCAAGCATTTGGTACATGTATGATGTAAAAGAAGTAAGAGTTGACACTTTACACTTTGACAGCCAAACATTTACTTTCTAGGAGACCGTGATAGAAAAAACTAAAAGTTCATCTTCGTCATCTCATCTGCAAAGAATAGCAGACTTCAGAAGAGCAAAAATGCAGAAACAGCAAAAACGCAGAAAGAAAGAGATAATGGGATTTGGAGCTTCTCAACCACGAAAATTGGTTGTACGAAAATTAATCCTGACATTTCATCGCAACTTTGTTTGATGGAGCCTAAGGCTCATTTTTTTGGCATTCAGGCCATTAGTGGGTCTTGGAGGATCAATTGGTCTCACATCAGCTGGATGCCATCTGGCTATTGGATATTTGGGAGCTCCAATTGGTCTTATATTAATGTTAGCCATCAACAGAATCCTATTGGTCCTTTTCAAGAGGTCATGTGGCTTCCCATGGAATTTGTGAACCTGTCCTTCAGCACATTTTGATTGACTTGTAACCGTAAACTGGGATTTGGAACTCTCCTGGGAAGGATCCTATTTAAAACTTGTCAGCTGTCAAGGCTGTGAGCAATAAGAGATCAGTAATCAAATCCTTGGTAGTTTCCATGCTTTCTAAGGGCTTCTCTACTTCTTGTCTTTTTATCTTTTGTTTTATTTGACAAAATTAAGGATTTAACTAACATAAATGTTGGTTCTCTTCTGTTATGTATTAAAACTTTTTAATATGACTAATCATATAATCGGACATAGTTTTGATAATGTATGTTGCTGTTGATTAATTCATATTTATTTTATATAATTTACATTCATCAGTTACAATGATCGGTAGTCTTACAGTGTTTTGGAGGAAAAGGGGAGTAGAGTGTATGGGGGGGCGGGGTAAGTAGAGGAGAGGAGAGGGGAATGATTATCCCTTCCCTTGTTAGGATGTTTTACAAATTAAGAGGGGGAAGGGATATTTATACCCCTTCCCTTTGTTTGGATGTATTAAAAATTGAATGGGAAGGAGGACATGATAAACATCATATAAGTTAACAACTATAGCCCTCTATGTTCATTAAAAGAAGTAGATATAAATTCTAAAAAAAATAACAAGAAAGAAATAGGCATAAATTGACAATTTAATTTCTTTTTAATCTAAGTGATTACCTTCCTGCCCCCTTGCCCTCCAAGTTCCCCCAGTTTGGGGGAATTAAAAAATGAGGGGTTTGGAGGGGTATCTTACACCTCCAAATCCCCACAAACCCCTTCCTACTCCCTTCAAAAAAAAAAAAAAAAAGTCCAAGCAAGGTTTATTAAACAACCCATCCCCTCCCCTATACTACCTGCAAGTTTCCCTCCATCCAAACAACCCATTAGAGATGTGTCCTTGTACGTACCTATGAAATGATATGCAGTCACCCTTACAGCAGATGATGCTTACTTTTTAATTTTTTAAAAATATTTTTTTCTTATTAACAATGTTGATAAAATTGTTGTTTACATGATCAGCTCCAAAAAATAGTTGTTGCTTTGCCACGGAAGTTAGTTGTCTTTGTTACCCATCATCATCGGGATCATGTGGATGGTAAGTTTTTATAGTATTAAGTAACATAACTGAGAGGAAAGGTTTATTTTTTGATTAATGCTGTGTTTTTAAATGCCAATTACAATAGTAGATTACACATAAGTAAGGAGATTTATTCTTCTCAAAAAAAAAAAAGAGGGAGATATATGATATATCACACACATGTTAAACACCTGATTATTTTTGCATGTATAACCGTGAATATTGGGAGATGACTACAAAATTTAGTTCCATATGGTTTACTAAAAAATAGTTTATTTATAAAATGCTATGAATCCGATAAAGAATAAAATGATTCTTGCGATTCTGTGGAGGATGTACATGCCATGTTTTGTTCCTTTGAAGACAAGGTGTATTTTGTTTTCATTTTTTGTTTTCTGTGGGACTCCCCAGTGAAAAACTTGTTTGGATTTGTTTTTTGTTCTTAGTTTTTATTTTTAAGATCCAAAAATGTGGGTATGATTACAGAAAATGAAAAAAACTTTTTGGCATTTTCATTTTCAGCAAATATGAAGTCAGTGGCATTCTCGTAATAAAATGGATAAGAGTGGGACCCATCTATCACTAACAAGACCCGTGTAAAATACTAAAATCACACCCAACGGCTCTCTCTCATTTTCCTTCACCCTCTCTCTCTCTCTCTCTCTGACACCCTGACTGTCAGCTGTCTCTCTCTCTCTCTCTCGATTGCTAATTCATATTTTTTTTAGCTGAATTATGGGGATATACAAATTGGGAATGTTTTCTTTTCAAGTTTGAAATTTTGGTTTTATTCTGATTTGTGATGATCAATGGGTGAAATTTTTGTTTTTGATATGCCAAGAATGTATTGACGCCTTGTGATGAATTAACCAATTGATTTAGTCAAGTTAATTAATTAATTCAATTAACATGCATAATGCGTGGTAGCACAAACAAATCACCAATTAATTAAAGTGCAACGAAAATTAAATTGACACGGCGATTTGTTTATGAATGGAGAAAACCTACACGGCAAAAACCCCACCGGGTGATTTTAAGGTCACCACTCCTGAGAATCCACTATTATTAAAACAAGCGGTTACAAGTAAATGAATCTTAATACCTTATACCAACTTACAGTTGAACCCTTACCCCAATACCCAATTGGACTTGTTCTGTAGTGACAATATCTCATTTTTAATGCACGGCTCCCAGTACGCGATTAACCAATAGATGCGCGGATCCTAGTATGTGACTTAATCACCAACTTGAGAAAGATGTTGGCTGTAAAGTTCTTCAGTTCATCACACAATGAAGTTCAAGAAGCTCATTGGTCACAAAACCGTACGGTGTACAAACACAGCAGCTTCTTCAAGAGAAAGATGAACTAGGACAAATTTTGTCTCTAGTCATAATTTGCATGAACAAGACTTTGCTTCACACTCGTGCAACTTGTGTAACCTTTGACGACCCTCAAAATAATATTTATATATGTTTAGGGTTGTGAGAAAAGAAAGCCTAAATACATACTCACGGATTGGAGTGAAATCAACTCTGAAAAACTGAATTTCATAAACCTCAACAAATAGGGTATCTATCGAGCTAGCTGTTGAGCTTTGGGCTTCAGCAGCTTTTTAATCTTTGATAGATGCTAGCTGTTGAGCTTTAAAATCCAGTACTTTCTCACTTGTTTCTTGGATAGACATGCATGGCTTTAATACTTGAACTTGAAATCTTGTTCCTTGAAGTATTAAACTCATCCTAGATTTACCAAAATACTAGTAAAGTGCGTTTTGTCAAAGGATTAACCAATTACATAAAATATTGACAATGTTCCTAACATCAAATCACACATGTCCTAATAGTTTTGATTGATGTTTTGAGTAAATTGTTTTAATTGATGAATTGGGTCATTGGGAATTGTTTGTAATCCTAGTGTTGCCTTTTCACTGACTGTTAACTAAGGAAGATGAAATTGAAAGGATGGTGCTAGTGGGAAGCCACACCCTTTTGGTAAATTTCACCAAGAAATTATTGTGGTTTAGTTGTGGTGGGAGATGTGGTGGTGATGGAGGTGGCTGCTGATGAATTGGGTTTTACCATTGGTGTAGTTGTGGTGGTGAATTTTTAATTGAAAAGCTATAAGGAGAAAAAAAAAAAAAAAAAAAAAAAAAAAAAAAACTAAACCCGAAAATTGGTGCCAAACTGAAAATGTGTATAGGATTTGAGAAGAGAAAATGAGAATAGAAATGAAAACAAACCCAACAAGAATCAAATAGGGCCATTATAATCATACTTATTTTGTTTTGGGGAGGGATGGACCATTGGTGGCCAATAAACAAGAAATCTTAGCTTTTCTTCTAAAAAGAAAAAGTAGAAAATGAAGACAATGAGTTAAAGTTGTGTTTACCTATCAAAGCAAACAAAAAGAGAAAAAAAAGGGGGAAAGCAACTAAAGAAAATAGCCTCCCCTTAATCTCTTAGAGTAATTTTACTATAATAAAACTTCTCTACTCTATAAAACTTATTTGGTGCTCTCTTAGACTATTACTTTTAGCTGGATATCTGCATTCTGAAATTCTGATTAATGTGTTTTTTTTTAAAAACTAGATGCTATTCTGGGTAGTAAGGGCCTGTTTGGTTTAGAGATAGCTCAGTTTTCAAAACTCATAACTCAAACCCAAAACTCATAACTCCCTACTCAAACCTCACCTCACTCAAAAACTGCAAAACACCTTTTTGGACTCACAACTCTGTTACATATCTCTACAACTTTTTGCCAAAACTGTGAACCCCACCCACTGACACTACCCAGTGTTGCCTACTGTTGCTACCTGCGTCTCATTAACAAAAAAACTTCTTCTGCTTTACTTCCCACAGCCACTCACCGATGCCATCAACCACTACAAACCAATCCACCATCACTAACCCAGCCACTAGCCACCATTAACAAAACCCAGCAACCATCAACAAAATCCATTCCTCAACCATCGACAAAATCAAAACCCATTCATCAAAATAAAAATAAAACCCATCAACAAAACCCAGTCACGGTGACAATGCTCGTTTTGTCAGTCACGGCGACAAAATCAAAACCCAGGATCGGCGATCATGGGTCTTGGTGTTTCGAGGCTCTCGCTTTGCCTTTCTTTGACAAAGACCGCGGCTGAGAGAGGCTTTCGTGGTTTTCCTTTTCTAGGTCATTGGCTGGTGGCAGCAGAATTGGGCTGAACCAGAGAAAGGAAGAAAGAAAGAACCAAAGAAAGAACCAAAGAAAGGAAGAAAGAAAGAAAAAATAGAGAGAGAAAGATAAATTGGAGAAAGAAAGAAAAAGAAAAAAGTGGGAGAAGAAAGAGAGAAAAAAGTAAGAGAGAGACAAGCTATGGGCCCCACAGTGGCGGCGCCACGTGCAGCTCAGGGTGTTCCCAAGAACACCTTGACTTGAAAAAAAAAATTTATATATAATAATTAAAAATTTATATATTTGCTTTCTATTAGGAAAACCCTCAAATTATTAAAAAAAAAAAAATTTATTTGCTCTACTTTCAAGCAAAAAAAAAAAAAAAAACCAAAAAAAAAAATTTTGAACTCAAATTTGAAAAAAAAAAAATTGTAACAGAGCCAAGCCCACGGCAAGCCCAACAAATTACAGAGGTACCCAAGGATTCTCAAAAAAGAAAAAGAAAACCCAATACAGAGCAAATCATTAAATTAGAAATCTTCTAAATCAGAAATCACTAAAGGCTTTATCAAAAAAAAAAAGAAAAAGAAATCACTAAAAGCCTAAAGCAAACCTAAAGACAGCAACGCCTCAGTCCCTCAGAGCAAGAGCAACGCCGCTTGAGCCTCAAGCCAACAGACGGAGATCGGATTGGTCCAGTCCAGATCGTCCTCTTCGTCGCTCGCCCTTATTGGAGATCGCTCGTCGCCTTGTCACTGCCTCAGCGGCCTCAGCCTTCAGGCCTCCCTGCTCGGCTGCTCCGGTGCTCCCTCCTTCAAGGTATTTCATTTTACTAAACTAACTTCTCTCTCTTTTTCTCTCTGACTCTCTCTCAGTCTCTCAGTCTTTCTCTCTCTATCTGAATGAAATGAAAATTATGAAATGAATGAAACTCTCTCTTTGTCTTTATTCTTTAATAAGACTAACTCTCTCTTTTGAACTGTGAGTCTCTGATTGGCCGAACTTTACCTTTATTTAATATTTTGTTTGTTTATGACTTTTTGAATTTGGCTTTATTAGTTTATCTTATCCGTTGGTGTTGGTGTGTGTAGTGTGTTGGTGTTGGTGAGATATTAATTATCTTTTAGACTAGTGTAATGTGTGATTGTGAAATTTTTTGATTGGCAGGGGCATCACTCATCAGGCATTAGGGGTGCTTGTCTGTTGGATGGGGTGGGGTGGGATGGGCACATGGCCACATGGGGTCGGGCTGCACACTGCTTTAATTATTGTGCTACACATGGGATGTGTAAATAATGTGCACATCAGTGGCTCTTTTAGTGAAATGTGCACATGGGGCTAAACAATATAACAAATTAAAGCAGTATAATTAATGACAAACAAATTAAAGCAATATAGTTTATTGTTAGGCTAAACAACAACAATTAAAGCAGTATAATAAACCAATACATTATAAAAGACAAACAAATTAAATTATGTTAGGCTAAACAATAATTAATAATTTTATAATTAATGAAACAACAATATAACAAATTATAGTTTATAAAAGACAAATAAATTAATGAAACAACTAAACAACAATAATTAATTAATAATTTTATTAATATTTCGTCTTCATCTTCTAAGCGAATTCGTGTTGACTTTAACTTAGAAAATCTTCCTTCAGATCCTGGGCTACGACAAAAGATATTATCTTATCATCTTAATAATCATGATGAAATAAGAAGATATTATTTACAAAAAGACCCTTGTCAACCTGTTCTCCAAGTCCATGATTACCCTTTAACAGATTTTTCTGGAAAGCCCCGTTGACTTAGATCTGAATGGTATATAAATAGAAAGTGGTTGGAATATAGTATAGACAAGGATGTAGTATTTTGTTTTTATTGCTACCTATTTGGGCAAGATGTTGGTAAGCAAGGAGGAGGTGAAACTTTTGTAACGAAGGGATTCAAACTTTGGAATCAGCTTGTGAAGTTAAATTCCCATGTTGGAGGAGTTAATAGTGCTCATAACCAAGCTGTCAAGAAGAGTGAAGATCTACTGAAGGAAAAGAAACACATTCAAAGTGTTTTGGTTAAGCAATCAAATCAAGATAAAATTGAATATCGGGTTCAATTAAATGCAATAGTTGATTGCATAAGATTCTTTTTATGCCGGGGATTAGCTTTTTGTGGTCACGATGAATCTCAAAGTTCAAGTGATAAAGGAATTTTCCTTGAGCTTCTACAATTTTTGGGGGATCACAATGAATCTATCAATGAAGTGTTGCAAAAAGCTCCGATAAATTGCAAGCTTACCCACCCTGATATTCAAAAAGACATTGTGAATGCAATTGCACGTGAAACATCCAAAGCCATCATCAAGGATCTTGACAATGGGTTCTTTTTAATATTAATTGATGAGTCACGTGATATCTCAGTGAAAGAACAAATGACCCTCGTTTTTCGTTATGTGAACAAAAAAGGAATTATTAAAGAGCGGTTCCTTGGTATTGTACGTGATATGCTATTGAATGTTTACTTTGTGAATATAATTTGAGTTTGTCGAACCTACGTGAGCAAGGTTATGACGGGGCTAGTAATATGCAAGGTGATATCAATGTTCTCAAAATTTTAATTTTGAAAGAGAATAAGTCAACATTTTATGTCCATTGTTTTGGTCATCAACTTCAATTGACACTTGTTGCCGTTGCTAAAAATCACATTAACATTGTTGAATTTTTTTATGTGGTTAGTAATTTAGTAATTGTTGTTGGAGGCTCTTTTAAGAGACGAGATGCTCTTCGAGATGCACAATTTGCCAAAATTAAAGAAGATTTAGAGAATGGTGTATGTAGAAGGGGGCAAGGTTTGAATCAAGAGACAAATCTTAAACGTCCTGGTGATACACGTTGGGGATCATATTATGGGACTATTCTCAACTTGATTTTGATGTTCTTTGCTGTTGTTGATGTACTTGAGATTATTGAAGAAGATGGCCTCTTCGACCAAGAAGTTGAAGCTCGATCTATTATGAGGTCAATTCTATCTTTTGAATTTGTCTTTGCTCTACGCTTGATGAAAAACATTTTAGGGATCACAAATGAGTTGTCAATAGCATTGCAAAAAAAAAAAAAAAAAAAAAAAAAAATCAAGATATAGTAAATGCTATGGATCTTGTTAAACTGTCTAAGCAACGATTGCAAGTGACGAGAGATGATGAATGTATATCTTTATTGATTGAAGTGTCTTCATTTTGTACCACACATGATATTCCTATCTTGAACATGGATGAAATATTTGTAGTTAATGGGAGGCCGCGACGCAACACCTAACAAAATACAAATTTACATCATTATCGTGTTGAGCTATTCTACACAGTCATAGATATGCAACTTCAAGAGCTTAACAATCGTTTTTTAGAGGCGAATACCGATTTGCTACTTTGTATGGCTTGCTTGAATCCAAGTAATTCATTTGTGGTTTTTGATAAGGAAAAGTTGATTCGTCTAGCAAAGATTTATCCATCTAATTTTCTTGGGAAAGATATCTTGGCACTTGATTGTCAACTACAGAATTACATTTTTGATATGCGCAGTAATGACTTGTTTTTAGAGCTTCAAGGAGTTAGTGAACACAAGGAAGCATGAGACTTATCCATTATTCTATTTGCTTGTGAAGTTAGCTTTGACACTTCCTGTCGCTATTGCAACAGTTGAAAGAGGTTTTTCAGCAATAAAATATATGAAGAATGAATTGCGCAATCAAATGGGAGATTAGTGGATGAATAATTGCTTGGTTGTGTATATTGAAAAAGATGTAGCTTGTAGCATTGATAATGAGACTATCATGCAATAATTTCAAAATATGAAAACTCGTAGAAGGCAATTGTAAACTTTATGTATTTGCGTGTTTTTTGATTGTTGTTGTTGTCAATATATAAAATTTTCTTTTTATTAGATTGTGTAATTTATGCTTGTTGAGGAACACCCTGGAAAAAATTCCTGGAGTTGCCACTGGGGCCTCACAGAGTCCGAATATTTACGTTGGTGCCACTGAGTTTCCTATCTCAATTTTTGAAAACACCCATTTGTTGTTTCCTATTTCCATCACTCTAACTCAAAATTTTGAGTTTTAATTGATGGAAACAAGGGTTGAAAACCAAGCCAATCAAGAATTTTTTTGTGGGACTCACATGTTTTGAGAACTTAGTTATGAAAACTGAGTGATATGATCCAAAAACACCCTCATCCAAACGGGCCCTAATTCTCTATTTCTTGGCTTGTTTCAGGTCTTTCAATTGTCCAAAAGTGCAACCCCAATGCTACTTTATTAGTGCATGAAAATACAATGCGGCGCATTGGAAAAGGTAATGATTCCTAACATTATAGTTTTGTGTCTAATGGTTGAGATTACTGATTGTTTAAAGATATAATGTTATTTCTTAGATCTTCTGTCTTTACTCATTATTTTGGTGTATTAAATTGATGACCAGTGTTCATAGAATCTTAAACTGCATCTATCAATTAAAAAAGAAGTAGATGCCATGCCAAAGCATTATGGTTCCTGGAAAGATTCTTTTCAAATATTGAAGCTCTTTGAGCAGTGTGGATTTGCAGTAATAATCCTAAAATAATTTCATAACTTAAAGAAAGCCTGTATCAACCTTTGAGGGTCCAATACATGAGGTCTTAGTTAAGAATTGTGTAAGAGGTAAAGTTTTATCAAATTCGTGGATTTAAAGCATGAACCCGACTCTAATTTTGCTAGGATTAAGGCTTAGTTGAGATAAGCTGTATGTAATAAGTAATACTCTATGCACAGGTAAACTCAAATCAGCTACAGTGAGAAGCTTAAGTTGAATATACTTGACTTAGATGCTAATTGTGCAGCTGTATCCCCATTAAGGAATTTGACTGAACAAACTGTGTTTGCTGCAACTGCCAGCTGCCAGTGCACCTTGCTTGATTGAATTTTCCTGCCTTTTTCCAGTTAGTAATTTTCCTGTCCTTTATTGCTTTTAATTTGGGGCACACAATTGAAAGATATTTCTGCAATAGAATGGCAACATACCATTGTTATTAATACCGTTTCGGACTCCGTTTCGATTTGTCCAGTGAAATGGAATATTTCGGTACTGGCCGATTTCGGCGTATCGTTTCAGGGTGTTTCGGGGTTCTTAAAAAATAATTTATATATATTCTTGTTGAACATAAAATTGTTAATTCTAATAAATAAATAACTAAATATCAAATAATACAAATTATTTAGTCTTAACTCTTAAGTCTTAAACATCAATATAACATCAATTTAACATCACACAATAAGAAGATTTACAAGACAATAACTAAATATCAAAAAATACAAGATTTACTCCTCCTCCTCATCATCATCGATGAGAGAAGGATCAAATTCATCATCAAAAGAACTCCCAAGAACTACTAGCACCCATTGGACCTTTACTCTCTTTTTATTTTTTTTTATTTTAATAATAGGCCAAATCCGGTACCGGCCGAAATTTGCATCTCGACCGAAATTGGCTGGAATGGCTCGGAACGGCCCGAAATTTGACCCGAGGTGGAATGTGGGGTATTCCGGTACCGGTTTGCATAACAGTACGAAAAATTCCGGCCGTTCCAGCCGGAACGGAACGGAATCAATAACAATGCGACATACTAACATTTAAGCAAGGAAGTTTTTCAATAAAAATTAATGACATGCCAGAATGCTCCTAGCTCAATTATGTGAAGGACAAACATGAAAGCGTTGTCTTTTCATGATATTACACAAAAGTCAAAGTGAGAAATTTTTGAGAAGGCTTCCTTTCAGAATTTTGGTTTGATGGTGACACAATGGAATGTAAGTTTAGTAAAAGAAAACATAAAGATGAAGGGGTTGGAAGACATGGTCAAGAGATATCAAGGAGTGAGAGCTTTCGATAACTTAAATCAATAATTTGTATGGATGGAAAGATTGAAGAAGATGTGAATCATAGGACAGAGCAGGGTGGATAAAATGGAGAAGCACATTAGAAGTATTAGGTGATTGTAGAATACTTCTTAAGACCATGAGACTAGCTATGCTCTATGGTACTGAATGTTGGGCTGTTAAGAAGGAATGTTCATAAAATGAGTTTAGTACAATAATATGGATAAGTGGAAATACAAGGAAAGATAGAATTTGAAATAAAGGAATTTGCTTAAAGATAGGAGTGACTCCTATTGATAAAAAATGAAAGAGAGTCGCTTGAGGTGGTTCAATCATGTGCAGAATTGGGCGATTAATGCAACTGTAAGAAAGAGTGAGTTGATTTTTTTTTTTTTTTTTTGGATAGGTAATAAAAACTTTATTGATAAGAAAAGTACAATGAGTTTACGATAGTAAACTCACTGCAAAAAAAGGAATACAAACAGGTTAAAGGGAAAAGCTAACAAAATTATGGAAATCAAGCAAAGAAGTACAATGCGTAAAACCCCAAATACGAGACCACTCAAACAAAGTCCTAGTTAGTAAAGACTTCAATAGGTCCACAATTCTTTCAATGTCCTCAAATATTTGGGCATTGCGTTCCTTCCAAGTTAACCACATAAGACACGCCGGTACCATATTCCAAACATTGGAAGAATGAAGCCCAACCAATTCCACCATGTAGAAAGTAGAGAGACTACTGTCTTCGGCATCACCCATTGAACCCTAAACAAGTAGAAGACTTCACTCCACAAGGTATGGACAATCTTGCAATGTAGTAATAAATGATCCACAGTTTCCTCCTCACACCGACATAGGCAACACCAATTAACAAGAGGCAAGTTCTTCTTAACAAGGTTATCTATTATGAGAATCCCACCCCTAGCAACTGTCCATAAGAAAAAAGACACCCTTCTAGGAACCTTAACACTCCAAATGCATTGCCAAGGGAAAAAAACTGACGGAGTTTTCAATAGTGATGTATAAAAAGAACGTACATCAAAGACACCACTACAATTCAATTGCCAAACCATGGTATCATCACCTTCCATGGGTATTTTGGATGAGATATGCGCAAAGAAAGCATAAAACCTTGCCGTCTTCCAATCCTGAAACTCACGGCGGAAGAGTAAGTTCTAGCTTCTGTCATCCCCATCAAGTGCAATGTCAACCATATCAAAAATTCTAGCTTCTTTATCCACAGCACAAGCAAACAATTTCGGATACAATTCTTTCAAAGAAGTAGGACTACTCCAAGGATCATGCCAGAACCGAATATAAGAACCCTCTCCCACTGCATACAACACATGACCAAAGAAACTCTCTGCTCCCTTCCTAATGTTCTTCCACATCTTACAGCCATGCGTTCCTCTAACAGCTCTAGTGCATCAGCCACCACTACCTTCCCCATAGTTGGAGGCTATGACCTGACGCCATAAGTGTGTGGCCTCCTTCCTAAAGCGACAAAGCGACTTCCCTAGTAAAGCTTGGTTAAACAACCCAATCCTCTGGATCCCCAAACCACTTGCCTCCACCAACTACACAACCTTTTCCCAAGCAACAAGTGAATATTTAAATACATTAGTAGATCTCCCCCATAGGAAATTCCTTTGGATCCTCTCTAATCTGTCCGACACATGTTGTGGAATAGTAAACAAAGATAAATAATAAGTGGGAAGGCTTGAAAAAGTACTCTTCAATAAAGTAAGCCTACCACCTTTTGACAGATATAACCGCTTCCAACCTGAGAGTTTTTTCTCCATCCTTTCTATAATAGGGTTCCAAAGAGAAAAAATCCTTATAATGAGCCCCCAAAGGCATACCCAAGTAAGTCATGGGCAAACAGCCAGCCTTACAACATAAAATGCGGGCCAAAGCATCCAAATTCCCAACCTCACCAACTGGCACAATCTCACTCTAACCAACATTTACTTTCAAGCCTGTGATAGATTCAAAGAAGATAAAAACCATATGAATATGTAATAATTGTTCCTTGGAAGCATCACAAAAAAGAATAGTATCATCAGCAAACAAAAGATGAGAAATGTGCAAACCTCCTCCTCCCACAATGGGGCTTGCTTGGAAACTGCTAAGAAAGCCTCCATCTTCTGTCTTCTTCAACAACCTACTCAACACCTCTATCACCAACAAGAACAAGAGTGGAGATGAGGGATCCCCTTGACGAAGACCACGAGAACTACCAAAGAATCCAACTGGAGACCCATTGATAAGCACTGAAAAGCAAACTGTAGAAATACGCACCTTCATCCATCTCCCCCATTTCTCCCCAAAACCCATCCTCTCCATAAGATAAAACAAGGCACTCCAGTTCACATGATCATAAGCCTTCTCAATATCCAATTTAACAATTACACCCAGATTTCCACTCTTCGGTCTATTGTCCAGGCATTCGTTTGTAATAAGAATGGAATCAAGAATCTGTCTTCCCCCAACAAAGGAGTTTTGGGAGTTGGAAATCAGTTTATCTAATACCAATCGAAGTCTATGTGCCAACACCTTTGACAAAAGCTTATACAAGCTACCCATAAGGCTAATAGGGCGAAAGTCTCTAATATTAACCGCATTAGTCTTTTTAGGTATCAAACACAAAAAGGTGATATTGAGAAAATTCTTAAAAATACATTCTTTATGGAAGTTTGCAAAGAAAGCCAAAATATCCCTCTCAAGCACACACCAACATTTTTGGAAGAAGGCCATGGTAAAGCCATTAGGGCTAGGAGCCTTATCACCCTTAGCTTCCCGAAGAACCATAATGATCTCCTCCTTCTTAAACTCCCTTTATAGGAAAAGCCGATCAGGTTCATCCAGATTTGCAAACTCTAGGCCATCAATAGGGTGGATGGAAAACTTTAGAGAAAAAATGGGAAGGAAAACTTTTTTTGAGTATCTTTGATCGGGCAGAGAGGAAGGAAAATAAGTGGTGAAGCCTAGGTGTTTTCTCCTCGGGCCTAGATGAATTTTTTCTTGATTGACGAAAATGCCCATGTCACATTCTTCAAGTTGCCTTTTTTTTTTCCTTCTCCACTGGGCAATACGTTGCCCTTTTCTTTTTTTTTCCTGGGCAGTTGCCTCTTCTCTTTTATCTTTTTTCATTGGGCAGTACCGTTGCCCTTTTTTTTTTTTTTTTTTTTTTAGGGCTATTGCCTTTTTTTTCCCCTATTCTTTTTGTTTCTTTTGATTTTCTAGGGCCTGGCATGCCTCTTTCTTCTTCTTCTTCTTTTTTTTTTTTGGTAGTAACATTGCCTCTTTGTTTTTTTTTGGGACATGATTTTTATTTTTTAATAAATTTGGGTGATTTCTCTTTTTTGTGTGTGGTTATTTGTCACTTTTTTTGTTTTAATTAAGTATCATTCTTTAACAAGAGTATATGAGTAAATTTATTCAAACTCATTTTTTCCATCCTTCCACTTTTCCACTCCCAACCAAACAAAAAGGAGAGAAAATAAAATCTTTTCTATCCTCCCACTTTTCCACCCTTCCACCATTTTCCATCCTTCCACTTTTCCATCCCTCCAACCAAACAGACCCTTTTGGAAGAAGGCCATGGTAAAGCCATTAGGGCCAAGAGCCTTATCACCCTTAACTTCCCGAAGAGCCGCAATGATCTCCTCCTCCTTAAACTCCCTTTCTAGGGAAAGTCGATCAGTTTCATCTAGATTTGCAAACTCTAGGCCATCAACAGTGGGCCTCCAAGATTCCAACTCCTGACATAAAGACTCATAAAAACCCACCACTTGATCTTGAATCTCTGTCTCTGCCTCATACAAAATACCATCAACCTCCACACCCCTCATAGTATTAGCTCATCTATGAGAATTGGCAAGCTTATGAAAAAATCCAGTATTATTATCCCCTTCTTTTAAAAACAGAGCTTTCGATTTCTGCCTCCAAGAAATCTCTTCCAAGGAAGCTAAATACTCAATTTCAGCCCTGACTTTTTCTTGTTCTATTTGCCGCAGACAAAGATTGCACCCCTTCTCTCAAATCAAGATCCAAGAGTTCAGACAACAAACATTTCTTCGTAAAAGACACATCCCCAAAAACATGTTTATTCCAATGCTTCAAATCTCCCTTAATAGCCTTGAATTTACAGGCTAGAACATAACTAGGAGGCCCCACAAAATGATGTCCATTCCACCACTCCTGAACTCGATCCACAAAACCCTCCACTTTGAGCCACAAATTCTCAAATTTAAAAGAGATCTTCCCTCTCGACATACCACCTACCTCCACAAGAAGAGGACAGTGATCCGAAATCACACGAGGAAGAGGCCTTTGATTCACATCCAAGAAGTGATCCTCCTAGTCAGCGGACACCAAAACTCTATCAATTCTAGACATAGAAAGGTTCTCGGAGTCACGAAACCATGTATACTCACCCCAACTAGAGGTAGATCAACCAAAAAATTCCTCTCAATGAAGTCTGAGAATTTGAACATGGCTGGACTAAAAGAGGTACAATTGAGACGCTCTGCTGGATATCTGATGATATTGAAGTCACCAAAGACACACCAAGCCGAGCTCCACCTCGCTCTTACACTATCAAGTTCAGTCCATAAAGCATCCCTAAGCCTAGCAGCAGTCAGACCATACAGTGTACAAATCCAAACAACACATCTACCACACCCTTCAACACAATAGAAACAGAAAAGCTGCCAACCACACAGTCAATTTTCTCATACACCTGTTTGTCCCAAATCAAAAGAACTCCCCCCGCTGTGTGAATGGCATCCAAAGCTACCTAATCAACAAAAGGGCTGCCCCAAAGACTTTTCACAACAAAAGAATTAGCACAGTCCAGTTTTGTTTCTTGAAAACACACAACATCACATTTCCACTCCTTGAGTAAATTCTTCACATTATCCCTTTTTTGAGGATTGTTTAATCCTCTCACATTCCAAGATAGGATTTTCAAATTCATGGACAACGATCTAATGGAATTCACATCCCCTCTAGTTCAACGACCAAATTGTCCATCATAATTAACAGTAGAAACTAAATTCTTCAACTCTCTCATACCTTTTTTAGTTGAAGAAACAGTGCGACGAAGACTACCTGTAGTAGCTTGTTTTTCCCACACTTCTTCAAGCTTTTTAAAGAAAGCAATGCACTGCCTTTCACAAGAATCTATAGGAAAGCCTACAAATTTACCAAAACCCTTAACCATCCTTTTCACCCACACTGATGGTTCCAGAAAATCCTCCATGAGAAAGTCATCCATTGCCCACGTAAGGAGAAAATCCTCCTTTGTTACCAAATCGAGACCCTTGTAAGGAGCCCACTTAGACAAAGGTACAAAATCCAAATTATTTCTATCATCCTCATCCTTACTTGAGCTAGTGGAGTTCTCCTAATCCAACATCAGCATGTCATCCTCTTTGGAATCAGAAACCCAGCTCATAGAGAGGAGAGAAACAATTTTGAACCAGTAACTTGTGATTGCGATTCACATCAGAGAACTTATAAATCGATAGAGGCTGCAAAACCATCTTTGGTGAAGCAACGGGCTCGGCAAAGTTAGACTGACCATTGGACAGCCCATTTGGGTTTGGAACATCCCCAAAGAATAGACAAGCCACCGTTGGACCATCAGTGACAATCACAGCGTTTCCCATACAACCAAACACAGCCCCACTAGTTTGAGAGCCCACCAATGACCACCGTCAGCCCTCATCACGTCAACGTACCCATCGGACCTTAGAAGGTCCACACCCATCTCGTCGGTGCTCGAAACTCCCATCAGAGGCTTCACGGGTGAAGTAAGGGAAATCGACCCTTCATTGGTTTGAGGGCCCGTCGAGGAAACACCGCCTTTCATAATCTCATCGATGCACCCATCGGACCTTGGGGGTACTCCACCCATCTCGTCGGTGCTTAGAGGCACCGTCGGAGTCTTCTCGGCTAAACCATGGGACCCTGACCCTTCTCCCACCTCCCATGAGTTTTGTTCAGTTAATTTCACCAAGTTTTGAATGAATTCATTTTGGGCTTTAATGGGTTTGGCCCAAGTTGCTTGGTCATTTAAAGCCACAGGCTCTAACAAAACTGGGCCCAATCTTGCTGCTCCTTTTGGGTGGACAAAGTTACTCCATTGGACCTTATGTTGAGCAGCCCCATCAAAAGCAACGGTAATTTTTAAAGGGAAATGGGCTTGAGTCCATTTAGCAGAAGGGCCACGCGAAGGCCTGCTACATTTGAAAAGAGTTCGATTATTTGATTTTTGAAAAAAGTCAAATCCCCCAAATCTCTTCTTTTGATTTATAGTCCCAAAAATATTTGGCAACTGATTCTCCTGACGTAACTCCCTTCCTAATTTCACATCCCCATTAATTTTTTCCCAACATGGTTCCTTGAATTTCTGGTGGATTTCTCATGCTTACCATCGCCAGCAGCCACCTCTTTCCCTGGCCTAGAAGCTAATTTTCCCAAGAAAAAAACACATAGCTTTGTTTCAAGAAAAGCCCAGCCTCCCCTGTTCATCCCTTTTGGTACATGCAAGCAATCACGTCCGCCCTTATTTGATCTACTAGAAAACTCCAAAATTTTATGATACTCGTGAAACCATTTAAAAAAATGTTTCTTGCTAAAGTCCCATCGGCACAACTCTACCAAACATTCAATGGTCCAATCCAACCCTAATCTACCAACTCGGATTGAACCTTGATGTTTCCCCCATTTTTCAGTAATGGAGTATGAATCCATACGCGCATCAAAAGCCAAGAGAAATGACTTTGAGTCAATACGAAAAGAAAATGAGTTCTTCCTCTTTGAACCCCCCTGGTATAGAAGAAGACTTGATTCAAGTTGAGGGAATAAAAAACCCTAGAGGAAGACCTAAAGTATCATTAGAATAAGTAGTAAAAAATAAGAAACTATTATTAGTAGAAGTAATTAAAAAGAACATGTTAATTAAGGAGGTAATTGAGAGTATGGCTTAATATTGGATAGAATAGTGGAAATAAATACATGTGACCTTGATTAGTTTGTTGTGGATATGTAGTTGATCTTAAAATTTTGGGATTAAGACTCGATTGTTGTTGTGGTTGAGCCTTCATGCTATGGCGCCTTCCACCAAAAGCGACAAGTTACGGGTTTTAGTCCAGGAATCAACCTCTCCAAGCTACCTACCATGCCTCTTCCAAACCCAACAAAAGTGGGAGATTTGTGCACTGGGTAAGACCTTTAAGGCTTTGATTGTAGTTGTTGCTGTTGTTGTTTGAGGGTGAGGTTAGCAACTAAAGGTTATGAAAAAGCAATCTATTTATTTTTATTTTTTTCTTATCATTCTTCATAATAGTAAATTTCTAGCCATGTTTTATTTATGTTCTTAAAGTTTTTGGTATTGAGGCAATTTTTGTAATTCTGAGAAATTCTGGACTTGGGCTGTGTTTTTGTGGCCCATGGGTCTTATTTTTGAGTCAAGTTGTGCTTTTTTGTCCTTATCATGGTTACTTAGTGGTTTACAACTCTGTTTGTTTATACTTTCTTATTTGAACTATATGCCCCATTAGAATTTAGATTTACTAGAAATTTTATTTTATATATATATATATATATATATTATGAAAGCTTGATATAGCAAATGCTAGAGCTTGTTTAGACCCCAATTATTAATTGCGGCTTGATTAATTTTAAGCTTAACACACTTAATGCGGAATATATGTGATTAGCAAATTAATTAATCAAATCATTCAACAATTGCACGGATGGGCACAAGGATGCAATACTAAAATGTAAAGGGCAGTAGGGAAAAGAATAGCAAACCTACGATAACACGGTGATGTGTTATGGAAGAGGAAAACTGAAGAACTCGGCGTAAAAACCTCTACGTGGTCCTTCAAGTCGAAATGATCCACTAGTGAATAAGTTGGAGTACAAGGATATCAAAAAGACCCTCCAAGTCTAATCTACCTAAAGTACTTGAGCCTTCCAAGCTCTAGCTACCAACGGACTTCACCGAGTTATGTCTTCACTAGTTTCTCGGATCCCGCAATACCACCTGATTGCACCGCTAAGCCTCACCGGCTTATTTTGGCAAAGACCCAATGCTTCGCTCCAAAACACTCTCTTTACTCTGAATAGGTGTGAGTTATGTTTGAGTACAAATTTCCTCTCAAGGTATGATAATGGGAGAGGGGAAGGAGAAGAGACTACAAAGGAATCCTCACGTAAGGATGAGTAGCTCTCTCAAAAATGGTGGGTGTTGTAGAAACCTCTCTAGGGTTTTCTATCTGATTAGTCTCTTTACAATTTTATGAGTAATGATGGTATATATAGTGTGGGTAACGAAGAGGAAAGGCCACACTTAAAATCCCAGCTGTCAGTGCATCTCGTGGATTGGCCAAGTTGCGAGATACTCGTGAGATACACTAACTCTTGAACTTCCACATGTGCTCCTCACATGGCTTTTCGTGAGTGCTGAGTCCCAAGCCAGTCACGAGATCAACTATCTTGAGCAAATCTTCACCACTTAAAACTAAATCCATTACAATTAAATCCCACAAAATACAAGGAAATAAATTAATGTAATTACAACACTTTTTGTCATGGAATAAAACCAACATAAATGTTATGTAAAAATCATCACTTTACGTATTAGTTTAATTCAAGGGAGAATAGGTTTGGGAGGATATTTTATGAAGCCACAGGGCTTTTTTTTTTTTTTTTTTTTTGAGAATTGTATGATGTAGTCTTAAACTTGGCCGTGAAACCTAAGGAATCTTGATAGAATGCCTAGAAATTCATCCCCTTTCTTTTTCTTATATTTAATTCTCTGCACTCTTGTATCATTATTAGCCCTTATTGTCTCAGAATTTCATTGCAAACCATAAACTCTAACCAACCATAAATATTTTTAAATCAATCCTAAAAGCTTTGAGCACTAAAGTTTGTTTAGTGTGGAGATTCTTGTGTCATACAATGAATGCGGTAATTCACTTAAATGGATGGTCAGTTAAAGTATGGCAAATATGCTTTTTTTGGATGACAAATGTCTTCATCATTCTCCTTAGTATATGGCAAGGGCAAAAGCAGTCCGTTTCTCAAAAGCCAAAAGAAATGATTTTGATTTAAGAGAACTTTAACTTAAGGGCATGGTCAATTAAAGTATGGAAAAAGATGGTTTTTTTGGATGACAAACCTCTTCATCATTTTCTTGAGTATATATCAAGCACAAAAACAGGCCATTTCTCTAAAACCAAAAGAAGTAATTTTAATTTAAGAACCCAGTGCTCGTGAGTCTATTTCCTAGCTCTTTGATATCTTTGGTGTTGCTGTTGCCTCTTTTAAATATTTTTACTATATTAACAGTCTAATGGTTTGGTTTTTGACTTTGTAGCTTATATTTTAACCAATTTAGCGCTTTGTTCTTTTGGATGACAACCTGGATTATGTTTATATAGCTTAGAGCATGTGTGTCTTTGAATACCAATGCAATAATTATGTTTATATTAATTTGTAAAACTAAAAATATGATTTAGCATTTTATTATCTTTTAAGTAAAAAATATATGTCATGGTCTCTGTTTCCTTCTTGTTAAGGTCTATTTGTAAAAATTTATTATCTCAAAAAATGGAGAAGCTCTTAGTCCTACGATGCAAAACTGCCACTTGGCTACAAGGGTTGGTAAATTTTTACTTCATTAGGACATGGTTGTTTAGACCTTTAGTTGATTCACCCATCATAATTAGAGATCAATTTTATTATCTATAAAACTTTAACTGATGTTATATAATCACAGGTGACTGGTCTCTTGGCTATACCTCAGTTTCTGGAGCAGAAGACATTTGCATTGGCGGTCAGCGATTAAGGGTCATTTTTGCACCGGTATTCCTCATATTTTTTTACTGCACAAATATAAAATGATAGTTTTCTTTTTGTTGGAAGCTTAAGTAACATTTGGTGTAAGCCATTACAAACTCGCATGTTCGTACTCCAGATGTGCTCGGGCTAATTATCTGTCCATATTTGTTGACAAATTGATAGCTGTCAGAATTGAGGATAGGATTATGGGTGAGACTGAGAAGACATACGTCGGCGGTTGGTGACGAATGGTAGCTGAAGAGGAAAAAATCTCCATGATATGGGCTTGACGGGCCATCCTTCGTGGGCCGATGGTGGATGGGCCGAATATCCATAGTCTGTTCATAGCGGATCCAGCTTGAACAGATTTGATAGTGACGGGTCCGAATAGCCACACAGCAGGAAGGAAACCCTAGTTGTAAGGTACTTGCGGCACACATCAAAGAGTCCCAAGATCAAAGGAATTCTAGCACAAAGAAGATTCTGGATGATGCGCACATTAATGTGAATCTTCCCTACAAGGAAATATCTTGTCCATCACGTTTAGGATTCTACAGGAAGAGTCCTATAAGGAAAAGACTTCCGCGCCAAGGAAGAGATGTCAACTCCCTACTACTATAAAGGCCCCAATACCCTCTTATACCAAGGTACGCATAATTTACCCACTCTAGCACTCTAGAGTTGTGAGAATATTTTCTGACTTAACCTTCGGAGGGTATTCGGCCGGCACCACACCGGTGCTCTCTGTGAGGTTTTTCCTTCTTTGTGTTGTGCAGGTTGACATTCAAGCGCATAGGTATCGTGTGGCTCATTGGTGAAATTCTTGACTTCATCAGTTGGCGCCGTCTGTGGGAAACGTTAGTAGAGATCCAAAGCCATACTATCGTTTTTCAGACTTAAGGGTTGCATGGTACTCACTCGCTCGATGGCAACCAACAACGACGTTCAAGGAGACGAGCCACCCACGACTGCCCTTGAAAGACAAGTTCAAACTCTCGCTGTCGCGGTGGAACGTCTCACCAAACAAAATAACGACTTAGAAGAACAGCTGCGCCAGAAGAATGCAGAACAGAACGGCCAGCAAGAAGAGGAGGAGGGGACCAGCGCTGCAAGAAGGAACCAGGAGGGACCTGAGGGCAGCCATGCCCCGAGCAGACCAGAAAGGCAGAATTTGAGCATGCCATCCCTCACGAATGCGACGCCACCACAAATTGCCGCAGAGATGCAGGCGATGAGGGAACAGATGGAGGTGATGATGAACGCGCTCAAGGGCCGAGTTTCCAGTGACCTGGACGATTTAGTCAACCGCACGGACTCACCTTTCACTGCCGCCGTGAACGCCTTCCCCCTACCCCATAAATTCCGCATGCCACATATAGAAAGCTACGACGGAGTGAAGGACCCCCTGGACCATCTGGAAACATTCAAGACCCTGATGCACCTTCAGGGAATAGCTGACGAAATCATGTGTAGGGCCTTCCCCACAACACTCAAAGGCCCTGCAAGGATATGGTTCAGCCGACTGACGCCCAATTCCATCAACACTTTCAAAGAGCTGAGCGCCCAATTCACGTCGCACTTTATTGGAGGACACCGATACAAGAAGTCCACAGCATGCTTGATGAGTATCAAGCAACGAGAAGATGAAACACTCAGATCTTACATAGCCCGCTTTAATAAGGAAGCACTCTCAATTGACGAGGCAGACGATAAAATACTCGTAGCAGCATTTACGAATGGGCTGAGGAAGGGTAAGTTTTTATTTTCACTATATAAAAATGACCCGAAAACTATGTCGGACGTGCTTTACAGGGCCACCAAATATATGAATGCCGAAGACGCTTTACTAGCTCGCGAGGAAAAACCCAAGAAGAGAGAAAGGCAAGAAGATGCCCGAGAGGAAAGAGGGCGGAAGATGGCAAGAACCGGAGAGCGAAGGGATGATAGGCGCTCCGAGCCCCCTACGGGGAGATTCACAAGTTTCACTCCACTAACCGCCCCTATCGACCAAGTCCTCATGCAAATCAAGGACGAGGGGACACTGACTTTCCCTGGAAGGCTGAAGGGAGATCCCAACAAACGGTCTAGAGATAGGTATTGTCGCTTCCATCGCGATCACGGACATGACACAGCTGACTGCTATGACCTGAAACAGCAAATTGAAGCGCTCATTAGACAGGGAAAGTTGCAGAAGTTCGTCAGCAAGGAAAGGACGGATCATCAACATCAAGAGCAGCCACCCCGCCGAGATAATGAGCACCCCAGACCACCTATAGGGGATATAAGAATGATCACAGGGGGCATGACAACTATAGGGTCGTCCAAAAAGGCCAGAAAAACATACCTCAGGATGGTTCATAACGTCCAACTAACGGGCTCCGTACCAAGAATAGGACGGATGGAAAGCCCGATCATAGGATTCTCAGAAGAGGATGCCCGACGTCTTCACCACCCTCATGAGGACGCGCTTGTTATCACCTTACAAGTGGGGGACTTCAACATGCACCGAGTGCTAATCGACAATGGCAGCTCAGCAGACATCTTATACTACCCAGCGTTCCAGCAGATGAGGATTGATAGAGAACGGTTAATACCGACAAATGCTCCGCTGATTGGCTTTGGAGGTACGAGGGTGTTCCCATTAGGCGCAGTCACGCTTTCGGTAACAATAGGTGATTATCCTCAACAGATCACAAAGGAGATGACTTTCCTTGTGGTCGACTGCTCATCTGCTTATAATGCTATCATCGGACGACCCACCCTTAACTCATGGAAGGCGGTAACGTCAACATACCACCTAATGATCAAATTTCCTACGGAGCACGGGGTGGGAGAGCTACGAGGAAATCAGATGGCCGCACGAGAGTGCTACGTTGCTATGATGGAGATGGAAGGGAACCAACCACTTCAAGACGCTGGACGGGCGAAAGCCGCAGCAACCATGGAACACAGAGCATCTACGGAGATACCACCAGTAAAGACGACATGAAGAGCATCGACGCCCCCCTAGTTTCCAGTTTATTACTAAGTTTTTATTAGTTTTTTACTATGAACAATTTTTTCTATTATTTAGTTTTGCTATCACAAGTTTTTACTTCAAACAATTCTTTCTACAAGTGCCTTTTTAAGCCCAAGGGGGCAGGTACCTTTTTCTTCTACATGGTTTTCTTTCAATAAAAGAAATAGTCAAACACGCTTATGTCTTCCTACATGATAAGTCCAAAAAGTGGACGGATATAAAACTAAGTCCACAAGCTGGACGGATCATCCCAAAAGGATAAAAAATTCGAAGTCCACAAGGTGGACGGATATAAAACTAAGTCCACAAGCTGGACGGATATAAACCAAGTCCACAAGATGGATGGATCATCCCAAGTGGACGACCATCAAGGTGACGAGGTAACACTTAGTCACCTCAACAAGTCCACGACCCCAAGTGGACGACCATCAAGGTGACGAGGTAACACTTAGTCACCTCAACAAGTCCACGACCCCAAGTGGACGACCATCAAGGTGACGAGGTAACACTTAGTCACCTCAACAAGTCCACAACCTCAAGTGGACGACCATCAAGGTGACAAGGTAACACTTAGTCACCTCAACAAGTCCATGACCCCAAGTGAACGACCATTAAGGTGACGAGGTAAAACTTAGTCGCCTCAACAGGTCCACGACCCCAAGTGGACGACCATCAAGGTGACGAGGGAACACCTAGTCACCTCAACAAGTCCACGACCCCAAGTGGACGACCATCAAGGTGACGAGGGAACACTTAGTCACCTCAACAAGTCCACGACCCCAAGTGGACGACCATCAAGGCGACGAGGTAACACTTAGTCACCTCAACAAGTCTACGCCCCCAAGTGGACGACCATCAAGGTGACGAGGGAACACTTAGTCACCTCAACAAGTCTACGCCCCCAAGTGGACGACCATCAAGGTGACGAGGAAACACTTAGTCACCTCAACAAGTCCACAACCTCAAGTGGACGACCATCAAGGTGACGAGGTAAAACTTAGTCACCTCAACAAGTCCACGACCCCAAGTGGACGACCATCAAGGTGACAAGGTAACACTTAGTCACCTCAACAAGTCCACGACCCCAAGTGGACGACCATCAAGGTGACGAGGTAAAACTTAGTCACCATAACAAGTCCACTACCCCAAATGGACGACCCACAAGGCGACGACCAAAAAGATGACGAGGTAACTCTTAGTCACCTCAAGAAGTCCACGACCTCAAAGTGGATGACCAACAAGGTGACAAGGTCACACTTACCAAAGTGGACGGACGTCCACAACAAAAAAATGGACGTCCATAAAGAAAGTGGACGGAGGTCCACATAAAAAAAAAAAAAAAAAAAAAAAAAAAAAATGGACGTCCATAAAGAAAGTGGACGGACGTCCGCAACAAAGAAAAATGGACGTCCATAAAGAAAGTGGACGGACGTCCACAACTAAGAAAAATGGACGGATGCATGTCCATGCATCCGTCCATCAAGAAAGTGGACGAAGGTCCACATTAAAAAAAAAGAAAAAAAGAAAAAAAGAAAAAAAGAAAAAGGATGGAGGTCCATGCATGTCCACGAAAAGAAATGGACGGACATGTACGTCCATAGAAGGAAGTGGACGGACACACCATGTCCATTAAAAAAAAAAAAAAAAAAAGAAGAAGATGGACGGATGCATATCCATCAAAAAAAAAAAAAAAAAATTTGTGGACGGATGTCCAAAGGTGAAACAAAAAAAAAAAAAAAAAAAAAAAAGTGTGGACGGATGTCCAAAGGTGAAACAAAAAAAAAAAAAAAAAAAAAAGGTGGACGGATGTCCAAAGGTGAACAAAAAAAAAAAAAAAAAAAAAAAAATAAAAAACAAAAAAAAAGCTGGACGGATGCAAGAAGTCCAAAAAAAAAAAAAAAAAGGGCTGGACGGATGCATGAAGTCCAAAAAAAAAAAAAAAAAAAAAAAAAAAAAAAAAAAAAAAAAGAGGTGGACGGATGTATGAAGTCCAAGGT
This sequence comes from Quercus aquifolioides, assembly GCA_019022515.1. Classification (NCBI taxonomy): domain Eukaryota; kingdom Viridiplantae; phylum Streptophyta; class Magnoliopsida; order Fagales; family Fagaceae; genus Quercus; species Quercus aquifolioides. The sequence continues at coordinate 98,565,298 of CM032327.1, read as the reverse complement.
GAAAAAAAAAAGGCTGGACGGATGCATGATTACCAAAAAAAAAAAAAAAAAAAAAAAAAAAAAAGAGGAGTGGACGGATGCATTCCATTCCCAAAAAAAAAAAAAAAAAAAAAAAAAAAAAAAATGAAGTGGACGGATGCATGTCCTTGACCCAAAAAAAAAAAAAAAAAAAAAAAAAAAAAAAAAAAAAAAAAAAGAAGAAAAGTGAAAGAAAGTGGACGGATGTAATACCTTAAGAATAAGACGCTAATAAAGGACTACAACGCATCTCGAAGGTTGAAAGTTCGGGCATCACACGTCCCGGGCAGTGTATCAATGGCCTACCATACAGAAGGATGCCCAATCCTACGTATAGGCATAAGACAAATGACAACGCTTCAGTAAGACTTCAGAGGGCTAAACACTACAAAAAGGAAGCCGACGGACACCTAGTCCTCATCCCAATGGGATGGACCGACAACCAAGGATACTGACAATTAGGGATGCTAATGGCACCCAATTCTTATACAAAATTTAAGTCTTCCTACCTACGGGTGGAAGGACGGACCAAGTCACTCACAAGTGCCTTGGTACAAAATTCAAGTCTTCCCACCTACGGGTGGAAGGACGGGCCAAGTCACTCACAAGTGCCTTGGTGCAAAATTTAAGTCCTTCTACCTACGGGTGGAAGGACGGACCAAGTCACTCAAGTGCCTTGGTACAAAATTTAAGTCTTCCTACCTACGGGTGGAAGGACGGACCAAGTCACTCAAGTGCCTTGGTACAAAATTCAAGTCCTTCTACCTACGGGTGGAAGGACGGACCAAGTCACTCAAGTGCCTTGGTGCAAAATTTAAGTCTTCCTACCTACGGGTGGAAGGACGGATCAAGTCACTCACAAGTGCCTTGGTACAAAATTTAAGTCCTTCTACCTACGGGTGGAAGGACGGACCAAGTCACTCAAGTACCTTGATACAAAATTTAAGTCCTTCTACCTACGGGTGGAAGGACGGACCAAGTCACTCACAAGTGCCTTGGGACAAAATCTAAGTCCTTCTGCCTACGGGTGGATGGACGGACCAAGTCACTCAAGTGCCTTGATACAAAATTTAAGTCCTTCTACCTACGGGTGGAAGGACGGACCAAGTCATTCAAGTGCCTTGGCACAAAATTTAAGTCTTACTACCTACGGATGGAAGGATGAATTTAAGTCCTTCTACCTACGGGTAGAAGGACGGACCAAGTCACTTAAGTGCCTTGGTACAAAATTTGTGTCCTTCTACCTACGGGTGGAAGGACGGACCAAGTCATTCAAATGCCTTGGTTCAAAATTTAAGTCTTCCTACCTTCGGGTGGAAGGACGGACCAAGTCACTCACTAATGTCTTGGTACAAAATTTAAGTCCTACCTACGGGTGGAAGGACGGACCAAGTCACTCAAGTGCCTTGGTGCAAAATTTAAGTCTTCCTACCTACGGGTGGAAGGACGGACCAAGTCACTCACAAGTGTCTTGGTACAAAATTTAAGTCTTCCTACCTACGGGTGGAAGGACGAAACCAAGTCACTCACCAGTGCCTTGGTACAAAATTTATGTCTTCCTACCTACGGGTGGAAGGACGGACTAAGTCACTCACAAGTGCCTTGGTAAAAAATTCAAGTCTTCCTACCTTCGGGTGGAAGGATGGACCAAGTCATTCACTAATGTCTTGGTACAAAATTTAAGTTTTCCTACCTACGGGTGGAAGGACGAAACCAAGTCACTCACAGGTGCCTTTGTCCAAAATTTAAGACCTTCTACCTATAGGTAGAAGGACAAACCAAGTCACTCACAAGTGTCTTGGTACAAATTTTAAGTCCTACTACCTACAGGTGGAAGGGCGAACCATGTCACCCAAAAGCGCCTTGGTCAAAGTTTAGGTCCCCTGCGCTATAAATAATTTCGGGTCAGCCTGTCAAAGACTAACAAGTATCTCAAGATCCAAATCAAACCGTCACCCCACGGGTCCTTTCACTCCGAGATCATGGACCCATAGGGTGAAGGGGGCAACTGAAGAGGAAAAAATCTCCATGATATGGGCTTGACGGGCCATCCTTCGTGGGCCGATGGTGGATGGGCCGAATATCCATAGTCTGTTCATAGCGGATCCAGCTTGAACAGATTTGATAGTGACGGGTCCGAATAGCCACACAGCAGGAAGGAAACCCTAGTTGTAAGGTACTTGCGGCACACATCAAAGAGTCCCAAGATCAAAGGAATTCTAGCACAAAGAAGATTCTGGATGATGCGCACATTAATGTGAATCTTCCCTACAAGGAAATATCTTGTCCATCACGTTTAGGATTCTACAGGAAGAGTCCTATAAGGAAAAGACTTCCGCGCCAAGGAAGAGATGTCAACTCCCTACTACTATAAAGGCCCCAATACCCTCTTATACCAAGGTACGCATAATTTACCCACTCTAGCACTCTAGAGTTGTGAGAATATTTTCTGACTTAACCTTCGGAGGGTATTCGGCCGGCACCACACCGGTGCTCTCTGTGAGGTTTTTCCTTCTTTGTGTTGTGCAGGTTGACATTCAAGCGCATAGGTATCGTGTGGCTCATTGGTGAAATTCTTGACTTCATCAGTAGCTATGCCTTAATGATGGTTGCACTGGTGGTCGGAATGATGACATTAGAAATGAAAGTGTCACGAATGGCAAGATGACATCGACAATCAGAATGATGATGTTGACCGTGGACATCATCACAGGTGATTGTTGATGATTGGTTCATGGGGTGTGTCTATACCTAAGAGGTTCATGAGTGAGTTGGCGGTCTTTGGGAAATTTTTTTTTTGCATAAATTGGGCCCTTAAAAAACGAGTGATAGGCCATTTGGGAGCCTCAAATGGAAAACAAAACCAAAAATTGGAATCTAGGCAGAAAAGGCCTGTCAGAGTACAAATGGTCGTCAAAAGACAATCGATGCGGTCGATGTTGGGCAACAATCAAAGTCAATGATGTGGTAGGGTGATGTAGCTGTTGACTTTTAGGGTAGACGTGGGTTATTTTGACATGTCATCTTTAGATAAGGACACTTTTTTAGCTCTAATTAAGATGAGTGACATAATTTGATTTAGGCATGTTTCGGACACTAACACGTGGTAGATGAAGGAGAAGACGTGGCGGAGTCTTGTGATGACATGGCAATTGCTGCTTGGGACTACATGGCTGTAATGTATGCAGGCATGTGGCTGGCGCATATATCACACATTCTAGCCCACGACATGTAACGTAGTATGACTGATAGCACGTTGGGACACATGAGAGTTAGTGGAAACCTATCGTCGTTGCGTGTGGGTGTGTGAAGGCTGGAGAAGGAGAGTGGGAACATATGTAAAACCTTTGGACAATGGTTGAGGGCGCATGTAGTGGTTGTTGGAGCTGATTCTAATGGTGTTTTGGAGAGTGGCATTCGATTTTTAAATGATGTGGTTTTTTGTTTGAAGAGTTCTTGGAAGGCTTATACGTGAAGAAGACAGTGCTAAAGTGTGGTGAAATTGTTGGAAAAAGACACACTGCTTTAGGTAAAGGATGTTAGACTGAGAGAGGGGAACCTGATAGTGGGTTGGCTTTGATACCATGTTATAAATGTTGTTGGGTTTGTGAGTGAGAAAGAGAAGAGAGAGAAATAGAGACTTGAAGAAAGGAAAACCTAGTTTGGCCTGATAGCTTATGTTCACAACAATAAGTTCTTTTTGAATGGCTACATCTTTATTATATTGAATCATTTGTACCAAAAAAAACTCATTGAAGGGCACTTATAGGAGTATATATTAGGCATAGTATGGTAACTCTAAAACCATAGTAGCTTGTCGTATTGTAAAACTATGGTAGCCTATGGAATTCTACAAAACCATGGCTTATGGTATCTATTGTATAGGGTATTGTATTCTAACAAGAGTCATTAATCATTCATTTTAGGAAAAATTTTATGGGAAATTGAAAAAGTTGTCAAAAAAGTTAGCAACTTTTTCATTTTTCCATAAAAAGTTTTCTAAAATAATTTATTAGTGGATGCCCCTAAGGGTATACGTTAAAGAAACCCTCCTGACAATTACTATTTTAATAATTTTTTCCTACATGAAAAAGTTATGTTCAATTTTTTGAGGGGGATTCCATCATATGGACTTGGTCCTTTTAGTACGAGAAATCTTGAATACTTTATCTTTCTAAGAATCTTGCAAATACCAAATTCCTTTTAATTTTGACTGTCCAAGCTAATTGTGGGTTCAAGTTCTTTGGTCTAACAGTCCCTAAACTGAGCAATAACTTGATAAGAATTTATGGATTGAATTCTCATGAGTTTGGGTAACTCTAAATAACAGATTGATTTCATAAGAGTTTGAGCATCACCAAGATGCTCAAGCAACATTGGTGCTTTATAGAATGATATAGATATTTTCAGTATTTTCTTGCATGTGGCTTTATGCAGCATTTATGACTGTTTGATCATGACCAAAATGTCATGTTTGCTTCTTCCATACTATTATGCACCTTTTAAGTTATTGGTCATGGGTCCTGCAAATTCAAGAAGTGATTTAAACAAAAAATGACTTTGATATTCCTTACCGACATTATTATCATCATCATCATCCAGCATGATACATTTAAACAATAGCAATGAGATAACTGGGGGGAAAAAAAATTAAGGAACAATTTTCCCAGTAGTTTCTTTAGTTAGTATAGTGTTACAGCCTACAGGCTAGTGAACCAATATCATAAAGAGAGACCTATCATTGTCAGTTTTGAAGGATGTGTTGATTTTATGGCATATTTTGATTTTGTCGGTCTTGGTGTTGCCTCATTGATCAGCTTGCTGCCTATGTCTCCAAGTCACATTAACATTATTGATTCTTAAATTACCCTATCAACTGGTAGTTCACTACAACAAAGAGCGAGTTCTCAATGTGCTTACACTGTGTTTGGTTGGGATGAAAATAGGGAGGATGGAAAACAGAAGGAGGAAAATAGGGTGGAAAACAGTATTTTTCACTGTTTGGCAAAAGAAGGAAAATGGGGAGGAAGGAAAACCGGAAGAAAGTTTTCTCTCCCAGGTCCACAATTTTCATTCTCCCAAATTGGGAGAAAAAGGCCGGAGAGAAAAGTGCTCTCACAGCACTTTTACACAAATGCCCTCTCTTTCCCAACGGTCACAGCAACTCAGCAAAGAAGAAGAAGACAATTTTCCAACCATCAACTCAGCACAGCCCAACTATCACCACTGCAACCCAAAAATAACTCAAAATCAACACAAAACAACTTAAAATCAACTCAAACCCCATTGGGAAACCCATTCCAAACCCAACTCAAAATCAACCCAAAACAAAATCAACTCAAAATCAAACCCAAAATCCATAGAAAATCAACTCCAAATTAAACCATTAACTGAAAACCCATAACCCAAACCCAAAATCAAAATCAAATACAAACCCAATGGTGGCAGAAACTTAAGGGATCTGAGAATTAAGGAGAGAGATGAAGGATTTCCTTATGTTTCAATCATCTTCATCTTCATCATCATCATCATCATCATCTTCTCTCTTCCTTGTAGCTCTCGAAATATCAAAAAAAAAAAAAAAAAAAAAAAAAAAAAGATGTAGAGACTTGAGGGATGAGAGAGGGGCAGAGACTTTGTGGGTTAAGGGAAAGTGGGAGTTAAGTCACTTTATGGGTTAGGTCAGGTAGGTGGGAAATAATAAAAAAAGTGAGAAAAAAATATTATTTTAATAAAAAAGTGTGTATAATAGATAAAATATAAACTAATGTGAGTGTTTTGTAAAAGTGATGATGTGGTATATTTTATATTATTTAATGAGTACAAATACATTTATTTCTTACATATTATGTAACAAGGGTATAATAGTCAATTTTGATGGAAATTTAGACCCCTTAAACAACCAAATTGCGTAGCCTAGATTAATTAGCCAAGTTGTTACTTAGTCAAATTATGCAATTCTAGGTTAAAGCAATTCAACAATCATATCAAGAATAATAATGCAGCGGAAAATAAATGAACACAAGATATGATCACCTAGGAAACCACACGGTAAAAACCTGGGGAGGATTTGACCCACCGATCCTCAAGGCATAACAGAATTCACTATGAAAGAATTGAAGTTCTTACAAAAGGACTATAAGCTCCCCGCTCGACTTCCTAATGCTACCCACCAGTACGAACTTCCTGACACGACCATGCGCAGGCTCCGAATCTACGGACTACTTCTTTCTTGAATTCCTCAATCAGCTACAAGCTCCCCGCTTGCTTTTCTTTTAAGTTCCAATGGTTGCAACTATGTTGATCATCAAGATATTGACAACCCTAAGTTTATGTGAAGGAAAGCTCCTCAAAGATCTCACAAGAGATTCACACAAACAGCAAATATGAGCAACAATACAATATGGACAACCTTCAAAAACGTGGCTAGGGTTTTGTTTATATACCTAGGGTAAAAACATAAAACCCTAAACGTTTAATGAAGTAGGGCTGAGTTGGAAATTCTGCAGAATAATCAACCTGTGCGATTTTCGATCGATCGAGTCTATTCTTCGATCGATCGAGCCAGGCCAAAAGTCCCAAGTACTTCTGCAGCCACTCGATTCCAACTGTACAATAATAAACCAACTTTGAGCAAGCCTAAACAAGACTAAATACAATGTTTTGATCATGGTTTGCCAACATTACAAATTAGAGTTCTAAATACATAAAATCCTAAGACCTTAGAACCTAACAAACTCCCCCTTTGGCAATCCGTGACAAAACCATAATTAAAAGCTCAAAGTTTTACAAGTAAAAGCCCTTTACAAAGATAATGCTCATAAAATCAAATTCAGCCTAACTACTATCCATCAGTTGCAAGTGTAGACAGCAGCTTAGTTGAATCAACCTGTATATTCCTGAAATACTCAACAAACGCATAAACGCATGTGTGACAGAAAAGAGTAAAACAACAGGTATAACATTCTTGTAAGATTCACACAACACAAAATAAAGACATATAAGAATGATCAACTCATAAATATAAATCAATAAGCAGTGAATCATAAAGCAACAAGAATCAACAAAAATAACATGTATATCAATCAATGTTACTCCCCCTAACATGAATATCTTTGTATTTTCCACACATATCAACATGATTCCCATAAATCAATAATTTCTCCCCCTTTTTGTCACGTATTGACAAAGACAACTCATACAAAGAGTAAACAGTCAACATACGCAATAAAGGATAAGAGAAAATAGAGAATCAAGGGGAACACAAAACAATTCAACTCTATAGAAAATAGAGACAGCTCCCCCTATGAACAACACAGGTTAAAAAAAACTTTTCTCCTCCTATAAAAATAGGAAAAACAAAACAAGTTTTGGGAAAAACAGTTTTGGGGAAAAATAAAGGAGGGGGGGGGATCAGCAGCATCACCAACAGGATCAGGAACATCCTCACCAGCAGGACCAAAGTTAAAAACACATAATCCAAAGTTAAAAACTAAGGTGAGGATACACATGAAGAAAAAATATTCTCTCTTTCAATAAAATGCAAACATGGCATTATGTGACCCATAAACAGTTGCATAAGTAGAGAAAATATTTGCACATTGATTATCCATCATATCTCTTAAGAAAAATATTTTCTACAGTTCACACATAAGAAATAGCATATACTAGAATGTACAAAACTCAAAAATTAATCAATCAATTTTTAAATCAAGTTGAGTACCCAATGTAGCAAAGTGTATGCATGTTATGTGTGAAAACAAAGAGAGATATGACAGCAAAATTGCAAGATGGATACAGAAATCAATGTAATGCATGTGAATCCTAAACACAAATGATAGCAAAAAAAAACATTGGTCAAAAACATAGAAACTGAAAATTTTTCAGTTTCGATCGATCGAGAATCGATCGAACATCAATCGAGTCAGGCAGACTTAAACCAAAAATTTTAATCGCAATTTCGATTGATCGAAAAACAGGGTCGATCGATCGAAAGTCTGGAAAAATCAGTTTTCGAAAAACAGAGCATTTTAATGCAGAAACTCCTCAAAGCACATTGTTTTATAAAAAATGCATGAGTATGAGACGAAAAGTTTTTCAAAAACACTTGAATTTAACCCAGATCTTCCAAATTAAGATTTTCAATCAATTTGTCCTCAAAGCGCAAACATTATACACATTTTGCATTAAAATCAAGGAACTTTTAATCTTGGATGGCCACAACAAAATCACACACAATATAATGTACCAAGTTTAGCAAAGAGTAACTTGTGTAGTGTGTGCAACTAGCAAAAGCTTGAGATACATGTGAGGTGATATGTGAATAACAATCAATCACAAAGTCTACAAAATTCATCACATAGAATTTAAAAGAGACTATCACCTAAAGAGTTACATCATATAACTCCCACATCTCCTAGAACATAAGCTTGCAATCATGTAAGTTTCTTAAATTTTGCCCCATTATTAGGTGAAATTTGGCATCAAGCCTAATGGTACACACCAGTTTAAATTATGTGAAATGGCATCAAGCCTAATAGTACACACCAGTTTTAAGCATTAAGCATTTAACAGAGGCTACACCTTATGTTCTTTTTGTGCATGTGCTACACTTTCTCGAGCACAAAATCTTATGATATGCACTAAGGTGTTCATAATTGGCTAGTGAACAGTGGTGAGATGGTTATTTATGCATTTCTCAAAAGGATCAAGTCCGACAGTCAAATAACATGTGACTTCAAGATTAAGACAAAGTGATAAACACCATAAACATCTTTCCCACACAACATGCACTACAAAGCTCAACTAGTCAAGTGCAATAAATAAGCTCATCAAAGCTAAACAAGGTACATAGACTTGTTATGTAAAGAAAATATGGCCAATCCTTGATTATAAATCCAAGATGTGAAATACAAATCACAAAAATCTTTTTGGTTTTTAACAAACTTTATGACCAAAAACAAAAAGCACATATTATGCTAAATGAACAATGCAAAAGCAATGCATGACAGTGCTTAACTAAGCTATAGAGGGTACACAGACAAGAAATATCAATTTCTTAATTAACCCATGAGTACATGTACAAACTAGTACATACTCATATAAAAACAAAAATAACTTAGCACAAACTATTCAAGTTTCTCCACAATGTCAAGCATGTTCTAAATCAAGAGAGAGATATTATAACTCATGTAATCCTCAAGAAAAATAAAATAAGACACAAAATAAAATATTTTTGTCTTTTTGAAAATTTTCAATGTTTTTGGATTTTTCTTTAAAACAAAACAATCAAAGAAAATAAAACAACCAAAAACTAAAACAAAACATGTCCACAATTAATTGAAAGAATTAAATCAATGACAAGTTAGCAACACTCACCTTGGAGAATCTTTTCTCACCCATTTAGCACGAGTATTCGGCTTTGTAGGTGAAAATCCATGTGAAGCAGAGTGTATTTGAGAGATTACACCAATCTTCTGAGAGAGACTGAAATCCTGCAAATTCCTTTCACAAGCCAACAAGCTCAAATTTTTCAAAAGAATATGAAACAATTTATATGGACTTATGGCAGGAGAAATATCATCACATATCCTAGATTGAAACATAGAATGCTTAAATTTCAATTTATGACAATTAGGACGAATGTGACCGGAGACACCACAAAAGTGACAAACAGGAACAAATTTAGGAACATCAGTATTCCTAACAGCAAATCTATTCTCAGATTTTGATTTTTGCCTCAACAAAGAACAATTTGGTCTAATATGACCAACAACACCACAACGGTGACAAGTAGGCACAAAAACAAAATTCTTATGCTCTCCAACAGTAGGTTTAGACTTAAGTTTAGAAACTTCAGCGTCTACATCAGAACTTTTACCTTTGTCTAACCTAGCACAATAAGCCTTTTCTTTATTATTCCTCTTAAAAGGAGGGATATAAACTTTTTCAGTTTTAGGCTTAAGAGAAACAGAAACAATTCTGTTATCATCAGCAGGCTTGGTACTAATCAAATTTTCAAGTTTAGCTTTAGACTCAGCTAACTCTTGTTCCAAGCTTTTCATCTTCTCATCTTGAGAGGAAATTTGATTTCTCAAAAATTCATTCTTTTTATTAGATTCATTTAATCTAACAAGCAATTCCTCTTTTTCAAGATTAGTCAATTTTAACTCTTCTTTGAATTTCTTAGCAATTTTCAAAGATTTAGATAATTCCTTACGAAGAGTTTCAAAAGCATAAAAAAAAATCAGCAGAAACAATAGTGTCCTTTTTATTCAAAGCATCACAAACATGAGCAGAAAGACACTTCAAATTATCTATGACAACAGGGGTCAAGGATCAGCTCAGAGATCAAAAGATCTCAAACAGAAGAACTACCGGCTCTGATACCACTTGATGGAAATTTAGACCCCTTAAACAACCAAATTGCGTAGCCTAGATTAATTAGCCAAGTTGTTACTTAGTCAAATTATGCAATTCTAGGTTAAAGCAATTCAACAATCATATCAAGAATAATAATGCAGGGGAAAATAAATGAACACAAGATATGATCACCCAGGAAACCACACGGTAAAAACCTGGGGAGGATTTGACCCACCGATCCTCAAGGCATAACAGAATTCACTATGAAAGAATTGAAGTTCTTACAAAAGGACTACAAGCTCCCCGCTCGACTTCCTAATGCTACCCACCAGTACGAACTTCCTGACATGACCACGCGCAGGCTCCGAATCCACGGACTACTTCTTTCTTGAATTCCTCAATCAGCTACAAGCTCCCCGCTTGCTTTTCTTTTAAGTTCCAATGGTTGCAACTATGTTGATCATCAAGATATTGACAACCCTAAGTTTATGTGAAGGAAAGCTACTCAAAGATCTCACAAGAGATTCACACAAACAGCAAATATGAGCAACAATACAATATGGACAACCTTCAAAAACGTGGCTAGGGTTTTGTTTATATACCTAGGGTAAAAACATAAAACCCTAAACGTTTAATGAAGTAGGGCTGAGTTGGAAATTCTGCAGAATAATCAACCTGTGCGATTTTCGATTGATCGAGTCTATTCTTCGATCGATCGAGCTAGGCCAAAAGTCCCAAGTACTTCTGCAGCCACTCGATTCCAACTGTACAATAATAAACCAACTTTGAGCAAGCCTAAACAAGACTAAATACAATGTTTTGATCATGGTTTGCCAACATTACAAATTAGAGTTCTAAATACATAAATTCCTAAGACCTTAGAACCTAACAAATTTATATAAATTACATTTTCCATCTTTCAATTTTTTTCTCTAACCAAACAAAAGAGTTTTCCACCCTCCCACTTTTCCACCCCTCCAACTAAATGCACAAGAGAGAAAACTAAATATTTTACATCCTCTCACTTTTCCACTCCTCCAACCAAACGGACCTTAAGCAAAAAAGAGGAGGAGAGAGAGACAGAAAGAGGGGCGCGCCGGGGGGGGGGGGGGGGGGAGCTTGCATAGAGTTCTTGGAGAAACAAACACATGAATTTTGAGAGTTCATCATCTTATACTGATTTAATTTTAGCCTTTTGTTTCTTTAAATAAAGTTCTAAACGTAGTTTTCCATATAAACCAGCATTATATTGTTGTGTCTGAATATGAAAGATTCTTCTTAATACAGGGTCATACTGATGGCCACATGGCACTGCTTCATATGAGTACTCACTCATTGATTGTCGGTGATCATTGTGTTGGGTAAGATTCTTAAGATAACTACTCTACCATATTGTGGCATCTTTACATGTAATCTGATTGGCAAAATTTTGTAAACAGGACTATGCTCTATTATTATCCAGATTTCTTAATTATATTTAAGAAGAAATGGCTAGAGGGAGAAACACAACACTTCGGTGTGTCCTGACAACAATGTTAAGACCTTTACTTTCTAGAGGTTTTTGAGAAAAAGAAGGGGGCAGGGGGTTGGCTCATGGACTAACAACTTAAGCTACCAAAATGATTGAAATTTTTTGAGATTGCAGTCTGACTTCCAAATTAAATGAGTACAACTATATGTTTATGCATTGTAGAGTTTTTAAGCTGAATTGTTTAAATTCGTGTTGGCACATGCCTGATGAAGTGAGTTTTTTTTTTTCAGCTAATTTACTATTTTGTTTGATTTAGTACAAGGTGAAATATTGTAACAAGAATTTAGAACCTCCAAATGCTCATAGTGCTAATTCTGTTAGGTTCTAAAGATTTAGGATTTTATGTATTTAGAACTCTAATGTGTAATGTTGGCAAACCATGATCAAAACAATATGTTTAGTCTTGTTTAGACTTGCTCAAAGTTGTGTCTTTTATGTAAAGTTGGAATCAAGTGGCTGCTGAAGTATTAGTGACTTTCGGCCTAGTTCGATCGATCAGAAATTAGGCTCGATCGATCGAAAGTCACTTATCAGCAAAATCAGCAAACGTAAAAAGGCCATAACTTATTCGTTTGAAGCCCAAATTGCGAGCCGTTTTTTCTAGTATTTAAAGGACATCATAAGCTAACCCTAGAGAGGGTTTTTAGATCTTTTTAGAGAGATTAGAGTGCCTCTTGTGCCTCTTTGGTATTTTAGGGTTTTGTACCTAAACCTCTTTAAGGTTGTTGCTCATATTGCTGTTTTGTGTAAATCTCTTGTGAGATCTTTGAGGAGCTTTCCTTTACACAAAGCTTAGGGTTTCCAAGATTCAAGATTATGTCAAGAACTTGGTGATCATTCAGTTGCAGATTCAAGAACTTAAAGATAAACAAGCGGGGGTGCTTGTACTTGATTGAAGAATCCAAGAAAGAAGGAGTCTGTGGATTCGGAGCTTGCACGTGGTCGTGTTAGTAAGTTCTACTGGTGGGTAGCATTAGAAAGTCAAGCGGGGAGCTTGTAGTCCTTTTGTATGAACTTCGATTCTTTCATAGTGGATTCAGGTTTACCTTGAGGATAGCTAGGTCAAATCCTCCCCAGGTTTTTACCGTGTGGTTTCCTGGGTGATCATATCATTGTGTTATTTATATTTCCGCTGCTTTATATTTTTGATATGATTGTATGTTTGTGATAACCTAGATTTGCATAATTTGACTAAGTTAATCACTTGACTAAATAAACTAGGTTAATCTGGTTGGTTTAAGGGGTCTAAATTTCTAACAAGTGGTATCAGAGCGGGTAGCTCTTCTTGTTGTAGATCTTTTGATCTAAGAGCTGATCCTTGACCCCTGCTGTCATGGATAATTTGAAGTGTCTTTCTGCTCATGTTTGTGATGTTTTGAATAAAAAGGACACTATTGTTTCTGTTGATTTTTTTGATGCTTTTGAAACTCTTCGTAAGGAATTATCTAAATTTTTGAAAATTTCTAAGAAATTCAAGGAAGAGTTAAAATTGGCTAATCTTGAAAAAGAGGAATTGATTGTGAGATTGGATGAATCTAATAAAAAGAATGAATTTTTGAGAAATCAAATTTCCTCTCAAGATGAGAAGATGAAAAGCTTGGAACAAGAGTTAGTTGAATCTAAAGCCAAAATTGAAAATTTGACTAGTGCCAAGCCTGCTGTTGATAACAGAAGTGTTTCTGTTTCTCTTAAGCCTAAAACTGAGAAAGTTTATATCCCTCCCTTTAAGAGGAATAATAAAGAAAAGGCTTATTTTGCTAGGTTAGACAAAGGTAAAAGTTCTGATGTAGACGCTGAAGTTTTTACACCTAAGTCTAAACCTATTGTTAAAGAGCGTAATAAATCTATTTTTGTGCCTACCTGTCACCTTTGTGGTGTTGTTGGTCATATTAGACCAAATTGTTCTTTGTTGAGGCAAAAACCAAAATCTGAGACTAGACTTACTATTAGGAATACTAATGTTCCTAAATTTGTTCCTGTTTGTCACTTTTGTGGTGTCTCTTGTCACATTCATCCTAATTGTCATAAGTTGAAATTTAAGCATTCTGTGTTTCAATCTGGATATGTGATGATATTTCTCCTGCCATAAGTCCATATAAATTGTTTCATATTCTTTTGTAAAATTTGAGCTTGTTGGCTTGTGAAAGGAATTTATAAGATTTCAGTCTTTCTCAGAAGATTGGTGTAATTCCTCAAATACACTCTGCCTCTCATGGATTTTCACCTACAAAGCCGAATACTCGTGCTAAATGGGTGAGAAAAGATTCTCCAAGGTGAGTGTTGTTAAATTGTCCTTGATTTAATTCTTTCAATTAATTGTAGACATGTTTTGTTTTTGTTTTTGGTTGTTTTGTTTTTTAGGTTGTTTTTTTTATTTTAAAAAAAAAATCCAAAAACATTGAAAAATTCTTAAAAAGACAAAAATATTTTATTTTGTGTCTAGTTTTTATTTTTCTTGAGGATCACATAAATTATGATATCTCTCTTGATTTAGAACATGCTTGACATTGTGGAGAAACTTGAATAGTTTGTGCTAAGCTATTTTTGATTTTGTGTGAGTATGTACTAGTTTGTACATGTACTCAAGGGTTAATTAAGAAATTGATATTTCTTGTTTGTGTACCCTCCATAGCTTAGTCTTGCATTATCATGCATTGCTTTTGCATTGTTCATTTAGCATAATATGTGCTTTTTGTTTTTGGTCATAAAGTTTGTTAAAACCAAAAAGATTTTTGTGTTTTGTATTATAGATCTTGGATTTATAATCAAGGTTGGCCACCTTATCTTTACATAACTAGTTTATGTACCTTGTTTAGGTTGTATGAGCTTACTTTATTGCACTTTACTAGTTTGAGCTTTGTAGTGCATGTTGTGTGGGAAAGATGTTTGTGGTTATTAATCACTTTGTCTTGATCTTGAAGTCACATGTTATTTGACTGTTGGACTTGATCCTTTTGAGAAAGGCATAAATAACTATCTCACCACTGTTCACTAGCCAATCATGAACACCTTAGTGCATATCGTAAGATTTTGTGCTCGAGAAAGTGTAGCACATGCACAAAAAGAACATAAGGTGTAGCCTCGGTTTAATTGTTTAAATGCTTAAAATTGGTGTGTACTATTAGGCTTGATGCCAAATCACATAATTAAAATTGGTGTGTATATTATGAGGCAAAATCAAGAAACTTACATGATTGCAAGCTTATGTTCTAAGAGATGTGAGAGTTATATGATGTAACTCTTTAGGTGATAGTCTCTTTTAAATTCTATGTGATGAATTTTGTAGACTTTGTGATTGATTGCTATTCACATATCACCTCACATGTATCTCAAGTTTTTGCTAGTTGCACAAACTACACAAGTTACTCTTTGCTAAACTTGGTACATTATATTGTGTGTGATTTTGTTGTGGCCATCCAAGATTAAAAGTTCCTTGATTTTAATGCAAAATGTGTTTAATGTTTGTACTTTGAGGATAAATTGATTGAAAATCTTGATTTTGGAAGATCTGGGTTAAATTCAAGTGTTTTTGAAAAACTTTTCGTCTCATACTTATGCATTTTTTATAAAACAATGTGCATGATACCACAAATTTTTTCATGCATTATTTGTGTTTAGGATTCACATGCACTGCATTATTTTTTGTATCCATCTTGCAGTTTTGCAGTCATATCTCTCATTGTTTTCACACATAGCATGCATATACTTTGCTACATTGGGTACTCAACTTGATAAAAAAAAAAAAAATTGATTGATTAATTTTTGAGCTATGTACTTTCTAGTAAATGCATTTTTTTGGTGTGAACTGTAAAAAATATTTTTCTTAAGAGATATGATGGATAATCAATGTGCAAATATTTTCTCTACTCATGCAACTGTTTATGGGTCACATAGAGCCATGTTTGCATTTTATTGAAAGAGAGAATATTTTTTTTACCAAAAAAAAAAAAAAAAGAGAGAATATTTTTCTTTATGTGTATTCTCACCTTAGTTTTTAACTTTGGTTTGTGTGTTTTTAACTTTGGTCCTCCTGGTGAGGATGTTCCTAATCCTGTTGGTGATGCTGCTGCTGCTGCTGTTGATTTCCCCCCCCCCCTCCTTTATTTTTCCCCAAACTGTTTTTCCCAAAACTTGTTTTGTTTTTTCCTATTTTTATGGGGGGAGAAATATTTTTTAACCTTTGTGGTTCTTAGGGGGAGTTGTTGCTCTTCTTAGGGGGAGTTGTCTCTATTTTCTCTTACTCTGTTGCGTATATTTTCTGTCTATCTTCTAATTAGGTAGTCTTTGTCAATACGTGACAAAAAGGGGGAGACATAGATGACCTGTTTGTTTTGTTTTAGGGGGAGAGTATCTAACTTAGGGGGAGAGTTAGAATTTATTTTGATTTATATGTTTCTTGTTTCACTTCTTATTGATTTATACTTATGAATTCTTCATTGGTATATGTCTTTATTTTGTGCTATGTGAAATCAAGAATTTATTTTTGTTTACTTGTATTTTCCACACATGCGTTTATGCATTTTGTTTAGTGTTTCAGGAAATATACAGGTTGATTCAATTGAGCTGCTGTCTATACTTGCAAATGATGGATAGTAGTTAAGTTGGATTTGTTGTTATGATTATTATTTTTGTAATGGGCTTTTACTTTGTAAACTTTGAGCTTTTAGTTTGTGTTTTGTCACGGATTTCCAAAGGGGGAGTTTGTTAGGTTCTAAAGATTTAGGATTTTATGTATTTAGAACTCTAATGTGTAATGTTGGCAAACCATGATCAAAACTATTAGGTTCTAAAGGTTTAGGAATTTATGTATTTAGAACTCTAATTTGTAATGTTGGCAAACAATGATCAAAACAACATGTTTAGACTTGTTAAAGTATGCTCAAAGTTGATTAATTATTGTAAAGTTGGAATCGAGAGACTGTAGATGTATTGGTGCATTTCGGTCTGGCTCGATCGATCAAGGAATAGATTCGATCAATTGAAAATCGACCAGATTGTGTTTTTTGCAGTTTTCCAACTCAGCCCTAGCTCATTAAAACGTTTAGGGTTTTTATGTTTTTGCCCTAGGTATATAAGGCAAAACCCTAGCCACGTTTTAGAGTTGCTTAAGTTGTATTGTTGCTCATACATTGCGGTTTTGTGTAAATCTCTTGTGAGATCTAGAGGAGCTTTCCTTAACACAAAGTTTAGGATTTTCTAGATGGAGATTACTTCAACATCTTGATGATCAACTTGGTTGCTGCCTTTAAAGCTTAAAGAATATCAAGTGTGGGTGCTTGTAGCTGATCAAAGAATTCAAGAAAGAAGGAGTCCGTGGATTCGGAGCTTGCACGGGGTCGTGTCAGTAAGTTCTACTGGTAGGTAGCATTAGGAAGTAGAGCGGGGAGCTTGTAAGTCCTTTTGTAAGAACTTCAATTCTTTCATAGTGAATTCTGTTTTGCCTTGAGGATCGGTGGGTAAAATCCTCCCCAGGTTTTTTACTGGTTTGGTTTTCCTAGGTGATCATATCATGTGTTATTTATTATTCCGCTGCTATATATTTTCATGATATGATTGTTTGATTGTTTGATTGTTTTAACCTAGAATTGCTTAATTTGACTAAGTAACAACTTGGCTAATTAACTAGGCTACTCAATCTGGTTGTGTGTTAAGGGGTCTAAAACTGTTCAAAAACAATATGTTTAGTCTTGTTTAGACTTGCTCAAAGTTGTGTCTTTTATATAAAGTTGGAATCAAGTGGCTGCTGAAGTATTAGTGACTTTCGGCCTGGTTCGATCGATCAGAAATTAGACTCGATCGATCGAAAGTCACTTATCAGCAAAATCAGCAAACGTAAAAAGGCCATAACTTATTCGTTTGAAGCCCAAATTGCAAGCCGTTTTTTCTAGTATTTAAAGGACATCATAAGCTAACCCTAGAGAGGGTTTTTAGAGCTTTTTAGAGAGATTAGAGTGCCTCTTGTGCCTCTTTGGTATTTTAGGGTTTTGTACCCAAACCTCTCTAAGGTTGTTGCTCATATTGCTGTTTTGTATAAATCTCTTGTGAGATCTTTGAGGAGCTTTCCTTTATAAAAAGTTTAGGGTTTCCAAGATTCAAGATTATGTCAAGAACTTGGTGATCATTTAGTTGCAGATTTAAGAACTTAAAGATAAACAAGCGGGGGTGCTTGTACTTGATTGGAGAATCCAAGAAAGAAGGAGTCCGTGGATTCGGAGTTTGCACGTGGTCGTGTCAGTAAGTTCTACTGGTGGGTAGCATTAGGAAGTCAAGCGGGGAGCTTGTAGTCCTTCTGTATGAACTTCGATTCTTTCACATAGTGGATTCAGGTTTACCTTGAGGATAGCTAGGTCAAATCCTCCCCAGGTTTTTACCGTGTGGTTTCCTGGGTGATCATATCATTGTGTTATTTATATTTCCGCTGCTTTATATTTTTGATATGATTGTATGTTTGTGATAACCTAGATTTGTATAATTTGACTAAGTTAATCACTTGACTAAATAAACTAGGTTAATCTGGTTGGTTTAAGGGGTCTAAATTTTTAACAAATTCTATAGCACATATATTTAAGATCCAACCATTACCATGAAACAAGCATTCGTTCAAGATGCTTAGAAAAACTTCTTCCACGTCTGCGTGAAGCAGCTGGGGGAAGGGGGGGGGGGGTTAGTGTGTGGAGAAAACTGATTAGTTAATTATATCCCAATGCACACTTTCCAATAAGTCAATTTGAATGCTATTCAGAGAACCACTCTTTCAAATGAGTCAAGTTAAATGCAGTTCAAAGAACCACAACACCCTATGATGTTCACTAGGAAATTGTTGATAGGAGGCTTAATGGATGTAGATCAACTTAAATGCATGAAATAAGCAGCATCTTTTTTCCAACAAAGCCCTGTTTTTGGCCGGAGGAAAATTTAAAGCACTTAGTTTGAACTTCCTCTTCTTAACTCAGTTTTTAACCATCAATTTTGGTTTTGTTCTTGGTATTTATTTTGTTGAAGCAAAAGGGCTTTACTTAAATTTTTTGCTCGAAATCCCTAGGATCCCAAACCAATAGCTTTGTTACCAATTTTTTTGTGATAGTGGAAACGCTAGTACCAATTTATTGTGAAAAACATGCAAAATAATGGAAGAAAAACAATACAAGACACAGAGTTTAATATGGTTTGGCAAACTCTACGCTATATTCACAGGCAATGCCAATCCAAAAAAAAAAAGAAAAAAAAAAATCCACTATCAATGATAAAGCTTACAATTACACTCACAAACTCTCACAGACCTCACAAACATAGAAAAACTGAAACCAAAGCTTAGTCTCCTAATTCTCTCATTGGAAAAAGTTTTCTAATTCTCACGCACCCTACAAAGGCTATACCACTCTATTTATTGGGGCTATAACACCTCCCTACTTCTTTTCTTATCAGTGTGGTAACACTCCTAATATGGATTAATGCATCTGCTTATTATTCTTCTAGTTAATGTTGGTTCCAAAATCAACAGGAAAGCTCCAAACTAATTCCTCTCGAGGGCTGGACTTAAAATTCTCTGCTAATTTATCTATGCTTTGTTTCAGTCAAGGAAGTGCCATCTTGGACATTACTTCTGGTGCAAATATGACTGTAAGTTCATGTGAAGGTCCTAATAATGATACTTAATTACTCTCCTTTTCATTATGGACTACTCTTATGAACCAATATTGTTGTGCTATACATTAAGTTTTGAAAGTTCAAAATGGGTATGAAACACCCTTGAACGTTTAGACCCTAAATTATAAATTATCAATTCAAGCTTATAATCAAACAATTAATGTGCGGAACATTAACATAAGCCAATCACAGAATTGATAACTAATCTAAGCCAAATATAAACACATCCACAGCAGTAAATATAAGACAAAGATAAAGGGAAGGAAGACGCAAACACATGGACAACACACGATGTGTTATCGAAGAGGAAACCGAAGTCCTCGGCATAAAACCTCTCTGCCACCCTCCAAGCGGTGAAATAATCCATTAAAGAATGTAGTTGAGATACATGAACAGCAGAAGACTCTCTAAGCCTAATCTACCCAAGTACCTAAGCCCTCCAAGCTTCTTGCTCCAACGAGGTTATGTTGAACCTATTTCTTCTTTAGCTTCCCGGATTCCGCTACTAGACCATAGCATCAACCAATGTATATTGGTTCATTCCTAACTGCTTCCCAAAAGCACCAAATAAACCTTCTCACAGACGTGGGTATGGTGAGATAAAGATTTGACAAAGAACCTCTCAAGGGTATGACAATGGAGAGGAAGAGAGTAGAGGAATTTGTAGAGACTCTAAGGTAAAGATTGTGGATGAATCAATCTTATTTTTCTCTAGGGTTTCTCTCACAAAATTCTTTCTAGAAGCTCTCTCAATTTAGTGGGTATAAGGGTCTATATATAGTGGTGTGTTTTTGGAATAAGAAGAGACAGTTTTTGCCAAACAGGGCTGGTTGGCGGCTTGGCCTCGCAGCTTGTCCAAGTCACGAGTTCAAGTCGTGACGTAACGGCCTGGCCAGCCTGGGACATTTGTCCTGTAGTGCGACAGCTGGCGCGACCCTTCAGCTCCCCTGTGTGCTTCTCACGTGCCTGCAGTTGGCAACTTGCCAGTCACGAGTCAGCCGCGAGTCCTAGCCGCGAAACTCTGCTTCTTTGCACAAACTTGAGCTTTTCTTCACACTTTCTTCACACATTACCCTTACATAAATCTCACCAAAATACAGGGTTACTAAGTGCTAAATTACAAGCAAATTGACACAGAATGAAGCTAACAAGATGGTTGATACATTCAACCTTACAATCTCCCCCTTTGGCTATTCCGTGACAAAACCCTAAAACAAACTCTAGACTTAATGCGTGAGTTGGGAACAGTTGGAAAACTCACTCACACCTAACTCTAGAATCTGTGAAGCTTTTGAACCATAAGAACAAGTACTCCTGAAACACAACAACACAATAAGTTCATTGTATGCAGAAAACTTGTAATGCATATGGAGCAAGCACAATGCGATCAAGCACAATGCGATCAAGCACAATGGAATAAAGCAATAAACCATGGCAAGACCAAAACAGGTAATCACTATAACCAAGTGATCACAATGCTCATTCACACTTGGAATGAACATCCGGACATTCAAGATGACAAACACAAGGCAAATCACTTGAATGACCAACACTCAACCAATGCACAGTACATGAAGTATGTGCATCTAGGAAAAATCCTACAAGGGCACAAGAGTGACAGTACTTAGAAGGAAATGCATAACATTTAGTTAGAAGTACTGATTTAACAAAGCACAAAGGCTGCATAAAGCATGGTACAAACCACAAAGGCCTACAAAATGAAAAGAACCAACCCTAAAAGCTTACAAAAGCAGTATGGGTACAAACCATAAACATAAAGAAAAATATGCTAAATAACATTATAAAATAAATTGAAAAACTACAAGAATAAATAACTGTACCAGTGAACCACAAGTTTTCCAAAAATATAGAAACCATATCAACACAGGATAAAAACTATAATAAACACAACAAAGTATGTAGCAACTATAAAAGCTCTAAAAACTCCCTCTTTCAGTATGCACAAACTCCCCCTTTCAGTATGCACCCTCTTTTTCATTCTTAAGCTTCTCTCCCCCTTACTGTGCTGCTCTCCCCCTTTTTGGCACGAATAGCTAAAGGCTGTCTTCCAGCTTCTGTTGTATGTTATCCAATTGTAACTCAATGGTTCCGAGACGCATTTGAGTTTGACTGTGAAAGGAGTCGAGAAGCCGTTCTAAATCATAAATCCGATGAAGCACATTCTCGATGAAGTAACTTTTCCTGGGAATTTGAAATCCAGGAGGAACAGATGGGGTGCTGGTTGATTATGCAGGAGTAACTTTAGCATAAGCAGATGGAGATGCCTGTGTGGATGGCTCAGTCTTAGGTTTCTTGGAGGAGTGACTCTTGCTTGCTTAGAGAGTCTATAATGATATTGGTCGAGAACGAGGCAGGAGTTTCTCATTTGATGAAGGACTAACACCTTCACGAAGTACAATCTTCATGATTAAACTGCAGAATGGAAGAATTGTTCGTGTTGCTGAACGAGTCGCTGTTTTCCCAATGATCTGGAATATGTGAGCACAGATGTCAATCGGGGCACCGGTAATGAGGTCACACAAAAATTTAGCCCTTCCAAGACTAATGAAGGCAGTGTTTGACAGTGGGTAGAGATTGGAAAACATGATCAGCTTTAGAGTTGTCAGTTCAGGCGAAAACAATGCAGTGCTTATAGATGATCCTGTGCTTCCCACTTCATGTTCATTCCCAAGAACATGAAGGATGTCTTGTGCCTGAAGTTCTCTATCATCGTATGGAGTTCGATCCACATCTTTTGGTCTGGTGATGCGAAGAACCTTAGCAATGTAGTCTGCATTCATGGAAAATTTTGTCCCTCGTACCCAGCATTTCAACTCAACCCCTGTGAATCTAGCATTTGAGAAGAATTCCTTGACCAATTCTTTAGTTGGATCCTCAAAATTTCCAAATAGGTCAGCCCAATCTCTTTCTTCAAAAATCTTCGGGATAAATGTTATCCCTAGGGTATCAAACTTGACAACTCTTTCCACAATGGCAGAAGCCTCTTTGAAAGTGTTTGTGTACGTCTTTGAGTCAATAGGAGTCCTGAATCTCTCTAAGGAGGAGTCCCTAGATAACTTAGATGACCGTCGTGTTCGTTTAGCAACCGGGGTTGACGAGTCGTCGGTTACAATGTCTTTGCCCTTGAAGGAACAACGAGTCAACTGAAAAACATCAAACACACAGCAGAGAACCAAATGCAATGCCACAGGATACACACATTAGTATGATTAGATTCAGACATAAGAGTGTAAAAAAATTTCACAGAATCACAGAAGCATGAACAAGTTTATCACCAAGAATACATAAGCAACACAGGCATGATGAATAACAGTAGCAACTCAGAGTCAAAAGGGCAATGTGAATCACAAATGACAAAATGCCAAGAGCATGATAAGAATGATGCAACACATTCATGAACAACAACATATAGTACAGTCTTTCAATAAACAACCACATGAAAACACACATGAAGAATGAGAGACAAAGTGTAGGCAAGACAAGAACATCAAAACTCAAAACTCACAAACCCCCAAACAAAGTTCGAACCCACTAAATCTCAACAAAACAGAAACACTTCACTCAACAAAAAAAATACTTGAACCAAGTATAATGAAGCAAAATAGAAATAACCCATACCTTTTTCTTGGTGTTTGATGAAGACATGATGCAAAAATTGAAGCTTTTTCAAGTGAGACACGGAGTGTTTGAGAGAGAGAAATGGGGAAGACAATGAACAGTCACTAAAATTCGAGGGAAAAACTGAAAAACAATTTTAAAACTGTCTTTAAAACGCAAAACACGCGTTTTTCGCGACTGGAGTAAGTCGCTAGTCAGTCCCCAGGGTAAGCCGCGAAACACTGTGAAACTAAGATTCTTGAAAAATATTCTAAGTGCTTTTCACGACTGGAAGGTCTACCCGTGAAATAGTCGCGAGATGAGCTGCGAAAATCTCTGAGTACCCCTCGCGACTAGACCTTCCACCCGCGAACAAGTTGCCACACTGAGCCACGAAAATCATAAAAACTCAAATTTTGAAAAATTTTCTATGTATTTTTTGCGACTGAGACCTTGACTCGCTAGTGACTCGCGAAAATCTCGGAGTGAGCTTCACGACTGGATCATGCGACTGGACCAACCCGCGACTGAGTCGCCAAAACAGGGCAACACTGTTTTTGAAAATTTTGACATTTTTGTAAAACAAAATACTTTCCAAAAACAAACTAAAACACTCAAAAATCTCTTTGTGTTTGATCAACAAAGATTGAGCTTGTGAAAACACATTTAAACAATTACAATCACACAAATGAATATGACATTCATTGAACATAGACTTGTGTGTTGTGTGTGGGTATCAAAAATGAGATAGTCCTTAGTCTAATGTGAAGCTTCAATGATCAATTCAATCAAGGCATACGCAACTAGCACTAGATAATGTGACCCATCTCAATTATAGAAGTATGCATATATGACCTCCCACATAAACTTGAGTATAATTCTTTGAAGCTTTTCATTTGGCTCCATATTCAACATATCATTTGCACTTTTTAAGCAAAGAAAATCTCATTGTGAGATAGATGCCTGAAATTTTTGATATTTCAATTGATGAGTTAGCCTTTGGCTTTTTGGGCATCATACATTTTATTTTAGTCGCTTTCCCTTTTTCCTAGTCGAATACTAGTATGTGCGACAGGCTTTTGCAGCTCTATATCTCTTTCCATTTGGAGATTTACATTTAGAGAGCTCTTTGAGTAAAGCAGTAAAATAAAAGTGTGAAGATATATAGGCACAAGTCTATGCATGTCTCAAGATCAACAAAACCATTCACTAATCATTCATGACAAGGTTGAAGATCTATTTACAACAGTCACATAGATTTCAGAATTTCTTCCATAGATGATATGAGTGCATAAGAGACAAGCTAAGCTCGTTAAATGCACAAAGCCATAAGTACAAAGGTACAAGGCAAAACATGCTTTGAGACAAGACTCAACAAAGCCGATCAAACTTTTTGGATTTTCTACTTTTTATGTGTTTTTGAATTTTTGACACAAAAACAGTAAAAGAATGATAAAAAACATAACATAAATGACAATGTAAAAACATTTGAGCCAAAGACAAACACACAAACAAAATAAAAACCTAAATGCTAGCAAGAAGCACACAACTAAGCATATTCACAAACATGAGAAGTATTGATGCATGGTCATGTTGTAATGCTTATGCATGAGTACCCTTCGTCACCCACACGTCATGTGCGTTTGGGGTGATATCCTTGACGAATTGGGTACGAGAGTTGGGACTTTCAAACCTTCTTGTGAAGCTTTCCAAGCAATTGGTGAAGGCACCAATCATCTTCATAACATCTATCATTCCTGGATCACGGTTTTGACTTCTTGGTTGCTCACCACCCCAAGACCTCTCTTAATTTCTCCTTCCTCTTGATCGAGGGGCGCTTGCACTGTTCAATGCTCTTAGCTTGTGACAGTTGGGTCTAGTATGTCCTTGCAATCCGCAATAGTGACAAAGATAGTTCGTTCGAGGACCCTGTTGTGATCTTGGAAGTGATCTTCCTCTAGCTCCATATCTGGATTCTGATTGATTACGGGACTTAATTAACACCCGTTGATCAGCCGTATTCTTCTTCCTCTCAGCCTTAACTTTCTCAGGAATAGGCTTATACACAGCCGTCTCTTTGGCCTTTACAAACTTCACTTCTTTGGTGACATTTGCTAATGAGCTACTTCCTCCGGCATATCCCAATCCGGACTTGTCTGAGGCATGTTTTTGAGTTGAAATAACATCATCTAACTTTCCGGAGGAGACCCTATCTATCTTGGCATGAGCTTGCACTATCTCTTGCTCAAGAAATCTCACTTTTGTGTAAGTTTCTGATAGCTCACCATTAAGTGCTTCAATCTCACACTTTGCCTCCTTGTATCTAACCAGAAGACTTTTGTACTTTTCCTCAGCCCTCTTCATCTTCTTAATGGCTGCATTAGCCAACTTAGCATATTCACCAGTCTTCTCAAGGAGTGAGTTGTAAGTCTCTTGCAATCCCACTGCTTCTCCAACTTCCTCATCTTCAGACTCCTCAACTATTCCAATAGACTCCAAATCAGAATGTTCACCAAGCTCCTTCACAAGTGTACCCAAATCATCTAAGGACTCCACATGTGCAATGGTCATGAATGCGGAGTAGTTTCCTTCTCCGTCATAGCTACCTTCAGAGTTGGAGTTTGATGAATCAGTATCACTCAAGGTAGTAGCATAGACATTTCCTTTTGACTTCAAATAGTTGGGACTGAACGGTTTTAGACCCCTTAACACACAACCAGATTGAGTAGCCTAGTTAATTAGCCAAGTTGTTACTTAGTCAAATTAAGCAATTCTAGGTTAAAACAATCAAACAATCATATCATGAAAATATATAGCAGCGGAATAATAAATAACACACGATATGATCACCCAGAAAAACTAAACTGGTAAAAAACCTGGGGAGGATTTTACCCACCGATCCTCAAGGCAAAACTGAATTCACTATGAAAGAATTGAAGTTCATACAAAAGGACTTACAAGCTCCCCGCTCGACTTCCTAATGCTACCTACCAGTAGAACTTACTGACACGACCCCGTGCAAGCTCTGAATCCACGGACTCCTTCTTTCTTGAATTCTTCAATCAGCTACAAGCACCCACGCTTGATATTCTTTAAGCTTCAAAGGCAGCAACCAAGTTGAACATCAAGATGTTGAAGTAATCTCCATCTAGAAAATCCTAAGCTTTGTGTAAAGGAAAGCTCCTCTAGATCTCACAAGAGATTTATACAAAACCGCAATGTATGAGCAACAATACAACTGAAGCAACTAAAAAACGTGGCTAGGGTTTTGCCTTGTATACCTAGGGCAAAAACATAAAAACCCTAAACGTTTTAAAGAGTTAGGGCTGAGTTGGAAAACTGCAGAAAAACGCAATTTGATCGATTTTCGATCGATCGAATCTATTCTTCGATCGATCGAGCCAGACCGAAATGCCCCAATGCATCTACAGTCTCTCGATTCCAACTTTACAATTGTAGGTGAAGAATTTCACACAACATCTGATTGTATCCTACCGCGGTGCCTGGCGCGGTGCGGTTTTGCCCCTCGTCCCCGAGTATGGCCCTAGCATGCAAGCGCTTAGCTTGGACAAGTGGAATCCCACATCGGTTAGAGAGAGCGCCCCACTACCCTTTATAACACTTCAGGAGCTTGGGTAGTGTACCACTACTCACGCGTGAGTAGTGGTACACTACCCAAGCTCCTGAAGTGTTATAAAGGGTAGTGGGGCGCTCTCTCTAACCGATGTGGGATTCCACTTGTCCAAGCTAAGCGCTTGCATGCTAGGGCCATACTCGGGGACGAGGGGCAAAACCGCACCGCGCCAGGCACCGCGGTAGGATACAATCAGATGTTGTGTGAAATTCTTCACCTACAACAATAATTAATCAACTTTAAGCATACTTTAACAAGTCTAAACATGTTGTTTTGATCATGGTTTGCCAATATTACAAATTAGAGTTCTAAATACATAAAGTGGTACACTACCCAAGCTCCTGAAGTGTTATAAAGGGTAGTGGGGCGCTCTCTCTAACCGATGTGGGATTCCACTTGTCCAAGCTAAGCGCTTGCATGCTAGGGCCATACTCGGGGACGAGGGGCAAAACCGCACCGCGCCAGGCACCGCGGTAGGATACAATCAGATGTTGTGTGAAATTCTTCACCTACAACAATAATTAATCAACTTTAAGCATACTTTAACAAGTCTAAACATGTTGTTTTGATCATGGTTTGCCAATATTACAAATTAGAGTTCTAAATACATAAATTCCTAAACCTTTAGAACCTAACAAACTCCCCCTTTGGCAATCCGTGACAAAACCCTAATTAAAAGCTCAAAGTTTACAAGTAAAAAGCCCTTTACAAAAATAATGCTCATAAACTCAAATTCAAACCTAACTACTATCCATCGGTTGCAAGTGTAGACAGCAGCTTTGTTGAATCAACCTGTATATTCCTGAAATACTCAACAAACGCATAAATGCATATGTGACAGAAAAGAGTAAAACAACAGGTATAACATTCTTGTAAGATTCACACAACACAAAATAAAGACATATATGAATGAACAACTCATAAATATAAATCAATAAGCAGTGAATCACAAAGCAACAAGAATCAAAGAATATAACATGTATATCAATCAATGTTACTCCCCCTAACATGAATATCCCCAAAAATGATATACAAAGTGAAGCACCTAGATACAATCTAAAAACTCCACAAGCTCCTCAACAACCAAAAAATAACAAAAAGTCTCCCCCTAACTACAAAAACTCCTCTACAAGTCAAAAACTTCACTCCCCATTTTTGTGACGGAATGCCAAAGGGCAATCACAAGTCGCCATCAAAAAGAGGTGGTGAGGGTGAATGAAGACGCGCAAAGTCGGCTCGTAGAGCACGAAACTCATCTAACAAGTCCACCAAAATCTGACCATGAGTCGCCTGAACGGTCATGACAGTCTCCAGGGTACGACAAACATCAAAGTCGGTCGAAGGAGGTGGAGGAACATCAGCAGCAGCGGTATCATCACCAACTGGATCAGGAACATCCTCACCAGCAAGACCTGTAGAAGAAGAAGGAGGAGGTGCGCTACTAGACGGCTCAGACCTAGGGTGTTTAGTGCCAACTCGAAGATGAGCAGCCCTTTGTCTAAGAAAAGACGCACCTATGGGAGCTATCACATGAACAAGCTCAGAGGAAGGGAAGCCACCAAGATCAAGATAAAGGAGAATCCTATGAATGAAAATAGGATGAACAAGAGCATGAGCAGAAGATGAACTCCTATAAACATCGTTCAAAGAACGAAGAAAAAGATGGGGAAAACTAATAGGAGCATCAGTAACCAGAGCGTACAAAAATACACACCTCTCGAGAGGAATGGTGTGAACATGAGAGATGGGCCAGATAGAATGACAGGCTATCCTAAAGAACAAATAGTGCAACCCGGAGAGCTCAGCAGAAGTGATCCGAGGATCAGAACCCCACTGGACAGTAGTCCCAGTGATGTAAGACAAGACATCACTAATCTCGGGAGACACATCATAAGGATAGACAGGATTCTGGACCAAAGGTACCCCTAGAGCATCAGCCATTACCTTGGGAGTAATGGAGTACTCTACGCCTCGTATCCAACTCTTGACTAAAGTGTTGGAATCATAGATGCGGATAGAGATGTCCGATTAGAACTCTCTAATCAAGGCAGAAGGTGGAGGAGGATCAGAAATATCCACCAAGGGTAACCAGCCCCTACGCTTAAAGTTTGCCCTAATGGTAGGATCAAGTTCATCTAAGTGAACAGAACGCTCAGCTCAAATCTTTCTCCTAACATTTAGCTTCTCATAAATCTCTTGGTTTTTCTCACTCGAAAACTTCTCACGGTCAAAGGAGGGAAGGGGTGAAGGAGAAGGTGAGGAAACAGTCCTACGGGCTCTAGTCTTCCTAGGCATAGTGCTAAGGAAAGGACAGAGACACAAAGTGAAAACCAAAAGAACAAAAGAAAACAAAACCAAGGGCAGACTGCAAATTAGCACAAAAAAATATAGAACAAAAATCTATATGATGCATGAACAATAACAATGTTGTGATGCATGAACTAATGCAGTAAACACAGTTCAAATTAAGTTCAATTACAAAAAATTGGCTCGAACATAGAGTTTCTAACAAAAACCCTAAAAATTTGAAAACCACTTGAAAAATTTTGCAACAAATTTGATGAATTGATCATTACATAAGGTTGAAAACAGATTAGAATAACCAATTTCATCAATACAACAAGCCAATTTCATCAATTGAACCTTAATTGAACAAAATCCCCAAATTGGATCAATTAGAAACCCTAGAATTTTAAATTTTTCACAAAACCCAAAATTGATCAAATTAAACCATTAAGAACATGTTTATAGTGTGTCCTCACAAAAACCCATTGATCAATTACACAAAATTGGGCCTAAATCAACAACAAACCCAAAAAGAAAAGGGTCCGAAATTTTGAGCATAAATGCATGAACAATGCATGAAATATGTAAATAAACTCAAAAAGGAGGGGTAAGATAGACATACCGGCTTGAGGAAAGAGATTTCTTGCAAAAAATCCGGAGGAAAACGACAAAAAATTGGAATAGTTGAGCTTGCCAAGTCGAAGAGAGAGAAAAGACTTTAAAAAACTTTTGAAAAAGTGTTTGAAAAAGTCAAGAACAGTGTTTTTAAAAACCTGATTCGCGACTTTCGATTGATCGAAAAATACATTCGATCGATCGAAACAAACAGTCATTTTGAGACAAATTAAAGCAGTTTTTCGATTGATCGAAAATCAGACTGGATCGATCGAAATGGGTAGAGGCTCACAAAATTTTGAGAAAAATCACAGTTTTGAAAAACAGAAACCATATTTTGAAAATAACTCCTCAAAGCATTAAATTACAGAAACAAAATGCATGAGTATGAGATGGAATGCTTTTTCAAAAACCCAAAATTTAATCCCAGTTTCTTCAAAGATAATTTCAGCCATTCTTCCTTTCAAATTCTCAAGCAAAAAAAATGTTTTGCATAATTCTCAAAGTATTTTCAAACTTGGTTGGTCAGACCAAAAACACACACAATAACATGTACAAAGTTTAGCAAAGAGTAACTTGTGTAGTGTGTGCAACTAGCAAAAACTTTGAGAAACATGTGAGGTGATATGTGAATAGCAATCAATCACAAAGTCTACAAAATTCATCACATAGAATTCAAAAGAGACTATCACCTAAAGAGTTACATCCTATAACTCCCACATCTCCTAGAACAAAAGCTTGCAATCATGTAAGTTTCTTGTATTTTGCCCCATTATAATGTGAAATATATTATGTGAAATGACATCAAGCCTAATGGTACACACCAATTGTAATTATGTGAGATGGCATCAAGCCTAATAGTACACACCAATTTTAAGCATTAAGCAATTAAGCTGAGGCATCACCTTATGTTCTTTTTGTGCATGTGCTACACTTTCTCGAGCACAAAATCTTATGATATGCACTAAGGTGTTCATGATTGACTAGTGAACAGTGGTGAGATGGTTATTTATGCCTTTCTCAAAAGGACCAAGTCCGACAGTCAAATAACATGTGACTTCAAGATTAAGACAAAGTGATAAACACCATAAACATCTTTCCCACACAACATGCACTACAAAGCTTCAACTAGTCAAGTGCAATAAATAAGCTCATCAAAGCTAAACAAGGTACATAAGACATGATATGTGTAAATAAATTGACCAACCTTGTTTTCAAAAACCAAGAAACATAATGTCAAACAAATTTTTGCTTTCTCATTTTCTCCTTTTTTTTAATTTTTTTTTTATTAAGGGAAAACAAATAAATCCTAGAATGAAATGCAATGCAAACCCTAGAAACAAAACAAAAGAAACACAAAAACCAAAGAACAATGGTCACAAAGAAATGAGCAATGAAGCACAAGGACCATGTCAGAAAGACTCAATTAGGTCGAGTCTTTTGCATCCAAAACCTTTTAGATGCACCACAAGTATTGGAGTTCTTATTCACATTCGAGTGATTTCCAACTCCAGGATTGGAATAAAGGTTCAACTCCTTTACCAATTCACCAATAAGTGCCATTGGATCTTGTGCCTGAGGCACAGGCACCTTTGGTTTAGTTGCTCTCTTAGTAGCTTGAAGCTTGTAACAGTTAGGATGAATGTGTCCAGACTTTTCATAATAATGACAAACCCAAACAGGTTTACCATGCATCTTGTCCTTAGAGAGGGTAGGTTTAGTTTCTCTCAAATCAACCCTAATCTTCTTAGGAGGTGAAACTTCTACAGGTTTGACTACCTCACTTACAGGTGGTTTGACAGTTTCACTCACAACCTCACTCACAGAAGGTTCAGAAGAAGAAGCAGGAACAAAGTTCGTGGTATGTGGAGTAGACACAGAGATGCTTTCAACATATCCTATCCCAGATTTATCAGAAGGATACTTTTGAACATTCAGCATGTGATCAAGTTTAGAACTAGCAGTTCTAGCAACAGATAAATCATGTTCTAAAGTTTTAACTTTATCAAGTAAAAGCATGTTCTCAGATTTCACATGGTTCAAAAGATCATTAGCATCAAATAATTTAACAAGCAAATTTTTCTTTTCAAGCTCAAGAGAATCAATTTTCTTCAGGCCAAGTTCAACATTCATAGCATCCTTTGCAGCAACTTTGCAAAGTTTATTATAGGCCTCTTGAAGATCTGCATCCTCAGAGAGTTCCCCATCAGAAGGGTTCTCCTTAGCAGATATGCTTTCATTGACTGCTGCAGTAGCAGTGAAAGCAATGAAGTTTCCGTCCTCGTCACATTCAGACTCATCATCAGAAACCTCATTATCACTAAGGGTTACAGCCATAGCTTTACCCTTATTTTTCAAGAATGTAGGACATTCAGATTTAACATGACCATACCCTTGACAACCAAAACACTGAGCACCCAAAGAATTGTTTGAAGATTGACCTACTCTTTCTCTAGGTTTTTCAAAGTTATTAACCTTAGTGGGATCATTCTTCCTAAAGTTTCTAGGTTCAACAATGTTTGTACCTCTTGCCCTTCTATTTGTATTTCTCAGAAAATTTCTAAAATTCTTGGCAAGGTAAGCTATCTCTGTAGCAGAGAGCTCATCATCAAATCCACCAGCCTCAACATCATCAACAGACTTAAGAGCCATTGATTTGGATTTGTTTGTTTTGGGTAAGTCAGACTCATAGGACTGAAGAGATCCTACAAGCTCATCAACAGGGATGGAGTCCACATCCTTACTCTCAGTAATGGCAGTCACTTTGGGTCTAAAGTCTTCAGTTAACGATCTAAGTATCTTCCTAATAATTTTAGGTTGATCATAGATTTCACCCAAGTTAAAAGCAGAATTAACAATATCATTTAGTTTGGCATAAAATTCATCAAAGGATTCATCATCAGACATCCTAATGCTCTCAAACCTAGAAGTTAATTGCTGCAGTTTGTTTATCTTAACTGCCTTTGTGCCTTCATGCACAGTTTGGAGGATTTTTCAAGCAGTATGAGCAACCTCAACATTTGAGATCCTCTTAAATTCCTCCATTGAAACAGCATTGAAGATTGCATTCATAACTTTGCTATTGAAGCCTGCTGCTTCCTTTTCAGAAGTTTGCTACTCACTCACAGGAGTAGTGGGCTTCTGCCATCCGTATTCAACGGAATTCCAAACCCTCTCATCAATTGATTTCAGGAATGCTTTCATCCTTACTTTCCAATAAGCATAGTTGTTCTCATCAAAGTGAGGAGGAACAAAAAGAGAGTGTCCATGCTCCATGACAACAGGGGTCAAGGATCAGCTCAGAGATAAAAAATCTCAGACAAAAGAGCTACCTGCTCTGATACCACTTGAACGGTTTTAGACTCCTTAACACACAACCAGATTGAGTAGCCTAGTTAATTAGCCAAGTTGTTACTTAGTCAAATTAAGCAATTCTAGGTTAAAACAATCAAACAATCATATCATGAAAATATATAGCAGCGGAATAATAAATAACACACGATATGATCACCCAGAAAAACTAAACTGGTAAAAAACTTGGGGAGGATTTTACCCACCGATCCTCAAGGCAAAACCGAATTCACTATGAAAGAATTGAAGTTCATACAAAAGGACTTACAAGTTCCCCGCTCGACTTCCTAATGCTACCTACCAGTAGAACTTACTGACACGACCCCGTGCAAGCTCCGAATCCACGGACTCCTTCTTTCTTGAATTCTTCAATCAGCTACAAGCACCCACGCTTGATATTCTTTAAGCTTTAAAGGCAGCAACCAAGTTGATCATCAAGATGTTGAAGTAATCTCCATCTAGAAAATCCTAAGCTTTGTGTAAAGGAAAGCTCCTCTAGATCTCACAAGAGATTTACACAAAACCGCAATGTATGAGCAACAATACAACTTGAGCAACTCTAAAACGTGGCTAGGGTTTTGCCTTATATACCTAGGGCAAAAACATAAAAACCCTAAACGTTTTAAAGAGCTAGGGCTGAGTTGGAATACTGCAGAAAAACGCAGTCTGATCGATCGAATCTATTCCTCGATCGATCGAGTTAGACCGAAATGCACCAATGCATCTACAGTCTCTCGATTCCAACTTTACAATAATTAATCAACTTTGAGCATACTTTAACAAGTCTAAACATGTTGTTTTGATCATGGTTTGCCAACATTACAAATTAGAGTTCTAAATACATAAATTCCTAAACCTTTAGAACCTAACACATATTTTAGTGACAAAAAGTGAAATTCCAAAAATTCATCTTAGAGTGTGTAGGGCTTCTCTTTAGAAACTTTTAATAGCAGTTTGGATGCATTTGCTGACAAGGTGGGTGAAAGAGTGTGCAGGGCTTCCTCTTTAGAAACTTTTAGTTGCAGTTTGGCTGCATTTGCTGACAAGGTGGGTAAATTTGAAACCAAGTGAGGAAAGCTTCTTGTGGCCACTCATTAGGTTTGGACTCAATTCCCTTGCAATTTCCCTGGAATTTATAAAAGCTCTATATGTAATTTTATTGAATCAGTGAACTATACCTTGTCAAAATGAAAGAGAAAAAAAATTAATGAGCTCTTGGTCAAATGACACCTCCTTTGCTGCACTATGAAAAAAAAAAAAAAAAAAAACCTAATTACAAAGACCCCAGAACACAAAACTTTAATTCTATTTTAATATAATCATTGTAGATCCACGTATACATTTTCTAAGAATAAATAATTGTTTGTGATTGTTAATTTCTAGTAATGCTGATAGAGCCTGCTGAATTGTTGTGTAGGCATTTTCGATCCAGAAGTTCCAGAAAACTTGTGGGCTGTATTTCCTTGCCCGATGGATTTGGGCATACCTTAGTAAGGGTCTCCAGTTAAATAATCAGAAGCTATGGACATCTAAATTATTTGTTGCTGGTGCAGTGGCTAGCTTTGCTGTTCTGTACTCAGTTAATAAGTTCAGTGCTAAATAAGAGCCACAAGGGCAAAAAATCTGGAATTCGGTTTCAGACGTAATCTAAGTATATATCAGGAATTACTAATTAGTCTATTCATATTGTATTGTAGAGGAGGATTTTCCAGAAGTTCGTGGAACAGGGTCTTAATGGTTGGTTTATACTTGATATGATGCTATGGTAAAGGTCATTGATGTTTACAATTTTAGACCTCCTTCGTTGTTTTGCTGTGTAGTGAAGCATATACGAAGAGTGAGTCCGTAGATTGATAAAAATAAGAATGTGAAAATTTATATGTAATTGGTTTGGTGGTAAATTTTAGAGCTCCTTAAAATGGACTGACACCCGTCTCATAATTAAGGAGTGTTGCTCATTGATAATAAGACTACATTATTGTGAAAAGTCAAGAATAGAACTGAGCAGTCTCTCTCTCTTTCTCTCTCTAAGAAAAGAAAAGAAAAGAGGTAAAAATCAACACGAAAAACTGCTCTGTTTTTTTCTCTTCTAGACTCGTGTTTTATGTTAAACGGGTTCCAAGGACCAAGCTTGATCTTTAATTCTTGGAAGTTATCCAATTGTCTCTTTAACCTGTGTTTCTGCAACCAAACTCGTGATATTTGTGATCTCTCTCCCCCCTACTTCTCTCTTGTATGTGAGCTCGTGAACTCCAAGGACCATTATTTCCTCCATACCATAACGTTTTAGGCTTTCTACCATTCACACTATTCCCGGCACTTCCCATGTGCCCTTGCTTAACCTTGCTCGAATCAAAGCCTTTTTTAGACCCTGTCCATTGTCTAGCTTCATAGCTTAAAAACACTTCTGAAGACTTCCTTTTGCATAAATGAAGAAAACTATTTCCGAGTTTTTGCTTATACTGTAAGCTAGAGAAAGAGATGAAGCAGTGTAAGATCACTGTGTTTGTAGAACAACTTTCCATACGTATTAAAAGAGTTAAGAGGAAGGAGTTTACATATCACAACCACCATATTCTTATGTTTGTCACTAGCGTTTTTCATAATGATACTAGGAATGTTCATTAACAATCGTGCTAGGAAATTCCTATCCTCAGATGAGTTTTACTTCCCCTAACTGTCTGCATTTTATCCGAAGTCACCCAGGACTTCATATTCTTATTTTCTTTGCAATTCTTCTTCATCTGCTCCTTCCTTGCACCCATTTCAATTATCAAATGGGAGTAGAGGTTTGAGAGTTTGGGTTGCTCCCAATGAGCTATCACATTCAATGAGCGATAAGGAGTTAATGTGGCTAGCCTCAATGGTGCCAAATATCGAAAAATACCCTTACAATTGGACGCGAAAGGTGGCATTCATGTTCTTAACTAGAGGAAAATTGCCCTTGGGACCATTATGGGAAAAGTTCTTTAAGGGACATGCAGGGCTCTACTCAATTTACCTCCATACTTCACCAGAGTTCACTAAAGAACCACCAGAATCCTCAGTGTTCTACAAGTGCAGGATACCAAGCAAGGTTAGAAATTTATATTGCCCTATCCCAAATTAAAAACCTACCAATACGTGAACCAAGTCAAGTTTTTTCCTCCATTCATTTTACCTGAAACTGTATTTTGCAGCAAGTGGAATGGGGACAAGCCACAATGGTTGATGCAAAGAGGCGCCTATTAGCTAATGCCCCACTTGATTTCTCCAATGAGAGATTTTTTTTTTTTTTTTTTTTTTTTACAAGATAGAAATTCAACTCTAACCTAATTTAAGTGTATATGTGTGAAGCTCTCTCTTGGAGACTCGAACTCCGGCCTTTACCCCTCACACCTCACAAGCACTTATACTTGTAGAGTGACTATCGCACCAAGAGTGTGCGGTGGTCCAACGAGAGATTTGTGTTACTCTCTGAAACATGCATTCCTTTATTCAATTTTACAACTACCTGATCAACAGGAGCATTACTTGGGTTGATTGGTGCACAGGTGGCTCACATCCAACCAAGTTTGAGAGGAAGGATGTCTCTGAAGCGTTTTTGAATCAGGTGAGACATGGTTTTAGTTGTACTTATGATGGTATCACAACTACAGTTTGCTTTCGTTTCGCAAGGAAGTTTCAACCAAGAACCCTAGAGCCTTTGCTAAGAATAGCCCCAGTATTGCTTGGGTTTAATCCATAGAAGGATTTGTATCATTTTAGCCTTTTAGTACTAGTATAGTAAGTTGTCTAGCCATAACATCTGGGTTTAATCCATAGAAGAATTTGTACTTTTTATCTTTTTAGTACTTGTAGTAAGTTGTCTGGCCAAAACATTAAAGAAAAAATGAAGATTATGGTTACCGCAATGATATAAAATAATTTGGCTGTACCATGGCACTGAGAGCATGTGCAGGTGATGGAAAGGTTTCGTTGGTGTGTCTTGAAGAAAATCACTGGCCACAAGGATAAATCAGTTTGTTTCTGTTTTTGGAGAAACAAACAAGGTATACAACCAAATGAGAAAGAAAATCATTGGTTGTATCCTAGTAATGTCTTGAAAATCAGGGATTTGTCCCTTACCTTTGTTGAATTTATTTACTCTTTCCGGAGGGAGTTCTTCCCTCTTCTCATAGGAGGTGTGGGCCTTGATGTCGAACCAAATTTAAAAAAATCTTTCCATTCAAGGGTGAGAAAAATCGAAGAGACCATCCAACAATTTACAAGTAAACAAAAGCTAAAAACTCCAATGAGTTTTTTTTATTTTTTTATTTTATTTTACGGTCACACAATAAAATTTCACAACATCTAGAATGACAAGCTGAGGTGTTAGGCCATCATGGGTCAAAATAAAATGAAATAAAAATTATATGAGGATCATTCACAACTCAATATGACGTTCTTGTAAAAATGTTGTGAGATTTTGTTATGCCATAAATAAGACTGTAAACTAGCCAAACCGAGCCGCGTATTAAAAATTTCACAGTTAATTTATTTTTTATTTTTTGTGCTGAATTTCAGGCTTATTCATTTAGCTTTAGCTTTATTTCAAGTGCAAGCTGAGCTCAAA
The DNA here is from genome assembly GCA_019022515.1 of Quercus aquifolioides. Lineage (NCBI taxonomy): Eukaryota > Viridiplantae > Streptophyta > Magnoliopsida > Fagales > Fagaceae > Quercus > Quercus aquifolioides. The sequence continues at coordinate 98,527,642 of CM032327.1, read as the reverse complement.
TTTATTACCAAACAAGATTACATTTTTATACTAGGTTCATTTTCTTGTCGAATAAGCTTGAGTTTGTTCACAAGTTACTTTATTAACTTATTTTTTTTTTCTCATATATAGAAAATAGTGACTAAAATTTGTTACCCTTTTACAAATTTATGGAATTTTACTATGAATAGACTTATAGACTGATTATATTATAATAAAGTAGAAATAATAATTTGATATTATATGAACTATTTACAGACTTATATAATTCAATCTCAAGTTTATCTAAGTATATTTTTAGACAAATCTATGTTTAGAAATATAATATTATATATAATTAAATTGCGCCTCATGTTCATAGACTTGTTCACAAACAAATAATAATGTTTGAACTTGGCTTGTTTAATACTCGAGCCTAAACTTTGGCTTTAACTTGACTTGTTTACTAAACAAATGAATATATTTAAACTTTTCTCAAGCCAAGCTTGAGTTGTTCATAAACAACTTAATTCATTTACAATTAAAGGAAAACGTTTTTACCTCTCTTTTTTAACAAAGAAAAAAAAATACAATTTGTTAAAATCATTTTAAATCTAAAACCTCCTTATTAAAAAAACTTAGTGTTGTGTCTGTTTCAGTGGTGAGTGATGACATTGTGTTCCAAGTGATAAAAAGCATTATAATGGTTTGAAAAATAAAAAATGTTGGACAGTCTCTCGAGCATTAATAATTAATAATGACCTTGGATGAGGGCATTAACTGAGCCATTCATAAACGGGGTAGGAGAAATTATACAATCCTCTGGTAGATCACGTCATTTGTCTACCATTCCACTAAAAAATTCTCACTTGTTTAAAATTGTTGAGTCAGTAATTAGTTTCTGTTTAAAAAAAATTTTAACTTAGCAATTTTAAACAAATATAAGTTTTTTAGTGGAATGGTGGACCACCTCACTTGTCAAGACCTTATAATTTCTCACGGGGTAGGTCTATTTGGCAAAGGAATCAATTTCCACATTTACATATTATTGGGTGCACCAGGGCATGAACCAGGGCTCCCTTACAGTTAATGAAGAAGAACACAACCGAACAAAGACCATAGAAACTGATTAAGGTAACTGAAACTAAAAATTCCCATCAGAAGTAGAACAAACCTGTCACCCTAACTCCCCATCCCATGGGAGTATTATCCACACACATTGGAATATCAAGTGGATGACATGGTTAAGGGCGAGATTACAGATTTGGGTTTGATATCTTTTGAAAGGTTACTTTCGTGTTATGTACGCGACTTGGTGGTGGGGAGGAATAGAGGGTCCTATGTGAATTATATCGTGTGTTGTGGGTTTATTGTGAGGGGTGCGCACTGCACCATTAACCCGCCGTGTTAGGAATTCGAAATGACAGTATTGTATGACTTTGCTTTTGGGTTGTGGCTCGTGGCCCGTGGGGTTTTTTTTTGGTTAAATTGTAAATTATGTCTCTAAAGTTTAAGAGTGTTTGGATTTTATTTCTTAAAATTTTAGGATTTGGACTTTATCTTCTGAAGTTTGAAAGTATTTGGATTTTACACCTAGAAGTTTCAGGGTTTGGATTTTTACTCCTAAAGTTCTATTTTGTTTTCATCAGCAACCATTTTTGCTCATATTTTCTGTTAATCCTGTGCTTGCCAACATGTAAAATATTTTTCAAGGGTAAATATTTTCAAGTGAAAATATTTTGGGAAAGGAAAATATTTTCTAGTGTTTGGTTGCATTCTAAAAATTGCTTTGGAAAATATTTTTAGGTGTTTGGTTACATTCTAAAAATGCTTATTTTCTACTACTTTCTCACATTTTCTCAGCTTCCAAACAAATTTTATAATATAGAATTTCAATATATAAACTTAATGAAACAAGACTCAAAACAAAACCATTCATTAAACACCATCATCATCAGTCAAACTGAGAGAGGAAGGAAGAAAGAGTGAGCGATTGAAGGAAAGAGAGAGGTAGATTGAGAAAGAGAGATTGGTCATGGGTGGGTTGATCTAGAGGTGATGACGATGAGATCTAGAGGAAAAAACAACAAGATCAGTCATGGATGGGTTGATTTAGAGGCGGCAGCAATGAGATCGAGACGAAAAAAAAAAATACGAGATCAATCATGGATGGCAGCAACGAGATCGTGAGGAGACAATATGACCCAAATCGTAGGGCTTGCATGCACAATAGCAGAGTTGTGCATTGAGGACAACGACCTGGGCTTTTCACCGGCGGCCTATCTCTCTATCCTTTGGCTTAGGCTTGGCATGACTCGTGAGTGATGAAAGTGAGAGTGAGGAGAACAAATTTTTTTCGAAGGATTGTAAATGGTTTGAAGGGAATGTCAGTGTGTAAAATATTTTACAGGTGTGAGTGGGTTATTTTATGGTCAAATGCATTAATTATCAATTTGACCTTATTTTCCTGAGAGAGAGAGTGTGTGTATATAAAATTCATCATCTAGCAAACGAAAAATTTACAGTTCATGACTAAAAAACATGTAACTAAAGATGTATTGAATATAATGCAATAATACCATATTTATTGAGAGAAATAGAGGTAATTACAAATAAATATTAACACGAATAGGTCTTTATTTGTTATTTTTTTATAATTACACCAAGAGGTACATTCTCGAAGAAAAAAAAAAAAAAGGAAAAAACACCAAGATGTAGCAATTGAGTTACAAGAACCTTGACAGACCTCTTTTTATTATAGATCACATGTACATTATTCTGGGATCTCACCAACTATAACGTAAATAATGTAGATTAGCCTCCCCACTGTGCGAGGGACATCTGCTATTGGAGATGGACGGCGGGTCGTATTGTATTCATTATCACATTGTACATTGTTAAAAGCTGCATCCGTAGCTAAATCTATCGCTTTTGTATAATTCTTTGAAGCCGAAGCCAAGTATGCACCACTCAAATTCCCTAGTGCATTAGTAAAATCGGTTTGGCAATTCTGAAGTCGAGCCTTATCCTGTGGGTCATCGAGTATTTCAAGAATTTTTGGGATTCGATTAACAATGGTAGTTTCTAATAGATTCAGGTTTGCAGAAATAGAAATGAGGAGAAGACCATTTAGATCAGCTGTAGAAGTACGATCGTCTGCAGCAAAAGTTGATTTACACAAATCATAGTCCGTGGATTTGTGGCAAATGCTATCAAGATAGGTATCGTTTACTGCATTAGAAACTTGGTAGAAAAGAGAGGTGACTAGTAAGGGGATTACCAAGATTGATAGGCAGCTAATTGGAGATACCATTTTCTTTTTCCTTTTTCCAAGTGCTACTTTTCACTAAAACTTTTTGGAAAACACTTTATTTCATGCCAACTCATTTTCTAATATTTGAGTAGCAACCATAAAATGAGTTGCAAAATTATCGTTTAATTTTTTTTATTTAGCTTGGCTGGGGTCAAATTACTTTTCAAAAGAAAAAAACTCTATCTATATTGGAATTACTTTTTTTAGTTTGACGAGAGATATAGTTTTGTTTTTTGTTTTTTGTTTTTTATTTATTTAAAATTTTTAAATTTATTTTTATCTAGTTGTTTTCTAAAATTACAAAACAACTCTATCTCAAATCAAGCTAAATAAGAAAAGTCGAAACTATGGATAGACCGGTACTTTACGGGTATTTAATTAGTAAATACTAGTGAATACACATCAATATCCTATGTCCATAAAATACACAAAAATGTGAGAGGGAAAATAAATTTGATGAGTGACTATGTATATAATAATAATTAGAAAGGATGGATTTCTAATTTCCTATCTTTAATCACAAACTCACGATGTAGAGGTAAAACAATAAGCCATAAGCCACCACTGGGTGCCCCCAAAGCCTTGGAAAGATGCTTAGCCAATAAAAAGAAAAGAAAAAAGAAAGTCATAGTTAAATAAACAATTCTTTTTGAATAACACATCCACAGGAGGTACTAGCAATGCTCATTGAGCTTTCTAAATAACACATCATATTAATCGCTTATTTACGTGTTTATTTTAAATTCTTAATCAAACATGCAAAATGCTATGTGCTTGGTTTAAACAAAATTGATAGATAATAAAATTGGGCCTCATATCCAAATCTGAGCTACAAAGGATGGGTCTCAAATCATTAATCATAAATTTAGTTTAAGGTCTGATGACAATGGCAATAAAACACAATAAACCATAAAGCTGTCACTCCCAATAATCTGTTTTCTCATACAGTCCCACACACAAAAAAGGTGAGGTAGACACTAGTGATAGAAAAAATATCAATATCCCGCTGGCGGTGTTGGTGATTGTAAAAAAACAAAAACCAAATACCCACAGACCATGCCTTAGAAAGTGTAATAATAACTTGAGCAACTCATGGTAAAGCAACTTATATATGTCAATTAGAGACGGTAATTGTCCCATTAACTGGTATAGTGGTGGCGGCGATGATTGCTGCAAACCCCCTAGAAAACCATGCCATATCGGATTGGGGAATTGCCCTTGAGAGTGATCTATATCCAAGTCGTGGTGTCCTAGTATAGAAACTTGAAACTACAACGGGGAGCAATACGACCAACTTTGCTGTTAGATCCACCCCGACATTGTTTGTTGCCATGTATTGTAGTGAGAGTAGTACTGCTCCCTTTGGATACATACTCATCATCATCATCATCATCATCATCATCATCACATGCAAATTGGACTTTGTTCTTGATGTTAGAACTAGGTTTCTCTTCCGAGGAGGACTTATCAAAGAATAAAAGCTTTGCTGGTTTGTCCATCTTTTCAAACATTTGCTTGAATATTGTAGGGACTATCATAGTCCGACTATGTCATCCGTGTATAATAGTGATGGTCTCTGTTTTTTTTTTTTTTAATCAATTCGTTAATAAAAAACATATAATCTATCAGTGGCGGGTCCAAAAAATTTTCTCAAGGTAGTTATTAAGAAGCTTAAATTAAATAAGATTAAATAAAATCTTGAATTTTATTGACATCACAAGTGTGCATTTGAATAAAGACAAAGTTTGGTTACAAACTTAGTTGTAGCCTAAGGCTATAACTTTACTCAATATATTTGGTATTTATCAATGTATGACCTAAGAGCACTTGCATCAACCCATGTAAAATGGGTTAATGCAAAATTTTGGCAAACAAATCCAAAAAATCACCCCAAATCATCTAAAATTTTGTATTTCCTTCCACAATTACGGTATCCGTGTAAATTTATACTTGTACCATTCATGTGTAAATGGATTATTTTATTCATTTCTTAGTTTTTACTTTTTTGATTAGTTTGCCAGTGATGTGAATGTTTTGAAAAATTTGTTACGTAAAATAAAAAAAATAATTAGGTTTATATACTTAAAAAAAAAATTTACATTAGTTGATATGAATGTTCTAACCAACATAAAATTAAAGTGTTCAATTTAAAGGAAAAAAAAATGATATATCTATAATATTTTTATAACAAAATTATAAGTGGCAAACTATAATTAGTCGGCAAAAATAATTTGCAACATAAAATTTGTTGTAAAATTATTATAAAAATGTTCAAAACATAAAATTACTTAAATAAATAAATAAAGGTACACGCGGTGCTTCACCAATTCACCTTACTTCACCTGACAATGAAGAGCCCGCTCCCTTTTGTAATGAATTTTAAATACAAGTTTCCTGTAGCTAACTTTACTACTTTCACACAATGAAGACACTAAGTCTACATCTGTTATCCACATTGTGTAGCTTATTTCATTTTCTTCCCATTATTATCCTCACTGTCAGGTATGCCACAAGTCCAGGTCCTTCTACCCAACATCTTGGCCACCACCAGACTTCTTTTTGTTGCGAAGATTCTTCACAATTTGGTGTAGCTTGCGAAGAAGCTGATGAGGGGTACCAAGAGTTGTCTTTAATCACTTGTTTGAGGGTATTTTGAGGAATTGACCGCCTAAATTGGTTTAGTGAAAACATGATATTTGCTTCAAATTGGCGTGAATTTGGGGAGGGATATTATATTATATTATTTTTTGTTAAATTTTTTGGGCTAATTTGTCTTGTTTTTTTGATCATTTGGATTGATTTGTATTTATTTGGGCAATTTTTTGTTTAACCTTCAATGGCTAAGATTGTGGAGGGGTCAAATTTTACTTGTAGTGGACTCAAATTTTTTTTAGGGTGGTCAAGAATATTTTTAGGGTGGTGCACAACCCATGTAAATTTAACTTTTTTTAGGGTATATAATTTTTTTTTTTCAATTCAGGGTGGTCACATGACCACTCTAACCAACAAGTAGCACCGCCCCTATAACTTGTTGGATTATAGATTGACCTTAGTAAATTAATTGAATTATCCGAGTTGATTAATTAGGTCAAATTACATGGAATATCATGGAAACACCAACAAATCACCAACAAATCACCAAATAATTACAGTGCAACATAAATTAAATTGATACGGTGATTTATTGACTAATGGGAAAAACCTCTCATAAGGCAAAAACTCAGGTGATTTTCAGGTAACCACCTCCAAGAATCAATAATTAAAAACAAAATAATTACAAGTACAAGGAATCTTACCTCAAACCTGGCCTATCCTAAAGTACTAACCTACAGTTGAATCCTGACGCTAATCCCCAATTGGTCTTGATTTTGTAGAGACTTCTTCTCTTTGCACGAATCTCAATACTTGACTAACTCCCAACAACTTGAAACTTGTTGTTGGATGCGAAGTTATTCAATACACTTGTAGAGAAGGAAGCTGTAAAGGGTGTGGAAACAGAGGCTCATTCCCGAATCAGGCTCGGCCTTTCTGAGGTTAAACCAGCCCAGTTGCGACCCGCATTAACCCGGTGAAATATAATTAGGTATGTATCACCTTGGAAGAATTCCCCGACAAAGACCTATCTTTGCTAAGGACATAAGTTGATGTATTAGGGAACCCACTAATCAAGCATAGGATTCGACATTAGACACAAGTTACTAAGAGATCTTCCTAGTAGTAGGATTCGGTCCCACTTCTAGCATATGATGGGACATTTAGGAATAGTAACATAGAACCATCCCAAGGGTGGAGCGGCCCAAGCACGTGTGGGATATTCCATCATCATGAGGGTTCCATTAAGAGAAGGGTATAAAAAAGGGGAAGAGAAATCTAACTAAGTGTTGGAACAAAAAACATTGGTAAGAGATACACAAAGAAAAGTGAGAATACAATTCTGGGGATAGGGAAGTTCTTGTTAGTTTCAAAATATTTAGGAATAAGTGTTTAGGTTCTAATTTTATGTAAGTTGGCAAACCGAGAACAAAAACATGTCTAGTTTAAGTGTTAGACATTACTCATGATGATTCAAGTCAAGTTTCAAGAATAGTCAAGCTGCAGAAAGAAAAAAGTTAGAATCTCCAAGGCTCGACCAATTGAAAGAAAGGCTTGACCGATCAAAAGTCGTTTTCTGCAAAATTTTAATTATGTCCAAAGCTTACGAAAGCATTTAGGGTTTCAGTCCAACACTAACTAATATAAAAGGAAAATCCTAAATATGTTTCAGAAGTTCTTTGAAGTCTTATGAGTTATTCCTGTAAGATTTATGAGGTTTTTGTAGCCTTCTAACTCAACAAGCATCTACCGAAAAGAAGATCTACATCCAAGAATTGGTGGATTAAGTTGCTGCATACAAGATCATACATAGTTGATGATTTAAAGTTCTGAATGGGATCTCAGAGTCACAAGTGTGGGTGTTTGTGAGTGACAAATTCAGATAGAAGAGTCCGTGAATTGTGCACGTGGTCGTGTGAATAAGTATTACAAGAGGTAACTTTAGATTTAGGGTTTAAATCTATTGTAAAACTTCCATTCTATCATAGTGAATTTGTTGCCTTGAGGATAGATTAGGTTAAATCCTCCCCAAGTTTTTTACCTTGAAACTATTGGTTTCATTAGTTTTCCTATGTCATCATAGTGCTTGTTTTGTTTACTTTTTTGCACTAAGTAATATGATTGTATGTGTTTAATCCAGATCTGAATAATAAACCTAAATATCAACTTGGTTAATTAATTAGGTTAAACAATCTGAGTATTCTAGGGTCTAAACAAACAAACAGTTCTGCTCAGACTTTTGAAAGGGAACTTCAGCTGTTTGAAGGCCTCCTTGGCTGGGTTGAATTTTGACCAGCCCAGTATCAAAGCACTGCTTAGGCATCTCACATTACCCTACAAACCACTTTTGGGACCTCCCATTATGGGTTAAACCCAACCCATAATATAAATTAATTGGGGTTTTGGGGCCAATCAACCCAGGTTTGTTGGGAAAGCACCACCACAAAATATTCTTTATCTTTTTATCTCTACAAATATATCATTCTATTATTTTTTATGTTTGATTAATATTTTTTAAGATGAACCGTATCACTCTAATTTCTATTGTAGTGTGTTATATTTGCCTAATATATAACTAAACTTTATAAGTTTCAAATTTATTATTAAAATTTATCATTTCTTAAGGAATAAGGAGACTATCATGATAATCAAAACTCATCAAAAAATCAAAATGTTATCTTAACTAAAATTAAAATGAAACCAAATGAATAAAAGATAGACTTTATCATAATTTATTATTTAAACAATTGGTAGGTATATTCAAATTCATAGCCATGTATATTGTGTTTTGATATAAACTTAAATTTTCATTTCCAAAAAAAAGAAAAAAAAAAGAACTAAGTATTAAATCAACAACCTAATTTTGAGGCCAAAATGGCCAAATACCACTTATTTTTGAAATTTTTAGCAAAAAAACACTATTTCGGAAATAAATAGGAAACTCCCACTTTTTCTAGAACTCGAGTTTTAGAAACTCGAGTTCCTCATCAATTCTACCACCGTGACACTACTGAGCTAGAATTTCTGCGATTAAAAAAAATTATGTGGTACTCGAGCTTGGTAAACTTGAGTTCCATGCAACACAATACTCGAGTATGTTTTGTAAATAAAATGTAAAAAAAAAAAAATTACCCAGTACTCGAGTTACCAAACTCGAGTACCGTGTAAATTTTTTTTTTTTTGGGATAATCGACAAATAAACATAAAGATAAAAATAAGTGACTTTTTTATATTTTTATTTATTTAAACAGAAGCATTGTAAAATATAGAGATTTTAATTTCAAAATATGAATTTAATTTCTGCATTAATTAAAATTGTTCATTGTTTTCTCATAAAAATTGTTCACTATTTTCTCTATAAACTATTTCTACGATTTTGCATAAAATTATTTTCTGTTCGGCATTATTTAAGAAATTGTTCACTCTCTTTTTTGCATAAATTATTTTATGTTTACTGTTTAAAAAATTGTTCACTGTTTTTTCATAAAACACCTAGTGAAATCGTGTTTTCTAAATTTAAATGCCAAATTTGAATGCTTTTTCATGTTTGAATTTCACAATAATCAAATATATTTTTCTACAATGATAAAATCTGTTTCTACGTTAATAAAATTTTCTCTATGCACATCATATTTACTGTATATTCAAATCTACTTATTGCATTCATAAAATCTGTTTTTTGCATTAATTAAAATTGTTCACTGTTTTCTCATAAAAATTGTTCACTGTTTTCTGCATAAACTGTTTTTAGCATTGGCGCAGTTATTGCACTTAAATGGTTTTTGTGTTTTTTTAAATATGTAACCATATGAATAATGGACAAACTCCATGAAAGAAAAATGAATGATTCGTATAAATCACGTAATGGTAAATGCCTCGAAAAATTTGAATTTGTAAAAAAGTTCGAATTAGTTGAATGTAGAAATTCGAGAAAAATCGATGGAAAATCAATGAACGTACCAAATCGTGAAGGTGTACATAAGATGTACAGATAGTCTAGACTTGTTGAGAAATTTGATTTCGTTGAAAGTACAAAATAATGAAAATTCAATGGAAAAGTATGTACGTTAGATGTATAGATCCTATGAATTTGTTTAAAAATTTGAATTCGTTGAATGTACAAAACTTTGAAAACTCAAGGAAAAATTGTGTACACTAGATGTACAAATAGTACGAATTTGTTGAAAAATTTGAATTTGTTGAGTGTGTAAAATCGTGAAAATTCAAATGAAAATTGAAGAACATACCAAATTGAGTAAACTTAATGGAAAATTAATTATATTAGATGTACAGATCATCCAAATTTGTTTCCAAATTTGAAGTCGTCAAATGTACAAAATTGTGAAAATTCAATTTAAAACTATGTACATCTGATAGATCTGATAGATTCCCGAGATTTGAAAGTTTCATGGACAGACGCAGACAGACTATTACTCATCAGTACTAATTTCCATACCACCGACAGATTAACTTGAGTTAAATTTACCTACTCAGTTTACTTTGCCATGATTCATTTCACCTATAAAAGAGACGGACTACGAAGACAGAAGACAAGTTTCTAAGTTTCTAAGATTCTAAGCTTTTAAGTTCCAAGTTTTAGAAAGCCTTTTGTAATAGCCTTCCCTCTCCCTCAGAAAGACTTTTGTACTCTCTCCCCTCTTGTAATCTTGTAACCTTTCTCTTCAGACAATTTTATTTTCAAGCTTGTATAAAAAACAGCAGTTTGTTTTCAAGTTTATCAAAGATTGAAGTTTTATTCAAGTAAGATTTTACTAGTTTCTATTTTCATATTCCATACTCCATTTTAACCTTATTTTGAATATATCTATTTTGCTATTTACTTCTTTATTATCTATTTTATCATTGTTTATGCTTCCCTATTACTGCAGTGCTTTCTCCTGGGTAGTCATTGGTAGTAGAGCATCCGGATCATAAAACATCTAATGAATAGTGAATAATTTATGCAGAAAAAACAGTGAACAATTTTTCAAATAATGCTAAAGAGAAAATACTTTTATGCAAAATGCTAAAAATAGTTTATGCAGAAAATAGTGAAAATTTTTTATGAGAAAATAGTGAACAATTTCAATTAATGCAGAAAATAGATTTTATGAATGCAGTGAGCAGATTTGGTGTTTAAATTTAGAAAACACAATTTCACTAAGTGTTTTATGAGAAAACAGTGAACAATTTTTTAAACAGTAAATAGAAAATAGTTTATGCAGAAAAGAGAGTGAACAATTTCTTAAATAATGCTGAACAGAAAATAATTTTATGCAAAATCGTAGAAATAGTTTATACAGAAAATAGTTAACAATTTTTATGAGAAAACAATGAACAATTTTAATTAATGTAGAAATTAAATTCATATTTTGAAATTAAAATCTCTATATTTTACTATTGTAGGGGCTCGTTTTGTCGTAGATCCCCCAACAATACATTTCTTTAGAGAGTGGGACGAAGGGTTTGGCGCTAACAGGCTTGCCACCGGTTCCCCAGAGGCTCCCTTCTTCGAGGGGACTTAGCCCTGTTCTTCTTGGCTTGGGGTTGCTCCTCGGACGGCCGAGGAGCCCCCCATTCTGAAGGGCACCTTGCATTATATATCTCCTTCGGTCGATCCTAGCCTTCCAACTGTCGATCATCCAGACCACTGCTTAAGGACCTGTCCCATCAGCCACGCTCCCCACCTTACTGTGGGTCGCAGCACCCAAGGTTGCGCTGTTCAGGAGTCCTCTCAGCATTAATACTGCCAGGGGAGTTAGGTAGATGCATTAAGTGTGGATGTGACCACCTATACTGGGTTTGTCCCCCACCTGGGATTAGGATAGGTATGCCGAGGAAGGGGGCGTCCTCGGCGTGGGCCCAGAGGGCTAAAAGCCCCTAGACAACTGCCTGGGACAACCATCACTCCTCGGCATGGGCCTTGGGCCAGCCTAAAGGTGGGCCGAGACTTCCAGGCCCACGGGCCCCACAACTATGCTTCTATTTAAATAAATAAAAACATAAAAAAGCCACTTATTTTTATCTTTATGTTTATTTGTCGATTATCCCCAAACAAAAAAAACAAAAAAAAAAAAAAATTACACAGTACTCTAGTTTACTAAACTCGAGTACCATGTAAATTTTTTTTTTCTGCATTTTATTTACAAAACGTACTCGATCCTGGAATACTCAAGTATTGTGTTGCATGGAACTCGAGTTTACCAAGCTCGAGTACCACATAATTTTTTTTAATCGCATAAATTCCAGCTCAGCAGTGCTACAGTGGCGGAATTGATGAGTGATAAGACAAAATTATGACTCAAAAAGCACCCCATGCTTAACCCGTTAGGCTCCGCTCAGCATGGAGCCTACAGCTCATGCTGATGGGCTAGATTATAAAGGAGGCTGAAGACCCTGAAGTTGTCGGATCATGACAGGCTGACGTGGTAGGAGATCCGCGAAGAACCCTGAAGGGCTGACTCCCTTATAAGGCTGACGACCCTTCCTGATTAAAGGGAATAGGGCAAACTGACGGTCTTGTAGCCGACGGGTCTAAGAAAACCATGACTTGGCCACCACGCATAAATAATAAAGAGATGACTTGTATTCCACGTTCAATATTAGAGTCCTATAAGGAAAGGATTCCGCATTCAACGCTCATAAGGATTCCTATAAGGAAAAGACTTCTACTCCAAGAAAGAGAGGTCCACCCTTTACTACTATAAAAGCCCCAATACCCTCAGAAATCGAGGTACGCATAATTCACCCCTCTCTAGCACTCTAGAGTTGAAAGAAGTTCTAACTTGACCTTCGGAGGGTATTTGGCCTGCACCACACCGGTGCTCTCTGTTAGGTCTTCTCCTTTTTGTTGTGCAGGTGTCGTTTCTAGTGTACAAGCATTGTGCAACTCACTGGTGATATTTTCGGCATCATCAGTTGGCGCCGTCTGTGGGAGACAGACACATAAGCCATACTATCGTTTCCCGGACTAAAGGGTTGCATGGTACTCACTCGCTCGATGGAAACTACTAACGACGTTCAAGGAGAGGAACCACCCATGACTGCCCTCGAGAGACAAGTTCGGACTCTCGGTGCCGCCGTGGAACGTCTCACCAAACAAAACCATGACTTGGAAGAACAGCTGCGCCAGAAGAATGCAGCACTGAATGACCAACAAGAAGATCAGGAAGGGACCAGCACTCTAAAGAAAAATCAGGAGAAACCTGAAGGCAGCCACGCCCCAAGCAAACCGGAGAGGCAGAACTTGAGCATGCCATCCCTCACGGATGTGACTCCACCACATATTATCGCAGAGATGCAGGCAATGAGGGAACAAATGGAGGTTATGATGAACGCGCTCAAGGGGTGAGTTTCCAGTGATCTTGACGATTTAGTCAACCGCACCGACTCGCCCTTCACTGCGGCCGTGAACTCCTTCCCCCTACCCCACAAATTTCGCATGCCGCATATAGACAGCTATGACGGAGTAAAGGATCCTCTGGACCATCTAGAAACTTTCAAGACCCTAATGCATCTTCAGGGGGTAGCAGACGAGATCATGTGCAGGGCCTTCCCCACAACACTCAAAGGCCCCGCAAGGGTATGGTTCAGTCGATTGACGCCCAACTCCATCAGCACCTTCAAGGAACTAAGCGCTCAGTTCACCATACACTTCATTGGGGGACACGGGTGTAAGAAGTCCATGGCATGCTTGATGAGTATCAAGCAACGAGAGGATGAGACGCTGAGATCCTACATAACGTGCTTCAATAAGGAAGCGCTATCGATTGACGAAGCCGATGACAAAATACTTGTAGCAGCCTTCACAAATGGGTTGCGAAAGGGTAAGTTTTTGTTCTCCCTATACAAAAACGACCCGAAGACCATGTCGGAAGTACTCTACAGGGCCACTAAGTATATGAATGCTGAGGACGCGCTACAGGCCCGGGAAGAGAAGCCAAGAAAAAGGGAGAGGCAGGAAGATGCACGACAAGATCAAGGGCGGAAGAGGCCGAGAACAGGAGATCGAAGGGACGAGAGGCGTTCTAAACCTCCGGGAGGAAGGTTCACAAGCTTCACCCCGCTGACCACCCCGATAGATCAAGTCCTAATGCAAATCAAGGACGAAGGGGCTCTGACCTTCCCTGGAAAGCTGAAGGGAGATCCTAGCAGGCGTTCTAGAGACAAATACTGCCGCTTCCACCGAGATCACGGCCATGACACAGCCGATTGTTACGACTTGAAGCAGCAGATTGAGGCCTTCATAAGACAAGGGAAATTACAGAAGTTTGTAAGCAAGGAAAGAACGGATCCACCTCTTCAAGAACAGCCCCCCCGACGGGATAATGACCGCCCTAGACCTCCCATTGGCGACATAAGGATGATTGTAGGAGGGACGGCTACCAGGTCATCCAAAAAGGCTCGGAAGACATACCTCAGGATGGTCCAGAACGTCCAGCTGACGAGCTCAGTACCAAAAATAGCACGAAGAGAAAGCCCCGTCATCAGGTTCTCCGAGGAAGATGCGCGACGTCTTCACCATCCGCACGACGACGCGCTTGTTATCAGCCTACAAGTGGGGGACTACAACTTACACCAGGTGTTGATCGACAATGGGAGCTCGGTGGACATCCTGTACTACCCGGCATTCTAGCAGATGGGAATCAGCAGAGAACGATTGATTCCGACGAATGCCCCACTCGTCGGTTTTGGAGGAACGAGGGTGTTTCCCCTGGGCGCGGTCACATTGTTTGTAATGGCAGGCGACTATCCTCAGCAGATCACAAAGGACGTGACGTTCCTCATGGCCGACTGTTCGTCCGCCTACAATGCTATCTTAGGGCGACCCACCCTCAATTCATGGAAGGCGGCGACCTCGACTTATCATTTAATAATCAAGTTCCCTACCGAATACGAGGTAGGGGAACTACGCGGAAATTAGGTGGCCGCACGCGAATGCTACGTGGCTACGATGGAAATGGATGATCACCTCCAAGCCATGAGCATAGAAGAGCATCGAAGTACGACGGAGCCCGTTGAGAAGCTTGAAGAAATATCCTTTGACGACTCCAGACCTGACCAAACAACAAAGATTGGGACCCTTGCAAGTCCCATGGTCCGACAAACACTTACAGCCTTCCTCAGAGAAAATCGGGACGTATTCGCCTAAAGTCACGAGGACATGCCAGGAATAGACCCTTCAGTCATGGTGCATAAGCTGAATGTATCACCCTCCTTTCCACCCGTCCGGTAAAAGAAGCGGGTGTTTGCCCCCGAACGAGATCGAGCCATAGCTGAAGAAGTCCGCAAGCTACAGGAGGTAAACTTTATTAGAGAAATTTACTACCCCGACTGGCTAGCCAACGTAGTGATGGTCAAGAAAGCTAGCGGGAAGTGGAGGATGTGCGTAGACTTCACCGATCTAAACAGAGCGTGCCCCAAAGATAGCTACCCTCTCCCGAGGGTCGACACTCTAGTAGAGTCTACAGCTCAACACCAGCTTCTAAGTTTTATGGACGCTTTCTCCGATTACAACCAAATCAAGATGCACGAAGCCGATCAAGAGAAAACTTCATTCGTGACCAGCCAAGGCCTCTTCTGTTACAAGGTAATGCCATTTGGTCTAAAAAATGCAGGCGCAACATACTAGAGGCTTATGAACAAAATGTTCGCACCACAGATCGGGAGAAATGTCTAAGTCTACGTAGATGATATACTGGTGAAAAGCCGAAGGGAGGAAGATCACTTGGAAGACCTCAGGGAAACATTCGACACTCTTCGCTCTTACAACATGAAGCTGAATCTAGGAAAGTGCGCCTTCGGGGTGACGGTAGGAAAATTCCTAGGATTCATGGTTTCCCAAAGGGGCATCGAAGCCAACCTGGACAAGATCTGAGCTATAATAGAGATGGCACCACCAAAAAATGTGAAGGAAGTACAAAGCCTTAATGGCAAGATAGCAGCACTAAATAGGTTCGTGTCAAGGGCAACGGACAAATGCTTACCGCACATTGAAGAGATCTTTCGAGTGGACTGCCGAGTGCCAACAAGCGTTCGAGAAATTGAAAACTTATCTCTCTTCCCCCCCCACTGCTGAGTCCCTCGCAACCGGGTGAAGAACTTTTTCTCTATCTTGCCGTCTCCCCAGCTGCCGTCAGCGCCGCCTTGATCAGAAAAGAAGATAGAGTGCAGAAACCTGTGTACTACACTAGCCGAGCGCTACGCGAAGCCGAAGAAAGACATCCGCCCATGGAAAAACTCGCATTTGCACTGGTTATAGCAGCACCCAAACTAAAGCCGTACTTTCAAGCCCACACGATGATCGTCCTAACTGACAAGCCTTTGCGATGGGCAATGAGCAACCCTGAAGCTGCTGGGCGATTGGCACTATGGGCCATAGAATTAAGCGAGTTTGACATCCAGTACCGCCCGCGAACCGCCATTAAAGGACAGGTCGTTGCAGATTTCATAATTGAGTTTACAAATGGCGAGGACAGGGGGGCAGAAGAATCTCCCCAATGGAGCATACATGTAGACGGATCCTCCAACAGGCAAGCTGGGGGGGCCGGCATCGTACTACACTTACCCGAAGGAGACATGGTCGAGTGTATGATCTGCCTTGAGTTCCCTACCACCAACAACGAGGCGGAGTACGAAGCTCTGATAGCAGGGCTTGACCTCGCCAAAGCTGCAGGAGCCGAAAGAGTGATCATTCACTACGACTCTCAAGTCGTGGTCAACCAGATAAATGGGGATTATGAGTGTAAAGGCGAAAGGATGAAAAAATATCTGGACCAAGCGAGGTGGAGGGTTAACGAGCTGAAGGCCGAAATTACATAGATCCCCCGAGGAGAAAACGAGCAAGTTGATTGCCTAGCCAAAGCCGCTTCAGCCGAACATATGGCCACCCTTAGTAACGTACTCTCTTTCGTTCAGCTCTCTCCACTTGTAAGTTCTGTCGATGTACAGGAGCTTGGTTCCGAAAGCAATTGGACTGCGCCATTAGTTTCCTAATTGAAGAACGGCGTATTACCAGATGGAAAGGAAGCTGCAAGAAAACTGAAGGTCCAAGCAGCGAGGTTCGTCCTGATAAGAGATGTCTTATACAAAAGAGGCTTCTTCCGCCCTTACCTAAGATGCTTAGGCCCTGAAGAAGCAGACTACGTCATGAGAGAGATGCACGAGGGAATCTGTGGAAACCACTCAGGGTCGAGGTCATTAGTACACAAGCTAGTACGAACGGGGTACTTTTGGCCAACCATGCAGAAGGATGCCGAGGCCTATGTAAAGAAATGCAACAAGTGCCAAAGGTTCAGCAATGCCGTCAGACAACCACCTGAAGAACTTACCCCGATGACGGCGCCATGGTCGTTCGCTCAATGGGGACTAGACATCATGGGACCGTTTCCTACGGCAATACGACAACTGAAGTTTCTAGTAGTGGGCATCGACTACTTTACGAAGTGGGTAGAAGCTAAAGCCTTGGCCACCATTACGGAGAAGAACGTGCGCAGTTTCGTTTGGCGATGTATCATATGCAGATTTGGCATCCCTAGAGTCTTAGTCTCGGACAATGGGAAACAATTCGACAACGATTCCTTCCGGGATTTCTGCTCGCAATTAGGGATACGGAACCACTACTCCTCCCCTGCCTACCCTCAAGTCAACGGACAGGTCGAAGTCACGAACCGATCCTTGCTGAAGATTATCAAGACTCGGCTCGAGGGGGCAAAGGGTATATGGGCTGAAGAGTTGCCAAGCATACTTTGGGTCTACAGGACTACGACAAGGACACCAACAGGGGAGACACCATTCCGACTAACATACGGGAACGAGGCAGTCATCCCAGCCGAAGTTGGCCTCACAAGCTACAGGGTGCACAACCATGACGAAAGGAAAAATGACGAGGCCATACGTCTACAACTCAATCTGGTGGACGAAGTCAGGATAGCGGCAGAACAAAGGCTCGCACGGTACCAGGATTGCATGGCCAAACACTACAACTCCCGGGTCAGGCACAGAGACTTCCAGGTTGGAGACCTCGTTCTAAGAAAAGTCATGGGCGCAGCAAGAGACCCAACCCAAGGAAAACTCGGTCCGAATTGGGAAGGACCTTATTGAGTCATGGCGTGGCAGAGGAAGGGCACCTACCATCTGGAGACACTGGACGGACGGAAGCTACCACATCCTTGGAATGCTGAACACTTGCGAAAGTACTACCAGTAGAGGCGATGGTGTGAAGAACAACACCCCTCTTTTTTATTCTTAGTTCACTCAGATTTACTGTTTACTTTAAGTATTCGCTACAATAAGCCCAACGGGCATGTTTTTTATTTCGGTTTTGCTACAATAAGCCCAAAAGGGCAGGTTTTTGTTTTTGAACTACTTTTTATATAGATGCATGGCAATAAGAGGAATTTATTCAGAACTACTGAACGACGAAATAACCAAGTCCACAAGATGGACAAAGCAATAAAGCTGACGGTCTAATAAAAGACCGACGAAATGGCCAAGTCCACAAGATGGACAAAGCAATAAAGCTGACGGTCTAATAAAAGACTGACGAAATGACCAAGTCCACAAGATGGACAAAGCAATAAAGCTGACGGTCTAATAAAAGACCGACGAAATGACCAAGTCCACAAGTTGGACAAAGCAATAAAGCTGACGGTCTAAATAAAAGACTGACGAAGTGGCTAAGTCCACAATAAACTCAGCTATTAAGCTGACGGTCTAAAAAAGACTGACAAGCTGTCCAAGTCCACAAGTGGACGAATCTATAAGGCTGACGGTCTAAAAAGACTGACAAGCTGTCCAAGTCCACAAGTGGACGAATCTATAAGGCTGACGGCCTAAAAAGACTGACAAGTTGCCTAAGTCCACAAAGTGGACGAGCCAAATAGCTGACGGTCTATTAAAAGACCGCCAAATCCATAAAAATGGGCAAAGCCTAGAGCGACGGACTCAACCAAAGAAAAATAAATAAGAAGTCGTCGAATGACTTCACCTCAAAGGGGAAAAGGCTTTGCAAATAAGTCGAAGCTGACGGCTTCACTAAGCCAACGGCCCTAACACTATAGTCGAAGCTAACAGTATTAGTAAGCTGACGGATACACAGGTCCAAGGGTGTGTAAAGATGAGTAGGCTGACGACCCCAACCTACGACAGGGAAGTAGCCTTAGCATCCACAAAGCAAGAAAAAGAAGCACAAGATACAGTGCAAAAGCGACGAGTGCCAATAACATGAATAATAATGTAACACTTACAAGCAAAAAACCCAAAAAACATAAGGGCACTTAAAAGCATTGTTTACAAAACAGAATGTAAAAACTACAAAGATAAGGCCAACACTATGCGGGAGCGTCCTTAGAGACCCCGTCATCTTTTTTCTTGGAATTTACATCCTCTACATCCGAAATTTTAACAAACGGGTTGGAAGCAGGAACAGGAGGATTGGTAGCAGGCTGGGCCAAGACAACGCCACTATCTTCATGTGGGGGGGCATCCTCGGAGTCGTCACCATCAACAACGACGGCGTCATTAGCAGGCATCATCGGAGGAGCGTCGTCTAAGGAGATCCCAGACAGATCCAACTCAGGAAAGGCTGACGCAACTTGCTTAAGACATTCGTCAAAACCAGTACCGTAGTATCCACCACAGAAATCAATGAAGGAATCGGACGCCTTGAATTTTTGAACCGCGTCAGCCCTAGACTGCTCCACTTGTTTACGAAGGGCCGTCAGTTCTTGCTCTAACCTCTCCTTCTGACGGTCTGCCTCTCCAAGCTTCTCCCTAGTCTCCTGCAAATCAACGTTCAAAAGACGGACGGCCTCCTTGTACTGAGCCTGCTGATCTCACATATTAGCATTATATTTATTGACGCGAGTGACAACACCCTCCTTGGCCACGCACCGGTCCTGAAGTGCCTTTACGCGAACCAAGGCCTAGAAAAGAATATCACCGTCAGTCATTAAATAGGAAAAAAGACAAGGGAAAAGCCAGTTGAGAGAGACGGCTTACCCGTGTGAGATCAAACAAAGCTGACGCCCCTAGCTCCTTCATCCCCAACAGAGCACAAGGATCTATGTCTGTCGGTTTTACAAGCCATTCTACTGTTTCAACGGCAAAATCTTTGTGCGTCAACAGGCA
This sequence comes from Quercus aquifolioides, assembly GCA_019022515.1. Lineage (NCBI taxonomy): Eukaryota > Viridiplantae > Streptophyta > Magnoliopsida > Fagales > Fagaceae > Quercus > Quercus aquifolioides. Next base: position 98,507,649 of record CM032327.1, on the reverse strand, counting down.
ACGGGGCCCTTTCAAGATGGGACCAGAAGAAATCATCACACCTTTCCCTGCCCTGTGGCCTGACTTGGGGGTTGACTTCTCGGGGAGCTCATTCCCAGGAGTGACGGCTGCCTTTTTAAGGGGACGGTTGACATTCCCGTCGGGTTTCCTTTTTAAAGAACCCTTAGTGACGGTCTGGGGGGCAGACGAAGGTGTCATCTCCCCCTTTGCCTTCCTTTCCTCCTTCTGACGGGCAGCGGCAGCCCTTATCCGTTGCTTAGCTACGTCCATCTCTGCAAAAGAGACATATAAGAAGAACTGACGACAAAAAAGCTGAAATAATGGGACCGTAAGATCAAGCCACTCACGATGACGGGAAAATTCTTCTAACTTGCGAGCCTCAGGCGTCGGTTCAGGACCCCCGCAGTACGCGTGAAGAGTGTCGAGAGTAATTAAATCTCGACACGATCGCTCTTCCAAAGGAATCTCTAAAACCCGACGGATGAAATCTTCCTGCTCGTCGGTTACTAGGGGACGAGTGTGGGCTGAAAAAGAAAAGCAAGTTGACAACGTTAAAACCATTAAGTTATTACATGTAAAAATTGACAGGTACAAAAGCTGACGGCTAAAACCTGACTCCCTGACAAACGCCCAAGTATTATCAAAATAACCATGAGGTATCGTCTCCCATTCTTCTTGACGGCACACCCAGTCCGTCCCTTCAACAAAAAAGAACCTACTCTTCCAGGCTCTATTAGAGTCTGGCATCTCAGACACCAATCTCAAATCTTTCTCCCTGACGGCAAAGTGATACATCCCCTTGGAAGAAGAAAGGTGCCGAGGCCTGTAGCAATAAAAAAATTCGTCTAAGGAAAGCTGACGGTGCCCTCTACTTAAACGACCCTACAATATCTCAGCACCAATAAAGATCCTCCACGAGTTTGGAGCAATCTGACTAACGGACAAACCAAGGAAATCAGCCAGCTGACGGTGTAAGGTCATCAGGGGCAGTTTGAGCCCCGCAGCAAACATGACGTCATACATACCAACATCTGCAGTTCTTCCCGTGTAACATTTCTCACCATCCCTAGGTAGACGGATGGGAATATGGTCGGGGATTTGGAAGCAGACGCGTAACTCTTTAAAAATTTTGTCAGTCATTTTTGGAAGAAACTTATTTACGACCCACTCCTTAGGAAGGATGAAGGGACGGTTACCTCCAGGACTTCCAGAAGTCCCTTCACAAGACCCCTCGTCACCTTCATCCCCGTCACCACCTCTCTCTCCTACCTCAACATCACTCTCCTCACCTACTACCTCCTCCTGCCCTCCGTCTCCATGACTTTCTACCTCTTCGTCAGGAGTTTGGGCTGACATCTCCTTCTTTGACGACCAGGAAAAGCTCCTGGACTCACTACCTGAACCAAATACCTCGTCGTAGCCCGCTCCATCGCGGACTGACGACCGGTCACCCGACGCGTCACTCGAAGTCACCTACAAGTGACGGGTGTAATCTAAGCACCTAGGATGACGACCTCACTTTAAAGAAATCAATTGAAATAAAGTATGTACAAAGAAAGAAAAGGAACTTACAAGTTTCTCAGAAAAGGCGACGGTTGAAGAAGTGACGATAGAAACGTAAGCTACAGGATTGACAGAATGTGGGCGACGGGTTTACTCTCCAGGAATCAGTGAAAGTGAAATAGGAAAAATGAGGAGAGGTGGACCCTATATATAATAGGGAAAATGCACGGAAGACGAAGTGACGCCTTCGTCCAGAAGCGGAGCCAACCTGAGCGCGCCACGTGTCCAAGCATTTAATATTAGTTGCTCGAAGTGTCACCTTTGAAATATTTTCTCTCTCCTGGCCTAAATGGAAATTAACAACGAAGATAATGCAACTCCATAACCCGTCAGTTATAACTGACGGAGATATGGAGTAGGGGGCAACTGATAAGACAAAATTATGACTCAAAAAGCACCCCATGCTTAACCCGTCAGGCTCCGCTCAGCATGGAGCCTACAGCTCATGCTGACGGGCTAGATTATAAAGGAGGCTGAAGACCCTGAAACTGACGGATCACGACAGGCTGACGTGGTAGGAGATCCACGAAGAACCCTGAAGGGCTGACTCCCTTATAAGGCTGATGACCCTTCCTGATTAAAGGGAATAGGGCAAACTGACGGTCTTGTAGCCGACGGGTCTAAGAAAACCATGACTTGGCCACCACACATAAATAATAAAGAGATGACTTGTATTCCACGTTCAATATTAGAGTCCTATAAGGAAAGGATTCCGCATTCAACGCTCATAAGGATTCCTATAAGGAAAAGACTTCTACTCCAAGAAAGAGAGGTTCACCCTCTACTACTATAAAAGCCCCAATACCCTTAGAAATCGAGGTACGCATAATTCACCCCTCTCTAGCACTCTAGAGTTGAAAGAAGTTCTAACTTGACCTTCGGAGGGTATTTGGCCGGCACCACACCGGTGCTCTCTGTTAGGTCTTCTCCTTTTTGTTGTGCAGGTGTCGTTCGAGCGTACAAGCATTGTGCAACTCACTGGTGATATTTTCGGCATCATCAATGAGGAACTCGAGTTTCTGAAACTCGAGTTCTTGAAAAAGTGGTAGTTTCCTATTTATTTCCGAAACAGTGTTTTTTGCTAAAAATTTCAAAAATAAGTGGTATTTGGCCATTTTGGCCCAATTCTGAACCTAACATGTTGTCATTGCCAATGAACTGTACGGATGAAATGTAAATGCAAATCACTTTTAGACATAACATCGGGTCTTGGAACAAAAATGTTTTGACAAATATAGACAATCCTAAAAAGTAATATCCAATAACTTTTCCATGATAACCAATTCAAGGGGGAAAAAAGAACCTTCTCCGTGATCACTACTAACCAAAATTCAATCAAAACTATAAAAGGGAGATCAAAGACTTTGTAATGGAAAATTAAAAAAAAAAAAAATACAATAGCAAAAAACATATTTAAAAAAAAACCATAAACCTTAATTAGAATTATAAGAAATAACAAAAATTCACAGAGAGAGAGAGAGAGAGAGAGAGAGAGCTCACAATTAGGTGTAATGGTGAAGTAAAGAGTAGCGAGGAGGTAAAGAGGAAAGGAAAATGTTGGAGGAAGTGTAAACGTAGGTGTGGATTAATAGGGAAAAGAGGAGGTTTTTTTTTATTTTTTATTTATTTATTATTTTTTTTTAATTGAGAGTAGTGAGAAGAAAAGCTTAAAAGAGAAAAAAGAGGTAGAAAATAAGTGGATGATGTGGCTCACTGATTGAGTAGCAAAATTTATTGCATAAATTAGTGTGTATATATATATATATATATAGAAGGATGGAAGGAAAATGACACTCAATATTAAAAGGAGTTTTCAATATAGACAATTAGAGTTTATGATAGGCGTGTAATGCATCACATTGGCCACAAAGAATTAGTTTTGCAATAGACAATCAATAAGGATGGAAACTCAAAAAAAAAAAAAAAAAAAAGTAATGTGGCTCAATAGGAGCATAGAAATAATAAATGTTACGCTTCAGTTTTTAGATATATATAGCAGCATTAAAATGAGTTAGAAAACTATTGTTTAATTTCCTTTATTTAGCTTGGTGGAGATAGAATATTAAAAAAAAAAAAAAAAAAAAACTTTATCAATATTTGAATTACCTTTTTTAGCTTGACGTGAAATAGAGGATTTTTTTTTTTCTTTTTCTAGAAATACAAAATAACTTTATTTCATATGAAGCTAAATAAGAGAAGTCAAAACTACAGACAAACAAATACTTTACGGGTATGTTGTAAATACTAGTGAATAAACATCAATATCTTATACCCATAAAATACACAAAAATGTGAAAGGGGAAATAAATTTGATGCGTGGCTATCAATATAATAATAATTAGAAAGGATGGATTTCTAATTTTCTATCTTTAATCACAAATTCACGATGTAGAAGTAAAGCAATAAGCCATAAGCCACCACTGGGTGCCTCAAAGACTTGGACGAGTAGCTTAGCCAAAAAAGAAAAAGAAAAAAAGAAAGTCAATTAGTTAAAATTTAAATAAACAATTCATTTTGAATAATACATCCGCAGGAGGTGCTAGTTTACCCAACGCTCATTGAGCTTTCTAAATAACACATCATATTAATCGCTTATTTATGTTTTTATCTTAATTAAACATGCAAAATGCTGTGTGCTTGGTTTATACAAAATTGATAGATAATAAAATTTTGCCTCATATCCAAATCTGAGCAACAAAGGATGGGTAAAGCTGTCACTCTAATAATCTATTTTCTCATACAGTTCCACACTCAAAAAAGGTGAGGCAAACACACTAGTGATAATTTGTTATCTAATCCTATAAACAAAGGGAAATAGAAAGAAAATCAATATGCTTCTGGCGGTGGTGGTGATTGTAAAAAAAAAAAAAAAAACCCACAAACCATGCCATTTCGGATTGGGAAATGCCCTTGAAAGTCTAATTATAACTTGAGCAACTCATGGTAAGGCAACTTATATCCATCAATTAGAGGTGGTAATTGTCCCAATAACTGGTTTAGTGGGTAATAGGATTGTATTTTTGTGGAGGTTTCGATAGAAAACATCCATCTAGTGATGGCGGCGGCGATGATTGCTGCAAACCCCTTAGAAAACCATGCCATATCGGATTGGGGAATGCCCTTGAGAGTGATCTATATCCAAGCTGTGGTGTCCTATGATAGAAACTTGAACTATTACTGGGTGCGACACGACCAACTTTGCTGTTAGATCCACCCTGACATTGTTTGTTGCCATGCATTGTAGTGCGAGTAGTTCATGCAAATTGAACTTTGTTCTTGATGTTAGAACCTGTTTTCTCTTTCGAGGGGGACTTCTCAAAGAACAAAAAGCTTTGCTGGTTTGTCCATCTTTTTCAAACATTTACATGAGCAGTGGCGCGACGCCACGTTGGTCTCAGGGTGTCTCTTAAAAAAAAAAAAAAAAAAATTATATATAATAATTAAATTTTTTTTATTTGTTTACCTTAAAAAAAATTAGGAACACCCTCAAATAAATAAATAAAAATTTATTTGATCTACTTTCAAGCAAAAAAAAAAAAAAAAGCCCAAAAATAATTTGAACTAAAATCTGAAAAAAAAAAAAAAAAATTGTAACAGAGAGGAAGCCCACCAGGAAAAAAAAGCCCAACATCAATCAGTAAAGCAAACCCAATCTAAAACAAGGTAGCAAACCCAACAGATTACAGTAGCAAACCCACAGATTCTCCAAAAAAAAAAAAAACCAAACAAACCAAAACCCAATATTACTGAAATCAAAAACACAACGGACGGCGCTTGAAAGAAAGAAAGAAACCTAACCTAAAGTCTAAAGAAAAAAACCAAACCCATAAACCCAATATACTGAGCTCCAGAACGCCAGGACCAACGGATCACTGGATCGGGCCTCAAACTCGAGCTCCAGAACGGCAGAACACTTCAGATCGGAGATCGGATCGGTCTTCCTCGCCTCGACGTGCTGCCCGAGTCCCGACGGCGTCGCCCCTCAGCCTCGGGCCTCCCTGCTCCATCAACCTCAAGGTATTTCATCTGTCTCAGTCTCTCTCTATCTTAGTCTCTCTCTCTTCATCTCAGTCTCTCAGTCTCTCTCTCAGTCTCACTCTCTCTCTCTCTTCATCTCAGTCTCTCAATCTCTCTATCTCTTCATCTCACAGTCTCTCTTTATTAATGTTTACCCTGTTTTTGGCTTTATCCGGTGTTGGTGTTGTTATTTTATTTTATTGTATTTTATTTTGGTTAATCAGGTGCATATATAAACAACAAAAAGCAAGTGTGTGCTGTGTGCTATGCTAGTGCATTATCCGGTGTTGGTGTTGTTTTTTTATTTTATTTTATTTTGGTTAATCAGGTGCATATATAAACAACAAAAAGCAAGTGAGTGTTGTATGCTATGCTAGTGCAAGTTAATAATTAATAAATATGGTTGTGTGTTGTGTGCTAATTGATTAGTTCAACTAATGGTCACAAAATATGTAATAAATCACTATTTTTTTAAACTTGGACTTAAGTTATACGGCCTATATATTTTTGTTGCACAATTTATTATTATTTTTTTTTGTTAAGTAATAGTGTGATATTCCAAGTATCAAACAACAATAGTAATTAGTTGAACTAATTAATTTTGTTTGTTTGGAATATTAATTAACCAATAATTAATTGGAAAAAGCAACTAATAAACAATTATTAATAATTTACTTAACCAATACATTATAAAAGACAAATAAATTAAATTATGTTAGGCTAAACAACAATTAATAATTTTATAATTAATGAAACAACAATATAACAAATTATAGTTTATAAAAAACAAACAAATTAATGAAACAACTAAACAACAATACATTTGGGTAAAATTCTTGGAGCCGCCACTGGGAAAAATTATGCTCCTTAAGGAACACCCTGGAAAAAATTCCTGGAGTCACCACTATACATGAGTATTATAGATTCTCAAAAAAAAAAAACATGAGTATTATAGGGACTATATGTCACCTGTATAAAATAGTGATGGTCCCCTAGCCTTTTTTGTTTTGAATCAATATTGACAGAATTCACTCATAATTAAAATACATGATATATAAAAATTAAATTCATCACATATATGTGACAAAATATGGTACAAGTGAAAAAGAGAAAGAACATTATAAAAATAAAAATAAATAATAAAAAAGAAGAAGAAAAGGACACGAAATTGAGCATGAGTACTCGTGTGTATGTGTATAGATATCATTCACCAATTCTAGCTATATATATATATATATATATATTATTAAAAAACATGTAACCAAAGATTTACTGAATATAATGCAATTATACCATATTGATTGAGAGAAAGAGAGGCGATTACAAATAAATATTTACACAAACATGTCTTTATTTGTTATTTATTTATAATAACAACAAGAGGTAGCAATTGAGCAACAAGTACCTTGGCAGAACTCTTTTTATTATAAATTACATATACATTATGTTGACGTGATCTCACCAACTATAACATAAGTAATAAAGACTAGCTTCCCCACTTTGTTAGTGGTATCGGATATTGGTGATTCACTGGAGCTCGAACTATATTCTTGTTCACATTCTACAGATTTCAGAACTGCTTCTGTAAGTAAATTTGTCGCTTCTGTATAAGACTTTGAAGACGCAGCTGCGTATGCAGCTTTAAATTTCACTGCTACTTCATTAAAATCGGTTTGGCAATTTTGAAGTCGAGTCTTATCCAGTGGATCTGTGAGTGTATTAAGAATACCTGGGATTTGGTCAAGGGTAGTTTGTACTAGATTAGTGTTTATAGAAATAGAAATGAGGACTAGACCATCTGGATTAACTGTATAAGTACGTGGGTCTGAACGTAAAGTTGATGAGCAAAGATCATAGTCCGTGGACTTCTTGCAAATCTTTTCCAGGAAGGCTTCGTCAAACCACCCTTGGTTTGCTGCATTTGAAACTTGGTAGAAAAGAGAGGTGACTAGTAGAGGGATTACCAAGATTGATAGGCAACTAATTGGAGAGGCCATTTTCTTTTTCTTTTTTCTAAGTTCTTTGTCAAGATTGATATTATTGATTGATCTTTTGACTTATTAGTTATAGTATCTTAGGTTGGCGTGAGATAGAGTAGTTTTCCAGAAAAATTTTCAGGAAAAAAACTCTATGAAAAACTTCTCTATCTCACGCGAAGTTAAATAATGGAAGTTAAGAGATAATTTTCCTTTAGCCTATTATTTTTTGATATGACCAAGCATAGGAAAACACGAAAAACCAACGAAGCAAGCAGCATTACATTTTTTGGTAAATGAATCATTTTCTAAAAATAATATTTTTAGAAAGTTATCTCATTTTCCTATATTTGGTAGCAACCTTAAAATAAGTTGAAAAATTATTGTTTAATTTCTTTTATTTAACTTGGTATGAGATAAAATTGTTTTCTAGAAGGAAAACAAGATCTATGTTTGAATTCTTTTTTTTTTTAGCTTGGCTTAAAATAAAGTTGTTTTCTAGAAAACAACTGTATCTCCTACCAAGCTAAATAAGAGAAGCCAATAGATGGTTTTCCTTTAACACATTTTTTTTTTCTTTTTACTGATACTACCAAGTACAGAAAAGTTAACGCAGAAAAATATTTTTACACAAGGTTTTTCATCAAAACAACTAGTTAACAGCTCATGCAATGCATAAGAAACTTCAATAAAATATGATATTAAAAAAAAAAAAAAAAATTTATCTCTATTTTATTTGTTATATAAGCTAGTTTTTAACCTGTGCGAACCTTTACCTACTTTACATCTCATTTTCTCAAAGAACTCAATCTTGAAACATACAACCTAAATTTAAGAAATGCAAACCTTAAGATTTAAACAGATTTTAATCTTTCATTATTTGCACATTTTAAACAAGTTTTTGTTGAAGAGCCCTATGACTTAAACAAATATGTGCAATTTTCAATAATTATTCTTTGTGATTATTTGAATTACAATTATTTTATATTGTAAAATTAATCAAACGTAAAGAGCTGAAAACTCCAAATATAACACAACACTTTCATGTTGAGTTTATGCACACAGACCCTCCATTTTTTTTTTTTTTACAATAAACTTATAAGATATTAAAGAAAAAGAAAGTGTTAAAATTTGATAGAAGTGATAGAAACAAAGAGTAACTTTTTTTTTCTAGGAATATCATTCAAACCAAGCACAACTACAAAGAACAATAAGTAATATATAGAACAATTTAAATTAATAAGAACAATGTCTTTTAAAATATACATTGTTATTTCTTCATTCCAAACAGCTATCATGCAACTTGGAGAATTGATTTCTTTCTATTAGGTTCTAAATGTTTAGGTTTAAATATTTGGATTTCTATTTTTATGTATGTTGGCAAACTGAGATCAAAACGTGTCTAGATTATGTATTAGACATTGCTCGTGATAGTACAAATTAGGATTCAAGAACATTCAAGCTACAGAAAAGGAGAATTTAATTTCAGTGAAGTTCAACCAATCGAAATTAAGCCTCAACCGATCGAAAATCGCAAACATGATTTTTCTGCATAATTCTTTTTTAGTCCAAACATTACAAAAACGTTTAGGGTTTCAAGTGAAACACTTCTGGATGTAAAAGGAAAACTCTAACTACATTTTAGTGGTTCTAGGAAGTCTTGTGAGTTACTCTTGTGAGATCTGAGAGGTTTTGTACCTTCTAACTCAATAAGCATCTACTGGATCAAGAGATCTACAATCAAGAACTGGTGGAACCAAGTTGTTGTAAAAGATCAACTACTGATGGTGATCTAAAACCTTTAAGTGGGATCTCAAAGTCACAAACGTGGGTGTTTGTGTGCAACAGATTTAAGATAGAAGAGTACGTGAATTTGGAGCTGCACGTTTTTGTGTGAGTAAGTTCTACAAGAGGAAGCTTTGGATTTAGGGAAAAATCTATTGTAAACTTCCATTTTATCATAGTGAATCTTTTACCTTGAGGATAGTTAGGTCAAATCCTCCCAAGGTGTTTTAACTTGAAACTGGACGGTTTCATTGGTTTTTCTGAGTAATCATATCGTTGTCTTCTTCATCTTTCCACACTATATGATATGATTATATGTGTTTTACCTAGAACTAAATAATTAACCTAAGTAATTACTGGGTTAATTAATTAGGTTAAACTAATTTGTATTCAAGGGGTCTAAACAAACAAACACTTTCCTTATAATTTTGACTTGAATTGTTGATTAATTTTATGTCGTCTTTTGGTACTTACTCTATCTAGGGATGGCAATTCGTGTTCTCGTGTCGGGTTCGTGTTGTGTCAACTCATGAGTATCCGACTATATGAGTCAACACTAACCCAACATGTTTATTAAACAGGTCAAGATTCCTCAACCCTAACACAGCCCATTTATTAAACGGATCAGTCATGTCGACCTATTTATTGGATATTATCAAAATGAAAAGAAAAAAAATTTATGAAAAAACAAACAAAAAAATATTTTTAATATAAAATTCAAAACTAATGAGTAATTGCATCACAAATAATCATTCAAAACTAAAACATATCTCAATATCACAAATAATCAATCACAATATGTCAAAGAAAATAAATCACAATAACTAATAAGTTTATATATCTGGGGTTTGAAGGGTATATTGGTAAAATGTCAATTAATTAAACGGGTCAAATAGGTCAAACGGGTTCCATATGTTGAACACTAACTCAACCCATTTATTAAACGGGTCAGTCGTGTCAACCCCAATGTGACACGAACTCATTAAGACTCAACCCATAACCTGCTAATTTCGTGTTGTGTCGGGTTCACAGGTCGTGTCTAATTTTGCTACCCCTAACTCTATCATCACCAACACCATCCTCCTCATCTCTCTACCTTCTGTCCATACTCCTTGCATTAAGAATTTTAGAATAAACATAAAAATATGCATCTTGCAATTTTATCAAACATATTGTACACATATAATTAAGCAACTGACCATATTTTATTGAGTAGAAATATTATTATACATCACCAACACCATCCTCCTCATCTCTCTACCTTTTGTTCATACTCCTTGCATTAAGAATTTTAGAATAAACATAAAAATATGCATCCTGTAATTTTATCAAACATATTGTACACATATAATTAAGCAACTGACCATATTTTATTGAGTAGATATATTATTATACAACCTTATCATAATTATCTAAACCAATCCCTATTCCAATTATTTATGCTACACAAAAACATTCAAAAAAATTCTTGCTACCATTTAGTGAATAAAGACTAGTTATTTTGACATAAAATTCAACATAAATTTATGGTATTGAAAATACAATATTAGTGCATTTTGAATAATATTTTCAAATGCAGCTCTCTATAAAGAAAATAAAAAATGAAAAAGAAGAAAGGGAGAGACCTTTTGAGACACGTGCATTTTATGCTGTAGTTGAAGTTTTACTCATAGGAAGATGCATCATAGTGTGAGAGACTACAAAAGTGCCTCTAAAAAAAAAAAGATTTGGATGCTTTTAAGGACATCTTTCTTTTTGGGTAAGTGGTGTGGAGCCACCACTTATTTATTTATTTTTTTATAAAAAAATAAGAAAAACTAAATATAAATACATGATTGAATAAAAAAATACATATTTGAAAATTTGAAAAATTACATGGCTTTGGATTCTAGATACAAACTACCAAATAATTACATGGCTTTTTGTCCTAATTACAAACTACCCAAAATAAAAATAAAGACAAGGCTTAGATCTACTTATCCATAGACCTATATTCGGAGGCTAAGTTATGGAATAGGAAGGTGTTAGGCACCCATTCTGCCCAGACAGAGCCTGGTATTCTAGACTCTTGTGACCTATGTACCCCTTTTATACATGCTATGAATGATATGTTGTACATGTGAACAAAACTAAATCACACAAATTTATTTATGAATGCATCATCCTCTTTGTTTAAAAAAAATCAGATCTATTGTTGTGACTAAAAGAATTTGATTTTAGTTTATAAAAAAATCAGATCTGCTTTTGTTGTGTAAAAAAAGTGGTTTTTGGAGAGAAAATTCAAATCTATGTTTATTAAATAAAACAAAGTCTTTTGGTTTTTAAAAAACTCAGATTTGTTTTTAAAAACTTAAAGAAAATGATTTTGGCTTATAAAAGATCAGATCTGTTTTTATACGTTCAAAAAGTATGAAAAAGATTGCTTGAGAAGAGGATTTTATTCATGAAGTAAATTTATGCTACATATATTGAATAAAACAAACACAACCATGCATGATCTTTTTCTTTATTTCAAAATCTGCTATGTTAAAAAAAATCAGATCTGTATCTAAGGAAGATACAAATCAGCTTTTGATTTAAGAAAAATTCAGATTTGCATCTAATGAAGATACATATCTGTTTTTGATTTGAAAAAAATCCAGATCTGTATCTAAGGGAGATGTAGATCCGTTTTTACTTTAAGAAAAATCCAGATCTACATCTAATGAAGATGTAGATCCATTTTTTATTTAAGAAAAATTCAGATCTACATCTAATGAAGATGTAGATCCGTTTTTGATTCATGAAAAAGAATTGTTTACATGCAAATTTTTGAAAATAAGAAAGAGATCACAATAGTAATAAAAGAATTAAGAACATGCTTTAACAATATAATTAACAATTCATGTTATGGATACTTGAAACAACTAAACTAAAAAAATACAAACATGCATCATCACTACAAGAGAAACATAAATAAAAGAAGAGGGTAATCGGAAACAACCTCTTGCATAGAGCACCTCTTCTTCTTGAGAGGATGTTTTAGGGTTCAAAAAAATTTATGCAATTATCTTTGAAACCTAAAAACCCTAGTTTAAGAGAGAATACCAAAAAATGGGGTGAGAAATTTGAGAGTGTGAAAAGGTGTCTCTCCTAGAGCATAAAAAGAATGTGCTCTCAGAGTGTAAAAAAATGTGCTGAATTTTGAGATTCAGTCCCTATTTATAGAGACTGTAATGCTTAAAAAATAAGCAACAACGGGTAGAATGCAAATCGGGAAGCGTCTTTCTGCGAAAAAATAAAAAAGGGTGTGCCTTATCGGCACCCGAAGAAAATTGGGCCTTAGCCTTTAAGGGTGCAATTCAGCACTTTTAAAGTGCCGATTGGCACTCCAAAAGTGACGAATGGTACTCTTGGGTGCTGATCGCACTTTCGTGTTTGGGTGCGGTTTGGACTCCTTTTTTAGGTTTTCTTGGCCGGGCCTTGCACTTAGATGTATTTCCAATCCATATTCTAAGATTTTTATCTCTTTCGTAGATAATTCAGGTCTTTTCAGCAATAATTATCTTGTAGATAAATACCCTAAAATAAACTTGATAAGGTTCAGATTATCCACAATTTTATTGTTATCCAGTTATCCCTTTTATTCCCATGCAAGCACTTCTATTTTAGACACTAATTATCAACTAATCACAAAATTATTTAATTAATTTTAATTGTTTAACTAATCATAATTAATTTAAATTAATCATGCGTGGTCGACTCTACCTAGACACAATGCATGCTGACCGTGCAAACTTGATCATGCGATATCTTTCGATCCAACGATCCGATTTGGGAACCGGATATACCGTTGCGAATGTTTGAATCTCAAGATCATTTTTATGATGTGCAATGAATGAATTAATGCATGTAATGCAATCAAGATTTTTGGGGTACATGGATGGTCATTCTAGTCATCTTCCTTGATTAAATCATGGTTGCAAAATCGAGTGTCTACACATAGAGAGGGGGAAGACCATTTTTGTGCTTCTTATATATCATGGAAAGCTGATTAAGAAATGAAAAGGCAAATCCTTGTAAATGTTATTTCAAGAATGACTATAAACTCTTAAAATCCCCAAATTTATTAATTGGACAATAAAAAAGAGAATACTTTAACGGCGAAATAGGCCAAATTCGAAAGACATAAGAATAGGAGTAAAGAAGCCAAAGCCATAAATTATGTTGAAAATCTGTTAATATGTTTATAGTGCCAATTTTCTTTTCTTTTATAAATTTCTAAAATCTCCAATTTAAGTGCTTTATATATATTTCAGAATTTTTATAAAAAATATAAAATTTGGACTATCTATCTAATTATATGAAGTGACCATCCAATTAATGTAATGATAGTGAAATGTTTTTGGAAGTTTTTTTTTTTCTTCATTGGTTTTTTAGGAGTAGTTTGATAATATTTTTTAGTTATTTGATTAGAATTTTCTCTATGTTTTTCCCCTTATTTATCTTTTCTTTCCTTAATCTTATTTTAATTATTTCCTATTATTCTCAACTTGTGGTTTTTTTTTAAGGGAAAAGACTGAACTTTTATAAAACAAAGCTAGCTAAATCCATCTGAATTACATTGAGAATTTGTACTGGAGCATCCTCCATCTACACAACATAATCTGAAACATTTATAGCAATACCTAACTAGACTGTGAGCAATCATATTACCTACTCTTAACTTGCAGTTTTAAGTTCTCACATATTCAATGATTCTATCATTACTTAATTTTATTATTTCTTTTTTTCCCCCTCTTATATGATTGACTTGATTGGCATTTTAAATTCCATCATTTTTTTTTAATGGGAAATTCAACCATTTGATCCTTTTTCTCTTCCAATAAACCGTTACCCAATTCTTTAACCCACATTCATTTTTCAATTAAAGCTCAACTCTCACCATTCCCATTACTCTCTTCCCCCAAGTTAATATATAAATAATATATATATATATATATATATATATATATAATTGCAAGTAAGTATTTTTGAGATTTTTTTTTTTTTTTTTTTTTTTTTTTTTTTTGTAAAGTGAATTTTGGAATATCTACCTAATGTAAAATGCTAGAGATACAAACTTTTTTATAAAATCTTTTACAAACTGTTGATGTGGTGAGTAATTATTGGTAAATAAAAAAGTAATGTTATTGGTGGGTCCAGAAAAGAACAAGTAAGAAGTTGACCACTGTTGATGCCCACTTTTGACAAAGGGCCCAAAAGCAGAAGAAGCCCAACAATATAGAAAAAAGTGGGAAAGGGGAAATAGTAAGGGAATAAGGAAGCAAGCCTAGCAGGCTGAAATGACAAGATTGATGGTCAGCAGGCCCACAAGAATCAAAAGAGGTAAAGAGAGAGTAAATGGGCCAAGGAAACCCAAGAAATGAAGTAGTAAGCCCATGATAACAATAAGAGAAGTAAAGAGGAAGTAAATGGGCCGGAGAAGCTTAGGAAATGAATTGGCAAATTCATTGGGATGGCTTAAAGGCCAGTAAACCTGAAAAGTAAATAAGAGATAAGGATGTGGTAATTGGGTCGAGGAAGCTCAAAGGATATGGCAAAAAGCCCATAGGAGTAAAAGATGTAAAAAAGAAGTAAATAGGCCAAGGAAGTCCGAGGAATGAAATGGGCTGGCAAAGCATGAATGTTGGCCAATAAAGCCCAAAAGATGTAAAGATGTGGAAAATGGGCCAAGGTAGCCCTACGCAAAAGATTGATAAAGAAGTGAGTTGGCACAGTAGGAGCATCAGCCCATAAGCCCATAGGTAACAAGAAATAAAAAGGAAAGGTAATGCTATAACAAGCACAATGAAGTGGCATGACAGGATCCACAGCCAAGAGGCCCACGGACACAGGAAAGAAAGGAACATGGGCTTAGCAGGAAGGTGAAGGCCTTCACCAAAGTAATGCCCAGTCCGAGAAAGAGATGAAAGGCAAGGAACATAAGCCCAAAAGCCCACACATCCTTCACACCACAAGAGATAAACACCAACCAGAATGTACGGCAGAATAAAACAAATACAGAGGCAACAAAAATGGTGTGAAGGCTAGAAAGAAACAGATTCAAACAGTAGTGGAGCATACACAAAGGGCCAAGGCACCACCTAATTGTACCCAGCCAATACATGAGAGGTAGGCCACGGGTCAAGGGTATCAGAGGGTGTGGTCTAGTGATGGGGAGAAAGAGAGGGTTTATTTAGGGGTTCCCGCTTAAACTTCTTTGGGGAGAAATATCCTGCTGGGATGACATCTCACCAAAAAGAAGTAAGTATGAGCTAGGACCACTTGATGCATGCCATAGAGGTAGGTGAGAGAGAGGCTTAATCCTTATCCAGATAAGAGTAGTGAAAAACAGAAAGAGGTAAGAAACAAGACAAGCCAAGCCAAGCCATTTTTGTCTGGGAATGAGGAGTGGTGCATCCAACACATTTAATGTAATGGTAGTGGCTGGGCAGCCGACAGGCCAGTGGATAGTTTTGGAAGGACACCCATGAGGAGCCAAAAGCAGTTGAGGGGTAAAAATGACAAATCTCATCATGGTAGACAGTATAAAGGGTGGTTGCCCTATTTGACTGATGAGAGGGTAAGGTATGTGCACTATTTTGCCCACAGGGTGAGGAGGCAATTTGGCCTTGACTAGGATGTTCCTAATGATTTTACCTTAGTTCTGGATTCTGGATTCTACCACTTTGGTTCACCCTTTCCTCCGTATGTATGCCTTTGATTATTGGAGGAAGCTCTTCACTGTTGTCACAATCCTTAGTTCCTAGAGAGTGGGCCTTTGTACTGCCTCTATGCATGCCTACTAGCAAGCAGTCGTGACTTCCTTACATGAGGATATCGTGGGTGGTTGTGACTTCTCACGCATACCTCCTTGAGGCTAGCACACTATTCTTTCTCCAAACCCACGCCTTCTTGTTCCTTCCAGATCCATAATTGTGTATGTTAGGAAGCAAAATAGGTTTGGTAGATTTGAGTGGCAGGAAAAGTAGCAAGGTTAGTTATGGCATGCAGGTGAGTACCCCCCCAGGTTGGGAGAGGAAAGTGAAGGTTTTGAACCTCTTTCCATCTGCACCAAATAAGGGTTTGGCCTCTATGCTTGCTAAGACTAAATTTTCCAAGAAGGGTAAGGGCATTGCTATGAATACCCTTAAGGTTTGTTTTGATATAGTTCTATATGTAGGAGACCTCCCCCCCATTGGAAGTATCATTCTTGAGAGCACTCTTCCTCTTGCTGTGAGAACTTGTTCTGCCAGGAAATCTATCGTGGTCAAGCCTAAGCCCCCACTACTGAAACAGCCTTCAGATGCTCCTGCTTCTAGCAAGACTTGTGGCAGCAAAATGAAGACTTCTCCCCTGGTTCCCGCTACCCCTTCTGAGAGGAAAGTATGTTATCTCTAACCTTTCCCTTGTCTTTATTTAGTATTTTGCTATCTTTGGCAATGGCTAACTTCATGTATATATCCTTTCATATTTCTCTTTGGCAGTCCAAGCTCAAGGAGGACACTTCTGCCGTATGGCCCATTGTGCTTGACAAGGCCGAGGTGAGTCTTCCTTTCGTTTCCCCCCCTTTTTTTTCTTCACATTAGTCCTCCTTAGTTTGCTTTTTTCTTTTTCACTCTTCCCCTTATTTTGTTACTTTCTAATTGATTGCTGAGCCTATCTCTACTTACATTCCCATGAGTAAGAAGGCTCTTGTTGGACCCACTGTTGACACTGAGGCAGTTTCTACCAAGGGTGATACTTATGAGGAGGAAGAGGTTCTTGCAGCGATTGATTTTTCCATGGGGGGGTTTTTTGCAAGTTCTGATATTGTTGTAGATGCTATGGTTGCTACCACCGCTGCCGATGTTTCTGCCAAGGCCTTAACTCCTTTGCCAGAGTCAATTCTTGCTGAAGGGAGAGCTCTTGGTGAAAAAGAGGTTCTAGAGGACCCAGTTCTATTGCTGAGGGGGTCTTTGTTGAGGTTTCTACTCCTCCAAAGGAAGTTGTTTCCCTAACTAGTACCCAAACCGAGGAGGCTCCTATCACCACTCTTCCTGTCATATCTTCTGGTGACTTATTTCTGCCCTTTTCCCAAGTAGTTGTAGGTGGACCCTCCTTGGTGGTTACTTCGTCCTCCATTCCTTCTTTTGCTACCAGTATGCCTGATGTAGAGCTGTCTCTTGATGAAGGGTTTGAGGATATCCTTGAGGACTCTGATGATGAGTCTGTTATAAAGACTGGGATATTTGATTTTGAGAGTGCATCCAGTGAGGAAAAGGTCGATGCTACGGCTATAGGTATGGGCTCCCTTCCTTTGTTTTTCCTTCTTTTTCTTCTTCTTCTTTTTTTTTTTTTTTTTGGTTATGTACACTTTTCCTTACCATGAATACCTTCATGTGTCATGCAGGCACCAAGGTTTGTGAGAAGCAAAAGGTTGCAGGTAATCTTGCAAAGCCCACTCCTATTGGACCCAGTAAGATGCTTTTTCATTTTTGTCCTTGTTCTCCAACTTTGTTTCTCCTTACTCTTGAGACTTACATGTCATCTCTTTGCCCTTTCAAGTCTGCTGCCTGTTGAGGGAACCCGTAGTGTTGTATTGGAAGTGGGGAGCAGTTCTACTGTCGCTACTGATCCTGTGGATGAAGCCACTTCTTTCTTTGTATGCTTTGAACAGGTGGAGCGTAACAACCTTGACCCAGTGGATTTTTGGGGTACTGGTCCCCCTTATGTGGACTTTCATGGATACTGGGTGCTCAAGGACTTCCTTGAGTTATTGCAAGCCACTCATAGGGACCACGAGGACTTTATGCAAAAGTTCCTCCCTTGGTCGTTATGCTAGGCTATATTTTGAACGACATTTAGCAAAAGTTCTGTGAAAGACTGCGCCCCCGGCCCCCTTTTTTTTTGGATGTTGGGCCAAACCAACGTGAATGGGTGGAGTCATGTTATTGCCTCTCAAAATGGAGGTTTGACTAGTTATATTTTCTCCTTTAGATTAAGGGTTTTACAATGGAGTCGCCACTTATTTAATTATTGGGATAAATAAGAAAACTAAAGTTGAAAAATTCCTCATTTTATTAATTTTCAATTAAATTTACATTGATCATAGGGAAATTACATAGTTTTGGTCCTAGATATAATTTAAGATAAAGTACATAGCTTTATTTCCTAGTTACAATTGAAAATTATAAGGATAAACATTGGTCTATCAACCCTTGATCTAAGTTCGGAGGCTATATTACAAGGTGGAAAGGTGTTAGGCACTCACCTTGCCCGATGAAACCGATCTTCTAGACTATGGTGGCCAACATTCATATCACATCATCCAATATGTTATCAGTCAATTTGCATGTTGAATTTAAAGTGTGTGTATGTGATAAATCCTAATTCAATTTATTAAGCATTTCATCTGGATTGAAAAATAAATTCTAGTTAATATGTGTGGATGGTGATATCCTAGATTCAAGAATTTAAAAGAATTATTAAACAAACATATTTTTCGTGTTTTTTATGTGGATTTAAGATCGAAACTAGTGTTACGCATGAACATGTGATGAACAACCAAGAATAAGTGAAGAACATATAAGAACAATTAAGAACATTCAAATATATTCAAAGGAATTCAAATGATTATTATCATGCTTTGATCTTAAACTCTCATCATAACAACACAAAAAACAATTGGGGAAAGGGAGTATACCTTCATGCAAGATCCATATAGTGGAGGAGGAGACTTTTGAGGGAGGTCCTAAGGGTGAAGGAAAAGAAGAGTTAGAAGAGGAAGAGTGAATCTCACTCAATACCTTGATTCTCAAGAAGACGAAGATATGACAATACTACTCAACTTCCTAAAACTCAAGAGAGGAGTAGAGAGAGGGTTTTTTGTGTATCTTGGAATGAAGGAGAGAGAAAATTTATATAATAGTGATGGAAGAAATATGAATGGAATGCCATTTAATGAGGATTGACAAAGAATCATGAACCTAAACCTCATTTTAGTCTTGGGAAAAATCTGGTGCATTAAATGGAGAGATTGGTGGGAGTGAGGAGCAAGCCAAAATTCGGTTTTTCCGTAGCTGCTGTAACAGCCTACAGAGCCAATTTCGAAAAATTATATCTAACTCAATTCTGATCAGAATTGTCTCGTTCTTGTGCTCAAATTGAAGCCCTGAATATCTAGTTTCTGAAAAAATTAACTTCATTCACAAATTCAAAATATTTTGAGAGATATCGATAAAATGGTGAGCAGAAGTCATTTGCTAGAAAATGGTTTCAGCACAATTAACATTAATAGGTCCCAAATTTGCTACCAATTAACATTAAATGGCTCCAATCACTCATATTTCAGACTTAATTGGTTCCAAATTTACTCTAATTAAAGATAATTATACAAATTACTCATTGAATAATTAATGTTTAACTATCTAATTAATTAGGTGTATGCAACCTTACCATAAAATGTAGTCCTAACCAATCAAATTATGACACATTATTAATTTCAAATTGATTATAATTATAACCAATTGGAATCAATTGTTCATAATCACATATAGTCAAACTCAATTTGTGATAGTGCATCTCGGCTATTAAAACTTGATTTGATAATAACTTTCAATCTGATGGTCTGATTAGAGCTTATAACCAATCGATTTGATCGTTACAACATCAAGATCATTTTGATGAAATGAGATTAAGGATCTAATGATCAGAATTAAGATGCATATTTCCAAGGAAAAATTACTCTTTTACCCTCCAGGTGAGATTAAATACGGGTTGCAAAATGGGGTGTCAACAAGTTCCCCCTTGTAAAACGTTTTCCAATTTTCCTTTACACCTGAAACAAACACAGCCTAAGTGCCACATAAACTTGTCACTCGTGTTTAGTTCATTCAATAAAATTATTTAATTTTTTTAGGCTACAAAAATGATGGACGTCATTTTATTGGATAAACTAAATATGTGTGGCAAATTTATGTGGCACTGAACGAAAATGAAAAAAAATGGACAGAGAGGATGTTGATGAAAACATAATATAACTTTAAAGGTAAAATCCAAACACTCCTAAATCTCGTGTTTAGTTCATTCAATAAAATTATTTAATTTTTTCAGGCTACAAAAATGACGCGACATCATTTTATTGGATAAACTAAATATGTGTGGTAAATTTATGTGGCACTGAACGAAAAATATGGATGGAGAGGTTGTTGATGCAAACATAATAGAACTTTAAGGATAAAATCCAAACACTCCTAAATTTCAGGAAGTATAATCCAAATTCTAAAACGCCAGAGTGTATAATCCATACACCCAAAAATTTTAGGAGTGTAGTTTGCAATTTAGCTTTTTTTTTTTTTTAAATAAAAATAAAATAGGGTCGTGGATATGTGGTAATTAGAGATGTCATTCAAATGCTATGTTTGTTTGTAATAAAATGTTTTTTTTCCCAGCATTTTCAAGTGGTTATTTCAATAAAAGCTTTCATCCCTAAATATGTTTCTGGTTGTTTAATATAGTTGTACAATGTGAAAAATGGTTTATGCCCAAAAAGATTGTAAAACATGTTTTCAAAACATCTCTCTCACTCACTTCGAAGTCGAGCCCCCTATCTTTTGTAATAATGTGCTCCTCTAGTAACCCACCAAACTCAGTCAAAGGAGGTGGCAGTGGTGCCAACATCAAGTTGTCGTCTCTTGCTCGTTTTATCATTTCTTCACACTTTTACCATCCCTTAATTGTTCTCAATTTGATCGTTGAAGTCATCATCATCGCTACTTTGTTACGATCGACCCAGTCAAAGGTGTCGTTACTTTGATATAGGTTTATTATCTCTATATATTAAGAGGATTCAGAAAGTTAGTTATGATTTTAAAAAATGTCAAAAATACCTCTAATCTAATTAGATAATCCTTATTCTTAAAAAATTAAAAAAATGGGGTTAAAATTGTAATTCAACAAAATTAAAAAAAATATATCAAAGAAATTTTTTTTTTCTAAAAATTAGCACACTTTCTATTTAAATATATTTCACGCACGCTTGATACATTTTTTCCTAAAAACTAGCACACACTAAACTCAATAGTTTACTTAATTTCAAATCCTAAATTTTAGTTTTTTAAACATTCCTTCTTGTGTAACCTCACTAACAATAGATAAATTCAAATTAAAAAATTACATTAAACTCAAAATAAATAAATAAAAAATCCTCATCGCACATGCGGAGCGCATGTGATGAGACTAGTTATTATTATTATCATTTGATGAAATTGCTAGCATTTGGGTGTGCATAAGTTGATTTATGTATAATTTGTTGTAATTTGCTTTGACCTAGTGTGAATTACTGAATTGATATATTTAATCTTCTTTTTTTCTTTTCTTTTTTTGTAGAGCCAAACACTAACAAAAAAAAAAACTCAAGTATGTTCAAGAATCAAATTAATTAACCAAACACTAGAAAACAATTGTTTTCAGCATTTTTTGTTGTAAACTATTTTACAAGGAAACAAAAATGCAGCCTAAGTAAAAATGGTATGATTCATTAAAAAGAAATTAATGATATGAAATGTATAAGTATTACAAAATCATCCAATCCACATTCCTCAACCATATATAACCAAAATTATCTACAATAAGATATTTTAACTTATTTGAGCCTCAAACATCACAACACAAATCATTAAAGTTTAGATGTCCACAATTAAGACTCACCTCAACATATAAAAGTAATCATATATGATAGTAGTATAACTTGCCCCACTCTCCCTTAAAAGTTACCATAGCTTTTGAGTGGAATTGTGGTGTGTTTTTGTGTTAAAACTAATTTCCATCTCCTTTGTGTGTGTGTTTGTTTCTCAAAAAAAAAAAAAAAAAAAGATTTAAAACGAATTGTTTGATTTTGATGTTAATTAAATTAGTAAACTTCCTTTTTTGGGTTCTATTCACTCTTGGTTTAGACTTGAAGTCTGGTGTTCACCAAGTTGCAATTCAATTTAGGGGTGTCAAATGGGTGGGTTTGGGGTGGGCATAATTGGGTTGGGTATATAAAACTCAATTATTCATTAAAACTCATTTAACTAATTGCTTCTAACCCAAATCCACAATTATCAAAATTACCAAAATGCCATTAAAGTGAAAACTATAACACTTTTTTAGATTCCATTTTCCACTCTCTAGTCTCCATTATTGGGATTAAAAAATTCCACATAAGCACATCCACATTAGCAATTATATTAAAAATCCAAATAAAAAAAAATATTTTCTTTTCTTTTCTATTTTCTCTCAATTTCTTGGCAACCAAACAGTGCAACAAATACAAAGAAATGTCATTTCAAGCTCAAAACTTTCCTAGAATTTCAAAAGTAACTATCCTTGAAACAAATAGAAATTCTTCTGGACCCAAAAAAGAGAAAAATGAATGCATCCTTATCAATTACTCCATTCTTAAATTACCCATTAAAACTCATTTAACTAATTGATTCTAACCCAAATCCAACCCAACTCAATTATTATGGGTAAACCCCAACTCACCCAATTATCTAATTATCAAAATTACCAAAATGCTATTAAAGTGAAAACTCCAACACTTTTTCAGATTCCATTTTCCACTCTCTCTAGTCTCCATTCTTGGGATTAAAAAATTCCACATAAGTACATCCACATCAGCAATTATATTAAAAATCCAAATAAAAAAATATTTTCTTTTCTATTTTCTCTCAATTTCTTGGCAACCAAATAGTGCAACAAATACAAAAAAATTGTCATTTCAAGCTTAAAACTTTCCTAGTATTTCAAAAGCAACTGTCCTTGAAACAAATAGAAATTCTTCTGAATCAAAAAAAGAGAAAAATGAATGCATCCTTATCAATTACTCTATTCTTAAATTACCCAGTAACGGTGTTTGAGATATAATGTGAAAACTATCAAGTCAAAAAGTACGTATTCGAACTTCTCTGAAAGCATCTTTCGTGTTTGATTATTAAACTAGGTGACATCAACTATCTACAAGAAAAAGATTAAAGGAAAGCATTCAAAAAAAAAAAAAAATCAAATAGTCTCTGTTTACCTTTGTACTTTCAAAACAACGAACCAACATCGTCAAATTGAGTGTCGAAGTCGAAACCATTCCTGATTAAGTCAACAAGGTAAACCAATCCAAGATGCGTTGCAAATCTTCGAACAATGCTAGGACGGCGTGGCTACAGCGTAGGGTATGGTGGAGGTGTTGGCCCTGTTGTGTCTGCCAGAGTAAGGCCATTAGGAGGATCCGCCATCATCAACTCCTTAAACTTAACAGAAAACTTGAGCATGAGTACTCCAATGGATTCCATGAGTTCTAGATGAGAGAGAGAGAGAGAGAGAGAGAGAGAGAGAAGTGTTTGGAGGCCAAGAAAATGAAAGAAAATGAAAACCAAACACTGAAACGTCTGAAGGCTTTCTTTTTTCTTTTTTTTCTTTTTCTTTTTTAATTTATTTATGGGAAGGGTTGGGTTGAATTTGGGTATACTGTTTTTGGGTTAAATGGAGCTCAATGGGTTTTTAGTTAAAACTTAATAATCATTGGGTCTAATTGGGTTGATGCCCATTTAACCCAACTAATAATTGGGTGGGTTTGAGTTCAATTAGAGTGGGTGGGTTTGAGTGGGCAAATGGGTTTGGGCTTACTTTGCCACCCCTAATTCAATTACAATAGTTAACACTCTACTTGTCGGCAACACGATAATGGCAAGCAACATGCATATAATAAGATTAGATAAATAAGATTTGAGACATTAGATGAGTTTGGGATGAGCTTATTTGCTTCAATTTATTTAGTTTTTAGCCTCTTTTTTATACTATTCATGGGTCACATTACAATTTTTAATACTATTCATGGGTCTCATTGTACTATTCAGCTAACTTTTAACTTTTTTTTTTTTAACACTTTCAGCAAAAAGTTTTTCAATTTTAACTAAATAAGTTGTTCTCAAACGGACCCTAAGAGGGTGCCTTATTTTGAGTTCTTAAAACATGCATATAATAAAGTGTTTTAAAAACTTTTCGAACACGCATATGGTTAAAATGCATAATAACACACAAGATCTAAATGCGAAACTTGCAACAAAATGCATTAACCATTGCACAACAAGCCCCGGCTACATTATTTTGAAGGTTTAATGCTTGATATGGGCATGCTGTGTAGTTTATTTCACGGTGACATAAGGAGAAGCTTC
Source organism: Quercus aquifolioides (assembly GCA_019022515.1). Taxonomy (NCBI): domain Eukaryota; kingdom Viridiplantae; phylum Streptophyta; class Magnoliopsida; order Fagales; family Fagaceae; genus Quercus; species Quercus aquifolioides. The sequence continues at coordinate 98,483,096 of CM032327.1, read as the reverse complement.
AAATTTCACAAGTAAATTGTTCATATTTATTTATTATGTGTTTTTGGCCCTTGTCCCCCACATCCCACAAGCATTTATACCTGTGGAGTGACCACCGCACCAAAAGTGCACGGTAATATTCATGGATTGAATAATAAATAATATTCATGATGATATTAATTTTGTCACGTGTTTAATAAAGTGCTTTAAAAAAAATTTTCAAACACGCATATGGTTAAAATGCATAATAACACACAACGCAAAACTTGCAAAACAAAATGCACTACCCATTATTCAGCAAAAAAAAAAAAAAAATGCATTACCCATTGCACACTGGGCCCCAGCTACATTATTTTGAAGGTTTAATGCTTGATATGGGCGTGCAGTGTAGTTTATTTCATAGTGACATAAGGAGAAGCTTCAAATTTCATAAGTAAATTGTTCATATTTATTTATTATGTGTTATTTTAAAAACACAGAAATGAAAGATTTTATGGATTGAATAATAAATAATATTTATGATGATATTAATTTTGTCATGCATTTATGTATACTACAAGAAATGAATAATATCTGAAAAGAGAAGAAGCAAATAGAGTGATGGAGAGAGAAAGACCATGAAGCTCTGAAGAAGAAGACACGCTAGAGAGAAGCACTAAGAAGTTCAAGGACGTTCACTACGAGACAAATGCTCCCTTTGAGCCCCTGGGTAACAGAGATAAGGTCAGAATCTATAGAGATAAGCTTGTTGGTTCAATCCTCGGTGCATATGAGCAAGCTTTTGGATTCGACTCTGGCATGGATGAGGAGGTGTACTCCGATGACAAGGATGCTGAGTTGTGCAAAGGTATGGTTTCACTCAAACTCTCAAAAGATGAAAAGACTAGGATTTGTGCCCCCTGGGGAAAAGCTATTATTGAGATCTTTGGTCGTAGCCTTAGGTATTCTTTCTTGGCGAAGCGACTGAGATCCATGTGGAAACCTGTTGGTAGGATGGACTGTGTCAATATGGGCCACAATTTTTTCCTCATCAAATTTGAGCTTCAGTTTGACTTAGATGAAGTGATCAAAGGGGGGCCCTGGTTTTTTGGGCAACAATTCCTTGCTATCCGCTAATGGGAACCGGAGTTCAAGGCTTCTCTTGCTTCGTGTACATCAGTTGCAGTTTGGGTTAGGCTGCCTGAACTCCCTATTAAATACTATGAACCTACCATTCTCAAGAAACTTAGAAAGACCATTGGTCCTGTCCTTAGAATTGATTCACACACTTTGAACGGGGAGAGAGGGCGTTTCGCTAGAATTTGCGTTTAGATAGATGTCAACAAGCCCCTAGTCAGGTTAATTAAGATTGGGAGGATGATACAGCCAGTACAATATGAAGGCCTCAACTTTTTATGCTTTGCCTGTGGTCATTTGGGTCATAGGAAAGATCAATGCCCATCTATTATTAAGAAGCCTGATTCACCTATGGAATCCCTAGTGAGTTTTTCTTTAGATTCTTCTACTCATAAGGACGAACAGGTGGATGGGACCAACGCCAAGCAGGGATTGTACGGTGAATGGATGGTGGTAAAGAGGAAAAAGAAGCCACCTGTCAAAGTCCAAGGTCCACGTAGAGATGACACCTTTTCTAGGGCCATGCGCAATGAAGCTTCGCCTGTTGGATGGAGTGAGCGCTATTTGCCTCGAGACTCAAACACTGATGTTGGGAAAGATATGAAAAGAAAGGTGGGGCCCTCGAATGGATTTGATGGGACCAGTCCGGTTAGTTCCCAACTAAGCTTGAATTTGGGAGACCAAAATAGACCCTTTGTGACTAATAATAAGAAGGATCTAGTTAGAAACTGTGGTTGGTCCCCTAAATCCTCTCAAAATCATGGTTTCAATTCTAATACCTTGGGTTGGGATAGTAGACTGTGGCCTTCTAAACACACTATGAATACCCAAATTGAAAGTCTCCTTCTCCCTACCTCTGAGTTTCATTTTGGTGCGAACTCAAGAGCAGATGAATCAGTTAGATGCGAAGTGGGCAATCTTCCTCAAAGGAAAGGTAATTCCAATAGGTGACAAAATGGTGGAAGGCATCCAAAGAGACCCAACAGATATAATGGGATGGTACGAAGTGGAAGCAATGGAAGCTTGGAAGAACCTTTTTCCACTTATAGAGGTGAGTGCTCATCTGGGCTACCTTCCAATGGAGGACAAAGCCTGGATTATGACCCCAAACCCATACTGGCACTTCCTCATGGACAAACTGAAATTCCCACCTCTGATTGTAACTCCCTCGTAGACACAAGAAAGTCCATCGTGGAAGCCCCTCTGCAAAAAATCTCTGAGCGTCCTGGAAGGAATCCATCTGGAGCCAGTCATTTCTCAGAGAAAGATTCTGCTAAACAGACCCATAGAACTTATGCTTATGGGGAATTTATTTAGGGTGAAGCTACTCCAGTTCTCGATGGCTCCTATAGCTTGCACACTGAACATCTGTAGCAACCAGGCTCAATTTGGGATTCTGAAGCACACTGTAACACTGTTTTCAGAGATTATTCGGGAGAAGAATCTCCTGAGGAAAGCATGGACATTGAGCTCCAATCATGAATATACTCATCTGGAATTGTAGAGGGGCTATGAAGCCCACCTTCAAAAAGACTGTCTTGGATTTGGTTGAATGGCATCAACCCATTATCTTTGTGATCACTGAAACCCGCATTGATGGGCCGAGAGCTGATGAGATTATCAGGAAGCTCCTCTTTGATGGAGCTTACTCCACTAAAACTATTGGCTATACTGGTGGAATTTGGCTTCTGTGGCGTTCGGACTTTGTTTCTTTGGACATCCTTTTTGCCACAGAGCAGGAGATCCATGCCATTGTTCAGGTTAGATCTCTTTCCCAACCTTGGCTTTTAAGTGCAATTTATGGTAGTCCTTGTTTTAGAGAAAGGTGTATTTTGTGGAACAATCTGAGAACTTTATCTGTGAGGCACAATCTCCCTTGGGCTGTTATGGGAGATTTTAATGATGTCACTAAAGAAGAGGAGAAAAAAAGGAGGTAATGGCATATGCAGGAGGCGAGTGTATGAATACACTGATTGTATGGATTTTTGTAACTTACTGGATCTTGTTTTCTCTGGCTCAATTTTTACTTGGACCAATAAAAGGGACATTTCTAGATTAATTCAGCAGCGATTAGAAAAAGTTTGGGCCAATTCGGATTGGAAGGCTATCTTCCCTGAGGCAATGGTCAAGCATTTAGCGAGGATTAATTCTGATCATTGCCCTCTTCTTCTCTCTCTTGTCCCTACTCAATGTCGTAGTGAGGATCGTCCTTTCCGCTTCCAGCCCATTTGGCTTAGTCATGAGGGCTTCCCCTCCATTGTTAAGGACGCTTGGGATGGTAATCAACAGAATTTGAATAATGCTATTCTCTCTTTACTTAGAAAGTGAAAAATTGGAACAAGGATGTTTTTGGAAATATTTTCTAGAAGAAAAAGAACTTGATTGCAAGGATTCTCAATATGGAAAAGGCCTTAAGCCGATATCCCTCTCAACGATTAATTAATCTTCACATGTCCTTGTCTGAGGAATTGGAACATATCTTGAACTTGGAATAAGAACTTTGGGGTATTAAAGCTAGGTCTGATTGGCTTATTCAGGGTGAACGAAATACGAAATTCTTTCATTTATCCACCCTTATCCGTAGAAGTGGCAACTGCATTCACTGCATCCAAGACTCTGTTGGTAACTAGGAGGATGATCCTAAGAGAGTTCAAAGAATTTTTCTCAATGGTTTTGCTACTCTTTACAATACAGAACAAGTTTGCTACCCCTTGGAGCCTACCACTATTCCTATATGGGGCAACCGACTCTCTGAATTAGAAGCCCTTAACTTGGCTGCCTCTCTGTCTAATGCTGAGATTTTGTTTACTCTTAACACCATGAAACCCTTTAAAGCTCCGGGGCCGGATGGGCTCCAAGTTGGGTTCTTTCAAAGATTCTGGATGGTTGTGGGGAATTTTGTGAAGTTTGAAGTCAAGCTTATGTTTAGAACCAAAACAATTCCTCTGCACCTTAACAAAACTCTTATTGCTCTCATTCCTAAGCAATTTGGGCCTGAAACTATCAACCACTTTTGGCCCATCAGTTTATGTAATACCATCTATAAGATTGTCACCAAAATTCTTGTACAGAGAATGAAACATCTCACACCCACCCTTGTTTCTCCCTCCCAAACAACCTTCATCTCGGGTTGGAGAGGTACAAATAATGTAATAGTGGCACGGGAGCTTGTGTATACCCTCGGGAAAAAGGAAGGGCACTAAGGCTATATGATTATAAAAATTGACTTAGAAAAGGCATTTGACCGCATGGAATGGAGTTTTTTGAGAAGCATGCTTTTTAGTTTGGGGTTCCATCAGGACACCATAGACATGATTTTGAGTTGTATATCGTCCACTAGTGTGTCTTTGCTCTTTAATGGCTCTCAATTGGAGGGATTTCATCCTTCTAGAGGATTGAGGCAAGGGGACCCTATTTCCCGGTATATTTTCATCCTATGCATGGAATTCCTAAGACCTTGATCCCTAGGAAGTGTGAAGAAGGTGATTGGACTAGAGTTAAAGCTTCCCGAAGTGGACCCAGGTTTTCCCATATGTTTTTTGTGGATGACCTCCTTTTATTTGCCAGTACAAGCCAGAGAAACATGGAGGTTGTTAGTGAAGTTCTTGATGAATTTTGTAGTCTAACCGGGCAAAAAATTAGTCTTGCTAAGTCCAAAATATTCTTCTCTACCAATACTTCAGAGGAGGATAAGGAAAGGGTTGTTAATCATCTTGGCATTGCTGAAACCTCCAATCTTGGGAAATATCTTGGGTTCCCCATTCTTCATAAAGGGCGGCAAAGGAATGAATTTCAATTTGTGGTAGAGAGAGTCCAATCAAAGCTTGAGGGTTGGAAATCTAAGTGCCTCTCCCCTACTGGCAGACTTGTTCTCTTAAAGGCAGCGGTATCTCCCATACTTGAGTATTTTATGCAATGTTGTAAACTTCCTGGTAGAGTATGTGATGATGTAGACAGACTTGTGAGGAACTTCCTTTGGGGGTCAACTTCAAATAAAAAGAAAATCCACCTTGTGGGATGGAATAAAGTAACTAACCCGAAGGAGTTGGGGGGTCTGGGGATCTTCCAAGCAAAAGCTCGTAATTCTGCTCTATTAGCTAAGCTTTGTTGGAGAATTACCTTTAGTCCTGATATGCCGTGGCCACAAATGCTAATTTGTATGTATCTTACTCCTGCTAGACTCAGTGTTAGTGGTAGAAAACTTCCTGCTTCTCGCATCTGGGCTACTTGCAAGGTTGGTGGGTTTATTTTCAATAAAGGGTTTAAGTGGTCCATTGCAAATGGGAACATGGTTAAGGTTTGGGAAGACTTCTAGCTGCCCACTGGGCCCCTCAGACACCAAATTGAAGGATCGTTGACTGAAGGGGAGGAAAATATGTCTGTCAAAATGCTTTTGGAAAATCGGGCTAGCATTTCCTTCATCCTCCCTGACAGCATTGATAAAGAAATCCAAGGCATCCCAACTGCTGTTAACCCGAACCAAGAGGACATTCTTGCGTGGGCATTCTCCAAGGACGGATCATTCTCTCTTAACTCAGCGTACCTCTTAGCCAAAGGTTTAAACCCTTTGAATAACTTGTGAATTGTGTGGTCGAGCCTCTGAGTCTATCCTCCATACTCTACGGGATTGTGAGAAGGTCAGATCTGTGTGGAAAGACCTTGGTATTGAAGAATCAAACTTTGAGTTTTTTAATCTTTCCTTAACTGACTGGTTAGAGAAATATTGTGGCTCATCAGATTTTTTTCCTAGACCTTGCATTCCTTGGAAAATTTTGTTTCCCCAAACACTTTGGAATATTTGGCTTCAAAGGAATAAAGCCATATTTCAAGAAAGAAATGTTGAGAGAGGGTTGAGTGCTCTTTGTATCAAGAAAAGTGCTGAATTCTTTGCTATAGTGCCAAACAATCCCATCAAGCCGAGTAGAATCAAAATCCAAGTGAAGTGGAGTAAGCCCTAACCTGAGTGGGTGAAGCTAAATACGGATGGCTCTATGTTTAGGGACCTAAGGAAGGCTGGTGGAGGAGGAGTTATTCGAAACAATGAAGGGGATTGGGTTGCTGTGTTTGTGAAGAAGTTTGGGAATGTCTCCAGTATCACTGCAGAGCTTTGGGCATTTAAGGAAAGGCTTCTGATGGCCAAACAGTTGGACATTGAAAATTTATGTGTTGACTTAGATGCTGCATTTCTTGTATATCTTATCACTAATCCATCTGTTGTCAATCTTAATTTGGAACCGCTTCTATCCGATTGCAGGAACCTAACGAAGACGTTCCCTAACTGCTTGGTAACTCATGTTTATAGAGAAGCCAACTGCTGCGCTGATAGACTAGCAAAAATGAAGGCTGCCCTCTATACTAAATATCTTTTTTTGTATAACCCAACCGCCTATGGTGGTTGATCTGCAAGCATTGGACAAAGCTGGCCATGTTTGTAATAGACGTATTATTCCTTAGCTTTTAATAGTACACATTGTTTAACCAAAAAAAAGAATAATATCAACTGAAAATGATTTTATATTATTGTTACACATGTACTGACATTCACATGGAACAATGAAAGTGAATTCTCCATTTGAATGCTGTTACATTACATACGTAACGACGACACCACGTAACGGTGACACCAAATTAATATCAAGCATCATGTACCATGGTAGTATACTGGTATCATTGTTGACTATATATTTTTATTAATAATAATAATTTTATTATTAATTTTCTGAATAGTCGTGAATTTAATTACACAAAACAAGTTGGGGCTTTCTTTTAATACTACATATATATATATATATTAAAAGAAAGCCCATATTTTTATTTTATTTTTTATGAAATAAAACAAAGCCCATATAAGCAGCAAAGTGGGCTATATATTAATGTATAATACGAAAAATAAATTTTTTTTTTTTGAGAATCAATACGAAAAATAATTGAGTAATGTAATGTAGCAAATTTCATTAGAATGAGAAGAGTGCAGCTCAATTGGAAACAGCTCGGATTGCTCATCAAAAAAAAAAAAAAAAAAAGCTCGGATTGAGCAACCTAACCCAGTACGTACGCTACAAGAAAATGGCGGGAAAGCTTGGCGCCAAAACCCGCGAAACTCCATTTTTGGTGGCAACCCCTCTATTTAAACCCAACCCATATTCTGCTCGATCCCTGAAACTCAGCTATTGCAAATACCCATTTCTCAACCGATCCTTCTCTACAGTCCTCACCATGGCTCAGCCAGATCTTCAAAATCACAGCCCCGAAATCAAAGAACCATCGCTGAAGATCCCAAAGCTTGGCCAAAACGGAGTCGCTGCTGAAATCTTAAAGGACCCCATTTCACTACTCAGAGTGAAAAAGCTTTCTGAGAAAGCTGTTTTACCTTCCAGAGGCTCTCCTCTCTCTGCTGGCTACGATCTCTCCAGGTGCATATATTCATATAATCCACAATATTTTCAATTTTTCTTCATTCAAAAAAGAAAAAAAAAAATTGTTTTTCAATTTTTCTTTATCCAAAAAAAGAAAAAAGAAAAGATTGTTTATGGCGTTTTTATGATTTGTGCAGTGCAACGGAGACTAAAGTACCAGCAAGAGGAAAAGCATTGGTTCCAACCGATCTGAGCATTGCAATCCCTGAAGGAACTTACGCTCGTGTTGGTAATTTCTCTCTCTCCTGTTTCTTAAAGGTGTTATTGAGTGTTTTTTTTTTTTTTTTTGGAGTTTTAGTGAAATGGGTATTTGTGATTATGTAGCGCCAAGGTCTGGATTGGCGTGCAAGCACTCCATCGATGTGGGTGCAGGTGTGATCGATGCTGACTACAGGGGTCCAGTTGGGGTTATACTGTTTAACTGATAGAGCAAGCTCAGAATTGAAGATTGAAGAAGAAGGAGCAATTGTTCCAACGGCTAAGTCTCAGACCAAAACGGTGTCGTGTGGAAAAGTGGTCAGACATAAAACACGCTCAAGGCATAACGGTGTCGTTTCTCATTAAACCCAACGGTGCCGTTTTGGATCATTTCAGTTATCAAAGGGATTGAAGGGCTGTGCACGTGTGAGAGTTTGTTATGGAACGTGTGAGGCAGTTACAGATTCTGTTCAGCCTCTCTCCTCTCATCCAACCTCTGTTATAACTATATATATCTGTATCTATTCAATTGTAATTCATTAAGAGAGTATTTGTATTTTCTCTACAACAATAATAGCTAAGATTCTCTAGTTCATTGTTACTCTCTCTCAGTCTCTGTTTTTTCTTTTCATTTTCTGTTTTGGTTAGTACAATCACAGTGAGATTGAGAGTGGTTTTTCATTAACCATTCGGATGTTGATTTTGAAGTAAAAGTGGGTGATAAGATTGCACAATTGATTATTGAGAAGATCATGACACCTGATGTGATCGAGGTTGAGGATTTGGATGCCACGGTTAGAGGCGAGGGTGGGTTCGGGTCTACTGGCGTATAAGCGAGCTGCTTTGCTATTAGCAACGGTGCCATTACTCCTATTTTCGTTTTCCTAGGGATTAGATTTAGAATTAGTGGCTTGTTTGATGTTGTGGTCTGTGAGTAATTATGTCGAACGGTTAGTGAGCAAGTTGTACTGATATTGCTTAATGATATATTCAATGGAATTTAAGAAGCTTCATTCTGTAAATTAGTGTGTTCAGTAAGCTTTCTTGTGATGTATACATTCAGTTCGTGGTATGCTATTGAACGGCAGAGTACAGATGAACATAATAAAGTTGAAACATGGGCCATGTGCCTACACAATTGCAGGTTAGGTTCAAACATGAGTTTGTACAGATTAGGTTTTTCACTCTTTCAAGTGAAACAGTGAGAGTTCATGATTATTTTCTGTCCTGAGTATCCTTCACCAAAATTATTGACCACAATTCAAAGTAGTCTTCAACTATTAAAGCTCCCCAAAAGCTTGGCCACACTCAAATTTTTCTTCAGTTAAAATGCCATGCCAGCAGCCTAGTACTAGGCTGCAATATAATTTACAAGGATTTGAGGTAGTTGCTGTAATTTGAAAGAAACCTTTAACATATGTACACACACAAGCACACAATATGATACTAATCTTACCAATCTTCCTTTTAATATAACACGGTGCAAACATATTGAAGAGTAAGATGAAAAATACCATAGCCAATAAAATAAGATTGATTATCAATATAGCAGCCTTATGTTGATCTTAAAATTTGGGATTAAGGCTTGGTTGGTATCATCAATATGTTGAAAGGCCACTAATGAATTTGGTTCATCGACGAGGAGGACGATTCCTATGTGGATTCTGATCTCTGGGACTCCTCCACGCAATTGAACCTTCTTCACGAAAATTCTGAGTCTCCGATCATTGTCGAAGGCATCCAATCCATCAATTTGACCAACTTCGATCTCCATTCTGCTCTCACAAAGGTAAACCCTTTTTCCTTTTCTATTTTTTATTTTTATTTTTATTTTTATTTTTATTTGGAACTGTGTTCAAAATGTTATATTTTCACCATATGTGATTCAGATTGTAACCATGTAATTTTTGTATTTTGACTTTCGTTTCTAATAAAGCCATTTAAACACTCAATTTTTATTTATTTTTATAATGATTTTGGGTTAGTATTTAGTGAGAAGTTAAACCTTATGTGTGTAAAATTTAGCTGTATTTGATTTTTTAACAATGTAGAGAAAATGTGAGTTGCTTTGAATTTTACAGTTGTGAATTTGGGATATTTATAGGTATTGGAACAAGTGGAATTTGAGGTAACTGATTGTGGAGAATGGAAGTTCTGGAAGTATGTGGAGGAAGCTGAGTTTGGACCAGGGCTGCCGGTTCATACTGTTTTCATTATGGGAAAATTGCTGGCAGGGGATCGAAATTTACAAGGTTTGTTTATATATATATATGCTTTATTAATTTTTTTAATTATCAGATACAAGTTTAATATTTTTTGCAATGCTAAATATGAGGGATGTCTTTATTGGATCTTACATTAAACACATTTGAGAACTTGTCTATTCATGTAGATGCTGGGTCTTTGACACTTTTATATCTTGATTTAATTGGGAGAATTTCTTAATCACATGAAGAATTTTGGAGCTGAGTAAAGATTTGTAGAAATTAAGTGAGAAATTATGTCATCTGTTCCGTGTTATTGGACTTTCCTGACAAAATTTTATTGCTTATCTAAAGAAGAAACAAGTTAGCATGTTTTGCTGATCACAGTCTTGGTATTTCTAATAAATAATCGCCATCCTTCCTTGATGTGAATATTTGAATCTCATTTTAAGCAGTTTATTACTTTTATAGCAAATTCTATATCTTGTATGTGATATGGAACTAATATGAAGTATACATTAGCAGAGCGGTGTAAGTGGATGTCAGTCCAAAGCTGTCTAAGCTGGCTTCTGGAAGTAAAACCAAGCAGTGATCGTGTGGGGCCTCTGATAGTTGTTGGTCTTGTAAATGACTCAATTCAACCTGCAGATCAGAAAGTCCCATCCATCTTACGGCATCAGGTTTGCCTTCTTGTGAATTAGTGCCATTTCTAGATGGAGCAAAAATAAAACATTCAGTTGCAAGGATAGATCTGCTGTCAAATCACTGGGTGTTAAAAGTTCAGGGATAATCTGGAAGGCGGAAGCAGTGATATGACCCTGACTTTTGAGGGTCATTAGAATGATTTTGAATGGCCCATAAATTTACTTTTTTCTTTCGGTAATTTTTTTGGAAGCAGAAATGTGAAAAGGAAATTTGGTGCTTATAAAATTAGGTCCCGTTTGATAGAGTTGTTAAATAACTCATTTTCAGTTTTTAAACAACATTACAAACATTTTTACACACATTTTCTCCCACGCGTATTTCAAAAAAATACAAACAACATTATTCAAACTTCTCTACTAAACGGGCCCTAAATTCCAACAGAATCAGGTTTGAAACCCCTTGGCAGTTCTTTTTATATTTTAGGGGTATATACACCCTTTGCCATTACGTAAAGAATTGCCCCCCATCCCCCTTTCCGACAAAGGATGATTTCATATTGCTTCTTGGTATTCTAATTGTAAGATAGAATTCTTATACTAACGTTCAATATAAAAGTTCTTGACTAGAGCTTTATTGCAAGTTCTATTCCATAAAGTTGCTTCTATTTTTGCCTCAATCTAATATCTATCTGCCTAAACTTTGAAGATGATGTTCAAGAAACAGATTCTGAATCAAGATGTATACCATATTCAAATACTGATAGTGTTGTCATTTTTTAACATTTAGACTTCTTCTCAAACATAAGGTTGCGTTTGGAAACTTGAATTTGGATTTGATTTTGATTCTAAATCAATATATTTGAAATGCCTTGATTTCAAATTCATTTATTTTAGATATCATTTCAAATCTAAGAATTTTAAATGTATAAAATCTTTGTTGGATTTGTCAAATCCAAAACCTTGACTTTTTTTAAAGCATCCAAACAAGTTATTTGGATTTTAATCACCCAAATCCAAATCCTGTTATCCAAACACATTGTAAGGGGATTCCTCTGTATAGTTGCCCACATGCATCATGTTAATATATCTTCCATTTTTTTTTTTTTTTTTTTTTTCAAGGAGTATCCTCCTGGTGTTAAACTTGCACCAATTGGAAGTAAGACAGCAAAGCCTTTCCGTACAACAAACTTGATCATATTTGCACCTGAAAATGTTTCAAATGAAAGTGAGAACAATAGTTTTGTTGCTTGTGGGGATACATTGATAGTGGATCCAGGATGTAGGTCTGAATTCCATGAAGAGGTATAATTTCTTTTGCTATGTTGAGACGCTGCTGTCTTTTTGACAGATGATTTTTAGTATTTTATTCTGCTTGACATTCTTATTCTCAAATACCATCTGTGGATTTAGTGAACTCAATAATGTTTGAAATAGGATATTTTATTGTAGTCCCGTACTGTGGGCTTCTTACATGCTCGTGGATTTCCTACTTGAATACATTTTATGGGAAAAACTTGTGTCACTTTCAAATTATAAAAAGGGAAAAAAGAAACATGAGGCTAATTTTATAACCATTGTTTTCCATTTATATGAAAGTAAGAATCCTGTTCTCACTCTTGCGGATTACCTACTTGGCAGAGTTCCACCATTTTTACTGTCCTTGGAAGCTATCTTTGCACTTTCTTGAGTAACAGTGTTGTCTTATAAAATGGAAGCGTCAAAGAAAAGTAGCGGCTTTGGGGTAAGTTCCTACACGTCTGAACCAAATTATAGCTGTGTGTCTGGCCCACTTTTGATGTGTCCTTTTAAAAATAGGAGTGCCTAAAAAAAGAAGTAAGAATCCTATTCTCATTCTTGTGGATTACCTGCTTGGCAGAGTTTCACCATTTTTCCTGTCCATGGAAACTATCTTTGTTCTTTCTTGAGTAACATTGCTGTCTTATAAAAGAAAGTAAGAATCCTGTTCTCGTTCTTGTGGATTACCTGCTTGGCAGAGTTCCAACATTTTCCCTGTCCTCGGAAGCTATTTTTTGGTCCGTTTGGATACAACTTATTTTTGTTGAAATTGAAAATTGAAAACTAAAAACATTGTAGCAAAATAATTTTTAAATGTGTGAATAGTGCCATAAGACTTATTTTTAATGAAAAAGTTGCTGAAAAGTGAGATTTTATGGGACCTGTGAACAATGCACAGTATACTGTTTGTTCACTGCTGGAAAGTGTGTTCATGAACAGTAACAGTAACCGCATTATTCCTGAAACACGTGAAAACAAAAAAGAAAAAGAAAAAAGAAAACGCAAAACGCAAATGGCAGACTTTGTATCCAAACCCCACCTTTGCTCTTTCTTAAGTAACAGTGCTGTCTTATAAAATGGAAGCGTCAAAGAAAAGTAGTGACTTTTGGATAAGTTCCTCCACCTCTGAACCAAATTATAGCTTTGTGTCTGGCACACTTTTGATGTGTCCCTTTAAAAATGGGAGTGCCTAAGAAAAGGAAGGGTATTGGATAAATTCTGACGGTTTTGATCCAATACAACTCTTCATGTAGGGCTGTCAATAAGCTCCTTTACTGGGGCTCCATACTATAGAGCATTGCTTTTGGGATCAGTTGCTCTTTCTAATAATCCATATAGCCTTTATTTTGTCTGATGTATGGGTATAATGCACTTCCTCTTTTAATTGGCAGACATTTGGTTGTACGAAAATTAATCCTGACATTTCATCGCAACTTTGTTTGATGGAGACTAAAGGCTCATTTTTGTGGCTTTCAGGCCATTAATGGGCCTTGGAGGATCAATTGGTCTCACATCAGCTGGATGCCATCTGGCTATTGGATATTTGGGAGCTCCAATTGGTGTTATATTAATGTTAGCCATCAACAAAATCTATTGGTCCTTTTCAAGAGGTCATGTGGCTTCCCATGGAATTTGTGAATCTGTCCTTCTGCACATTTTGATTGACTTGTAACCGTAAACTGGGATTTGGAACTCTCCTGGGAAGGATCCTATTTAAAACTTGTCAACTGTCAAGGCTGTGAACAATAAGATATCAGTAATCAAATCCTTGGTAGTTTCCATGCTTTTTAAGGGTTTCTCTACTTCTCGTCTTTTTATTTTTTGTTTTATTTGACAAAATTAAGGATTTAACTAACATAAATGTTGGCTCTCTTCTGTTATGTATTAAAACTTTTTAATATGACTAATCATATAATCGGACATAGTTTTGATAATGTATGTTGCTGTTGATTAATTCATATTTATTTTATTTAATTTACATTCATCAGTTAAAATAACCAGTAGTCTTACAGTGTTTTGGAGGGAAAGGGGAGTGTAGCGGTAAGTAGAGGAGAGGGGAGGGGAATGGTTATCCCTTCCCTTGTTTGGATGTTTTATAAATTAAGAGGGGGAGGGATATCTATACCCCTCCCCTTTGTTTGGATGTATTAAAAATTGAATGGGAAGGAGGACAAGATAAACATCATATAAGTTAACAATTATAGCCCTCTATGTTCATTAAAAGAAGAAGATATAAATTCTAAAAAAAATACCAGGAAAGAAATAGGCATAAATTGACAATTTCATTTTTTTTATAATCTAAGTGGTTACCTTCTTGCCCCCTTGCCCTCCAAGTTCCCCAAACTGGGGGGAATTAAAAAATGAGGGGTTTGTAGGGGTATCTTACTCCAAATCCCCACAAACCCCTTCCTACTCCCTTTAAAGAAAAAAGCCAAGCAAGGTTTATTAAACAACCCATCCCCTCCCCTATACTCCCTGCAACTTTGCCTCCATCCAAACAGCCCATTAGAGATGTGTCCTTGTATGTACCTGTGAAATGATATGCAGTCACCCTTACAGCAAATGATGCTTACTTTCTAATTTTTTTTTTAAATATTTTTTTCTTAGTAACAGTGTTGATAAAATTGTTGTTTACATGATTAGCTCCAAAAAATAGTTGCTGCTTTGCCACAGAAGTTAGTTGTCTTTGTTACCCATCATCATCAGGATCATGTGGATGGTAAGTTTTTATAGTATTAAGTAACATAACTGAGAGGAAAGGTTTATTTTTTGTTTAATGATGTGTTTTTAAATGCCAATTACAATAGTAGATTACACATAAGTAAGGAGATATATTCTTCTCAAAAAAAAAAAAAAAAAGGAGATATATGATATATCACACACATGTTAAACACCTGATTATTTTTGCATGTATAACCGTGAAAATTGGGAGATGACTACAAAATTTAGTTCTGATAGACCCGATCATATCCTCGTCGTCCATAGAAAGAGACGAGGACGAGGGTGATTCCAAGAACCATCCAGCCAGTGATGATCGCCAGATGAGGACGAACCCATCCGTTGTCAATTATTGAGGAAACGTTACAAAGAAATGATTAGCTTCTATACCGTTGGGAAGATAACTCACCATTAACACCCTGCAGAGGCGTTACTAGTATGAGATGAAATCACCATTAAGGCTTCACCAACGGCTAGAAGGAAGCACCAGTATATATATATAACCATGAAACCCAGAAGAAGGTACACATATAAAAAAAAACAACTGACTTTAGCATCGAAGGCTTTATGGCAGGCACCACACCGGTGACCCACATTTCTTCCTTTCACCATCTTTTTACAGGGTCAGGTTGGTTGAGGACGACTCCCATCTGGACGATCATTCTTAACTGACGATTCGGACATCATCAGTTTGGCGCCGTCTGTGGGGAGCTAAAAGCGATTCTTGAGCACTCAGCTCAAGGACATTGTTCCATTCCAAATTGTAAGTTCAGATGGAGTCCAACACTAACCCAGATCCTGCTACCATAGCTTTACAAATTTAGTCACTCGCAGCCACTGTGGATGAACTTACCAGGCAGAATCAAGAGATGAGGCAGCGGCTACAACAGGAAGGTAACTGCCTAGAGACCAACAAGGACGATAAGGGGGACAGTCACGGGAGACGACCCAGCACCCCAAAACAGGTGGGCTCAGATCTTCTTAGGAAGATGAGAAAAGAGATGGACGAGTTGAGAAACACTATCAAAGGAAAAATAGATCAAAGTCTGGACAGAATGGTCAGGAAGACGGACTCACCTTTCACTTTACCTGTCCAGGAATGCCCGGTACCCTCCAAGTTCCGTCTACCTTAGCTCGAGCCCTTTGACGGATTGAAGAATCCACTGGATCACCTCAATACCTTTAAAACAACTCTGGGTCTCCAGCAACCCCCTGATGAGATCCTATGTTGTTCTTTTCCCACCACCCTCAAGGGGGCAGCCCGAGAATGGTTCACCAAGTTACCAACGTTGTCTATCAATAACTTCGAGCAGCTAAGCAGTGCCTTCGTTCGTCACTTTGTTGGCAGGCAGCGCCCTAAAAGGCCAGATGACCATTTGCTCACCATCAAGCAAGAAGAGAAGGAAACCTTGAGGTCCTATGTAATGCGTTTCACTTGAGGAACTTTGGAAGTGGACGAAGCGAATGACAAAATACAACTAACGGCCTTCAAGGTTGGGTTAAAGTCCAGAGAGTTCGTGATCTCCTTGGCAAAAAATCCCCCCAAGACGATGGCAGAAATGATTTTGAAGGCACAGAAGTATATGAATGCTGAGGACGCTCTGGCAACCATAGACAGGGCAGAGCAACCCAAGGAGAGGAAGAAAGAAAAAGAAGACGATAGAAAAGGACAAAAAAGGGATCGGGCCGACCGCCAGAATGTTGAAGGAAGCAGACGAAGGGATGACAAGAGTCTTCGTCCAATGAAGTTCACACCTTTGGTGATGTCTGTCGATCAAATCCTGAAGCAAATCAAGGACGAAAAATGGCCAAGCCCATTGCACTCGTCTTCCAGTGTGCGCGATAAGAGGAAGTATTGTTGTTTTCACAAAGATCACGGGCATTACATAGAAGATTGCCGAGACTTAAAGAAGCAGATAGAAGAACTTATACGAAAAGGGAAGTTGCAAAAATATGTGAAAAAGGGGGATTCCAACAGGTTTAGGGATAGCAACAAAGACCGGTATGAGGACTCACAGAAGGACGAGGACACATGCAACCTCGTCCACAAAGTGCTATAGGAGAAATAAAAACTATCACAAGAGGGTTGTTCAAGTCCCTCAAGAAGTCATACCAAAGGTTGGTGAATAGCGTTCATAGCCTGCCTGCCCTGAAGTAAAGATGGACAAACCAGGGTATGTGTTTCTTAGAAGAGAATGTCAGAGGGGTAAAGCAACCTCATGATGACTTGTTGGTCATAATGATCATGATTGAAGGGTTTAATACCAGAAGGGTTCTGGTGGACAATGGGAGCTCCGCAGACATCATTTATCTTTCTGCCTTCCAGCAGTTAAAAGTAGACCCAAAGAGGCTTCGTCCTTTCGAGTCCCCCCTCGTCAGTTTCAATGGAGACAAGATCTATCCCCGGGGAATAGTAACATTAACGGTCACGGCCGGCTCGTATCCCCACTAGGTAACAAACAAGCATAACTTTTTGGTAGTAGACTCACCTTCGTCCTACAATGTGATTATAGGACGCCCTACCTTTAATCGCTGGAAAGCAGCCACTTTCACTTATTGCTTGAAGGTGAAATTCCCGACAGAACAGGGGGTTGGTGAGATAAGAGGAGACCAGGTGCTGGCGAGAGAATGTTATCAGGTAGTCCTAGCCTTGAAAGAGAACCACACGTGGATAATTGAAGACAGGACGAAAGAAATAGTTGAGAAGTTGGAAATGATAGAGTTGATCGAAGGAGATTCTACCAAGATGACCCAAGTAGGGACGAGAATGGATCTCTAGACAAAGGAAGAAATCCTCAGCTTCCTGAAAGATAACCTAAACGTCTTTGCATGGAGCCACAAAGATATGTCAGGCATACCAGCCAGCATCATTCAACACCGTCTAAATGTGGACCCCGAAAAGAAGCCCGTCCAGCAGAAGAGAAGAGTTTTTGCCTTTGAACGGAACAAAGCAGTCATGGATGAAGTGAACAAACTGCTTGTTGCTAACTTCATCAGGGAAGTCTATTGTCCCGAGTGGTTGGCCAACGTCGTCATGGTCAAGAAGGCGAACTGGAAGTGGAGAATGTGTGTTGACTTCACCGATCTAACCAACACCTGCCCGAAGGATAGCTTTCCTCTACCCAGAATTGACCAGTTGGTAGATTCAACCGCCGGGCACAAGCTTCTTACCTTCATGGACGCTTTTTTTGGGTATAATCAAATACAAATGGCCGAAGAAGATCAAGAAAAGACAGCTTTCATCACTAGCCAAGGGCTTTATTGCTACAGGGTCATGCCCTTTGGTTTAAAAAATGCAAGGGCTACGTATCAAAGATTGGTAAACCAGATGTTCAGCAAATAGATTGAGAGAAACGTGGAGGTGTACGTTGATGATATGCTTGTCAAGAGCAAAGAAGAAGAGAATCATCTAAACGATCTTAAGGAGATGTTCAATACCCTCAGACAGTACAACATGAAGTTAAACCCGTCCAAATGTGCCTTTGGAGTCTCCTCTGGGAAATTCCTTGGTTTCATGGTATTGCAAAGAGGAATAGAAGCAAATCCTAAGAAAGTGAGAGCTATCCTCGAGACGTCCTCCCCAAAGACAGTCAAAGAGGTGCAATCTCTCACAAGAAGAGTAGCAGCCCTCAACAGGTTCATTTCAAAGGCAACAGATAAATGCCTTCCATTCTTCAAGACCCTAAAGCGAGCTTTTGTTTGGATGGAGGAATACGAGACAGTCTTCCAGGAGTTAAAACGTTACTTGAGCAACCCCCCACTCCTGAGTTCGTCCAAGAAGGGAGACGATTTATTCCTCTACCTGGCAGTATCTGTAATGGCAGTCAGCGTAGCCTTGATCAGGGAAGAGAAAAAGATACAACTTCCGGTGTATTACATTAGCCAGGCCTTTCAGGGAGTTGAAGCTTGATACCCACGGATAGAGAAGATTACCTTCGCATTAATAGTGGCCTCAAGGAAACTTCGTCCGTATTTTCAGGCCAACTCGATCATAGTGATGACGGACCAGCCCATCAAGAAAACAATGAATAAACTTGAGGCTGTTGGACGGATGGTACAATGGGCTATTGAGCTCAGCCAGTTTGATATAGAGTATCGCCCCCGGACGGCCATAAAAGCTTAAGCACTGGCGGACTTCATAGCAGAATTCACCTCCCCCGAGCATGAAGAAAACTAGGAAGAACTTTGGACGATCCACACGGATGAATCGTCCACCCAGAAGAAAGGAGGAGCAGGTGTCATCATCACTTCCCCTGAAAAAGATGTTTTGAATTACGGAGTCCAGCTCAAATTCCCCATAACCAATAACGAAGTAGAGTACGAGACTATATTGATGGGGCTAAGACTAGCTCGGGCACTTGGAGCTAAAAACATTTTGTTGAAAAGCGATTCACAGCTTGTTACAGGGCAGGTTAGGGAAGATTTCGAAGCGAAGGAAACAAGAATGCTGAAATACCTCAAGCTAACAAACCAGTTGGTGAGGGACTTCGATCATGCAGAGCTTGTTCAGATCCCAAGGGATTAAAATGTCGAAGCCGATGAAGTGGCACAGAGTGCATCGGCAGATGATCAGGCAAGGGCAAACGATTGGAGGTTGGAAGAGCAAAACTCTCCTAGTATTGAAGAATTTCAAACCTTCCCTGTGTATACCCGCTCTAGATGGACGAATCCCATTTTGTCTTACCTCAAAGTCGGACGATTACCACCGAACCCTGAAGAAGCCAAGAAGATCTAGAAACGAGCTGCAAGATTCACGGTGCTCAATGACGAACTTTAAAAAAGAGGCTTCTTCCAGCCTTACTTGAGATGTATTGAGGAGGACGAAGCCAAATATGTCCTGGAAGAGGTACATGGAGGAATATGTGGCGATATTCTAGACCAAAGTCCCTCGTTAGAAAAATTATAAGGACAGGTTACTTTTGGCCTTCGATGCAGAAAGGTGCAACAGAGTTTGTAAAAAGATGTGACCGCTGTTAAAGGTATGGAAATGTCCAACGGGTTCCAGGAGAAAAAATGACGACCATCTCTTCGCCTTGGCCATTTGCACAGTGGGGGGGATCGACATTATGGGCCCCCTACCACAAGGGAAGAAACAAGTGAGATTTTTGCTCGACGCAATCGACTACTTCACGAAATGGGTGGAAGCAGAAGCACTAGCAACGATCATAGAAGCAAAGGTAAAAAATTTTGTTTGGAAAAATATTGTGTGCAGGTTCGAGATCTCGAGGACAATAATCTCAGACAATAGTCATCAGTTTGACAGTCACGAATTCAGATCGTTCTGCTCGAGCCTGGGCATCAAGAACAAATACTCATCTCCAGGACATCCTCAAGCCAATGGACAGACAGAAGTAACAAACCGAACCTTGCTCAAAATCATCAAGGCCCGACTAGTGGGGGTAAAGGGAGCATGGCCTGAGGAGTTACCTAGAGTTCTATGGGCTTACAGGACGACAGAATGAACCCCAACATAAGAGACGCCTTTCAATCTGACTTATGGCTTTGAAGTAGTCATCCTAGTTGAAGTAGGACTCACTAGCCTCAGGAGGGAGTTCTTCGACGAACAGAGCAACAACGACCAACTGAAGCTAAACCTGGACTGTTTGGACGAAGTTAGAGACCAGGCCTCTCAGAGAATGACCAAGTATCAACAGAAGATGGTAGAATACTACAACCAAAGGGTAAAACTCAAAAGATTTAATATCGGAGACCTTGTCCTTCGAAAAGTAACTCACGCAACGAAGGACCCTACACAAGGCAAATTAGGACCATCCTAGGAAGGACTATACAAAGTCATCTACTATTCTCGCCGAGGAAGTTACCACCTAGAGGACCTGGACAGAAACAAGTTGCCCGTCCATGGAATGTCGAGCACTTAAAGATGTATTATGAATAGGAACCATAGTCCAATTGTATGCATGATCTCGTACTTTTTAATACAAGTCAAATAAACATATTATTCAGCAATCCATGTATTTTAGTTCTCTCTCTTTCTTTCCTAAACTATGATCGTCATCCGAGGGCAGAGACCTCGTTAAAAAAAAAAAAAAAAAAAAAAAAAAAAAGACGATAAGATTCCTTGAATGGATCTACATCGTCCAAGTAAAAAAGACGATAAAATTCCTTGAATGGATGTACATTGTCCAGGTAAAGAGACGATAAGACTCCTTGAATGGATGTACATCATCCAAGTAAAAAGGCGATAAGATTCCTCCAATGAACATACATCGTCCAAGTTAGAGACAGCAAAATTTCTTAACTGCATGCACACAGAAAGTTCTGAAGTAAAGATGCAAGGCAATATGAAGAGGTTGTCCTCTGATAACCAAGCCCACAATTGGGCAAAATTCTCTAAGTCCCTAAAAGGACGAAGATAAGCAAATATGCCAACAAAGTTTTTCTAAGTCCGCAAAGGGAGAAAGAGTGCATCCAAAAGCAGATTATAGCAAGGTGCAAACAAGAGATATTAACCAACCAGGTTAGTAAAGACGAATGCATAGACATATCATATAAAATTATAAACTGTTCAAAAAGCCCTAAAACAGGTAGGCATTCGAATATAAGGTGTTCAGTAGCCCCAAAACATACAGGGCATTTTCAAAAAAAAAAAAAAAAAACTTTTCAAGGGGCAACAGGTTCAAGCTTGAGGAGCATTATCATCGTCCTTATTGGCCTAGGAAGGATCTACGCTACTAGACGCCGTAGTCTGGGTAGATGCTTGGGCCGCCTCGTCCTCTTCAATCTCTTTATCAACGGCCTCAAAGTCCAACTCCTCCAAATCGGTGCCAGGGCCATGCTTTATTAAATATCTTCTCAGTAGTTCGAAGCCTTTAAAATACCATTGAAACAATATAGTGTTGTATTCATCTGTGGTCTGGAAAGCGTTGATGGCCTTAGCTATGGCAGCCTTCATCCTCTAACCAGCTGATGCAAGGAGCTTGTCCTTCTGCCTTACCAACTGCTTCTCGGAATCCAGCTTCTCGGTCAAAACCTTGATTTGGTCCTTGGAAGTGTTGTGAGCATCCATAGCAGCAATCAAGTATTTCCGTAGTCCCGAAGCTTCAGCCTCCAACGCCTCCACCTTCGAATTTGCCACGACGGCCTTTTCCTTGTTTGCCATAGTGATATGCATTGTTTCTCCCAATACCTTGCAGCAAAAAGTTTCATCATGACCAAAGATAGCAAAGCTAGCTAAACACTTAAGGACGAAGCAAAAGAAAAAAAAGACAGAGACAAGAAAGATTACCTGCATGAGCTTATAAATGTGACGGCTCACCATCTCGTGGGAGGGCATGTTTGAAATCTCCTTCATCTCCCTAGGAGTAAGGAGCTCGTTGGCACGATCCATGGGTGTCTTGGCATTAGCCCAAATACTAGAGCCCATCTTCTCTTTTCCTTTGTTCCCTGTCTTTTGTTTCTTCGAAGGACGAACAACCTCCTCAATAGAAACGCCAAGAGAAGCAGCCTGACCTTCCTCCAGATCCAGGGCAGGGGTGGACGAACCTCTCTCCACCGTTTCTTTCTCTTTTTCTATTTCCTTATCGGTGATTCTTAACCTCCTTTGGCCAATATTGGAAAGGGGCTCGTTCTTCTTCCCCTTAATCTTCGCGTACAACTCCTTGTTAAACTTGGTCGTCATCTCTGCACCAAATAAAACAAAGAGTTAAAGCAAGGAAAAAGAAGAAAACGGTCAAGTATAAGAGAAAGAGAACAATCTCACATGTTGGGGCAACTCATGTTTCCTTTCTTCCTGGTCAAGTGTACTAAGGACATAAAGAGAAGGCTCCGGACCCAAACAATGACGAGCTAACGAGCGTGGATCAACTAACTCGTCAAAATCATCAATAGTACTTGCGTACTTAATTGCCGCTTGAACTCTCTCCTCAAACTTACTCTCGAGCTTAGGACGATCCTTTGCTGCAAAACAGAAAACCACAAGAGAGCAGAAGTGACGATCAACATGAACAAAAGGTTAAAAAAGAAAAAAAAAACATCTCATGAGTGGCAAACGCACCAAGCAGAAGGGTCTCTCACTAGCGCAGCAACTTAGGGACGTCCCCCCAAAAGTCATCCGAAAGAGTCTCCTAACCATTGCTCGACATGAAGAAATATCTAGATATCCAGTAACAGAAGGACGACGGAAGATCAATGATGAGGCGTGACTTTATATCCCAGGGCACAAGCTCATAATACCCAAACTCCCTAGATTCTTTTAAACAGTAGAGATGGATGAACTCATTTAGCGTGATCATGTCCCTGTCAACTATAGTCGTCCAAATCACCATACAGCTTATGATGATTCTCCACAAATTTGGCATAAGCTACCCCGACGCAAGGTTCAGATAGTGAAGAAGCTCCATGATGAAGGGATGGACGGGAAATCTGAGGCCACACAAAAATGCAGCCTCATAGAAACAAACCTCACCATGAGCAAAGGCACAAGCCTCACCTTTCCTAGGAAGACGAACCCTAGTCTCCTCAGGAAACTGGAACCTACCCCTAAACTTGCTAAAGACCTCTATCTTCAAAGAACACTTTTCCTTGAGGGCATGGAAAGAACGGGGAGTGGCTGAAGCAGAAGGATGAGAAGACGAAGGTGCGAGAGAAGGCGCAGAAGTGGCCGTGTCTACCCCAGCCCCAGCTGTACCAACATTAGAAGACGAACCTCTCTCTAGATCACTTGACCTCACCTTGGACCCCATATTTTCCCTCCTTAAAACCCCTCGAATGGATTAAACCAAATAAGAGATTTATGCAACAGGGGTATAAGTCACCCAACGCCAAACCAAGGCTACTACCACCCACAACAAAATCCCCAATCTGTGGGTATGAATCACCAGATGAAAACGCACCTAATGGGTCACTAGAAGAATCTATTAGCACCCCTAAGCGAGCAAAAAGGAAGGCGACGGAGGGAGAGGTGTGCCTAATTTCAGAGTAACTCACCATTAAAGAAAGTAACACAACTCGAAAAGGAAAAGGGAAGCCCAAAAAGAAAATAGGAACACAAAAGAAAGGAATACAAGTAAAATTCAGAAAGGAAAAGGGCGTAAATAAAGGCCGTACCTGGAAATTAGGAGGAAATTGAGAAGACTAAGAGCAAAAGGCGCAACTAAGGAAGTCAGAAAAACCAATCGCAGAGAGAAAATGGAGAAGTGAGAAAAGAAAGGCAAGGATCAAAAGGTTTTACCCTGAAAAGCGCGAGAAACCTGAAAAGGTTTTCATCAGAAACAAGACCCCTCAGCCAATTAGAATAGGACACGTGGCCACGATGCGTGCCATGTCGCCATGAAGCAATCAATGCGGGAGCAGAACCCTAAGCGCCATAACCGCAAAAAAAAAAAAAAAAAAAAAAAAAAAAAAAACCTTTCATATTCCTATGACCGTCCAAAGTATGGACGACCTCAGAATAGGGGGGCAGTTGATAGACCCAATCATATCCTCATCGTCCATAGAAAGAGATAAGGACGAGGGTGATTCCAAGAACCGTCTAGCCAGTGATGATCGCCAGACGAGGAAGAACCCATCCGTCGTCAATTATTGAGGAAACGTTACAAAGCTATGATGAGCTTCTATACCGTTGGGAAGATAACTCACCATTAACACCCTACAGAGGCGTTACTAGTACGAGATGAAATCACCATTAAGGCTTCACCAACGGCTAGAAGGAAGCACCAGTATATATATATATATATATATATATATTTATATAACCATGAAACCTAGAAGAAGGTACGCATATAAAAAAACTCTAGCTCATACATACTGATTCTCTGAGACCCCACTTTTTAGTCTTTCTGACTTTAGTATCGGAGGCTTTGTGGCAAGCACCACACCGGTGACCCACATTTCTTCCTTTCACCATCGTTTTACAGGGTCAGGTTGGTTGAGGACGACTCCCATCTGGACAATCATTCTTGACTGACGATTCGAACATCATCAAGTTCCAAATGGTTTACTAAAAAATAGTTTATTTATAAAATGCTATGAATCCAATAAAGAATAAAATGATTCTTGCAATTCTGTGGAGGATGTACAGGCCATGTTTTGTTCCTTTGAAGACAAGATGTATTTTGTTTTCATTTCCTGTTTCTTGTGGGACTAACCAGTGAAAAACTTGTTTGGGTTTGTTTTTTGTTCTTAGTTTTCATATTTAAGATCCAAAAATGTGGGTATGATTACAGAAAATGAAAAAAAAAATTTGGCATTTTTATTTTCATCAAATATGAAGTCAATGGCATTCTCGTAATAAAATGGATAAGAGTGGGACCCATCTGTCACTATAAAGACCCATGTAAAATACTAAAATCACACCCAACAGCTCTCTCTCATTTTCCTTCACCCTCTCTCTCCTCTCTGACACCCTGTCTGTCAGCTCTCTTTCTCTCACTTGATTGCTAATTCATACTTTTTTTTAGCTGAATTATGGGGATATAAAAATTGGGAATGTTTTCTTTTCGAGTTTGAAATTTTGGTTTTATTCTGATTTGTGATAATCAATGGGTGGAACTTTTGTTTTGGTTGATATTTTGAGTAAATTGTTTTAATTGATGAATTGGGTCATTGGGAATTGTTTGTAATCCTAGTATTGCCTTTTCACTGACTCTTAACTAAGGAAGATGAAATTGAAAGGATGGTGCTAGTGGGAAGCCACACCCTTTTGGCAAATTTCACCGAGAAATTATTGCGGTTTAGTTGTGGTGGTGATGGAGGTGGCTGCTGATGGATTTGGTTTTACCATTGGTGTAGGTGTGGTGGTGAATTTTTAATTGAAAAGATATAAGGAGGAAAAAAAAAAAAAAAACTAGACCCGAAAATTGGTGCCAAACTGAAACTGTGTACAGGATTTGAGAATAGAAATGAAAACAAACCCAACAAGAACCAAATAGGGCCATTATAATCATACTTATTTTGTTTTGGGGAGGGATGGACCAATGGTGGCCAGTAAACAAGAAATCTTAGCTTTTCTTCTAAAAAGAAAAAGTAGAAAACGAAGACAGTGAGTTAAAGTTGTGTTTGCCTATCAAAGCAAACAAAAAGAGAAAAAAAGGGGGAAAGCAACTAAAGAAAATAGCCTCCCCTTAATATCTTAGAGTAAATTCTACTCTAATAAAACTTCTCTACTCTATAAAACTTATTTGGTGCTCTCTCAGACTATTACTTTTAGCTGGATATCTGCATTCTAAAATTCTGATTAATGTGTTTTTTTTTTTTTTAAACCGGATGCTATACTGGGTAGTAATTCTCTATTTCTTGGCTTGTTTCAGGTCTTTCAATTGTCCAAAAGTGCAACCCCAATGCTACTTTATTAGTGCATGAAAATACAATGCAGCGCATTGGAAATGGTTATGATTCCTAACATTATAGTTTTGTGTCTAATGGTTGAGATTGCTGATTGTTTAAAGATATAATGTTATTTCTTAGATCTTCTGTCTTTACTCATTATTTGGTGTATTAAATTGATGACCAGTGTTCATAAAATCTTAAACTGCATCTATCAATTAAAAAAGAAGTAGATGCCATGCCAAAGCATTATGGCTCCTGGAAAGATTCTTTTCAAATATTGAAGCTCTTTGAGCAGTGTGGATTTGCAGTAATAATCCTAAAATAATTTCATAACTTAAAGAAAGCCTGTATCAACCTTTCAGGGTCCAATACATGAGGTCTTAGTTAAGAATTGTGTGAGAGGTAAAGTTTTATCAAATTCGTGGATTTAAAGCATGAACCCGACTCCAATTTTGCTAGGATTAAGGCTTAGTTGAGATAAGCTGTATGTAATAATACTCTATATATGCACAGGTAAACTCAAATCAGCTACAGTGAGAAGCTTAAGTTGAATATACTTGACTTAGATGCTAATTGTGCAGCCGTATCCCCATTAAGGAATTTGACTGAACAAACTGTGTTTGCTGCAACTGCCAGCTGCCAGTGCACCTTGCTTGATTGAATTTTCCTGCCTTTTTCCAGTTAGTAATCTTCCTCTCCTTTATTGCCTTTAATTTGGGGCACACAATTGAAAGATATTTCTGCAATAGAATGGCGACATACTGACATTTAAGCAAGGAAGTTTTTCAATAAAAATTAATGACATGCCAGAATGCTCCTAGCTCAATTATGTGAAGGACAAACATGAAAGCATTGTCTTTTCATGATATTACACAAAAGTCAAAGTGAGAAATTTTTGAGAAGGCTTCCTTTCAGAATTTTGGTTTGATGGTGACACAATGGGATGTAAGTTTAGTAAAAGAAAACATAAAGATGAAGGGGTTGGAAGACTTAATGGTCAAGAGATACCAAGGAGTGAGAGCTTTCAATAACTTAAATCAATAATTTGTATAGATGGAAAGATTGAAGGAGATGTGAATCATAGGATAGAGCAGGGTGGATAAAATGGAGAAGCACATTAGAAGTATTAGGTGATCATAGAATACTTCTTAAGACTATGAGACTAGCTATGCTCCATGGTACTGAATGTTGGGTTGTTAAGAAGGGACGTTCATAAAATGAGTGTAGTTGACATGAGAACAATAAGATGGATAAATGGAAATACAAGGAAAGATAGAATTTGAAATAAAGGAATTTGCTTAAAGACAGGAGTGACTCCCATTGATAAAAAAAAATGAGGGAGAGTCGCTTGAGGTGGTTTGGTCATGTGCAGAAGTGGGTGATTAATGCAACCGTAAGAAAGAGTGAGTTGATTTTTTTTTTTTTTTTATATAGGTAATAAAAACTTTATTGATAAGAAAAGTACAATGAGTTTACGATAGTAAACTTAATGCAAAAAAAGGTATACAAACAGATCAAAGGGAAAAGCAAACAGAATTAATGAAATCAAGCAAAGAAGTACAATGTGTAAAACCCCAAATACAAGACCACTCAAACAAAGTCCTAGTTAGTAAAGACTTCAATAGGCCCACAGTTCTTTCAGTGTCCTCAAATGTTCGGGCATTGCGTTCCTTCCAAGTTAACCACATAAGACACGCCGGTACCATATTCCAAACATTGGAAAAATGAATGCCCAACCAATTCCACCATGTAGAAAGTAGAGAGACTACTGTCTTCGACATCACCCACTAAACCTCAAACAAGTAGAAGACTTCACTCGTCAAGGTATGGACAAACTTGCAATGTAGTAATAAATGATCCACGGTTTCCTCCTCACACCAACATAGGCAACACCAATTAACAAGAGGCAAGTTCTTAACAAGGTTATCTATTGTGAAAATCGCACCCCTAGCAGCTGTCCATAAGAAAAAAAGACACGACGGAGCTTTCAATAATGATTTATAAAAAGAACACACATCAAAGACACCACTATGATTCAATTGCCAAACCATGGTATCATCACCCCCCACAAGTATTTTGGATGAGATATGCACAATGAAAGCATAAAACCTTGACGTCTCCCAATCCTGAAATTCACGTTGGAAGAGTAAAGTTCTAGCTGCTATCACCCCCATCAGGTGCAATGTCAACCATATCAGAAATCCTAGCTTCTTTATCCACAACACAAGCAAACAATTCCGGATATAATTCTTTCAAAGAAGTTGGACTACTCCAAGAATCATTCCAGAACTGAATATGAAAACCCTCTCCCGCCGCTTACAACACATGACCAAAGAAACTCTCTGCTCCCTTCCTCATGTTCTTCCACATCCCACAGCCATGCGTTCCTCTAACAGCTCTAATGCACCAGCCACCACTACCTTCCCCATATTTGGAGGCTATGACCTGACACCATAAGTGTGTGGCCTCCTTCCCAAAGCGCCAAAGCCACTTCCCTAGTAAAGCTTGGTTAAACAACCCAATCATCCGGATCCCCAAACCACCTGCCTCCACTGACCAAAAAAACTTTTCCCAAGCAACAAGTGAATATTTAAATACATTAGTAGATCTCCCCCATAGGAAATTCCTCTGGATCCTCTCTAATCTATCCGCCACATGTTGTGGTATAGTAAACAAAGATAAATAATAAGTGGGAAAGCTTGATAAAGTACTCTTCAATAAAGTAAGCCTACCCCCTTTTGACAAATATAACCACTTCCAACCTGAGAGCTCTTTCTCCATCCTTTCTATAATAGGGTTCCAAATCAAAGAATCCTTATAATGAGCCCCCAAAGGCATACCCAAGTAGGTCATGGGAAAACAGCCAACCTTATAACATAAAATGCGGGTCAAAGCATCCAAAGTCCCAACCTCACCAACTAGCACAATCTCACTCTTACCAACATTTACTTTCAAGCCTATGATAGCTTCAAAGAAGATCGAAACCATACGAATATATAATAATTGTTCCCTGGAAGCGTCACAAAAAAAGAATAGTATCATCAGCAAACAAAATATGAGAAATGTGAAAACTTCCTCCTCCCAGTGGGGAACCACTAAGAAAGCCTCCATCTTCTGTCTTCTTCAACAACCTACTCAACACCTCCATCACCAACACGAACAAGAGTGGAGATAGGGGATCCCTTTGACGAAGACCACGAGAACTACCAAAGAAACCAGCTGGAGACCCATTGATAAGCACTGAAAAGAACTATAGAAATACACGCATTCATCCATCTCCCCCACTTCTCCCCAAAACCCATCCTCTCCATAAGATAAAACAAGGCACTCCAATTCACATGATCATAAGCCTTCTCAATATCCAATTTAACAATTACACCCGGATTTCCACTCTTCAGTCTACTTGTTAGGATTAGTGCCCTAGAATCCTATTGTATGATGCTATGTATGATATTATGTATGACTTAATATTATAATTAATAAAGTTGTTTTATTATTATCTAAAATAATTGTAACATGAATATTTGGACATTATCATATAGTCCATGAGATGCATAGTATGTGATTTATGTGAAAAGTCACAGAAGATATAAATCACAAGTTCTTTGTAAACTCAGAATTTAGTTCGTAATCGGTAATGAAATTGGGTGTTTCATCTGCGAAGACTATAACATGTCAACTAAGATGATTTGTCTTGATCATGGAAGCGGTGACTTCTAGTTGATATGTTGATATGTTTTAAGAGTTAAGACATATTGAATTGGACCACTGTGAGATTTATTATTCTCCTAATGACTGTCAATTGAATAATAAATCTCACGACTTATATTTACATGAACTCTTAGTCCTGAGAAAATAATGGACCTAATCATGAAGTGTAAGTTGCTTTGATATATCAGGAGTGAGATCTAAAGTAACGGGTCAAAACCTCAGTATGTTAGGCAGCCGCATTTAGTGTTGATGGAACATATATTCTCAAGATGGAATTCATAGTCTCTTAACGGAGATATAAAATATTCCCTTGAGATAAGTTTAATGGTTTTGTTATTCAGAATGTTAGGCCTAACTACTTTAGTAAATAGTTACTACAGTATATATTTATGAAATTAGATTTCATAAATATATGATGAATAATTTAAAGGATTTAACCAGGTACTCAAGGATTAAGATGTAGTAATCTACAAAGTAGCAGTCTTCATTAATGACTTTGTATTACTATGAATATTTTATGAAGGGGTTACATGTATAATAAAGTCTTGGGATATAATCTATTAATAAGGCATAGAGTTCAATTATATTTATATAGTGATATTAAATATAATTAATGGTAACTTTGAATTTGTCAAGAGTTGATAGAAAAGCCCAAAGCCCATTGAAGCTAGTGTCTTATTTGTTCCCTTTTGGTCCCACTCCAAGCCACAAACTAAAGCCTAATTGGGAAGGCCCAAAAGGCTAGCCCAATTAAATAATCAGTTATTAAGAGAGAAACATACAGAATTTGATAGAACATGAATTGGTATGAATGTAAGTAAAGGACACTCTCTCTTTCTCTCTAGAACAAACTTATATAACTGATTCAGAGACCACACATCTTGAGCGTTAGTGGAATTGGAGTGAAGATTGAAAGTCTTCTCAAGAACTTCTAAATTTTGGTTTTGAATTTCACTGCTTCAAGGTACACTCTCTTGATCCTAAATTCTGAAACTTACTTTAAACATGTTATCAATTGAGAATGAAGTAGATCCGTTTATTTTTTTTTTTCCGCTGCATACACTCATATTTCCATCACTACTGTCCAGGCATTCGTTTGTAATAAGAATGGAATCAAGAATCTGTCTTCCCCTAACAAAGGAGTTTTGGGAGTTGGAAATCAGTTTTTCTAATACCAATCGAAGTCTATGTGCCAACACCTTTGACAAAAACTTATACAAGCTACTCACAAGGCTAATAGGGTGAAAGTCTCTAACATTAACTGCATTAGTCTTCTTAGGTATCAAACACAAAAAGGTGGCATTGAGAAAATTCTCAAAAATACATTCTTTATGGAAGTCTACAAAGAAAGCCAAAATATCCCTCTCAAGCACACACCAACATTTTTGGAAGAAGGCCATGGTAAAGCCATCAAGATAGGAGCTTTATCACCCTCAGCTTGCCGAAGAGCCATAATGATCTCCTCCTTCTTAAACTCCCTTTCTAGGGAAAGCTGATCAGTTTCATCTAGATTTGCAAACTCTAGGCCATCAACAGGGTGGATTGAAAACTTTAGAGAGAAAATAGGAAGGAAAACTTTTTTTGAGTATCTTTGATTTAGCAGAGAGGAAGGAAAATAAGTAGTGGAGCCTAGCTGTTTTCTCTCCGGGCTCGGATGAATTTTTTCTTGCTTGACGAAAATGCCCATGTGCACATTCTTCAAGTTGCCTTTATTATTATTTTTTTTCTTATTCTTTTTGTTTCTTTTGATTTTCTAGGGCTTGGTGTGCCTCTTTCTTCTTCTTCTTTTTTGGGCAGTAACATTGCCACTTTGATTTTTTTGGGATATGATTTTTATTTTTTAATAAATTTGGGTGATTGCTCTTTTTTTTTGTGTGGTTATTTGTCATTTTTATTTTATTTTATTTTATTTTAATTAAGTATCATTCTTTAACAAAGTTATATGAGTAAATTTATTCAAATTCATTTTTTCCATTCTTCCACTTTTTCATTCCCAACCAAACAAAAAGGAGAGAAAATAAAATCTTTTTTATCCTCCCACTTTTCCACCCTCCCACCATTTTCTATCCTTCCACTTTTTTGATGGACCCTTTTGGAAGAAGGCCATGGTAAAGCCATCAGGGCCAGAAGCTTTATCACCCTCAACTTCTCGAAGGGCCACAATGATCTCCTCCTCAAACTCCCTTTCTAGGGAAAGCCGATCAGTTTCATCCAGATTTGCAAACTCTAGGCCATCAACAGAGGGCCTCCAAGATTCCAACTCCTGATATAAAGACTCATAAAGTCCCACCACTTGATCTTGAATCTCTGACTCCGCCTCATAAAAAATACCATCAACCTCCACACCCCTTATAGTATTAGCTCGTCTATGAGAATCGGCAAGCCTATGAAAAAATCCAATATTATTATCCCCTTCTTTTAAAAACAAAGCTTTTGATTTCTGCCTCCGAGAAATCTCTTCCAAGGATGCTAAATACTCAATTTCAGCCTTGACTTCAGTTCTTCTTGTTCTATCTGCCGGAGACAAAGATTGCACCCCTTCTCTCAAATCAAGATCCAAGAGTTCAGACAACAAACATTTTTTCCTAAAAGACACATCCCCAAAAACATGTTTATTCCAATGCTTCAAATCTCCCTTAAGAGCCTTGAATTTACAAGCTAGAACATAACTAGGAGGCCCCACAAAATGATATCCATTCCACCACTCCCAAACTTGATCCACAAAACCCTCCACTTTGAGCCACATATTCTCAAATTTAAAAGAGCTCTTCCCCCTCGACATAGCACCTGCCTCCACAAGAAGAGGACAGTGATCTGAAATCACACCATGAAGAGGCCTTTGAGTCACATCCAAGAAGTGATCCTCCCAGTCAACGGACACCAAAACTCTATCAATTCTAGACATAGAAAGGTTCTCGGAGTCATGAAACCATGTATACTCACCCCCCACAAGAGGTAGATCAACCAAAAATTCCTCTCAATAAAGTCTGAGAATTTGAACATGGCTGGACTAAAAGAGGTACAACCAAGACGCTCTACTGGATATCTAATGATATTGAAGTCACCGAAGACACCCCAAGCCAAGCTCCACCTCGCTCTTACACTATCAAGTTCAGCCCACAAAGCATCCCTAAGCCCAGCAGCAATCGAACCATACACCCCCATACAAATACAAACAAACCCATCTACCACACCCTTCAACACAATAGAAACAAAAAAGCAGCCAACCACACAATCAATTTTTTCATACACCGGTTTGTCCCAAATCAAAAGAACTCCCCCTGCTGTGTGAATGGCATCCAAAGCTACCCAATCAAAAAAAGGGCTGCCCTAAAGACTTTTCACAACAAAAGAATTAGCACAGTCCAGTTTTGTTTCTTGCAAACACACAACATCACATTTCCACTCCTTGAGTAAATTCTTCACAGTATCCCTCTTTTGAGGATTGTTTAATCCTCTCACATTCCAAGATAGGATTTTCAAATTCATGGACAACGATCTGATGGAATTCACATCCCGTCTAGTTCGACGACCAGATTGTTCATCATAATTAACAGTAGAAACTAAATTCTTCAACTCTCTCATACCTTTTTTAGTTGAAGAAATAGTGCGATGAAGACTACTCGCAGTAGCTTGTTTTTCCCACACTTCCTCAAGCTTTTGAAAGAAAGCAATGCACTGCCTCTCACATGAATCAATAGGAAAGCCTACAAATTTACCAAAATCCTTAACCATCCTTTTCACCCACACTGATGGTTCCAAAAAATCCTCCACGAGAAAGTCATCCATTACCCACGTAAGGAGGAAATCCTCCTCTGTTACCAAATTGAGACCCCCATAAGGAACCCACTTAGCCAAAGGTACAAAATCCAAAACATTTCTATCATCCTCATCCTTACCTGAGCTAGTGGAGTTGTCCCAATCCAACATCAGCATGTCATCCTCTTTGGAATCAGAACCTAGCTCATAGAGAGGAGAGAAATGATTTTGAACCAACAACTTGTGATAACAATTCATATTGGAGAACTCATAACCCGATAGAGGCTGCAAAACTATCTTTGGTTAAGCAACGGGCTCGGCAAAGTCAGACTGACCATCAAACAGCCCATCAAAAAACCCATCTGGGTTTGGAACATCCCCAGACAATAGACAATCCACCGCTAGACCATCGGCGACAATTGCAGCGTTTCCCATACAACCAAACACAGCCCCACTAGTTTGAGAGCCCACCAAATGACCACCGTCAGCCCCCGTCACTTCAACGTACCCATAGGACCTTTGAAGGTCCACACCCATCTCGCCAGTGCTCAGAACTCCCATCAGGGGCTTCACGGGTGAAGCAAGGGAAACCGACCCTTTGCTAGTTCAAGGGCCCGCCAAGGAAACACCGCCTTTCACAATCTCATCCATGCACCCATCGGACCTTGGGGGTACTCCACCCATCTCACCGGTGCTCAGAAGCACCGTCAGAGTCTTCTCGGCTGAACCATGGGACCCTAACCCTTCTCCCACCTCCCATGAGCTTTGTTCAGTCAACTTCACCAAGTTTTGAATGAATTCATTTTGGACTTTAATGGGTTTGGCCCGAGTTGCTTGGTCATTTAAAGCCACAGGCTCTAACAAAATTGGGCCCAATTTTGATGTTCCTTTTGGATGGACAAAGTTACTCTATTGGACCTTACGTTGAGCAGCCCCATCAAAAGCAACGGTAATTTTTAAAGAGAAATGGGCCTGAGTCCATTTAGCAGAAGGGCCACACAAAGGCCTGCTACATTTGAGAAGAGTTGGATTATTTGATTTTTGAAAAAAGTCAAATCCCCCATATCTCTCCTTCTGATTTATAGTCCCAGAAATATTTTGCAACTGATTCTCCTGACATAACTCCCTTCCTAATTTCACATCCCCATTAATTTTTTTCCCAACATGGTTCCTTAAATCTCCGGTGGATTTCTCATGTCCACCACCACCACCAGCCACCTCCTTCCCCGGCCTAGAAGCTGATTTTCCCAAGAAAAAAACACATAGCTTTGTTTCAAGAAAAGCCCAGCCTCCCCTGTTCATCCCTTTTGGTACACGCAAGCAATCACGTCTTGTTCCATTATGGTACTCTGATATCTCCACAAAAAGACCTCCCTTATTTGATCTACTAGAAAACTCCAAAATTTTATGATACTCGTGAAACCGTTTAAAAAAATGTTTCTTGCTAAAGTCCCACCGGCACAACTCTACCAAACATTCAATGGTCCAATCCAACCCCAATCTACTAACTCGGATTGAAACTTGATGTTTCCCCCATTTTTCAGTAATGGAGTATGAATCCATACGCGCATCAAAAGCCAAGAGAAATGACTTTGAGTCAATATGAAAAGAAAACGAGTTCTTCCTCTTTGACCCCCCCTAGTATAGAAGAAGACTTGATTTAAATTGAGGAAGCAAAAACCCTAGAGGAAGACCTAAAGTATCATTATTATAAGACCTAAAGTGGTCGAGCCTTCATACGATGGTGCCTTCCACCAAAAGCGACAAGTTGCGGGTTTGAGTCCAGGAATCAACCTCTCCAAGCTACCTACCATGCCTCTTCCAAACCCAACAAAAGTGGGAGATTTGTGCACTGGGTAAGACCTTTAAGGCTTTGATTGTAGTAGTTGTTGTTATTGTTTGAGGGTGAGGTTAGCAACTAAAGGTTGTGAAAAAGAAATCTATTTATTTTTATTTTTTCTTATCATTCTTCATAATAGTAAATTTCTGGCCATGTTTTATTTATGTTCTTAAAGTTTTTGGTATTGAGGCAATTTTTGTAATTTTGAGAAATTCTGGACCTGGGCTGTGTTTTTGTGGCCCATGGGTCTTATTTTTGAGTCAAGTTGTGCTTTTTTGTCCTTATCATGGTTACTTAGTGGTTTACAACTCTGTTTGTTTATACTTTCTAATCTGAACTATATGCCCCATTAGAATTTAGATTTACTAGAAAATATATATATATATACATATATCATGAAAGTTCGATATAGCAAATGCTAGAGCTTGTTTAGACCCCAATTCTTAATTATGGCTTGATTAATTTTAAGCTTAACACACTTAATGCAGAATATACGTGATTAGCAAATTAATTAATCAAAGCATTCAACAATTTCATGGATGGGCACAAGGATGCAATACTAAAATGTAAAGGGCAGTAGGGAAAAGAATAACAAACCCAAGATAACACAGAGATGTATATCGAAGAGGAAAACTGAAGAACTCGATGTAAAAACCTCTCCGTGGCCCTCCAAGCCGAAATGATCCACTAGTGAATAAGTTGGAGTACAAGGATATCAAAAAGACCCTCCAAGCCTTATCTACCCAAAGTACTTGAGCCCTCCAAGCTCCAGCTACCAACGGACTTCACTGAGCCATGTTTTCACTAGCTTCCTGGATCCCGCAATATCGCCCAATTGCACTGCCAAGCCTCACCAGCTTATTTTGGCAAAGACCCAATGCTTCACTCCAAAACACTTTCTTTACTCTGAATAGGTGTGGGTTGTGTTTGGGTATAAATTTCCTCTCAATGTATGACAATGGCAGAGGGGAAGGAGAAGAGACTACAAAAGAATTCGCACTTAAGAATGAGTAGCTCTCTTTAAAATGATGGGTGTTGTAGAAACCTCTCTAGGGTTTTCTATCTGATTAGCCTTTTTACAATTTTGTGGGTAATGAGAGTATATATAGTGTGGGTAACGAGGAGGAAATGCCACACTTAAAATCCCAAATGTCAATGCATCTCGTGGATTGGCCAAGTTGCGAGATACTCGCAAGATACACTAACTCTTGAACTTCCACATGTGCTCCTCACATGGCTTTTCATGGGTGCTGAGTCCTAAGCCAGTCGCGAGATCAACTATCTTGAGCAAATCTTCACCACTTAAAACTAAATCCATTACAATTAAATCCCACAAAATACAAGAAAATAAATTAATGCAATTACAACATTTTTTGTAACGACCCCACCCCACCTGTGTAGATATTGTCTGCTTTGGGGCCTCATACCCCTCACAATTTTGTTCTTCCCTAAAGCACATAGTAGCGGGGGAAAATGTCTCTACACATTGAAGGGAAGTCATTCCTTATAAACACATTCCCATGTGCTTCCCTAGGCGATATGGGATTCCATGGAATGCAAGACCCCCCTTTTTGGGTCACTATAATCTACCCCCCTTACGAGCACACGCGTCCTCGCGTGTAGGGCCCACACTTCTGGCTAGGGCATGGCTCTGATACCATCTGTAACGACCTTACCCCACCTGTGTAGATATTGTCCGCTTTGGGGGAGAACAAAATCGTGAAGGGTATGAGGCCCCAAAGCGGACAATATCTACACAAGTAGGGTGGGGTCGTTATAGATGGTATCAGAGCCATGCCCTAGCCGGAAGTGTGGGCCCCACACGCGAGAACGCGTGTGCCCGTAAGGGGGGTAGATTGTAGTTACCCAGAAAGGGAGGTTTTGCATTCCATGGAATCTCACATTGCCTAGGGAAGCACATGGAGATGTTCGTATAAGGAATGACCTTCCTTTAATGTGTAGAGTCCTTTTTTCCCCCTACTACTGTATGCTTTGGGGGAGAACAAAACCGTGAGGAATATGGGCCCCAAAGTGGACAATATCTACACAGTTGGGGCGGGGTCGTTACAAATGGTATCAGAGCCATGCTCTAGTCGGAAGTGTAGGCCCCACACACAAGGACGCATGTGCCGATAAGGGGGTGAATTGAAGTGACCCGAAAATAGGGGTCTTGCATTTCATGGAATCTCACATCGCCTAGGGAAGCACATGGAGATATGCTTATAAGGAGTGACCTTCCTTTAATGTGTAGAGACCTATTCTCCCACTGCTATGTGCTTTAGGGGAGAACAAAACTATGAGGGGTATGAAGCCCCAAAGCGGACAATATCTACAGAAATGGGGTGGGGTCGTTACTTTTTTTGTCATGGAATAAAACCAACATAAATGTTATGTAAAAACTATAACTTTACGTATTAGTTGAATTCAAGGGAGAATAAGTTTGGGAGGATATTTTATGAAGCCATAGGGCTTTTTTTTTTTTTTTTTTTTTTGAGAATTGTATGATGTAGTCTTTAAACTTGGCCGTGAAACCTTAGGAATCTTGATAGAATGCCTAGAAATTCATCCCGTTTCTTTTTCTTATATTTAATTCTCTGCACTCTTGTATCATTATTAGCCCTTATTGTCTCAGAATTTCATTGCAAACCATGAACTCTAACCAACCATAAATATTTTTAAATCAATCCCTAAAAGCTTTGAGCACTAAAGTTTGTTTAGTGTGGAGATTCTTGTGTCATACAATGAATGCGGTAATTCACTTAAGTGGATGGTCAGTTAAAGTGTGGCAAATATGCTTTTTTTGGATGACAAATGTCTTCATCATTCTCCTTAGTATATGGCAAGGGCAAAAGCAGTCAGTTTCTCAAAAGCCAAAAGAAATGATTTTGATTTAAGAGAACTTTAACTTAAGGGCATGATCAATTAGAGTATGGAAAAAGATGGTTTTTTTGGATGACAAACCTTTTCATCATTTTCTTGAGTATATATCAAGCGCAAAAGCAGTCCATTTCTCTAAAACCAAAAGAAATAATTTTAATTTAAGAACCCAGTGCTCGTGAGTCTATTTCCTAGCTCTTTGATATCTTTGGTGTTGCTGTTGCCTCTTTTAAATATTTGTACTATATTAACAGTCTAATGGTTTTGTTTTTGACTGTGTAGCTTATATTTTAACCAATTTAGCGCTTTGTTCTTTTGGATGACAACCTGGATTCCGTTTGTATAGCTTAGAGCATGTGTGTCTTTGAATACCAATGCAATAATTATGTTTATATTAAGGATTTTACTAATAATTAATCATTTTTGGAAATATTTTCTCGGAAATTGAAAAAATATTTACAGCTTTTCAATTCTTGAGAAAATGTTTTAAAAATAGATGGCTTGGGACACCCATTAATCGGACCCTTATATTAATTTGTAAAACTAAAAATATGATTTAGCATTTTATTACCTTTAAGTAAAAAATATATGTCATGGTCTCTGTTTCCTTCTTGTTAAGGTCTATTTGTAAAAATTTATTATCTCAAAAAATGGAGAAACTCTTAGTCCTACGATGCAAAACTGCTACTTGGCTACAAGGGTTGGTAAATTTTTACTTCATTAGGACATGGTTGTTTAGACCTTTAGTTGATTCACCCATCATAATTAGAGATCAATTTTATTATCTATAAAACTTTAACTGATGTTATATAATCACAGGTGACTGGTCTCTTGGCTATACCTCAGTTTCTGGAGCAGAAGACATTTGCATTGGCGGTCAGCGATTGAGGGTCATTTTTGCACCGGTATTCCTCATATTTTTTTACTGCACAAATATGAAATGATAGTTTTCTTTTTGTTGGAAGCTTAAGTAATATTTGGTGTAAGCCATTACAAACTCGCATGTTCGTACTCCAGATGTGCTCGGGCTAATTATCCGTCCATATTTGTTGACAAATTGATAGCTGTCAGAATTGAGGATGTGATTATGGGTGAGACTGAGAAGACATACGTCGGCGGTTCATGGGGCGTGTCTATCCCTACGAGGTTCATGAGTGAGTTGGCTGTCCTTCAGGAATTTTTTTGCATAAATTGGGCCCTTAAAAAACGAGTGATAGGTCATTTGGGTTATTTGGGAGCCTCAAATGGGAAAACAAACCCAAAAATTGGAATCTAAGCAGAAAAGGCATGTCAGAGTACAAATGGAAATGGTCGTCAAAAGACAATCGATGCGGTCGATGTTGGTCAACAGTCAAAGACAATGATGTGGTAGGGTGATGTAGCTGTTGACTTTTAGGGTAGACGTGGACTATTTTGAAATGTCATCTTTAGATAAGGACACGTTTTTAACTCTAATAATTAAGGGCCCGTTTGTTTAGGCGTTTACATTGCACAGAACGGCAGTTTCGCGAATCGCGATTTTGGGATTGCATTTGGCTAGGCGATATATGCGGGATTGCGTTTTCAATTCCGCAGATTTTCGCGATTCCGAAAATGAAATTTTCTACTGCTTTTTCAGCATCGCGCGGTTGGGACGATTGGGTTGCCGCTAATTGTTTCGCGCGGTTCAGGAAATTTTTTACCGAAATCCCAGCCTATCCCTTCTCCATATATATATATATATATATATATCTCATCAGTCTTGGTTCTCTCCGCATCAATTTCACGATATTCACTTATTTCTTCTCTGTTATTGCTCAGTTGCTCTCTCCGATTGCCGTCATTGTTCTGCATCACGATTTCCAGGTAAACATTCTACATTACCCATCTCTGTTATTGCTCAGTTGCTCTCTCAGAAGCGTTCTCTGTTGTTTCTTTACCGGTTGTGAAGTTTTAAAAACAATTTCAGACATATGAGGTTGATCAAAACCATTTGGATTGGATGGGATTCGTTTTTTCTTGTTGAAAAGTATATGGGTTTGAAGGATATTTCAGGTTGTTGTTGCTGTTGCTGTTTATTTACTGGTTGTGAAGTTAAAAAAAAAAAAAAAAATCAGATAGATGGGGTTGATGGAAAATTTCAGGTTGTTGTTCTGATGTGCTTTTGCAGTTTAAGAGTGTTTTGCAATGCTTTTATAATAGTTTAGATGTGTTTATTATAATATGTCCTTTTTGCATGTGTTTTTTTTTATTATCATCAATTAAATTTATGATTCATTAAAAAATTTAGGCATTTGTTTCATCCAATTTGTTCTTGCTGCCTTTTAAATTCAACCTACACTTAAGTTGAACTTAGAATGCAGCAAGATCAGAATTTAGCTTTCTATGATCAATAGGCAGGGGAATGTGGCTGCTCACACACTTGCAAAGTGGGGTAAAGTCTCAATTTTTTTTTTAATCTGTCTATGGAATCCTCCTCATTGTGTTTCTAGCTTAGTGCACTCAAAGAGGCCTTAAGTAATTTTGTTTGTTCTTATGTCTTTTGTTTTTGCCTTTTGCTTTGGGCAGCTAGTTTATTGTGTTGTTGTTTCTTTTCAATTTTACGATTCAGCCAAAAAAAGAATAAAAAACAAAGATTGGTTCACGCATGCCCATCTACAAAAACAATGAGAAACAACAAATTTGGTTGAACATTGTTATTTTCGCTTTCAATTTTTACATATTTGGTTGAACATTGTTATTAATAAACCTATATTTTGTTTAGATGGTTAAGAACAAGGAGAATTCAAATCCCAACACCAAACAATCCCAAAATAGCTCAAATGTTAGAGTTCAATGGCCATCAAGAGTAACGACTATCTTTTGTGAAGCTTGTGTGGATGAGGTATTTAAGGGTAATCGACCTAATACCCACTTTAGTAAAAAGGGTTGGGCAAATATTATAGCAACTTTTGAAAAGAAAACTGGAAAGGAATATCCTAGGGCGAAGTATAAGCATAAATGGGATAGTTTGAAGAAAGATTGGGTACTTTGGAATAAGTTGAAGGGAAGTGAAACTGGATTGGGATGGGATGCAGCCAAAGGAACAATAGCTGCAACTGATGAGTGGTGGGAGAGGAAACTAATGGTATGTTTTGTATAACCCATTGAACATATTTTGTATTAGTAGATAAACCAAACTATTTGAGTTATTAATGAAAATATTCAAAATTGTAGGAGGTTCCTGAAGCTGCAAAATTTCGAGAGAAAGGTTTGGAAAATGTTGACTTATTAGACATTATGTTTAAGGACATTGCGGCCACAGGAGATTTAGCATGGGCCCCCACTTCAGGTGTGTTACCAGATGATCTTGAGACACCTAAGGAGGGGTTAGGTGATACTTCTACTGACTCATCTTCTCCAAATGATGATGATGACGTTCATGAAGATGAGACTCCTAACCTCACACAACCACCTAACCCAACACAAAACAAAGGAAAGAAGCTAGTTTTACCATCATCCACACAGAGCAAAGGGAAGAAAGAAGGAACGGCATTACAGTTAACGCAACAGCTTAGTCGTATCTGTGATGTTGTGGAGTTAAGGAGCTCAGTTTTTTTAGTGGAGCCAAGTAGTACTATTCGTAAAGTCATGGAACGCGTGTGCACGTTAGATGGCATTGAGAAGGGTTCTGAACTCTACCTCATGGCAGCACGTATTTTTTAGAAACGAGAGAAGAGAGAGATGTTTTTCATGATGGAAGAACCATATTTACAACTTTAGTTTTTGCAAGATGAGGCAAGATTGTTAGGAGGGCACTACTTTGGCACTTAGGGTGTTTTATGTTTTATCCTATGAATAATGTTTTATGGAAGAGAGATGTTTAATGTTTTATTATTTTATCCTTTGAATAAAGTGGCTGTTAGGGAGGTCACTACTTTGGCACTTAGGGTGTTTTATGTTTTATCCTTTGAATAATGTTTAATGGAAGAGAGAGATGTTTTTAATAATTTATTGTTTTATCCTTTGAATAATTTATTGTTTTATTCTAGATGGCATTTTTTTTGGGTAAAATCTTTATAGTGGTCCAATTGAACTTTTTTCTCATAATTGTTAACACATAGCAACTTCAGCTTTGCAGACAGTACTGAAAAAATGATATAGTTGGTTGTTTCTAGTGGAAATCAAGAAAGAAGAAGGTTATGAAAAAAGGGTTAAGTTGGACCCAATCGTTACTGATATATCTTGTTTTAGTTGTAGCTCTTAAATTTATTGTACTAAACTTGAACCTCTAGTCTCTAACTGACTGATGCCATTGTTTCTGGAAGTGTGAATTATTGGCCTACATGTATTTCACTTTCTGCTAGAATTGGTGTTGGTTTTAATTTTGAATATAAAGCTAGAAGTTAATTTTTTTTCTTTTTCTTTTTTCAATTAGTTGTTCTTAACAGGGGTGATTGATTGTGACCAGCACAGCATATTTTGTGGTCACCTAAACCTGATCAAATTTGTAATGGAGAGTTGCTTTGCAATTCTGCAGCTTTGTTCTATATCAGGACAATATACAGTACCCTCAATTTAAGACATTAAAATGGTAACAGAAATGGTTTATGATTCATTTCTTGGCCATTCCGTTATAGACTGGTTGGCCTCAGCATAAAGCATGGAAAAAAGTACTATGGAGTACTCAGTGATAATAGCTGAAAAGAAGTAATGAGGAATATGGTGAAATGTGGTCATTACTCATTATCTATCATAAACTCACTTATCTCAGAATGTTTAAATTGTACTGTAATAATTTTGATGCGATTTCACAAAACTATAGCAGTTAAGGTAATTTATCTTCCCTTGAGACTCTTTATGTAATGGAGAGGGCAGCTCTAGGCCTAGACCTAAGGCCTCATACCCCAAAATCTTACACGCAATATATATATATATATATATGAGACAAGG
Source organism: Quercus aquifolioides (assembly GCA_019022515.1). Lineage (NCBI taxonomy): Eukaryota > Viridiplantae > Streptophyta > Magnoliopsida > Fagales > Fagaceae > Quercus > Quercus aquifolioides. Next base: position 98,440,141 of record CM032327.1, on the reverse strand, counting down.
CCCTTCATCAGGGGGAACTCAAAAATTGTTTTAATTTCCCTAAACACTTAAGTGAAATATTTGTTATTAAGGCTTTCATTTTAGCTTGAATTATTTTCCTTTCTATATCAGTGCATGATTAGGGTGCATTCCAAGATAACTGAACAACTTGCTCCCAGCTTTGTTTTGGGCCACGACACTCATTATTTTTTTTTTTTTAAACACTATTCAGAGTTGATTTTAGTGCATAAATTGAGCTTCTTTCCAACCGATCAGAATGTTGTGTTTGGTGTCAATGTGCTCATGAATGTTTGTGCAGATTGTTGTGCTTACAGACATGTGAATGCATATCATGTCAGTTACTATTGCTTTTCTTTGACCAGGCTGCTTCTCTTAATGTCTGGAGTTTGCTTTTTAACATTATTATTGCCAAGTGCCAAGGTCTTAACTTTTGTAGTAGTGTGATTCTGCAGCTGCCTTGAAAGTTATGTCATTCTGCAGATGCAAGTTTTTCTGTTGTTTCTTTGCTTGACATACAAAATTGCATTGCTGAATGACGTTGCCTACTTCTTGATGAGCCATTTTTATTTTTTCATGATTCCAGGTTCATGCCCTACTGAAGGATCTAATTCACAAGGCTATCAGTGAGACTCTAGTATGTTCCTTACCATGCCAAGTTTTATGGCTACCATTGAATTTGTCGTATTGTGTTATTTAAAGTTCAAATTAGATGCCTTTCATTAACTCAATATACATAAAAGTAATGCAGAAAAAAAACATGAAGCATTTCTAAAATTGAGTTGAGTAAATATTATTGTGGCCATAACTAATTTTAACCATGCGAAGTGCTTCTGTTGTGTAAGTAACAAAAAGAATTTCCCTAGTTGAAATTTGCTTTCTTAAATGAAGGGGAAATTTTTTCTGGAAGTTTAAGGAAACTATTGAAAGCCTTTAGAAATTGTAATTACCACTATAAAACTTGTGGGATCATTCAAATTTGCATTGAGTTATAAGAGATTAGAACGGATTCATGTAACCATGTATAGTATTAGAAAATTTTGGAAGACCGAAAGTAATTGTTGGACATAGAAGAATGAATTTTTTATTTTTTTTTTGCATATTTTAAAATTTAGGATTTGACGTTTGACATAATCGAGTGAAAGATAATCTTAAATTTGGTGGCTTAGACCTTTGATTGCCTTTTACTCTCATGCTAGGGAAATTTGTCTGCATTTATGCTAGTAAAATATGTTGAAGGTCATATGAAGATACTGATACAAGTTTTGGCCTTGGTTAAGAACTTTCTTGTCCTTGCCAACAACAATACACACGCCTGTCCACCCACACCCAACCACCTGCAAACATGCACTAGCACATGCATGCACACCCACCCCAAGGATATGAGCCTTCCAATGTGGCTATTAGTGTGTTCTTTTTAATTGGCTCTATATCACAATTTATTTCCGTTTAGTAATTTACCTGTGCACACACACACGCACACTCCCCTGCACACTCTTACACACACAACTATCACACCTACACATGCACACCGTTGCAGCAATATACGCACCACCTATGCACACCCTTACACCTACTTACAAATATCTACAAATATCAAGCCTACAATTGTCACAATGCCTATTTACAAATATCTACAGATATCCACCCAATGCATACCTTTGCAAATATTAGCAAATATCCACACTGTCACACTATAATACCTATCATTTAAATGTTTACTCATTTTCTTTATTGTGATTTATCTAATTTATTGCTATAATATTTTAGGTGATATTCCTATGGATTACAATTATCATATTGATAATAGTGATGAAGATCAGTCTTATGATGTGGAAAACGATGAATATGATGATGAGGAATTATATGATCTTGCTGTTGCTGGATGTTATGTTGTAGTGACATATTATATGAAATATATTGATAAACAACCTTGTAGAGATTCTGAACAAATCGGCTATATGTGGTTGATGGATTGTTTGACGGGTAATGAAATGAAATGTTACAAAATGTTTAGAATGAAGCCGCATGTTTTCCTTCAATTGTGTAATGTTTTACAACATACATATGGACTTCAGCACAAAAGGCATATTAGGCTTGAAGAGTTAGTATATATATGTTTAATGATACTTGGACAAGGAGCTTGTTATAGGATGGTTCAAGAAAGATTCCAACATTCTGGTGAGACTATACACAGACATTTTCATAGAGTTCTGAAACACCTTAACATAATGTCAATGGATATCTTCAAGCCTTCTGACCCTATATTTAGTGTAGTTCCAAGACATATACAGAAGAATCCATTGTACATGCCACACTTTCAGGTATTCATTTCATACATTCTACTTTTGTTTCTAATATTTGTTAGAATTTTTTCCTAAGTAACTAGAATTTATATTCTATTTTAGGACTGCATTGGTGCCATTGACGGTACGCATATCCAAGTTGTTGTTGGAAACGACAAAAAAAGCTCCATATTATAATAGAAAGGGTGTGACATCTTTTAATGTGATGGCAGCATGTGATTTTGATTTACTTTTCACATTTGTTATGGCTGGATGGGAGGGTGCAGCACATGATACGCGTATTTTCTTAGATGCTATCCGTCGACAATCTGTTAACTTTCCAAAACCACCACCAGGTATATAAAATTTTTATATATTAAATATGTATGAAAGATATTATTTATATACATCTTACATTTTTTTTTTCTTTTACTAGGAAAATATTATTTAGTTGATGTTGGATACCCCTTAAGGAAAGGATATTTGCCACCTTATAAGGGACAGAGGTATCATCTTTCAGATTTTCGAAGAGCTGGTCGAGGGAATCACATAGAAGAGAGGTTTAATTATGTTCACTCATCACTTAGAAGTGCAATTGAGCGAACTTTTGGAGTGTGGAAGAATAAATGGAAAATTTTGAAGCAAATGCCACCTTATGACATTAAGCACCAAAGAAACATTATAGTTGCTACTTGTGTTTTGCATAATTTTATTAGAAAACATGATAGGGAAGATGAGGGATTCAATTGGGATGAACATGACTTGGACAGACCAAGAAGCAATAGTAGTGGAGAAGGTAGTAGCAGACAGGCAAATGTTGAAAATATACAAGATGAGGAGATGAAATTTGTTCGTGACAAAATAGCTCGATCCATTTGTGGGTTGTAAACAATATTTTTATTATTTCTATTTTGGTGTTTTGGTTTTTAATTTTTTCGGATAAGAGCTTTTTTATTATTATAATGGATTGTCTATTATTGATATTGTTTAATATAATTATTTTCCTAATCATTTTAATATCTTTTTCTTGATGAGTTATTTTTAATATTTTAAATTTTATAAACTTCTCTCCATGAATTTCAACAACGAAAACATCATTATTGTTGTTATTATTAATGTAATTGTTAAGCTTAATTACATATTTTCAATAATAAAAAAACACTGATCACAGGAAAAATGACAATATAACCTTCAAAAAATAGTTAAATCCTTTTTGGTTATTTACACTCAAAACAGCTATTTTTAAAACAGCTTATCCAAACGCTTAATATGGCTTTAAAAATAGAAAACGCATTTTTTCACATTTTTACCAAACACTTATTTGTGGCTTTTAAAATGGAGTTTTTAAAACGCACGTTTTAAAAACGCTAGTTTTTAAAACGCACCTTTTGAAACAGCTTATCCAAACAGGCCCTAAGATGAGTGACATAATTTGATTTAGGCATGTTTCGGACACTAACACGTGGTAGATGAAGGAGAAGACGTGGTGGAGCCTTGTGATGACATGGCAATTGCTGCTTGGGACTACATGGCTGTAATGTATGCAGGCATGTGGCTGGCGCATATATCACACATTCTAGCCCACGACATATAACGTAGTATGACTGATAGCACGTTGGGACACATGAGAGTTAGTGGAAACCTATCGTCGTTGCGTGTGGGTGTGTGAAGGCTGGAGAAGGTGAGTGGGAACTTGTGTAAAACCTTTGGACAATGCTTGAGGGCGCATGTAGTGATTGTTGGAGCTCATTCTAATGGTGTTTTGGAGAGTGGCATTCAATTTTTAAATGATGTGGTTTTGGTTTGAAGAGTTCTTGGAAGGCTTATACGTGAAGAAGACATTGCTAAATTGTGGTGAAATTGTTGGAAAAAGACACACTGCTCTAGGTAAAGGATGTTAGAGTGAGAGAGGGGAACCGGATAGTGGGTTGGCTCTGATACCATGTTAGAAATGTTGTTGGGTTTGTGAGTGAGAGAGACGATAGAGAAATAGAGACTTGAAGAAAGGAAAATCTAGTTTGGCCTGATAGCTTATGTTCACAACAGTAAGTTTTTTCTGAATGGCTACATCTTTATTATATTGAATCATTTGTACAAAAATAAAACTCATTGAGGGCATTTATAGGAGTATATATTAGGCATAGTATGGTAATCCTAAAATCACAGTAGCTTGTTGTACTGTAAAACTACGGTAGCCTATGGTATTCTACAAAACCATGGCTTATGGTATTTATTGTATAGGGTATTGTATTCTAACAAGGGTCATTAATCATTCATTTTAGGAAAATTTTTGTGGAAAAATGAAAAAGTGACTAACTTTTTCATAACTTTTTTGACAACTTTTTCAATTTTTCATAAAAATTTTCCTAAAATTATTTATTAATGGATGCCCCTAAGAGTATACGTTAATGAAACCCTCCTAACAATTACTATTTTAATAATTTTTTCCTACATGAAAAAGTTATGTTTAATTTTTTGAGGGGGATTCCATCATATGGACTTGGTCCTTTTAGTACAAGAAATTTTGAATACTTTATCCTTCTAAGAATCTTGCAAATACCAAATTCCTTTTAATTTTGATTGTCCAACCTAATTGTGGGTTCAAGTTCTTTGGTCTAACAGTCCCTAAACTGAGCAATAACTTGATAAGAATTCACGGATTGAATTCTCATGAGTTTGGATGACTCTAAATAACAGATTGATTTCATAAGAGTTTGAGCATCACCAAGCAACATTGGTGCTTTATAGAATGATATAGATATTTTCAGTATTTTCTTGCATGTGGCTTTATGTAGCATTTATGACTGTTTGATCATGACCAAAATGTCATGTTTGCTTCTTCCATACTATTGGTCATGGGTCCTGCAAATTCAAGAAGTGATTTAAACAAAAAATGACTTTGATATTCCTTACAGACATTATTATCATCATCCATCATGATACATTTAAACAATAGCAATGAGATAATGGGGAAAAAAAATTAAGGAACAATTTTCCTAGTAGTTACTTTAGTTAGTATAGTGTTACAGCCTACAGGCTAGTGAACCAATATCATAAAGGCGTAAATGCTCTTTTCGTCCCTACATTTTAAGGTCATTTCTATTTTGGTCCCTACATTTTTATTTTACCACTTTTAGTCCCTAATCCAATTAAAGCTTGTTATTTTAGTCCTTTCCATCAGCCACCAGACAGAAATAGCTGACGTGATAAACAGAGTGTACTGTTGACACAGTAAATGTTGACGTGGCAAATAAAATAATAAAAAAAATTATTTATTATTTAATAAATACCAAATCAGCATAAAATAATAATAAAAAAGGACATTTTCATTTTTTTTCTAAATTCTTTTAAAATAAAATAAGATAATTAAATTAAAAAATTTATTTCTTTCATTATTTTTTTCTGAAGAACATGTTTCATGTTCTTTGGGTTCATCCCAGAAATTTTCTTGAGAAACAAACACAGAAATTTTCTTGAGATATTCGACTCAATCCTTAAAACCCCACTCTCCCTCTCTAACCTCAAATCTACTACTACCACCACCAGCAATAAAACCCAGCCAAACCATAGCATCAAGATCCAAATCCAAAAATAGCATCACCCCTACCAGATCATAGCCCACCACCATCACCAAAACCCTCAACCACCAGCCAAATTAAACCAACCATCACCATCAACCACTGACCAAAATTAACCAACCACCATTGACCACCTCAACCACAATTGCGAAAAGCAGCCCATTACAACCCATAACCACCACAATCCACCAATACCAAATCGACCCAAACCACAAAAAAAAAAAAAAAAAAAAAAAAAAACCCAAAAAAGAAGATTGATGTTCATGTTCTAGATTGATGTTCATGTTCTTTTATTCTACACTACTACTACTTTCCTCCATTCCCCTCCTCTCACTCTCTCCGATCCCGATCCCGAACCTGAACCCAAATTCAGACCCAATCCCTTCGAATTCTCCGAAGCCAACCAGCTTCGAGTACAGGGACGAAGACGAATTCGAAGGCTTACCTATTGAGGAAATCCAACAACCGCCCTTGGAAACCCCAATAACTACCGAAAATGCCACTCCCTCCGATCCGAAATCGAAACCAGTTCAGCCACCAAAACCGTTTTCGCTTAAAACGTACACGATCGAGATTGTGAGCATTACTTTCCTCATCATCTTCGCCATCAACTACTTCACCGGGAGGCGCGAGAATGAGAACCTTGCCCTCGCTTGGGCGACGAAGTTCGCGACCAAGGATTCGATCTTCGATCGAAATTTCAGCCTCTTAGGCGTCGGAGAAGGCGACGATTCGCGGTTGTTGTTGAAGGGATCGGGATCGAGATCGAAGAGAGTGAGAGGAGGGGAACGGAGGAAAGTAGTAGTAGTAGTAGGTTTGATGTTCATGATCTTTGATTTTCATGTTCTTTTATTCTGGGTTTGCTCTTTGATTTTGGGTTTGATACGGTGCTAGGTTTATTTTTGGATATGATGTTCTTGTTTTTAAGTCTTTTTATTTAATTAAAATTAATAAATTAATTTTTTTAATTTAGATGCTGATGTGGCATTTTTTAATGTCAAAATAGATTTTTTTAATTATTATTTTAATGTGCCGTTAGCCATGTCAGCTTTTTTTGTTAGTTGGGTGGCAGTAAGGACTTAAATGTCACGCGTTAATTGGTTTAGAGACTAAAAGTGGTAAAATGAAAATGTAAGAACCAAAATAGAAACTACCCCAAAATGTATGGACGAAAAGAGCATTTACGCCTATCATTAAAGGGAGACCTATCACTATCAGTTCTGAAGGATGTGTTGATTTTATGGCTTATTTTGATTTTCTCGGTCTTGGCGTTGCTTCCTTAATCAGCTTGCTACTTATGTCCCCAAGTCACATTAACATTATTGATTCTCAAATTACCTTATCAACTGGTAGTTCACTACAGCAAAGAGCTAGTTCTCAATGTGCTTAAGCAAAAAAGAGGAGGGGAGAGAGACAGAAAGAGGGGCAGGGGGGAGCTTGCGTAGAGCTCTTGGAGAAATAAACACATGAATTTTGAGAGTTCATCATTGATAAGGGGAATTTTTAATTGGAAAAATAAAAGTTATTGATCTCCAAAGACCCGTCAGCTCTATTATGCATACTGAAGACATCATGCAAGATGAAGCCGTCAGTCTCTAAGCTGAAGGCAGTAGGCTGAAGATAGTAAGCTGAAGACGGTAAGCTGAAGACAGTAAGCATAAGAGGAAGCTGATAAGAACAAGCTGAAGAGGGTAAGCAAACCTCCGTCGGGATCCATTAGTAAGTGACAATGTTAGGGAGTCCACGAAGCTCACCGCATAGCTGACGAGTTGACCTTAGGCAATGAAGATGGGTAGCCGACGCTAATAAAGCTGAAGGGTGCAGGCGAAGCTGACGACCCTAACGAGGTCGTAGGCAAAGCTGACGACCCTGATGAGGCTGTAGGCGAAGCTGACGACCCTAACGAGGTCGTAGGCAAAGCTGACGACCCCGACTAAGTTGAAGGGAGTGGGCGAAGCTGACGACCCCGACTAAGCTGAAGGGAGTAGTCGAAACTGACGACCCTAAAGCTGACGGCTCCAGTGTACCCTTGACTTGGCCACCACGCATAAGTATATAAAGAAATGTCTTGTATCCCACGCTTAGTGTTAGTCTCCTACAAGGAAAGGATTCCGCAATCTACGCTCATAAGGACTCCTATAAGGAAAAGACTTCTACTCCAAGGAAGTGAGGTCCACCCTCTACTACTATAAAAGCCCCAATACCCTCATAAATCAAGGTACACATAATTAACCCCTCTCTAGCACTCTAGAGTTGAAAGAAGTTCTAACTTGACCTTCGGAGGGTATTTGGCCGGTACCACACCGGTACTCCTCTTAAGGTCTTCAGCTTTTGTGTTGTGCAGGTGCTGTTTCGAGTGTGCGAGAACCGTGTGGCTCACTGGTGGTTTTTTCGGCATCATCAATCATCTTATACTGATTTAATGTTGGCCTTTTGTTTCTTTAAATAAAGTTCTAAATGTAGTTTTCCATGTAAACCAGCATTATATTGTTGTGTCTGAATATGAAAGATTCTTCTTAATACAGGGTCATACTGATGGCCACATGGCACTGCTTCATATGAGTACTCACTCATTGATTGTCGGTGATCATTGTGTTGGGTAAGATTCTTAAGATAACTACTCTACCATATTGTGGCATCTTTACATGTAATCTGATTGGCAAAATTTTGTAAACAGGACTATGCTCTATTATTATCCAGATTTCTTAATTATATTTAAGAAGAAATGGCTAGAGGGAGAAACACAACACTTCGGTGTGTCCTGACAACAATGTTAAGACCTTTACTTTCTAGAGGTTTTTGAGAAAAAGAAGGGGGCAGGGGGTTGGCTCATGGACTAACAACTTAAGCTACCAAAATGATTGAAATTTTTTGAGATTGCAGTCTGACTTCCAAATTAAATGAGTACAACTATATGTTTATGCATTGTAGAGTTTTTAAGCTGAATTGTTTAAATTCGTGTTGGCACATGCCTGATGAAGTGAGTTTTTTTTTTTCAGCTAATTTACTATTTTGTTTGATTTAGTACAAGGTGAAATATTGTAACAAGAATTTAGAACCTCCAAATGCTCACAGTGCTAATTCTATAGCACATATATTTAAGATCCAACCATTACCATGATACAAGCATTCGTTCAAGATGCTTAGAAAAACTTCTTCCACGTCTGCGTGAAGCGGCTGGGGGAAGAGGGGGTTAGTGTGTGGAGAAAACTGATTAGTTAATTATATCCCAATGCACACTTTCCAATAAGTCAATTTGAATGCTATTCAGAGAACCACTCTTTCAAATGAGTCAAGTTAAATGCAGTTCAAAGAACCACAACACCCTATGATGTTCACTAGGAAATTGTTGATAGGAGGCTTAATGGATGTAGATCAACTTAAATGCATGAAATAAGCAGCATCTTTTTTCCAACAAAGCCCTGTTTTTGGCCGGAGGAAAATTTAAAGCACTTAGTTTGAACTTCCTCTTCTTAACTCAGTTTTTAACCATCAATTTTGGTTTTGTTCTTGGTATTTATTTTGTTGAAGCAAAAGGGCTTTACTTAAATTTTTTGCTCGAAATCCCTAGGATCTCAAACCAATAGCTTTGTTACAAATTTTTTTGTGATAGTGGAAATGCTAGTACCAATTTATTGTGAAAAACATGCAAAATAATAGAAGAAAAACAATACAAGACACAGAGTTTAATATGGTTTGGCAAACTCTACGCTATATTCACAGGCAATGCCAATCCGAAAAAAAAAAAAAAAATCCACTATCAATGATAAAGCTTACAATTACACTTACAAACTCTCACAGACCTCACAAACATAGAAAAACCGAAACCAAAGCTTAAAAGTTTTCTAATTCTCACGCACCCTACAAAGGCTATACCACTCTAATTATTGGGGCTATAACACCTCCCTACTTCTTTTCTTATCAGCGTGGTAACACTCCTAATATGGATTAATGCATCTGCTTATTATTCTTCTAGTTAAAGTTGGTTCCAAAATCAACAGGAAAGCTCCAAACTAATTCCCCTCGTGGGCTGGACTTAAAATTCTCTGCTAATTTATCTGTGCTTTGTTTCAGTCAAGGAAGTGCCATCTTGGACATTACTTCTGGTGGAAATATGACTGTAAGTTCATGTGAAGGTCCTAATAATGATACTTAATTACTCTCCTTTCCATTATGGACTACTCTTATGAACCAATATTGTTGTGCTATACATTAAGTTTAAAGTGTTCTCATTGCTATTGCATTTCTTTTTTATTTCCTATACACTAAATATGGCTAAAGTTGGACCTTCCATAATCAGATTTACATATTATGCCGTAATTAATAAAATACAATTGACAAATATCGGTAATACCATTTGATATTTTTTCCATTTTTTTAGAAGGTCTGAGTTGGTCTATCTTAGGTTTTGTATTGTCGCCCTTCCTCTGCCTCATATAAAGTGGTATTATATGTTGGGGTTTGCCAAATTAATGATAGTTGCACCCTGTAAGAGATTTTAATTTCTTAGAGATCAATGGTTTTGAAGAAATTATTTGTGTATTAATTTCTGTGCTCCAATGTATCATTTTAGTATTAAAGATGTTTTCCTTTTGGAGATGTTAAATTATCTGTTTTAATTTTTTCCAATTATCGTAGCCTGGTAGTTGGATTTCATTTTGGTTATATGATGACAATATTATAATCAGCATAGATTAGGTCCGTGTTTCAGTTTCTATTTGCATTAAACAGCACTATTTTGAGTGCAGTTCCTGTGTCTTATTGACACTGAGACAAGGTTTGGTGAAAAAAAAGAAAGAAAGTCATTACTGCATCCTTCACATTTGTACATGGTGGATCATAGTAAATTATCAGTCCCCCCCCCCCCCCCCCCCCCCCTCTCTTCTGTCTAAAACTCATGAAGTGGATTTGCAAACTCCATATGTACTAAATCTATTATACGGAGTAACTATTTCGGCTCTTCTCCTAGAAACTAGCATACCTTAATTACCAAAAATGGCACAACTAACACATGATAAATTAATACATAAATCAATCGGACATATAGATACTCACTTATCAAAAAAAAAAATCGGATATATAGATACTCATACTTTACCAATAATAATAATACAATGGTTTAATTATTTGAGTGTTTCTATACATGTAATTGTAATTGCTGTCTCTAAAAACCTTAAAGATTGATGAAGATTTTGTTTGCTTGTTTATGCAGCAAAACCTTAAAGAGTTTTTTTTTTCTCTCTTCGTATTCCAAACACACACCATTATATATAGACCCTTATCCCCACTAAATTGTGAGAGCTTCCAGAGAGAATTTCTGAGAGAAACCCTAGAGAAAAACAAGATTGATTCATCCACAATCTTTACCTTAGAGTCTCTACAAATTCCTCTACTGTCTTCCTCTCCATTGTCATACCCTTGAGAGGTTCTTTGCCAAATCCTTATCTCGCCATACCCACGTCTGTGAGAAGATTTATTTCGTGCTTTTGGGAAGCAGTTAGGAAGGAACCAATATACATTGGTTGATGCTATGGTCTAGTAGCGGAATCCGGGAAGCTAAAGAAGAAATAGGTTCGGCGTAACCTCGTTGGAGCAAGAAGCTTGGAGGGCTTAGGTACTTGGGTAGATTAGGCTTGAAGGGTCTTCTGCTGTTCATGTATCCCAACGACATTCTTTAGTGGATTATTTCACCGCTTGGAGGGCGGTGGAGAGGTTTTACACCGAGGACTTCGATTTCCTCTTCGATAACACATCGTGTGTTGTCTATGTGTTTGCATCTTCCTTCCCTTTATCTTTGCCTTATATTTACTGCTGTGGATGTGTTTATATTTGGCTTAGATTATTTATTAATTCTGTGATTGGCTTATGTTCATGTTCCGCACATTAATTGTTTGATTATAAACTTGAATTGATAATTTATAATTTGGGGTCTAAACGTTCAAGAGTGTTTCATACCCATTTTGAACTTTCAATTGGTATCAGAGTGGGTACACTCACTGTGGTTTAAATACTTGAGTGTGATCCTTGACCCCTTGTTGAGATGGATAGGTCTCAATCTCTTAATGTACCACCAGTTTTTTATGGTAATAATTATGCATTTTGGAAAGTCCGTATGAGGGCGTTTTTGTGTTCTATTGATGATGCTGTGTGGGATGTTGTTGAAGTTGGCTGGACCAGGCCGGAGGCTGTAAAATCCACCTGGGATAAGGCAGCTTTTGCGGCAGCTAATGCTAACAGTAAAGTTTTAAATGTTATTTTCTGTGGTGTGTCTCCAGATGAATTCCACAGGATATCTCATATGACAGTTGCAAAGGAAGTGTGGGAGATTTTGGAGACTACCTATGAAGGTACAAAGAAAGTTAAGGACACAAAGCTTCAGATGCTTACCACCAAGTTTGAAGAGCTATGGGAGATGATGAGTCCTTTGATTTGTTTTATGGGAAGCTCAATGAAATTGTGATTGCGAAGCTCAATCTTGGTGAGAAGATTGAAGATACTAAGGTGGTGAGAAAAATCTTGAGGTCCTTACCGGAGAGCTTTCAAGCAAAAGTCATAGCCATAGAAGAGAGTAAAGACTTGGATGAGATCAAAATTCAGGAGCTGATTAGGTCTCTCCAAACATATGAACTGGGACTGCCTTCCCACAAGACGAGTAAATCGCTTGCTCTCAAAACCATCACCAAAAGAATGGATGATCCTTCCGAAGAAGATGGGGTGGAGAAGGAAGTAGCATATCTTGCAAAAAACTTCTGCAAATTTTTTCTGAAGATGAAGAACAGTGGGAAACCATTCAACAGAGGAAAATTTTCATCTTTAAGAGGTGATAGGAAAGAGTTTAAGAAGCGTGAAGGGAAGGATTCTCAATCTCCTTCGGACATTATGTGTTTTGAGTGTAATGGACATGGACACTTCAAAAAGGAATGTCCCTGTTAGGTTCTAAAGGTTTAGGAATTTATGTATTTAGAACTCTAATTTGTAATATTGGCAAACCATGATCAAAACAACATGTTTAGACTTGTTAAAGTATGCTCAAATAATTAAACTCTTTAAGGGGTAAAGTTAATTTCCTCTTTCTCTCTCTCTCTCTTTTTCTTTCTTTTTTTCTTTTTTTTTTTTAATAACATAAAGACAAATAAAGTCATTATAATATCGTATACTTATTATCTTCTTATTGGAAAAATGCTAGATTTGCTTAAAGATACCTTTTTTACTATGGAATTGATCTTTATTTTGAGGCAACTTTTAAAAAGATCAGTCAACCCTTGCCATGAAAGGGTCTTGCCATTAAATGTTCTAGTTTTCACTTTATTAGTTTATCAAAAAAAAAAAGTTTTCACTTAATAGAAAGAAGGAATCAAGTTTTCCCTTACATTTAAGGACCCTACCATGTGAGAGTGTATGGAATATTAGTAAATGAAGCAAACATGATTACCTTGCTTGTGCTATCTTCCCTGCATATTTGCATTTGCTTTATAATTGATTATTCTCTCCTCCCCTTTCTCTTGTGGATAAAATTTCCTCCGGTTTGGAAGAATCTCCTTCAACTCGTTGAAATTCTATTGATTATCCATATATACTTTAATTACATGACCCATTAAGTCATTTAAACAAGTTACATAACTATTAAATATTAATAGTTATATGAGTAAAAGCACATGACGATAAACATTTGCATAGCCTCGTAGTGGGTTGGAGGATAGGAAAATTTTGTCCATTCTCACTTGGTGCCTGGGCGCCTTGCATCCTGCGATCCATGGAGTTGCTGTTGTACCTTCTGTCTTAGGCAATTTTGAAATAACTTATACCCTGTAGTGGAATAATTTGAAGGGCCTTTGAATATTTCACTATCTATGTTTGAAATGATTACAAATTGTTCGGCAAGCATACATATTTTAGTGACAAAAAGTGAAATTCCAAAAATTCATCTTAGAGTGTGCAGGGCTTCTCTTTAGAAACTTTTAATAGCAGTTTGGATGCATTTGCTGACAAGGGGGGTGAAAGAGTGTGCAGGGCTTCCTCTTTAGAAACTTTTAGTTGCAATTTGGCTGCATTTGCTGACAAGGTGGGTAAATTTGAAACCAAGTGAGGAAAGCTTCTTGTGGCCACTCGTTAGGTTTGGACTCAGTTCCCTTGCAATTTCCCTGGAATTTATAAAAGCTCTATATGTAATTTTATTGAATCAGTGAACTATACCTTGTCAAAATGAAAGAGAAAAAAATTAAAGAGCTCTAGGTCAAATGGCACCTCCTTTGCTGCACTATGGAGAAAAAAAAAAAAAAAAACTAATTACAAAGACTCCAGAACACAAAACTTTAATTCTATTTTAATATAATCATTGTAGATCCAGGTATACATTTTCTAAGAACAAATAATTGTTTGTGATTGTGATTGTTAATTTCTAGTAATGCTGATAGAGCCTGCTGAATTGTTGTGTAGGCATTTTCTATCCAGAAGTTCCAGAAAACTTGTGGGCTGTATTTCCTTGCCCGATGGATTTGGGCATACCTTAGTAAGGGTCTCCAGTTAAATTATCAGAAGCTATGGACATCTAAATTATTTGTTGCTGGTGCAGTGGCTAGCTTTGCTGTTCTGTACTCAGTTAATAAGTTCAGTGCTAAATAAGAGCCATAAGGGCAAAAAATCTGGAATTCGGTTTCAGATGTAATCTAAGTATATATCAGTAATTACTAATTAGTCTATTCATATTGTATTGTAGAGGAGGATTTTCCAGAAGTTCGTGGAACAGGGTCTTAATGGTTGGTTTATACTTGATACGATGCTATGGTAAAGGTCATAATAAGGTCATTGGTGTCTACAATTTTAGACCTCCTTCATTGTTTTGCTGTGTTGTGAAGCATATACGAAGAGTGAGTCCGTAGATGATATAAATAAGAATGTGAAAATTTATATGTAATTGGTTTGGTGGTAAATTTTAGGGCTCCTTAAAATGGACTGACACCCCTGTCTCATAATTAAGGAGTGTTGCTCATTGATAATAAGACTAGATTGTGAAAAGTCAAGAATAGAACTGAGCAGTCTCTCTCTCTTTCTCTCTCTAAGAAAAGAAAAGCAAAGATGTAAAAATCAACACGAAAAACTGCTCTGTTTTTTTTCTCTTCTAGACTCGTATTTTATGTTTAACGGGTTCCAAGCTTGATCTTTAATTCTTGGAAGTTACCCAATTGTCTCTTTAACCTGCGTTTCTGCAACCAAACTCGTGATATTTGTGATCTCTCTCCCCCCTACTTCTCTCGTGTATGTGAGCTTGTGAACTCCAAGGACCATTATTTCCTCCATACCATAACGTTTTAGGCTTTCTACCTTTCACACTATTCCTGGCACTTCCCATGTGCCCTTGCTTAACCTTGCTCGAATCAAGCCTTTTTTAGACCCTGTCCATAGCTTAAAAACACTTCTGAAGACTTCCTTTTGCATAAATGAAGAAAACTATTTCCGAGCTTTTGCTTATACTGTAAGCTAGAGAAAGAGATGAAGCAGTGTAAGATCACTGTGTTTGTAGAACAACTTTCCATACGTATTAAAAGAGTTAAAAGGAAGGAGTTTACATATCACAACCACCATATTCTTATGTTTGTCACTAGCGTTTTTAATAATGATACTAGGAATGTTCATCAACAATCGTGCTAGGAAATTCCTATCCTCAGATGAGTTTTACTTCCCCTAACTGTCTGCATTTTATCCAAAGTCACTCAGGCCTTCATATTCTTATTTTCTTTGCAATTCTTCTTCATCTGCTCCTTCCTTGCACCCATTTCAATTATCAAATGGGAGTAGAGGTTTGAGAGATTGGGTTGCTCCTAATGAGCTATCACATTCAATGAGCGATAAGGAGTTAATGTGGCTAGCCTCAATGGTGCCAAATATCGAAAAATAACCTTACAATCGGATGCGAAAGGTGGCATTCATGTTCTTAACTAGAGGAAAATTGCCCTTGGGACCATTATGGGAAAAGTTCTTTAAGGAACATGCAGGGCTCTACTCAATTTACCTCCATACTTCACCAGAGTTCACTGAAGAACCACCAGAATCCTCAGTGTTCTACAAATGCAGGATACCAAGCAAGGTTAGAAATTTATATTGCCCTATCCCAAATTAAAAACCTACCAAGATATGAACCAAGCCAAGTTTTTTTCTCCATTCATTTTACCTGAAACTGTATTTTGCAGCAAGTGGAATGGGGACAAGCCACAATGGTTGATGCAAAGAGGCGCCTATTAGCTAATGCCCTACTTGATTTCTCCAACGAGAGATTTGTGTTACTCTCTGAAACATGCATTCCTTTATTCAATTTTACAACAATTTACAACTACCTGATCAACTCTAACCATAGTTTTGTTGGCTCAATTGATGATCCAAGAATGATGGGTTGCGGCCGTTACAATAAACGTATGTGGCCAACGATATCATTGTCAGATTGGCGTAAAGGCAACCAATGGTTTGAAGTTCACCGGAATCTAGCCGTAGAGATAGTGTCAGATGTCACGTATTACCCCATTTTTGAAAACCATTGCAAGCCTCCATGTTATATGGATGAGCACTACTTGGCAACCCTTGTGACCAAAACTCAACCGAGCATGAATTCCAACAGGAGCATTACTTGGGTTGATTGGTCCAGAGATGGCTCACATCCAACAAATTTTGAGAGGAAGGTGTCTCTGAAGCGTTTTTGAATCAGGCGAGACATGGTTTTAGTTGTACTTATAATGGTATCACAACTACAGTTTGCTTTCGTTTCGCAAGGAAGTTTCAACCAAGAACCCTAGAGCCTTTGCTAAGAATGGCCCCAGTATTGCTTGGGTTTAATCCATAGAAGGATTTGTACCATTTTAGCCTTTTAGTACTAGTATAGTAAGTTGTCTAGCCATAACATTTGGGTTTAATCCATAGAAGAATTTGTACTTTTATCTTTTTAGTACTTGTAGTAAGTTGTCTGGCCAAAACAGTAAAGAAAAAATGAAGATTATGGTTACCGCAAGGATATAAAATAATTTGGCTGTACCATGGCACTGAGAGCATGTACAGGTGATGGAAAGGTTTCGTTGGTGTGCCTTGAAGAAAATCACTGGCCACAAGGATAAATCAGTTTGTTTCTGTTTTTGGAGAAACAAACAAGGTATACAACCAAATGAGAAAGAAAATCATTGGTTGTATCCTAGTAATGTCTTGAAAATCAGGGATTTGTCCCTTACCTTTGTTGAATTTATTTACTCTTTCCAGAGGAGTTCTTCCCTCTTCTCATAGGAGGTGTGGGCCTTGATGTCGAACCAAATTTGAAAAAATCTTTCCATTTTCAGGGTGAGAAAAATCCAAGAGACCATCCAACAATTCACAAGTAAACAAAAGCCGAAAACTCCAATGATTTTTTTTTTTTTTTTTTTTATACGGTCACACAATAAAATTTCACAACATCTAGAATGACAAGCTGAGGTGTTAGGTCATCATGGGTCAAAATAAAATGAAATAAAAATTATGAGGATCATTCACAACTCAATATGATGTTTTTGTAAAAATGTTGTGAGATTTTGTTATGCCATAAATAAGACTGTAAACTAGCCAAATCGAGCCGCGTATTAAAAATTTCACAGTTAAATTATTTTTTATTTTTTATTTTTTGTGCTGAATTTCAGGCTTATTCATTAGATTTATTTCAAAATGCAAGCTGAGCTCAAACTTATTACCAAACAAGATTACATCTTCACACTAGGTTCATTTTCTTGTCAAATAAGATTGAGTTTGTTCACAAGTTACTTCATTAACTTATTTTTTTTCTCATATATAGAAAATAGTGACTAAAATTTGTTACCATTTTACAAATTTATGGAATTTTACTATGAATAGACTTATAGACTAATTATATTATAATAAAGTAGAAATAATAATTTGATATTATATGAAACTATTTACAGACTTATATAATTCAATCTCAAGTTTATCTAAGTATATTTTTAGACAAATCTATGTTTAGAAATATAATATTATATATAATTAAATTGCGCCTCATGTTCATAAACTTGTTCACAAACAAATAATAATGTTTGAACTTGGCTTGTTTAATACTCGAGCCTAAACTTTGGCTTTAACTTGACTTGTTTACTAAACAAATGAATATATTTAAACTTTTCTCAAGCCAAGCTTGAGTTGTTCATAAACAACTTAATTCATTTACAGCCTTAGTCATAGACTTTCTCAATTGCAATAAAGGAAAACGTTTTTCCCTCTCTTTTTTAACAAAGAAAAAAAAACAATTTGTTAAAATCATTTTAAATCTAAAACCTGCTTATTAAAAAACTTTTTGTTGTGTCAGTTTCAGTGGTGAGCGATGACATTGTGTTCCAAGTGATAAAAAGCATTATAATGGTTTGAAAAAAAAAAAAGAAATGTTGGACAGTCTCTGGAGCATTAATAATTAATAATGATCTTGGATGAGGGTGTTAACTGGACCATTCATAAATGGGGTAGGAGAAATTATACAGTCTTCTGGTAGACCACGTCACTTGTCCATCATTCCACTAAAAAACTCTCATTTGTTTAAAATTGCTGAGTCAGTAATCAGTTTTTGTTTTAAAAAAATTTTAACTCAACAATTTTAAACAAATGTGAGTCTTTTAGTGGAATGGTGGACTACCTCACTTGTCTGAACCTTATAATTTCTCACGGGGTAGGGCTATTTGGCAGAGGAATCAATTTCCTCATTACAACCGAACAAAGACCATAGTAATCGATTAAGGTAACTGAAACTAACAATCCCCATTAGCAGTAGAACAAACTTGTCACCCTAACTCCCCATCACGTGGGAGTATTATCCACACGCATTGGAATATCAAGTGGATGACACGATTAAGGGTGAGATTACGGATTTGGGTTTGATATCTGTAAAGTTGTGATTTACAACTATGTGTTTTGTTGGCTTTTATTCCGTGCCAAATTTGATTGTAATTACTTTCAATTATTTATACCCTGTATTTGTTGTGGGAATTGATGTAAGGGGTGTGTGATAGAGAGTGTGTGAAGACTCAAGCAAAGTGGAAGCTGATGGAATCTCGCGGGTATGTCGCGACTAAGCTTCCCGCGAAGTGAAGCATGTGCCTTGCACATGCTGGAATGCGAAGAGTCAGGACAGATGGAGACAGCTGTCTCTCGCGAGTATCTCGCGGGTAAGGCCTTCCCGCGAGACACCCGCGAGACATGCTGTTCTGCCAGCCTGTACTGACTGACTCACACATTCTGCACCTATCCTATATAAACCTCCATTACCCACAAATGTTGAAAAATGCTTCAGAGAGAAAACCCTAGCCAAACACATTTGCAATTAGAGATTGTCATCCCCACCTTTCTCTATACACTTGCTTGTGGTATCTCCTCAACCCTTCCCTCTCCATTTCCACACCATTGAGAGGTTGATAGCCCAAACACTTACCACACCATTTGAGAGTGTTGAGTGACGTTTTGGTGCTGCTGGGAAGCATTGGAAGAAGCCAAGGATGGCAGATGCAACATGGAGCTTGTTGCGGGATCCGGAGAACTAGACAAGACACGGTTCCGAGAAGCCTTGTTGGAGTAGGAGCTTGGAGGGCTTAGGTGCATCGGGTAGATTAGGCTTGGAGGGTCTTTTGCTCACTCATGTATCCCAACTGATTGTCTAGTGGATCGATTTCCGCTTGGAGGGCGGCGGAGAGGTTTTTCGCCGAGTTCTTCGGTTTCCTCTTCGAAAACACGTCTTGGTGTTTTCTGTGTTTGCATCTTTCTTCCCTACTCTTTTATATTCCATTATACTGCTGTGTTGCTTAGTTTATGGATTAGAGTAGCTTATTGTTTATACGCTTGTGTTTACACGTTTCCGCACTTAGTATTAAGTTTGTGTAAAATCAACCAAGCCGTAATTTTAATTGGGGGTCTAAACAGCTCTTGTGTTTTTCAACACATTTTAGAGCTTTCAATTGGTATCAGAGCGGGTACACTTGCTTGGTTTAAATACCTTAGTGTGATCCTAGACCCCTCGGTGTGTTTGGAAAAGTGTTTGTGTTTTAACCACCATGAAGGATTTGATAAGTGTTTGTGAAAATGACTCAATGAACATATTTAAAGATTGTTCCAGCAATGCTGTCTTAGAGTTATTTAAATCCAAGAAACATGCTAGAATTTTTTGTCACATGCTGAAATCTTTAGTTCATAGGAACCATGATATTCACAACAGCCTATGTGAGTCAAAGTCTTTGAACTATGAATATGAGAGAAGAAATAAACAGCTAAGTGATAAAATTGGTCGTTTAAAAGGGAAACTTCACTCATCCTTGAATGAAATAAATAAAAATAAGTCTTGTTTTGATGATCAAGAATGTCTCTCTCATGCATGCCTTTTTGTTCATACCGCATTGAAAGTGTTTAACTCATGTTTGTGGTACCTTGACAGCGGGTGTTCTAGGCATATGACTGGAGAAAAATCTCTATTCAAAACTCTTAAAGAGAAGGAAGATGGATTTGTGACATTTGGGGATGGTAGTCATTCACAAGTTCTTGGAAAGGGAACAGTGGATATTCCGGGTCTGCCGTTGATGACTGATGTGCTATATATTAAGGGTTTAAAAGTGAACTTGTTAAGTATCACTCAGATTTGTGATGAAGATTTTCTGGTCCAATTTTCAAAGAAAGGGTGTCTAATCTTGAATGAAGAAGGTGTCCAAGTTCTAAAGGGACTAAGGACCACGGATAATTGCTATGGGATCATTCCAAAACCCAGCATAGCATGTCGAAGTGCACGGGTAAATCTCTTGGAACTGTGGCATCAACGGCTTGGTCATGCAAATTACAAACAAGTGGCGAAAGTCTCGAAGCTTGAGGCTGTGGTTGGCTTACCTAAGTTTGGGAAGATTGAAAAGAATTTGTGTGGTCCATGTCAATTGGGAAAACAAACAAAGTCAAGCCATCCTAAAGTGAATGTGGTTGCAACTTCTCGTCCGTTAGAACTACTGCATGTGGATTTGATGGGTCCTACTAGAACAGAGAGCATGGGTGGAAAGCGGTACATCATGGTGACAGTTGATGATTTCTCAAGGTATTCTTGGGTGGACTTTCTTAGAGAGAAATCGGAAGCATGTGATAAGATGGAGAAATTGTGCAAGAGATTGATGAATGAAAAGGGAGTACCTATCATCAAAATCAGGAGTGATCATGGGAAAGAGTTTGAAAATGCGAAATTTGAAGCATTTTGCAATGAACACGGTATTAAGAGGGAATTCTCAGCCCCAAAGACTCCACAACAGAATGGAGTAGTTGAAAGGAAGAACCGGGTGATTCAAGAAATGGCTCGAGTAATGTTACTCAACAAAAATCTTCCACAGAAGTTTTGGGCTGAAGCTGTGAACACGTCTTGTCACATTGGGAATAGGATTTACTTTCGAGCAGGAACGAAGAAGACTTCATATGAAATTTGGAGAGAAAAGAAGCCGAAGGTGAAATATTTCCGAATATTTGGGAGCAAATGCTATATTCTCAACGACAGAGAGAATCCCGGAAAATTTGATGCTAAAAGTGATGAGGGAATATTTCTAGGTTATTCATTAAATAGCCGAGCATATAGGGTGTTCAATAAACGCACCAAGACGGTAATGGAGTCAATAAATGTGGTCATTGATGATACCGTATCTGAAAGGGAAAGGGATGACGGTGAAGGGTCGAACCTGAAGAAGGGGGAAGTTGAGGACAACATGTCTCAAGATGATGAGATCGAGGAAGAGTCACCAGAAAAAGAGTCTACACCTCCTATACCAAGAAGGGAGACCAGATCGATGCAAGGGCCCTCTAGCCCTCTCACTCCTCCGGAAGTTCAACCTCCAATTTCTCGAGATGAAGAACCTTCCACCTCCAAGAGACCATCATCAAGGGTAACCCTCAATCATCCAACAAGTAATATCATTGGTGACGTAAATGAGGGACTTCGTTTGAGAAAAGGACCAAAATACAGTGCAAATCATGTGACGTACAATTGTTATCTTGCTCAATTCGAACCAAAGAAGGTAGAGGAAGCCCTTAGAGACGAAAATTGGATCGAGTCTATGCATCAGGAGCTACATCAGTTTGTCAGAAATGATGTATGGGAGTTGGTTCCGAGACCCAAAGATACTCATGTCATTGGCACCAAGTGGATCTTCAAGAACAAAACTGACGAAGATGGTGAAGTAGTTCGAAACAAGTCTAGGTTGGTAGCTCAAGGATATACTCAAGTGGAAGGCATAGACTTTGATGATTCGTTTGCACCAGTAGCAAGGTTAGAGTCAATTCGAATTCTACTGTCTATTGCATGTGTTATGGATTTCAAATTGTACCAAATGGATGTAAAAAGTGCATTTCTGAATGGTTTCCTAAATGAAGAAGTATTTGTTGAGCAACCAAAAGGATTTCAAGATCCTCATTTTCCGGATCATGTGCTAAGGCTGAAGAAAGCATTGTATGGTTTGAAGCAAGCACCAAGGGCATGGTATGATCGTCTCACAACATACTTGTTGGATCGCGGATTCAAAAGAGGTCATGCTGATCGGACCTTGTTTGTAAAGAGAGATGAGAAGTCTCTCCTAGTTGCTCAAGTGTATGTGGATGATATTGTTTTCGGTTCCACCATTGACCAGTTGGCTCATGAATTCTCCGAAGAAATGAAAAGGGAGTTTGAGATGAGTATGGTGGGAGAGCTGAACTATTTCCTTGGGCTTCAAGTGAAACAGCGGAAAGATGGAATATTCATATCTCAAGAGAAATATGCCAAAAATCTTGTTAAAAGATTTGGTCTAGACTCTAAGAAGCATACTTCCACTCCAATGAGCTCCTCATCAAAGCTGAGCCGGGATGCAGCAGGGATAGAAGTGGATCCAACGCTGTATCGAAGCATGATAGGCAGCCTCTTATACCTCACTGCTAGTAGACCAGACATAGCCTTCAGTGTAGGCGTGTGTGCTCGATTTCAGGCAGCCCCCAAAGAGTCACATTTAATAGCTGTCAAAAGAATTATCCGTTACATAAATGGCACCTCAGACTATGGGATTTGGTACTCAAGAGATTCAAATGACTGCTTAGCCGGATATTCTGATGCTGATTGGGCTGGTTGCATTGATGATAGAAAAAGTACTTCCGGTGGATGCTTCTATCTTGGAAATAACTTGGTGTCATGGATGAGCAAAAAGCAGAATTCAGTCTCTTTATCAACAGCCGAAGCCGAATACATTGCTGCTGCAAGTTGCTGTGCTCAATTACTATGGATGAAGAAGCTTCTTCATGATTATGGAATCACTCAAGACACGATGTGTGTATATTGTGATAATACAAGTGCCATAAACTTGTCCAAGAATCCAGTTCAACACTCGAAGTCAAAACATATCGAAATTAGGTATCATTTCATTCGAGATTTGGTGGAGGAAAGGACCGTGTACTTAGAGTTCATCAACACCGAGAATCAGAAGGCAGACATATTCACTAAACCTCTAGATGGCCCAAAGTTTGAATCTTTGCGTAAGACCATCGGTGTCGGTATCATTCCCTGAACTCTATCTCTTGTGTGAACCTATACTACTTTATGTTGCATACCTGTTGGTTTGGTTCCACATGTTTAGTGTCTAATTGTTTTGTTTTTATCTGTTTTGGTTTGCATCTGCTAATTTTGTTGATCGTTCTTTTATTGCTCTGTTTTGGGTGTGTTCAAAAATTCAAAATCACATAAAAAAAATAGAAAATCCAAAAAGTTTGATCACTTTGTTGAGTTTTGTCTCAAAGCATGTTTTACCCTGTACCTTTGTACTTATGGCTTTGTGCATTTAACGAGTTTAGCTTGTCTCTCATGCACTCATATCATTGTGGAAGAAATTCTGAAATCTATGTGACTGTTGTAAATAGATCTTCAACCTTGTCATGAATGATTAGTGAATGGTTTTGTTGATCTTGAGACATGCATAGACTCATGCCTATATATCTTCCCACTTTTATTTTTTTGCTTAAAAGAGCTCTCTAATTGTAAATCTCCAAATGAAAAGAGATATAGAGCTGCAAAAGCCTGTCGCACAAACTAGTATTCGACTAGGAAAAAGGGAAAGCGACCAAAATAAAATGTATGATGCCCAACAAGCCAAAGGCTAACTCATAAATTGAAATATCAAAAATTTCAGGCATCTTTCTCTAAATGAGATTCTCTTTGCTCAAAAGTTGCAAATGATATGTTAAGAATGGAGCCAAATGAAAAGCTTCAATGAATTATTGTCAAGTACATGTGAGAGGTCATATATGCATGTTTCTATAATTGAGATAGATCACATAATCTAGTGCTAGTTGTGTATGCCTTGATTGAATTGATCATTGAAGCTTCACATTGGACTAAGGACTATCTCATTTTTGATATTCACACACAACACACAAGTCTATGTTCAATGAATGCCCTATTCATTTGTGTGATTGTACTTGATTAAATGTGTTTTCACATGCTCAATCTTTGTTGATCAAACCCAAAAAGATTTTTGAATGTTTTATTTGTTTTTGAAAGAGATTTTATACTTTCTTGTCTTTTGTTTTCATTAAAAAGCATGTTTTTGTGTGTCTTCAAAAACTGGTTCAGGGGTTGTTTCGCGAGAATCTCGCGACTTAGAGCTTCCCTGCGAAAAGGAGTTGAGGGAATTTTTTCTTTTAACTTGTCACACAGGAACTTTCGCGACTGTGTCGCGACTGTCTCGCGACCAAAAGCTACTCGCGAAATGCTGGTTAGCTAAAAATTGGATTTTTCCAATTTCAGACAGAAGTTACCGCGACTGTCTCGCGACTGTTTTGCGACATATTGCTTCTCGCGAAAATTTTTATGCTTCAGTGGCTCTTTTCGCGACTGTTTCGCGACTGTGTCGCCACTCTCTAACCCGCGAAAAACGCGTGTTTTCAGTTTTTATATAGCTGATGTGACAGTTTTTCAAAACTCAAAAACTTCCCTCGCTCAACCTTTGTCGAACCTTTTTCAACCCAAGATCATTTTTTCAAAACCCTTCATCTTTAAGCATCTTTTCTGCATTTCCATCTTCAAGGTATGTCTTCTAATGCATTTCCTTTCAAGTTTTTTTGTCTTATTTTTGCAGATTTTTCGTTAGGGTTCCAAAAATTTGGGGTTTTTTCGAAAATTTGATTTTTTTTAAAATTGGGTGAATGTTTGTCAAATCTTTTGCTTGGGCTGTGTCCCATTGGTTATTTCTGCTTCTGTGTTGGCCCCTAGTGGCATTTTATCTTGTATTGAGGGCAGTTTTTCCCTTGTTCATGCATTGCTCATGTCTTAGTTGTTGTTGTGCACACTAAGTGTTTGTCAAAATGTCCAAGTGACATTTTTGTCCTATTCTGAAATCAAGTGATTTCAATCTATAGACTTTCACTTGTTTGACCTTATTTCACTCAATTTGGTCATTGATAGTGTGTCACATGCATCTTGCACTTGCTCTCACATACATACTCATGCACATTTGCTGAGATCAATGCATTGTGTCTATACATTCAGCAGTGTTTCTTCTGTTTTGTCCTCACTTGACTCTAATTAAGTTCTGTGCTCTGTGGTCTATGGGTTGTGCTCCTGTCTCCTGTTTGTTTTGTGGTGCACAGATGTCTCCATTCAAGACTTCCGCTGTGAAAGGAGGCCGCGACAAAGGGAAAGAACCGATCATTGACGTTGATGCTGATTCACCTAGACCAAAGCGAACTCGTGGCTCAACAGGAACTTTTGATCCTCACTTGTTCAAGTCTCATGCTGCTTTTGAATCCTTCAAGAACCACTTTCAGGGTGCTCCTTTGATAGTTGAGAGGGGGGTTGACCAGCAATCACTCAAAGACACACAAATACCTATTTGGTTTGCCACGAAAGATTGGAACTATCTGTTGTCAACTTTCGAGGATACCTATGAGAACATGGTTAAGGAATTCTATGCCAATGCCAGTGTCGTCGGCGATGAGATTAAATGCTGGGTTCGGGGAAAGACCTTTTCTGTCACACCAATGTACTTGGCAGAAATTCTACACATCAACCGGCCAATTCTCCCCATTCCGCCGGTTTATGATGAGCTGAACCCCGATGAAGAATATCTACGACAGTCTTTAGGAGCTGAATTGGAATTCTCATCCACAAGAAAGTCAATCAATGTGGCATCTCTTTCTTCCGAGCTACGACTTCTATCAATGATCATGTGTAGCAATCTCTATCCCCTGTCCAGCACTGGATATATGAACCTTGGACGAGCTTTGTTTTTGAACGATCTGATCACGGATGTCGAGATTGATGTGTGCTCTCACATCTTTCACATTTTGGCCAAAACAGTTGACCGGACAGCTTCAAGGAATTGTCTTCCTTTCTCTCGTCTTATTTCAAAGATTTTGAAGCTCAAAGGTGTCCGCCCATTGGATGATGAACGTCCATATCCAAGGCCAAGTCCAATCAACATTCGGTCTCTCCATGCTAGTATGAGCCATGCCAAGAAGAACCCCAAGCAAGAAACTCATGCACCATCGGGTTCCTCGAGTTCTGCAGCTCGTATCAATGATGAACAGATCAACAATATCTTTACTGCTCTTCAAGAGTTGAGTACAAAGATGTCCGGGTTTGGGACTATCATGTACACTCACCACCGACGTCTTGATGCACAACTCACAGCTCTCCAAACTCAGATGGATGAAATTCAACGGAAGCTAGAAGGGGATGACTAGCTAGAAGGGGATGACTAGCTATTCCTTGACAAAAAGGGGGAGATGATGTCTTTGATAGGGGGAGTATGGTGATAGGGGGAGTATGGAGATAGGGGGAGAAGAAGTCAACTGTTCCTGTGTTTATTTTGCTCTTTAAAAGCCTTGATACTATGCTTTATTTAAGTTTTATTTCAGATATTTGTTGTGTTATTCTCTTTGCTTTGTAGCATACTTTGCATGTACCCATGTTGCTTTTGTAAGCTTTAAGGGTTGTTTTGTTTCATTGCATAATTTGTAGGCTTTTATGGTTTGTGCCATGTATTTGCAATACTTTGCTTATGCAGCCTTTATGCTTGTGCTATTGAAGTCTAATGTCATACATTTACTTCAGTACATCACTCTTGTGCCCTAGTAGGATTGTTCCTAGATGCATATACGTTCTATGCATTGGTTGAGTGATGAACACTCTTGTGCCCATGTAGGATTGTTCCTAGATGCAAATACTTTGAGTATTTTGCATTGGTTGAGTGTTGGATTTGCAAATGGTACTCTTCATATGAGCTTATCATCTTGCATATCCGGATGTTCATTCCTTGTGTGAATGAGCATAGTAATTGCTTGTGTATAGTGATTACTTGTTTGATCTTGCCATGATCTAGTGTTTTCTACTTCATCTTGCTTGATCATGCTATTGATGCTCCATATGCTTTTCAAGTTTTCTGCATACAATGATAATATTTTGTTGTTGTGTTTCAGGAGTTACTTGTTCATATGTTTCAAGAGCTTATCAGAATCTAGAATTAAGTGTGAGTGAGTTTTGCCTGTGTTCCCAAACTCACGGTTAAGTCTAGAGTCTGTTTTAGGGTTTTGTCACGGAATAGCCAAAGGGGGAGATTGTAAAGTTGTGATTTACAACTATGTGTTTTGTTGGCTTTTATTCCGTACCAAATTTGATTGTAATTACTTTCAATTATTTATACCCTGTATTTGTTGTGGGAATTGTTGTAAGGGGTGTGTGATAGAGAGTGTGTGAAGACTCAAGCAAAGTGGAAGCTGATGGAATCTCGCGGGTATGTCGCGACTAAGCTTCCCGCGAAGTGAAGCATGTGCCTTGCACATGCTGGAATGCGAAGAGTCAGGACAGATGGAGACAGGTGTCTCTCGCGAGTATCTTGCGGGTAAGGCCTTCCCGCGAGACACCCGCGAGACATGCTGTTCTGCCAGCCTGTACTGACTGACTCACACATTCTGCACCTATCCTATATAAACCCCCATTACCCACAAATGTTGAGAAATGCTTCAGAGAGAAAACCCTAGCCAAACACATTTGCAATTAGAGATTGTCATCCCCACCTTTCTCTATACACTTGCTTGTGGTATCTCCTCAACCCTTCCCTCTCCATTTCCACACCATTGAGAGGTTGATAGCCCAAACACTTACCACACCATTTGAGAGTGTTGAGTGACGTTTTGGTGCTGCTGGGAAGCATTGGAAGAAGCCAAGGATGGCAGATGCAACATGGAGCTTGTTGCGGGATCCGGAGAACTAGACAAGACACGGTTCCGAGAAGCCTTGTTGGAGTAGGAGCTTGGAGGGCTTAGGTGCATCGGGTAGATTAGGCTTGGAGGGTCTTTTGCTCACTCATGTATCCCAACTGATTGTCTAGTGGATCGATTTCCGCTTGGAGGGCGGCAGAGAGGTTTTTCGCCGAGTTCTTCAGTTTCCTCTTCGAAAACACGTCTTGGTGTTTTCTGTGTTTGCATCTTTCTTCCCTACTCTCTTATATTCCATTATACTGCTGTGTTGCTTAGTTTATGGATTAGAGTAGCTTATTGTTTATACGCTTGTGTTTACACGTTTCCGCACTTAGTGTTAACTTTGTGTAAAATCAACCAAGCCGTAATTTTAATTGGGGGTCTAAACAGCTCTTGTGTTTTTCAACACATTTTAGAGCTTTCAATATCTTTTGAAAGGTTACTTTCGTGTTATGTATGCGACTTGGTGGTGGGGAGGAATAGAGGGTCTATGTGAATTATATCGTGTGTTGTGGGTTTATTGTGAGGGGTGCGCACTGTGCCATTAACCTGCTGTGTTAGGAATTCAAAACGACAGTATTGTATGACTTTGCTTTTGGGTTGTGGCTCGTGGCCTGTGGGGGTTTTTTTTTTTTGGTTAAATTGTAAATTATGTTCTAAAGTTTAAGGCTGTTTGGATTTTATTTCTTAAAATTTCAAGATTTGGACTTTATCTTCTGAAGTTTGAAGGTGTTTAGATTTTACACCCAGAAGTTTTAAGGTTTGGATTTTTACTCCTAAAGTTCTATTTTGTTTTTATTAGCAACCATTTTTGCCCATATTTTCAGTTAAGCCTGTGTTTGGCAACATGTAAAATATTTTTCGAGGGTAAAATATTTTCAAGTGAAAATATTTTTGGGAAAGGAAAATATCTTCTAGTGTTTGGTTGCATTCTGAAAATTGCTTTGGAAAATATTTTCAGGTGTTTGGTTACATTCTAAAAATGCTTATTTTCTACTACTTTTTCACATTTTCTCAACTTCCAAACAAATTTTATAATATAGAATTTCAATATATGAACTTAATGAAACAAGACTCAAAACAAAACCATTCATTAAACACCATCATCATCAGTCAAACTAAGAGAGGAAGGAAGAAAGAGTGAGCAATTGAAGGAAAGAGAGAGGTAGATCGAGAAAGAGATAGAGATCGGTCATGGGTGGGTTGAACTAGAGGTGATGACGATGAGATCTAGAGGAAAAAACGACAAGATCAGTCATGGATGGGTTGATTTAGAGGCGGCAGCAATGAGATCAAGAGGAAAAAAAATACGAGATCAATCATCGATGGCGGCAACGAGATCGTGAGGAGATGATATGACCCAAATTGTAGGGCTTGCATGCACGACAGTAGAGCTATGCATTGAAGACAACAATCTGGGCTTCACCGGCGACCAATCTCTCTGTCCTTCGACTTAGGCTCGGCGTGACTCGTGAGTGATTAGAGTGAGAGTGAGGAGAACAAATTTTTTTCGAAGGATTGTAAATGGTTTGAAGGGAATATCAGTGTGTAAAATATTTTACAGGTGTGGTTGGGTTATTTTATGGTCAAATGCATTAATTTTCAATTTGACCTTATTTTCCCGAGTGTGTGTATATAAAATTCATCATCTAGCAAACGGAAAATTTACAGTTCATGACTAAAAAACATGTAACTAAAGATGTATTGAATATAATGCAATAATACCATATTTATTGAGAGAGAGAGGTAATTACAAATAAATATTAACACGAAAAGCTATTTATTTGTTATTTTTTTATAATTACACCAAGAGGTACATTCTCGAAGGGAAAAAAAAAAAAAAAAAAACACCAAAATGTAGCAATTGAGTTACAAGAACCTTGGCAGACCTCTTTTTATTATAGATCACATGTACATTATTTTGTGATCTCACCAACTATAACGTAACTAATGAAGATTAGCCTCCCCACTTTGCCAGGGACATCTGCTATTGGAGATGGACGGTTGGTCATATTGTATTCATTATCACAATCTACATTGTTAAAAGCTGCATCCGTAGCTAAATTTGTCGCTCCTGTATAATTCTTTGAAGCCGAAGCCAAGTATGCACCACTCAAATTCCCTAGTGCATAAATAAAATTGGTTTGGCAATTCTGAAGTCGAGCCTTATCCTGTGGGTCATCGAGTATTTCAAGAATTTTTGGGATTCGATTAACAATGGTAGTTTCTAATAGATTCAGGTTTGCAGAAATAGAAATGAGGAGAAGACCATTTAGATCAGCTGTAGAAGTACGATCGTCTGCAGCAAAAGTTGATTTACACAAATCATAGTCCGTGGATTTGTGGCAAATGCTATCAAGATAGGTATCGTTTACTGCATTAGAAACTTGGTAGAAAAGAGAGGTGACTAGTAAGGGGATTACCAAGATTGATAGGCAGCTAATTGGAGATACCATTTTCTTTTTCCTTTTTCCAAGTTCTTTGTCAAGAATGATATTATTGATTCATGTATCTTTTGATTTCCTATTTATACTATCTTAAGGTGGCATGAGATAGCTACTTTTCACTAAGGGAATGGAATGGAATGGAATGAGATGATCATAAGGGAATAGAAAGGAATGGAATGTATTTAAGTAAGGGAAAAGAATGGAATGGAATGGAATTAAATAACCTTGATTGGATGTTTTAAAATAAAGGAATGAAAATGAATGAAAATGAATGGAATGTAAGTAATCCTGTTTGGGAGCAACATGGAGGGAATGGAATGAAATCATTTTATGACAATATTACTATTAGACCCCTATTTTAAAATAAATGGTTTAATATATAGGGGTATTTTGGGATTTTTAGTAAAAAAATCATTAAATCTAATTTCATTCCCTCCCATTCCTCCCAATTTCGGGGGGAATGAAAATTTGAGGTTTTAAGGGAATAGAGAGGAATAAGTGTTCACTCCTACCCATTCCATTCCCTCCCACTTAAACTCCCAAACAAGGGAATGAACTTTTCATTCCCTCCATTAAAACTCCCAAACAAGAGAAGGGAAGAATATTCTAAAATTATTCTTTTTATTCCTTTCCATTCCATTCCATTCCCTCCTCCCAAGCGGAGCCTAAAACTTTTTGGAAAACACTTTATTTCATGCCAACTCATTTTCTAATATTTGAGTAGCAACCATAAAATGAGTTGCAAAATTATCGTTTAATTTCTTTTATTTAGCTTGGCTGGGGTCAAATTACTTTTCAAAAGAAAACAACTCTATCTATATTGGAATTACTTTTTTTAGTTTGACAAGAGATATAGTTTTGTTTTGTTTTTTTTTTAATTTTTTAATTTATTTTTATCTAGTTGTTTTCTAAAATTACAAAACAACTCTATTTCAAATCAAACTAAATAAGAAAAGTCGAAACTATGGATAGACCGGTACTTTACGCGTATTTAATTAG
Organism: Quercus aquifolioides; assembly: GCA_019022515.1. Lineage (NCBI taxonomy): Eukaryota > Viridiplantae > Streptophyta > Magnoliopsida > Fagales > Fagaceae > Quercus > Quercus aquifolioides. Next base: position 98,408,599 of record CM032327.1, on the reverse strand, counting down.
TAAATACTAGTGAATACACATCAATATCCTATGTCCATAAAATACACAAAAATGTGAGAGGGAAAATAAATTTGATGAGTGACTATGTATATAATAATTAGAAAGGATGGATTTCTAATTTCCTATCTTTAATCACAAACTCACGATGTAGAGGTAAAACAATAAGCCATAAGCCACCACTGGGTGCCCCCAAAGCCTTGGAAAGATGCTTAGCCAATAAAAAGAAAAGAAAAAGAAAGTCATAGTTAAATAAACAATTCTTTTTGAATAACACATCCACAGGAGGTGCTAGCAATGCTCATTGAGCTTTCTAAATAACACATCATATTAATCGCTTATTTACGTGTTTATTTTAAATTCTTAATCAAACATGCAAAATGCTATGTGCTTGGTTTAAACAAAATTGATAGATAATAAAATTGGGCCTCATATCCAAATCTGAGCTACAAAGGATGGGTCTCAAATCATTAATCATAAATTTAGTTTAAGGTCTGATGACAATGGCAATAAAACACAATAAACCATAAAGCTGTCACTCCCAATAATCTGTTTTCTCATACAGTCCCACACACAAAAAAGGTGAGGTAGACACTAGTGATAGAAAAAATATCAATATCCCGCTGGCGGTGTTGGTGATTGTAAAAAAACAAAAACCAAATACCCACAGACCATGCCTTAGAAAGTGTAATGATAACTTGAGCAACTCATGGTAAAGCAACTTATATATGTCAATTAGAGACGGTAATTGTCCCATTAACTGGTATAGTGGCGGCGGCGATGATTGCTGCAAACCCCCTAGAAAACCATGCCATATCGGATTGGGGAATGCCCTTGAGAGTGATCTATATCCAAGTCGTGGTGTCCTAGTATAGAAACTTGAAACTACTACGGGGAGCAATATGACCAACTTTGCTGTTAGATCCACCCCGACATTGTTTGTTGCCATGTATTGTAGTGAGAGTAGTACTGCTCCCTTTGGATACGTACTCATCATCATCATCATCACATGCAAATTGGACTTTGTTCTTGATGTTAGAACTAGGTTTCTCTTCCGAGGAGGACTTATCAAAGAATAAAAGCTTTGCTGGTTTGTCCATCTTTTCAAACATTTGCTTGAATATTGTAGGGACTATGTCATCCGTGTATAATAGTGATGGTCTCTGTTTTTTTTTTTAATCAATTCGTTAATAAAAAACATATAATCTATCAGTGGCAGGTCCAAAAAAATTTCTCAAGATAGTTATTAAGAAGCTTAAATTAAATAAAATTAAATAAAATCTTGAATTTTATTAACATCACAAGTGTGCATTTGAATAAAGACAAAGTTTGGTTACAAACTTAGTTGTAGCCTAAGGCTACAACTTTATTCAATATATTTGGTATTTATCAATGTATGACCTAAGAGCACTTGCATCAACCCATGTAAAATGGGTTAATGCAAAATTTTGGCAAACAAATCCAAAAAATCACCCCAAATCATCTAAAATTTTGTATTTCCTTCCACAATTACGGTATCCGTGTAAATTTATACTTGTACCATTCATGTGTAAATGGATTATTTTATTCATTTCTTAGTTTTTACTTTTTCGATTAGTTTGCCAGTGATGTGAATGTTTTGAAAAATTTGTTACGTAAAATAAAAAAAATAATTAGGTTTATATACTTAAAAAAAAAAATTTACATTTAGTTGATATGAATGTTCTAACCAACATAAAATTAAAGTGTCCAATTTAAAGGAAAAAAAAAATGATATGTCTACAATATTTTTATAACAAAATTATAAGTGGCAAACTATAATTAGTCGGCAAAAATAACTTGCAACATAAAATTTGTTGTAAAATTATTATAAAAATGCTCAAAACATAACATTACTTAAATAAATAAATAAAGGTACACGCGGTGCTTCACCAATTCACCTTACTTCACCTGACAATGAAGAGCCCACTCCCTTTTGTAATGAATTTTAAATACAGGTTTCCTGTAGCTAACTTTACTACTTTCACACAATGAAGACACTAAGTCTACATCTGTTATCCACATTGTGTAGCTTATTTCATTTTCTTCCCATTATTATCCTCACTGTCAGGTAAGCCACAAGTCCAGGTCCTTCTGTCCAACATCTTGGCCACCACCAGACTTCTTTTTGTTGCAAAGATTCTTCACAATTTGGTGTAGCTTGCGAAGAAGCTGATGAGGGGTACCAAGAGTTGTCTTTAATTACTTGTTTGAGGGTGAAAGTTCAATATGTGTATAAAACACCCTTGAACGTTTAGACCCCAAATTATAAATTATCAATTCAAGCTTATAATCAAACAATTAATGTGCGGAACATGAACATAAGCCAATCACAGAATTGATAACTAATCTAAGCCAAATATAAACACATCCACAGCAGTAAATATAAAGCAAAGATAAAGGGAAGGAAAATGCAAACACACGGACAACACACGATGTGTTATCGAAGAGGAAACCGAAGTTCTCGGCGTAAAACCTCTCCGCCACCCTCCAAGCGGTCAAATAATCCACTAAAGAATGTAGTTGGCATAAATGAATAGCAGAAGACCCTCCAAGCCTAATCTACCCAAGTACCTAAGCCCTCCAAGCTTCTTGCTCCAACGAGGTTACGCCGAACCTATTTCTTCTTTAGCTTCCCGGATTCCACTACTAGACCATAGCATCAACCAATGGATATTGGTTCCTTCCTAATTGCTTCCCAACAGCACCAAATAAACCTTCTCACAGACGTGGGTGTGGTGAGATAAGGATTTGGTCAATGATCTCTCAAGGATGTGACAATGGAGAGGAAGAGAGTAGAGGAATTTGTAGAGACTCTAAGGTAAAGATTGTGGATGAATCAATCTTGTTTTTCTCTAGGGTTTCTCTCACAAAATTCTCTTTGGAAGCTCTCTCAATTTAGTGGGTATAAGGGTCTATATATAGTAGGGTGAGAAAGAAATGCGAAGAGTCAGTTTTTTCCAAACAGGGCTGATTGGCGGCTTGGCCTCGCGACTGGTCTGAGTCGTGAGTTCAAGCCGCGAGATAACGGCTTGGCCAGCCTGGGACTTTTGTCCTGTCATCCTTTCAGTATGCTGGTTTTAAACCTCTCTGAGTCCATCAAGCCTTTCCAAGATGATCTGAAATGCATCAGGAGGTGCAGCACATGAAGTAGAAGCCTTGCTCCTCTTGACTTTTCTTTTTGGTGTGGAAGATGGTCCTGCAGCCTCTGCTTCAGTCTCCATTGGATCACCTTCTCCTTGGTCACCCTCCTCTTCATCACCTGAAAGACGACTTTGTATCCTTGTGATGGTTAGTTTGTTGATTGCTGAAAGTGGAGCCATGGGACTGAAATCTTGAGGAATTGGAACCCCTTTTGCTCTGAGAATTCTCATGATAAGGCTAGGAAAAACCAACTTTGCCCGTGAAGTTGTTCTGGACTCATCCATTGTTGTGTCAAATATATGAGAGCTTATGTCAATGAATGTTTTCTCCTTAAGCTCCATAAGGAAGATAGCTCTGGCATTAGTAAGAGTAGTCAATTTTCTGATAGGATACAAGTTGTACATCATTATGGTGGTTAGACACCTCATGTCAACAGGAAAGGCATTGGTGTTGAGACATCTTGCTTCTTTAACTCCGCCAATCCGAGCTTGGACAGTGTCTAAGGATAACATCCTATCTCTGTAATTGACAAATTCATACTCCTCTAATCCCTCAAGCCCAAGTACCTCATCAATGTCATGGGCATCCAAGGTGAACTCCTTTCCTCTTACCCAACAGTCTAGCTCATCTTCTCTAATCTTGACATTAGAATAAAACTCCCTTATCAGTGGCTCACACACTCCAAGTAAATCACCTAATAGTTTATCCCAGCCTCTTCCCTCAAAGCATTCTGGAATAAAAGTGTCCTTCAGGTCATGTAAGTCCACAAACCTCTCCTGAATAATAGTTCCTTTCATGAAGGAATCTATGTATCTCTTAAAGTGCTGAACAGATCTAAACAGGTTGTGATCCATTTTCAGCCTTTTGTCTGCCTTCTTGGCAGGAGTCTTCTTCTTTGAAGGTGTGGGAGGCATCTGTAATCAAGCAGAAAAGGCCACAACAAGAGCAGAAACACAATATGTAGAAATGCACAGATATTAGTAACAAGTTAGTTACAATGACAATAACAGAGTGATATGCCAACCCACAAATCAAGTGCTGTTGATAACCAGAGATGTGTAGAACAAATCAAATAAGATCATTCAGTATAGATGCAGACTGGAGCAAGCATTAAATAATTAAAAATGGAGCAATTAATTCAGTATAGTGTAAAACACTATTAGACAGATGAAGGCATATGTCAATGAAACATGACATAATGAGTATGACAAGTGCAAGATAAACCCAAAGGCAGCACCACAACCATGATATGATGACTTAAAATCTAAGCAATTCTAGAAAACGCAAACCCATGACATATTCAGAGTAAAACACCGAAAAACCCAAACCCATAAGCCTAATGAGTATAAACTGTATCAAATAACAAGCTCAGATCAAATACTAGACTAATGATGCAAAAACATGATACTAAACATATTCAACAACAAGGGAAAACAGCCCCAAACAACCAAACCCAGCATATTTAAGCAAAACCATGTTCGAACCCAACATTTCGCAGAACACAATAGCAACAAACATTCTCAGATTCAAGAAAATAACACTCAAAACAAGAAATTTGAAATGAGGGAAAGAAAACTCATACCTGTTTCTTGAAGATAGAAGTGAAAATAGTGCAGAAATGGGGGTTTCACAAGAGTGAACACGAAGAGTTTGAAAAAGTGATTTGGGGAAGACAATGAACAGTCACAAAGTACGAGGGAAAAACTGAAAAGTTTTTGAAAACTGACTTTAAAACGCAAAACACGCGTTTTTCGCGACTGGATCAAGTCGCCAGTAAGTCGCCAGGGTAAGCCGCGAAACACTGTGAAACCAAGATTCTTGAAAAATCTTCTAAGTGTTTTTCGCGACTGGAAGATCTACTCGTGAGGGAGTCGCGAGATGAGCCGCGAAAATCTCTGTGTACCCCTCGCGACTTGACCTTTCACCCGTGAATAAGTCGCCAAGGTATACCCGCGAGCATGCGACTGGGGCATGCAACTGGATTGACTCGCAACTAAGTCGCCAAAACAGGACAACACTGTTTTTGAAATTTTTGACTATTTTGTAAAAACAAAACACTTTCCAAAAACAAACTAAAACACTCAAAAATCTTTTTATGATTGATCAACAAAGATTGAGCTTGTGAAAACACATTTAATCAAGTACAATCACACAAATGAATATGGCATTCATTGAACATAGACTTGTGTGTTGTGTGTGGATATCAAAAATGAGATAGTCTTTAGTCCAATGTGAAGCTTCAATGATCAATTCAATCAAGGCATACACAACTAGCACTAGATAATGTGACCTATCTCAATTATAGAAACATGCATATATGACCTCCCACATGCACTTGATAACAATTCTTTGAAGCTTTTCATTTGGCTCCATATTTAACATATCATTTGCACTTTTTGAGCAAAGAAAATCTCATTGTGAGATAGATGCCAGAAATTTTTGATATTTCAAGTGATGAGTTAGCCTTTGGCTTTTTGGGCATCATACATTTTATTTTGGTCGCTTTCCCTTTTTCCTAGTCGAATACTAGTATGTGCGATAGGCTTTTGCAGCTCCATATCTCTTTTCATTTGAAGATTTACATTTAAAGAGCTCTTTTAAGCATAAAAATAAAAAGTGGGAAGATATATAGGCATGAGTCTATGCATGTCTCAAGATCAACAAAACCATTCACTAATTATTCATGACAAGGTTGAAGATCTATTTACAACAGTCACATAGATTTCAGAATTTCTTCCACAATGATATGAGTGCATGAGAGACAAGCTAAGCTTGTTAAATACACAAAGCCATTAGTACAAAGGTACAAGGCAAAACATGCTTTGAGACAAAACTCAACAAAGCCGATCAAACTTTTTGGATTTTCTACTTTTTATGTGTTTTTGGATTTTTGACACAAAATCAGTAAAAGATTGATAAAAAACATACCCAAAAAAATGTAAAAACATTTGAACCAAAGACAAACACACACAAAATAACAACCTAAATACTAGCAAGAAGCACACAACCAAGCATATTCACAAACATGGGAAGTATTAATGCATGGACATGTTGTAATGCTTATGCATGATTACCCTTCATCACCCACACGTCACATGCGTTTGGGGTGATATCCTTGATGGATTAGGTACGAGAGTTAGGACTTTCAAACGTTCGGGTGAAACTTTCCAGGCAATTGGTGAAGGCACCGATCATCTTCATCACGTCCATCATTCCTGGATCATGGTTTTGACTTCTTGGTTGCTCACCACCCCAAGACCTCTTGTCATTTCTTCTTCCTCGTGACTGAGGTGCGCTTGCATTGTTGTCTGCTCTTAGCTTTTGACAGTTGGGTCTAGTATGTCCTTGCAATCCGCAATAGTGACACACATAATCTGTTCTAGGACCCCGTTGTGATCTTGAGAGAGATCTTGCTCTACCTTCAAATCTGGCTTTTGATTGATTTCGGAACTTATTTACCACTCGTTGCTCAGCCAGCTTCTTCTTCTTCTCAACCTTAACATTCTCAGGGATGGGCTCTTCCACAATCGGCTCTATGGCTTTCACAAATTTCACTTCTTTGGTAGTTTTGGCCGATGAGCTACTCCCTCCGGTATATCCCAACCCGAACTTGTTTGAGAAATGTTTTTGGGATGAAATAACATCTTCCAGCTTCTTGGAGGAGACCATTTCTATCTTGGCTTGTGCTTGCACCACCTCTTGCTCAAGAAATCTTACTTTGGTATAAGCTTCCGACAGCTCACCATTTAGTGTCTCAATTTCACACTTCGCCTCCTTGTATCGTGCCAGAAGACTTTTGTAATCTTCCTCAGCCCTCTTCATCTTCTTAATGATTGCATTAGCCACCTTAGCATATTCACCGGTCTTCTCAAGAAGTGAGTTGTAAGTCTCTTGCAATCCCACTGCTTTTTCAACTTCCTCATCTTCAGACTCCTTAACTATTCCAATAGACTCCAAATCAGAATGTTCCCCAAGCTCCTTCATAAGTGTACCCAAATCTTCTGATAACTCCACATGTGCAATGGTCATAAATGCGGAGTAGTTTCCTTCTCCATCACAACTATCTTCAGAGTCGGAGCTTGATGAGCCAGTATCACTCAAGGTAGTAGCATAGACCTTTCCTTTTGACTTCAAATAGTTGGGACATTCCTTTTTAAAGTGTCCATGTCCATTACACTCGAAACACACAATGTCCGAAGGAGATTGAGAATCCTTCCCCTCTTTCCTCTTAAACTCTTTCCTATCACCTCTTGAAGATGGAAACTTCCCTCTGTTGAATGGTTTCCCACTGTTCTTTATCTTCAGAAATTTGCGAAAGTTTTTCGCAAGATATGCTACTTTCTTCTCCACTCCATCTTCTTCGGAAGGATCATCCATTCTTTCGGTGATGGTTTTAAGAGCAAGCGATTTACTCGTCTTGTGGGAAGGCATTCCAAGCTCATACGTTTGAAGTGACCCAATGAGCTCTTGGATCTTAATTTCATCCAAATCCTTGCTTTCCTCTATAGCTGTGACTTTTGCTCGAAAGCTCTCCGATAAGGACCTCAAAATTTTTCTCACCACCTTAGTATCTTCAATCTTCTCACCAAGATTGAGCTTCGCAATCACAATTTCATTGAGCTTCCCATAAAACGAATCAAAGGACTCATCATCTCCCATCTTAAGCTCTTCGAATTTGGTGGTAAGCATTTGGAGCTTTGTGTCCTTAACCTTTTTCGTACCTTCATATGTAGTCTCCAAAATCTCCCAAGCTTCCTTGGCAACTGTCATGTGAGATATCCTGTGGAATTCATCTGGAGACACACCACAAAAAATAGCATTTAAGGCTTTACTATTAGCATTAGCCGCCGCAAGAGCTGCCTTATCCCAGGTGGATTTTGCAGCCTCCGGCTTGGTCCAACCGACTTCAACCGCATCCCAAACGGTGTCATCAATAGAGCATAGAAATGCCCTCATTCTAACTTTCCAGAAGGCATAATTGTTACCATCAAAAAATGGTGGAACATTGAGAGATTGAGACCTATCCATCTCAACAAGGGGTCAAGGATCACACTCAGGTATTAAAACCACAACAAGTGTACCCACTCTGATACCAATTGAAAGTTCAATATGTGTATAAAACACCCTTGAACGTTTAGACCCCAAATTATAAATTATCAATTCAAGCTTATAATCAAACAATTAATGTGCGGAACATGAACATAAACCAATCACAGAATTGATAACTAATCTAAGCCAAATATAAACACATCCACAGCAGTAAATATAAAGCAAAGATAAAGGGAAGGAAGATGCAAACACACGGACAACACACGATGTGTTATCGAAGAGGAAACCGAAGTTCTTGGAGTAAAACCTCTCCGCTGCCCTCCAAGCGGTCAAATAATCCACTAAAGAATGTAGTTGGCATACATGAACAGCAGAAGACCCTCCAAGCCTAATCTACCCAAGTACCTAAGCCCTCCAAGCTTCTTGCTCCAACGAGGTTACGCCGAACCTATTTCTTCTTTAGCTTCCCGGATTCCACTACTAGACCATAGCATCAACCAATGGATATTGGTTCCTTCCTAACTGCTTCCCAACAGCACCAAATAAACCTTCTCACAGACGTGGGTGTGGTGAGATAAGGATTTGGTCAATGACCTCTCAAGGATGTGACAATGGAGAGGAAGAGAGTAGAGAAATTTGTAGAGACTCTAAGGTAAAGATTGTGGATGAATCAATCTTGTTTTTCTCTAGGGTTTCTCTCACAAAATTCTCACTGGAAGCTCTCTCAATTTAGTGGGTATAAGGGTCTATATATAGTAGGGTGAGAAAGGAATGCGAAGAGTCAGTTTTTCCCAAACATGGCTGATTGGCGGCTTGGCCTCGCGACTGGTCTGAGTCGCGAGTTCAAGCTGCGAGATAACGGCCTGGCCAGCCTGGGACTTTTGTCCTATAGTTTTTCTCTAGGGTTTCTCTCAATAAATTCTCTCTGGAAGCTCTCTCAATTTAGTGGGTATAAGGGTCTATATATAGTGGGGTGAGAAAGGAATGCGAAGAGTCAGTTTTTCCCAAACAGGGCTGATTGGCGGCTTGGCCTCACGACTGGTCTGAGTTGCGAGTTCAAGCCGCGAGATAACGGCCTGGCCAGCCTAGGACTTTTGTCCTATAGTGCGATAGCTGGCGCGACCCTTCAGGTCCCCTGTGTACATCTCACGTGCCTGCATTTGGCGGCTTACCAGTCGCGAGTCCGCCGCGAATCTCTGCCTTCTTGGGCATACTTGAGCTTTTCTTCACATCTTCTCACACACTACCCTTACAATAATCCCACCTAAATACAGGGTTACTAAGTGCTTAAATTACAAGCAAATTGGCACGGAATAAAGCCAACAAGATAGTTGATAAATTTCAACCTTACAGAGGGTATTTTGAGGAATTGACCTCCTAAATTGGTTTAGTGAAAACATGATATTTGCTTCAAATTGGCGTGAATTTGGGGAGGGATATTATATTATATTATTTTTTGTTAAATTTTTTGGGCTAATTTGTCTTGTTGTTTGATCATTTGGATTGATTTGTATTTATTTGGACAATTTTTTGTTTAACCTTCAATGGCTAAGATTGTGGAGGGGTCAAATTATACTCGTAGTGGACTCAATTTTTTTTTAGGGTGGTCAAGAATATTTTTAGGGTGGTGCACAACCCATGTAAATTTAACTTTTTTTAGGGTATATAATTTTTTTTTTTCAATTTAGGGTGGTCATATGACCACTCTGACCAATAAGTAGCACCGCCCCTGTAACTTGTTGGATTATAGATTGACCTTAGTAAATTAATTGAATTATCCGAGTTGATTAATTAAGTCAAATTACATGGAATATCATGGAAACACCAAATAATTACAGTGCAACATAAATTAAATTGATACAGTGATTTATTGACTAATGGGAAAAACCTCTTATAAGGCAAAAACTCGGGTGATTTTCAGGTAACCACCTCCAAGAATCAATAATTAAAAACAAAATAATTACAAGTACAAGGAATCTTACCTCAAACCTGGCCTATCCTAAAGTACTAACCTACAGTTGAATCCTGACGCTAATCCCTAATTGGTCCTGATTTTGTAGAGACTTCTTCTCTTTGCACGGATCTCAATACTTGACTAACTCCCAGCAACTTGAAACCTGTTGTTGGATGCGAAGTTATTCAATACACTTGTAGAGAAGGAAGTTGTAAAGGGTGTGGAAACAGAGGCTCATTCCTGAATCAGGCTCGGTCCCTCTCAGGTTAAACCAGCCCGGTTGCGACTCGCATTAACCCGGTGAAATATAAGTAGGTATGTATCACCTTAGAAGAATTCGCCAACAAAGACCTATCTTTGCTAAGGACATAAGTTGATGTATTGGGGAACCCACTAACCGAGCATAGGATTCGACGTTAGACACAAGTTACTAAGAGATCTTCCCAGTAGTAGGATTTGGGTCCCACTTCTAGCATATGATGGGACATTTAGGAATAGTAACATAGAACCATCCCAAGGGTGGAGCGGCCCAAGCACGTGTGGGATATTCCATCATCATGAGGGTTCCATTAAGAGAAGGGTATAAAAAAGGGGAAGAGAAATCTAACTAAGTGTTGGAACAAAAAACATTGGTAAGAGATACACAGAGAAAAGTGAGAATACAATTCTGGGGATAGGGAAGTTCTTGTTAGTTTCAAAATATTTAGGAATAAGTGTTTAGGTTCTAATTTTATGTAAGTTGGCAAACCGAGAACAAAAACATGTCTAGTTTAAGTGTTAGACATTACTCATGATGATTCAAGTCAAGTTTCAAGAATAGTCAAGCTGCAAAAAGAAAAAGTTAGAATCTCCAAGGCTCGACCAATTGAAAGAAAGGCTTGATCGATCAAAAGTCGTTTTCTGCTAAATTTAAATTAGGTCCAAAGCTTGCAAAAACATTTAGGGTTTCAGTCCAACACTACCTAATATAAAAGGAAAATCCTAAATACGTTTCAGAAGTTCTTTGAAGTCTTATGAGTTATTCCTGTAAGATTTGTGAGGTTTCTGTAGCCTTCTAACTCAACAAGCATCTACCGAAAAGAAGATCTACATCCAAGAACTGGTGGATTAAGTTGCTGCATACAAGATCATACATAGTTGATGATTTAAAGTTCTGAATGGGATCTCAAAGTCACAAATGTGGGTGTTTGTGAGTGACAAATTCATATAGAAGAGTCCATGAATTATGCACGTGGTCGTGTGAGTAAGTATTACAAGAGGTAACTTTAGATTTAGGGTTTAAATCTATTGTAAAACTTTCATTCTATCATAGTGAATTTGTTGCCTTGATGATAGATTAGGTTAAATCCTCCCAAGTTTTTTACTTTGAAACTATTGGTTTCATTAGTTTTCCTATGTCATCATAGTGCTTGTTTTGTTTACTTTTTTGCACTAAGTAATATGATTGTATGTGTTTAATCCAGATTTGAATAATAAACCTAAATATCAACTTGGTTAATTAATTAGGTTAAACAATCTGAGTATTCTGGGGTCTAAACAAACAAACAGTTCTGCTCGGACTTTTGAAAAGGAACTTCAGCTGTTTGAAGGCCTCCTTGGCTGGGTTGAATTTCGACCAGCCCAGTATCAAAGCATTGCTTAGGCATCTCACATTACCCTACAAACCACTTTTGGGATCTCCCATTATGGGTTAAACCCAACCCATAATATAAATTAATTGGGGTTTTGGGGCCAATCAACCCAAGTTTGTTGGGAAAGCACCACCACAAAATATTCTTTATCTTTTTATCTCTACAAATATATCATTTTATTATTTTTTATGTTTGATTAATATTTTTTTAAGGTGAACCGTATCATTCTAATTTCTATTGTAGTGTGTTATATTTGCCTAATATATAACTAAACTTTATAAGTTTCAAATTTATTATTCAAATTTCTCATTTCTTAAGGAATAAGGAGACTATCATGATAATCAAAACTCATCAAAAAATCAAAATGTTATCTTAACTAAAATTAAAATGAAACCAAATGAATAAAAGATAGACTTTATCATAATTTATTATTTAAACAATTGGTAGGCATATTCAAATTCATAGCCATGTATATTGTGTTTTGATATAAACTTAAATTTTCATTTCCAAAAAAAAAAAAAAAAAAAAAAAAACTAAGTATTAAATCAACAACCCAATTCTAAACCTAACATGTTGTCATTGCCAATGAACTGTACGGATGAAATGTAAATGCAAATCACTTTTAGACATAACATCGGGTCTTGGAACAAAAATGTTTTGACAAATATAGACAATCCTAAAAAGTAATATCCAATAACTTTTCCATGATAACCAATTCAAGGGGAAAAAAAGAACCTTCTCCGTGATCACTGCTAACCAAAATTCAATCAAAACTATAAAAGGGAGATCAAAGACTTTGTAATGGGAAATTAAAAAAAAAAAAAATACAATAGCAAAAAACATATTAAAAAAAAAAACCATAAACCTTAATTAGAGTTATAAGAAATAACAAAAATTCAGAGAGAGAGAGAGCTCACAATTAGGTGTAATGGTGAAGTAAAGAGTAGCGAGGAGGTAAAGAGGGAAGGAAAATGTTGGAAGAAATGTAATCATAGGTGTGGATTAATAGGGAAAAGAGGAGGTTTTTGTTTTTTTGGTTTTTTTTTTTTTATTAATTGAGAGTAGTGAGAAGAAAAGCTTAAAAGAGAAAAAAGAGGTAGAAAATAAGTGGATGATGTGGCTCAATGATTGAGTAGCAAAATTTATTGCATAAATTAGTGTATATATATATATATATATATTAGAGAAGGATGGAAAGAAAATGACACTCAATATTAAAAGGAGTTTTCAATATAGACAATTAGAGTTTATGATAGGCGTGTAATGCATCACATTGGCCACAAAGAATTAGTTTTGCAATAGACAATCCATAAAGATGGAAACTCAAAAAAAAAAAGTAATGTGGCTCAACAGGAGCGTAAAAACAATAAATGTTACGCTTCAATTTTTAGATATATATAGCAGCCTTAAAATGAGTTAGAAAACTATTGTTTAATTTCCTTTATTTAGCTTGGCGGAGATAGAATGTTTAAAAAAAAAAAACAACAACTTTATCAATATTTGAATTACTTTTTTTAGCTTGACGTGAAATAGAGTTTTTTTTTTTTTTTTTTTCTAGAAATATAAAACAACTTTATTTCATATGAAGCTAAATAAGAAAAGTCAAAACTACAGACAAACAGATACTTTACAGGTATGTTGTAAATACTAGTGAATAAACATCAATATCTTATGCCCATAAAATACACAAAAATGTGAAAGGGGAAATAAATTTGATGCGTGGCTATCAATATAATAATAATTAGAAAGGATGGATTTCTAATTTTCTATCTTTAATCACAAATTCACGATGTAGAAGTAAAGCAATAAGCCATAAGCCACCACTGGGTGCCTTAAGAACTGCTTCTGTAAGTAAATTTGTCGCTTCTGTATAAGACATTGAAAACGCAGCTGCGTATGCAGCATTAAATTTCACTAGTGCTTCATTAAAATCGGTTTGGCAATTTTGAAGTCGAGCCTTATCCTAGTGTATTAAGAGTACCTGGGATTTGATCAAGGGTAGTTTGTACTAGATTAGTGTTTATAGAAATAGAAATGAGGACAAGACCATCTGGATTAACTGTATAAGTACGTGGGTCTGAACGTAAAGTTGATGAGCAAAAATCATAGTCCGTGGACTTCTTGCAAATGTTTTCCAGGAAGGCTTCGTCAAACCACCCTTGGTTTGCTGCATTTGAAACTTGGTAGAAAAGAGAGGTGACTAGTAGAGGGATTACCAAGATTGATAGGCAGCTAATTGGAGAGGCCATTTTCTTTTTCTTTTTTCTAAGTTCTTTGTCGATATTATTGATTGATCTTTTGACTTATTAGTTACAGTATCTTAGGTTGGCGTGAGATAGAGTAGTTTTCCACAAAAATTTTCAGGAAAAAAACTCTATGGAAAACTTCTCTATCTCACGCGATGTTAAATAATGTAAGTTAAGAGATAATTTTCATTTGGCCTATTATTTTTTTATATGACCAAGCATAGGAAAACATGAAAAACCAACGAAGCAAGCAACATTACATTTTTTGGTAAATGAATCATTTTCTAAAAATAATATTTTTAGAAAGCTGTGAGAGTGCTTTTTTTTCTTAGCACACAGGCCCAAGTAGAGACAAGGATCCCGGGCCCAAATACTTGTTGTTTTGGTGGACTGGGCTTGATTCACCGCAGCTAAATGGGGCTGATTACGAACCAAGTTGTGCGCAAGTTATATAAAGCTTCTCAAGATGAAAAATGCAATTCCTCTTAGTACCCTGGGGCGTATTGACGTGGGATCCCGGGCATACTGTCGTGGGATCCCGGGACGTACTAGGCCTGTAAGAACCCAGAATCTCTGGTTCTCTGAACTATATGGTCTTTTCCATGTTTATTATGCAATAGAGCTTTGTCCTCTCCCTTTACCTCTATGGGTGCTACATAAAAAAACACACTATACAATACACATATCTCCAAATAATTGTTAGTTTCTTAGATTAGGATATACATTTTAATATATATATACATATATATAAATGAGTTTCATGAAAATGATTCTGCCACGAGGATCCTGGCCCTAATTCTCACAGACTTGGTGCTTTTGCACAAGACTTGTGGGATTTGGAACTCAAGTCCGAGTGGCTTTGCTTGAGCTTTGCCTTCCAAGATAGTTAGATGAGAAGGATTTTAGCAAGAAACAGTAAAGGAAGACAATGCAATAAAGAAATGCACGAAATAATTGTTAGAGATCCTCAAATCAATATGAGGTATTTCATTATTTTCTTGATTGTGGATTACAATATGCTCACTAAGACGTGATACAAGGTTCAACTAAGTTCAAAAGTTACAGACTTTGATAGCTATTCAAGCTTCCAAGACTTGCAAAGTTTGAATTTGTTGAATCCAAGCATATGCTATAGTGGCTGTCTCTGGGATACCGGGAGCGGTTCCTCTGTTTTCTTTTGATTTTACAGAGCTTTTCCTATAGTTCTATATTCACATGATACAAGGTTCAACTAAGTTCAAAAGTTACAGACTTTGATAGCTATTCAAGCTTCCAAGACTTGCAAAGTTTGAATTTGTTGAATCCAAGCATATGCTATAGTGGCTGTCTCTGGGATACCGGGAGCGGTTCCTCTGTTTTCTTTTGATTTTACAGAGCTTTTCCAATGGCTTTGCTGTGATATCTTTTCTCAGATCAAAATGGTGATGAATGAATGTCCCTCAGCATGGGTTTTCTCTTCCTTTTATAGTGCGACTCTAGGGCTTTAAGGCACGAGCGATTTCTCTCTTTTGCCCCTTGTGAGCTTGTACTGTGTCAGTTACCCAGAGGCTTGTCCTTTCCTTTTTTTCCTCATAATTTCTTCCTTTTGGTCCGACTAAGCTGAAAGCCCCTAGCTGGTTTTCCATTTCAAGGTTCCCTCTGTTTGCTGATTCTTCAGCTATTTGGCCATTTCTTCCACTTTTCCAGTTTTTTGGTTGCACTCCATCCTTGTCATTTTCCTCAAATAGTTGGAACATTTTACTGCTGGGTTGAAAGCTCCTTCCGGTTACCTCTCTTTCTTTATGGTCTTCTCATTGTTGGTTCCTTGAGGCACAGCTCTTGCGTTTTGCTTCGTACTTTCTGATCCCATTGTATGTCTGGGTGTATGAGACCCGCATGCTCTTTGTCTTTTATCCCTCTTTTAAACTTGCTTCAATCCACTTTAGCTGTGCTGCACGTCCGAGGATCCCGAGCCTCTGGCAGCCTCTGGGGATCCCGGCCCAACTCTTTCACTGGAATTTGCTGGACTTTTTAATGGCCTTTTTTGCTGGAAATCTGAACATATATAAGGCCTTGATGTTGATTCTTCTTGCTGCACGAATTGGACCTTCTTTATTTTTTTATGGAATGGGCTTTGTTGTGAAATTTTGGACCTCAACATTAGCCCCCCGAGCTCGTGGGTTACCTGTAGCCCACGCGCGAGAAAATAAATTGTTTTTGGACACTTTCATGCTTTGTAGAACCAATGTGTAAATCAAATAATTCTTGAGGGAAACTCCAAATGAATTGCTACACTTCCTTCATGGAATGAACTAACATGTTGCCAAAGATTAGAATTCACCTTCATGTTAGTATTAAGCTGTAGATTGGTATTCAATTTTCCATAAAACAAATCAATTTTGTCAGGCCGACAATGAAGTATTCATATATAGCCAAAATTATATTGGTATTGCATTTGATGCCAAGAGTATATTTTTAGCACTAGTGTTTTTGCTAGCAATTCTAGGATATGCCTTTTTTTGGAAGTAGCATACAAAAATCATATTGAATGCATATTAAGTCTTAATATAAGATAGCATAGCTTTGTCAACAAGATTTTGTTTGTTTTATAAAATAGGTTGAGTGAGGGAAGCCCCCATGAACTTTGCCAAAGATATTCTATGCATTGTAGTACATGCTTGCTATGGCTAAGGTGAATAACACCCAGATGTTTGCCACATGAGATTTTAGTCCATGAATAGTGACTTACCAATGAGACCATGATATCATAAGTCTTTGAATCATATAAACATGCTAATTTAAAGTCAAATCAAGGCTAGCTATTCTTTCTCAAAATGTATTAAGAGACATAAACTTCCCTGAGAACATGGCTTAGAATGCTTAAGAACATCTCCATGCCTTGCTTTTAGCTAAAGACCTTGCTCTTCTTGTGGATGCTCTTGATCTTTGCCTTATTCTTTTTCCAAATTGTGAGAGATTATATAATATTTCAAATTGCAGCAAATTATTCACATATCATGCCACCAATTATATTGCTATATACCATATAGTTCATAAGCCAAAGAAAATAACAGCAGTTGAACTTAGTATAGTAAAGTTTGCACTAGGCTTCTCAATTTTCATCAAGTGAAAGATATATCTAAGGAAAATTTTTAATCTTATCTTAGCCCCCAGTGTATGCACTGGAAAAGCCAATTGCCAAATAAGACATAGCAATAAAATTATTTCACGTATATGAAATCATGTGAGGATTTCAATCACACAAGAATTCCAAATTTTGATTTTTGATAATTGGTCAAGTAAGAAGACCAAAATATTAGAATTTTCACTTTAATATACATGAATAAAGTATTAGTGCATGAGTGATACCTCTTGCACAACTTTTTGCAGTGTTTTGATATATTCAAACATGATATTAATGAGTGGGCTCATCGAAAGGGTACCTTTCTTTTGTTGAATTGAAGTACCTCCAAGCCTTTGGTGAGTTTACACCTTGTAAGAGGAGGGAAATGTTGCTAGCTGGTTTGCAATGTCATTGACTAATCTCTTTGTATAGAGATTTGCAAAAGTACCCATGCTTTTACGGCTTCGAGTGATGTACTCTTAGAATTTTTTTAAGTTACGCCTTCCTTGCTTCCTTAGGCTCTCTTAAACCAATTCCTTTCAAGGAGGTCAATCTTGTGCAGTTTATACACCCATTTTTGGGTTTTTCATACCCACTCGAGGCTCTTTCTCTTTGTACCCCTCGTTGGGTCTTACTTACAATTTGCACCCTTTACTGGGATGTGCTACGGCTTGTACCTATTTCTGGTACATGCTACAGTTTATACCCATTGCTGGTACGTGCTACAAGTTATAGCCATGACTGGGATATGCTTACAATCTGCACTTTTACCTATTGTTGGTACGTGTTATAGCTTGTACCCATAAACTTTTGCTTTTGACCATTTTCTTGGTCGTACTTGGAAACTTTTCCTCTTGGCCAATTTCTGGGCCATGTATTTAGAAAATTTGTTCTAGGCCAAGTCTTGCGCCAGGTACATGGAAAGTTTGCTCTTCCCAAGTCCTAGGCCATGCCACTTGGAAAATTTGTTTTTTGATCAAGTCCTGGGCTAGGTACATGGGAAATTTGCCCTTTCCCAAGTCCTAGGCCATGCCACTTGGAAAATTTCTGTTCTAATCAAGTCCTGGGCTAGGTACATGGAAAATTTTCCCTTTCCCAAGTCCTAGGCCATGCCACTTGGAAAATTTTGTTTTGGTCAAGTCCTGTACCAGGTACATGGAAAGTTTGCCCTTTCTCAAGTCCTAGGCCATGTCACTTGGAAGAATTTGTATTATGACCAAGTCCTGGGCTAGGTACATGGAAAATTTTCCCTTTCCCAAGTCCTAGGCCATGCCACTTGGAAAATTCTGTTTTGGTCAAGTCCTGGGCTAGGTACATGGAAAATTTTCCCTTTCCCAAGTCCTAGGCCATGTTACTTGGAAAATTTTGTATTATGATCATTGAATTTTTCAATTTTCAGAGAAAGTTCCTTCGTAGCCCCTCGTTCTCAAGTGGACTCACTGAACTGATTTCTTTTCTTTTCTTTAAAGGGTCGAGGATTTGTTTCCTTCTCCGAGGATCTTCTAAAATATCCTCTCTCGGCTGTGAACAAATCTTTTATGAAAATAAACTTCTTTTATGAGTCATCTAAGGTTGCTCTCATTGGTGAATTGGTGGCCAGGAGCTCCACCAAGATGATTCTGTCATGGTGTTTTCTTCAAGTGGGTGATCCTCTTACGGGGATCCTGGAAGAGGAAGGCTTCCTCTAGGCATGCTCGTTGAAGGCTGTCTTCACAAACCTCATGGTCTGTTTCTTTACAAGGATCTCTACCGCTACTGCTTTTTTAGAGATCTTCTCACTCGATAGGTACTCCTCTTCTTCAGGGAACTAGACCAGTAAGTTTGCTACAGCTTAGCTCTTGACAGCTTTGGGGATCCTTCGGACCTATGTTGTATTGGAAAATTAATATTAGCCACTGGGCCACTCTTCAAGATCGCAAGGGCTGATGGAGGAGGGCTTATCACCAATAGGATTTGGTGGTAAAAAGTAATGATTCAGTTGTTGAGATGCATGACCGCCAAATGCGCTCTTTCTATGTTGGGATACCTCATTTCGGTTTCCTTTAATGCTCTGTATGCTTGGGATCGGGATCCCAGGTACAACAATAATGATTTTGCCATGGACTAGTACCCATAAGGTAGGAAAATGACTCATGTTGAAGTTTTATGATTGGATGCTCAGCTCCTCATATGAAAACATTCTCATTTTTCAACAGTTTGGATAGTCCACTAGTGACCAAGGCTGGTCTTGGTGTGAACTCCCTAATGTAAGAAACTCTTTCCAAGAAGCTCTTAAGTTCCTTGACCATGGTATGCCTCTTTATGGTTGATATTGTTGTTGCCTTGGCTGGATCTATGAGGAGATCGATGTTTAGGCAAAGAAAAATTATCCCTTGGAAGTGCCTTATTTAATTTGAAGGAGTCTACGCCAATAAATCTTCATATTTTTCCATAGCTCCACCAGTTGCTCTTTTTTTTTTTTACTAATAACTAATTGCTGATTAGGATAGGCCCCAGGTTCCTTGGGTCAGCCCCCAAGTTCACCTTTTCTAGTTTTTCCTTTGGTAGGATTTATGCCTTCCTTTCCATATCCATAAGTTTCTCCGGGATCTTCAAAAGCAGTATATTGGCCTTCCTTCTTCTGTCTTTTTTTCTGTCTGAGGGATCCTTCAAACCATGGGTATTGTTTCCTTCTTCTGGGATGGGAGCCCCCCGGGATCCTCGAGATGGGAGCCCCCAGGATCCTAACAATAGGATATTCTTCAGCTGGAGCCAATTCATCATAAGGTATATTTTTCACAAAGTTTACTTTGTGCTGGATGAAAGGACTAGGATTGGCAGTGACTTTTGTGGACTTCCCATTCAATCCCTCTTTCATGTACTAGTGGTACATTGAGGGGATTAGGCAATACTTGTGATGTCATGGTTGGCCTTCAGAGCTAGTTGTAGGTGTCCTTCAATGGTCTCTGCATCCCCTCCAAATCTTGTTATTTCCGTGGGTGGGCCCAATTGCTGAGCTATAAGAAATGATAGATGTACTGTATAGTTGTTGAGCTTTCAATAATGTTGATTTTGCTGCTGACTTGCAATGTAGTGTTTCTATTGATTTTCTTCAAAATGTATTCAAGGTTCGCTGCACAATAGGCTTTAGCCCCCAGGACATGAGGCAGTTGTTGAACCATGCTTGATCCACTTTCTCTTGATGCTATTGTGGAACTTTTATCAATTTTTCTGATGCCTCCATTTTTTTTTTTTTTTTTTTTTAACCATTTTGCTTTGCTGGATCCATGGGAGTACTTCAATTTTGTTGGAACCAGGGAACTATTCCACTTTGCTAGAACCAGAAAACTATTCCATCAAGGAACAACTCGAATTTTTTATGGAACCAAGGAAAAAACTCTATTTTGCTAGAACCATGGCTGGAACCAAGGAACTACTCAGCTTCTTTGAAATCAAGGAGCTACTCTTTTTTTGTTGGATTCGTGTCTGGAACCAGGGAACCACTTAGTTTTTTTTTTTTTTTTTTTTTTTTTTTTTTTTACTGGAATCTAGGATCTCCTAAACTTTACATTCCTGGAGTCAAGGATCTCCTCAGCTTTGTTGGGATCAAGGATCTCCCAGGCTTTACTTCCTGGAGTCAAGGATCTCCTAGGCTTTGCTGGAATCGCGGGTGTACTCAGCCTTGCTGGAATAAAGGATCTCCTCAGTTTTGTTGGGATCAAGGATCTCCTCAGCTTTGTTGGGATCAAGGATCTCCCAGGCTTTGCTTCCTGGAGTCAAGGATCTCCTAGGCTTTGCTGGAATCGCGGGTGTACTCAGCCTTGCTGGAATAAAGGATCTCCTCAGCTTTGTTGGGATCAAGGATCTCCCAGGCTTTGCTTCCTGGAGTCAAGGATCTCCTAGGCTTTGCTGGAATCGCGGGTGTACTCAGCCTTGCTGGAATAAAGGATCTCCTCAGCTTTGTTGGGATCAAGGATCTCCCAGGCTTTGCTTCATGGAGTCAAGGATCTCCTAGGCTTTGCTGGAATCGCGGGTGTACTCAGCCTTGCTGGAATAAAGGATCTCCTCAGCTTTGTTGGGATCAAGGATCTCCTCAGCTTTGTTGGGATCAAGGATCTCCCAGGCTTTGCTTCCTGGAGTCAAGGATCTCCTAGGCTTTGCTGGAATCACGGGTGTACTCAGCCTTGCTGGAATAAAGGATCTCCTCAGCTTTGTTGGGATCATGGAACTACTCCATTTTGCCAAATCCATGGGTGGAGCCAAGGAACTTGTCCATTTTGTTAACCTGCGCCATATGATGTTATTATCAAGTTGCTGCAAAATTATTTAGCCTCACAACGTGAGGAAATTGCTTTGCTATGTAATTTACATCTCATCAAGCCTCTTTGATTCGCTTACTTCTCTTTCTTTTTTTTTTCTTTTTTTTTTTTTAAAACAGATGAAACAATATCATAAATTTTTTTTTTCTTGTTTAAAGAAAATACATCAGCCCCCAAATGTAGGGCCATTGCCTTATTATGTAGCTCATACAATCTTTATTTCATTGATTTTTTTTTTTATTTGCTCACTTCTCCAATTTTTTTTTAGCAATGAGACAACGTTTTGATTGTTTAAAATATTATTACTTGACCCCTCTTACCCCCTTTTTATAAAGAGTAGAATCCTCATAAGAAACAAGATTTTGCTTCTTCTAGTTGAGTTCAATATTTATTTTTCAACTTTTTTGTTGTACTATATAGGTTGGCTGTACTCTCAAAACACCTATAGTATTAGTTAAGTTTTTATGAGACCAGTGAGTTGCCTTTGGAGACCAATGGTACAAAGTAGTTTCACACCACCAATATCTCATTTAACAAGCATCTTCAAGTTTTGGACTTCAAAGTTTAGGACTAAACTAACTGCATAAATGCTAATCAAAGTTTAGGACCTCATTTTATTTATTTAATATTTTTCAAAACTAATTGATTCAGCTGGGCAGTTGTCTTTTATGAACATCTTTAAATGAGGTCCATTTAATTGGAGGATGAGTATGACAACTAAACTTATTTATGATTCTATATTGTGTAGAACAAGTGTCTACATCTATTATTAAACAATACAATGCTTTTGCTTTCATGCAACACAGGGATAGCCATCCATTTGAAAACCATAAACTTCAGTCCATTATGTTCAAAATATAAAATGGAGAAAATAATGATGCATAAAACTTATCTTGTGTTGGGAAGTTCCCCAAAATTCCATATAGAGTCCCTTGGTAGAACATTCGTTGGAGGAACCCGCACTTTTGGGATCTTGATATTGAATGCACTAAGAGGAACTTTCCTTCCTCTAGGTGTTTCCTAGCTTTGGAGCCATGCTTGAGAAGGGACTGCTTTTTCCCTCTCCTTTTTCCCAGTCCCCAGTGAAGTCGCCAAAATGTGAGAGTGCTTTTTTTTCTTAGCACACAGGCCCAAGTAGAGACAAGGATCCCGGGCCCAAATACTTGTTGTTTTGGTGGACTGGGCTTGGTTCACCGCAGCTAAATGGGGCTGATTACGAACCAAGTTGTGCGCAAGTCATATAAAGCTTCTCAAGATGAAAAATGCAATTCCTCTTAGTATCCTGGGGCGTACTGACGTGGGATCCCGGGCATACTGTCGTGGGATCCCGGGACGTACTAGGCCTGTAAGAACCCAGAATATCTGGTTCTCTGAACTATATGGTCTTTTCCATGTTTATTATGCAATAGAGCTTTGTCCTCTCCCTTTACCTCTATGGGTGCTACATAAAAAAACACACTATACAATACACATATCTCCAAATAATTGTTAGTTTCTTAGATTAGGATATACATTTTAATATATATACATATATATAAATGAGTTTCATGAAAATGATTCTGCCACGAGGATCCTGGCCCTAATTCTCACAGACTTGGTGCTTTTGCACAAGACTTGTGGGATTTGGAACTCAAGTCCGAGTGGCTTTGCTTGAGCTTTGTCTTCCAAGATAGTTAGATGAGAAGGATTTTAGCAAGAAACAGTAAAGGAAGACAATGCAATAAAGAAATGCACGAAATAATTGTTAGAGATCCTCAAATCAATATGAGGTATTTCATTATTTTCTTGATTGTGGATTACAATATGCTCACTAAGGCGTGATACAAGGTTCAACTAAGTTCAAAAGTTACAGACTTTGATAGCTATTCAAGCTTCCAAGACTTGCAAAGTTTGAATTTGTTGAATCCAAGCATATGCTATAGTGGCTGTCTCTGGGATACCGGGAGCGGTTCCTCTGTTTTCTTTTGATTTTACAGAGCTTTTCCTATAGTTCTATATTCACATGATACAAGGTTCAACTAAGTTCAAAAGTTACAGACTTTGATAGCTATTCAAGCTTCCAAGACTTGCAAAGTTTGAATTTGTTGAATCCAAGCATATGCTATAGTGGCTGTCTCTGGGATACCGGGAGCGGTTCCTCTGTTTTCTTTTGATTTTACAGAGCTTTTCCAATGGCTTTGCTGTGATATCTTTTCTCAGATCAAAATGGTGATGAATGAATGTCCCTCAGCATGGGTTTTCTCTTCCTTTTATAGTGCGACTCTAGGGCTTTAAGGCACGAGCGATTTCTCTCTTTTGCCCCTTGTGAGCTTGTACTGTGTCAGTTACCCAGAGGCTTGTCCTTTCCTTTTTTTCCTCATAATTTCTTCCTTTTGGTCCGACTAAGCTGAAAGCCCCTAGCTGGTTTTCCATTTCAAGGTTCCCTCTGTTTGCTGATTCTTCAGCTATTTGGCCATTTCTTCCACTTTTCCAGTTTTTTGGTTGCACTCCATCCTTGTCATTTTCCTCAAATAGTTGGAACATTTTACTGCTAGGTTGAAAGCTCCTTCCGGTTACCTCTCTTTCTTTATGGTCTTCTCATTGTTGGTTCCTTGAGGCACAGCTCTTGCGTTTTGCTTCGTACTTTCTGATCCCACTGTATGTCTGGGTGCATGAGACCCGCATGCTCTTTGTCTTTTATCCCTCTTTTAAACTTGCTTCAATCCACTTTAGCTGTGCTGCACGTCCGAGGATCCCGAGCCTCTGGCAGCCTCTGGGGATCCCGGCCCAACTCTTTCACTGGAATTTGCTGGACTTTTTAATGGCCTTTTTTGCTGGAAATCTGAACATATATAAGGCCTTGATGTTGATTCTTCTTGCTGCACGAATTGGGCCTTCTTTATTTTTTTATGGAATGGGCTTTGTTGTGAAATTTTGGACCTCAACAAAAGCTATCTCATTTTCTTATATTTGGTAACAACCTTAAAACGAGTTGGAAAATTATTGTTTAATTTCTTTTATTTAACTTAGTATGAGATAGAATTATTTTCTAGAAGGAAAACAAGATCTATGTTTGAATTCTTTTTTTTAGCTTGGCTTAAAATAAAGTTGTTTTCTAGAAAACAACTCTATCTCCTACCAAGCTAAATAAGAGAAGCCAATAGATGGTTTTCCTTTAACACATTTTTTTTTTCTTTTTACTGATACTACCAAGTACAGAAAAACGCAGAAAACTATTTTTACACAAGGTTTTTCATCAAAACAACTAGTTAACAACTCATGCAATGCATGAGAAACTTCAATAAAATATGATATTAAAGAAAAATAAAATAAATTTATCTCTATTTTATTTGTTATATAAGCTAGTTTTTAACCTGTGCGAACCTTTACCTACTTTACATCTCATTTTCTCAAAGAACTCAATCTTGAAACATACAACCTAAATTTAAGAAATGCAAACCTTGAGATTTAAACAGATTTTAATCTTTCATTATTTGCACATTTTAAACAATTTTTTGTTGAAGAGCCCTATGACTTAAACAAATATGTGCAATTTTCAATAATTATTCTTAGTGATTATTTTAATTACAATTATTTTATATTGTAAAATTAATCATACGTAAAGAGCTAAAAACTCCAAATATAACACAACACTTTCATGTTGAGTTTATGAGTTTATGCATGCAGACCCTCCAAATTTTTTTTTTTAAAACACTACAAGAAAAGAGTCTACTAGCGAGAATAAAATGCCCTCGCAAAAATTCAAATATCGTCGCAAAATGTTATTAACGAGGGCATATGGCCCTCGAAGGCCGTCGTATATGCTCTTGTTGCTAAAATAGATTTTGCGACCATACCTTCACAAATAGATAATTTACGAGAGCAATTCACCGTCATTATTGAACAAATCTGCCCTCACAAATATATTACCAAATGATGAGAAAAGTCGACGACTTATTTTTAGCAAGGGGAAGCAGTCGTCGTTAACAACTATTTGTGAAGACCTTCATACCCTCGCAATTAATTAGTTGCAAATTTCAAATTGATGACATACTTTTTAGAGACGAATAATGTCGTCGTTAAAATTTATTTGTGAGGGCTTTTAACCCCTCGCAATTAGTTAGAAATAATAGTGACAACGTTAAGTTGTCACTTAAAACGTTTTTGCAAGGGATTAAGTGGCGTCGTTATTCTATAAATTACGAGGGACTTTGTCGTCACTATAAAGTTATTTATGACCAAATTTTTATGTCATCAGTGATAATATTTTATATAATATTTTAAGTATTTATTTATTTTTAAGTTATTTTATATCATTTTTGTTTAATTATCCTATTACAATAGTATAATGATTACTAAAAATTGATCCATCGAAACAAAAAAATTCTTATAAGTTCAAACTTTAAAATATATATATATATAGAATATACAAAGAAATCTCGAAATTAAACCATGATATAAAAATATTGTTTTAAACTTGGACAACTAGAATTATGACAAGATCTATATTAGTTTTCCTCTAAGTCATCCTCCAAGTTGTTTTCGACCTCCATGTTATTGTTTGAGTTGTCCTCTTCATCTCTGCTAGTCCTTAAAAAAAAAAAAAAAAAAAAAAGTTAAAATGAAACAATTAAAGTGAATTTGCATTTGTATCAATACTTCAATAAATAAGTACACATGTTACTATATCAAATATAATCATATAATATATCAAAAACTACAGTAATAACCTTTATTTTTTTTTAATTTAACAATAATAATAACTTAATTTGATTACTTAAACCACTATCAAAATTAAATATCAATTAAAATAATATAAAAATTGTGAAAAATATAAACCACAAATAATGAAGAAATAATGTGAAAAATAAATCTCACTTGTCACCACTAACCAATCATTCTTTAATGACATAAAATATATGCAATTAGGCATCATACTAGGTGGGGACAAGAACTTTAAAAAACATGAGAACCATTTGATCCCATGTTTGTGAAGTTTCCATGGGAAATGGGGTGAAATATTTATAGCCTAATTTTATTAAACCAGCTTAGAACTCATAAATTCAGGCCAGTCAACAGAATCCCCAGAAAGAACGAAACCTTTAACAAACATTTTGCATACACAGGGACATGTAATTTAGTATATAATATTATTATGACTTGTAAATTCTAAACACCACTAATCAGAAACTTTAACAAACATTTTGCATAAATTGATATCAGTTAAATATTTTGGTTCAAGAAAAACAAATTCCTATGGTCTTAATCAAGAGAGAGGCAATCATAAGAACATGAGGGAGCCCAAAAAGTCTGTGAGAGTCAAACAAGTGGTGTGCATAAATTACATCAGCCCTATATATGGTCTACATGATTCTGAAAGTGACAAGTGCTAATGAAATTCAAATATACATAAAAATGAGAAGTTGATATATGAGGCATACTGCTAGTATCCTAGGGTATCAATTGAAACTGATCACATTATAGATCAAGCTTCAGTTTTTTTTTTTTTTTTTCCAAACTTGTTCAACGTCTTTAATTATTTCCAAACTTAATGTACTCGGGCAGAGTGAGGTAGTAAAAAATGGTAAAGTCAAAAAGTTGCCATCACAAGATCTTGTATGAAGATTATATAATTTAACGGTAGATTTGTCAAAATTCACATCAAATTAAGAAATACAGAGTTGGGTTCAAGTTACACGTGATGTAACTCTAAAAAATGTTACATCACCCAATAACTTATTATTGAATTCATATTTTGAAAATCCAACCATTGGATTACATGTTCTATATGTTTTTAACATGCATGCCAATTTTCATGCCAATCGGATGTAACTTACCATTTAATCTATAAACTCATCTTTTATTTATTATTTTAATGGGAAGAAATTTTTATTTACTTTTGAGAGAGAGAGAGAGAGAGTACGAAAGACTGAAATTCTTGAATTTTAGGCTATCATTTTGAAGTTGAAAGTGCAATCAGTTTTTTATGGTACAATTGTTTAGAAAATAAGAACAAACCTTTCTTATATAGGATATATATAAAAGGTTTTTTTTTAGACTGTAAACAAAAGGTTCATCTAAAGATTACAAAGTTCTATATGTTTACATGTTTCTTTTTATTTTTCTTTGAATTTTAGAATAACTTTTATCTCCAAAAAAAATTAATTTTTTTATGATTTTTTACAAAGGTCAATCGTGGCCCTCGCAAATAATTTAGTATTAGTAAGGGCATATTTTTAACCCACACAAAAAATAAACTTTTTGCAAGGAATTTTTATTGTCCTTCAGAAATAATTTGGTGGGAACATTTCCCTCCAAAAATTTTGACATTTTAATGATTATTTGTGAAGGTCGATCCTAGCCCTTGCAAATAATTTAGTATTAGTGACGGCTTTTTTTTAACCGTCACAAATAATACACTTTTTGCGAGAGATTTTTAATTGTCCCTCGCAAATAATATGGAGGGAAAATTTCCCTCCAAAATATTAGTATTTATGACAGCTATAACATATAATTGCAACAGCTTTTTTTGTTGGTCATAAATATTTCACATTTTACCAAGTATTTGCGAGGGCTTTATTTTGCCATCACAAATAAAATTTTTTGAGAGGGTTTTTTGGGTCCGTCAAAAATTCTTGGTCGCTAATAGACATTTTTCTTGTTGTGTAAACTTATAAGATATTAAAGAAAAAGAAAATGTTAAAATTTGATAGAAGTGATAGAAACAAAGAGTAACTTTTTTTTTCTAGGAATATCATTCAAACCAAGCACAACTACAAAGAACAATAAGTAATATATAGAACAATTTAAATTAATAAGAACAATGTCTTTTAAAATATACATTGTTATTTCTTCATTCCAAACAGCTATCATGCAACTTGGAGAATTGATTTCTTCCTATTAGGTTCTAAATGTTTAGGTTTAAATATTTGGATTCCTATTTTTATGTATGTTGGCAAACCGAGATCAAAACGTGTCTAGATTATGTATTAGACATTGCTCATGATAGTACAAATCAGGATTCAAGAACATTCAAGCTGCAGAAAAGGAGAATTTAATTTTAGTGAGGTTCGACCAATCGAAATTAAGCTTCGACTGATTGAAAATCGCAAACATGATTTTTCTGCATAATTCTATTTCAGTCCAAACATTACAAAAATGTTTAGGGTTTCAAGTGAAACACTTCTGGATATAAAAGAAAAACCCTAACTACGTTTTAGTGGTTCTAGGAAGTCTTGTGAGTTACTCTTATGAGATCTAAGAGGTTTTGTACCTTCTAACTCAATAAGCATCTACTGGATCAAGAGATCTACAATCAAGAACTGGTGGAACCAAGTTGCTGTAAAAGATCAACTACTGACGGTGATCTAAAACCTTTAAGTGGGATCTCAAAGTCACAAACGTGGGTGTTTGTGTGCAACAGATTCAAGATAGAAGAGTACATGGATTTGGAGCTGCACGTGTTTGTGTGAGTAAGTTCTACAAGAGGAAGCTTTGGATTTAGGGAAAAATCTATTGTAAACTTCCATTTTATCATAGTGAATCTTTTACCTTGAGGATAGTTAGGTCAAATCATCCCAAGGTGTTTTAACTTGAAACTGGACAGTTTCATTGGTTTTCCTGGGTAATCATATCGTTATCTTCTTCATCTTTCCGCACTATATGATATGATTATATGTGTTTTACCTAGAACTAAATAATTAACCTAAGTAATTACTTGGCTAATTAATTAGGTTAAACTAATTTGTATTCAAGGGGTCTAAACAAACAAACACTTTCCTTTTAATTTTGACTTGAATTGTTGATTAATTTGATGTCGTCTTTTGGTACTTACTCTATCATCACCAACACCATCCTCCTCATCTATGTACCTTCTATCCATACTCCTTGCATTAAGAATTTTAGAATAAACATAAAAATATGCATCCTGCAATTTTATCAAACATATTGTACACATATAATTAAGCAACTGACCATATTTTATTGAGTAGATATATTATTATACATCACCAACACCATCCTCCTCATCTCTCTACCTTCTGTCCATACTCCTTGCATTAAGAATTTTAGAATAAACATAAAAATATGCATCCTGCAATTTTATCAAACATATTGTACACATATAATTAAGCAACTGACCATATTTTATTGAGTAGATATATTATTATACAACCTTATCATAATTATCTAAACCAATCCCTATTCCAATTATTTATGTTACACAAAAACATTCAAAAAAATTCTTGCTACCATTTAGTGAATAAAGACTAATTATTTTGACATAAAATTCAACATAAATTTATGGTATTGAAAATACAATATTAGTGCATTTTGAATAATATTTTCAAACGCAGCTCTCTATAAAGAAAATAAAAAATAAAAATGAAGAAAGGGAGAGACCTTTTGAGACATGTGCATTTTATGCTGTAGTTGAAGTTTTACTCATAGGAAGATGCATCATAGTATGAGAGACTGCAAAAGTGCCTCTAAAAAAAAAGAGATTTGGATGCTTTTAAGGGCATCTTTCTTTTTGGGTAAGTGGTGTGGAGCCACCACTTCTTCTTCTTTTTTTTATACAAAAAATAAGAAAAACAAAATATAAAACATGATTGAATTATTCCTGTAGGGTCAATTTTTGTAGCCCAAGCCCAAAAAGGTATGGATTGTGAGCCCAATGAACCCAAGACAATAAATTTGTAGAGAGTGGGTGAAAGAGCTAGGCTAGTAATGAATTAACAGTATTGGGCTGCAGTGTTTGTGAATAAATTAGCATTCAATCGTGCTCAGACAAGCGCAAATATAGACGTCCGAAGAGGAATTTGTATTGAATAAACTTGGGTTACAATTCTTAGAGCTACAGCAATGGAGTTCTCTCCTTCCTCCCTTTCAGTTTTCGATCCCCCATTATCAGAGGGCTTTACCTCTTATATAGTACCCCCTCCCTTCATCTTCATCGTCCACTTGTTCATCATCTAGACGTCCACTTGAGTGCATGTCCCATCATGTATCCTATCTAGCCTTGTGTGAGTGGCGGTAGCTGAGAGTGCACTGTTCAGGTGTCTTCTCCACATTAATGCGGCCAGGAAAGTAAGTGCATTGCATTTAATGCGGTGGTTGGAGTTTGTCTCCTAGATATTTCTTCGTTCCTGCTATCCTTATGCGTGCTTGAGGTTCATTTCCATCATTACACTTGTCAGGGGGATCATTTAAGCTTCCCAGACACCTGTCGGACCAAGCTTCTTCGGATCCGAGGATAATGGACTCCTCGGATAACTAAATGTCTCCTCGGATCATGACCATGCTCCTCTCCAGACATGCTCTTTTTTCATGGGCTTCTGCTCGAGTGTTTTCATCTCTTCGGACCAAGAGTGGTCTTCAAATAGGGCCTTGGGCCCAATACGTTAGGTTGGGCTTTTCACCCCCCACAATAGCCCCTCAAAATTTTAGTTTTTCCCTCTCATCCGAAGAGAAAAAGTAGGATTTTGACCTGTCACGGAATAAAAGCTTGAGAACAGACAAAAATTTGAACTGGCACGTGTGTAGGCATAGAAGTAGGCGCTTCATTAATACCGCTGTCGTTTCAGTCTCCCCGAGGCACTGCTATTTACTCCAGGCGACGTTCTGTCTTTGGCATCCAACGGTGGGCTGTAGATCCAACGGCTGTAATTTTTTCTTCAGAATTTGGGCGGGATGGCCCCTGACCCTTCGTTTGACCTCGTATAAAATCTCAGAGGAAGTAATTCCTTCCTTACTTTGCAACTCCCAGACCCTTCAACAAGAACAAGCACCCAACTGCTCCGAGCTCTTTCAGTCGCCGATTCCAATCTTTCCCAAAGTCATCAAGAATCCTTCTGCGCGTTCGAAGATCGATTTCCAGTTCAGCTCTTGTAAGTTTTCCTCTTCTCGAGCCTTCAGTCCTCTCTTCGGACAACTTTCTCGCCCTTTGAACGGTTACTCCCTGGTTGCTACACTCAGTGCTTCCATTTTTCCGTTTAAGCGTAATGGGTAAACTCCAGTATCGGGTGGACAGTCCTGCCCAGTTGGAGAATTTTAGGGCCACATATCGCATACCTCCAAACGTGGGGGTAAGGTCTTGCCCTCCGGAGAAAATACTGACTGATCGGAAAACGGGAGAAGTCGTGATCCCCGTTATCGCCTTTCTAGAAGGGGGAATGACAATCCCCATGGGCCCCATCACCATTAGCTACCTTCAAAACCATAGGCTTACTCCCTGGCAGTGCGCGTCTAACATGTTTAGGATCTTAGGAGCAATCGAGGATCTTAACCATCACCTAGGATCGGGACTCACCTGGCTCGACGTGGTACATATGTACGAGTGCCACAGCCAGCAAAGGGCGGGATATTATTTAAAATCCCGGTCCGACATTGTTAAGCTCATTTCCTGCCTCCCCAAATCCAACAAAGGGATGAAAGATGACTATGTGATCGTCTCGGGCGCATGGTATGACGGCCCTCATTGCCCAACCAAGCATGGAAAGCCAGGTGGGACATGTTAGGTTTAGGCACACTAACCATAGGTCTAGGATCCTCGTCTTTTAATGGTTTTTAATTCTTCTTGTGCTGCTATTTTCGAGTTTCTAACAAAGTTCTGCTGTGACTTGTAACAGATAAAGACCGCGTTTCTCCTCGGCTCAGCCTTACAAACACCGCCGCCCTTAATTTTTTATTAAGATCAGAGATTTTCGTGAGCGAGGACGGGCAGCTCTGATCAGCTCCCCTTATTCTAGGGTACACAGCAAAGCCAAAGAATTTCCAACCAGTCGGCAACGCGATAACCCAGGGAGATCATCGCCTTAAGCGCATTGACGTTGCTTGGAAAGGTTTTTTGGCACCATACGAGCTTGCACCCGTACCCCATCCAAACCCTCAGGCTATACCCCCTCTTGTCCAGCCGCTCCAGCAAGTTCCCCTCGAACAGGTGGTTGAGGGTGAGAGGGTCGGCTCTTCCTCCTCCTTGCTAGAGGAGCAAATAGACAAATTCCAGTTCGAGGGAGAGGCTTCAGGAGTAAATCGAGTGATAGAGGTCTCAAACGCCGAGGAAGAGACCGACAGACAGTCAGGCATTCACCACACTTTGCTAGCTACTCATTCTGAAGACTCCTCGGACGACGACATGGATTTGAGGAGTTTAATGAAGGGTAGGGGCAAGAAGGCCGAGCACAAAGGTACTACGACTTCCCAACCAGTTGTGAATCTGCCTCCAGTGCCATCCCAGGTTCCTGACCCCGGCTTAAAGCCCGTTCCTGACCTGAGGAAGAAGAGGCCCCTTCTTGATGCTGAGGAAAGGCAAGTGCTGCCAGCCAAAGGGACCAAGCAGCAGAAGGTGGTGAAAGACCACCGGACCCAAAAGGCCTCGTCCACTGAAAGCCGAGATGAGGTCTTAGCGGCAGATGTCCGCCGAGGAGGAGGACCACGAATCTGGTCTCCAAGGTTGGAGTTGAATGGTGCTCCAATCTCCTGGGAGACCTCCCTCAGGAATTACGATGGAGGAAGGGCAGGTTATGTTGCTAAGGCTCTGCAGCAGCCACTCCTCCTTCCCCACGACATGGACTCCTACAGGCGTTTCAACCAACAGGAGCTCTTTCAATCCCTTACGAGGGATATGGCCATGGTAAACGAGCTTAGTCTGATTAGTTGAATCACTGACACTTTTGCTTTTTCCCTTTTTTTGTGCTTTATATTCGGAATTCCCATCATGTAGGTCACCCAGCAGATCTATGTGGCCGAGGAGTGGAATAAGAATAGCCATCTTGAGGCCCAGGCAGCGGTCTGCTTTTGAAACAAGGCGAAGAAATCTCTGGGCCAGCTGGAGGAGGAATATGCCCATCTGTCCGAGGACTTTAAAGAGATGACCAATCAGAAGAAAAGCCTCGACGCGGGTATTAAAAATGTTGAAAAACAGGCTGAAGAGCAACGCAAGCAGCTGCATATGGCCGAGATCAACTTGGCAACCGAGAAGGAGTTGGTGAAAGGGCTTACAGCTGAGCTTAAGAAAGCCAAGGAGAGCGCCCGATTAGCCGAGCAAAATGCCCAACTGGCCAAGGAGGCAATCGAGGCCGAGAGAAAAGCGGCATACCAGTTGGGGGTGGATGAGACCTCGTCCCAGCTTATGGAGCAATTTGCCTCAGTTAGTCAAGATTATTGCGGCATAACTTGGAGTAAGGCGATGGACGCTGCTGGAGTCCCTGCTGACTCAGAGCTGAGGCTACCCGGGAGCATATACTACGATCTAAAGATCCGAGAGCTCCCAGTGGATGATCCTCCTCCTACACAGCTCCCAAAGGCCTCGGACCAACCCCTGGCCAGCCAAGTCCCTCCTGCCAGCCTTGAGGCCTCCAAGGAGTCTGACCAGCAAGGTGACAAGGGCAAACAAGCTGAGCCACCCAAGGATAAGGGCGAAGGGCTGGGAAAGGGAAAGACCTCCTCTGAGCCCAAGGACCAAGCCCCAGAAGCTGCTGCTACTCGGACAGGACAGGCTGCCGACCCTGTGGCCCCTCAACCGAAGGCTTAGATATAGGGGCTCTTGTTTTGCACTTGTACTTATTTTTGTTTTTGTGTAAGGAATTTGTAAACCCCTTTCTTTTATTAATGAAATGGCTTCCCTTTTGTTTCTAGTGTCTTTGATACATGTTTTATAACTTATTACTGCTGCATATAACTGTGCATTGCAATTATAACAAAACAATGCGAATAAACTTGATTAATACATCATACTGATGGTGTGAGTAATTGAAATTGATATTGAAAAGAACAGTCCGTATAAAAGTTATTAATAAGTAATGATTGCAGCGAGTAATTATGGAAGTTTCACATGTCTATCCAAATACGCAGTGTTATTACCCTTCGGCTTTGAATTAAACATAACTAAGGAAGACAGTCATAAGTTAGAATCAATTTAAACACAATTAAGAATTTTAGTGCTAAGCCCCAGTGACAATAGCTGTGTGGGGGCATTGACTAACCTGTGTCATTTGGTTCAAGGACCATGGGGAACGAACGTATTCGAGTGTTAACTAACCCAAATCATCTGGTCCGAGGACTACAGGCATGACTGGATTTAAGTTTAAACACTTAGAGAACTGCTACGGAGTGTTAACTAACCCTAATCATCTGGTCTAAGGACTACAGGCATGACTGGATTTAAGTTTAAACACTTAGAGAACTGCTACGAAGTGTTAACTAACCCTAATCATCTGGTCCGAGGACTACAAGCATGATTGGATTTAAGTACCCTAATCATCTGGTCCGAGGACTACAGGCATGATTGGATTTAAGTTTAAACACTTAGAGAACTGCTACGGAGTGTTAACTAACCCTAATCATCTGGTCCGAGGACTACAGGCATGATTGGATTTAAGTTTAAACACTTGAACTGCTACGGAGTGTTAACTAACCCTAATCATCTGGTCCGAGGACTACAGGCATGATTGGATTTAAGTTTAAACACTTGGATAACTGCAACGGAGTGTTAACTAACCCAAATCATCTGGTCCGAGGACTACAGGCATGATTGGATTTAAGTTTAAACACTCGGAGAACTGCGAACGTGTTAACTAACCCTAATCATCTGGTCCGGGGACTACAGGCATGATTGGATTTAAGTTTAAACACTTAGAGAACCGTGAACGTGTTAACTAACCCTAATCATCTGGTCCGAGGACTACAGGCGTGATTGGATTTAAGTTTAAACACTTAAGAGAACCGTAACGGAGTGTTAACTAACCCTAATCATCTGGTCCGAGGACTACAGGCATGATTGGATTTAAGTTTAAACACTTGAGAAAGCGGTGAATGAGTGTTAACTAACCCGAATCATCTGGTCCGAGGACTATAGGCATGATTGGATTTAAGTTTAAACACTTGAGAGAAAACTTTACGTAGCGAATTGGCATATCGGCTGAAGAAAAGATTCGATTAATAAAAGTACCTCTTGAGGTTATTTACATTCCAAGGACGTGGTATTACATGACCATCCAGGTCTTCCAAGAAATATGCCCCAATGCCAGCTCCTAAAGTGATACGATATGGCCCTTCCCAATTGGGTCCTAATTTTCCCCAAGCTGGGTTCTTCGCAGTGCCCACAACTTTCCTCAGCACCAGATCACCAGGCTCTAGAGGCCTTAGCTTCACGTTAGCATCATAGCCTTGTCTGAGCTTTTGTTGGTAATGTGCCAGCCGAACCATTGCACTCTCCCTCCTTTCCTCAATCAGGTCCAAACTCTTCTCTAGTTGCTCATTGTTGCTGGTCGGACTAAACGAGCTAGTTCTTAATGTTGGGAACCCGGTTTCTAAAGGAATGACAACTTCAGCCCCATAGGTCATCGAGAAGGGGGTCTCTCCAGTAGACCTGCGAGGCGTAGTTCTGTAAGCCCAAAGTACATGTGGCAACTCCTCTACCCATTTGCCCTTTGCGTCATCTAGTCTCTTCTTCAAGCCATTCAGTATGACCTTGTTGACAGCTTCTGCTTGTCCATTACCCTGGGGATAGGCGGGAGTGGAGTATCTATTTATAATTCCCAGCTCGCTGCAATAATTCCCGAAGGCCTTGCTATCGAACTGTAGGCTATTGTCCGAGATGAGAGTGTGAGGAACTCCAAATCGAGTGACAATATTCTTCCACACAAAATTTTGCACATCAACGTCTCTGATATTGGCTAGCGACTCGGCTTCGACCCACTTGGTGAAATAGTCTGTGCTGACTAGAAGGTACTTCTTGTTTCCTGCAGCTTTAGGGAAGGGTCCCACGATATCCAAGCCCCATTGGGCGAAAGGCCATGGGCTAGATAGCGGATTAAGAGTTCCCCCTGGCTGGTGAATGTTTGGAGCGAAGCGCTGACATTGATCACACTTTTTGACATACTCGTGGGTTTCTTTTTGCATGTTAGGCCACCAATAACCTTGGGTGAGGGCTCGGTGAGCCAAGGATCTGCCTCCAGTATGGCTCCCACAAATTCCTTCGTGCAGCTCTTCCAGTAATAGCTCAGACGCTTCAGGATGTATGCACAACAAGTATGGTCCCGAATAGGAGCGTCTGTATAATTTCTGGTCCTCAGATAACCAGAACTTAGTCGCCTTCCTTCGAACTTTGTCAGCTTCCCCCTTCTCTTCTGGCAATATATCTTCTTTGAGGAATTTAATTATAGGGTCCATCCAGCAGGGCCCGGCCCTGACTTGGTGAACCTGGATTGCCTCCCCTTTCGCCTCTGTAGGCCTGTGCAAGTCCTCAACGAGGATGATTCTCGACAGGTTTTGTGCCGAGGAGGTAGCAAGCGTGGCCAAGGAGTCAGCATGTGAGTTACCACTTCTGGGGATGTGTAGCAAATTGAAAGAGTCGAACTCCGACTGCAGACATTTAACTCGGCTCAAGTACCCCTGCATTCTTTCGTCCTTGGCCTCAAACTCGCCTTGTACTTGACCTACGACCAATCTTGAGTCCAAGAACAACTCCACGGACTTTCCTCCCATTCTTCGAACCATAGCCATTCCCGTCAGAAGGGCCTCATACTCCGCCTCATTATTCGTTGCCGAGAAGTCCAGCCTTAACGACTTCTCGATAATGATCCTCTCGAGGGATATCAATACCAGCCCAACTCCAGATCCTCTTTGGTTTGCCGCGCCATCAACGTACACTTCCCAATGGGAGGGACTCTGTTGGGAGATCATGCCAACTGATTTTTCATCCATGTCTGATGTGGGCTTCACTTCTTCTAGTTGGGGCTCCGTTAACTCAGCCACCAAATCCGCAAGGACTTGACCCTTGACCGATGTGCGGGGCATATATCTTATGTTGAAAGCCCCTAAGATCATACCTCATTTGGCAATCCGCCCAGTGTAATCAGCGCTTCGGAGTATAGCCTTGAGTGGGAGTTGAGTGAGGACAATGACCGTATGGGCCTGGAAGTAGTGAGGTAGCTTCCGTGTACCAAGTACCACCGCTAGGATAGCCTTCTCCAGAGGCAAGTAACGGGTCTCGGCCTCATGCAGCGACTTGCTTACATAATAAATTGGTCTTTGCACGCCACAGTCTGATCGTATCAACACCAGGCTCACCGCACAGGGAGCTACAGCGATGTAGGCGAACAGTACCTCATCTGGCTCAGGACTGGACATGATTGGTGGCCGAGCTAGATAATCTTTGAGTTGCTGAAAGGCTAAAGCACATTCTTCAGTCCATTCGAATCCCTTCCACTTATTGAGCAGAGAGAAGAAGGGCCGACACCTGTCTGCTGATCTAGAGATGAATCGATTCAGGGCAGCAGTCATTCCGGATAGTTTCTGAACCTCCTTGGGATTCCGAGGAGCTCGTAGATCGTTGATGGCCTTTATCTGGTCGGGGTTGACCTCAATCCCTCTGTGAGTCACCATGTATCCCAAAAATTTACCGGACCCCACACCAAATGAGCACTTAGAAGCATTTAGTCGCAGCTTGTACTTTCTTAGAACCTCAAAGGTACTTTCAAGGTCCTTCACATGCTCGGGGACAACCTTGCTCTTTACCACCATGTCGTCTATGTAGACCTCGATATTTTTGCCCAGCTGTGGCTCGAACATCCTCGTCATCATCCTCTAGTAGGTAGACCCCGCGTTCTTCAAGCCAAATGACATCACTTTGTAGTGGTAGTTACCAATAAGGGTGACAAAAGCAGTTTTCTCCTGATCATCCGGGGCTAATGGTATCTGGTGGTAGCCTTGAAAGGCGTCTAGGAAGCTCATCCGAGGATGGCCGACAGTGGCATCCACCAGCTGATCAATTTTCGGCATAAGGAATGGATCTTTGGGGCAAGCTCTATTCAAATCAGTGAAGTCTACGCACACTTGCCATTTCCCACTCTTCTTCTTTACCACCACGGTATTTGCCAGCCATTCGGGATAAAAGACTTCCTTAATAGCCCCAGCTTGTTTGAGTTTCGCTACCTCTTCTCTTACAGCATCAGCATGTTCCTTGGACGGGCGCCGAGGAGGTTGTTTCTTGGGGGTGACCAGTGGATTTACCTTCAAGTGGTGACATATGAACTCCAGGTCTACCCTTGGGGCTTCGTAAGCACTCCAGGAAAATACATCAAGATTTTGCTTAAGGAACCCTATCAGCTCATCCCTCTCTTGAAGAGGTAGCTGAGATCCGACTTGGAAGAACCTATCAGGGTCATCTCCAATAACCACCTTCATTAAATCTTCACATCGAGTGCCTTCGTCTAAACCTTCGACGGGCAATTCCTGAGACTGTAACTACTATAAACCCCTTTTGGCTCTGGACGAGGACTGAGCTTCGGGCTCTTGTTGAATGGCAGCCACTAGGCACTGTCGGGCCACAGACTGGTCTCCTTGGATCTCATGAATCTGCCCCTCAGATGGGTATTTGACCTTCTGGTGCAAAGTAGAAGGAACAGCCCTAAGTGCATGAATCCAAGGTCTGGCTACGAGTGCCGTGTAGGGTGAATATACGTCCACAACTATAAAGTCCACCTCTACCACTTCGGAGCCGGCCTGCACAGATAAACGTATCCAGCCTTTCGGGGTGACAGCCCTTCCTTCAAAGCTTATGAGGGGGGAATTGTATGGTGTCAGGTCTTCGGGTTTTAATCTTAGCCCCTTGTAGAGGTCTGGGTACATTATCTCCACAGCACTACCCTGGTCCACCATCACCCTCTTTACATCGTATCCTCCTATTCTGAGGGTGATGACTAGTGCATCATCATGGGGTTGGATGGTGCCAATCATGTCTTCGTCCGAGAACCCTATCACCAGCGGGGTACCAGACTTGACTCTCTTTGGACCTCGGCTTGACTCCCCTGCTGATGGTCGGCCTACCGACATAACTTTCAATGGCCAGGATCCTGTTCTCCCCGGCGCGGCGAAGACGACGTTAATAGTCCCAAGTGGCAGCTTTGAAGGGTCATCTCTTCGTGGCCTTGAGCCCATCTGCCCTCCTCGGCCGCTGGAGGGGTGTAAGAGTGTTTTAGTCTACCATCACGAACCAGTTGGTCCAAGTGATCCCACAGGCTCCTACAATCCTCCGTGCTATGCCCATGGTCTTGATGGTACTGGCAGTAGAGATTATGGTTACGCCTCTCGGGGTTTCCTACCATCTTGTTCAGCCACCTGAAGAATGATTCATTCTTGATTTTTTCCAAGACCTGGTGCACTAGCTCTTTGAACACTGTGTTGACCGCTTGAGGATTTGTCGATCTTGATTGACCAGCAAAATCTCTCCGCGGCTTACTGTGGTTGTAACGGTCCGACCTGAAATCCCTCCTCTCCTGGGGGATAACCTTATCCTTTCCCTTGCCTTGCTGCTGATCTTCTTCAACTCTCTTATACTTTTCTATGCGGTCCATAAGTTGACGCATGTTTGTGACCGGTTTGCCAGATAAAGACGTCCTCAAACCGTGGCCAGTGGGGAGGCCGAGCTTGAATGTGCTGAGGGCCATTGCATCGGAGTTGCCCTTTATATCGTTGAACATCTCCCAGTATCTATCTGAATACGCCTTCAAGGACTCGCCTTCCTGCATGGTCAAGGATAGCAGTGAAGAGAAGGGTCTGGCCACTCTTCGGCATGTGACAAAACGGGAGCCGAATGCTTGAGTGAGCTCTTTGAAGGAGTTGATGGAGTCTGCCTTCAGACCGTCAAACCACCTCATGGCAACTGGCCCAAGACTGGAAGGGAAAACCTTACACATCAGAGCTTCATCTCTGGAGTAGACAGCCATCCTTTGGTTAAAATGACTCACGTGCTCCACGGGGTCTGTTTTACCATTGTAGATGGTGAACGTTGGTTGGTTAAAGCGCCGAGGAAGTCTCACCTCCTCAATCCTGCGCGTGAAAGGCGACCTAGAAATCTGATTCAAAGCCCTGCTCATGGCATCGTTTCCCATGTCCCCACGTGATGGGCTTCTGCGTTGCCTCTTATGATGGGACTCCTCTTCATAGGTGTAGGACTCATTGGCTGGTGTCCTAGATTTATGTTGATAAGTGACATCCCGCTCGTCATCAAGGTCCTCATCAGAATACGAGGAAGCCCGTTTCCTCTTTGCATGGCGCAACTCCCTTTTAGTTTTTCTACTTCCAGTTGCAAGTCCCGGTTCTTCTCTGCATGGGACATGTGACTTCCGCCCTGTGACTGGCTTTGGCTAACGCGCACAGTGTGTACACTGCTCTCACGATTTTGTCTCCTCTCTAAGTTAACAAAAGGGTCCACGTGTTGGGATGCCATGGATTCTGCTTGTTGTTCACCTTGTCCTGCCATCATCAACTGTTGTTTTCACCCTTGCACAAGCTCTTCCCACAAACGGCGCCAATTGTAGGGTCAATTTTTGTAGCCCAAGCCCAAAAAGGTATGGATTGTGAGCCCAATGAACCCAAGACAATAAATTTGTAGAAAGTGGGTGAAAGAGCTAGGCTAGTAATGAATTAACAGTATTGGGCTGCACTGTTTGTGAATAAATTAGCATTCAATCGTGCTCGGACAAGCGCAAATATAGACGTCCGAAGAGGAATTTGTATTGAATAAACTTGGGTTACAATTCTTAGAGCTACAGCAATGGAGTTCTCTCCTTCCTCCCTTTCAGTTTTCAATCCCCCATTATCAGAAGGCTTTACCTCTTATATAGTACCCCCTCCCTTCATCTTCATCGTCCACTTGTTCATCATCTAGACGTCCACTTGAGTGCATGTCCCATCATGTACCCTATCTAGTCTTGTGTGAGTGGCGGTAGCTGAGAGTGCACTGTTCAGGTGTCTTCTCCACATTAATGCGGCCAGCAAAGTAGGTGCATTGCATTTAATGCGGTGGTTGGAGTTTGTCTCCTAGATATTTCTTCGTTCCTGCTATCCTCATGCGTGCCTGAGGTTCATTTCCATCATTACACTTGTCAGGGGGATCATTTGAGCTTCCCAGACACCTGTCGAACCAAGCTTCTTCGGATCCGAGGATAATGGACTCCTCGGATAACTAAATGTCTCCTCGGATCATGATCATGCTCCTCTCCAGACATGCTCTTTTTTCATGGGCTTCTGCTCGAGTGTTTTCATCTCTTCGGACCAAGAGTGGTCTTCAAATAGGGCCTTGGGCCCAATACGTTAGGTTGGGCTTTTCACCCCCCACAATTCCTTTATCATTGATTGAATAAAAAAATACTTATTTGAAAATTTGAAAAATTACATGGCTTTGGATCCTAGTTACAAACTACCAAATAATTACATGGCTTTTTGTCCTAATTACAAACTACCCAAAATAAAAATAAAGACAAGGCTTAGATCTACTTATCCAAAGACCTAAATTCGAAGGCTAGGTTATGGAATGGGAAGGTGTTAGGCACCCATTCCGCCCAGATAGAGTCTGGTCTTCTAGACTCTTGTGACCTATGTACCCCTTTTATACATGCTATGAATGATATGTTGTACATGTGAACAAAACTAAATCACACAAATTTATTTATGAATGCATCATCCTCTTTGTTCAAAAAAATTAGATCTATTGTTGTGACTAAAAGAATTTGATTTCAGTTTATAAAAAAAATCAGATCTGCTTTTGTTGTGTAAAAAAAGTAGTTTTTGGAGAGAAAATTCAAATCTATGTTTATTAAATAAAACAAAGTCTTTTGGTTTTTAAAAAACTCAGATTTGTTTTTAAAAACTTAAAGAAAATGATTTTGGTTTATAAAAGATCAGATTTGTTTTTATATGTTCAAAAAGTATGAAAAAGATTGCTTGAGAAGAGGATTTTATTCATGAAGTAAATTTATGCTACATATATTGAATAAAACAAACACAACAAACATGACCATGCATGATCTTTTTCTTTATTTCAAAATCTGCTATGTTAAAAAAAATCAGATCTGTATCTAAGGAAGATACAAATCAGCTTTTGATTTAAGAAAAATTTAGATCAGCATCTAATGAAGATACATATCCGTTTTTTATTTGAAAAAAATCCAGATCTGTATTAAGGTAGATGCAGATCCGTTTTTATTTTAAGAAAAATCCAGATCTACATCTAATGAAGATGTAGATCCGTTTTTGATTCATGAAAAAGAATTGTTTACATGCAAATTTTTGAAAATAAGAAAGAGATCACAACAGTAATAAAAGAATTAAGAACATGCTTTAGCAATATAAATTAACAATTCATGTTATGGATACTTGAAACAACTAAACTAAAAAAATACAAACATGCATCATCACTACAAGAGAAGCATAAAGAAAAGAAGAGGGTAATCGGAAACAACCTCTTGCATAGAGCACCTCTTCTTCTTGAGAGGATGTTTTAGGGTTTAAAAAAATTTATGCAATTATCTTTGAAACCTAAAAACCCTAGTTTAAGAGAGAATACCAAAAAATGGGGTGAGAAATTTGAGAGTGTGAAAAGGTGTCTCTCCTAGAGCGTAAAAAGAATGTGCTCTTAGAGCGTAAAAAAATGTGCTGAATTTTGAGATTCAGTCCCTATTTATAGAGACTATAATGCTTAAAAAATAAGCAACAACAGGTAGAAGGCAAATCGGGACATGTCTTTCTGTGAAAAAGTCGAAAAGGGTGTGCCTTATCGGCACCTGAAGAGAATTGGGCCTTAGCCTTTAAGGGTGCAATTCAGCACTTTTAAAGTGCCGATCAGCACTCCAAAAGTGCCGAATGGTACTCTTGGGTGCTAATCGCATTTTCGTGTTCAGGTGCGTTTTGGACTCCTTTTTTAGGTTTTCTTGGCCGGGCGTTGCACTTAGATGTATTTCCAATTCATATTCTAAGATTTTTATCTCTTTCTTGGATAATTCAAGTCTTTTCAGCAACAATTATCTTGTAGATAAATACCCTAAAATAAACTTGATAAGGTTCAAATTATCCACAATTTTATTGTTATCCAGTTATCCCTTTTATTTCCATGCAAGCAATCCTATTTTAGACACTAATTATCAACCAATCACAAAATTATTTAATTAATTTTAATTGTTTAACTAATCAGAATTAATTTAAATTAATCATGCGTGGACGACTCTACCTAGACACAATGCATGCTGACCATGCAAACTTGATCATGCGATATCTTTCAATCCAATGATCCGATTTGGGAACCGGACATACCGTCGCGACCATTTGAATCTCAAGATCATTTTTATGATGTGCAATGAATGAATTAATGCATGTAATGCAATCATAATTTTTGGGGTACATGGATGGTCATTCTAGTCATCTTCCTTGATTAAATCATGGGTGCAA
Organism: Quercus aquifolioides; assembly: GCA_019022515.1. Taxonomy (NCBI): domain Eukaryota; kingdom Viridiplantae; phylum Streptophyta; class Magnoliopsida; order Fagales; family Fagaceae; genus Quercus; species Quercus aquifolioides. The sequence goes on along the minus strand of CM032327.1, from coordinate 98,364,953 downwards.
AATCGAGTGTCTACACATAGAGAGGGAGAAGACCATTTTTGTGCTTCTTATATATCATGGAAAGTTGATTAAGAAATGAGAAGGTAAATCCTTGTAAATGTTACTTCAAGAATGACTATTAACTCTTAAAATCCCCAAATTTATTAATTGGACAATAAAAAAGAGAATACTTTAACGAGAAATAGGCCGAATTTGAAAGACATAAGAATAGGAGTAAAGAAGCCAAAGCCATAAATTATGTTGAAAATCCGTTAATATGTTTATAGCGCCAATTTTCTTTTCTTTTATAAATTTCTAAAATCTCCAATTTAAGTGCTTTATATATATTTCAGAATTTTTAGAAAAAATATAAAATTTGGACTATCTATCTAATTATATGAAGTGACCATCCAATTAATGTAATGATAGTGAAATGTTATGGAAGTTTTTTTTTTCTTCATTGGTTTTTTAGGAGTAGTTTGATAATATTTTTTAGTTATTTGATTATAATTTTCTCTATGTTTTTCCCCTTATTTATCTTTTCTTTCCTTAATCTTATTTTAATTATTTCCTATTATTCTCAACTTGTAGTTTTTTTAAGGGAAAAGACTGAACTTTTATAAAACAAAGCTAGCTAAATCCATCTGAATTACATTGAGAATTTGTACTGGAGCATCCTCCATCTACACAACATAATCTGAAACATTTATAGCAATACCTAACTAGACTGTGAGCAATCATATTACCTTCTCTTAACTTGCGGTTTTAAGTTCTCACATATTCAATGATTCTATCATTACTTAATTTTATTATTTCTTTTTTTCCCCCTCTTATATGATTGACTTGATTGGCATTTTAAATTCCATCATTTTTTTTTAATGGGAAATTCAACCATTTGATCCTTTTTCTCTTCCAATAAACCGTTACTCGACTCTTTAACCCACATTCATTTTTCAATTAAAGCTCAACTCTCACCATTCCCATTACTCTCTTCCAACAAGTTAATATATATATAATTGCAAGTAAGTATTTTTGAGATTTTTTTTTTTGTAAAGTGAATTTTGGAATATCTACCTAACGGAAAATGCTAGAGATACAAACTTTTTTTATAAAATCTTTTACAAATTGCTGATGTGGTGTGTGATTATTGGTAAATAAAAAAAGTGATATTATTGGTAGGCCCAGAAAAGAACATGTAAGAAGTTGACCACTGTTGATGCCCACTTTTGACAAAGGGCCCAACAGCAGAAGAAGCCCTACAATATAGAAAAAGTGGGAAAGGGGAAATAGTAAGGGAATAAGGAAGCAAGCTTAGCAGGCTGAAATGACAAGATTGATGGTCAGCAGGCCCACAAGAATCAAAAGAGGTAAAGAGGGAGTAAATGGGCCGAGGAAACCCAAGAAATGAAGTAGTAAGCCCATGAGAACAATAAGAGAGATAAAGAGGAAGTAAATGGGCTGGAGAAGCTTAGGAAATGAATTGGCAAATTCATTTGGATGTCTTAAAGGGTAGTAAGCCCAAAAAGTAAATAAAAGATAAGGATGTGGTAATTGGGCAGAGGAAACCCAAAGGATATGGCAAAAAGCCCATAGGAGTAAAAGATGTAAAAAAGAAGTAAATGGGCCGAGGAAGCCTGATGAATGAAATGGGCTGGCAAAGCAGGAATGTTGGCCAATAAAGCCCAAAAGATGTAAAGATGTGGAAAATAGGCCAAGGAAGCCCTGCGCAAAAGATTGATAAAGAAGTGAGCTGGCACGACAGGAGCATAAGCATAAGCCCTTAAGCCCATAGGTAACAAGAAATAAAAAGGAAAGGTAATGCTATAGCAAGCACGATGAAGTGGCATGGTAGGATCCACAGCCAAGAGGCCCACGGACACAAGAAAGAAAGGAACATGGGCTCAGCAGGAAGGTGAAGGCCTTCACTAAAGTAATGCCCAGTCTGAGGAAGAGATGAAAGGCAAGGAACATAAGCCCAAAAGCCCACACATCCTTCACGCCACAAGAGATAAACACCAACCAAAATGTACGGCAGAATAAAACAAATACAGAGGCAGCAAAAATGGTGTGAAGACTAGAAAGAAACAGATTCAAACGGTAGTGGAGCATACACAAAAGGCTAAGGCACCACCTACTTGTACCCAGCCAATACATGGGAGGTGGGCCACGGGTCAAGGGTATCAGAGGGTGTGGTCTGGCGATGGGGAGAAGAGAGGGTTTATTTAGGGGTTCCCGCTCAAACTTCTTTGGGGAGAAATGTCCTGTTGGGATGACATCTCACCAAAAAGAAGTAAGTATGAGCTGGGACCACTTGATGCATGCCATAGAGGTAGGTGAAAGAGAGGCTTAATCCTTATCCAGATAAGAGTAGTGAAAAACAGAGAGAGGTAAGAAACAAGACAAGCCAAGCTAAGCCATTTTTGTCTGGGAATGAGGAGTGGTGCATCCAACACATTTAGTGTAATGGTAGTAGCTGGGCAACCGGCAAGCCAGTAGGCAGTCTTGGAAGGACACCCATAAGGGGCCAAAAGCAGTTGAGGGGTAAAAATGGCAAATCTCATCATGGCAGACAGTATAAAGGGTGGTTGTCCTATTTGACTGATGAGGGGGTAAGGTATGTGCACTATTTTGCCCACAAGGTGAGGAGGCAATTTGGCCTTGACTAGGATGTTCCTAATGATTTTACCTTAGTTCTAGATTCTGCCACTTTGGTTCACCCTTTCCTCCGTCTACATGCCTTTGATTATTGGAGGAAGCTCTTCACTGTTGTATGGTCCTTAGTTCCTAGAGAGGGGCCTTTGTATTGCCCTTATGCATGCCTACTGGCAAGCAGTCATGACTTCCTTACATGAGGATATCGTGGGTGGTCGTGGCTTCTCACACATACCTCCTTGAGGCTTGCACATTGTTCTTTCTCCAAACCCACGCTTTCTTGTTCCCCCCAGATCCATAATTGTGTATGTTAGGAAGCAAAATAGGTCTAGTAGATTTGAGTGGCAGGAAAAGTAGCAAGGTTGGTTCTGGCACGCAGGTGAGTACCCCTCAGGTTGGGAGAGGAAAGTGAAGGTTTTGAACCCCTTTCCATCTGCACCAAATAAGGGTTCGGCCTCTATGCTTGCCAAGACTAAATTTTCCAAGAAGGGTAAGGGCATTGTTATGAGTACCCTTGAGGTTTGTTCTGATATAGTTCTATATGTAGGAGACCTCCCCCCCATTGGAGGTATCATTCTTGAGAGCACTCCTCCTCCTGCTGTGAGAACTTGTTTCGCCAGGAAATCTATCGTGGTCAAGCCTAAGACCCCACTACCGAAACAGCCTTCCGATGCTCCTCCTTCTAGCAATTCTTGTGGCAGCAAAAGGAAGACTTCTCCCCTGGCTCCTGTTGCCCCTTCCGAGAGGAAAATATGTTATCTCTAACCTTTCCCTTATCTTTATTTAGTATTTTGCTATTGTTGCTAGTGGCTAACTTCATGTATATATCCTTTCATTTTCTCTTTGGTAGTCCAAGCTCAAGAAGGACACTTTTGCCGTGTGGCCCATTGTGCTTGACGAGGCCGAGGTGAGTCTTCCTTTCGTTCCCCCCCCCCTCCTTTTTTTTCTTCACATCAGTCCTCCTTAGTTTGCTTTTTTCTTTTTCACTCTTTTCCTTATTTTGTTACTTTCTGATTGAGGCTGAGCCTATCTCTGCTTACATTCCCATGAGTAAGAAGGCTCCTGTTGGACCCACTGTTGACACCAAGGCAGTTTCAACCAAGGCTGATACTCATGAGGAGGAAGAGGTTCCTGCAGCGGTTGATGTTTCCATGGAGGGGTTTTTTGCAGGTTCTAATGTTGTTGTAGATGCTATGGTTGCTACCACCGCTGTTGATGTTTCTGCCAAGGCCCTAACTCCTCTGCCAAAGTCAATTCCTGTCGAAAGGAGAGCTCTTGGTGAAAGAGAGGTTCTAGAATACCCAATTCTGTTGCTGAAGGGGTCTCTGCTGAGGTTTCTACTCCTCTAAAGGAAGGTGTTTCCCTAACTAGTACCCAGACCGAGGAGGCTCCTATCACCACTCCTCCTGTCATATCTTTTGGTGACTTATTTCTGCCCTTTTCCCAAGTAGTTGTAGGTGGACCCTCCTTGGTGGTTACTCCATCCCCCATTCCCTCTTTTGCTACTAGTATGCCTAATGTAGAGCCGTCTCCTGATGAAGGGTTTGAGGATATCCTTAAGGACTTTGATGATGAGTCTGTTATAAAGACCGAGATCTTTGATTTTGAGAGTGCATCCAGTGAGGAAAAGGTCGATGCTGCAACTCTAGGTATGGGCTCCCTTCCTTTGTTTTTCCTTCTTTTTTTTTCTTTTTTTTTGGTTATGTACACTTTTCCTTACCATGAATACCTTCACGTGTCATGCAGGCACCAAGGTTTGTGAGAAGCAAAAGGTTGCAGGTAATCTTGCAAAGCCCACTCCTATTGGACCCAGTAAGATGCTTTTTCATTTTTGTCCATGTTCTCCAACTTTGTTTCTCCTTACTCTTAAGACTTACATGTCATCTCTTTGCCCTTTTAGGTCTGCTGCTCATTGAGGGAACCCGTAGTGTTGTACTGGAAGTGGGGAGCAGTTTTACTGTCACTGCTGATCCTATGGATGAAGCCACTTCTTTCTTTGTACGCTTTGAACAGGTGGAGCGTAACGACCTTGACCTAGTGGATTTTTGGGGTACTCGTCCCCCTTATGTAGACTTTCATGGATACTGGGTGCTCGAGGATTGCCTTGAGCTGTTGCAAGCCATTCATAGGGACCACAGGGACTTTATGCAAAAGTTCCCCCTTCGTCGTTCTGCTGGCTATATTTTGAATGACATTTAGCAAAAGTTCTGTGAAAGACTGCGCCCCTGGCCCCCTTTTTTTTAGGATATTGGGCCAAACCCACGTGAAGGGGTGGAGTCGTGTTATTGCCTCTCAAAATAGAGGTTCGACTAGTTATATTTTCCCCTTTAGATTAAAGGTTTTACAATGGAGTCGCCACTTAGGCTCCGTTTGTTTTGGCTTCAAACTGATTCCGAAAATGATTTTCTGGAAAAGTGGGTGTTTGGTTGTTACTTCAAATTGGGTCAAACTGAAAAGCATTTTCGGGTTGACCGTAAAATATAACCAAAATGGTGGAAAATGATTTCTGTTTTCATTTTCACTTCAAATGATTTCCAACCTTGGAAAATAAAAGAGAGAGAAAGAGAGAAAGAGCAAGAAGATCGCCTTGTCGGAGCAAGAATACAACCAGATCGCATCGGAGCAAGACGATCGCACCGCTCCGATCGTTCAAACCCACCCTCATCGAACCCAGTCACCGATCATCGAGATCGTCTCGCCATTTCCGGACCACACGCAAAGAGAGAGACAGAGAGAGAAAGAAGAGAGAGTAGAGAGATCGTCGCACCACCGGCGAGATCGTTCTTGAACCCACTCGCACCAGATCGCCAACGAACCCATTCGCACCGCACCGACCGCACCATATCGCACCGCGCCGACGAACCCACCACTCCAACGAACCCATTCGTCAAACCCACCACTCCAACGAATGGGTTTTCTTTCACTCAGATCGCGCCATTGATGAATTTTTTTTGGTTAGGTTTTGTTTGGAAGCTTAGAAAATGTGAGCATCAAGTAGAAAATGTGTTTTCTCTATTATTTTCAAGAATGCAACCAAACACCAGAAAATATTTTCCAAAATATTTTTTGGAATGCAACCAAACACTTAAAAATATTCTCCTTTCCTGAAAATATTTTCCTTTCCGGAAAATATTTTACATCCAACCAAACACAGCCTTATTTAATTATTGGGATAAATAAGAAAACCAAAATTGAAAAATTCCTCATTTTATTAATTTTCAATTGAATTTACGTTGATCATAGAAAAATTACATGGCTTTGGTCCTAGATACAATATAAGATAAAATACATAGCTTTGTTTCCTAGTTACAATCTAGAAATTGAAAATTATAAGGATAAACATTGGTCTATCAACCCCTGATCTAAGTTCGGAGGCTATGTTACAAGGTGAGAAAGTGTTAAGCACCCACCTTGCCCAGTGAAAACGATCATCTAGACTATGGTGGCCAACATTCATATCACATCATCTAATATGTTATCAGTCAATTTGCATATTGAATTTAAAGTGTGTGCATGTGATAAACCCTAATTCAATTTATTAAGCATTTCATCTGGATTGAAAAATAAATTCTAGTGAATGTGTGTGGATGGTGATATCATAGATTCAAGAATTAAAAAGAATTATTAAACAAACATATTTTTCATGTTTTTTATGTGGATTTAAGATCAAAACTAGTGTTACGCATGAACATGTGATGAACAACCAAGAATATGTAAAGAACATATAAGAACAATTAAAAACATTCAAACATATTCAAAGGAATTCAAATGATTGTTATCATGCTTTAATCTTAAACTCTCATCATGGCAACACAAAAAACAATTAGGGAAAGGGAGTATACCTTCGTGCAAGATTCATATAGTGGAGGAGGAGACTTTTGATGGAGGTCCTAAGGGTAGAGGAAAAGAAGAATTAGGAGAAGAAGAGTGAGTCTCACTCAATACCTTAAGTTTCAAAAAGACCAAAATATGACAAGACTACTCAACTTCTTAGAGCTCAAGAGAGGAGAAGAGAGGGGGTTTTTTGTGTGTTTTGGAATGAAGAAAATGGAGGGTTTATATAGTAGTTGTGGGGGGTAAAAACCAAAAACTACTTAGTGGGCCTGGGGCACTATATTGAGGGGTATTATATTTCCGAAGAGCAGTAATTGGTTGAGGCCGAGCCCATTTGAAGGCATGAAGCCCAGAAGTGAAAGAGGGGTGTCGTCCGAGGAGGCTGCCTTTTATCCGAAATGATCACTATTGAGTCGAAGAGGTCTTTCTCCTCGGATATAAATAGCTGTGATCAATCAGACGTGTGGAAGGTCCGAGTGATCTTCCTAGCAATCCTAATGATGATAATAAGCCCAGGGTAAGGCTGGAGATGATAAGAACGAAGAAATATCTAAAGGAAAAGCTGCTACCACCATATTTAATGCACTGCAACAACCTTTCTGGCCGCATTTATGTGGAGAAGACCCCTGAACAGTATAATCTCAGCTACCACCACTCACAAAGAACTAAAGTAGACATCTGACGTGATATATACTCAAGTAGGTGCACCGATGAAGAACAAGTGGACGGTGGAGATGATGGGGAAGAATGCTATATAAAGAAGAAGGGCCCCTGATAATGGGGGATCGAAAAACAGAAAGTTAGAAAGGAGAAAACTCCATTACTGTAGCTCTGACAATTGTAACCCAAGTTCATTCAATACAAATTCCTCTTCGGACGTTTACGTTTTCATTTGTCCGAGCACGATTGAATGCTAATTTATTCACAAACACTGCAGCCCAATACTGTTAATTCATTACTAGCCTAGCTCTTTCACCCACTCTCTACAAATTTATTGTCTTGGGTTCATTGGGCTCACAATCCATACCTTTTTGGGTTTGGGCTACGAAAATTGACCCTACAATTGGCGCCGTCTGTGGGGAGAGCTTGTGCAGGGGCGAAGATAACAGTAGGTGATGGCTGGGCACGGTCAGCAAGAAGCAGAGTCTAGGGCATCTCAGCACGTGGATCCTTTTCTCAACCTAGAGCGAAGGCAGGACCGCGAGGGTAGCGTGCACACCGTGCCCCTTGGTCACGACCAATCACATAGTGGGAGTCACATGTCCCATGCAGAGAAGAATCGAGATTTGCAGCAAGAGGTTGACAAGCTAAAAAGGGAGTTGCGCCATGCAAGGAGGAAACGAGCTTCCTCGTACTCTGATGAGGATCCTGATGACGAGCCGGACGTCACTTACCAACCTAAATCCAGGACACCAGCCAGCGAGTCCTATACCTACGAAGAGGAATCTCATCGCAAAAGGCAACGCAGAAGCCCGTCATGCGGAGACGTGGGAAATGACGCTATGAGCAGGGCTCTAAATCAGATTTCTAGGTCACCCTTCACGCGCAGGATTGAGGAAGCGAGACTTCCTTGGCGCTTTAACCAACCAACGTTCACCATCTACAACAGTAAAACAGATCCCGTGGAACACGTGAGTCATTTTAACCAAAAGATGGCTGTTTACTCCAGGGACGAAGCCCTGATGTGTAAAGCTTTCCCTTCTAGTTTGGGGTCAGTTGCCATAAGGTGGTTTGATGGACTGAACCCAAATTCCATCAGCTCTTTCAAAGAGCTCACCCAAGCATTTGGTTCACGTTTTGTCACCTGCCGAAGAGTGGCCCGACCTTTATCATCTCTGCTATCTATGAGCATGCAGGAAGGAGAAACCCTGAAGGTGTATTCGGATAGATATTGGGAGATGTTCAACGACATGGAGGGCAATTTTGATGCAATGGCCCTAGAAACATTTAAGCTCGGTCTTCCTACTGATCATGGTCTAAGGACATCTTTGTCTGGCAAACCTGTTACTAGCATGCGTCAGCTAATGGATCGCATTGAGAAGTATAAGAGAGTTGAAGAAGATTAACAACAAGGAAAAGGCAAGGACAAGGTTATCCCCCAGGAGAGGAGGGATTTCAGGTCGGATCGATACCACAATAACAAACCGAGGAGAGATTTTCCTGCGCACTCAGGATCAGCCAATCCACAGGCAGTCAACACCGTATTCAGAGATCCAGTCTATCAAGTTTTGGAAAAGGTCAGGAACGAGCCGTTCTTCAAGTGGCCGAATAAAATGGTAGGGAATCTTGATAGGCGCAATCGCAATCTCTACTGCCAATACCACCAGGATCATGGACACACGACCGAGGACTGCAAAAGTTTGTGGGATCATTTGGATCAGCTGGTCGGTGAAGGGAAATTGAGGCATCTCTTGCATCACACCAGTGGCCGAGGGGGCCAGATGAACTCAGAGTCCAGGAGGGACGATCCTTTAAAACCCCCTCTGGGAACTATCAACGTTATCTTTGCAGCCCCAAGGAGAACAGGATCCTGGCCATCTAAGGTCATGTCAGTAGATCGGTTGCCTGCAGGGGACTTTGGCCAAGGTCCGAAGAGGTGCAAATTGGATGGTCATCCAGTTTTAGGGTTCTCGGATGCTGACAAGGTGGGGACTGTCCAACCTCATGATGATGCGTTGGTCATAACCCTCAGAATCGGAGGGTACGATGTGAAGCGGGTGATGGTTGACCAAGGCAGTGCTGCAGAAATAATGTACCCTGATCTCTACAGGGGGCTAAACCTCAAACTCAGTGATTTAACACCGTATAATTCTCCATTGATTAGTTTCGAAGGGAGGGTCGTAACCCCTAAGGGCCAAATATGATTACCTGCGCAGACTGGCTCAGAGGTGGTGGAGGTGGATTTCATAGTTGTCAACGTTTTTTCGCCCTATACGGCAATTGTAGCCAGGCCTTGGCTTCATACGCTGGGGGCGGTTTCCTCCACCCTGCATTAGAAAATCAAATACCCATCCGAAGGCCAGGTTTGCGAAATCCGTGGGGATCAATCTGTGGCTAGACAATGCATGGTGGCTGCTATTCGGCACGAGCCCAAAGCTGAGTCATCAGCCAAAGCCGAAGAGGGCTTATAGCAACCAAAGCATCGGTTATCGCCCACCGAAGATCTGGATAAGGGCGCAAGGTGCGAAGACCTGACAAAAGTCATCATTGGGGATGATCCAGAAAAATTCTTTCAAGTCGGATCCCAGTTACCTTTGCAGGAGAAAGAGGATTTAGTGCAATTTCTTAAGGAAAACCTCGACATATTCGCTTGGAACGCTTATAAAGCCCCTGGGGTGGATCCAGAATTTATATGCCACCATTTAAAAGTAAACCCTACGATCACCCCCAAAAAGCAACCTCTTCGGCATCCTTCTAAGGAACACGCTGAGGCGGTCAGAGAAGAAGTAGCGAAGCTCAAACAAGCTTGAGCTATTAAAGAGGTTTTTTACCCAGAATGGTTAGCGAATACTACGGTGGTAAAGACGAAGAGCGAGAAATGGCGAGTCTGTGTGGACTTCACTGACTTGAATAAGGCATGCCCTAAAGATCCTTTTCCCATGCCAAAGATCGATCAGCTAGTAGATGCCACTGTCGGACACCCTCGGATGAGTTTCTTGGACGCATTTCAAGGTTATCATCAGATACCCTTAGCCCTGGATGACCAGGAAAAGACTGCTTTTGTAACTCCCATTGGTAACTACCATTATAAGGTGATGTCATTCGGCTTGAAAAATACGGGTTCCACTTATCAGAGGATGATGACGAGGATGTTTGAACCACAGCTGGGCAAAAATATCAAGATTTACATAGATGACATGGTGGTGAAGAGCAAAGTGGTGGCCGAGCATGTGAAGGATCTAGAAAGTACCTTTGAAGTTCTCAGGAAATACAAGCTGCGCTTGAACGCTTCTAAGTGCTCATTTGGTATGGGATCAGGCAAGTTTCTAGGATATATGGTGACTCACAGAAGAATTGAGGTCAACCCTGATCAGATAAAGGCCATCAATGAGTTACAAGCTCCTCGGAATCCCAAGGAGGTTCAGAAACTGACTGGGATGACCGCAGCCCTAAATCGATTTATCTCACGATCAGTGGATAGGTGTCGGCCTTTCTTTTCCTTGATTAATAAGTGGAAAGGGTTCGAATGGACAGAAGAGTGTGTTGTGGCTTTCCAGCAATTAAAGGATTATCTAGCTCGGCCGCCAATCATGTCCAGCCCTGAGCCAGACGAAGTCTTGTTTGCGTATATCGCTGTAGCTCCCCATGCTGTAAGCTTGGTGCTGATCCGAGCAGATGGCGGTGTGCAAAAACCAGTTTATTGTGTAAGCAAATCGCTGCATGAAGCAGAGATTCGTTATTTACCATTGGAAAAAGCTATTCTAGCAGTGGTGCTCGGTACACGGAAGCTGCCACATTATTTCCAAGCCCACACAGTCATTGTTCTCACCTAGCTTCCACTCAGGGCAATACTCCGAAGTGCGGACTATACTGGAAGAATTGCTAAATGGGGGACGATCCTAGGGGCTTTTGATATCAAGTACATGCCACGCACCTCGATCAAGGGTCAGGTGATTGTTGATTTGGTAGCCGAGTTCACGGAGCCCCAATTAGAAGAGGTAAAGCCGACGTCAGACATGGATGAAAAATCGGTTGGTATGATTTCTCAACAAGGCCCTTCCCATTGGGAGGCGTACGTGGATGGTGCTGCGAACCAGAAAGGCTCTGGAGTGGGGCTAGTGTTGATATCCCCCGAGGGAATCATTATTGAAAAAGCACTAAGGCTGGGCTTCTCGGCAACAAATAATAAGGCGAAATACGAAGCCCTACTGATGGGGATGAGTATGGTCCAGAAGATGGGAGGAAAGGCAGTAAAGTTATTCTCGGATTCAAGGTTGATTGTGGGTCAAGTACAGGGGGAGTTTGAGGCAAAAGATGAAAGAATGCAGGGATACTTGAGCCGAGTTAAACATCTGCAAGCGGGGTTCGAATCTTTCAGCTTGTTGCATGTACCTAGGAGTGGTAACACGCATGCTGACTCCTTGGCCACTCTAGCCACCTCCTCGGCACAAGATTTGCCAAGAGTTATCCTCATTGAGGATTTGCATAAGCCTACCGAAGCAAGAAAGGAAGTAATCCAAGTACACCAAATCAGGGCTGGACTCAGTTGGATGGACCCTTTAGTTAAATTTCTAAAGGAGGATATCTTGCCTGAAGAAAAGGGAGAAGCTGACAAAATTTGGAGGAAGGCAACCAGGTTCTGGTTATCCGAATACCAAAAGCTATACAAACGTTCCTATTCAGGACCTTACTTGTTGTGCATGCATCCTGAAGCGGTTGAGCTGTTACTAGAGGAACTGCATGAAGGAATCTGTGGAAGCCACACTGGGGGTAGATCCTTGGCTCATCGAGCCATTACTCAGGGATATTGGTGGCCCAACATGCAGAAAGAAGCCCTGGATTATGTTAAAAAATGTGATCAGTGCCAGCGATTTGCCCCACACATTCATCAGCCAGGGGGAACTCTTAACCCGCTATCTAGCCCATGGCCTTTCACCCAGTGGGGCTTGGACATCGTGGGGCCATTCCCTAAGGCTGCAGGAAACAAGAAATATCTGCTGGTCGGCACTGACTACTTCACTAAGTGGGTAGAAGTAGAACCTCTTGCCAACATCCGAGACGTAGATGTGCAGAAGTTTGTGTGGAAGAGTATAGTTACTCGATTTGGAGTTCCACATAGTCTTATCTCGGACAATGGCCTGCAGTTTGATAGCAAAGCATTTAGGAGTTATTGTAGCGAACTGGGAATCATGAACAGATATTCCACCCCAGCTTATCCCCAGGGTAATGGCCAAGCAGAAGCTGTCAACAAGGTCATTGTGAGTGGCTTGAAAAAGAGACTTGACGACGCGATGGGCAAATGGGTGGAAGAATTGCCACATGTGCTTTGGGCTTACAAAACTACCCCACGCAGGTCTACTAGAGAGACTCCTTTCTCGATGACCTATGGGGCTGAAGCTGTCATACCCTTGGAAACTGGATTCCCAATGTTGAAAACTAGCTCGTTCAGCCTGACAGGCAACAATGAGCAGCTAGAGAGGAGTTTGGACCTAATTGATGAAAGGAGGGAAAATGCAATGGTCCGATTGGCACATTACCAACAAAAGCTCAGACAGGGTTACGACGTCAACGTAAGGCTCAGACCTCTGGAACCTGGTGATCTGGTGTTAAGAAAAGTGGTTGGCACTGCAAAGAACCCAGCTTGGGGAAAATTAGGGCCTAATTGGGAAGGGCCATATCGTATTACTTCAGGGGCTGGCATTGGGGCGTACTTCCTTAAAGACTTGGATAGTCATGAGAGAGCTCGGAGCGTTTGGGTGCTTGTTCTTGTTGGATAGTCTGAGAATTGCAAGGTAAAGAGGAAATGCTAACCTCTGAGATTTTATACGAGGTCAAACGAAGGGGCAGAAGTTATTTCGCCCAAATCCCAAGAAAGAACCCTGTCCGGTGGATCAATAGCCCACCGTTGAATGCAAAGGACAAGACGCCGCCTGGAGTAATTAATATAGCGCTTTGGGAATACGAAAAACAACAGCAACAATGATGGAACGCGCGCATCTATACCTACACACGTGCCAGTTCGAATTTTTGTCCGTTTTCAAGCTTTTACTCCGTGACAGGTCAAAATCTCACTTTTCCTCTTCGGATGCGAGGGAAAAATTAAGATTTTGAGGGGCTATTGTGGGGGGTAAAAACCCAAAACTACTTAGTGGGCCTGGGGCACTATATTGAGGGGTATTATATTTCCGAAGAGCAGTAATTGGTTGAGGCCGAGCCCATCTGAAGGCATGAAGCCCAGAAGTGAAAGAAGGGTGTCGTCCGAGGAGGCTGCCTTTTATCCGAAATGATCACTATTGAGCCGAAGAGGTCTTGCTCCTCGGATATAAATAGCTGTGATCAATCAGACGTGTGGAAGGTCCGAGTGATCTTCCTAGCAATCCTAATGATGATAATAAGCCCAAGGTAAGGCTGGAGATGATAAAAACGAAGAAATATCTAAAGGAAAAGCTGTTACCACCGTATTTAATGCACTGCAACAACCTTTCTGGCCGCATTTATGTGGAGAAGACCCCTAAACAGTATAATCTCAGCTACCACCACTCACAAAGAACTAAAGTAGACATCTGACGTGATATATACTCAAGTAGGTGCACCGATGAAGAACAAGTGGACGATGGAGATGATGGGGAAGAATGCTATATAAAGAAGAAGGGCCCCTGATAATGGGGGATCGAAAAACAGAAAGTTAGAAAGGAGAAAACTCCATTACTGTAGCTCTGACAATTGTAACCCAAGTTCATTCAATACAAATTCCTCTTCGGACGTTTATGTTTTCATTTGTCCGAGCACGATTGAATGCTAATTTATTCACAAACACTGCAGCCCAATACTGTTAATTCATTACTAGCCTAGCTCTTTCACCCACTCTCTACAAATTTATTATCTTGGGTTCATTGGGCTCACAATCCATACATTTTTGGGCTTGGGCTACGAAAATTGACCCTACAGTAATGGTGGAAGAAATATGAATGGAAGGCCATTTAATAAGGGTTGACAAAGAATCATGAACCTAAACCTCATTTTAGTATTGGGGAAGATTGGTGGGAGTGAAGAGCAAGCCAAAATTCAGTTTCTCGTAGCTACTGTAACATCTTGTAGAGTCAACTTCGAAAAATCATATCTGACTCAATTTTGATCGGAACTGTCTCGTTCTTGTGCTCAAATTGAAGTCCCAAATGTCTAGTTTCTGGAAAAATTAACCTCATTCACAGATTCAAAATATTCTGAGAGATATTGATAAAATGGTGAGCAGAGGTCATTTGTTAGAAAATGGTTTTAGCACAATTAACATTAATAGATTCCAAATTAGCTACCAATTAATATTAAATGGCTCCAATCACTCCCATTTCAGACTTAATTGGTTCCAAATTTACTCTAATTAAAAGATAATTGCACAAATTACTCATTGAATAATTGACTATCTAATTAATTAGGTGTATGCAACCTCACCATAAAATGTAGTCTTAACCAATCAAATTATGACACATTATTAATCTAAAATTGATTATAATTATAACCAATTGGAATCAATTGTTCATAATCACATATAGTTGGACTTAATTTGTGATAGTGCATCTCGGCCATTAAAACTTGATTTGATAATAACTTTCAATCTGATGGTCCGATTAGGGCTTATAACCAGTCGATTTAATCGTTACAACATAAAGATCATTTGGCGAAATGAGATTAAGGATCTAATGACCAGAATCAAGATGCATATTTCCAAGGCAAAATTACCCTTTTACCCTCCAGGTGAGGTTAAATACGGGTTGCAAAATGGGGTGTCAATAAGTTCCCCCTTGTAAAATGTTTTCCAATTTTCCTTTACATCCGAAACAAACATAGCCTAAGTGCCACATAAATTTACCACTTATAATCCATACACCCAAAAACTTTAGGAGTGTAGTTTGCAATTTAGCTTTTTTTTTTTAATAAAAATAAAAATAGGGTCGTGGATATGTGGTAATTAGAGATGTCATTCAAATGCTATGTTTGTTTGTAATAAAATGTTTTTTTTCCCAGCATTTTTGAGTGGTTATTTCAATAAAAGCTTTCATCCCTAAATATGTTTCTAGTTGTTAAATATAGTTGTACAATGTGAAAAATGGTTTATGCCCAAAAAGATTGTAAAACATGTTTTCAAAACATCTCTCTCATTCACTTCAAAGCCGAGCCCCCTATCTTTTGTAATAATGTGCTCCTCTAGTAACCCACCAAACATAGTCAAAGGAGGTGGCGGCGGTGCCAACATCAAGTTGTCGTCTCTTGCTCGTTTTATCATTTCTTCACACTTTTACCATCCCTTAATTGTTCTCAATTTGATTGTTGAAGTCATCATCATCGCTACTTTGTTACAATCCACCCAGTCAGAGGTGTCATTACTTTGATGTAATCCATCCCCACTGGAGACGCCATCCAACAATGCAATTTAGTCGATATGGGTTTATTATCTCTATATATTAAGAGGATTCAAAAAGTTAGTTATGATTTTAAAAAATGTCAAAAATACCTCTAATCTAATTAGATAATCCTTATTCTTAAAAAATTAAAAAAATGGGGTTAAAATTGTAATTCAACAAAATTAAAATATATATATATCAGAGAAATTTTTTTTTCTAAAAATTAGCACACTTTCTCTTAAATATATCTCACGCACGATTGATACATTTTTTCCTAAAAACTAGCACACACTAAACTCAATAGTTTACTTAATTTTAAATCCTAAATTTTAGTTTTTTAAACATTCCTTCTTGTGTAACCTCACTAACAATAGATAAATTCAAATTAAAAAATTACATTAAACACAAAATAAATAAATAAAAAATCTTCATCACACGTGCAGAGTGCATGTAATGAGGCTAGTTATTATTATTATCATTTGATGAAATTGCTAGCATTTGTGTGTGCGTAAGTTGATTTATGTATAATTTGTTGTAATTTGCTTTGACCTAGTGTGAATTACTGAATTGATATATTTAATCTTCTTTTTTTTTTGGTGGAGCCAAACACTAACCAAAAAAAAAAAACTCAAGCATGTTCAAGAATCAAATTAATTAACCAAACACTAGAAAACAATTGTTTTCAGCATTTTTTGTTGTAAACTATTTTACAGGGAAACAAAAATGCAGCCTAAGTAAAAATGGTATGATTCATTAAAAAGAAATTAATGGTATGAAATGTATAAGCATTACAAAATCATCCAATCGACATTCCCCAAACAATATATAACCAAAATTATCTACAATAAGATATTTTAACTTATTTGAGCCTCAAACATCACAACACAAATCATTAAAGTTTAGATGTCCACAATTAAGACTCACCTCAACATATAAAAGTAATCATATATGATAGTAGTATAACTTGTCCCACCCTCCCTTAAAAGTTATCATAGATTTTGAGTGGAATTGTGGTGTGTTTTTGTGTTAAAACTAATTTCCATCTCCTTTGTGTGTGTGTTTGTTTCTCAAAAAAGAAAAGAAAAAAATAAGTGATTTAAAACGAACTGTTTGATTTTGATGTTAATTAAATTAGTAAACTTCCTTTTTTGGGTTCTATTCACACTTGGTTTAGACTTGAAGTCTGGCGTTCACCAAGTTGGAATTCAATTTAGGGGCGTCAAATGGGTGGGTTTGGGGTGGACATAATTGGGTTGGGTATATAAAACTCATTTACCCATTAAAACCCATTTAACTAATTGCTTCTAACCCAAATCCAACCCAACCTAATTATTATGGGTAAACTCAGCTCACCCAATTACCCAATTATCAAAATTATTAAAATGCCATTAAAGTGAAAACTCCAACACTTTTTTAGATTCCATTTTCCACTCTCTCTAGTCTCCATTCTTGGGATTAAAAAATTCCACATAAGCACATCCACATCAGCAATTATATTAAAAATCCAAATAAAAAAATATTTTCTTTTCTTTTCTATTTTCTCTCAATTTCTTGGCAACCAAATAGTGTAACAAATACAAAGAAATGTCATTTCAAGCTCAAAATTTTCCTAGAATTTCAAAAGCAACTGTCCTTGAAACAAATAGAAATTCTTCTGAACCAAAAAAAGAGAAAAATGAATGCATCCTTATTAATTACTCCATTCTTAAATTATCGATTAAAACTCATTTAATTAATTGCTTCTAACCCAAATCCAACACAACCCAATTATTATAGGTAAACTCCAACTCACCCAATTACCTAATTATCAAAATTACCAAAATGCCATTAAAGTGAAAACTCCAACACTTTTTTAGATTCCATTTTCCACTCTCTCTAGTCTCCATTCTTTGGATTAAAAAATTCCACATAAGTACATCCACATCAGCAATTATATTAAAAATCCAAATAAAAAAATATTTTCTTTTCTTTTCTATTTTCTCTCAATTTCTTGGCAACCAAACAGTGCAACAAATACAAAAAAAAAATGTCATTTCAAGCTTAAAACTTTCCTAGTATTTCAAAAGCAAATGTCCTTGAAACAAATAGAAATTCTTCTGAACCAAAAAAAGAGAAAAATGAATGCATCCTTATCAATTACTCCATTCTTAAATTACCCAGTAACGGTGTTTGAGATATAACATGAAAACTATCAAGTCAAAAAGTACGTATTCGAACTTCTCTGAAAGCATCTTTCATGTTTGATTATTAAACTAGGTGACATCAATTATCTGCAAGAAAAAAATTAAAGCAAAGCATTCGAAAAAAAATCAAATAGTCTCTGTTTACCTTTGTACTTTCAGAACAACGAACCAACGTCGTCAAATTCAGTGTCGAAGTCGAAACCATTCCTGATTAAGTCAACAAGGTAAACCAATCCAAGATGCGTTGCAAATCTTCGAACAATGCTAGGACGGCGTGGCTGCGGCGCAGGGTATGGTGGAGGTGTTGGCCCTGCTGTGTCTGCCAGAGTAGGGCCATTAGGAGGATTTGCCATCATCAACTCCTTAAACTAAACATAAAACTTGAGCATGAGTACTCCAATGGATTCCATGAGTTCTAGAGAGAGAGAGAGAGAGAGAGAGAGAGAGAAGTGTTTGGAGGCCAAGAAAATGAAAACCAAACACTGAAACGTCTGAAGGCTTTCTTTTTTCTTTTTTTCTTTTTTTTTTTAATTTATTTATGGGAATGGCTGGGTTGAATTTTGGTATACTGTTTTTGGGTTAAATGGAGCTCAATGGGTTCTTAGTTAAAACCCAATAATCACTGGGTCTAATTGGATTGATGCCCATTTAACCCAACTAATAATTGAGTGGGTTTGGGTTCAATAGAGTGGGTGGGTTTGAGTGGGTAAATGGGTTTGGACTTACTTTGCCACTCCTAATTCAATTACAATAGTTAACACTCTACTTGTCGGCAACACGATAATGGCAAGCAACATGCATATAATAAGATTAGATAAATAAGATTTGAGACATTAGATGAGTTTGGGATGATCTTATTTGCTTCAATTTATTTAGTTTTTAGCTTCTTTTTTATACTATTCATGGGTCACATTGCAATTTTTAGTATTATTCATGGGTTTCATTATACTATTCAGCTAACTTTTAACTTTTAATTTTTTAATTTTTTTTTTACACTTTCAGCAAAAAGTTTTCAATTTTAGCTAAATAAGTTGTTCCCAAACGGACCCTAAGAGGGTGCCTTATTCTGAGATCTTAAAACATGCATATAATAAAGTGTTTTAAAAAAGTTTTCGAACACGCATATGGTTAAAATGCATAATAACACACAAGATCTAAATGTGAAACTTGCAACACAAAATGCATTAACCATTGCACACCAAGCCCCGGCTACATTATTTTGAAGGTTTAATGCTTGATATAGGCATGCAGTGTAGTTTATTTCACGGTGACATAAGGAGAAGCTTCAAATTTCATAAGTAAATTGTTCATATTTATTTATTATGTGTTTTTTTTTTTTTTATATACAAGATATAATTTCTACTCTAGTCTAATCTAAGTGTATATGTGTGTGAAACTCCCTCCTAGAGACTTGAACCCCGGCCCTTGTCCCCCACATCCCACAAGAATTTATATCTGCGGAGTAACCACCGCACCAAAAGTGCGCAGTAATATTCATGGATTGAATAATAAATAATATTCATGATGATATTAATTTTGTCACGCGTTTAATAAAGTTCTTTAAAAAAAATTTCAAACACGCATATGGTTAAAATGCATAATAACACAACGCAAAACTTGCAACACAAAATGCATTACCCATTGCACACTAGGTCCCAGCTACATTATTTTGAAGGTTTAATGCTTGATATGGGCGTGCGGTGTAGTTTATTTCATTGTGACATAAGGAGAAGCTTCAAATTTCATAAGTAAATTGTTCATATTTATTTATTTTGAGAAACCAGACCCGAAGTTGGGCTGGGCTTTTATTAAACTTTAAAAAGAAAATTAAGAAACATCATCTAAGACCAAAGTGGCTACGTCCTGGGGGCAGTCTTCCAACCAAACTTGCAAGTTTGGACTTGACTTAGCACATTTAGCCAGTGAATCAGCTACTCTATTACGTAACCGATTAACATAACAAAATTCAAAAGAAGAAAAGAAGGCAGCTTGAGCAAGGATGTCTCCAATGATATGGCCATACGAGGAATGTTCTGTGGCACCAGTTGTGATGGCATTGATAACCACTGCTGCATCACCTTCGAAAGTCACCTAATGGAGTCCGATCTCAGCGGCAAACTGCACAGCTCTTCTACAAGCCAGAGCTTCGACTGTAGCCACAGAATGAGGAAGTGGAATACGCATCGATAGGGCACCAATGACCGCATCGTTGACGTCGCGAATGATAACACCTAGACCAACTGCGTCGATGTGCTTGAACAGTGCTGCATCAAAATTGGCTTTGTATCTTGCCTAGGTCGGAGTAGTCCATTTTGCTTGTACAGGAACTGGAATCAGAGCTGGGACAAGGTCTTCATCATGAGCTTCAAGGAAGTCACGTGGGAGTATGCCAGCCTCAGGAAAAATCTGGTTTAATGGCCGAGCCGGGCGACCAAGACGAATTGAATTTCTTCGAGTCCAGAGCATCCAGGTTGCAATGGAGAATATTTCCACTCTGTAGTCCTCTCTAACCTGGAAAAAACTTGAGAAAAGGTTAGTAAACTCCCCCGGAGGGGGGGAAATCGAGCTATGTGCCCGGCTAAGCTCCTTCCACATATTGGCTACCTCTGTACAACCCCACACTACATGCAAGATATCTTCAGGGTGGGCATTACAAATATTGCAGCAATCAGAGGAGACTATTTGGCGGCGAAACAGGTTGTCCAACGTTGGGAGGGAGTTGTTGCAAGCACGCCAAATAAAATGCTTCACTTTATTAGGGGTACGTAGCATCCAGACACCTCTCCAAAGATGCCTCTGGGGGTGCGGATTTGAGCTACTAGGACTGCTGGTTGAAGCTTCATTAGCCAACAGTCGATAGGCACTTTGGGTGGAGAAAATACCCGAAGGAGTTTTTGACCAAATGAGGCTGTCATGGGGCAATCTGGAACTAGTGGGGATGCTCAAAATCTTCTTAACTTCATGGGGCAGAAACAATTGTCTGACCTCCTCATCTTTCCAACTCCCATTTACCTCATCAATGAGTAAACTTACTTTTGCATCAGGGGGAATAGAAGGCAGGGGCGAAGTCACCGATTTATAGACTTGATCTGGGAGCCATTTATCTTCCTTAATACACACTGCCTTGCCATCACCAATCCGCCACGCCACACCTTTCCGCACCACATTCCAGGCACTTAAAATACTCTTCCATGCATAAGACCCACTTGCCGAGTTTGAAGCTTCAAGAATGGAGCAATTCGGAAAAAACCGGGCTTTAAAGACCCTATGGCACAAAGTATCCGGATTTTTCAACATTCGCCATACTTGCTTGGCTAGTAAAGCTTCATTAAACTTCTCAATCTCCTTGAAACCCAAGCCTCCAAAATCCTTACCTTGGCATAGGCGCTCCCACTTTACCCAATGCACTTTTTTACTATCACCACTATATCCCCACCAAAACTTTTGGATCATAATCTCAATCTCCTTTATTAAACCTTTGGGAAGCTTAAAACAACTCATAAAATAAGTTGGAATAGCTTGGATCACCGACTTAACAAGCACCTCTCTGCCTGCTTGTGATAGCAGTTTCTCCTTCCATCCTTGAATCTTTTTCCAGATTCGTTCCTTAATGTAGGCAAACCCCTTTTTCTTAGCTCTTCCCACAAACGCTGGTAACCCCAAATATTTTTCATACTGTCTAATAGCTGGTACTCCCAAAAGCTGTTGAATTCTGGTTTGAAGATCATGTTGAGTATTTGAGCTAAAGAAAATGTTGGTCTTATCTTTATTTATTTTTTGACCCGATCCCCTTTCATAGATAGATAAGACATCAAGGATTACCTAGCATTCTGATTCCTTTGCCCGACAAAAAAGCATACTGTTATCTGCAAAGAACAAGTGAGAAACACGGGGCCCGTTCCTCCTCGGCTTTGTGAAGCAAGCCCTGCAGCCCCATGGCACACACCAGGAATAAATATGGGGAGAGTGGATCACCTTGCCATAATCCCCTACTTGGTTTGATAGTACTGCCTGGAACCAGTTAAGCAAAACTAAATAAGAAACAAACTTGATACAAGACATAATGGTAGCAACGAATCTTCCAGAGAACCCTAAGTGCAACATCGCCCTCTCCAAGAATTCCCACTCCACTCTATCATAAGCTTTGCTCATGTCAAGCTTTAGAGCCATGTACCCCAACTTCCCTTGGGTTCGACGCTTTAGATAGTGGAGAGTCTCAAAAGCTACCAATACATTATCAGTGATAAGCCTCCCCGAAAGAAAAGCACTCTGTGAATTAGACACTACATAGGGCAAAATCAATTTTAGATGGTTAACCAGCACCTTTGCAATGAGTTTGTAGACCACATTACAAAGGCTAATCGGTCTAAAATCTGAGATTTTCTTGGGATCTTTAATTTTAGGGATAAGAGTAATGAAAACACACAAATGAATGATTTTATGGATTGCATAATAAATAATATTTATGATGATATTAATTTTGTCATGCATTTATGTATACTACAAGAAATGAATAATATCAACTGAAAATTATTTTATATTATTGTTACACATGTAATGACATTCGCATGGAACTATGAAAGTGAATTCTCCATCTGAATGCTGTTACATTACATACATAACGGCGACACCACATAACGGTGACACCAAATATCAAGCATCATGTACCATGGTAGTATACTGGTATCATTGTTGACTATATATTTTTATTAATAATAATATTTTTATTATTAATTTTCTGAATAGTCATGAATTTAATTACACAAAACAAGCTGGGGCTTTCTTTTAATGCTATATATATATATTAAAAGAAAGCCCATATTTTTATTTTATTTTTTATGAAATAAAACAAAGCCCATATAAGCAGCAGAGTGGGCTATGTATTAATGTATAATACGAAAAATAATTGAGTAACGTGATGTAGCAAATTTCATTAGAATGAGAAGAGTGCAGCTCAATTGGACACAGCTCGGACTGAGCAACCTAACCCATTACGTACGCTACAAGAAAATGGCGGGAAAGCTTGGCGCCAAAACCCGCGAAACTCCATTTTTGGTGGCAACCCCTCTATTTAAACCCAAGCCATATACTGCTCGGTCCCTAAAACTCAGCTTTTGCAAATACCCATTTCTCAACCGATCCTTCGCTACAGTCCTCACCATGGCTCAGCCAGATCTTCAAAATCACAGCCCCGAAATCAAAGAACCATCGCTGAAGATCCCAAAGCTTGGCCAAAACGGCGTCGTTGCTGAAATCTCGAAGGACCCCATTTCACTACTCAGAGTGAAAAAGCTTTCTGAGAAAGCTGTTTTACCTTCCAGAGGCTCTCCTCTCTCTGCTGGCTACGATCTCTCCAGGTGCATATATTCATATAATCCACAATATTTTCAATTTTTCTTCATTCAAAAAAGAAAAAAAAAAAATTGATTTTCAAGTTTTCTTTATCCAAAAAAAGAAAAAAGAAAAGATTGTTTATGGGGTTTTTATGATTTGTGCAGTGCAACGGAGACTAAAGTACCAGCAAGAGGAAAAGCATTGGTTCCAACCGATCTGAGCATTGCAATCCCTGAAGGAACTTACGCTCGTGTTGGTAATTTCTCTCTCTCCTGTGTCTTAAAGGTGTTATTGAGTGTTTTTTTTTGGAGTTTTAGTGAAATGGGTATTTGTGATTATGTAGCGCCAAGGTCTGGATTGGCGTGGAAGCACTCCATCGATGTGGGTGCAGGTGTGATCGATGCTGACTACAGGGGTCCAGTTGGGGTTATACTGTTTAACCATTCGGATGTTGATTTTGAGGTGAAAGTGGGTGATAGGATTGCACAGTTGATTATTGAGAAGATCTTGACACCTGATGTGATCGAGGTTGAGGATTTGGACGCCACGGTTAGAGGCGAGGGTGGGTTCGGGTCTACTGGCGTATGAGCGAGCTGCTTTGCTATTAGCAACGGTGCCATTACTCCTGCTTTCGTTTTCCTAGGGATTAGATTTAGGATCAGTGACTTGTTTGATGTTGTGGTCTGTGAGTAATTATGTCGAACGCTTAGTCAGCAAGTTCTACTGATATTGCTTAATGATATTTTCAATGGAATTTAAGAAGCTTTATTCTGTAAATTAGTGTGTTCATTAAGCTTTCTTGTGATGTATACATACAATTCGTGGTATGCTATTGAACAGCAGAGCACAGATGAACATAATAAAGTTGAAACATGGGCCATGTGCCTACATAATACGGTTTCTCAGTTGTTGAGCAGTAAGTGACTTATAACTTCCTTTATTTTTGCAAGCATTTCATCTCTTTTGGGTTCTTGGGAACACTTCCGAATTTCATGACACATTTTTTGCAACACCGCAGAAGGCATTATTGATTAGGTAGTACTCTATAACGTGTTCCTTTGTTTGAGGAAAATATACGCAACTTCATGTTTTAGAACAAGAATGGAGTGTAAGAGAGTTATTTATCATGAATCGAAAACCTCACAAGCTCTTGACAGAATATCAAGTAATACTTCTTAAAAAGTAGAGTTTTAGTATTCCAATCATTCAAGGCTCGAGTAAATTATCTGCATAAATTTAAAATGTTGACATAATTTTGGTGTTTACTTGAATAAAGTGTTGTCTTTTCTTAATTAAAGGTTCTTAAAGGGAGCCTCAAGCATTGATAAACATTTCTACTCAGCACCACATGAGAAAAATTTACCGGTAAGTGGCCTAGTGTCCCAGACTTTTAACGGATTTATAGTCAGGTGTCACCCACTGGGTATATCATAGGATGATAATGGCAATTATGAATCCGGCTAGGCTTCAGATTTCAGAATCAACCAATGCTTTAATGGATCTCATCAAAGAGGAAAATCTCTTCCGTTATAAGCATTGCACCCTTTTGGGTTTGGCTATTTGTCTGAATCCCTCAACTCCCGAGATGGATCCATTTGGTGCAACCCTTTTGGCTTTAATGCCATTAATAACTTTTTTTTGCTGTGTATTATTTATAGCGAGTTTGATGGGGTTTTGTTGGACTACTCGCGGCAGCGTGCCACTAATGAAACCGTGGATAAGCTCTTCAAGTTGGCAGAGGTGTGTCTTTTTGATAATTAGTATGTGAGATGTGAATAAAGTCTTTTAATTATTAAAATAAATTGTTGTTATCCTTGTCCAAATGCAGGAAGCAAAACTTAAAGAAAAGATTAACCGCATGTACAATGGGGAGCATGTAAGTTGAATAATCTTCCTTGGTCAAGTCATTGGTAATCTCATAGGAACTTAATAACCTATGGAGCCTATTGGTTTGGACATCCATTTTAAGTTTAACATCATTTTCTGTACAGGCAGTAGTGCTTGCTTAGTTTTTGTTTTATTCTTCTGCAGTATATTCTAAATTTGGAAATCCGATGTTTTAAATAAATAGATGTTCCATCTAGATCAAAGTAAGAAAGAAAATTGATGTGATTCGTTTTTCATCATTTTGTTGGCGCCTTCAGATAAACAGCACAGAGAATAGGTCGGTGCTTCATGTAGCTCTCCGTGCTTCAAGGGATGCAGTTATACAGAGTGATGGAAAGAATGTGGTCCCAGAGGTCTGGAGTGTTCTGGACAAGATCAAGGACTTCTCTGAGAGAGTCTGCAGTGGTTCTTGGGTAATATAAAGCTGATATTAGCATCTAATTTGGACGTGAAATATGTGAATTCTTGGTAACTGGAAAATTTTTGTAGGTTGGTGCCACAGGAAAAGTACTGAAGGATGTTGTTGCTGTTGGTATTGGTGGCAGCTTCTTAGGACCTCTATTTGTGCACACTGCTCTTCAAACAGGTTGGGTGTTGCAGTCCCTTATGTGCACCGCCACTATGTTGGCCCTTTTTTGTGATAATGTATTATTTTACTACTGAAATCTTTGAAGCCTGTTGTACAAAAAAGCTCAGTCAACATGTTCATGGTTTAGTGGTTGCATCTTACAGATCCAGAGGCTATCAAAGCTGCAAGGGGACGCCAGCTACGTTTGTGAGTGTTAATATTTCACTATGATACCATAAGTAATGAAGTGTTCAAGTTCTAGATGTAGATCTTCCTTTTGAGGTCTTACTTTTGTATATATAACTTTTAGTTTTTGGTTTTCCTAGTGTTGTTGGAGAAGGCTGATTTAGCCTTCTTTTAATTCCTTTATCGATGTTTACTTGATTGGCACAGTGAAGTTGTCCGTGCTTGGCTAGAAATTTTAAAAGGAATGGTGTATTTGGTTTTTATTTCTGAAGCAGAATGTAATGCATGTGTCTGGTTTAAGGTTTTCTCAAATGTGGTTGTCACATACCACCGGGCCTCCTGGCCCAAGTGGTACCCGGTCCTCTAGTGACCTTCCAACTCAGGGGTTCAATTCCCTGCATAAACACTTACCTAGCAACAAAAAAAAAAAACTGTGGTTGTCACATTATGATTATGAATTTCATGTAGAACAAATACATACCATAATGTTGAAGTATATTATTTTTATGATCAAGCTAAACTTTTGTTGTCATCCCCCTGCAGTCTTGCAAATGTTGATCCTATTGATGTTGCTAGAAATATCACAGGATTAAACCCTGAAACTACCCTTGGTAAATGACAATCTTTTGTTTATTTATTTCCCAGCATAATACTGTTTAAAAGTAACCTAAATTTTATTTGGGGTGTTTTTAATCTCTCTAAGTTTTGCTACTTTTGTGTAAACTAAGCTCTCTTGGGTTTCTTCTGATATTTGCAGTTGTGGTGGTCTCAAAGACCTTTACAACAGCTGAAACTATGTTGAATGCTTGAACTCTTAGGGAATGGATTTCAGCTGCTCTTGGGTTAGTGATTTAAAAGTTCTAGTTCTTTGAGTATATGGATATTATTATTTTTGGGACTCTGAAGTTATTCGTATTTGATAATAGATGTGATTTAGTTATTTAGTTTGGAAAGATTGTGGAAATAATTCAAAAGAAAGTTTACGAATGAATTTGAGACCGGTAAACGTACTTCAAGTATATGGATATTATTTTTTTTTGGGATTCTGAAGTTATCCGTATCTGATAATAGATGTGATTTAGTTATTTAGTTTGGAAAAATTGTGGAAATAATTCAAAATAAAGTTTACAAATGAATTTGAGACCAGTAAACGTATTGAACTTTTTTTTTTTCAGGCCTTCTGCAGTTGCAAAGCATATGGTGGCAGTTAGTACTAACCTTTCGGTATTATTCCATCTCTTACACTTAGGTGATTAAGCATCTCCTTCCAACATGTTTATCAAAAAAAAAATTTAAAAAAAAACATCGGCTTCATGGCAACCTTTGTATATTTATTACTGTCTATTGTACAGGTCATATTTAATATGTATTTGTAAAAGTTCACTGAGATCCTTGTAGCTCAATGGCATTATTTGCCTATTTGGTCTCCTGTATGAGGAGAATCAGGGTTCAAATTATTCTCCCTTCCCCACTTGTCGTAACAATTGAATTATCAAAAAAATAAAAAATTAAATCTTCTGTAAAGTTCAAGTTACATAATACGTATCTCTCTATCAATGTTAAATAAGTATAATTAATCAACTATACTTATCAAAAAGTATAATTAATAAATTTTGAGATGGTTGAAACAGTTCAATCTTCAACCTCTGGCTAACCTGATCTTAATCTTTGTTTGTTTCTCCTGCAGCTCATGGAGAAATTTGGCATTGATCCTAATAATGCTTTTGCATTTTGGGACTGGGTTGGTGGCCGCTATAGTGGTAAGTTATTTGCCTTTCCTTGGAGGCATTTATGGCCAATTCAATGGTTAATTGGAAATTTAATTGTTGGATCCAGTTTGCAGTGCTGTTGGAGTTTTGCCATTATCTCTCCAATACGGTTTCTCAGTTGTTGAGCAGTAAGCAACTTATAACTTCCTTTATTTTTGCAAGCATTTCATCTCTTTTGGGTTCTTGGGAACACTTCCGAATTTCATGACACATTGATATTTTTTGTAACACTGCAGTAGGCATTACTGATTAGGTAGAACTCTATAATGTGTTCTTTTGTTTGAGGAATATGTGCAACTTCATATTTTAGAACAAGAATGGAATGTAAGAGATCATGAATTGAAAACCTCACAAGCTCTTGACGGAGTATCAAAGAATACTTCTTAAAAAGTAGAGTTTTAGTATTCCAATCATTCAAGGCTCAAGTAAATTATCTGCATATATTTTAAAATGTTGACATGATTTCAGTGTTTTCTTGAATAAAGTGTTGTCTTTTCTTAATTAAAGGTTCTTAAAGGGAGCCTCAAGCATTGATCAACATTTCTACTCAGCACCACATGAGAAAAATATACCTGTAAGTGCCTTAATGACCCAGATTTTTAATGGATTTATAGTCAGGTGTCACCCATTGGGTATATCATAGTATGATAATAGCAATTATGAATCTGGCTAGGCTTCAGATTTCAGAATCAACCAATGCTTTAATGGATCTCATCAAAGAGGAAAATCTTATCCATTATAAGGTTTGCACTCTTTTGGGTTTGGCTATTTGTCTGAATCCCTCAACTCCCGAGATGGATCCATTTGGTGCAACCATTGATGTTCCTGCACCAATTTTGCTTTTTTTTTTTTTTTGGAGAGGGGGGGGGGGGGAGTGGTTTACATTATCCTGATGATCTTCCAGAAGCTAAATTTAACATTGCACTAGATAACCGATGACATGTTTTATAACATTGCGTTGGTGCTTCAGGTGCTTTTAGGTTTGTTGAGCATATGGAATGTTTCATTTTTTGGGTATCCTGCAAGAGTTAGCCCTTAGCGTCTGCTCAAGAGTCAAGAATTTATTTTCTGCTGCGGCTTAAGCATTTTCTTATGTTGTCTGTTTACTACCTGTTCAATGACACTGAGACTCTTGGTATTCCTCCAGGCCATATTACCTTATTCCCAAGCCCTGGAGAAGTTTGCTCCACACATTCAACAGGCATGTATACCACAGCATTCTGCTTGCACATTTTTTTTATGGACGGCAGCTAGGGATGGGATACTCACTATTGATAATCTAGTTAAGAGAGGTCAATCCTTGGTTAATAGATGTTGTTTATGTTGTTGTGATGGGAAAACTGTGGACTCCACTGTAAGAGATCTCATGCATTATGGAGTGCAATTTTTGAGGTATTCAGGATCCATTGGGTAATGCCAAAGACAGTATGCTCTCTCCTCTTTGCTTGGAGAAACTGGTTTGGAAAACATCTGTCAACCATATGGAATATGGTCCCGGCATGTTTAATGTGGCTAGTGTGGACTGAATGTAATACACACATCTTTGAAGACAATGAGAGACCCTTAGATCTTTTAAAAGCTCTTCTCTTCAGCACTTTGTTTCAGTGGGCATGTGTTTGGGGTTTTACGAATTGTATTTCCATTTTTGCATTCCTACACTCTATTAGATTAAGTTTTTGATGTATTTTTTCTTGATCAGAATGTTCACCATTGTGAACTTGTTCAATTTTTTGAATAAAAGTTCTATTACCAATGCATGCAGGTGTTGATTCATTCCAGCATCGTTTGCCAACCTGTATCTAATTGCCGTGGAATTCCTGTAGTAGTTTAATGTTTACTTGTCATGTATTGACTATAAAGCCCTGCTTTATGT
The DNA here is from genome assembly GCA_019022515.1 of Quercus aquifolioides. Taxonomy (NCBI): domain Eukaryota; kingdom Viridiplantae; phylum Streptophyta; class Magnoliopsida; order Fagales; family Fagaceae; genus Quercus; species Quercus aquifolioides. Next base: position 98,335,629 of record CM032327.1, on the reverse strand, counting down.
TTGCAAATCCAATAATGTCTTTTTTTTTGGTGATGGAGATGATTGATCGCGACTTCCTGTTGATTCTTAACTCATCTGTGGAAAGTACTAGATCTGATTGCAAACGCCAATATGCACAAATCAATTGATGAATTTGAATAGTGAACTTGTGCAAAGACAATAAAGATAAATATGATAAACAAAGTTGTGCAACTATAATTATTTGATACTGTTGTAGTTTTTTGGGATAGGCAGATAATGGGGGTGGTGGTGTTTGAACCAAACATGAGACAAATGTTTTGTTTAGAAGGGTAGTTGGTTCACTGGCACAAAAGGTAGGTACAAAGGTCTTGTTTAGAAGGGTTAAATTTAAGCTCTCCAAAAATTGGATGAAATCATAATATCTCAGAAGTGATTGTGATTGCCACTCTGAGCATTTGCATCCCTTGCAGAAGTTTATAATTTCTGTTCAAATTTGCCACTGATGGGTCAGCAAGGCCAAAAAGGTCCCTTTAGTAAAAGTGAAGATAACTATACATTGTTCCAAAGAATGAAATAAATATGTAATGGATGGACATAGCTATGGATTTTTTTTAAAGGTTTTTCAATATCGTTTAATATTTTTATTAGTCCTTTTTAAAGGTGTGACTACTATCTTGATCAACGTATCCCCACCTTTGTTTTCTTTTTTTGATAAGTCACTTTTACATTCAGATTGTAGTATAAAAATTGAACTTTTTCATATGAAAAGGAACATGTAGTGCTGGGCTTTGAGGGGGTCCTATAAGGGCTATTTTTCCATAGTCAAGCTTTTTTGGAGTGTTAAAGTGCCTCAAAAGGTTGCATTCTTTACATCGACAGCTTTGGATAGAATTATAACAGTAGATAATCTTTGGAAGCATTATTTAGTGATCATTGACTGGTGTTGTATGTGCAAGAATAGCAGGGAATCAGTTGATCATCTTTTACTTCATTGCATGGTGGCAGAAGATATTTGGTTCATCTTTACTTTATTTGGATTTTCTTGGATTATGCCAATGACAGTGGCTCAGGTACTGCTGGTGCGAAGGGAGATTTCATTGTCACAGAAGCTCTAAAGTTTGGAATGCAGCATGACCATGTCTTGTGGATGATTTGGGGTAAACAAAATGGTCGAAGTTTTGATTATGTTGAAAATCCAAACGACAAATCAAACAATGATTATTAAGATGTTTGTATAATTGGATGATTGTTTTAGGAAATATTCCTTGTTCTTTCTTAGAATTCCTAGATAGCCTAAACTTGACTCTGTAATTTTCTTAAGGTATCTTGTTCTGTTTCTTTTAATAAAATTATTTTGATCTATATAAAAATGTAGTGCGGGGTGGTAGTATTTTTACCATGGAATGTGTTTGTCATCTCGAGTTACACATAACTGACTTCAAATTATGATGTCTTATAATCTATAAGTGTGTTAAATGATTTCCTGGAACTTTCGGGGATGTGTTATTCCTTGTGATTTTATTGGTGTTGTGAAGAGTCAGCAACCTATCTTCCTGAAAGGTATCTCACACAATCACATTTTTTTGGTAGATGGCTTGTTTGAAGGTTATCTGATTGTGGGTTAAATTGTTTATGGGGTTTTTATGATTTGTGCAGTGCAATGGAGACTAAAGTACCAGCAAGAGGAAAAGCACTGGTTCCAACCAATCTGAGCATTGCAATCCCTGAAGGAACTTATGCTCGTGTTGGTGATTTCTCTCTCTTCTGTGTCCTTTTTAAGTGTTAAAGGTGTTATTTAGTGTTTTTTGGAGTTTTAGTGAAATGGGTATTTGTGATTATGTAGTGCCAAGGTCTGGGTTGGCATGGAAGCACTTGATTGATGTGGGTGTGGGTGTGATTGATGCCGACTACAGGGGTCCAGTTGGGATTATACTGTTTAACCAATCGGATGTTGATTTTGAGGTGAAAGTGGGGGATAGGATTGCACAGTTGATTATTGAGAAGATCATGACACCTGATGTGATCGAGGTTGAGGATTTGGACGCCACAGTTAGAGGCAAGGGTGGGTTCGGGTCTACTGGCGTATGAGCGAGCTGCTTTGCTATTAGCAACGGTGCCATTACTCCTGCTTTTGTTTTCTTAGGGATTAGATTTAGGATCAGTGACTTGTATATTGTGGTCAGTGAGTAATTATGTTGAATGTTTAGTGAGCAAGTTGTACTGATATTGCTTAATGATATTTTCAATGGAAATTAAGAAGCTTTATTCTGTAAATTAGTGTGTTCATTAAGCTTTCTTGTGATTTATACATGCAATTTGTGGTATGCTATTGAACAGTGGAGCACAGATGAACATAATAGAGTTGAAACATGGGCCATGTGCCTACACAATTGCAGGTTAGGTTCAAACATGAGTTTGTACAGATTAGGTTTTTCACTCTTTCAAGTGAAACTGTGAGAGTTCATGATTATTTTCTGTCCTGAGTATCCTTAACCAAAATTATTGACCACAATTCAAAGTAGTCTTCAACTATTAAAGCTCCCCAAAAGCTTGGCAATGCCATGCCAGTAGCCTAGTACTAGGCTGCAATATAATTTACAAGGATTTGAGGTAGTTGCTGTAATTTGAAAGAAACCTTTAACATATATACACACACAAGCACACAATATGATACTAATCTTTAGACTGAGAGTGGAAATGAGGTGTATTCGAGGTTGTTGAGAGCGGAACTTTTTGGATCTGATTTTGGGTCTTTTTCTAATGCAGGTCCAGGGTCACCTATGAGTCCTAGCAAGAACATGTTGAGGTTCAAGACTGAGAGCTCGGGGCCTAATTCTCCTTACTCGCCTTCGATCTTGGGATATGATAATGGGTTTTATTCAGAGACTTCCATGCCTCCCAAGCCACCTTGCAAGGTCCCCAAGACTCCCCATAAGGTATGCATTGTATGCTCTTTCTGGTTCTTTTCTTTTTTGCTTGCAGGAGATATTTTGTATGGGGCAAAACTAACTTAAAGCACAATTAAATTTAAGGATTTGACTTGTTAGCTAATGCTACCACATGATTGAATTTAATTTGAGAATCAAAGGTACAACAATTAAGGAACTGTAGCTAAGTTTTTCCCTTTTGTATCTTTCAATTTCTATGAAGGAAAAACCAAGTTCAAGCAAATTGTTTGTGTTAGGCTCAGTAAGTATTTGAAAAATTTTCAGCATTTTACTTAGCAGCCAAGCTGACAGTTGTTTCATAGACTAAGATGCAAATAAGAGCAATTGAACTAACTGAATCTCAGCTGAGAGAGAGAGAGAGAGAGAGAGAGAGAGAGAGAGAGAGAGAGCAAACTTTGAATGAATTATAAAGAGAATAATGTAGTGATAGATATAGCAATAAAAAATGTGGTTGATAATTGAAGTTAAATTATGGCAGGTTCTAGATGCTCCATCACTTCAAGATGACTTTTACTTGAACCTAGTGGATTGGTCGTCGCAAAATGTCCTTGCAGTTGGATTGGGAACCTGTATTTATCTATGGAGTTCATCAAACAGCAAAGTAAGATTGGTATTACTTTGTTGGGAACAAATTGAAGTAGTGTTTGGTATGGGTTGTGTGTAACATTCTGTTATGCTATTTTTTTCTCAGGTAACAAAGTTGTGTGATTTGGGACCTAATGATGGTGTGTGTTCTGTCCAATGGACCCGAGAGGGTTCATACATTTCCATTGGTACAAATCTTGGTCAAGTTCAGGTAGCTAGTCCTCTAAAATTGCATATGATCCTTTAATTATCACTATCTTCTTTACAGGTTAGTATGTTCAGTTAGTCTCTTATAGAGTTGAAATTTAGCTAGCATTTTGGTCTACTGTTGTAGGTCTGGGATGGGACACAGTGCAAGAAATTCTGAACCATGGGTGAGCATCAAACAAGAACAGGGGTTTTGGCATGGAATTCATGCACATTGGCCTCCGGAAGCAAGGATTGCAACATACTTCAACATGATCTTCGGGTTCAAAATGACTTTGTTAGCAAGCTAATTGGCCACAAGTCTGAGGTAAAGCCATTGAAAATTTCCTAACAACTCTTTTCATCAACTGAAAGCCCTTAGTCCCACCTACTTGGAGCTTCCTATACATATCTTTTATTGTCATTTAGCTTTATAATCCAACATTATTGATATGCTATCTTTAACATGGACCACAACTTAATGGGAGAAAACAGAGAAGTTATTGGGAAAATGGCAGTAATCTTAACCTTTCCTTAACTTCAATGCAACAGGTATGTGGGCTAAAATGGTCCCATGATGACACGGAACTAGCATCTGGTGGCAATGATAATCAGGTATTCATCACTAACTTTTAGTTGTTTCTTTTTCTTTGGAAGCTTTGTGTCTAGTCAATAACTAATCTAATTTCTTGCTGGTGAGCCTAGCTATTGGTCTAGAACCAGCATTCTCAGCATCCAGCTGCCGTCAAGACCATTGCTTGGTCACCCCACCAAAGTAGCCTTCTTGCATCTGGCGGTGGAACAGTCTAGAACCCCACAAACGGCGACCAATTGAACAGCGTTGACACAAGGAGCCAGGTAGTTCTTTTCAATTCTTTATGCATCAGAATACCAGTTGATTTTCGTAAGGGGGAAAAAAATTCTACTAGCCTTTGTAAATGCCCATAGGCAACTTATGATTTCTAATAAGGGCCTGGAGGGGAAGTGGGTGCTACTGCCAATTCAAACAACATATGATCTTTTTTCTTTTTCTTTTTTGATGAATAACAACAAATGATCTTGTCATGTGGAAATTTGTTCTTGACTAAATTCATGTGCTGAAGGAATACTTAAATAGAGTTTGCTGCTTAACCTGCAAGTTTAGAAATCTTGCATGGAGTAAAAATGTGAATGAATTAGTAAGCACTCATGGGTATTCCCAGAATCAAATTATGGTGTGGAAGTATAGATCAATGACAAAGGTATTAGCTTTTTAGTCATAACATTTTCATTTCCATCATAATCTGTCAACCTTCGTCTAAAGTAAATAACCTTTGAAATTATAGACAACTAGACCTGTCTGGTTTTTATTATTATTATTGAAGCTTTTGGATTGATTGATAGGTTGCAACTCTAACAGGACATAGTATGCGAGTGCTTTACCTTGCAATGTCACCTGATGGTCAGGTACTTCATCATTTCCTTTAAAGCATTTTTCATAGCATGTGAACTTGATTGGCAGCACAGGAGTAACACCAAACATAGATGCAAATATATATTATAATGCATATACAAATTTTTTAATTTGAACTGAATTGCCTCCTGCAGACTATAGTTACTGGTGCAGGTGGTGAAACCCTCCAGTTTTGGAATCTCTTCCCATTCATGAAAACACCAGTAAGCATGACCATTGCAGACCATATTTGATAATAATCAAACTGCACTTTGCTATCTCTTTCTAATTCACTTCTCTTGTTTCCTATTGTGTTTTTAGACACCAGTGAGAGATACAGGTCTTTGGTCTCTTGGGTGAACCCAAATTCGATGATGTATTTTGCACACGTGAATATGTTTTGCTGAGAGATTGGCAATGATGTATTCTATTTATTTATTTTTTCCCCTTCTGCTATATAAAGTTCTGAATCTGTAAAGTGTTTCCTCGTTTATAATACTTGGACATCAATATAACACTAGATAATTTGTACTTTCTCTCTCTCTCTAGCCTAATGTCATTTTATTATTATCTGTGGAATCAAAGCTTTTAGTAATTTCTATATTAGCTTTTGTACGTGTGATACTCATAGAAGCTAATAGAAGGTTTGAACAACTGCACACAAGAAGAAACGATTCTTGAACAGGTCACAATGACTTGTTTATCATTTAATGAAATTTCAGTTTCCAACTTGAAAATACAAACACCAGGCTTACTACATCCTAGAGTACACAACAAGTAAAAGTAAAAAATGAAGCTCATAAAATATATTGCAGGTTGCAAAGAATTGAATATTTTCCTACATTGGCAATAGTCATGGCCTCATTGTGTTTTTCCCTGTAAACTATTTTGCCCAACTATTGTTGATTTCTAGTGGCCTGAGTCTGGCACAAGAAGCCAATTATATGGAACAAATCATCTTTGTCCTTGCTTCAACCCTTGACATATCAGGTAAATCTCTCTGGATGAAGATCTTGTGGCTTTTGGCCTCAACCATGATGCTTTTCTAAACAGTGGTTTGCATATCTGGCTAAATTCTGTGAAGGCAAAAGCCAGGAAGAAAGCAAGAATTATATCCAACCTTTCAGCTAGAAAAGAACTAGATAGAGTAGATACTGCATTTATAAAATACAATCCAACCTTTCACATCTTCACTCTCTAAAAGCTTTATGAAAAGATGGCCCCCTGTTAGCAGTACACCCTCATTCTCTAAATCAGAAGCTGAGCCGTCCATCTCTTTTTCCTTCTGAACATTATCATCCAGAGAATGTAATGTTGCTCTACCAACAGCCAAATCAAGTGCTTGGTTGTGATTCCAGAAACCAAGGGACACATGTCCGAGAGAATCACAGAAAACCGTTTCTGCTGCATATCTGTATCCCTACACTAGTGAAAGAGAGAGACCCCCAAAATGGTTTGCGTTGAGAGAGACTAAGATCTATCCAGTTAGATTACATACATAAAGATCCCAGTCTATCTCAATCTTAAGATAAGATGAACACTCATCTCTGAAGTATTTTTGTTTCAAAGGTTCAAACATAATAAGGCAAACAAGGTTAAGGGCCAATCTGTATTTAAACAAGAAGCAGAAAAAAACCTAGCATACATTGTGTCAAGGAATCAACAACTAGACCACGCTGCAAAGTAATTAAGCTTTCAAATATAGTGAACCCAGGGTGATGAACCATTGGATTAATTAAGCCATTCTGCTTTGGGTAAATAAAAATTGAATTTACAAAGAAATCATCTATAGAAAGCACATCCATTCCATCTTTATCTACTAGCCCTTTGATGGGAAACATAAGGATCCAATAGATTATGGAACTAATAAAAACAAGAGCAAATGCAGGGAGGGATGGTTTCAAACAAGGGACATCAAAAAGGTTGAACCAGGAAGCAAGTAATGAACCTAAGTAACACCCTCCTCAATAAAGCTAGGACCACAGTTAAGGTTTTACTTCTTTCTTGGCAGTGTGAGAATGGCAAAGGGTGTTATGGACCTCAGATACCCCCAAAAGAAAATAGCTCAAAAATCAATGAATAATCAGATAATATGTCAAATTAAAATACATTTAGAATATACCTGAGGAGAGAGAGCCCTAACTTGGTGTTTAGGCAACTTCATGACATCAGCACAAACAGTTTTAACCCTTGCATCACAGTGACGAGGAGGAACCTTCACCTTCTGTTCTGCATATACCCTTATTTCACAAAATCAAGATCAAAATCACAATCATTTCTTTCAATTTCCTTTACCCATCAGAAACAACTAAAGAATTAATGAATATTGAAGAATAAATAAATAAAAACAAAACCTTGAGATCAATGCCCACAACAATCCCACCAGTTTTAAGAGGACCCAAACTCTGGCAAGCTACCTACAACAACAAAATAAAAGGCAGAACAGAACATCTTGAAAAGCAATAAAAACAAAACAAAAACAAAAAACAAAGACACCCTTTAAAACCCATAAAAAAAAAATTTGTTTTTGAAGTGGAAAAACCTGAAGCCAAGCACCAGGGGCGCAACCGAGGTCGAGAACTGATGAACCGGGTTTTATCAGCTTGTACTGCTTCTGCATCTGCAAAAGCTGTTCTTTCCCAAACAGAGAAAGATATCAGATGGGTGTGTGAGTGTGGAAAAAGGAACAGAAAATTTTAAGAGAGAGAGAGAGAGAAAGGTACTGTAACTTAACATCATCAATTAAGAGGCGATGAAAAGTGTTTGTTAAGTCACATAATTCAACCTTATTGTAAACAGTATGCTTAACTGGTTTTTGATGTCCTTTCATTCAAACTGCCTATAAAATAAAACCCACACTTGTTTTAATTTGGATTTAGAAAAGATAGACCATTTCACACTTATTTACAAAACAAAATTCTCAAAAGTAGAAAGATTTATTTTTTATTTTTAGATAAGTAGGAGGAGGTTCTGATACCAATTACAACACAAGGAGAATATAAAAGACTACGGAAATGTGAAAGAGAATTTATTATTGCATTAGTTGCCTCTTTACAAAAGAATACAACTATATATACATATAGCCAAAGTAGTAGTATGAAAGGAGACAAACTAAAACAAGATAAGAAAGGATTGCATAGTACATAATGAACATGAGAAATAAAATAAAATAATTACAAAAATAAGGACTTTGGTGTCCTAGCTATGTACATGTAACTTTTACATTTTTGTTATGTAAAATGAGCTGGTGGCATGATCTGTCCCTTTACTGTTTGCAAAGGTCCATGACGCTTCTCACATATATATATTATCCCTCCATCTGATTGATAAGGTTGTGATATTCTTCTTCTTCTAATAGTGGCGAAAAAACAAGGATTTTACCGTCATCGATTTGACGTAGTACTACGATGATTTAATTCAAATCCAAAATACACCAATTATGTGGTTTGTGAGTATTGCTAAGAGGCAAAATGTTTCATAATTGTATTCAAAACTACTAGTGTGTGATAAGTTGTGATTGGAACATTACTTTCGCATAAGTCTACTACTAACACTAACTATTATTAGTAGCAAAAACACCATGTTACCTCAACTGATGAAAAATTTTGTCTGCCTCTAGACATGTTGCACATTTATAAACACAATTATGAGCATTAGTGTTCGGATGATAATATTTTTTGACCATCTAATTCATTTTTTTGGGGGGTTTTTTTAATGATTATGTATATGATGAATTGGCATGGGTTTAAGACAAACTTACCACAATGGACATTAAATCTAAAGTGACCTAGAATTGATCTATTAGCATGGATTTTTCGTTACAAGGACATCAATTGCTCTGCAGATTCAGGTTTGGTCAAAGGTACCCTTGCAATGCATATCTCTAGTTAAATACTCAGCATATAAAACCCAACATATATCTCCTCCCCAACCCTTTTTGTTTAATCAATTAGTGGAACAGATGCCCATATTCAGTATCGCCAGCTACACTTTGAGAAATGTTGCTGCACATTCTACATTACATGTTAGAAACATAAAGTACAGTGAACACAAAAATTTGGTAAAGAAAGTAGTTCAAAATACAGTCTTCCATTTACACTCATTGTGAGAAGTTTAGTTTACAGGAAACATATTGGTTCACATCTTAATCATTGATCCTTGGGGTCTCATTACTTCCTAAATACGTAAGACTGATATAGCTGCAATTAGGCCAACCTCCTATGTTAAGAGCATAAGCTATGCAACAAAGGAGCAGCCTTGAAAGTTCAGTTACTATGTACTGTAAACAGCTAGTCCTATCTTGTATACATAGATATCTACGTCAAAAAACCAATTGCCTGAAAAAGTTTCCATCTATGTTACATACATTTAAAATGGAATATATTTTTGTCTCTTGAAGCACAGTAACTATTTAAGCATTGATATGCACGTATATCTTTGCAGTTAAGAATTGGTCTTCCACAGCATGATGATGAGCAGGTGCCCACAAGATCACTCCCCAATTAACCTGCTCCAAACCAGAACGATATAATCAATATTAAGATCATCTATTACACAAAACGCTAATGGCAAGACAACGCTAACAAAGATAAAATTTAAATTTAACTAGAAAGTTTTTAATACCTTAGCTTTGTGTATAAGAAATCCAAGGCAAAATCATAGAGAACAAAGGGCAGCAAGTTGAACACGAGCTAGGAGTATTCAATGTTGCCTTAGTTGAGCAACAATGATCATGCATTTAACAATCAGGCCTCCAAAAAGAGAGTACAAAGATATTTCGTCCCTTCCAGCCCTGTAGCAGACACTGGCTATCTTCATCAATAACAAAATCCTTGTGGTAGCGTGATTTCAACCTGTCTTTTGCAGTGTTCATCATCTCCTGATTCAAAGGAAGCTGCCTAAATCCAGCCCTCACATTCTGAAGCAGCCACTGTTTGTATGTCTCTGGCCTCTCAATCCTCTCTGAGCCCTCACAAGCTATGACATTCATTGCCTGCAGCCCATATGACTCACTCTGATCAAGAAGCATCCTCTCCAGATTATCACGGGACAAGTAGGTCTCAAGCATTTCAAATAAAGTAGAGAAGTGGAAAAGAGCCTGTCGAAATCTTCAAGTAAAGAAGGGTACACCATGGGCTGCATTCACAACCCCCTGTATGAAAACATGTGGATTCATCTTCCTGATCAGGTTCAAGACAACATTTCTTGGACTCTCTACCACCACTGTCTCATCAAATAGGTATTTGAGCGAATACATAGAATTCACAACAGGCACCTCATTATTGTCAAGTTTGAGATCTTCAATTTGAATAGTGTCCCACTTTTGTGCTATTCCATTGAACTCAAATGGAACATTGAAAGTCTCCGCATAGTTTGCCCAGTGACGCCCTGTCTCCTCAACCCTCTGTGCTGGTTGGAAACCTGGTTCTGCAAAATCAATCCCAGTAATCCGAAGCTTAGGAGGTCCACCAGGCCTTGCGGAGAGCTGTTGTATGAGGGAAGGCCATTGAAAACCATAAAGAATACCAAAATCATCAATGTGGAGTCTTGTTTCATTCTCAACTAAATTCATAATTGTCTTACTTGAGAAGAAATCGAAAACCTTAAAAAATGGAAATGTAGTATAAAACAGATGGTAAGCTCTCAGTACGTCAGCAGCTGACGTTCGCCTAATAAATGACACGGATGTGCACCGAAGAAAAAATTATAATGCGCAACAAGCTATAAGATGGCTCAGACGTGGAATGAGGAGCAATATTTGAGGATTCATACTGAACCAAATCACAATCCCAGCCATGAATCACAAAGTTGTTATTGCTAGTACTACAACTAGAGTCACTGTGATTTAAAGCATAATATTCATCAGAGCTTTCATGGTTTTGATCCACATGATAAGGCTGAACATTATCAGGAGAAGGTGGATACTTCTCTCCAAGAAGCTCATATAATGATTTTTCAGCAGCCTCAAGTACTTGAGACCCCTGAAGCATGTAGTCCTTCTCTTCCATATCTTCTTCCATAAGCATCTGGTTGATGTACTTGAGAACTGCATCATTAAAATCATAGTCCTCGTGGATCTTACACGAACTCGACGTACCTTTTTCTCTCTTTCTCTCATCTCTCTTTCATTCACTCTCACACTTTGCGTATTTGCAAATCAATTTTGTTGTTCTTGCAGGAACCTTGTTTATTATCGCATATTCGGATTTACAATAAGTCTGTACTCGAATGGGAAATTGCCGTTGGCTTGCGTTACAAGGTTAGGTTTAAATTATCTGCTTCAAATTCAATTCATTCACTTTTTTTTTTTTTTTTTTTAGCTTCATTTCTTTAACAAAATTACTAAGGTTGGAGCTTCTGTGCTTGATTCTTTAAGAAAAAAAATAAATTTGGTAATTATTTCATAATTTACATTCGAAATGAGAACTTGAGAGTACATTCATTTCATTTTCACTATCATTGTTTTGAATAGGACTAACTTAATACATTTTTCATATTTATGTTGAATTGAGAAGTTGAGGATACATTCTTTACATTAGAAAGAAAAAGAAATTGGAATACTTCATTTTCTCCTATGAAGCATGGACACTAACACGACACAGCAACAAGCTAATTCTTGAAAAGTTAGGACGCATAACTATAGGGATACCATAGTTAATTAATTAATTAAAATCATATATATATATATTTATTTATTTATTTATATATATATATTTATAGGCTATTTTGTGTTTATATATAAGTTTTCAACATAAATAACAACTAACAAAATCTTAAAAAACATATCTAAAATTAAAGGAATTATTTTCCAATAGATTTTTTTTCTTCCAACATAATGTGGACACGCATGCAGAAGTGTCCCTGGCGCAGACATGCCAAGAGTTTTGAAGTGTCCATGTTTCTTAGATTTTCTCTATCACTGTTATTGAAATTTCTTTGGTACCAAATTTTAATGTTATATGAATTTGAGGGCTAAATTATGTGCCTCGATGCTGTATCATGTAGTGATTTTTTTTATTCTTTTTACCAGCCAGAGACATTTGTGAAAGTTCGCCCACGTTGTGAAGCTCCTCGACGTGACATGGTGTACCCTATGAACTACACTCCATGTAGTTATGTGCGGATATCTTGTCTACGGGGAAATCCCATAGCTATTTTGACAGGGAATCCATGGAGTATGATGTTGTTATTGTTCATTTTAATTAGAAATGACAACACACGTTCTCTTTAATTCGGCAGGGAATCCATGGAATGTTCTATGTGGCTGGAAGCTAACATTCGCCTTCAGACTTAGAAGTATGCTACTTCCAATTTTGACTGACTTGTATACAATTTACATTTATGTATATTTCTATATGTATTGATGTATTCAAATACATATGTACACAAAAATCACAATAGAATTAACATGACTGAGGTGGTGGCAGAAGCTTAATGTTGATGGCAGCAAAAACCTAGTCATGGTCAGAATAACTGACCTTGTAGGTGGCCACCCCTGCTCCCATTCCAATCTTATGTTACTCAAAATTACATAGGGAAAATGCTAAGTCTGACTCCACCAATTTCAGTAATTCCAATATCACCTTAAATTTCTACCAGTTGTATGTTATACTTCTAATCAAAGTGATCAAATTAATTTATTAAAAAATATTCCTTTTTTTATATTCCACATTAATATTGATCATGAATCTTTGAAGCCCAAGTGATCAAGTTGAAGGGATATTAAATCCTTACCCTGAAACATTTTATCCTGAGTACAGAGGTCACATGAATGCTATTATGTCCATTTCCATTGATGCTACAAGAGAGTGGATTGCATTAAGCCTAGATGCTACTCTTACATTTTTATTGCATTTTCATTCAGGATACTAGACAAGAGCATGATTGGATATGGGCATCTAGTAGGTTGAAATTGGTAGCAGTCTAAAGAGTCCAGAAGGTCGGTGAAGTAGTTCAATGTGTAGCATAGAAGCTTCTGCATGAACTTCCAATCTTATCTGTCTCTGTGTAAGGCTGATTACATAACTCTGTTGTTCTTTTTCTGGCTTACTTTAAAAAATAAAAGAAAAAAAAAATGAAGATGAAAATTGCTTAGCCTGTCAGTTTAAATCAACTAGTTAGTAGGGGACAAGATGTATTTATTTTGAACACTGGTTTGGAGATGAAAAGAAAAAGATAAAAGGACTTTATCCCTGTTGAGACTTGAGACACTTATAGCACCAGATGATTAACGTTAGTATGATATATCTATTATTTTCCCCTGAACTTTACACAATATATTTCATGTACTTAGGCAACAAGATGTCTGTTTCAAGCTGGCTTCAAATGAGGTGTATCAACATATACTAATGAATTTAACTAGACAACATCGGAACTTACTCTAGCTTCAAATGGTGCACGGCAAATAGGACAAGGGGGTCTTCTCACCAACCAAAGATCGATACACTGGGCATGATACACATGGTTGCAAGCAGGAAAGATCCTACAACTTTCCACTATCAGAAAACCATCTAAGCAAACAGCGCAAGTCGACGTTTTGCCTTCATCATAGTCAAAGTGAAAACGAGGGAGTTTTTTTAACTCCTGGTTGGAAAGACCTGAAGAATTGCCATCTGTGCCAGAGGGTATGCCATTGATACCTTCTGCTTGACCAACGAAATCGACGACTAGGTAGCAGATCACAACATATGTGATAATAATGGCAGTAATGCCCATAAGAGGAAAAGGAGGGGGAGGGGGAGCAGTAGGAGGAAAATGAGGAAAAGGATGGTCAGGAGAGACCATGGAGTGTGGAGATCCTTTTGACATAAATTAGAGGCAGCCTCAAGTCACCAGCCTATTTCTCTAGGTGCCATTACATGAATTCATGAATATATCCTATTTAACATAAAAAGCTTAGCTACCCCCCAACTATAGAGGTTTAAGAGCAAATTAGGAAGATATATGTTTAGGATTTTTTATTTGGCTTTTTTGGTAAGCTAGATTATGGTTGCTCTCGTGGACCATTTTTTTGGCTGCCTAATGAACGGTATAATATCATGTGCTACATGATTAGCAGTTCAACATTAAGTCCGGAAGTAGGTGTTTTACAATGCAAACAAAGCCCCTTGTATGAGAACAATGTAATTTAGTTTCTTTGGCCTAAAAATAATCGATTGTGCTAGATCATTACTTGGCCAAAAATCCAGACCCTAATTTGACTTATTTAAACGAAACCCTCGTTGCACTTAAAAATCACATGGATTTTCCTTGCAAGTTAGAAAACCATACACCTTTATTTTTTTGGTTGACCTATGGATCCACCAAAAGGGGAAAACTGAAAAGACAGTTTAACACATCCTCCTCTAAACTAGCAGGGTGCCAAGTCCAGCTTGTCAATACATATCTGCCGAAGCTTTGTCATGACACCAGTTCCATTCAGAAACCTAGTCAAGCATGAGCATGCCAAACTTGAGTTGGGTCAAGAAAATGTCAGGTTCTACGATCAGTTTCTACCCATGGATGTCAATATTTCTTTCTTTTGTTAACCTTTTATGTCACCTGCACTGACCTGAACCTAGATGGATTACAAACATGACTTCCAATCCACAAATAAATGACACTGATGTGCACCGAAGAAAAGGCAAGTTGTCCACAACAGACCATATCAGATCAATCTGTGCGAATTAATTATATCACAACCAGTCTCCACGATCAGCCAATTCAATGAAGGCATTAGTTCAAGCAAATTATGAAGTTATATGATAAATGGGATTCTCAAAATAGTTATATAATATCTTAGTTCTTTTAGCTTCCTGTTTTATCGATAAAATTTACAAATATATTCATCACACAACACAGCTCCTAGAATCTTGAAATCTGAACATGTGGTTTATATAAGCCCGTAGTCCCATCTTAATAACTAAAAGTCGAAACTATCCATTTATTGCCCTCTTATTGAAGAAACCAAACCAAGCAGTTTTCATTGCACTTAGATGTCAAAAAGGTGCAAAACATTAGCAAAATCGCATGAATAAGTACCGATTATTAACTTGATATCATGAGCTCATCTGACTTGAAGTTGAGAAAAAGTAAAAAGATGTATACAACAGCTGATACATAAGGTTGACATCACTCTCCTGACTTGGAAGCCCAAAAGTTCGGCAAACACAATTATATCCTTGGTAGAAGGGTAGGAGGATCAGCAGGGATATCTGCAGTTGCCTGCAAAGTAGGAAATGACTTAGCAATAGTGCCATAAGATACAACAAAATCTGTCTGAAAACTATCCACTCAGCCAAACAGCTTTGCCAATAGTTGCAATTTTAATATTTAAACACCTCATTTTAGAATGAGGCATGCTTTTTTAGGGGGAGAAATGCTGTCCTAGTTATTTGCCAGAATGACGGTCAAAACAAATGTTATTTTGCAGCCTTAAAGTTGAAAGTGATTTTAGAACATCATGCTTCAATATCAAAACTCATTTTGAGAAAACTATCAGCTAATTTTTTTGTCATATAATAACAAACAGTATCACCCTTTTGCCGGAATTCTTAGGTCAGCAAATTTAATTTTTTTTAATCCATTGCTTTCTATACTCTATGTTCTTCTTTTACCAATAGGTGGAGGAATTGTCATACCTCTAAATATCTTGTTAACAATGTTGCAGTGCTAAAATTAAAGCCCTCCACTGGTTTGCCTTTTGTACGAGACGCATGAAGTTGCTTTCTGACTTGAGTAGCCAGTGACTGCATTCATGGATATGACCCAGATATGTAAGGAATATGAAATAAAATGTTAAAGTAACTGTGAATTAGTAAAAGCCCGACAGTAAGACTACCATTAGAAACAGAGAACAAATCATCTATCTTACAACAGCAAGCTTGTGAATTAGGGAAACAATATATTAAGGTTTCTTAGTTAAGACATACCTTCCTAACTCAACTCCCCACTGGTCAAAAGAATTGATTCCCCATACAAAACCTTCCACAGCAATTCTGTGTTCATATATGGCCAACAACTGAAGAACACAGACAAGAAGTTCTGGTATTAGGCCAAAGAGGCAGTTCACATATACAACCTCACAAGAAAACAAATACTATTTTTTTTTAATAAGAAAAAAATAAATAATATTTTATTCATTGGGCATAGTAACATTGATGTAATTAGTTAAGAGATTCTTAACCTATATAATCAAATCTCGGGTCACTTTTTATATGAAAGACATGTACGTATCCATACCATACCATGCACAAAAATTTCAGGACATTACTGATCATAACAATATTAATAAAACATGTGCTGATGTGCATGCTCCATTTAAACTGGAGAATCTTCACTAAATGTATATCAGATGCAGGATAATGTTCAAACAAATACTGTACAGAACAATGAAATGTAATTAGAATGATGGAGTGAACACATTGCACTTGCAAAAATGAAAATGACATTCATTTTCCTATAAATAGGGGCTAATACCAGCATTTTAAAGTACAATACAAGATACCAATGGCCACTTAAGGCAGTCATTAATAACAAAATTCCTCAACAAGACATCAATACATGAGAAATTTGCATAGCAGAAATAATTTTCCTAGCTAAGTTCTACAGCTACACTAAGTTCTAAGTAGATAGTTACTACGCTTGATACAACTGTCACATATCGACCAATATCAATAAAATCTAAGTCACTTCATTCATCCTACAAATGGAAATTCAAGCATTTAATTGTACACAAAAACCTATTTGACCATCTAAATTCATCTGTGACACTCAATACAGAGAAGCATCAGAAAAATCCTTACTCCTCAAGTAATTTGAAATTTTGAAGACAATCAGCCATGAAATATTCATTCAATAACTAAAGAATCTCAAACCTGTCCAATATTGTAAGCATTTAATGATGGAAGCAGAAGGCTGAGAGAAGGCCGATTGCCAGAGAATGTCTGTAAAAAATGAAGCAATAATTAGGAGTATTCAGTAAGCAGTAAATCAAAGACTACTAGAGAAGCTGAAAGAAACTCACTTTATGAGGAATGAGATGTGGTGCAACATTCTCCTTGTGCAACTGCTCTGGGGTCTACATGGAAAAGATAAATAAGTATACATTTGGATTTTATAAGCAGATGCTTCGTCACAAGTCAGATGGAAATGTATAGACTTTTTATTTTATTATTTTTGGGGGTTGGGGGGTAGATTAGTAGGTGAAAAGAATTACACAGACATTTTAAATAATGCAAACTTAAAGTTACAAGTTTGTGGATTAATTTTACAAGGGGGAAAAAAATTCTTTCTCCTTTTCTCCAGTTGGTTAGGGTATGGGGTGCTAAATGATTGTTAAAAACACTTCTGGAATACTTTTTTTTTGGATAGATAACGTAAAAATATTATTAATAAAGTGCCAAACCAAGTACATTGGGGATGTACTATAGGGGCACAAATCAGAAACCAAAATTACAACGATTAAGAAAAACAAAAAGTGAAAAACAAGAAAAATGAGAAAAGACCACACTCCAATCATAGAGAGCATGCAAGAAAAAAGACTTAATCTCTAGCAAAGAACATTCACAACCCTCAAAACTTCTAGCATTCCTCTCACGCCAAATGCACCATATCAAACAATGAGGCACCATTCTCCAAACACTTCTGGTATACTTATAATTATGAAACTAAAAGAACATCCTTGATAGGGGAGAGCATAAAACTTACCTTCCCATATGCAAGGGCATCTGGCTGTGCAAAAAAGTTAGACATGAGCTCATCGTGGTTACTCACCACCTCACCTGAAAAATAAGGCGAATAAAAAATTATATACTGTGTTATTTAAAAATCAAGCATCAGATAACCTTCAAACAAGCCATCAACCATAAAAATGTGATTGTGTGAGATACCTTTCAGGTAGACAGGTTGCTGACTCTTCACAACACCAATAAAATCACAAGGAATAACACGTCCCTGAAAGTTCCAGGAAATCATTTAACACACTTACAGATTATAAGACATCATAATTTGAAGTTAGTTATGTGTAACTCAAGAGATGACAAACAAATTCCATGGTAAAAATACTACCACCCAGCACTACATTGATAAAGATCAAAATAATTTTTCTAAAGGTATCAAATAATTATAGTTGCACAACTTTGTTCATCATATTTATCTTTATTGTCTTTGTATGAGTTCACTATTCAAATTCATTAATTGATTTGTGCATGATGGCGTTTGCTGTCAGATCTAGTACCTTCCACAGTTGAGTTAAAAATCAACAGGAAGTCAAGATCAGTCATCTCCATCATGGAAAAAAAAAGCTGTTATTGGGTTAGTAAGCATAAAGCAGGGCTTTAAGTCAATACATGACAAGTAAACATTAAACTACTATAGGAGTTCCACAGCAATTAGATACAGGTTGGTAAACACTACAAGTGTACAACTCCTAAAATCTGGATGCTGGGATGAATGATGAATCAACACCTGCATGCACTCTTGTGCATGTGAAAACTGAAAACACATTAGCACATTCGGCATAAGTGGATACACATCTGAGAAATTAATGTTTCCACTGGTGCTAAGTTTTGATTCACTCTTGACCAATAAAAAAAAAGGTTTTGATTTACTCTTGGAAATTGAGTGTGCACATCAAAACTAAGAGTGGCACACTTCCATGCTTATGGCAGGATTTATAGCTCTATTGATTATGATTTATTGGTTGAAACTCAGACAGAAAATACATACTAAGCATACAATTGCACACATGACTACATTTTAAAAGATGGTTACTTTGAATTTTACCACTTTGTACCTGCTTTTTTTTTTTAGTACAAATAATTTCATTAAATAAAGTAGTAAAACTCAAAGACACAAGGCATGAATCAGAGCAGCACCAAAAGATTTATAATCTCCCAAAAATAAAAACTTCAATTTATTAGATCTCATGACATTCCCTATAGTTAAAATAACATCATAAAAGAAATAGTATATAAAAACTGAAGAATTTATTGTAAATGATAATAGAAATTTCAATAAGCATTCATGCAATTATTAACATTATTTTACGGTCATTGTTTAAAAGAACACTTAGATCACCTGGTGAATTAATTGGTAGAAGCTGTGCTGACCATTTGTTCCTGGCTCACCAAAGTCAATTTCACCAGCCTCGAAAGGTAGTGGGACCCCATCAATTGAGACACCCTTGCCATTACTTTCCATGCTAACCTGAATTTATTAAATGAAGAAGGTATACAAACATTCAAAAAGCAGCTCCTCAAAAAAAATGTGCAAGCAGAATGCAGTGGTATACATGCCTGTTGAATGTGTGGAGCAAACTTCTCCAGGGCTTGGGAATAAGGTAAGATGGCCTGGAGGAATACCAAGAGTCTCGGTGTTATTGAACAGGTAGTAAACAGAACATAAGAAAATGCTTAAGAGGAAGCTGAAAATAAAGTCTTGAGCAGATGCTAAGTGCTTACTCTTGCAGGATACCCAAAAAATGAAACATTCCATACACTCAACAAACCTAAAAGCACCTGAAGCACCAACACAATGTTATAAAACATGTCATCAGTTATCTATTGCAATGTTAAATTTAGCTTCTAGAAGATCATCAGGATAATGTAAGAACCACACCCCCCCCCCCCCAAAAAAAAAAAGAAAAGAAGCAAAATTGGTGCAGGAACATCAACGGTCACACCAAATGGATCCATCTCGGGAGTTGAGGGATTCAGACAAATAGCCAAACCCAAAAGAGTGCAAACCTTATAATGGATAAGATTTTCCTCTTTGATGAGATCCATTAAAGCATTGGTTGATTCTGAAATCTGAAGCCTAGCCAGATATCATACTATGATATACCCAATGGGTGACACCTGACTATAAATCCATAAAAAATCTGGGTCATTAAGGCACTTACAGGTATATTTTTCTCAAGTGGTGCTGAGTAGAAATGTTGATCAATGCTTGAGGCTCCCTTTAAGAACCTTTAATTAAGAAAAGACAACACTTTACTCAAGAAAACACTGAAATCATGTCAACATTTTAAAATATACGCAGATAATTTACTTGAGCCTTGAATGATTGGAATACTAAAACTCTACTTTTTAAGAAGTATTCTTTGATACTCTGTCAAGAGCTTGTGAGGTTTTCAATTCATGATCTCTTACATTCCATTCTTGTTCTAAAATATGAAGTTGCATATATTCCTCAAACAAAATAACACATTATAGAGTTCTACCTAATCAGTAATGCCTACTGCAGTGTTACAAAAAATATCAATGTGTCATGAAATACGGAAGTTGCTTACTGCTCAACAACTGAGAAACCGTATTGGAGAGATAATGGCAAAACTCCAACAGCACTGCAAACTGGATCCAACAATTAAATTTCCAATTAACCATTGGATTGGCCATAAATGCCTCCAAGGAAAGGCAAATAACTTACCACTATAGCGGCCACCAACCCAGTCCCAAAATGCAAAAGCATTATTAGGATCAATGCCAAATTTCTCCACGAGCTGCAGGAGAAACGAACAAAGATTAAGATGAGGTTAGCTAGAGGTTGAAGATTGAACTGTTTCAACCGTCTCAAAGTTTATTAATTATACTTTTTGATAAGTATAGTTGATTAATTATACTTATTTAACATTGATAAAGAGATACATATTATGTAACTTGAACTTTACAAAAGATTTAATTTTTTATTTTTTTGATAATTCAATTGTTACAACAAGTGGGGAAGGGAGAATCATTTGAACCCTTATTCTCCTCATACAGGAGACCAAATAGGCAAATAATGCCACTAAGCTACAAGGATCTCGGTGAACTTTTACAAATATATATTAAATATGACCTGTACAATAGACAGTAATAAATATACAAAGGTTGTCATGAAGCCAATGTTTTTTAAAAAAAAAATTTTGATAAACATGTTGGAAGGAGATGCTTAATCACCTAAGTGTAAGAGATGGAATAATACCGTAAGGTTAGTACTAACTGCCACCATATGCTTTGCAACTGCAGAAGGCCTGAAAAAAAAGAAGTTCAATACGTTTACCGGTCTCAAATTCATTCGTAAACTTTCTTTTGAATTATTTCCACAATCTTTCCAAACTAAATAACTAAATCACATCTATTATCAAATACGAATAACTTCAGAGTCCCAAAAATAATAATATCCATATACTCAAAGAACTAGAACTTTTAAATCACTAACCCAAGAGCAGCTGAAATCCATTCCCTAAGAGTTCGAGCATTCAACATAGTTTCAGCTGTTGTAAAGGTCTTTGAGACCACCACAACTGCAAATATCAGAAGAAACCCAAGAGAGCTTAGTTTACACAAAAGTAGCAAAACTTATAGAGATTAAAAACACCCCAAATAAAATTTATGTTACTTTTAAACAGTATTATGCTGGGAAATAAATAAACAAAAGATTGTCATTTACCAAGGGTAGTTTCAGGGTTTAAGCCTGTGATATTTCTAGCAACATCAATAGGATCAACATTTGCAAGACTGCAGGGGGATGACAACAAAAGTTTAGCTTGATCATAAAAATAATATACTTCAACATTATGGTATGTATTTGTTCTACATGAAATTCATAATCATAATGTGACAACCACAGTTGAGAAACCCTTAAACCAGACACATGCATTACATTCTGCTTCAGAAATAAAAACCAAATACACCATTCCTTTAAAAATTTCTAGCCAAGCATGGACAACTTCACTGTGCCAATCAAGTAAACATCGATAAAGGAATTAAAAGAAGGCTAAATCAGCCTTCTCCAACAACACTAGGAAAACCAAAAACTAAAAGTTATATATACAAAAGTAAGACCTGAAAAGGAAGATCTACATCTAGAATTTGAATACTTCATTACTTATGGTATCATAGTGAAATATTAACACTCACAAACGTAGCTGGCGTCCCCTTGCAGATTTGATAGCCTCTGGATCTGTAAGATGCAACCACTAAACCATGAACATGTTGACTGAGCTTTTTTGTACAACAGGCTTCAGAGATTTCAGTAGTAAAATAATACATTATCACAAAAAAGGGCCAACATAGTGGTGGTGCACATAAGGGACTGCAACACCCAACCTGTTTGAAGAGCAGTGTGCACAAATAGAGGTCCTAAGAAGCTGCCACCAATACCAACAGCAACAACATCCTTCAGTACTTTTCCTGTGGCTCCAACCTACAAAAATTTTCCAGTTACCAAGAGTTCACATATTTCATGTCCAAATTAGATACTAATATCAGCTTTATATTACCCAAGAACCACTGCGGACTCTCTCAGAAAAGTCCTTGATCTTGTCCAGAACACTCCAGACCTCTGGGACCACATTCTTTCCATCACTCTGTATAACTGCATCCCTTGAAGCACGGAGAGCTACATGAAGCACTGACCTATTCTCTGTGCTGTTTATCTGAAGGCGCCAACAAAATGATGAAAAAACGAATCACATCAATTTTCTTTCTTACTTTGATCTAGATGGAACTGCTATTTATTTAAAACATCGAATTTCCAAATTTAGAATTTAATGCAGAAGAATAAGATAAAAACTAAGCAAGCACTACTGTCTGTACAGAAAATGATGTTAAACTTAAAATGGATGTCCAAACCAGTAGGCTCCATAGGTTATTAAGTTCCTATGAGAATATCAACGACTTGACCAAGGAAGATTATTCAACTTACATGCTCCCCATTGTACATGCGGTTAATCTTTTCTTTAAGTTTTGCTTCCTGCATTTGGACAAGGATAACAACAATTTTATTTTAATAATTAAAAGACTGTATTCACATCCCACATACTAATTATCAAAAAGACACACCTCTGCCAACTTGAAGAGCTTATCCACGGTTTCATTAGTGGCACGCTGCCGCGAGTAGTCCAACAAAACCCCATCAAACTCACTATAAATAATACACACAGCAAAAAAAAGTTATTAATGGCATTATATCGACATCAACCAAGCCTTAGTCCTAAAACTTTGTAATCAGCAATAGATCCTCAACAGACTATTCATATAAATAACATAATCCACTATTATTCACCCCTATGGTTCATGTTTAACACTTTTTATCTATACAATGAGTCCAATGGTGAATGAATCATACACCATCATAGACTTGCATCGCTCAGCATCGGCCATCAAATCACGCAAATGAGTCTTCTTAATCTCCTCAACATGGCCCTGCATAATGAAACATTTTTTTCACATCACACACACAAACAGAGATTGCATGATACATTCACAATACAATTGCCTAGTATTGTATTTCAAGACTCAGTTACCTTCAAGTCCTTCCAGGCCCCGGCGTCAGAGATTAGAGTTGGAGAAGCCATTTGAAATTGTTATGTCAGAGTACTACTACACAGCCAAATCCTGTTCCAAAATAGTAGAAAATTATGTTTAGAAGGATTAACAGAATCTACGGCATAAACTTTCGCAAAAAGGAAATTTAATTTAATAATAATAATAATAATAATAAAGCATTGCAGATAAAAGCGACGAGAAATTCAAATTAGAAGGATCGGAAAGGGAAAGTGATTACCGATTTTGATGGTGGCAAAGGAAATAAAAATCCAAAAAAAGCAAGAAGAAGAAGAAGAAAAAAAAGGAGGAATTGAAATAGGGAAGTGAGAGAGCGCACTGGTGAGAGTGATACCTGAGGGAGAGAAGCTATGAAAGCGAGAGAGAGAGAGAGAGAGTGTTTGATGGTGAGAGGATTAGAAGATCATGAAAGACTTGTGTAGTACTCTAGTAAAATGACTAATAAATGGAAGTAGCGCGCGTGTGGAAGTGGTGAAACCGTGCATGAAAGATACCAAACAAACGAAGTTTCCACGTGTGGCGTGGCGTGAAGGTGGGGGGTATATGTCTTTATGCGATGCGGATTCCAAATTTAATCTCTTTAAACGTCATCGTTTCGAGAAGTACCAATAAAACGTCATCGTTCGAGTAGTGTCCGTAAAAATAAATAAAAAATTTCCGTTGCCGGGAATCGAACCCGGGTCTCCTGGGTGAAAGCCAGATATCCTAACCGCTGGACGACAACGGATTCTTTTGTCCGAAAATGTATTTCAATATTATTTATTTAATAAATCTTAAAATATTAAAAATTAAAAAAACTTCCGTTGCCGGGAATCGAACCCGGGTCTCCTGGGTGAAAGCCAGATATCCTAACCGCTGGACGACAACGGATTTGTTTGTTCGTTATCTACAGAAAATGTAATATGATACCTTTTAGTTTCAGACTAGAAAAGAAAATTGAAGATTTCGGATGCACCTAAAGGCCAGGTCTTTCTATTGTGGCCAAAATAGGGATCAAAGCTCAAGTACATATAATAAAATCATGTTGAAAGCATTCATAGGGGTTCCTAGCAGATTATCTAATGATCATTTTATCAATAATTTATAATAAAAAAAACGAATAACTTTTGCTTCAAGTTTTATGACCAACTAGCTTGTAACCCCATGCAAATGTATAGATATATTTAAAAATATACAATAAGATGCATAATATAATTTAAATATTATTGATAGTCATTTTTATATTTTGTTAACTCTTTAAAAAATTTTATAAGGATATTATTATGTATAAAATGTAAATTGTCTATTTTTAAAAAAAAATTATTATGAAGCACTTTTTTTTTACGATTTATTTATTCTAGACTCTTTGGTTTTTATACTTAATAACTCACTTAGATGAATATTTATGATGTAGTCTCACATTTAATTTTAAAATTAAGAAATAAAACTATTTAAGATTAGAACTCTAATTTAGAATTCTAATTTGAGTTTTTCTCAGTTTCACCTATTATTATTATTATTATAGATTTCTCAAAAAAAAAAAAAGTTTTATGACCAAAATTTTTTTTGAAAAATAGAAAATAGAAACGAAAGACCATGAGACATTATGATACCGAAGAACTTTTAGCTCGCTTTTCCATGCCTTAATCGCTGACAATTGCAAATGCAAAAGGATGTGAGTTGTTCACTTATTACCCACCAAATGCCACAAAATGAGGCTGAGGCCCTTGTAGAATTTGGGTTCGAATTCCTTTTCATAATGAACATAACATGGTTGAATGAAATTATGTCAAATACCCAATGAACTACCTCTAAGAATTGTAATGGTCTTTTAAAAAAAGAAACTTACAATCGTGTGAAGAGAAGGCTATTTGAAGCCAGTGTTCTCTTAAAGCTACAAGGCTCTTGTCCCTCCAATAATTAGAGGGATTTTTATTGTCAGCATATTGTGCCACTTCAGTTCATATAAGATGTCAAAGATAAAATTCTCCCCAAAAAAAAAAAAAAAATGTCAAAGACAAAAAATGAAAGGCAATTCTCACCTAAAAGCGCATCATGTTTTTACGAATGTAGCTTTTGATGTATGCCTACTCACAAAAAATGGTTCTGAAAGTGATGCATCATCGGTATTTGCTACAGATCTAAAGAGAGCTTCCTCCTCCTCCTCCTCCTCCTTTTTTTTTTTTTTTTTTTTTTTTAAGAGGGGTCCAGAAGAAAGGAAAAACTAAACATATATTTTGACCATTCAGTCTCAATTTTCATAAGATACACCAGTTTTTTATTTGTATTTAACTTTTCTCATGTTAGAGATATTAGTTGAAGACCTTGAGGTTCAATGTCTATACAACTTTTTACTGCAGGCCGAGATTTGGTCAAGATTGAGACTTTAACAATCTAATCTTGGCCAAATCAGTTCAATCTAAAGACCCGAAAATTATATAATCTCTATTTCATAATTTAAAAAAAAAAAGTATAATCCCTATTTCATTAATAAGAATGGAGGCACTATTTAGAGAGAGAGAGAGAGAGAGAGAGTATCTACTATAAACAATTAATAAGAGCTGCCTTAATTGTGCCTGTATATTTTCTAGATGTTCTTCACTTCACTTTAGATTTCTCCACTATTCATCTGAATGCATGAAGTGTCATCACTTTTTCTAATCCAGCCTCTAGTAACTTTCATGCTTCTACATGTTCTCAGAAACACTTGTTTGACTAGCGCTGTCATGTCATGAAAATTGGTTGAGTTGCTGTCAATTATCCAAGAACAAAAACACAATCCTGATCACTAAGAACAGAATAAAAAAAAGAGGAAGAAGAAAGAAGACAGAATCTATTCCCACCATTCATAGTCCGCTCTATACTTTCACTGCTGGAAAGTTGCCAATCCTTGTTGCTTGAATGGTCCGGGAATTCACTGTAGTCAATATTTGGGGTACTGACATTCCCCCAGAGATAACAATTTCTGCACCTCACATAACAACCAAAGCTGTTTTAGTTAAAAATTCATATCTGGAAGAAACTGTCTTAGTTTTATGTATAAAATCATACCAATTCCTTCTCTAACTGAGAGATTGGGTCGTATTATATCATCAGAATTGACGAGAAAAATATCTCCAAGATACAAGTGGTTGGTGGGTACATAAACACAGCTGAGTTCTTCATCACCCACACTTCTCTGAAGAACAACTGAAGATGTGATAAATCCAAATGCATATTCTCCAATGCGAGGGTGCCTTATGATAGCTACTTCCTTGAAGGCATTAGAGGTCTGATCTGTAAAGTAATACCACATGAGCATAAGTTCCAAAACTCAAAAGCCAAGAGTGCATAAGTTATTGATATATTTACCAGGTGATATTGCGGCACTGATTTGCTTAGAGGCAGCATAGATGTAGCTTACAAGTGGCATTTTCTTGATGAACCATTCCCCAAGAGTAAGAACAGAAGCTCCCAACCATGATGACATGAAAACACCAACCAAGAATATGAAAGTGATGGAGGTAACAAATCCAAGACCTGCAATTTATCCAAATTAGGCACATATTGAAAAGTAAAATAATATTGCAGACAAGGAAAAATCTTGGCTATTTTGGTTGATGCCTGCAAACTCAAAATTTTCTTGGGAATTAGTAATTTGGAGTCATAAATCAGCTCACTGAGGAAGATTAAGATATGTTCATGTGTCAGAGCCAGATCAATTCCATTAATTTTCCTCCCAAAAAGCCTAGGCACAGATTTTGCAGGTTAACTTTTGAAAGACTGTTCAGCAACTGAATGTGCTGTGCAGATTCCATGTGAAGAGTTCTACTGACCCCTGGGACTTTCTTATGAAGAAAACTAAGGTCCCATGCATACATAAAATAATGCAGATACTTTCAAAATAAATTAATACGAACTTTCCCTTGATTGATTTTAAGGCCACATGGCATGAAGTTTTCAACTCAATTTACTTGGTCAAGGAAGCACTTGTCTTTAATATGTTGTTTTCCTGTCTGAAGCAAGTGGAACATAGAGTAGGACAATTTTTCAGTTCAACTGGATAAAGATTGAAGTACATTTTCCTAGCTCAGAAAAATTAACATCAACTTGAAAGTCCATATGCATTTCACGTATATGAACTCAATCAAATGAGATAAAAACATGAACGGTAATAATGAAAAATTTCAAGTAGTCCAATCCTCAGAAAACTGCTAAACACAGAACAAGTAAATCCACTTACCAAAAATATTGATCCCCAGATGATTATAGATCGGGGAGAAGAAACCATCCACAAAATGAATGAAACCCCAAGTGATGTAGAATGTAATGGCTATTGGAAGAAGAATGACGCTGCAAACAATATGAGCCTTTTCATGGAACATATTTAAAAGATTCTCAACTATCACATACTTTATTTTTTATAAATTTCAGTAGGATAAACTAGGATGAGTAGCTAGCAGATATGTTTATAAAATAAATAAAATAAATAAAAAATAAAGCAGATGTAATAGCAAACGCCAAATAATTCCTTGGTCATCTCTGGAGAAACAAACATCCATTTTCAAATAAATTGTACAAAACTTGATACCCATTACCTACCAAAAAAAAACTTGATACCCATTAAATAAAATACCTGAACGAACAGTTTTACTTTGTCATGTTGATTTACTTTTCTGAGGGTTATGCATATAAGCTACAGGTTACTCATCTTAACGTCTTAAGAAATTTCATGCAAGTTGCAGTGGCTTCCAACAAAATAGTCAGTGATAGAGCATTCAGCATAACCGAGGGTAATTGCACTATAGAAATTCAGTTAGTCAATTCATCTCAGATATCAACACTTAAGTTGTTGGTACTTTTTTGCCATTATATGTGGTTTTAACATGTAAATGTGTTTCTGCTACCTCAAAACCAATGAACAGGATTATCTCTTCAGTCCCTACTCCCGGAAAGTACCTTTTTTTCTCATCTTGCAGGGTTCATTAAAATCCAGATAGACTACTGCTCCATGTTTAAGCTCATTTCAAATAATATTCTAGCAATTAAACACTGACCTTCAAATTTTAGTATTAGGAAAGCAATGACTATTTTAAAAAAAGAAAAATCAAAAGCTTTAACTTGCATGTCAAATCGATCACTGATAAATGACAAGGAAGTGAAGAACCCAATGGAATTGCCCTTTACATGTGAAATATGAAACATTTATAGACTTCCCACACAAATTTTTGATTGAAGAAGCTCTTCAAAATATTAAAATAATACACTTTTCAAGTATTACATAACCATTATGTTAAAACTTAGAACAGGTCTACAATTTGCCGAAGAACAACAAAAATAGGGTTCTCATACTAGTGGATTTCTTCAAAGGAATGTTCAGTTCTAACAGCTTATTGAGGAAGTGTGTGTTGCGTTAGTAACTGTTCACCGTAAAAAAAAGCCACTTTATTGGCTTAGAAGTTTGACGAGTCATACAACCTTTTTATATTGTATATGCAACTCTAAAAGTATCATGAAAACTGGTAGACCATATCTAATAGATAATTCCAAAAAGTTCTTCCAAAATACCAAATGCCCCAAAGGCTAAATGCCAAAACTAATGCAGAAATCACCCAAAACAAAGTGCAAAAGTTAAAAAACAAGGAGATGAAAGAAAGAGGGGTAGTCTTAGTAGGAGTACTAAAAATTACATACAGAAAAGGGGGCGACATGTTCTGAATAATCAGCCTCAAACAACAAGCACAGTTTAATTGTTATAAAGCACCAAAATAAGATTAATTTAATGTAACCCTAAAGAGCTTACCATCCACTCATGAACTTTTTTGAAGCCCAGCTGCGGATGACTTTAGAAAATGCCTACACAAGCAACCAAACAATGACTTTAGAGCATTCCCAATGGCTTATGCATAAACCTTAAAAATGCATAATAGTTCATCCAAATGCACAAAAAATCCCTTGCATCGGCTTATTCACTTTGCATCTAAAATTTATAACTTGCTACAGCATTTCAATGGCTTATGCAAAATGCCTTTTCTTTCTTTTTTTTGGTGCATAAGCCGATGGGAGTGCTCTTATAATCCCATCATTTAAAAATTCCACTGTTTGGCTCTAATCTTTATTTGTTCTTAAAATTTGGCTTTTGAAAGTTTCACCACTGACCCATTACAATATAACCTCAAGAAAACACAGTGCCTACACAAACCAATATAGAAACAATAAGGAAAAAAAAAATCCACAAACAACCCAGAAAACAAACTCTCAAATGAAACATATCTACATAGATTAAACACACAAAAACCACCAAATCATGATCATCTATCTGCAACAGAGCAATACAGGAAATGATGTTCTTTAATCAAAAGGCTTCCTGCAATACCTATTCATCAAAACAAAAAAAAAAAAAAAAATCCTACAATACTTTTCCTGCATACCCATAAGAATCAAACTACCATGTTGATCCTAAACCATGATTGAAAAAAAGATAGAGAAAAAGAAACTCACCTCTCTGCCGGAGTGATGATGTGAAGAGGAGATAACGGCAGCAGGAGAAGAAGAAGTGGATGAAGATTTGGAGTTGGAGGCTCCATTATCGGCGATGATTCCTCCACCTCCTCCTCCTCCTCCTCCGGCAACCGGGATCAGCAGCTCTAGATCTCTTTCCCTTTCTCTCGTAGCCCCAGCCATTTTCTTCTTCTTCCCTCCTCCTCCTCTTGTTCTTCTCAGATTCGTTTTTTTAGGCTAATTTTTCTCTCTCTCTCTCTCTCTCTCTCAATTGCGCTGTCGAAATATTGCACCACCTATGACGAACGAACAAAGTGATCAAGTTGGTTAAGGAACAATAAAGATGCTTGGAGGCTCTTTAACGGAATTTTCAATTTAACCAATCACACGCAGCCCTGGGTTCACTCGCCCTGTCCTTTCCATGACAAACGACATTTGGAATTTGCACGGAAAAAAAAAACATATCACTGACAAGTTAATGGAGGAACTCAAGGATTTTTTTTTTTTTTTAATAATTTTTGGAGAAGAGTCCAGAAATTAGGTTATGAATTATTTTTATAAATATTTTATAAAAAAATATTAATTAATTAATTTTTAATGACTTTTTTATATATTTTTTTAATAATATTTTATTAAAAAATAATAATTAATTAATTTTCTTAACTGCTTTTTATATTTCATAAATATTTTGTGAAAAAATATTAATTAATTAATTTGAAATTAGATTATAAACTATTTTTATAAATATTTTATGAAAAACTAATAATTAATTAATTTTTTGATGAATTTTTATGTATATTTTTTATAAATATTTTATAAAAAAAAAAGTCACGTTAATAACTATATTAAAAAAGTTTTGACACAATTTTTATAAAAAATATAAAAAAGGGTCAAAAAAAATTAATTTTTTTATTATTTTCACATAAAATATTTTTAAAAATAGTCTCTAAATCAATGTCATTAGGACATTTATTAATATTTCTTTATTAACAATTGTTTTAAAGTACCTATTAACATGGAGAAAGTATACTATATTTCGATAATACCAACTCAACATCTGTTTTTGTATTTTCTACCTAATAAATGAGTGAGACCTGTTTCAAAAAATTAAATCAGACTACTTCAATAAATGATTAATTTATTTTCCTGATAGTATAGAAGATTGTGATTAATTTATTAGAGTAGTCTGATGTAATTTTTTGAAACAGGTGTCACTCATTTATTAAGTAGAAATACCAAAACAGATGCTGAGTTAGTATTACTGAAACATTGTACTTTCTCATTAACATGACCTACTAATAAATGACCTAATAAATACTTGTAAAAATTATCATTAAATGACCTGATAGCAGTAGTAATGCAGAACAAAATTGGGAATGTGACGTCTGAAAAAGGAAAAACAACTTCCCAACCTTATTTAATGGTCATTTAATTTTTAGTTTAAAGAAATAAGAGAAAATTCACAACCAAACTATTCCCAAAAACAACCAAACTATTCCCAAAAGCAGTCCTACGGCCACAAGGCCCACAACTGAGTATGGCAATATTTTCACTACATTTGATTTTTTTTTTTGATTTTTTTTTTTTTTTATGAAACTACATTTGAATTGTTAGCCTAGTAAAAATTAGATAAAATAAAAATGACTTAAATGCAAAACTGACCCTTTAAATTTTTTCAGATTTTATTTAAGTCCTCTATCTTTGTTTTTGTTCATTTCAATTCTCCAACTTTTAAGTTTATTCAATTAAGATTTTTCATATTTTCCAAATTTATTTTTTCAAAAAACTTTAACAAAAGTTGACGGAAAAGATCTTAATTGAATAAATCTGAAACTTAGAAAATTGAAATGAACGAAAGCAAAGTTAGAAGATTGAAATGAACTCTGAAAAAACTTAGAGGTCAGTTTTGCATTTTAGCCAATAAAAATTTATTATGTTCGTGCCCAACACAACTGAAAACTGACACTTTGTTGTGAAAAATTGAGAATGTTGTGACACTTTGTCGTGTCCATGAACTTTCTCATTCCAAACAAGCTTTGAGACATCCGGTTGAAGTTACAAAGACATCCTCAAAGCACCTTGAGATTGAAGTAACAATTCCGAGCATGAATCAAGCTAGAATTGAAAATACATTACCAACCACATACACCTCTGCATCTATCTTATAACACTTGTAAACATTTACACACATGAAGTTCAAGACAAATAATAAACATTTCTACTCAAGCAATACAGGCCGTACTGCCTACTTATGTATATAACATGAGTCAGATAACATGAGTCAGAATATAGAGAGTCCTCCGCCGTATAGTTGGCCTCGTCCGTTCTCCCCTTCTCAGGTACTCCCAGCAGGGTAAACGCAGTTGTTATAGCCTGCGAATCAAATAGGAATAAGGCATGTTAGTTGTTACCAAAGCATGTCCTCTAGCTCTAGGCAGGTGATGAGAGACATTTTATTAGAGAAAATGAAATTTTGCTGCTAACAATGACATTTCTTTTAAAGCAACAGCTGACAGCCTGACATAATTAAAAAAACGCAAAATTTGAACATCAATGATGATGACTACATTGGAAGTACCAAAAATCAATCTGTTCTAAAATCAAGAATGACAGGATTCAAACCTATTCTAAATTTTCTAATACTATGATAAATTACCACTTGTCCCAAAAGGTTGAACTAAATATTTAACAATTACGCTAACAAAACTAACCTAATAACAAACCTAAAATGACTTGATGGGTATGAAAGAAGATTTGTGCCAGAGAACTTACTAGGGTTGTTGGATGAGAGTGTGGCTGTTTGTGAGAAATCACAGTTCCATGGATTCCGGCCTGCTGTTTGGTAGAGGAGATTCATTGCATAAGCAGCATGGGATGCCACAGTATTAGGATCAAAACAAGCGCCGCCTGGTTGGATTGGACTACAATCAATCCCGTGTCCACAAGCATAATCCAAATTTGTCTGTAATTGGGCAGCTGATAGGCCTACCTTTGGCACACACCATGATGCTTTATTCGGTTTTGGTGATGGAGAAACTGGTTTTGGTGATGGAGAAACTGGTGTTGGTGTTGGAGATGCTGGAGAAACTGGAGTTGGTGCTGGAGTTGCTGGAGTTTTTGGCATAGACGGAGCCTTCAAGCAAAAGAAATCATGTTAATGAAGCTCATCA
Source organism: Quercus aquifolioides (assembly GCA_019022515.1). Taxonomy (NCBI): domain Eukaryota; kingdom Viridiplantae; phylum Streptophyta; class Magnoliopsida; order Fagales; family Fagaceae; genus Quercus; species Quercus aquifolioides. Next base: position 98,302,580 of record CM032327.1, on the reverse strand, counting down.
CTACTACTATACTCCTACAACTACCACAATATAAGAACAACAACAAAAAGTGATTTTTCTTCTTCCTATTTTAAGGGATCCTACCAAATGTGCTAGCCTCCTAAAGACACAGCATAGAGCATAAGCTGGTGCCAATAGCTCTAGCTCATCAACAAGCCTTAAGGTCAGCCACATATATAGCTCTTATTGACATGTTATTTTTATCACTTCTACTAATTAAGGTAAGTCATAGAAGGGAAAAAAAAAAAAAAAAAAAGAGATTTTTTGTTTTTATAACTAACTTAAGAATTCTTTCAAAAAAAAAAAAAAAAAACTAACTTAAGAATTGTAACATTTTATTGATCTGCTTGATGATGCATCTACATGCGCACCTGGCTACTCTTGGAGAGGCCAATATCATAGGTCATGGTTAGATCAGGCTTGTAAATCCCGAAAGCTCGCTCAGAACCAGCTCCAGGTTTCAAGTCCTCGTCATATAGTGCAAAGAGATATGTATCCACTGATTTACCCGGCATCAATGGGGTTCCCACCATTGACCGAAGGTGAGCAATCAAATTACCGTTATAAGCCTTGGCATTCTCAATACTTGGGCCAACCTCATTGCTGTCTCCTTTGTATGGCCAACCAGTCTCAGCAACCACAATCTCAACATCCTTGAAGCCCATGGCATTCAGAGCAGAACGAACAGCGTCCACCTGCATACACAATTGGGCCATTTGTTAGTACATATTCAACATATGGGGCATGACAATTTGTGCAACTATTTGCTCTTGACCAATTACTACAACCAAGCTGTTGGTAACTCAGATTTCCAACTCAACTCCCTTCATTTTCACAAAACCAGCTTCATGATAATTTTGGGCTCGTATCATATCCATTGCTTTTATATGGATGGCTTGGCATAATTGCTACAAAGAGATACTTTGTCATCCCTAAAGAACTACCATTAAGATAAAAACATATTCCAAACATGCACTGGGATGGATGCGTTTTGTTCCTTTGCACAAAACCAGCTTCATGATAATTTTGGGCTCATATCCAATGCAGGTATAAATTGCTATTTTTGGCATCTTAAATAAAAATATTGTGTGTCAAATTGCTATATATAAATTGACATGTCAAACTAAAACAAACATACGGACAAAATATCTCTTTAAGGCACAACCATATTTCTAGTGTGTTTTTTTAATGTCCATATTTCTCTGGTGTCTCCGTATTTCTCTGACCTTACAGATAAATAGACATTTCAAACCAAAACAAAACAAACATCTGAACAAATAGCGAGTAAACTAGAACAACTAAAACCAAATTAAAAGATTGAACTGACCTGAGCATCGAACATATTGGTGTACTTGATATTAGTATTCGAGTCAACCCGCCCTGGATTTGGCTGAAAAAGACAATAGTTCAAGGTCTCGGGTCTCGGATCGCTCCCGTACGCAAAGTACGGGTACGGGTTAATCTCAAAAGGGGAACCCGTCGCATTGTTGAAACTCAAAAGCCCTTTCAACATCTGAACCAAATTCGGGTGGAACATTCCGGCAGACGGTGGCTCCGATTGCCTAAGCACCGCCATGGAATGCACCGTCGACACCTTAATCTTCCCTCCCAACGAAGCTTCGTTGAGGGCATTTTGGACATTCTGCACCGCCGGCAATAGCTGGTTCATCAAGTTCTGGTCGTTGGAGGTCATGACCTCGTTGCCGACATTGATTAGGATGATCTTGCTCGCAGGGTAGAAGGGGATCACGTTGGAGTTGATCCAGCTTTTGGCGAAGTTCGGGTCGGAGGCTAGCGCCGGAATGTCGCCGTCGGCGGCGCCGATCACGATTCCGATCCCGGTGTTCGCTAGGGCTTTGATCATGGCCGGGTCGGCTCCGTAAAGTCGGACCTTTTCGATACTTGTTGCTTGGAGAAGCTTCGCGGTTTCTGACGGTGGAGGAAGGTTGTCGGCGACTTGGCCATAGTTGATGCCGATGAACGATTGGCACTCTGCACAAAATAAAAATCACACCGTTACGTAATTCAGAGCCTAAATTCTTCTACTTCTTTTTGTTTTTTTAGTTCAGACTCCTCAGAATTCAGAGGAAATTCGTTTTTTTTCCCCCCTAAAAAATCGACTTTTCTTCTTCTTTATGTGATTTCTTAGCTTCCAAACAGAACCTTTATTATTATTATTATTTTGGCTCAGAGTTCGACTTTTCTTTTTTCTTTCCAGTGATTTCTTAGCTTCCAAACAGAGCTTTAATTCTTCTACTTCCTTTTTCCTCTGAGTTCAGAGGGAGCCGTTACGTTTAAAAAACTTATAGTTACTATCTTTTATGGTACAAGAAAAACCAAGAATTTAGATATAATTACTAGGAACAGAGTGTAACAGCTGAGTAAATGTTCAAAAGACAAACCCCAAATCAAAAAAGAAATTTCCAAAGAAGATACTAATTCTTGTGAAATAAAGAAAGACATGTACCAACCAGAGGTACTTTACCAATAAACTTTCAAAAACATTTGCCTTTTGTGTCTGTTTACGAAGGAAATTATGAAAAGGAAAATGAATAAAACTTACTGGAAACTTTGATAGCACGTAAGAGAGAAAGAAGAAAAACGAAAGCTGTGGCGAAACGAAGCGTTGCCATGGGTGACTGAAGAGAGAGAGCTCTCTCTGTTTCGCTTTGTTTCAGAGGGGGACGAGAAAGAGGTGAGGGCAAAATCGTCAAATGATCTTTCGGTGGTACAAAAGTACACACCTTAGCGCACCAGGATGAACTGAGTTTGCAGTTATTGGGATGAAGTGGAGTTGTGATACGTGGAAGAAGAGAGTGAGAGAGACGTTGATTTTATATAGATGCAGCGACAGCCGACAGGTGCTGAAACCTGAAACTCGGTTTTATTATTTTTTATTTTTACCAAACCGCTTGTATAAAATGACGTGAATGCCCTTTTGTGGTGACCGTTAAAATGCCCGTTACGAATGGAATGTGGGCTTTTCTGCATGTGACTTGGATCCGATGTATACGGGTGGTTTTCATTCAATTCATATGTACAAGATTTGAAAATTACATGATGGCATTATTCGGAAGAAAAATAATTTCCAGTCAAGAACAAAAAATAAAAATGAAAAGACGAAATGGAAAGATAATGTGTTTCTTACTTGTTAAAGGCCCAAGACCCAATTTATTTTTTTAATAAAAAAATTAATACTTAGTAGTCATCAGACTAAGACACCAATCAGTTTTTGGTGTAGGCGGGGATTGAACCATAGATCTCTTATTCAACCATCAGAGATTTTACCAATTGAGTTAACTAGAACCCACACTTAGAGTCCGTTTGAAAACAACTTATTTAGGGTCTATTTGGATACCGCTTATTTTGCTGAAAATTGAAAACTTATTATTGAAAATACTATAGCAAAATAATTTTTAAAGATGTGAATAATGCCATGGACCCAGAAATACATGGTTATGCGTGTTTTTGCGTTTTTGGCTAGGTCGTGAATAATGTCGTGGGACCCAGCCAAAATGCAAAACGCAAAATAATTTGCACGCAAACGCATGCTTAGCTGGAATTGAAAACTTTTTACTGAAAGTATTATAGATAAAGCTAAAATGTAACTGAAATAGTACAATGGGATCCATGAATAGTATCAAAAAGTGTAATTTGGTTCATGAATAGTAAAAAAAATAAACTGAATAGTAAAAAAAAAAAGGCTTTTTAAACTAATGGCAAACACAACCTTAAAATCATTTTGGTGCAAAAATTAGTGGTTAAAATATTATACATTTGCCAACACATTGGTTGGTTTAGTGGTAAAGAGTTTGTGGCCCTACTTGTTAGGCTTGGGTTCGAATCACCTCTATAATCGATTGTTAGTGGGCATTCACATCTATGCGCCCTGCCCTAAGGGCTTGCTTAGCCTAGCTACCCATTTTTTTCATTTGCCAATATATATATATATATATATATATATATTATACATTTTATGAAATGAATTAATGAATAACTTTTGTCATGCCTTCGTAATTGACACAACATCAACGAATATTACTTTGATATCTTTTCAAATTATGGATAATATGGAGTTGAGAGTTTTGTAATTCAACTAGTACCTCTTAGTGTTTTCAATTGGGACACTTAGGGTTCAAATTCTCTCTTTTTGTTATAATTATCGAATTTATTTGGCAAAAAAATTGTTTGATTTCATGTTGGAGAAATAAAAAAGTGTTGACAGAGTTATAAAAGAACTATTTTTATTTTTTTGGGTACATGTTTGGGGAGGGGAGGGGAGGGGATGCATGGTTCAAAAACCTAAATTTATGTATAGATAGCATTTTCTTCTAAAAGTTTGATTTCAATTGGTGCTCATAAGATGAATAAAAATATACTCTTTCAAATGGCACACGTGATGCTTTTGTGCTGGTAGCATATGAAATAATGCTTTAATATTAATTTCAAAATCAATTCTAGAAAAATATATTAATAAAAAAAAACCAGTCACTATATATGTAAGGACCAAAAAATTTAGCGGCCCAAGCCCACTTAGAATAGTGAGTTGTACAGTTCAACTTTGGCCCAAATAAATAAAATTTGTAAGAGAGGGCTTTGCCCGAGGATGAAAATAAAGAAGAAAATGCTAATATTATAGAATAGATGAGTATATGTCCCTCCACAAGCTTGCCTGAGAAGGCTAAGATTATATAAAAAGTTACACTGTTCACTCTCTTCTCTCAATGCTCTCCTTGTTTCTTTTTGACACTTCTCTCGATCCCTTTTTTCTGTAAACCCCTCTTTCTTATATACTTCTCATTTCTTCTCATCTCAACCATCTATCCCTACCTAACTAGCTGTCTCTACTGACACTTGAAGAAGGTGGTGGAAGGAGTTTGCTTAGCTGTGACTTACACTGTTCAGGTCACTTTCTCATCAATGCAGTTGATAAAGTTGTTGCCCACCATTTAATGTGGAGGCGACAGGCTACTCCAAACTAGAAATTTCCCCTATGACTACTAACTCTCTCTCTCTTCAGGTTCTCGCTCTCACTTGGAATGCCTTAGAGTACCTTGACTCATCTCTTCCTTTCCTTGGGCAACTTTCCTCTTCGAGCCCATGGACTGTGACATCCCCACAATTATACTGCAACTCTTCAGATTCATCCTTGGTCCTCGTTCACTCACAATATATAATACAGTAATTTAAAAAAAAAAAAAGGAAATTAATGTTGAAAAACAAAGAGCATAACTTTGAAGTTTGGATAAAATAGAATGAAGAAAAAAAATGCAATTGATTTGGCTAGTCAGTTTGTCATTTGTATGTATTTTATTTATTTATCTATTTATTTATTTTTTAGGAAAATAAATTTTTATAAAAAAAAAAAAAAAAAAAACACACACACACAAAAAAGAGAGAATGAAGTTTTAACGCAAATGCACACTACAAATTCTACTAAAAAAAATCATGGTAGTAACTTTTTAAGGTAAGGTTTGTTGTTGTTTTTATTGTAATGTTGGAAAATGAGTCTATGATTAATGATTAAGGTATTCTTTGAAATATTTTTGGATAATAATATACTGTTGGTCTTGATTCCGAGAAGAATGGAAAAGCACTTAAATGTACTACTTGCTTCTTAGGTAGTCCCGGAGTATAGTGAAATGGTGCTCCTTTCTCTCATATTCATGGTGGACCCCACTATGAATTTAATGAGCAGATCCTATCATAAATGTGAGAGCAGGGAGCATTATTCTCTATGCTCTAGAAGTACCTAAGAATTACTAACTTGCTTGTTGCTTCTTGGTATAATCTTACATCCAAAGCCTCTATAACTCTGTCAACGCGTCGGCAATGGCACTGTATTCACCGAAAAGGAGAAAGGGAAAAACTATATATGGTTTTTGCTTACGAGCTAAGCAATAGCAGTACTTCCCCTTCTAGAACGTGACAACATCTTCAACATACAAAAGAGTTTCGAGCAATGTGAAAAGTAATCCATTTTCAAAAGGCACGGTAAAAAAGAGCTTGCCATATAAATGTAGAATATATTTTACTTTCGAAAACAAACGCACAAAGGTGGGCTAACTTTAACAAGGTTGGTATAATGAATGCACAAGTAACCTTTTAAATAATAACGAAAAGCAAGCTTTCATTCAGCTAAAAAAAATATATTAAAAAAATTTTAAAACCGAAAAAAAAAACTTTCAAAACATTAAAATTTAACTTTTCACTTGCCAGTTCATCCCACTGGACTATTAGTCCAAGTACATTTTAATATAATGTTACGAATACTACAAATTTTATTATATAAATCTTACAAATTTATGTGTCAACTTCTAAATACATCTAAGAAAAAAAAAACTCTTAAATGTGAAACACAAAAGTAATTAAGAAATTTAATCATTATGTTGTTAATGTAGCTCTAATTACACCACTCCCAAAAAAATAAAAGAAAAAAACGACAGAAGGAATGATGATAAGCTTGTAGAATGAGAACAACCAGCACCCTTTTAAAATCTTGCCATATTTTGATAAAACAAACCTACTCATGCTAAAATCGATTTACAGAGTGGGACAATGCCAAATAAATACTATAGCCAATACCTATGCCAAAACCAACGTGTCAAAGGAATTGTTAACTTTATAATTTGGATAAAGGAAAATATAATTATGATTGAATAGACTGTGGCTCGAGACGCATTGAATTTGACTTCTTCTTCATAATAAAAATTTGCTATATTTTCCATTAAAAAAAAACAAAAAACAAAAAACAAAAACAAAAACCAATGTTTCATGATTGCAGTTCTCTACAAGTTTTTTGTTGTTGTTGTTGCTGTTAGTGTTTATAGGACATTTCTATTATTTAATTTAAGTTAACGAAGTTTACGCAACGAAGCAAAGAGCCCAAGACTTTGGACTACCTTTGCTCTTTAGGGTACATTAAAAGCACCACCAAAGGAAAAAAGAACCTATAAATTAAAAGGGCATAGGGATATTTCTCGAACGTGTTGCAGGTTGGTGCCAGTGTTACATTGAATTGCTAAGCTGCCTTAGTAAACACGAAAGCATCCGGCTTCCAACTAAATACAATAGAAAAATCAAGGCAACAAAATTCTGTAATTGACTTGGATTGTCAAATAAAAACCCTAAATTTGCTTCAACACATGTTCAAATCGAACTAGATAAGATGCTCTTGAAAAAGTTTGACAATATGCCTTAGTAATTATACAAGTTTTGTGATTACAAGTCATAACCATAGTTTTAAAAAACATTACAAGTTATAACCATAGTTTTAAAAATCGATAGGTTTGATTCCCAATTTTTACGCACACACAAATAAAATGAGTCGATATTAGCTAAAATGGTCCAATGTTTTAACTATAGAACTCAACACAGATATCTCAACGTAGCTATCAAAGTTTGTTTAAATTAAAATGTGCGTCATTCTTGATTCTAAAAGTTTAAATTTACTCTAGCTTATGATAATTTGTCAACAACCACATGTTCAAATTCATTCATTTACGTAGTCTTAAAAATGTGCGGCTTGTCATAAGAGAACTTTTTGAATTTGCCATATTCATTGTTTTAATAGTGGGAGATACATAATATAACAATAACAAGTTCACTTTAATTAGGATCTTTTCATGGCTTACAGCTTAGCTGCTTAGGGATATGACCAGAACCTAAAATTTCTAAATCATACAATTAAAAAGAAAAAAGCACAGATCCTATCCTTATCTCTATCCTGATTGGGGGCAGGTATTACTTTTTTTTTTTCTTTTCAGTTTTCACAATTCTTAAACAACCATGCTAAAGAAATCGGGGAGATGTTTGGTTTTTTCTATATACACACACTAACAGGTTCTTTCTATAGTAACTCTGGGACATGTTACCTATTATTACATTTCGTAATAATAGGTTACTAACTTATTGTTTTATGATTCTAAATTATATAATTAAATTAAAAATAGATCATATATATATTTCATTTTTTTGTCTGAATTAGAAAAAGGGTCTCAATCTACTCATCGCTTCACATGACAATAACGGTAATATCACGCGTACCATCGAGGCTTTGATGATACTATCATTGTGTGCACAACAAATTTATTGAAGCACTACTGTTCGAATCACTTAACTCCTGTTTACCAAGTATCATATAAAGCAATATGAGCATTTCCTACCATCAAGCTACACTTGTGCGGATATATATATATATATATATATATTTTTTTTTTTTCTTCATCCTGATTGGGAGCATGTGTTAATAAATCTTCAAGTTTCACACTTTATTGTCCTCACCACCTTCTTATGCAAGATAACTTTCAAAAAGCAGCTAAAGCATCTGTTAACACCGGGGACCTACCAACCCATATGTTCTTGTCAATGTTTCTTAAGGCTCAGAAAGAATGTTTAAAAATTCAGCAAAAAAAAAGAAAAAGAAAGAATGTTTAAAAAAGAAGTAAAAAGAAAGCAGAATCTCATCTTGATGATTGCTTGCAACATTGGGCCATTTCAGTAATGGTTAGCTGGCATCCTCCTACTCTCGAAATTGAGTGCACGTTTAGATAACGCTGAAAACTGAAACTTTCAGTTTTCAGCGTTAAGTGTTTTTAGTGGGTTCAGTGTTCAGAAGCCCTATATGTACTTTAAAAAAAGAAAAAAATTAAACTAAGTCTCACGGTAGTATTTATATATTTAAAAATTATTTTATTATAGTATTTTTAATTTTTAATAATAAATAGTATCCAAAAATCTCATTTATAATAGGTAAGAACTTTTTAAATGGCGGAGCTAGGGGGCTGACTTTTCAAAAATCTCAATTATAATACTTGATAAAATGGAAAGAACTGATAAAATTTATGAAAAATTAAGTTATCGCCGCTTAACTTAAGGACAAAGTTTAGTTACAAAATTTGTTGTAGTTTAAATTTACAACCTTACTCAATAAAATAAACATTACTATATATTTTGAAAATCTAACCGTTGAATTACATGTTCTTTACACCCTTAATACACAAGTCAAATTTTGTGTCAATTAGATATTATATATTATATAATCTATTAGCTTATATTTTATACATAATTTCAAACTACAAAAACTAGCAATTTAAACAATTTATTGATGACAGCTATTAATCTTTAATTTTCTAGAAATTTTGCAATAATGGAGAATATAAAAAGAAGATGTAATCTAATGGTGGAATTCTCAAAATTCACCTTCAATAAGAAGATATTGAGTAAGATTGTAACATTAGGCTACAACCAATTTTGTACCTAAACTTTGCCCCTAACTTAATTCATGAGCCTATAATCTTTCCAAATCCAAGCACAAAAAATCTATAACAAATTCCCAAATCTAAATCCACAAAAAAAAAAAAAAAAAAAATCCCAAATCAATAATATAAGGAAAAAGAATCCCTTCTAAATTAATATTCCTCTTCTATGTAAGGATTGGGGACTCGCAAATATAGATTTGCTCTTACTTGAAAGAAAAAAAAAATCCTAATAAAAAAAGTTCCCTTGCACCACCACCATAGGTCTCCACACTGCATTGCCTCAGCCCTTTGCCTCCACAAGTCACCATTTTGCCACCTCGACTCACTGGTTGAGCTGTAGCCGGACTTGACGACCAACGACTAACTCCTTCCAGACTAGTGTGCCACAGTGGTATCTCTCTCTTGGTCTGTATTGTGTTTCTGTGGTTAGTTTAAGAGTTGTGTGTTTGATTGTTTATGATTTTATTGCTGTATACATGACACATAGTTCAGTAGATGATCTTTGTAATTAATTGATATATTTTATTATGCTCATTATGTGTAAAATTAACAAGTGGTAAACAGCTAGCATCTTCAAATAATCTACAATTTGCTAAAAGCTTTGTAACTGAATTGACACATTCTCATGTACAAAGTGCTTGGAAGTTTAGGGGGGAAAGGGTTCGAGCTGCGGGGTTAGCAGCATGTTGTAATTATCTCTAAAAAAAATCTACAATTTATATTTTATTTTTAAATTTTACAAAAGTAGCTGACGTGTGGTTTTATTTGATGTTTATATTTGTTAAGAATGATTTCAAAAATTAAATTAAGTTATTGTTATATATTATATAATTATATCTGATCAAGATTATTTTATAGAAACAATTTTACACTTCAGTTATTTGGTTTAATTTGCCTAATTGCACATAAAGATATTACTAAAAAAATCTAGTTTAAAATCAATTCTAAATTGCCAAAAGCTTTATAGTTTCACTAACATCTCATGGTTCTTTAAACATAGACAACTTATGAAAATTTGCTTCATTATTTAAATTTTTTTAATACTTAACTTGGCCTCCCTAAGAAAAATTTCTGACTCCAATATGTTAAATTGCAAAATTAACACCAATATGTTCTCTTAAAATAAAAATAAAAAACCGATATGTTAAATTGCAAATTACACTTCTAAAGTTTCAAAATTATGATATGCTCCCTTCCATCAAAGCACCGACCTAGCAATTGGTTAAGTTCAAATTTAATTAAAACAAAGCAAAATAAAAGAAATCCCAAACATAAGGTGCAAAATCAAAACAAATACAAACATAGAGGGTGTAAAATCAAAACAAAAACAAATATAGAGGGAGTTGTTGGAGTTTTAATCAAACAATTAACTGGAAGCTAGGCACAATGCATTGACAAAAGGATGAAAATCCAAACAATACATATCGTTAGGGGAGCGGATCAACATTATGAAACTTTAAAGAGCAAAATTAAAATTACCTACAAACTTAAAAGGAGGTATAAATTACAATTAGTCTATATATTTTCAATGCGAACAAACAAGACTGGGCTTTTCAAAACTACATGAAGGCCGAACTTGGAGGTCCGCTATGGCCCAATAAAATAAAGGTGGGTAAGTGTTTCTTTGGGCCCACACGGCCATTATGGCCCATTGAGAAACAAACAGAGGGCTGGAATTTTAAGAACTTGAGGCCGGTGATGGTGAAAGCAGAGATAGAGAGAGCAGGCTTGGCCGTGGAAAGCAATGGAGTTGGCAGCTCTCATCGCCGTCTTTATTGCTGTGGCTGTGTATTCGAAAACTACCACATCTTGTCGTTGTGCCAAGGTAAATTCTCCTTATTTTTCTGTGTTTGTGCGTGTTTTTTTCGAGTTTCAGTATTTTTTCCCTGGTTGGCTACTGAGAAAAGCACTTGTAAAAAAGCCTGTTATGTTTGTTTGTTCAGCGAACAAGCCAAAATCAAGCCTAAGTTTAGGCTCGACTATTAAATGAGTCAAGCTTCGTAAACAAGTTTGTGAACCTGAGACTTAATTTTAACTACATATAATATCATACTTGTTTAAAAATGTACCTATATGGATTTGAAATTAGATTGTATAAGTTTGTATAAAGGTTTGTATGATATCAAATTATTATTTCTAGTTTATTGATAATATAAATAGTTCATTATTAGTAAAAATTCATAAATTTGTGAAGGGGTGAAAAAATTTTAGTTATGGTTTTACTATATATATGGGAAAAAAAGTTAATCAAGCAGGTTGTGAACAAACTCGAGCTTGTTCAACAAGAAATTGAACCAAACTTGAACATGTAATCTTGTTTGATGAAGAGCTCGAGTTTGGTTTGTATTCGAAATAAAATTAAATGAGCAAGCCTGAACTTTTAATTTGTGTTCTTCTTGATCATTGTAATCTGGGTTAATAATTTCTGCCACTGTTGTACATTTCCAGTGTACTTGGGTTGGCTATTCTTTAATAAAGTTCTTACGTTATTTATCCCAAAAAAAAAAAAAAAGTCTGAACTTTTAATACTCGATTTGACTTGGCTCGTTTACAGTGCTATTACTGAGAAAATGAAGGGAAATACATAGGAAGGAGTGGAAAACTGTGATGGCTATGGTTTATGTTGTGTTTAGTTTGAGGGAAATGGAAGCAGTTTTTCATTTATGGGTCTAATCACTGTATGCATTTATGTTGAACTAGTTTTGTCATATCATTTGGTTTTTGTAATTAACCTTTTTTCGTAGTTTTTTTCTTAAATTTTTGGGGTGCTGTTAGGTGTTGAGATGGGGAATTAGACTTGGATTTTATTTGAATTTTACTCTGTATGATCTTTGACTGTTAAATGGGTTTTTGGATTTTAAAATTTGTGCAGTATACTGGGATTGTGGAGGATTGTTGTTGTAATCATGAGACTGTGGACTGTCTTAACGAGGAAGTGTTGCGTTGCATCCATCGCTCCAAGAGCTTGTTAAAACCCCATTCTTCCAGTATTTCAAGGTTTGCTAGTTGTTTAATCAATGTATTGGCAAGAAGTAGACTGATTACACGAGAACTACTATCTATTGAATAAATTTTTTAAAGTATATAATTTTTTTTTTTTTTTTAAACGCTTGGCACAATTTTGATTATTTTAATAATTGAAATTTACTTTTACTACAACATTAAGATAAATATTGGTGGTGCAAAACGAATTAGCATAAGAAACAAGGCATGGATCTCTTTCAGACATTAGAAGTTTGCCAGTCCTCATATACCAAATATTAATCTATATGATTGATTATATATGCAATATTGTTAATGCAATGTAACAAACTTAGGTCTTTCTTGAGGTGAAAAAGTGAATAGTGTAACTATACAATGAACTACAGCCCTTCCTGGCCTGATGATGGTATGTGCCGTCTGCGGGATTGCAGTGTTTGTGACTGTGCAGAAAGTGAGTTCCCTGAATCATTTAAGAGGCCCCATTATGGCCTCTCAACAGATGATCCTATCTGTCAAGAAGGAAAGCTACAGGCAGTTGTGGATTGTACAATAGATAGTAAAGCTTTCAGAGGCTGGACAGTAACAGACACTCCCTGGACAATTGATGATGAAACTGATAATTGCTCGTATCATAACGTTCTTGCACAATTCAATTTTTATTTTTATTTTATTTGGTAATGTTCGTTTAAATAGGTGTATGAGTTTATTGCTCTTGATACCAGTTAAGACAATCATCTTTAAAATGATAAATTGTTCAAGTGTTGATGTAAATGACAATTATGTGGGCATGAAGGACAATGCATCTGCCCAAATATTCTCCCTTTCCTCCTTACAACTAGACAATGGAAATACCTTTTCCTTCCATTGTTTCACTCATTTTCCCCTTCCCTCTTTCCACCAAACCAAATGCACTATGTAGTAATTATTGTTTGTTTAGGATGGTGTTCAAATCCTTGTCTGGTATCATGGTGTTACTGCTCTTGGTTTTAAATATTACTCTCAAAGATGGAGAAACTGCAGAACAAGTTTCACTCCACATATTTCCACTTTCACTTTGATTGCTGTACTGCTAATTTGACTGGCTCATGACTTTGGAAATGATATAACAATTTTCATTGGCATTGCAGTGGATTGATGGATTGTGTAGGATGCAAGAAGTGTTGTATGCGGGGAAAGCTTCAGGTCCTTGGTCTGGGTACTGCATTGAAAACCCTCTTCTCTGTTGATGGTCGGGAACACCCAGATCAGACTGTAAGCATTTCCCACAGTAATTCTGAAATTCCAAATTATCTTTAGGTGGCATGTTTCCAATTATTTAGGTAGCATGTCACTTTTATTTGTCACTTTCTGTTTCTGGACTTCATACAGTGGTATCCATAAATTTCTCTGTAAAGTGCAAAAGTTCAACAGCAAAAAAAGTAACATATTATGCACTTTGGCTTATTGGTGAGGGGACTTTTTTCTTTTTTTAACACTAAAGCATATTGCATTGGCCTTCAGCTGCCATTGCAATGGAATGAAGTGATTGCCTTGATGAACTTACTAAATCGACTGTGTCTGTCAAATTTGTCCATGAAATGGGACCTTCAGTTGAAATGATGGTGGAAGGACAGATTTCTTCACCGGGTGCCCCAAATAGTTTATGGGAAAGGATATGGGCATTCATAGTTAAAAACCGAGGTATACCCTGCTCTATTAGCAAATCTCTTTCAGTTTAGGTTGTTTATTTATTTATTATTATTATTTGGCTAAGCATATTGTGTTCTATTTTTGTTTATGTTTCTTGCAGGTAAATAGTAATCGGTGAGAATTAAATTTGAAACAGCTATACATTACGTCCAAAGGATAGGTTATGAGGAAAGTGCAGTGTGGGTTTTAGAAAGAATGGCCCCATGGAAAAGATATGATAGATGTATAAAAATCATTGCAAGACATATGAGGTGGTAAATTTGTAATTTTCTGGATTTGAAAATTTTGAAAGGTCAGGAGGACGATACATTTGGCATTTTCTTTGATTTCTTTGTTTCTTACTTCTTTTTGGTTCAGATTCTGCATTGCAAATGTAAGATCTGTTTAATTGTGCACACCCCAAGACCCTCCCTGTGCATAAAAGAATGAAAATTTTGAGTGCTATGCTTGATGCTTCTTACTGACTTTTTAGTTTCCAAAACAATCATTCTGTAAATTCAGTCGACTCACTTGACCCGCTGATTGGAGGTTTTGTTTCTTGGGCCAGAATTGTGTGTATGTGTGTGTTATTTTTACTGAATTCTTTTTAATAGGTTTTGATTTTTCTCCTTCCTTTCTTTAAAGTATTGCATTAGTACTGGTCGACCATCTCACCGTTCTTTAGCACTATGATTGCTGCTGAGTTTCTATAAGTCAATTTAATGTATAAAGTTCAAAGCAGATGTTATAGCATAATTTGTTTTAGTTGCCCGAAGCCCTAGATCTTGACCAGGTATGCATATCTTACAATGAAATGGCATAAATATTACTCAACTTGTATGTTTTCCTTATCCATTAATCGTTTCTTTCTTCCTCTGACCTGCTAAATCTGCACTCTGAATTAGATTACGCTACTCTATATTGTTATACTTCATAGAAAATCATTTAGAGACTCAATTTCACCTTGTTGATGAAATTTCCACTTAGTTTTTGAAAATTTGAATTGTGCATTACACTTCAGCTTAAGAATTGCAAACCTGCAAATGAGCATTACATTATTAAGTTACAATATACAAAACCACATAAAGTAACATGAAATTCCGTTTTGATAGAAAACTTAAAACCATTAAAAAAATCTCTTTCTTTTCAATCAAACTTGTAAAAGATCCCTGGTGATCTCGTCAATGAGTCCATTAAGCACGTGCTTTTCCACATCCCTTATGACATCGTCTTTTTCAAGCAATGCAAACATCATGTCGTTCCAACCCAAGTCCCACATACAATTCACGTCAGGAACACTATGGTAGACATCAATCTCTAGCATTTTAGGCAGGTAGTCTTCAACATCACATTTAGGATTCCCATTCCTTCCGTACAATTTCAATGTCTCAAAGTCTTTATTCAACTGCTTAACCAATTTGTCCAATGATGTTACCTTTGTGGAATGGATTGATATCTTCATGCAAGGATGAACGATGAACTCTTGCCTTCTACCTTTCCGTTTCATCACTTCGTAACCGCAGTCTAATATGAGCTTGCTTTCTTCATCTTGACAATTGTAACTGCTGGCGTGAAGAATGTTGAAAGGAATATTTAGTTTGAAAAGGGCTTCTGCAGTGTTGAGGAATAGTTCACTTGTTATCAGTATCTGCTTTAGGCAGTTTTCACTTTCAGTTAATGGCTCTTGCATTCCTAATTTGGGAATTTTCTGGTGTTCCAGTTGTGAGGGGTAAGAGATGTCTGTGCTGTCTTCAGTGGTTCCTGCAACATTTAACATTGAAATTTAAATACAAAATTCATTATTTATTCACGTATTAGTTGCCATCTTCATAGTATATATGTAATTTTGTGTTGCCGATTGCCATAATTGTTGATGGAATAAGGATATATGATGATTTTGAAAGTTGGCATGTTGTGCATGGCTTGAAAATTATAATACTTTTGTAGGCTTAATGTACTAATGCAATGAAAATGGTGGTTCTCTTCCCCCCCTCCCTTTTTTGTATTCTTGTTTTGTGGTGGAGTGGGGTTTGACAAAGTGGAGGCATAATGATTTATGTTGGTCTGAGAGGGAAAAGATTTATTGGAATTACATGCAGTAAACATTGTACCAGAGAATGAACAATAAGCCATTGACGTGGTTAGGGGTGACCAACTTGGTGCTAATTCTTGCTCTGCTTTTTGGTAGTAAGGGAGAGTAAAATTTTCTACTTCTGGAAGGTGGATACTTAAATTGCAAATGTTAGGTTGTACTTACCAGTAAGTACATTTGACGTAAATTTGCTAGCCTTGAGTTCTTCATCTCCGTCAAAAATAGGTGCTTGATGTTGCTGATCATTACTAATTGTTGAGACCATGTTTTGACTCTGCATGACATTCAAAGTTTATGTAAGCTCCCTACCGAATTTCAAAGATAACAAGTTTTGTGGACAAAGAAGTACGTTGTAATTTGAATGATATATAGATTTGTGGTTTACGCAAAAATAAAGAACAACACTTACACCATCAGGTGGAGGCACAATTGGTTCTTTTAGGCTTTGGAATCTGTCACCTGGAGAACTGTACAAAGGAGAAGCCTGTTCTTCTTCTTTTGTTAGTTGTGCTACATTCAATGGATGGATGCTTGACACTGATTTGTTGGATTTGACGATGTGTGATACTGCTTCTTTAGACCTGTTGCCTCTTACTTGTTCTGCTCCTTTGTAACCACTGAATTTTTCATTCCTTTTTGGTTTCACATCCTGCAAATTCGAGCTCTGATGTTTTAATGGCCTTGCAAAGTTCTGCAGTGTTCCATTTCTTCTGGTTACTACTTCATCAATCTTTCGAGGGGACTCACTTTTACGTGCTCTTGTATTTTTTGTCTTATGCATGGCTGGTAGATGAACAGCTTTCTCCTCCATAACGGATGGAATACGAGCTTTTTCTCTTCCTGGTTCAGATTCTGGGGCTCGTGGAGAACAATTTTGATCTGAGCTCCTATTCACTAAAGCTTTCATGTGGAAGGTTAAATCAGTAGAACTATTGCCCATGAATAAATCTTCATGGTTTCTTCCATTTGGAAATCCTTCTGATTGTGTTGCATCAGTACCTTCTGAAGAACTTTTCTTACTTAGTGCAGCTTGGTTCATACGCGGATGCTTCTTTTGCATATTTATTGTTTCATGCAGGGGTTTTGATGAACTCTTAAATGTCATTTCACTTCCTCTTTGTTTACTCATCTGCAACTTCTGTTTTGCACTCTGCTGCTCCCACTCTTTTCCCTGATTCTTCTGTTCCTGTTGCTCAGGTTTCTGGAGAATATATGGTTGTTGTAATCCAAGGTTCTGAGACTTTTCTTGATTGTTTGGCAGAAGCATGTTTGCATATCTCTTTTCTGTTTGAAGAGTGCTGTCTTTGTACCCTGTTTTTCCTTGCAGAATCACTGTAGCTTCTGATCTTTTATTTGCCTGTGCATCCATCTGGTGTGGTTCTTCCCTTGAAATTAATTCCATGGTGTTGCCCATTCCTGTGCTGCTCTGTCCCCTGTGCTTTGTATCATCATGTTTTCTTTCTTTGTCCTGAATATACTTTTGACTACCAGTATTCTGATATAACTGGGCCATATTGCTTTGCTGCTTTTCAACTTTGGTGGTGGCCTTCTCTGAGCTTGTCCCTAAATGAATTTCTTCCAAATCCTTTCGAGGTGGTTTTCCATTATTAATAACTGCCTCAAAACTGGCACTACGTGTATGCAGGCTTTTCCCTGCTTGCGGTGCAAATGCAGCATCCTGAATGACATGATTCCTTTTAGCTTCTATCACTTTTTGCCTTTTGGGGCGCTCATAATTCATGGTTTCTTTAGTCTTCAGTACAGCATTCTTGGTGCTTCCCTGTGCCATATGCTGTGAGGGCATCCCTTCTATTTTTTGCTTGGGAGTCGAATCTTTCTGTCTGGTGGACTTCGTATCTACTTTTTGTGGAACGTCATCCAGTCCCATTAGTTTTGCAATAACATTTGAAATCCTCCCCTTTTCTGGTTTGGATTGAGATGAACTAGAGTGATTCTTCTGTTCTGAGAATGCAGCAGGAGTCTTGATATTGGGGCCATAGCTAGCTGATTGCTTGTGGGAAACTGATTTTGAACTAATTAGTGCTTGGTTTTCATGGTTGTATTTAGTAGCTTCTGCACGGTAAGTCAGAGCTGTCAGCCTTTGCTTGAGATCATTCCTTTCAACTTGTTGGATATTATGAGAACGTCTTGAGGGCTTGTCAAAGGAAAACCTTGGTATGGCAAGTTGCTTCTGCTCGGGCATTGGGACTGTATTCTCTTCGTTGTCTTCATCATCCTCTAGTAATACAATCCGATTTTTCCTCTGTGGGCTGACCATGTAGTCTGATGCCTCTTGCAAGTTTACAAGCATCCGCAGAGACTCTTCCAAATCCATGGCCCCTTTTAACAGTTCCTTCCCAATTTCTATCGAATATCCATCAAAGTTAAGGCCATTAGAGCATGCTCTCAGAATCTGGTTTAGCTTCTGTGCCCCTTTTGATATTTCATTAATATGGAGGTGAGAGAGAGCGGGGAAGGGATTACTTGAAGACCTCTGCCTATCTGTTCTGCTTCTCTCCATCTTGCCAAAGTCCATGGATGTCCTGCCAATTTGGTGCAGGAAACCCAACATTGAATTTTTGCCAGCGGAATCTGTTCTTATTAGCTTTCCTCCATTTTCAATGGCAAAAGCCAGAGCCATGGATAGATTTCCTATTTGTTCTGAGTTCCGACCACCTGCATAAGGAACAACCTGTCTTGAAGCTTCTTCAATGATGGATGGTCTACTGCTTTTACTAGACCTATTCTGTACATTTGTAGTTCTGGAACCAATCTGCAGGAAATTAAGCAATTGACTCAAGCAAGTTCCTGCCATCTGCTTCAACTATTAAAAAAGATTGCAACAAAGTTAGGTAGCTTACAGGTTCATGGGATTTTATGTTCCTGGATCCCTTATGAGTTTGCTTTGAGTAAGCATAAGCATCTGTACATACACAAGATAGAGCAATACAGGATGTAATTATATCTCTTGACTGGTTGTTAACTCAAGGTTATATTGGTTAGTATGTTTATCTCATCTAGTCCTTGATCACTTTTACAGTTTTTAAACTCTAAACAGCATTGGGTTGCTCACTATGAGCAATTGGGGATATTAATAGTAGAAAGCCACTCTTGTTTTTTTCGATGTTGGATTATCCGTCGTATTTCCTCTTGCCCATTGAAACTTTAACATCTCTGTAGTGCATATGTGCACTCAAGTATACCTTTACACTGAAGTCAGTTCAAGGAAGAGAAAAAAATCACACCCCCCCACCCCATTTTCTCTCTCTTTTCCTCTTCTTAGACAAATATATCTCCAGTATTTTCCTTTTGCTTTTAAAATTTTCCTATTTTACATATTAATTTATTGGTCTGGGAGTGCAATGACATGAGAAACTGGAAGGCAGGGCTCGAGAAGTTTTCATATTATGGTCATGAGCTATGTATATTGAATGAACAGCCTAGCAGTGTCAAGTGTAAACTACCTAATGGCAGTTAGAAAATCAATTCAGTTTTCCTTTGATATTTGTGAGTATAGTTTGCATCTGGTTTTGTCAAAATCCCTCTGTAATTGAACATAATGTAAAATTACGGAAGATAGATGTATTTAATAGCATTGTTAACTCTCTCTTTTTCCTTTTTTTTTTTCTTTTTTTCTTTTTTTTTTTTTTTTTTTTTTTTTTTTGGCTTTTGGCTTAGGAAGTATATGGTTAACTTAGTGGTACTCAATGGGCAATGGCTGACTCCGCTGTATATCGAAATATTTTTATCTTTAATTTTTTTTTTTAAATTGAATTATCAGCCAGTAGATGATCTTTCATGGTCTGATGTATAAGTTTTTTAGGAAGCAAGTTAAGTTCAGTGTTTTCTTCTTCTTCTTTATTATTATTTTTTAATATTCTTTTGCTAAGCAACTTGATAGTGCTTTCACTGTTTCACATATGAACCCCTTTTTCTTTTCAAGAAAGACACGTGACAAAGTTCTTTGCTTCTTTCTCCTACCTAATATTGTTTTTCAGCTTCCAAATGATACTTCCAGACTTTTTTGGTGTTGCTTGAGCTTATTGAATTAGAATCCTAACTCAGTAAAATAGTTCAGGATAAAATCTGAACCATGCTTCAATTTGAAGCAACTCAAATGGCCCAACAGCAAAAATTAGGCAGAAGTCATTCTTTCTTGGAGATGACTATGCATGCAGAAGCAAATGTTAATTTTGTACCTTGAAGGTCTTGTTTCATGCTCTTTGCTTGTGTGTAACAATTTAAATGCCTAATGACTTCACACAATTAATGATTATATGATTCCAATGCAAATACTTGATAGATACTTACCTATAGCCATTGAGTTTGAACGGTTTGAGCTTTTAGACGCAGCTACTCGTTCCTTACGTAACCGGAGATCATCCAACAGCTTCTGCGCAAAATCCGATCTCTTCGCCATGTTGTGCTTGCAAGAGGGTGTCTCAATCTTGAGCTCTGGTGGAAAGAAAATGGCAGAATGTCTTTACATTGTATATGGGCTATATTTCTTTTACAGGCAAGAGAGGAATGAATGTTATGTTTCTTGAGGAATGTTATGTTTCTTTTCTAGTTGGTGGGGTTCTTTCAGAGTTGGGTGAGGTGGGAAGTCCAGTCCAAAGCAATCTAATTGAGTTTTGAAAATTTATCCTCAATGGTTGACGTGAACGTTAGATCTCACACCCTCTTTCTGACGTTTGTGTGTGCTAGCTTTTATTCTAATCCAAGCAATGCTAGAGGTTTCAAACGTCTTCTATTTCAAGCTTCTTCACGAGGAACTTTCTTCCTTTTCTTTTCTTTTTCTTTTTTTTCCTTTCTTTTTTTCTTTCTATATTTTATGTTCACTTTTTGCTACATATCCTTGAAAGGGTCTTCACATTTTGTGCTTCACGACATATTTCTTGATGACACAAGGAAGGTGAGGAAATGGTAGAAATATAGCAAAATGACATTTGAGCATGGTGTACCCATTTACCTGGTGCTGTAATCTTTGTACACATGCCACACTTGATGTAGCTGCCATCTACAGTCATATAGAGTCGATGGAGTGTCTTCGAAACTTTGTGTGTCAGGGAATCATCTTACGAGCGATGTGGACTCTCCGTGAGAGTGAGAGAGAGAGAGAGAGAGAGAGACAATTTCTTTTACCTAAATGAATCAAATGTAATTACCAATCTATAGGAACTTTTCTCTCTAAATCTTAGTACCAAGATATAGGTAATTGAAGAGCTACCTTCTTTCCTAAACTACAAATGCATTGAATGATCACCAAAACATAACCATCTTCCATTGGGACTTGATCAGCCTTGCTGGGAAAGCCCATGACAAGGCACAACCAATACATGAATTTCTGAAGGCTCCCTTTCATGATTCATGAACCGCTACATTTGCTTCTGTACTTACCCAATTTAAAATTACAGCTTCCTAAAGTAACCCGACAATTCCTTAACATCGTCTATTAATATTGGAGATAACTCCCAGCATGGACATTGCATGTGCTTGATTAATAAATCCATGCACACTTGCATCTCCTTAATTCAGCTTCAATAACTACTTCTTGAACCCCTTGTTTGCTTGGCCAAATTGACTACCCAACAAATCCCCAACGCTTCTACAACTTCCAATATACAAGCCTGGATGATCCTTATGCATGTTTCAACTATCTGACACTCCCAAGCTACCATAGCACTCTCAAACATTTTAACCACCATGTGTGGATGTCTTTCAGTGAGACCTGACAATTGCTGATGGCAACTTGGCTTCTTAGCTTCTATTATCTATATCTATAAACAATCCAACGCAATTGAAGCACACAAAGAAAACTCTCCTCAAGTGCATTTTATGACTTTCTTGCATTTTTAATTTCCAAAATTTGCCCCCACAATGCCTTTCCACTTTGATCTAATCTCATACATAGGTTGCTTCAGTATGTTGGCTTCATTTCACAGGAAACCGGCCTTTGTTATTGCTAACCCAAATCAGCTTATCAGGCCTGCGCAACAATGGTAATTAGGATTCATTTGATGGATTCACAAGTTTCCTTGTCAAACAAATTATTTAGTTTCTTTACATCATAACTTAGACCATGTGACGTTAAGAGCCTTATAATTCAACGGACACTTTATAGAATTTTCAATCGAGTCGCCTCAAATACCCTCTCTCAAACTATCAAATTATTAAAAAAAAACCTCTGACCATGTGACATAAGCAGATTTGCCAGCACCACTAGCGTCTTTTGCCTTTCTTCCATCTCTCACAAATCACAATAGAGCAGGTCCCTTTGTTACTCATTTCACTAGTGCTTTCTTTGATTCTCTCTCACTTTCCACACCCATTTGGCCATTTTTAGCCTTAACTTTCAACCTCTATACACAAACTGTCTCTGTTGGATGTCAACACAATTTTCGCCAGCACCGCTTTGTTAAGGTCCTCGAATCTTTTTAACTCAAGTCCACCAAGTTTTTCAGGCTAGCAAATAGAGTCCCAAAGACCAATAGTTCCCAAACTTCCCATATAGTTGTCACTTTTCATAGCTTCCACCACAATCTCCTCACGAATCACGACGATGGCATCAAGCTTTTCACAAAGCTGATCAGGGAAGTAGGAAAGTTGACATGGTACCGTGTTCATTATATAGATATATTTATTATTTAATTTACGGTTAATTAATGCAAATAAAAAAATTAGCTAAGTAATTGATTACACATCGATACTCTAGTGTAGCTCATCGTATCATGTACACAAGAGTCAGCACAAATCTTTCTAAGATGTATCAATCATTCATCAATCATGTGTTACAATTGATGATTTTGAACCTTTTAATTACACACAGATTAATGTAGCTCATCATATCAGTGCGCTTACCAGAGTGGGCCATGGGACACCGCACTTAGTTAACGGGTGACTTTATAACAATTATTAATAAATTACTTTTAAAAAATTTTGACATTATTATTATTGAAAATATAAAAATAATAATTATTTTTTTTGTCATATTAACAGATGTGCTTAAAACAATTGTTAATAAACATTAAACTATAATAGGAAAGTTTTGACGTCACTTTTATGAAAAATAAAAAAGCTATCAACAACATTTATTATTTTATCATTATTCTAATAAAATGTTTCTAAAAAGGGAAATGCTAAGTTTTAATACCACTTGATGGTGTAAGAAATCAGTTGGTTGAACACTTCGGCTTCGGTGGACTGCAACGCTAGCGGCGGCCTACAAAAAGAGAAAGCAGTCAAAGGGTGACCGGGTTGAGCCGGCCAAACACCCTCCGATGGTGAAGTGAGTTTTCTGGTCCTCTAATGGAGTTTCAACTTTACTTAATGTAATCTCAGGAAATTCATACCTTTGCATGATGAAGACCAGGCCTTATATACCACACTCTAGGGCGGTTATTAATTCAATAACTTCCCCCAGAATCTTGGAATTCGGACATAACCTCCTCAACGGCTACGAGAATCGTAACCGCCAATGGAAGTTACATCAAGTTGGAGGGATTGGCGGCGATGAATGCGGGTTAATGAACCGCTACGAAGTTCACCCAGTGTTGGCGTAGTCGTCCATGTGCTTTGCGCATGGACGATACTTTGTTCTGTAGTCGTATCGTCGTCCATGCACCTTGTGCATGGACGATTCCCTCGATCTGATTCCCCGGAGTGATCAATTGCCCAACATCCTATGGACGAGATATAGGGACGAATCGAAGATGGCCTGATGTTTGGCTAACCGCAACTCTCTGGACGACCGGTCTGGACGAACCATAGATGTGTGTTTTGCTATCCCATCACCACTTTTATGGGAAATGAAAAAAATTGTCAAAATATTAATTACTTTTTTTTTCATTTTTCATAAATTTTTTCTTTAAATGAATTATTAATCAGTGCCATAAGAATACTAGTTAGCATGTTCCTTCTAAAAATAACTTCTAAACCAATGTCTTTAAGGTGGTAGTTAACATTTTTGTTCTTTTTTTTTTTTTCTCGTAAAAAGAAGTTCCAAAAATATTTACTAAATATCTTTATGTCATCCGTCATCTTTTTCCGTTGAAAATCATGATTTTAATTCTTTTAAATTTAATTTAAAATTAAAAACTATTTATTCAGTTTTTGCAAGTGATAGGGCAGACTCAACATAATTTATAGGGAATTGGGGAATTGTGCTTCGCAGAAAGGACAGCCTGCATGCAATTAACTCATGCACAATGAAAATGTTTACAAATAGAGCTCGATAAATTTGAGTCAGCGTCTGGTGAGTATGGCTAGTTATGATTTTAGTAGGCTGAATTCTCTCAGAGCAGGCTGGTTATGACTTGCATCACGAACTATTAAAAGCATGAATTAATGAATTATAAATGTGAAAGAAAATTAATTAGTAGTGATGGTGGAGAAGAAATCAGCGGCGGCCTACAAAAAGAGAAAAGTGTCAAAGGGTGACCGGGTTGAGCCGGCCAAACACCCTCCGATGGTGAAGTGAGTTTTTTTGGTCTTTTAATGGAGTTTCAACTTTACTTAATGTAATCTCAGGAAATCCGTACCTTTGCATGATGAAGACCAGGCCTTATATACCATACTCTAGGGCGGTTATTAGTTCAATAACTTCCCCCAGAATCTTGAAATTCGGACATAACCTCCTCAACGGTTACGAGAATCGTAACCGCCATTGGAAGTTACATCAAGTTGGAGGGATTGGCGGCGATGAATGCGGGTTAATGAACCGTTACGAAGTTTGCCAAGTGTTGGCGTAGTCGTCCATGTGCTTTGCGCATGGACGATACTTTGTTCTGTAGTCGTATGGTCGTCCATGCACCTTGTGCATGGACGATTCTCACGATCTGATTCCCTGGAGTGATCAATTGCCCAACATCCTATGGACGAGATATCGGGACGAATCGAAGATGGCCTGATGTTTGGCTAACCGCAACTCTCTGGACGACCGGTCTGGACGAACCATAGATGTGTGTTTTGCTACCCCATCAATTAGTATTGTAAGGTAAAAATTTGTTCCACCTCACATCTAATTGTGTCCTGACCGCGGTGCCAGACGTGGTGCGGTTTTGCCTTCGCCCCGAGTGCAAGACTCAAGAGGCCACGAGCTTGCTACTTGCGCAAGGCACCGAACTTTGGCTCGAATCCCACATCGGCTAGAAGAGTGTCCCACTAATACTTTATATGCCTCTGGGACTTGCATGAGTGTACCACTACTCACATGTGAGTAGTGGTACCCTCATGCAAGTCCCAGAGGCATATAAAGCATGAGGGGGGCGCTCTTCTAACCGATGTGGGATTACAAGTACAAGGAGACTCGCCCTTGCTTGGTCCTGCACTCGGGGCGAAGGCAAAAACCGCACCGCGCCTGGCTCCGCGGTAGGACAATAATTAGATGGGGGAGAGATCCTTAGGGATTTTCTTACCTTACAAGTACGACTTAGAGTATCTCTAACAACTTATTTAAATTTTTGTATTGTTTGGACAGTGAACAGTGACATTTAATTTTTACCTACTTACTTTTTTAAATACACTTTTTAACAAATTTTATATCATTTTTTTCATCTTGTTTAAATATTATTTATTTATTCATTCTTTATTCTATTTTTAATCATCATTTATTCTTCATATGTTCGTTCTCAACAATTATATTTTTCAATGAGAAATGTTATATTCACAACATTTTTCGTGATACTTTCACAAAAATCACAACAAAATTTTATGTGGAAAGTTGTTACTAGTTCTAATTTAAATCTACCATTGAAATTATTTTTTTACTCACCAATATTAACTAATAACAATTTGTTACTTAAAATTTATTGTGAAAATATTGTGATAACATTTCTTAATTGTCATTTCTTATTCTTTATATTATTTTTCCTTTCAATTTCATCCATAAGTTTTCTTTTCTCTCTTGTTTTTTCTCCACCACACACGTATACCCACTCTAACTCCCTTCTTTTTCTTTTTCTACTTGATTCCAGATCTCTCTCTCTCTCTCTCTCTCTCTCCTTTTTCTTTTTCTACTTGATTCTAGAACATTCTCTAGCTCTCTATGTGATAAGAAACAGAGAAAGAACAAGCAAGAGATATCTTGCTTGCTCCATCGTTGATCGAAGGACACAAGTAGGTGCAGAATCTTGCTTGCTCCACCGTTGCTAGCTCTCTGTCTTTTTTTTTTTTTTCCTTTTTTTTTTCTATTATTGTTATGATTTGATTAATTTTAAGATTGTGTTTTTGAGTTTGTATTTTGATTATGCTTGAGTTTAGAGATGTTTAAGAGAAAGGATTGTTGTGTTTGTAGCTGTTGTGAGAGGAGAGAGAAAGAATTGTTTTTTATTGAGTTGTATGATTTTTATAAGTAGAAAAATTCATTTGGAGTTGCTACAGTGTTTTCTATATCTAGAGAAGCACTATAGCAACTTCAAAAAAAATTTGGAAAAGTTTTGCATTTGGAGAATCTGTTGGAGATGATTTTTGGGGTTTGTTCTCCAAAAAATAGATTTAGCTAATCTATTGGAGATGCTCTTACTTTGCAAATGTACAATCGGACCTAAAATAATAAATTTCTTAAAAATTGTACATGAACTAAAAAAAGATGAATAAGCTTACAAAATTATCTACGAAACGATCTTAAGTAAGCAATAAACTAGAGAGTAAAGGAGGGACTCAAATCATGCTTCTCCTTGTAAATGATAGTAAGCAATACTACTAAACTATAAAACTCTTAACATAATTATTGATAAGTTAAGAATTGTTATCGAAGGAGACGCAGTGAATGTATCAGTCTGAATGAATTAAAAAGTATATATTAACGATTTTTAAAAATATATATTTATTGACTTTTTTTAGGCAAATAATAAATTGATTGAAAAGGCATCCTAGTGAACAGAATTAAAAAGGAGAAAGTGTAAAGAAAATACTAGTGCAAAAGTAACGAAGTTTCTTGTTACAACTAAATACAATGGATTTGGAAAAGCTCGAGATGATAGAATTGGCTTACAAGCTCTTTAGTAAGATATTTTTTTTTTAATTAGAAATTAATTTAATCCCTTAACTTTTACTTCAATTGTCAAATTAATTCTTAAAGTTTAATTTTTATTAACTTGGTCATTCACTTTGTAAAAATGAGCTAATCTAATTCCAATAGAAACAATGAGATAATCATTTTTCAAATCCCCCCCTAATTCCTATTAAACCATGAATATGACCTGACGCGTGTGAACACGTGTCCATATCATATCGGGTCTAATAGAGTGGTCTCAAACTTAACCTATAAATTACAATCCTCTCATGACGTTAAATCGGTTGAAGCCACCATCATAACCCCTCCCACCAATGTCTAAACGGATGAAAACGATTGGAACCACCCACACCTCAAAAATTAACTTATCAAGTGATTTCAATTGACATTTTGACACCATCAAAGGGTGGTAGCCTAATGGTGGGGTAGGAGTCTCTTGAACTATCACCCTTGCGAGTCTGAGAGTTGTGATTTGAGTTGCAACACTTTAGTTTAAAATGTTGTGTCACATGGATAGCCCCAATCAGCTTTGATGGTACCACACCATAGAATTCGGGTTTAAGTGGGCCGTATAAGTCCTTTTTTCATTCATAAAAAAATAAAAATAAAAAAAAAATAAAAAATTGACATTTTGACATTTTCAATTTAGGTTTAACCTGAATCCGACTAACCCATAAACACCTATACAAGTACCCGAGTGGCCAAACAGGTTGGATATATTATATGAGAAATGATATGTTCACAACATTTTTACAACAAATCCTAAGTAGCATGTTGTTACTGGTTGTTATTATTGGGGTAAAAAAGTAATATTAATGTTAGGTTCAAATTTGAACCAATAACAACTAAACACCTATGATTTATTGTAAAAATGTTGTGAACGTAACATCTCTATATATGTAGTATATACCATATACCTTGATATTTTTCGTCGGTGACTCACATGGACCACTAGCATTTAAACACGTGTGAGGGCTAAAAATATCTCACCCCAACCAAAATTTATCGAGAACCTTCTCTCCCTCTTATAAGAGCCGTCGATGCCTTACCCTAATCTTGCACCCTAAAATCACTACTCCTTTTTCATCTCTCAAATCCAATCGTCTATAAGTTTTTCATCAAGCCATCAAAACCGTCAGATAAACCAAAGATTCCACCATATAAACTTTCGTTCTCACCTCACCCGCCTCATCCTTCATTCCCGCTATTATTCTCTCTCCCATAAGAAACGTTTCTCTCGGATCTGTTCCTCCCTATTTCTTCAAATCCAAATTCCTCAGATTAGACCAGGCCGTTTCTTCTTCTACGTTTCGATTATGGCCTTTTTCCGTTTCGATCACCGTTCTCCAATATCAGATTCCACTATTCAAACGTTTCGATTACCGTTTCTTATTCGCTTTAGATCCACAGATTTCGGATGACCGAAAATCTTTATGTGAAGGCATGTTTGGTAGATCTGCTTCTTTGAATCTTGAATCAACGCAACTCTTGTTTTTCCATTCAGTTCGTCCCGACCGTTGCGAATCTCAATCTCAACGATTCAATTTCGATGAATAGCATATAAATTTCCTGACCAGAGGTACGTAATCAAAGATTCGAAATCCTGTATTCTATAATTCTTTATTGACCCGGTTTCATTGATTACTTACACTCAATTATTTTGAATTTGATAAACATTCAGTATTTTCAAGAAATGGTGACATGGCTGAGGAACTTTGATTATAACACAAGGATTTTACTTTCGGGACCAATTCAATACGATGAATAGCATATGGATTTCTTCACCAGAGGTTCGTAATCAAAAGAATCGAAATCCTGTATTCTATAATTTATATCTCGATCTGGTTTTCTTGGATTACTTATGCTCAATGTTTTTGAATTTGATAAACTTTCAGTATTTTCAAGAAATGGTGACGTGCCCGAGGATCAGATCGCTGGCGATGGATTTTGATTGCCGCACAAGAGATTTACTTGCGGGGACCGTTGATTGTGAAGATAAAATGATAGACAGGCTGGTTGGTTTGAATAAGCTTATGAGAGAAGTTTGGCTAATATCATATATGTTGTGTTATTATATCAATCAATCAATGATTCTGATGGAGAGAAGCGACAGAGGTATAATATAATATATGTGTTGTTATCAATCGACCTTTGCCATGACGGGTGCGCTTGCATGGCAGGTCAAAACCACACTTAATAAAATCTTCTATTTTTTGGGTTTTGGGGGGAGACGGCCCGGCCTTTTTTTCCATTTTGGGCTTTTGGGCCGGGCTCCTCCCTTGCGTGCGTGTTTCTCTTTTTTTTTTTTTTTTTTTTAATCTCTCTCTCTCAAAAGTCAAAAGACTCAAAACCTTTTAGTTTTGCCCAACACGCAAAAAACTGGTATACATTACCCCATACAGACAAGCGTGGCCAGAATAGCTGCTCCTTGTGCTGCCCATCCAAAAAGTTCATTAACACAACAGGTAAATCGCAAATTTGCAATATTTAATTTCCAATCTATTACAATTTACAGCCCAATTATTTAAGCAAGCATTGCCCTTTAAATTTATTTATTTATTTTATATACAATTACAATTCATTTAACAAGCTTAATAATTTTGAGCATATTATCAGCATGAAAGAACACATAAATTTTCAACTACAATATGCCCCACAACGTGCTTCATTCCTATTTTAAAAAATAAGGATATGCTATTCCTTTTATTTATAATCGCGGATCCAAATGGAGGTGGCATGCATAGATAGATATAATAAATAATGAGTAATGCTATTTTACAATATTTTTATAAATTATTGACGTGCTAAATTTTTATTAGTTCTAATATGGGTTCACTACTAACATTAAATGTTTATCAATAATTATTTAAAAATTACTAAAGTCATGTCAACAATTTGTAAAAATGTTGTAAAATAGTTTGTGTTGGTAGCATTATTCATAAATAATATCAGCAACTAAGCAAATGAGTTGGTACTTGCATTTTTATTTACCAAATGTTAGCACGATGCCACAAGCTATTACTCTCCCATAATTTTCATTCTACCACACAATAACAATTGGTTACTTACAATTGCATATGAATGGGGAGGAATCATATTTCGGACTGGAATTATTCAATGCCTTAGTGCGCTGGTCATTTATTTTTGTATAAGTTGTGTTTGGACTTAATGCTTTATGTTCCTCATTTAGGATTCGAGTGTTCAGTACAGTTTGTACTCAACTTCTGTATCTGTTTATCAATTGTGGGGTGTAAAGCTTTGTATTATATAATGTAACCGTATAAAGCGGCGTGCTCTCAAGTTGCTTAACCAGAATCACAGCTGTTCAAGTTCTGGGCCTAGTTGTGGATTCTCCATATGTATGGCTGATCAATTCTATGACTTGCAGAAATCTGCTGTTTTGACTCCTAACTTGCCCAGACGTGTTATGCTAGCTATAACAGCGAAGGTAATTTCAAGACAAGTGATGCATGTTAATGCTTTTTTAGCAAAATCTTTATAATTTTATTCCTTCGTTTGCCAATGGGTTATTATGATGTGTCCTGTGCTGCACTTATTCTTCTTGTGTCTTAAAGAATTTTCAACTTTCATAGCTATTTTTTGTGGCTTTGATGTATTTTGATAAGTCATTGTCTGGAAAACTTCAAGTTGATGATTGTCTTCTATGATTACCTTTTTTTTTCTTGGCTTATTAGTCGTTTCAGTGATTATTTGCAGTAGCAGAATTGATGAATTCATTTGTGCCTGTCTTTTTTGCACTTTTCTTTTAGCTTAATTGCATTAAATATGTTTCTTCTCTCCATAATAATGAGCTATAGGACAGTATAGCTCAACTGGCACTTTCTTCTCCCCGTAATAATGGGATTGAGGGTGAGTTTGGGAGTTCAACTATTCAAAGCCCTATTGGGTGCATATGTAGTTTACCAATAAAAAATTATTTCGCTTAGGTATGAACTTGTCCTTTCAATGGTTTCGATTGTGTAGAGTGCCACCGTTTGATTTTAGGGCACTCCTTTTGTTTTTCCCAGTGTTATTTTTGTTCATCTTTTTCTGTTTTCCATTTTGTGAGATCTCTGGTTGCTGCTGGGCAGTGAAGGCTTTTTTGTTTTGTGGTAGAGCTTGGCGGACATCTGTTTCTGTTTTCTAATTATCGTATCATTACACTGGATGCAGGGAGTATATCTCTTGAGACAGCTCGTATTGTGGTGTATTCTGGTCAGTTCTGCTGTGGAGTGCCTCTTTGTACTTGTGTTGGGGCTGAAGTCTTTGTTGATGTAGATTTTCTCTTTGAAATTCCTCAAGGCGTTTCTTTGTTGTGAAACAAATGGCTTCAGCTTCCAGAATTGTGATGCCTTTTCAAAGTTGCTCTAGTTCACGAACCAGGATAAAGATAACCGTTTGTTATTCTAATGTCATGTCATTTAGCTCGACACTTTTGCCGGTATTTTCTAGCTTCCTGTAATATGTTACTTTATTTGTCATTGCTTGGATGTTAAAAAGTAGATGTCTCTCTACCCATCATATTTTGGGTTGTTGTTATTGTTATTTTGCGTTGCTGCCTCAAATTACATTAAACTCCTTTGTTGACAGATTTTTTGGTGCGGTTTTAATAAGATTATTAGTTTAATAAAGTTGATATCTTCTTGTTGTGCATTTTGGGGTGAATATAGTGAGCTTTCATTTAATAAATTTATATGTTCTTACTTATATGACTGCCATTGCTATAATTATCAAGGGTCCATACTTCGTTTTTGAGGATTATGATTTGGAGAAGTCGGGCATAAATTTTGTAAATGTTGATCATCATCAGGTCAGTATTGTAATTCCATGTTCCACCTAGGATTTGAAGATTATTGAGACTGATACTGAAGACTTTGTGCGAGACCTCAAGGATTGCGTCTACTGGACTTTGTTGATTTAAAATTGTACATCGAATACCCAATACCTTATTCCTACAAGGTTGGTTATTCTTCTTGGTAAAATGCAATGCCCAATTCAAGTCAGAAACTCAAGGCAAAATGCAATTCATGATTCAGTGATATCCCTTTGTGGTTTCTATTTCATTTCATAAGGTCAGTTATTCATGTGAATCTCCATCTTTAGTTTTGTTATATCTTACATTAGCCCTAACTCTTAGGGTATGTTTGGTAGACTGTAATAGGCATTGTAATGTAATAGTTATTCTTATGATTTTATTATTCTTTAGTTTGGTTATGTTTTTATTACAAGGAATAATCATTCCTTATGAATGTCTATTCTTCAAAATGAGGAATAACTATTCATCTATAAAAGGTTGTATTAGCTATTCCTTAGTAAGAGCAATAATTTCAAAACTTAATAAATTTCCAAATAAACAAACTTTCCATATACATCTAACAATTATAAAAATAAAAAATCATAAAAAATAACACATATCTCTCTTAAATTTAAAAATAACATTTTTTAAGGAGATATAATTGTATGAATAAGAAATTTCCTAAAATAAATGTTAAGTTTCATTCTAATATTATAACTCACAACCAAACTAATGAATAGGTTTAGTTATTACATTACAACACATTTTATTCCTAGTAATAAAGATTACAATTCCTATCGTAATCCTCATTCAGTGTACCAAACGTACCCTTAAAATCTAATTCAAATGGGAAAGTTATGGTTGGCCTGAGACATTTGCTTGATAATCTTGTTTTGTTGCAATTGGGGAAAGTTATTTTTGACGACATTGCTCTCCCAGGAAACTGTTGTGGGGGACTATGAACTGTAAAGGTCTGTGATGCTATTAACATATATATTGTATATGTGAATAATATCCTATATAAACCCTGACAATGCGTTGTAGATGGAAGATTGTTTTTTTCAATTTTTTACCCTTTTGCGATAGGCTGCAATTACTATTGTTGATATGCTCTCTTAATATTTTGTGTATGGCGGTCCATTGATGGTAGTTTAGTTGATTTCTTTTTCTAGGTTGCATATCT
The DNA here is from genome assembly GCA_019022515.1 of Quercus aquifolioides. Classification (NCBI taxonomy): domain Eukaryota; kingdom Viridiplantae; phylum Streptophyta; class Magnoliopsida; order Fagales; family Fagaceae; genus Quercus; species Quercus aquifolioides. The sequence goes on along the minus strand of CM032327.1, from coordinate 98,269,586 downwards.
AAAGACCCCAAACCGAAGGATTAACCGAGATTTCTTTTTCTAGGTTGCATATCTAAATGTTACCGCATTAGGCAAAGCTTATTGCAGTGTAATTGTGTTGTTATTGGGTTCTACCTGTACTTTTTTTTGGTTGAGAAACTGGTTCTACCTGTACATGGATCTATAAGCTCAAAGTGGTGAGAGCGCTCAAACTATGTGGTTTGGGAGGTTGGTGGTTCAAGTCCACCTGGATCCTCTATTTTAGAGTTGGATATTTGGACAAATTTAAATACACTTTCTAAGTGTATAAATTCTCCAATTAAATTTAAACATCCGAATTTTCTTTAGAAAATATAATACTGTTTATGTTGTATTAATCAATGGAGATGTGTGTAAATTTAACTAGGAACTTAATTTACTGCATTTGAGGATTTGTACTTAATTTTCGCCCTAGATGTATTTGTGGTGGAGACATTAGTAATAACACTTAAAATATCTTCAAGTGGGGAAAGCCATGAGGAATTACTGTTGAGCAAGGGTTTATTTCAGCTCTTGAGAAGAAAAAAAAAGGATTTAAATATTTAGGAGTTTATTTTTCAATTAATTGGTTTACATGATACAATTTAATTTGTAGTTCTTCATGCATGCTTGACATGAATATTTTCTAGGCACATCTCATGGTGTTAGATTGGTGCATTGGTGCACGATCTTTTGCCCTTGTTTAGCTCACAACTGGAAAACATAAATATTTTGCTTGGTTAATAATTCAGCTTTCAGTTGTATTTCGATCACACTGTAATTGAGAGATTTATAAAGCATCCACACTTCTAGTGTTGTTACCAAAATTGGTAGAAGTGTAAAACTTGTGGACAAGGTTGCCTCGTTTGCATACAGATGACCAGGCAACAGTTACACTAGGGAATGTACGCAACTAAGCTTAAACGTTTGAGATTTTCACAAATAAACTAATGCTAAAGTATTTGTGTTTAAAAAAATGTAGATATCAATGATATCAACTAGCAAATAAAATAATAAATAAACAAATTAGTACTCCAAAGATCAGTTGAAATAAACACCAACACTCGAACTCAATTGCACGACAAATAACCGAATGCGAAAGTATGTGTTAAAAATGGTAAATATCAAGGGAAATCAACTATCAAATGCAATAATAAAAAAAACAAAATTTAGGTAATATACGGGTGTTCCTAAATTTAGGTGTTTGGCTTGTGATTATCTTCATCTACTATGTCACTGAAGTCAAGATCAATCACGTCAAAATCGGAATCGGAAAAGAGCCAATCACTGGAGTCAAGATTAATCATGTCAAGATCGGAATCAGAAAGAAGCCAATCGTTGATTATGTCACCTGTCTCAGGCAAATAATCTCGTTGCTTTTGCTTACTACCAAAAGTGTCATCTTCATGCACTTCAGGCAGCGACGGCTTATACTCCATAGCATGAGTAGGCAGCTCATAGGAACTAGTGGCCGTTGGAGTCATCTTAGACAAATCATCTCGTTGCTCTTGCTTACTTCCAAGAGTGTTAATTTCATGCACTTCAAACAGCGAGTCATCCTTCCTAACATGAGTAGACTGCTTAGAAGAACTTGACATTGCAGTATGATTTAGAGTTGTCATTTTCATGTTGTAATTAACCGGAGATTGATTGGGGAAATAATTGGTGGATCCCCAAAAAGAGTTAAAATGTTGAGTTTGGAGAGGCTCATAATAAACATGTGCATGATTCAATGTTGTTGAGGTAGTAGCTTCAAGGTGATTTTTGTGCACATCTAATGAATTGGGTACAACTCTGGGCGAAGAATCAATCATGTTGTAATTAGATTGATTGGAGAAATTGCATGTGGATCCCAAAAGAGGCTCATGATAAGCATGTGAATGGTTCAATGTTGTTGAGGTAGTAGCTTGAAGATGATTTCCATGCACATCTAATGAATTAGGTACAACTCTGGGCGATGAATCAATCATGTTGTAATTAGATTGATTGGAGAAATTGCATGTGGATCCCAAAAGAGGCTCATGATAAGCATGTGAATGGTTCAATGTTGTTGAGGTAGTAGCTTGAAGATGATTTCCATGCACATCTAATGAATTGGGTACAACTCTGGGCGAAGAATCAATCATGTTGTGATAAGAGTGATTGTAGAAATTGTATGTGGATCCCAAGAAAGGGTTAGAACGTCGAATCTGGGGAGGCTTATGATAAACATGTGTATGGTTCAATGTTGTTGAGGTTGTAGCTTCAAGCTGATTTCCATGCACATCTAATGAATTGGGTATAATTCTAGGTGAAGAATCTTGATTGCTTACAGAAGGAGATGTCAATGAGTTTCTTTGATCAGATTGTGTGTTCTGTGTATTGTTGTCATCCTCATCCTTCTTGCTTGTAACCTTTTCATAAACCTTACATAGAACCCACTTGTCCAACTGCCAAAAGAACATAATATATAAAATAAATAAATAAACAGATAAATAAAAGGAAAAAAAAAAATTTGCAGCAACTAAGAAGACAAAGTCATTAAATCCGTACCTGCATTCCATTTCCAACACTAGTATTGTTTGGCAGAGCATTTGCTTCAATTTTTACTGTATATTCAATCATTTTCCATTTGGTTCTCTTTGACTTTTCACCTTTATGTGGGCCTTCATAGTAATCTAGTGATCTTCTCCATCCTGTATATTCATCGAATTGTCCGATTCTTATAGGTATGCCAGTTGGTTTCCAAGATCCATCACCAGCGGATCGATTTGGTCGAGATCCATTCGGGTACTTCCGGTCCCTTGAGGTGAAAAAGTACCACGCTTCCTCATTAATTAGCTTGTAGTTTCCTGATTTTTGTTCAATGAAAAGAAATTAATATGACTATTTTACTTATCATTAAGAGTCTATTTAAATACCATTTATTGTTGAAAACTAAAAATACTGTAGCAAAATAATTTTTAAATGTATGAATAGTACCATAGGACCCAGTTTTAAAGTTTTTTTTTTTCTTAATAAAGTATTTATGAGTTCCGTGAACAGTACATGGAACCCATTGAAAAATGCACCGCAAAAGCGCAAAGGCAGGCGCGTTTGTATCCAAACGGTCACTAAAATAACCGAAAGACTTAAAAAAAGAAAAGAAAAGAAAAGAAAACATTAAACTACTCTAAAGAGTTCTTGTATAGTAATAATAATAAATAAAAAAATCACATTATAACCAAGTCCAAAATTCACCCACTTAGAGATCAAATTATACAAAGTCGTGTAAAAATACATTATTATTACAATAATTATGTAAATTTACACTTAACACTATTAATTTTGTATTTATTTATTTATTTTTATGCATCTTGAGAATGAAAGAAAAAAGTGGATTGTGGTTGTTGTGTGTGAAGAAAGATAAATAATTAAAAAAAATTAAGAAAAATTAATATTTTAATGAAGTGAAGTATAATATAGATAATATGATTTGTGGTGTTTTGAAAAATAAGTATGTAAAATAGAAAAAATAAGTTCATATGTCAAACTTAAAATGGACAATGATTTTTACACGAACAAATACAAATGCTCAAAAGAGTGACATAGCTATAATTTTTATTTTATTTTACTTTTTTCAAAAATGTCAAACTAAGTGTGTGTGTATATATATGTATATAGTAAAAATTCACAAAATAACACACACTATATATGTATAATTTATAATTAACAAATGTCTTTAATATGATTTCTTATATTTCATGTATATAAGAAAATTCCATTAAGTTAGTTTTATATATTTCAAGAAAAAATATTCTCTTTCACTAAGTCATGCATAATTATTTTTTAAATTATTCTTAATACTAGTAGTAGAAAAATATAAAATGCATATAAATCAATTAGTTTCAGATGAACTAAATAATACCATGTTAATATAACCTACCCCAAACCTTGAACTATAAAATCGCAGCATATTTTTTCTTAAAAAATAATAATAATGCATTCTTGTATCCCAAACACTTCAAAAACAAAATAAAAAGAGATTATTTTTTAAAAGAAAAATAGTTTATAATAAAGATATTTTTTTAATATAATATTTTGGCAAAATCATTTTTTTTTTAAAGAACATATACTTTAAATGCTTTTAAAGTTAAAGAGCTAGCGATATATGTCAATTTTATTAGATGAGTACTTGTATAATTTCCTTTTAAAATATGAACGATCACTAAATAAAATTTACACATAATTTAACATTTTTAATAGTAAAATAGAGGGGCTTAAAGGATTTTGAAGGAAAACAAAAAAACAAAAATTTAAGTATCTAATAACATATTAATTTGTCGCTTAACTTTTCCTAAAATCTTATAGTTATTACAATCTGCAACTTGTGTATGATTAAAAAAATAAAATAAATAAATAAAAACAGAAGAGAAAGAAGCGGCACACACGGTTATATTGTCGTTAAATATATAGCAGTATATATACATCACTGAGAAATTTCTTCTATCTAGAAGAGAAAGAAAGAATTAAACCAAGAAGTTAATATACATACATATATATATATATATATATATATATATATGAGAAAAAAGAAAAAGGTGAATATATAATATACAACAACAAACCTATAGTATGAAACCAATCACGTTAAAAAGCAGGGGAAAGAATAAATAAAGAAAAGTAAAGGAACAAGGAAGATAATTAATATACTATGGTTTCCATTATTAGGGTTTAAAGGAAGAAGGTAATAGATAGCAGTATATAGACTATAGTACTTACTAGTGAGATCCTCTGGATGGTACTGGTAAAGATCTACGTCAAAAATCCTGTGTGGCGGTAATGGCTCACCTTTGACCTTTTTCATTAGATAATGAAAAATTAAATCTTCATGGGTGGGGCGAAACCTATAACCCGTTGGAAAAGAATAGAAGTATGAATCATCCATAGCAAAAGATGGGAGAGTTCAAAGACGAGAGTTTGATGAGATTATGTTAATAGGATATTGTTAAATATATATAAATAAATTGTGTTTCCGAGAACCTGTAGGGGTAGGAGTATATTTCATATCTAGTTTATAATAAAACATAAGATAAAATTCTAGTAACCGACATTAGAAAATAATTTTAAAAAAATAAGTGAAACTTTTAATGATAAAGAAGATGTATCATGTAGGATTGGCCATAGACTAAGTTTGAGTTGGGTATACTCGAACCTAACTTGAAATGTTTACCTATGAATACTCGGATCTCGATATCTGTTAAGTACTCGTACTTAATTTTTACTCAAATTTGTATCTATGGATACCCAGACCTGATCCAAACTTAAATTTTTTAAGTTTTTTTAAAAATAAAAAATAATTTTGTCGTCATGTCCAGCAAAAAATTTAACTTTACTGTTTGTAATTACCCACACAAATTATGTATCTATAAAATAATATAAAACTGAAGTTTTTGACTTTTTACTAACCTTTTAAAATTTTGACACATCGATTTAGTCATCATGTCTAGCAAAAAACTTTAACTTTACGGTTTGTAGTCACCCACATAAATTATGTATCTATAAACTATAAATCTATAAATAATATAAAATTGAAGTTGTTGACCTTTTAAAATTTTGACATATCGATTTTGCAAGTTTCACAACTTTACACCTCATTATAATTTATTTTATTTTTTAATATCTTTAATTTGTTAGCAATATTAGAGAGACTCATGCTAGGTTATATTGAGAGAGAGAGAGAGAGAGAGTCACTAATGTTAGGATTCCAAAAAAAAAACTAAAAATAAAGAGAGACAACTCACATTAGTACTCAGTTCTTCCGGCCACCTCAAAACCCTAGTAACTACCATAACCACTTAATATTCAATTCCCACAGTATAGATGATGCTCCAGCAGAAGCAGAGTAAGAGGTGCATTAACACAGAGAAATAAGTGCATGTATTGCAGCAGAAAGTGTCTACATATTCTGCGGAAGCAAAAATGAGTATTCATCCCTATAGAAGCAAAGAAATGAGTACGTGCTACTACAGAAACGTGAAAAAATAAGTATACAAATTGCCGCAGACATAAAGAACTGAGTACCATTGTAGAAGTCCAAGATCACAAGGAATTTCCAAGAAGCAAACCAAGAAACAAGCGAAGAAATGATGAAGAGAAGGATGCACACATCATCATCATCATCAACAATCCCTTTGAATGAAAACTATATGGGAAGAAAAAAGTTAGTAAAGTGAGAAGAAAACCATTAAGCCCGAATGGCAGGAATAATGGATCACAGGTCCATAAAATAAACAAATGGGTCTTGAGGAAGCAAACGGGCTTAAAGGAGCCAGGAAAGAGAGAAAGCAAACCCATGGGCTATATGTGATGTATAAAAGTGAGAATGGGCCACAGCATGCCCGAAATAATGCAAACAAAGAAAGTAAGGGGTTGATGGCAAGCCCATCAGCCCCAAGGATGAGTATGCAGTAATTGGGCCGGGAAAACCCAATGAAATTAGTAAAAGCCCATGGGAGTAAAGAATTGAAATGGGCCAAGGATGCCCAAAAGAATAAAATGGGACAAAGGAGCCCGAAAGTGATGAAACGGGCTGAGGATGCCCAAAAGAATAAAATGGGACAAAGGAGCCCGAAAGCAATGAAATGAGCCAAGGAAGCCCGAAACTGCATAGTACAAACCCAATAATAGTACTGGGCTAATAGAATATAGCAAAAGGAAAGCATATAGCAGGCCCAAAGAGACCCAGCAAGCACAAGTTATGAAGAGCAAAAGGAAAGCATATAGCAGGCCCAAAGAGGCCCAGCAGGCACAAGTCATGAAGAGCAAAAGGAAAGCATACAGCAGGCTCAAAGAGACCCAGCAGACCCAGCACCACCCTCATGAAGAGCAACTTTTTGGCTACCCTTTAAGGGTCATGAATGTGCCGAAAGAAAGAGAATGATTTGCCTAAGGAGAGTAAAGATTGAAACAACAAGCCCACGAAGAAAATAAGAGAGGCATTTGCATGTGAGTTGTGAAACAACCCGCAAAAGAAAACTGCATGAGTTTTCGCATACGAATTGCAGGAGCAATCCATATGCTTAGGGGGCTGAATGTTGATGCCCATTTTTGCAAATTTGTACCCAAAGGCCTATGAGGAAAAAAGCCTAATAAGTTGTAAGATGCAAAAGCCCATACGAAGGAAAGCCTAATGAGAAGCAAGGCCCAAAGACCCACCAAGAAGACCGAAGAGCAAAGAAAGAAGTGCAAGTGAAAGCCATCTGCTACAAAATACAAATCTGTCGCAGAATACAGCTTTATCGCAGAATACAGTTCTCTGGAGAATGGTTTCGGCAAATGAAGACACACGTTCTATTCTTCGGCAGAAGGCTTTACTGCAGCAAAATACAGATCTGCCATAGAATATAGTTCTTTAGCAGAATACAGATCTGCCACAGAATACAGTTCTCTGGCAGGATGGCTTCAGCAAATGAAGATAAATTGGGTCCAATGCCTTTGTGATCTAGTCAACATTATTTGGCCCACAAAGGCCCAAATCCTTTTGTATAAAAAAGATAGGCATGAAAACTGATATGAAGAAGAACGATGAAAAGAAACAAGAAGTAGCAGAAAGTGTCAGGAGCAGGAAACGCGTGAAGGAAAGAAAAGCTAAGCTAAAGGAAATGACAAACACAGCAGGAAACATGTGAAGAAATAAGACAGAGCCACGCAGCAGAACAAAACAAATCTGCTACGGCAGGAACGACGTGGGAACGAAAGAAGACAAAAACAGAAGGGCCGGGGCACCACCAACCTGTACCCAGCCAATACAAGGGAGGTGGGCCCATGGTCAAAGAGATTCAGAGGGCGTGGTTTGGTGGTGGGGGGAAAATGGGGTATATATTTGGTTTCCTGCCATAACTTCTTTTGGGAATATATCCTGCTGGGATGGTATCTTACCCAAAAGAAGTAATAAATGGTTGGGACCATCTGATGCATGCCATAGAACTAGGTAGTGAGGTAGCCCAATCCTGATCTTTGAACCTAGAGGTAGAGGTATACGGCAAGAACAAACAAAAGAGGATTTTGTCGTGCAGCAAACATGTTCTGAGCAGATGGCAGTGGTCGGGGCAACCAATGGGTGAGTGGGTAATCTTGAAAGGATGCCCACAACAAACCAAAAATAGTTGGTGAAGCCCTAGGGGTAAAAGGGAGAAATCCCATTGAATCAGTTTGCTATAAAAGGAAAGTAACCACGGCAGAAAAAACAAGACCGAGGTAGAGAGGAAAAAACAGGGGAAAGATTAAAAAAAAGAACGGAGAGAAAGAAAGAAAGAAAGAAAGAAAAAGAAGAGAGAAAACGTGGCAGGAATAGGGGCATGCATCAATAGACCATCTTTTCCCTCCCTCTTAACAAACCCACTCTTTGAAGTCTCCAAAAGTAACAGTTAGTAGCCATTTAGGCCTATTCTCCAAAATACACAGTTTTTATGGCAGAAGCCTATGATAAGGTTGTTTAAGTTGGAGTTTGGGTTCCTTCTTGGTTTACTTATTCTATGGGCAAATTCAATACTTGATTTTGATTGCAAATATATTTGATTTCTCTCATTATAACTTATATCTGCCGTATTTAGTCATCCTGCTGTAGCATGTTTTTATCACATCTGCCGCATCAGTTGTCCAGCTGTGGTGTCTTTACTTATTGTACTAGTTATTTTGCCGTAACACCTTTTCATTATATTTACCGTGTTAATTATTATACAAGCTAAACCTTTCCTGTCGAAACTTTCTTCTTTATTTGTTATTACGTGTTTTACTGTTGACACAAACTAATCATTATCCTACCATAAGTATATATATATATATATATATATATATACATATATCTTTATTTACGAAGATGTGTACATATTTGAGAATATGCTAATCCATTTAAACTAACATTTGTTTGATGGGTATTTTCTTTGGGTTTTAGATTTGTTTATGTGCAAGAAGTGGAAAAGTATTTATGCAGTAAAAATGAAGAGTAGTCATTCACACGGCAGAAGGCTTTAAAGCACAACAGACAGTTTTAAAGCACAACAGAAAGTTTTAATGCACAGCAGACAGCTCTATTGCACAGCAAAAGGCTTTACGGCAGGAAACTTTAAAGCACAACAGACAACTCTATTGCACAGCAGAAGGCGTTACGGAAGGGAAGCTTTACTGCACAGCAAAAAACTTCATTGCACAGCAGACAGCTTCACTGCATAGCAGACAGTCTTACTACACAACAAACAGTTTTACTACACGGCAGAAAGTTTTGCTGCACAGCAGAAAAGTCAATCTTGTGGCAGAAACTGGAGAAAAGTCTTCTGCGGCAGAAACAGATGATAAGCCCACTTTGCTGCATCTTCTCTTGGACTTGGACTCAACGTTTGCGCACAAGCCGGACCAAATTGAATTGCAGTTAGACCGGTCTCAACTCCCTTACTCAGAATACTCAAGCCCACTACCACAGGAGGCAGCCCAGCCCAACGCACACAAAAAAGGCCCCTACAGCAATATTAGAGAGACTCATGCTAGGTTATATTGAGAGAGAGAGAGAGAGAGAGAGAGAGAGAGAGAGACTCACTAATGTTAGGATTCCAAAAAAAAAAAACCCTAAAAATAAAGAGAGACGACTCACATTAGGACTCAGTTCTTCCGGCCACCTCAAAACCCTAGTAACTACCATAACCACTTAATATTCAATCTCACATATGATCTACATGTGATCCTTATTTCAATTAATTGTTTTTCTTTATATATATTGGTTATGGTGTGATTACCATAGTTTAATCTTTTATTTGTTCCTTGGAAGTTCAATTTTGAAATTTTTTATTCCTTCGTTTTCATTAACTAACTTCTTTCTCTCTTGCTCCTTCTAATAGAAGAACTTGCAGTTATATGATAATTGGGAGAATTAGTGTATTTAATTCTGTTTTCTTAATGGGTTTTTCCTTTTCTTTGAAATTTTAACAGCTTTAGGATTTTTTTTTTAAATGGGATTTGGCTAGGAGAAAGCTTTTCTACTTTGAATGTCATGAAGCACTTGTCTCATTCTATTTGTCCTACCACAATGAAAATATTCAAGTAAAACATATCATCCGTCAAATTATATATATATATATATATATATATAAATAAAAGTAGAGACTCTGTATGGGAAAAACCAACAAACATTGGCAACACCACAAAATCACTTCCAATCAAATCTCATAACCAAATCAAACTACTAAACCAAGGCTACACATGGCCACACAAGACACACATAAATTACCACCACTTGCCTTCATTCAGGCCGCTCTATCGATGCCCCTCTTTAAAGTGGAGCTCAGCCACGAATTAGTGTTGGATCTTTGGTGATAAAGTGAGTTGAAGTGTGAAGTGAGAGAGAGAGTAGTTAAATAAAAGATTATCAAAATAAGATACGATGATTGTACTCTCACATTTGTTAACATACATCCCGTACACAAAACATCCATAAATTTATGTACTCTCTCTCTCTATATATATATATATATATATTATTGTTGTCCACATTTAAAACATGAAATAGGATGTACTTGTACCATGATGTAGAATAATAACTAATAAGTGTGTGATGATATTTGATATTAGAAAAGTAACAACAGAAAAGAAGTTTAAGAAAAAAAGAAGTGGGCTTTGGCTTGGGCCTTTCCCGAGCCGAGAAAACCCATTCCAACCCAATTCAAATCCTACCAACCCGATCCCTTGTTATAAACTAATAGCCAGTTCTATTCCTATTTGGCATTTATGATTTCAGGAGTTTTAGCCTTGATTTGCACCATTATTTTTGGTTTGGATCTTCCAAATCATTCCCGCAGGAGTTCTAAATAATATTAATGGCCGAAGTCAAAACCTCTTGACCCAAATATCCCACTAGTCCAACCAGAGACCACTGCAAGTTCAAATGGGACATATAAGCCCAAGTCCAACTAAATGGTTTAGAGAGAAGTCCTATAGACGATATCCTTGTCATGACTTGTTTTTTATTTTGGCTGCAATTGACATTATAAATACACACTAAGGAACAGAGTTTTCTTTTCAAAGCCTCCACTAATGAGTGCTGAGGGAGGAAAATAACAAGGGACCAAAAGACCTCAGAAACAAGCACTTAAACCCCATTTGCATAAGCTATGAGAAGCACTGTTTGACTCTCGTCTTACCCACCCAAAGGAACAACTAACAAGTTCCCTAGCAAACTCCAAAGAATGTCTAAATTCTCTTGAAGACATTAGATCAAGTTTGGGAATCACTTTAAAAAATGATGCTTTGGAGATATCTCATTTGCAAGTTGGGTTAGACCTGGGCTTCCATTTTATAAAATACAATTTAGATGTGACTCATTTAATATACTTGAGGGTTTATTAATATCTTTTGGTCATATTTAACATTGGACTTGGTATACCTTGTTTTCATTCGATTTGTGGCCCAATCTAATATTGAGGTAGAGCATAGAGTTTTAAGCCCAATCCATGATGAGTGAATGTTTACTTTAAATATAAGGTTAGATTCCCTTTTCATTCTTAATATTTGACAAAACCCTAGATTTCATTATTTCTAAATATTAGTGTATCCCATTAAGAGAAGCTGATATTAGGTATCCTAGTGATAAATAATCCCCGTCTCATAGGAGGGTGGGCAGCCCCTGTGAGAGGGGGGATATATCACAGTGATACACCTATTTTTATTTTATTTTTTAATCAAAAGTCATCTTGAAAGGAAGAGCATGAAGAGGAAGGCTTGCTTGGTTATGTGTCAAGAGCGCACGCACATGTTTACTATTGGTCATGGTGTTTAGTGGTATGTGCCTAAACCCTCATAGATTTATTGGTTATTTGTGTTCTAATACTAAGCATGTGTATACTTTTCAATCCTACATTGCTATTAGACCAGACATAATAACTCTATGCGTCGAGGGCACTACAGCACAACATGGATCTTGACAAGAATTGTAGAAATCTAAGTGAGGGTAGTTGTGATACCCCAAATTATGAGGATTTGATTGAATTTGATTTTTGAGTGTGTGTTGTTCGGGTATGTATGCCGAGTTGCACATTGGCTGTTTACTAGGTAGATTTTGGGTTTACAAGTGATTTTGAGGAACCTTGATAAAAACTTGATTAGTCCTTTTTAGTCCCACTTTTTTTTTTTCTCCACATTTTACCAAATAAACAAATAAATTAATTTTTTATATAAAAATAATAAATTTCTTTCTTTCTTTTTAACTCATCTTTTAACAAATAAAGTATGGAGAAAATGGGCAAATGCCCTTTTCTTGCAAAAAAATCAGCGTTTTACTCCATTTCCCAAATTAATTAGGGAAATGCCCCTGTTTTGAAACTCGATTTTTGGACAATCGAGTTATAGCAAATTGGAAAAAAAAAAAAATTTCTGGAACTCGAGCTCTATGAACTCGAGTTCCATGCAATTTTTTAAAGTCCTATAGTGGTGTTTTAACATCCAAGTTTTTTTCTTAAGTCTGATCGCTCCATAGGGAGCCCTATAGTGGCGTTTTAAATACCTATAGTGGCGTTTTTTATGGAACTTGAGCTCCATGAACTCAAGTTCCATGCAATTTTTTTTTAAAAGTTTGATCGCCCTATACTCGATTTTCTACGAATTTAGTTTTACATTAAAACTCGATTTTGAGAAAATCGAGTTACAAAAGATGGATGTTTTCTTAATTAGTTTGAAAAATTAGGCAAAACGCTGATTTTTTTGCACGAAAAGAGCATTTGCCCATTTTGGCCAATAAAGTAAACTACAAATGCTAAACTCACTTCGGCTACTGGCTTTCTACTTCTTCTCGAGTTCGTGGAAGAAGTTATTTAAAATTTACATGCCGTTTGCAATTTGATAGGATATCAGAACAAAAAAAAAATTGGCATATTTTTTCATTTTTTGGTCATATCATATGTGGGAAAAATGTCCCCGAGTAAGGCAAAATGAAATGTAATTGATTGGCATTAATGAAGGCATCAAATATATCGCCTTATAGGTCAGCTACTCTTGAATAGGTAAATGTGATAACGTTTAGATAAAGAATTCATTCTGTTCGCCCCTTCTTTTTCTTTTTTCCAATAAAAAGAGAGAGAGAAAAATAATTCTTACAGACTATACGAGTCATGTACATTGTCATTCTCAACTCTCAACTCTCAACAACTGATAATGAAGAGTGTCAATTAGAAGTGATGTGATGAGCGTGCGGTCTGATATTGATCCTTGTCCGACATGTTTGAACTCTTGTATGGTGTTTCAAATTAATAAATTTTGTTGATTAGATTATCATTGAATAAGTGCAATGAATGTTTATATAGTGGATGCTCTATCTTCTTATCTTTATATAGATACTCCTTGTTTTTTATTCCATGAATTTAACGTGTTTTCCTATGTTTTGGACTTACGGCATTAAACTAATTTCTCATGACTCTAAAGTTTTTCTGAGCATCAATTGGGATCAAATTCTAATGGAATCAGATGCCTTCCCATGCGTTTAATTTTCAGTTTTCGATAAAAGCTATTTGGACTTTACTTTTTCTTTCTAACGGGTAGGTATTTGATTTGTTGGATTTTCTACTTGATGTCTGTACCCTTTTTGCCTTTGCAGTTGTCACGTTGTTCTCTTTCGTCTTTTGTCGACTTCCCCCGTTGGTTATTTATTACTCCTTTACTTTTAATTTATTAGGTGGTCCAATGTCTTTTACAATGCCTTTCACAATCGAGTGCGATCCATATAATGTGAGAGATAATATTCAATTGATATATCAGATATATGAGATAATTATTGATAAATAAATGATGCATAAACTTATTAAAGGATTTGCATGTTTTATTGTGATCAACGAAACAATAAAAATTATTTAAATGATAAGTCAATGCAATTTAATAAGTTTGTAGAAAAAAATGGTGAAAAAAAATAGGATAGATAGGTCTACTAAATTTTTGTGAAATGGTATTCTCTTTCATACTCACGTGTAACCAAAGTCGTCAAAATCGGAATTCTACGTAGGATTGTGAGAGGTAGGTAGAATTATGGACCGTAAGATCGGATTGTGGATCGTAAAATCCTACATTATTTGAAAAAAAAACACATTGATATGTCAAATAATCACATAAATTATACATTTATTCTTAAAAACCCAAAAATTTACACCCATTTAATATAATTATCATACATCATTACATCTATTTGTAAGCATTATTTAAAAATGTCAAAAACCTCAAAATGTGGAACTCTACTCTCCACCCATATTCCCATTCCCACCTACCACCACCATATGTTCTCCTTTTCCTCCTATGTTACGTTACTTTACTTTCCTTTATGTCCCTCTTCTACCATTCACTTTCTCCTTCGTTTCAACTCAGACTCTTTAATTATGAACTATGAATCATCAATGGATAGGAAGAATAAAGATCTACTTCAAAATTTTTTTACTTCTTGATATGTATTTATCTCGCTTTTACAAACATGTAGGTATCATTGTACATGTAAGTATCATTGTTGTGGGTTTGTTTTGGTTAAATTTTGTACTCTATTTTTGCTCATAAACCTTAGAACAGCAAAACTGAGTCTATTGGGATGTTATTTTTCATTTGGGTCCAACTAAGCCTTTTATCAAGTTAGAGAATATTACAAGAAACCAGTATTGTTTATCGTTTAGGATCGTCAGGATTTTACGATCCTATCGATCCTAAATGATCAGAGCGATCCTACTAAAGATTCTTAAAAGATCCGGATAATTTTGGACAGATGGAATCATAAAATCTTAGAATCGTAAGATCCAAATCGGGATTTTGATAACCATACATGTAACACAGTTATAAAAAGACAATTTTTTTTCTTTTTTTTTTTTTTTTTTTTGGTAAATATGAGTGAACAATATAAAGAACGAGGAACAACATTTCTAACTAAGAGACATCAGACTAATGGTGTATCTCTCAATTAGTGAGTTGCAAAGACAATAAATAAGTCAAACAAATATGAAATCATGGATATAAAAATGGCTGCTTGATATGGTTGCAATTCTTAAGTAAAACTCCATTAATGAGCAAAAATTCATGGTGAAGAATTGGATTTTCAATTAATGGGAAAATAAATTACAAATATTATTTTCTATTAAAATATCCCAATTGCAACAAATATACAGCTGAATTTTCATATATAAATGTAAGATAAATTATATATAGTTATCTTTATAATTTAGTTTGTGTTTTAAACTTTATTAAGGACAAACTTACTTATAATTCTTTTTAAGTGTTGTGGTGGGCATAGATAGATAACTAACGAATCAGGTGAATGTTAACGTGCTACTTTTTGCTCACACAATTCATTTTTAGAGGTGGGGTGCAAGGTCAACTTTTAAATACCCAATTATATGATAGATAATGATAATTAGATCAGTTTCAAGTGTGAAGTAAGTGTATTCAATGAGAAAAAGTCCTGAAACGGCTAAGTGTTCGTCCTTGGGTTTGGTCCTAGGAAGAGGTTACAATTGGATAATCTATCTCTTTCTTTTCTGTTTTTCTCTCACCCAAAACCAGCCTCCATTGATCCAAGTGCTTCTTGGCTTTATATAGTTAGCCAAAATGCATCTGGACTTTACATTTGGAAGGTTAGGATTAGACTTTCCTGATATCTGTCCCATCAAGGCCTTGCTAGAAGGCTTTACACTAAGGTGTGAGCTGTGTGGGGCACTGTTTATGGTCACTTCCCCATTAATGCGGCTAGCTAAGCGGTTGCAGTGCATTTAATGCGAAGGGGGTGGCTACTTTGTCCTTTCTTTTTCTTCTCTTTCTTGTTCGACGCCAAGTTACCATTTTCCACCCTTAGGTTGCGTCGTGCTCCCTTTAACCCTGATTCTCGGCTTTCCAAGGTTAGGTAGGCATCCTCAGTGCCCTCGCCAATTATGGTTGCTCAACCTCTCCATGAGTTAGGTGTGTACTTTCCGAGGACATTTCACTAATATTTCCCGAGGTTTACTTCCTCAGAAATGCCCTCACCTATCTCATCAGCTATTTTTGGATCCTCGTCCCCCCACAAGTGTTGTATTTTAGATTCTCCATATAATTATTATCAAAAAAAAAAAAAAAAATCCATCCAATTAAATTCAACTATATTTATATTAACCAATGCAATAAAAAGTTTTTTTTTTTAAAGTCAAATTCAATCATTTTTTTTTTTAATTACCCGCAGTATGTGCAAAATACAAGTTGCCCAAATACTCTAAAAATGTGACAGTCGAAATCACGTTTTGGGTGTCTGCTAATTTTACCCAATTGTTTATACTTTATATAGCCAATGGCATCACCAAGCCGTGAATACCAGGTCATCGTTAATTTGTGTTAATTATGAACTACCTAGCTAAAATGCACACGTGTTATTCCTCTTGTTATAACAGTTTCTTCGTCCCCACCTGCCTGGCGTTTTCTTTATACTATATTCTGGTGTCTCCTTCTTTCTCAAAGCATGTTACTGCGCTCTTCCATCGTAGCCAACAAAAGTTTTTGCCTCCTTTCCATTTATAATATTATTTTTTAGTGCTCAGTGCCTATTGAATAATACAAAGCTGTGTTGGAAAAAATTCAACACTAGTACACTACTGTCTTTTCTAGAATGGAATAATGAATTACTTGCAACGAGAAAGAACAAAACAAAAATAGTAGTAAAGCAGGTGTGATTTGACTTTAAGTAAGTTGGCAATGGCATGCCATGATGATATTTTAGACTTTCTTCAAGAGCATTAATCCGAAGATGCGGAAATTTTTTTTTTTTTTTCTATTTTACTTCCTCAAACATTATTTTATCAATTTTATCATATTATTTTATAACTCATATAATATTTAAATTTTTATTTTTACATATAACTTATTAAAATAATGTAAACTATCCCATTAAATAATAATATAAATATAAAGTAAGAGAGACAAAGTGAGAGGGAGAGAGAGAAAAATTGAATAAAATATATTATTTTAGTTTACAAGCTCATGAATAGTAAATTCTAAATATAAGACTTTACTATTCGCATGTTGTAAAAATATTTAAATATACATCCCCAGATGGAGCTCTCTTTTAGATGGTGAGTGGCTGTTTTAGCAACTTGAGGGGTTTTACATCCCTCAATGCTAATGCTCTAATATTTTAGACTTTCTTTTGTTATCGTGTCCTTCAAAATTTATTAATTGATTATTTTTTTAAAAATTAATATTATTTTTATGAGAAATATAAATAGTTATTAAAAAAAAAAAGTTGTTATTTTTCTTTTCCTATAAATTTTTAAAAAAAAATAATTGTTAAACCAATGTTTTTAGGGCATTTGTTAACTTTTCTCATTGTTGATGCTTATTTTGGAAAGCCCAGTAGAAGGAAGAAGCCCAGCAACATGGGCAGAAAGGAGTTAGTAATTGGATAGAAAAGCCAT
Source organism: Quercus aquifolioides (assembly GCA_019022515.1). Lineage (NCBI taxonomy): Eukaryota > Viridiplantae > Streptophyta > Magnoliopsida > Fagales > Fagaceae > Quercus > Quercus aquifolioides. The sequence goes on along the minus strand of CM032327.1, from coordinate 98,252,184 downwards.
TAAACTCAAGCAGTAGGAATAATGGATTATAGGCCCATAAAATAAACAAATAGGCATTGAGGAAGCAAACGAGTCTAAAGGAACCTGGAGAGAGAGAAGTAACAAACCCATGGGAAATATGTGATGTAGAAAAGTGAGGATGGGCCATAACAAGCCCAAAGTAATGCAAGTAAAGAAAGCAAGGAGTTGATGGAAAGTCCATAAGTCCCAAAGATGAAGGATAAAGTAATTGGGCTAGGAAAGCCCAAAAGAGTTAGTAAAAGCCCATGAGAATGCAAAATTAGAAAGGGCCGAGGATGCCCAAGGAAAGTAAATGGGCCAAGAATGCCCAAGAGGAAATAAATGGGACACAGGAGCCCGCAAGTAATGTAATAAAAAACCCAATGATCATACTGAGTCATTGAGAGAGGAATAAGCAGTAGACCCAAAGAGGCCCAGCAGGCTTAGGTCAAATGACATCACAACTGGAATGGCAGAGTGGTGCGGCAGAAAATGGTAGCAAGACTGCAAAAAGGAGCAAAAGAGTAGGCTGAAGGAAGAAAAGCTCACAATCAAGCAAGCCCAGCCCCTAAAGGGAGTAAGCCATAAAGAATGGGAAATCAGAAAACAGCTCACGCCATAAGAAGTCAAGGATGGACGGTAGAATGTGTAGACAAGCCTCCAGACCACGGCAAACACATGAGCAGCAGGCAGGTTTTGGACGTACACAAAAGTGAAGCATGCACAAGGCCCAGACATCACCAGCCTGTATCCAACCAATACAGGAAGTGGTGGGTCATGGGTCAAAGGTAAGAGGGCATGGTCTAGCGGTGGGGAGATGGGGAAAACCTATTTTGGGGTTCCTGCTCAGGCTCTTTTGCGGAAAATGTCCTGCTGGGATGACATACCATCCAAAAGAAGTAAGGATGAGTTGGAACCATTAGGTGCATGTCATGAGGGATAGAGAGGGAGCACCTACACCGTAGTAGGTAAGAATGTCACGGAAAACAAACAAACAAAATAGTCTTCTTTGTCTGGCGATGGGGAGTGGCACAGTCAGTACAGTTAAGTGGTGCTGACTGGGTGGCTGACAAACCAGTGGTGGTCGGCAAGGACACCCAGACCAGACAAAGGTAATTAAAGGCTAAAATAGAAAAAGTCAGCCACGACAGGCATTATATAAAGGACCCTTGCCATGCACAGTAGAGAGGGATCACGAACATAGTAATAGTAACCTCTAGGAGAGAATCACAACAAATAAGCAAGCACTGAGAAAGAAAACGAAAAGAAAAGAAAGGAAGAATTAGAAAGAACAAAAAACAGAGAGCATAGAATGGCAGGCATGCACCAATAGGTTGATCCCCTCTCTCCCTCTAAAGCCCCTACTCTCTGCAAAAGGGAAAAAATTCTTCTGGGCACAGGCCATTTAGCCCTGTTCTCTCAAAGCAATTAATTTCTTTCGAGGGAGATTATTTGCATTGAGGAAATGGTTCCCTTCTTAGTTTCAGCCCTGTAATAATTTGGCATGGTAGACTGATATTTCCCTCTTTGATTCAACAAACTTATTACTATTTCTTCCCCACTTATTTCTGTTAGGGTTGTCTGCGGGTCGGGTCGGATCGAGTTTGGATTTGACCCACACCCGAACCAATAGAATCGGGTGACCGAAAAATGGACCCGCGGTTGACCAAATATTCGGATCGAACTCGGTGGCACGGGTCATCGGTTGAGCAAGTCGAATCCGTTGGGTGAGTTCGGGTCTCAAGCACAACAAGATACAAATCAAAACCTCAAACAAATAGCTTAGAAAAATAAAACAAGAACAAAGAAATCAAAACCCAGAACCCAGAACAAAGAAATCAAAACCCAAACAATAACAAAGAAATCAAAATCCAAATAACACAAACCAAGTAAAAAACAACAGATCCATGAGATTAAAACGAAAAAGAGGGAGATAAGACTAAACCCACACCACCATCACCACCGATCCTTCCCCCACCATCACTACATCCACAAAATCAATACAATTTTTCTTTTTTAAAGAAAAAAGAAAGAAATAATTTTTTTTACTAACCCATAGACTACAAAGATTAGAGGAGATTTCAAGTAGATTAGAGGAAGGATTCATCGAGATATGGAGTTTCAAGTTGACTTTTGAGTTAGCGACGGTGGCAATAGGCCCAACTTGGCGACGGTGGCGGAATGGAGGCTAGGGTTAGGGGCAGAAATAGAACCCAACTTGGCGACAGGAGATGGCGGCAGTAAGAAGGCTAGGGATAAGGATTTGAAAGAGAGATCAGTGAGTGAGAGATCAGAGAGAGAGAGCTTTTTTGAAACTAAAAAGTTGAGCTGTGTTTTTTGTTTTTGGGAAAGCTGTTGAGGGCTGACTGCTGAGGCGTGTTCGGTGATCGGTGCAAAACTGCAAGTGCACAGTATCGTAGTTTTATAGTAAAGTGATGAGAAGAGTATCGTCCTCAGGGATTGGTAACTTACTTTTGACAAATACCAAAATTATGCTAATCTCAATTTTATCTAGAGAAGTCACTAAGGTTGTTGTAATTGGAATTTAAAATAAAATCAAATTAAAGAAAATAAGCAGAGAAAAAAAATATGTTGTTCAAAGATCAAATTAATGGGAAGAAAACTTCTAGGAAATCGATTTCACCTAATCCCTCACTATGCTTTACTCATCTAGCTAATTGAATTTAATTCTCTCTATTTGTTAGTAATCTCCACACTCTTCCAAAAGCCTCTTTCGATAGTCAATTGGAAACCATCTTGTTCATCAATTTACACAAGAGTATGCAATTTAATAAAGCAAGAAAGCATTAAGACCAACGATTTTAATACTACATAGGTTCATACAAGTCTTTCGATCTCTATATTTACCTATGCTGAAATATTCAAGATCTATCCTATAATTCCCTCTTTCGACAGCAAATCACAAGATCAAATTCATCTAATTAATGGCCAGTTAATTAGAAGCAATAAACTCAGAATAAGTCAGACAAACATGAAAAGAATTAAATCAAATTAACATAGAAAAGCAAGCATAGTTCGGAACTAGATTACATCGTTTTCCTAGAATAAAGAAAATTTAGTTCATGCTAAAAATTAAATTCAACAATAACGAATTCACCATAATTTTTCTGAGAAGATTTGAAGGGAAAATAAATGCTAAAAAATCTGCTTCAGCGTTCCTTTGTTCAGCCCCTGTTTCAGCTTCTCTTCTTTTCTGTTTCAGCCTTTCTCTCTTCAGTTTCAGAGCCTCCAAACTTTCTGCTTCAGCCCTCCTTTTCTTTTCAGCGCCTCCCTTTCAGTTGCCGTGGTGCCCTTTTTTCCTTTTAGATGTGGTGCCCTTTTCAGCCCAAAACGTTTGTCTTTTTCAGCCCACTGTTTCAGCCCAATACCTTGCTCCTTTCAGCCCAACATTTTCTTTAGCTGTTTCACATCTCTTTTATTTGAATAAATCTTCATTTTCTTCAAATCTACAATAAAATTTAAATAACAATAATGAAGTCTAAAATCAACAAAAAATAAATAAAATTAGACTAAAGTTTAAAGTTGAGAAGTGATAAATTATGCTAAATTATGCAAGTCATCATTCAGCGTAGAATGCAAAAGATAGAAGGTAACCTAGGTGACTCAAAGTTCTTTTTAAAATTATGGGCGGTTGGGTCGGTTTAAACGGGTTAGAATTCAAGAGACCTGAAACCGACCAGTAAAACCGAATTTTAAACTTATCAAATCCCCACTCGACTCGTCTGAGGATTCGGATTCGCCCGTGGGTCTTCGGGTCGGATCGGGTCGGGCGGTTGGATTGGGTCAACGGGTTGATGGACAGCCCTAATTTCTGCTATTTTATGTACAAAGCATATTTTGTCGCTCCCCTTTATTTATTCTATCTAAATAGTGAACGCATTTCTTTTGTTATCTTTATTACAATTGTCTGCCATAACTTGCCCATAACAGCTTCACCTATTATGGGCATGTGATCAAAGCTTTGGCAAACGGGGCATAGTTTGTGCACAAGGCGGACCAAGGTAGGTTACAATTGGACCGGTCCAAACTCCCTAATCCAAAACACTCGGGCCCAGTACAGCAGGAAGCAGTCTAGCCTAATATTACAAAAAGGCCCACCACACCTATTAACTAATTATACATTTTCTTTGGTTAGTTTCAATAGAAGGGTTGACTATACTAAAAACCACAACTAGCTCTACCATATAAGTAAGAGAGGCGGTTATCTAAGGCCCCCAAGTAAAAAAAGCCTTTTCATTTTAAGCAATAGAGCTATTTTTTTCATTGTAATAGTATTAATTAAGCCCAAGCATTGGCCAATAAGTAAAATAATATTTTTTTATCAAAAGAGAAATTCTTCGTTCACAATATTTTTCACAATAAATTTTAAGTGACAGGTTATTACTAGCTATTATTGGTGGTTAAAAATGTAATTTCAATGGTGAGTTTAAATTAAAACTAGTAACAACTTAACATTTAGGATTTGTTGTGAAATTATTATGAATGTAGCACTTCTAAAAAAAAGAGTAATACACAAAAAATTTCACATTTTTCATAATAGTTCAGTTGACAAACTTTTACTAGTTCTTATCTACGTTCACCACTAACATTACTTTTTTACTTACTACTATTGATTTGACACATCAATAGATGTGAAAAGTTGTCAAATCTTTTTTTGCGTTTATAGATTTTCTCAAAAAACAATTTTACATGGTTCATATTAATTAATAATTTTGCATCTAAACACAAGAGAATAGAGTTTAAGTAATTTTAATTTAAAAAAAAATCATATTTAATATATAAAAGGCCTAATTCCTTTTTCACCTTAGACCCCCAAATGCATCAAGCTGCCTCTGCTAAAACCGTGTTTACTGGTGTTTTGATTTAATGATAAAAATAAAAATAATTATTATAGATGTGAAAAGTTGTCAAATCTTTTTTTGCGTTTATAGATTTTCTCAAAAAACAATTTTACATGGTTCATATTAATTAATAATTTTGCATCTAAACACAAGAGAATAGAGTTTAAGTAATTTTAATTTTTTTTAAAATCATATTTAATATATAAAAGGCCTAATTCATTTTTCACCTTAGACCCCCAAATGCATCAAGCTGCCTCTGCTAAAAACGTGTTTACTGGTGTTTTGATTTAATGATAAAAATAAAAATAATTATTATAGAAGGGACATCATAAATTTTAAATCTTGTTGTATTGTTTATCAAAGAAGAAGAAGAAGGAGAGGATAGATTGCCTACTATTTTGTGGATGTGAAGTTAAAATTATACTATTATTTTTCAACCTTATGAATGATATATTTAATGAAAGAGCCTTATGGGTCAATAGTATCGTTCAGTCTGTTTTATAAGAAGAATCTAGATTCAAATCTCTCTACCTCCTCACTTGTTGTAAGCCAAGGTAAAACTCACAACTTGAATTTTTATTAAAGACAAGTAGTATGAGAGATATTTTTGTATTTAATTTAGTAATAATATTCAATATTGGAATTCAAATAAATTTTAGTTAGATTCAAGTAAAGCTTTCATCAAAATTGTTCTCTTCGATTTGCTTTAAACAGATTTAGTCAATTCCTTAGTTCTATCCGACTTATTTTATGTTAGTTTTCGCTTTCATATTTACTTTGATTTCTCTTTCTCTTTCACTAAAAATTTAAAAGTATTATTGATTGAGGTATTACCGAACTTATTAAATTTCACTCGAAATTGAATTCATTTATTGTGTTAGAATTATAAATTATTTGTATTCAAACAATGTATTTTAATTGGATTATGAATTTGGATTTTTCTTTTGTGGTGGGCCTTTTTTGCAACTCTAGGCTGGACTATCTCCTGCCATGTTTCGGCCCAATGGATCTGGGAGGAGAGTCGGGATTGGCTTGATTGCAACACACTCCAAGCCAGCTTATGCACAAGCTAGAACCCCTTTACTGGGACCTTGGACACGTGCCCACGACAGAGGATGCTGTTACAAAAAAGTTATGGAAGACAGGTGTGATATGACAAAAATAAGAAGAATATGCTTACTGTCAGCCAAAAAAAAAAACTAAATCATTTTCTTAGTAAATGAGGAAATAATACAGTGATATAAATGCGGCAGAAATGAGTTAATAACAACAATAAAAAGAAAATGAAATAATATTAATGCTTGATCAATAAAAGGAAGAAAGATTAGTCTGCCGTGCTTGATTTCTCAATAGAGTCAAGTCTAGAAAGGGAACCACTCTTCAATGTGGGCAATCTCACAGGGAAGTCCTGCCACAGAAATTGCCCACTTTGAGAGAATGGGCCTAGATGGCTTGTCCTCAAATTCCTTAATCCTCACTAGAGAGCAGGCTGTTATAGGGAGAAAAGAGAATAGCTTGTTGGTCCATGCCCACCATCACACTCTTGCTCACTCTTTGTTTTTCCTTCTTTTCTTTTTTTTCTTTCCTTTTTCCTTTCTAAGTTTCATGTTTTCTCTTTTATCTTTCACTTCTTTTCTTACTTGTTTTTTTCTTGTTTTATCTCTCCTATTTTCCTTCCCCCCTCTTCTGTTCTCCTCCCCTCGTTGTTCCTACTGTGCACAGCTAAGACCCTTTTTATACTACCTGCCATGACGGGTTTTTACTGTTTTACCCCTTAACTGCTTTTGTCCTGGTATAAGTGTCCTTCCCAAACCACCCACTGGTCTGTCGGCTGCCCAGTCATTACCACTTTCCTATGTTGGCTGTGCCACATTCTATGCCTAGACAAAAGAGTTTTTTTTTTTCCTGCTCTCCGTGGCATTCCCATCCAGATAAGGGTGGACATTCTCTCTTACTAAACCCTATGGCATACACCTAGTGATTCCAGCTAATTTTTCTCTCTTTTGGGTGGTATGTCATTCCAATAGAACATTTCCCCCAAAATATCTTAAGCGGGAACCCCAGAATAAGCTTCCCCCTTCTCCCCATTGTCAGACCGTACCCTCTCTTACCTCTGACCCATGGCCCACCACTCCTGTATTGGCTGGGTATAAGTGGGTGTTGCTTGAGCCTTGTGTGTACTCCACTTCCATGTGAGTCTAGGGCTTGTCTGCCGTTCATGCATTTGCCATGGCCTAGGGGCTTGTCTGGTCTTTGCTGCCCGTTCTGCCACTCATTCTTAACCTCTTGTGATGTGGATGAGTTACTGGGTCTTCGTTCTTTGTATCTTGCTTTCTTCCTGGGTTGGGTTTTGCTTGGGCATGGGCATTTCCTTCTTCAATCAAGCCCTTGCCTTCTTTGTGGGTCGGCTAGCACCTTTGCCATGTCGCCCTGTTGTTTCTGCCATGTTATCATTTGACTTATGCTTATTGGACATTTTTTGGGCTTGCTGTACACTTTCTTTCTACTTAGTTCCAGTAGCTCAGTACTATCCTTAGGCTTGTACTCACGCTGTTTTGGGCTTCCTTGGCCCATTTCATCCATTTGGGGATTCCTTGGCCCATTTTATTCCTTTGGGCATCCTTGGCCTGTTTCATTTCCTCGGGCATTCTCGGCCCATTCCAATCCTTCATTCCCATGAACTTTTGCTAAGTTTTTTGGGCTTCCTCGACCCAAATTACCATATCCTTTACTTTCGAGGTTTATAGGCTTTTCCACCAACCCCATTTACTTAGTTCTTTCCTTTGGGCTCCTTCGGCCCATTTTTGCTTACTTTCCATTTCTCATAATACCCATGGGTTTACTACTTCTTTCTTCGGGCTCCTTTGGGCCCGCTTGCTTTTTTTGAGGCCCTTTTACTATTTTATAGGCCTATGGACCATTATTCCTGCCATTCGGGCTTGATGGTTTTTTTCTCAATTTGCTAATTTTTCTTCTTTATTCCCTCCCATATTTTTGGACTTCTTCCTATTATTGGGCCTCCTTGCTAAAGTAAGCATCAACATCTTTTTAATTCCTATTAAGGATTTGAATCAGACTAAACACGAGGTAATTACTGTTCCAATTGACCATGATTCCAGATTTGTTAATTACATGTTATTACCATAAATAAATTTACAACTTTTTCACAATTATCTTACCAGATAAATTATGACTTACCCCAAGAAGATTTATGGTAAAAGTTGTATATTTGTTTATGGCAGTAGATTTTTTTTATTGAGATGACCTTGTCATTTACTTTTAGAAATCAATGTGAATATAAAAAATAATTAAAAGTACATGCATGCCATTTCCCTGAAAGGAAAAAATATAATTGGTTGGGCCAGTCTCGTTTAAACTCCAATATCATTATTATATTACTGGAATTAGTTTGGCTGGCTTTCCTGTCATTTCAGACAGCAAAACCAAAACCCAATCCCATTGAGATTCTCTAAACCACACGTGTGACTCAAAGTTGGTACAGCATGTGCAGTAAAAAGTGAATGAAAAAGTAAAAATGTAAAATCTTTCTCCAGCAAAATAGATCTGATTCAGATCTATCTACTTTACTTTATGAGTAATGCGAGCATTCGTATTCGGTACTTATAAAAAATTCTATTTTATTATCTCAAAACTCATTTTATTATTTATTCTAAATTATTTTTTAATACTTTTAACATCTCAACTTTTATTTTCTTCTTCTACTCATTAAAATAATATATCTATCAAATAAAATAATATATTCACAAATTATATCTATCCTCTCTCATCTCTCTAATTTTTACCTCTCTTCCACTGAAACCAAACCCGACAGAAATCACCGTCCAAAAACCACCTGCAAAAATCCAAACATGGCAAACCTAAACACCGATCACCCACGCAAACCCAAACACCGATCACCCCGGCAAGCCCACAGCCTAACATCGATCTCCACACCACACCCAAACATCGATCTCTGTGCCAAACCCTAAACGCCGATCTCCACATCACCACACTGATCTGTAATGAGAGAGAGAGAAGTGAAATAATGAGTGGGTGGTGGTTTGCCATGGCCGGTGCAGTGGGTCAGGCCATGGTGTGGTGGTTATGGAGTTTTAAGTCTGAAAAGAGGGAGTGAGTGAGGACTGAAAGGAGAGAGAGAATCAGAGATTGAGAGACGGAGAGAGAGACGTGAGACAGAGAGAGGAATTGACAATAAAATATTAGTTTTTTGTTTTAAAATTGTGCTACAGTGCAATTCTAAAATTTGCAATAATTGAGTTTTACAATTCCAGATGAAACATGATTTTTGTGTGAAAATGATAAAATTGCTCTAGATATGGCATTTAGCATGCCCAGTGCAAATGCTCAAAAGAGGACATTAAACATGGCATAATTTTATGCTATAATTCATTATATGTTATTACCATAAATAATTCGTTTATGATAAAAGTTGTATATTTGTTTATGATAGTAGATTTTTTTTTTTTTTTTGGAATGAGATGATCTTATCATTTGCTTCTAGAAATCAATGTGAATATAAAAAATAATTAAAAGTACATGCATGCCATTTCCCTAAAAGTAAAAAATAGAATTGGTCGGGCCAGTCTCGTTTAAACTCCAATATTACTGGAATTAGTCTGGCTGGCTTTCCTGTCATTTCAGACAGCAAAACCAAAAACCAATCCCATTGAGATTCTCTAAACCACACGTGTGACTCAAAGTTGTACAGCACGTGCAGTAAAAAGTGAATGAAAAAGTAAAATCTCTCTTTCTCTAGCAAAATAGATCTGATTCAGATCTATCTACTTTGCTTTAGCCTTTATGAGTAATGCTAAAGGGGACATTAAACCTGGCATAATTTTACACTATAATTTGTTTTATGGCGAGTTATTATTGATAAAAGTGTATTTTCATATAACTTATTATCATATTTTTACTTATCACAACTCATTGCATAGCAAATTATATACAAAATTGTACCAAATTTAGTGTACCTCACGTTACTCTTGCTTTGTATTACAGTTCCCTCGTTCCACTGGAGGAGGGTCGGTTTTGTCGTGCCTGTCACTAGCCAAAAAAAGCAGAACATTAGGTGGCTTTAGCATGTCACTTGTCAGCGCATCGTACGGATAGTATACTATGCTATATTGCTAGTTTGCTACTACTAGGACTGGTTTAGAACCCAATAAATATCAGGGTCTGCCACAAAAAGACAATAGAAACTCCAACCCTCCCTCTTTTCATTTCACACACAGTTTTCCTTCTCTCACTTCTACCTGGTCCACTCTAATCTTAGAATACATGTTATTTCCGTGAAGAAGACTCACAAGTCTAGATAACCCATCTCTCTCTTGTGGTGGAGTAGGAGGTGCGTCTAGTTTCTTCAGCTTTTGCGTGAGTTCATATGCATTTTTCTCTCTTTGAAATGTGCATGTTTTCTGTCCAAATATATTATTTTTTGTGATCAAATTACTGTCTTTTGAATTAGCGGATGGGTCTTTTTTTTTTGGGTTATCAATAAATTAATTTGGTATGAAAAGCTCAAGTGATTGCTCTTGGAAATACTTTGAGATCTTGATGTTATTTTATTTTATTTTTTTTCATTTTTTGTTGTTGTTGTTGTTGTTAGTTTGTTACTTGTTTGGAGATACAAAAGAAAAAGAAAGCTCTAGAATTTTTTATTAATCTTGAAATATGGAATACCTCCCACCTAAAATTAAGGGAAATAAATGGTGTTTGTGTGGGTTAAGTTCTAATTGCATTTCCTCTGCTCTGAGAAAGGAGCAGAATGAAAACTTAGTTCTTCAGATTTGAGTTTAGAGCTGTATAATTGGAATTACAACATCTTAAGGTGATTGATTTTATTTGTATGATTTAAATTTGAAAATATTAACACAAGTCCAATTGCAATTTTAATTATTCTTTGGGGGGGGGGGGGGGGGGCTATATGACTCATGCTTCATCTGTTGATGTAAAATAAAATTGGACAGTATATTAATAATATTCATAACAATTTATTGTTATTGTTGTTGTTTTATTAATTCTTATATATATAATCACTTGGGTCAATGGGGGGTTGGTACTTAAGGTGAACACAGAGTTTGATCTAGATATCTGATGATATACAATGGATTTCTAATGTTGTATTTAAAAAAGAAAAAGAAGAGGTCGTTTTTATCTATCGTGTGATGCATGCCTTTCTCATCCTGTTTGCCAGATTGTTGAGTGGCCATTTTCCTGTAAAAGCTGGTACAGAACACACACACACACACACACACACACATATTTGAATGTTCTTATGTGATGTTTGATGTTGTAGGTTAAACTTGGTTGCCAAATTGTGGTATCAGACTACCGGAGAGGCAGTGACCATGTTTAGCCGTTGGACTAATTCTCATCATGATCAGGAGAATGATCCACATCAGGCTGAGTTAAAGGTAATGATAAATTGGAAGTTGCAGAGATTGTGAAGACAATAATTCATTTGACTATGTTAAGCTCCTTTCATTTTTTAAAATACAATGGCTTTGCACCTGCTAGCCATCATGTCCATTGGTAGAAAATCTATCAAATAGCCTAACTCAACTGATCTAATCCCAGACACTTGGGTTAGGCACTTGACGGGTTCTTCTTCATGATTGAATTTTATCTATGGCATAGCTCTTTTTGGTGTCCAGTTGATATATAGAAACAGTTTTTGTGATAAAGGATCTCCTTTGTCATAATTGATTTTTACTTTTACAGTTCCACAGAAATAAGATTTTTCAGTTCAGCTTCGAAAATAGTAGATGTCATTATTAATTTGCATGCAGGTCAATGAACTTAAGGATGCAATTGGACCTCAATCTGGACGCAGTTTACAGTTTTGTACCAATGCATGCTTTAGGAGATATTTGGAAGCTAGGAACTGGAATGTAGAGAAATCAAAAAAAATGTTGGAAGAGACACTCAAATGGAGATCAACCTTTAAACCTGAGGAAATTCGATGGGTATGTTGGGTTTGATTTTCACATGTTCAGTAGTGCTTACAAAAGCCAGAAATTAATTCTGATAATAGTTCACTTGAAAATCACTATATATAATGATTTTGTTGCCAGAATGAAGTTGCAATTGAAGGTGAGACTGGAAAAATATACAGAGCAAATTTTCATGACCGAAATGGGAGGAGTGTTCTTATACTAAGGCCAGGAATGCAGGTAGTATTTATTTAGCTAGCACAGATAATTTCTTGTGTTTACTAGTTTTTGAAATTAATGTCTCTCCAAATGCTGCAGAACACTACATCTCTGGATAATCAGATGCGACATCTAGTGTATCTCTTAGAGAACGCTATCCTTAACCTTCCAGAGGGTCAAGAACAAATGTCATGGTTGATTGACTTCACTGGGTGGTCAATAACCAACAATGTGCCCATCAAATCTGCTCGAGAGACTATCAATATTTTGCAGAACCACTACCCTGAGAGGCTCGCCATAGCATTTCTCTACAATCCCCCACGGATTTTTGAAGCATTCTGGAAGGTTTGGTTTAACCCTCCCTGATCGCACTCTGCTTCATCAATAAATAGCATAATGATCACTAGAATTGAAATTACTCAAATGAATGAGTAGTAACTAAAGAATAAAACAAATATGGACCATTTTTCATGTGCTCTCTGTCCAGAAGAGGGTCATAGGTGATGTTAGCAGAAATAAGTTGAATATAGCAAAATAGTTGACTAAAGTACTTGCACCATGACTAGAAACCCGTTTATACTCCCTCCTGCACAAGGTTATTTGAACCAAGAGCCCTCTTTTTTAGAATGTTGATTTGTGGGTTTGGTGTCCTCACCACTAATATACGATTGAAGATAAGAGCAACATATGATTGTTGCTTGTTGGATAGATGGATGCCCTGTTTAGACCAAGTAGCTTAAAATATTGTAATCCTACGAATAGATGCTTCTATGCACTAGCAGCTCCTACTATGTGTGACTAACATTGCATAGTGCTTTCCACAACCTTAGGTAAACTTGCTGAAATAATCTTGATGAATCACCCAGAAAAATGAGAGAATTTAACCAAGATTTCTCTATATTCCAATCACCTTCTCCCTTTTTCTTTTTGTTTGTTCCTTTATGTACAATTCTTCTTTTAGGATATATAATGTGTTCTACTTCCAATACAGATTGTCAAGTATTTCTTGGATGCAAAGACATTCCAGAAGGTGAAGTTTGTGTACCCTAAAAATAAAGATAGCGTGGAGCTCATGAGGACATACTTCGACGAGCAAAATCTTCCCAAAGAGTTTGGAGGAAAAGCCTTATTGAATTATGACTTCGAGGAGTTCTCAAAAATGATGACTCAAGATGATGTCAAATCCACTGCCCTGTGGGGATTGGACATCAAGCTTCAACAAGCTGGCAATGGATATTCAGGAGCTGAGGTGGCTCCGGAGCCAGTGTCTTGCACCAGCAGCTAGCTGAGCCAACTATGCTAATGCCCATTGTATTATGGTAATAACGTTATAGAATTCTCACCATGCCTGAAATGCTTGTTGGACTGACTAAAAGAGATGGATCTGAATTTAACTAAGAGTATCCATAAGTGTTGTTCCGACTTAGGATAAACAAATTCAATGTCAACTCCCTACTATCTAACTGGGGAATTTATCTATTTTTAGTATACCTCACTTTGTTGCCAACATCATCCTCCAATCTCACCTTGAAATAAAGATGTGAAGTGAAATAGGCATATGATGGCATGGGTCCCCTACTAGCTTCCTTGAAGTAAAGATATGAAGAATTCGGGCATATGATGGGTTTATCTCTTTCTCGTGTTTGCCATTGTGATAAATCATTTTTCATGAATGATCCTGCATAATATCTGACACTGCTGTTTATTATTATGATGATTATTATTATTATTATTATTATATATTTTTATGAGAGAAACTGTTTTTTTATTTATTTTTTTTTTTATTTTAATCAATGCATAACATATGACATTTCTTATCCTATAATTTCCACAATTTCTGCATTTAGGTGAGTTGAACCCCGAACTTCCTTGATAGCACATTTTATTATTTCACCACACCTTGTTCTCGGGACTCGGTTTTCCCTATAATGCCATATCATATGATGCTCTCTCTCTCTCATCCTTGTGGATAAGCACAGTTTACAATGACAAATTGGAATATACCAGACATATTGTTGAGTAGATGTAACTTGGGCAAAGGGTGATTTTATGTGATGGACCAACATAAATCTGTCATATAAGCACCACTAGATGGAAGAATAAATGGCGAGACTGCACCAAAGTAGGACGTTCTATCTCTTTCTCTTGCATTTGCCATTGTGATAAATCATTTTTCATGAATGATCCTGCATAATATCTGACACCACTGTTTATTATTATGATGATTATTATTATATATTTTTATGAGAGAAACTGTTTTTTTTTTTTTTTAATCAATGCATAACATATGACATTTCTTATCCTATAATTTCCACAAATTCTGCATTTAGGTGAGTTGAACCCCGAACTTCCTTGATAGCAAATTTTATTATTTCACCACACCTTCTTCTCGGGACTCGGTTCTCCCTATAATGCCATATCATATGATGCTCTCTCTCTGTCATCCTTGTGGATAAGCATAGTTTACAATGACAAATTGGAATGTACCAGACATATTGTTGAGTAGATGTAACTTGGGTAAAGGGTGATTTTACGTGATGGACCAACATAAATCGGTCATATAAGCACCACTAGATGGAAGAATATATGGTGAAACTGCACCAAGGTAGGGCATTCTACACTGACAGCTACTTTTCACCAGTCATGATAAATTAGAGGGTTTGTGATCCATTAAAACCAGGCTTTAGGCATAGATGATTTTTCTGCTTGGATTGAAGAGTCCTGGTTTTTTTAGAACAAGCTCTTCTCTCGGATTTAGTTTTTATTTCTCCATCTGAATAAAATTCTTAGTCTTCCCATAAAAAAACAGGGCAACTTAGGTGAAGGGATGAAGATGGTGCATAAACACAGCAAGTATAGGAACTATTTCCTATACATCGCTAGATACAAGCATACGCATTTAAACTGTTTGACAATAGTTTTTATACAACCTTTTGTCTAGGTTGCTGGACTAAAGTCCCATGATGAAAGAGAATCTAGTAAATCTAGAGGTAGAGCAATCATAGAACCATGAAAGAAAGTGGCAATTATCCACTCTTGAACTTCACGAGTTTTTTTTTTTAAATCATTAGTGTTATCATCATGCCATATTACTAATATAGTACGCAATATTAATTACAAGCACTCCATAAAAGGATTCAACATTCATTACAAGCACTTCATAACAAAATCCAAAGTAGACACATAATCATCTGAATAGAGCACTACACTTTCTTGCAGCTTTCAAAGAAAAGAATGTAAAAGATTCAAGATTGATCCAAAGCTAAAAGCATCCTAACTATGGAGAAGGAAAATGTATGATTACAAAAAAATGCCAAAATGCAGGAGAACTTATGGGCTACATCTCAAAACTTAGATCAAGATGTCGATACTAATGAAGAAAATACAAGACATTAATGATTAAAAAGCTCTAAAATTCTGCAGCTAGTAAAAGGCAAAGAAGGCCATATGCCAAAAAAGGCAAAGAAAAGATCTCTTGAATAGTGGAACCGAATTTGAGTGTTTCAAAACTTATACAGAAAACAAAGATACTGAAGCTCTTGACTCAATACAAATGCGTACCCCTCATCCCTAAATGTGCAATTGTGCATGCCTACTCATTCACATAGATTAAAAATTCTCTAAAAGAATGCAATTTTTATTTGTGAAAGTACACATGATCGATACATAACAGCAACTCAACAAAACTTATAAGATTGATTTCTTTGATGTTGGGGGAAAATTTGCAGTCATCTATTACAGGAGTATAGCAACTACTAAAATAGTTTTCTCATGGCTATATCAACAGTAGAATGCAATCAGTGCATGTTATAATGACACCATCTTAAATTAAGGACAGGAATTAACTTAACTTAAAACAAAGAAATCATAAGTAGAACCATCCAAAGGCATCTAGGAAAGGAACAATGAAGACAACTGATCCTCAATCTGGTTGGGGATGGTGAAACTGTGCACCATACACCATCTTTTGCCTCTGTATTAACTGAAGAGTTGCATTAGTCCACTCTCCAGCCCCAGTTTTCAAGAGGCAACCTTTTGAGGAAAAATATATTCCGTAGATAATGTCCTAAGGCTGCTTGGAGACAATCTACATAGAACCAAGAGTCCCTTCAAAAAACCTGAGAAGGCCAATAATGACCCATTAATCTTTGCCTCCTAACTAAGCCAATATGGCATATGAATCTAATAACCCATAGGTCTTAATTGAAGCTAAAGAAAAGGGGAAAAGTACACAACCTCCCACCCCCCGCTGTCGTTTCTCCCTAAGACATGGAACCCACTAAAGTATTAAATGTAACACTTCACCCCCCATGGTATTATTATATATGTAAACCAATAAATATCCATCAAGATAAATGGTAAATTGTTAAGGTGATAACACGTGTCGATATTCAGAGTTACATTTTGATATAAAACAATACCACATGTGGGTTTTGTGTTATACTTAATGCCCCATGGGGTTAAGTGTTACACAATTAACAACTTATTTTTACACATAAAATAACACCACATGTTGGTTTAGTGTTACACTCATTACTTAGATTTTGTGTTTTTATGGAAAACTACAAGAAGATTTGTAAATTTTTTTTCAAGAGCAAACTGCAAATATGCTTATCAATAGGTCACTTTCAAAAACACTCTCACCTCACCCCTCTTGCATTAAGGACTAACCCGAACCCATAATTAAGATCTCTGAATCATTTTATCAAGAGGCCACCTAAATAAAATCTAAGTGATTTGTACAGGTTAATCATCTGTATCAATAATGACATCACTAGAAGCACTCTTGAAGGATTTTCAGATCCCAAAATAATCAAATCAAACCCAATTTTATTTTTCAACTAACACCATTTCATTTCCCCTACTTAATAGTGAACTCCAAGTTCCAACATAAATAATAAGGGTAATTTCAATATGGAGTAATGTTTATTTTATTGAGTAAGGTTGTAACCTTAGACTACAATCAATTTTGTCGCTAAACTTTATCCTTTCATCAATTAAATCATAACAAGAAAAAATATGGCAAAATTTCTATTCCTACCAAGGGTAATTTCGTCAATTAATCCTCAGCTCAAATCAAATGTGTTTCTAGAAGGAGTGGCTTGAGATAGTTATCTTACCAACTCGTAACTCTATCACTGCACAGAACTAATTCTGTTATGCAAAAGAGGCCAAAATGGCCAAATACCACATTTTTTGGAAATTTTTAGCAAAAAAACACTGTTTCGGAAATAAATAGGAAAGTACCACTTTTTCTAGAACTCGAGTTTCAAAAACTCGAGTTCCTCATCAGTCCTGCCACCGTGGCACTGCTGAGTTGGAATTTGTGTGATAAAAAAAATTATGTGGTACTCGAGCTTGGTAAACTCGAGTACCATGCAACACAATACTCGAGTATACCAGGCTCGAGTACTTTTTATAAATAAAATGCAAAAATTTTTATTTCTACAGTACTCGAGTTTAACAAACTCGAGTACCGTGTAAATTTTTATTTTTATTTTTTTTATTTTGTTTTGCTTTTTTTGTTTGGGGATAATCAACAAATAAACATAAAGATTTTTTATTCATTTAAATATAAGCATTGTAAAATATAGATATTTTAATTTCGAAATATGAATTTAATTTCTACATTAATTAAAATTGTACATTGTTTTCACATAAAAATTGTTTACTGTTTTCTGTATAAACTATTTCTACGATTTTGCATAAAATTATTTTCTGTTCAGCATTATTTAAGAAATTGTTCACTCTCTTTTTTGCATAAATTATTTTCTGTTCACTATTTAAAAAATTGTTCACTGTTTTCTCATAAAACACCTAGTGAAATCATGTTTTCTAAATTTAAACGCCAAATCTGAATGCTTTTTCATGTTTGAATTTCACAATAATCGAATATATTTTTTTGCATTGATAAAATCTGTTTCTACATTAATAAAATTTTCTCTCTGCACATCATATTTACTGTATATTCAAATCTGCTTACTGCATTCATAAAATTTGTTTTTTGCATTAATTAAAACTGTTCACTGTTTTCTGCATAAACTATTTCTAGCATTTTGCATAAAATTATTTTCTGTTCAGCATTATTTAAAAAATTGTTCTCTCTTTTATGCGTATATTATTTTCTGTTCACTATTTAAAAAATTGTTCGCTGTTTTGTCATAAAACACCTAGTGAAATCGTGTTTTCTAAATTTAAAAGCCAAATCTGGATGCTTTTTCATGTTTAAATTTCACAATAATCGAATTTGTTTTTCTACATTGATAAAATATGTTTCTACGTTAATAAATTTTGCTCTCTACACATCATGTTTACTGTATATTCGAAGCTACTTACCGCATTCATAAAATCTGTTTTTTGCGTTAATTAAAACTGTTCACTGTTTTCTCATAAAAATTGTTCATTGTTTTTTGCATAAACTGTTTTTAGCATTGACGCAGTTATTGCATTTAAATGGTTTTTGTGTTTTTTTTTTTAAATATGTAACCATATGAATAATGGACAAGCTCCTTGAATAAAAAATGAATGATTCGTATAAATCACCTAATGGTAAATGCCTCGAAAAATTCGAATTAGTTGAATGTAGAACTGTTCACTAAGTAAAACTATTTTCTGCATTAAGTAAAACTGTTCATTGTTTTCTCATAAAAATTGTTCAATGTTTTCTACATAAACTTTTTCTAGTATTCTGCATAAAATTATTTTCTGTTTAGCATTATTTAAAAAATTGTTCACTCTCTTTTCTGCGTAAATTATTCTCCGTTCACTGTTTAAAAAATTGTTCGCTATTTTTTCATAAAACACCTAGTGAAATCGTGTTTTCTAAATTTAAAAGCCAAATCTGAATGCTTTTTCATGTTTGAATTTCACAATGATCGAATCTATTTTTCTGTATCGATAAAATTTGTTTCTACGTTAATAAAATTTGCTCTCTACACATCATGTTTACTGTATATTCGAATCTGTTTACTGCATTCATAAAATCTGTTTTTTGCATTAAGTAAAACTGTTCACTGTTTTCCCAGCACTTGCCAAACAGAGCATTACAGGTCTTTAATTTTGTTCTCAAATTTTGTTTATACTTTTGTGAATGCCTAAGATTATCGGTAGCGATCTCTCATCAAATCAAAAGGAAAAAGAAAAAATTACTTTCAGCTCAATCTTTGATTTTGTTATAATGTCTGCAGGCGCAGGCCTCAGGCCTGAGTGTTCATATTTTGAGCTTCATGATATTACTTTTAAATGGAGAGAAAATTTTTCATTACATTAATCCTCTTTTATTTATTTATTTATATTTTTCTGGGCCTCCTTGTGAACTTGATGCATCTCTGTTTGTATATTAATTCGAAAGTTTTTTCCACATGCAGTGAGGAATATTCATATTTTGATTTGCCATTCTGCTCTCCAGGAGGTAAGAATAACTTTTAACTCTCTTGGTTTGTGGAAAAATCATTAACATTATCTGCTCTCACATTATTATAAATATGTAAATTAAAATTTTTAACTTGTTACAATTTTACAATTTGCACATATTCGTCTTATGAACATAGTTTCAAGGCATAGATAATTAATTCATTGGTTCTATTGTAATTAGAGACATTCAAATTATTATCCACTACAATTATGATTGGAAAATTGTTAGTTGCAAACAAGTTTGGAGCTCTCTTCATTTAACTTACTATATGGTGGTTTATAAGACCATTCATACGTAGTTTTCATCATGTAACTTTTTTTAATAAGTCATGTAATTTGTCTATATATTTATATAATATCTAAAAGTTGACGGATAGCATTTATTGTTATTACACTTTTGTTGAGCCATATTAGCATAGCATTTCAGTCTAATTCGGTCCCATTTAGTTTATTTTAGTCTCGTTCGGTCTGTTTCGGTCCAATTCAGTCTACTCAGGTCGTATCGGTCCACTTAGGTCCAATCGGTTCATTTAGGTCCAATTCTATCCATTTAGTCTACTTCGGTTCTATTCAGTCTACTTAGGTCCTAACGATCCACTTTCGTTTTATATGGTCCATTTGGTCCACTTCTGTCCTATCAATCCACTTGGGTCTCATTCGGTTCATTTAGTCCAATTCGGTCCAATGTAGTCCATTTGGTCTATTTTGGACTAATTGAGCATTTAAATTAATTCTTTTTGTAGGTTTCCTTTTCAGTTTTGAACTCAAAAAAAAAAAAAAAAAAAAAAAAATCTTAATTTTTAGGTTGAAAAGTATGAAATTTTATTCTATTTGAGCCAAATTCTTTAATTTTTTTGGTTTAAAAATACAAACAAAATAGGTATTAGAAATTAGAGATATTGACTAAAAAAAAACAATAAAAATGATAAATATTCAAAAGATTACCTTAAAATTCAAGTTTCAATAATATAAGCATTATACTTATATTTGAAATGAAAAGAAAAAATAAATGCTACCATTCTAAACTTATATAGTACTTTTAACTTAATGTAACATGTTACATGTGTTCCATAAAATGTAGGGTGTACATTTTTTTATAAATATCTTGAATAGGTTCAAATTAGTCTACTAATTATAGTATATTTGAAAAAAAAAAAATCATTTTAATAACATAATTAATAGTCATGAATATTGGATAGTCTTATAAATCATCATGTAATAGTCATGATTAGCATTCCTATGCACTTACCATCAAGAAAGGTGGTCTAGTGGTCTTGGTGCGAACGCAAGTGTGCAGTGCTACTTGAGGTCCCATGTTTGAACCCCAATGGGTGGAACGTGAAAATTTCCTCCTGCAACTAGCCCAAGGGTACTAGCCTTCTCGTGGGGCTAGGGTGAGGTTTGTTGTCACCCCGGACAGCAGTAGCTATGGCTCAATTTAACATTTCCTAACAGGTGAGTGCCCCAATGGTCACGCCCATGAGGGTCTGCCACAATGGTCGCCCCCGACCCATTTCATTCATTAAAAAAAAAAAATAGAAAAGAAAAAAAGAAGCATTCCTATGCACTTTCTAACAGACATCTCGATGTATAGATCCAACACCCGACAGGAAGAGATCCTTTAAAGAACTTTTAGCAGGGGATTACTATGTCAACACTCAGTATGAATTGAGGTTCAAGATGGGAACAACAGGGAAACTCCTTTGTGAGAAAAATCTGACAAGAGAAGAAGTTGCAAAATTTAGGAATGCCATTGGAAACAAATATATGTACGAGATGTACTTTGATAGCATTCACTTGTCAAAGAACATTGGAGACGATACTAAAGATTCCTTTTGCGACTACATCTGTTCAAGTCGTAGGTTTTTTCTTATCAATCACCTGCGCCTTTATCCTCATTACTTAGGAAACAAAGTGAAAGAAATACATGTTGTTGGTGACCATGATTCTGCTTTGGATATAACTGAAGATGCTGAAATCAAAGTCAACTTCACTTATTCTGTCTTCTGGAAAGAATTTGAATCCAAGCAAGAGAATCAGGATTGGGTTCGTGACTTGTCGGAGCACGTTGGAGAAGATAATCCTATGCATTATAATACTAATGCTATCATCATTTGTGGCTGGTTGTGTTTGCTTTGTGCAGTGATTGTGCTATACCTTAGATATTATTTTACTCGGTGTCACTCCATCCATCTCTCCATTCCTTATGTTGTGTAGTTCCAAGCAGGACATTGTAATGACATGCATTCAGCTAAAGCTAATGATGATTAAATCAACTCAACTTCCACTGCAGGAATTCTTTTGGAGATGTAAGGTAGAAGCTACAGGGGTTATTTGTCCATGTAATATTCATGGTAATGCATGTAGATGTCCTCAGTACTCGTCCCTACTTGGGGCCATTCTGGGTGTTGGAACTCAACAGTTCATTATGGAAGCCATATCTGCCACATGCTTGCTAATTCAATTTTGTTTCCCCAATTCTGAATTCTCGCGTCTCTTCTTGATAACACTTTATTGCCTTAATCCATTCTTTTGTTGAGAGTTTATAGCAATTTCAGGTTTTTTGGTCTGATTTTATTATGATTTATGAAAGATGTTTGCACTTGCCAGTAATAGCTATCTTAAACATTCAGCCAAAAAAAAAAAAAAAGCTATCTTAAACTTGCTAACACTTGGCTCCCTCAGTTAGACTTCTCACAGGCATACTAAAGTTACTTCAATATATTTATAAACTGGCATGACAATAAATGTAATTAGTGTTATTCCAACACATAATAAAATTTTCTTTTTGGAGAATCAAATAAAGGTCTTTATTACTATTTTGTAATGTATAACACATCACTTTTGTAGTATCCCAAGTATTACTTAAGAAAAAATGTCATGAATCTCTGAAGAAGTTGTAGTTTCATAATAAAGAAGTGCAGATTGGGTTGTGATGTGCATACTGTATACGGAATACATGACTAAGTAAGTAATGAGAGTCAGATTTAGTGATAAGTTGGGAATGAACAGAAGTTTTTTCTGATTATTCGATAGTTGGGAATGAAAGGAAGTTTAAAAGATGAATGATGTCATTATGAAAATATGCATGGAGTAATAACACAGGCACCATTTCAGAGCATCAATTTGGACTTGTTTATGTGACTACAACTTCACAGATTCATATGACATTTTTTTTCTTGTGTGTTGTTCTGACAAACCTTACCAAATGCTCATCTACATTTTCATCCTCTTACTGGTGTTTTACCTAAAATGACTTCTATTAGTTGTTACTTTAGCATGCTGATGCAAATTTGTAAACCATTCAAGTCTTATGTTGCATATGTTTGCATAGTAGTGAACTAAGTGACTATAATAAAGAACCCTAAACAGGGCTTCATCCATTAAACCACGCTGCCAAAAGCAATTAAACAGGGCTTCTTCTTTTTTTGTGCTCAAAACAATAAATTTTTTTTTTTTTTGGATAAGTTGCTCAAACAAAAATTAAGGAGGCCGAAACACAGGGTTTCTATTTTAAGAAGTTGATCCATATATCAAAGCTGTTTGTTCACTTTCCAAAGACATTTATTTACAGGGAAATTCTTGACACACAAGCTTCGATGTGTATAACTTCATGAACCACAGATGTCACCTTTCCCAATCTCAGGAACTAGCAATTGTCGGTCAAAATCACGCAATTTGAACAAAGGAGCATTACCTACAGAAAGAACTACTTACTCAAAGCCCACAAGGAAAAATGCATGTCAAACAAACATGCACATTGGAAAGAAGATAAGGTTAGCTGCCTTTGGATTTTTAGGGAACCTATTGTAACATAGTTCCGATAAAAGGATCAAATGAGCCGTCTTTTGAAGTTACGAGTAGTTGATTGGTAAGTACGGACTAGCAATCCAACTCCTATACCAAGTCCAAGGCAAACGCCAAGGCCAATCCCAACACCAACCCTTACACCAGCATTGAACCAGGATAATTCGCCATCTTCACCATCTATGTATTCTGTCCTCCTCCAGTACATGTTGTTGTAGTCATCTTCATTTTCTGTTTTGTAGGCTCTGTAATCTGCCACCTACAATTCAAAAAACCCAATAATTGGGATTAAAATAGTCAAGCATACAATAGATATAAAGTACATAGCTAACAAAACAACAAAAGTATATCACTTCACAAGTAAGGCTAAGAAATGTAGCAGTATTTGCTGTTAACAGTTCTAGATTAACTAAATCTCTCTTCTATGCATGCAGCAACCTAATCCAGCAAAACATAGTGACTTGTTTGATGAACCAACAATGTAAATGGCCCAACTGGTGGTTCACATCCATTTGAGTTAGCTTACTCCAAAAAAAAAAAACTGCCACATAAGCAAATACTAGATGGAAGAATAAACGGCGAAACAGCACCAAAGTAGGACATTCAACTCTGATAGCTACTTTTTACCGGTCGTGATAAATTAGAGAGTTCATGATTCATTATTATAGAAACTTAGCTGAAGGGATGAACATGGTGCACATACACAGCAAGTATAGGAACTATTTCTTTTACATCAAATTGACACAAGCATAAGCATTTAAGTGATGACAATAGTTATTATACAACCTTTTGTCTAGGTGGCTCAACTAATGTCCCATGATGAAAGACAGCAAAATGTAGAGGTAGAGTAATCATTTTTTTTTTATAAGTAGAGGTAGAGTAATCATAGAACCATGAAAGAAAGTAAGTGGCAATTATCCATACTTTTGAACCTAAAAAGTTTTTTTTTTTTTCTAAGCATTATCCATATCATCATGTCAAGAATACCATTACAGAATACTCAATATTAATTACAAGAACTCCATAAAAAGATTCAACTTTCATTACAAGCACCCCATAATAATATTCAATATTAATTACAAGCACTCCATAAAAATATTCAAAGCAGACACATAATCATCTGAATAGAGCAACACTTTCTTGCAGCTCTCAAAGAAAAGTATCTAAAAGATTCAAGATTGATCCAAAGGAAAAATTTGCAGAGGGTTTCATCAAAGCTAAAAGCATCCTATGGCCAAAAAAAATTGTATGATTACAACAAAATACCAAAAAGCAGGGAGAACATAGGGGCTACATCTGAAAACTTAGATCTAGATGTCCATAACAAATGAAGAAAACACAAGACATGAATAATCAAAAAGAGCCAAAACTCTGCAGCTTACAAGAGAACTCCAAGTGCACCAGTGTTCTCATCTAGAAGGCCATATGCCACAATCAACAACAGGCAAAGAAAAGATCTCGTGAATAGTGGAATCAAATTTCAGTATTTCAGAACTCTCAGAAAACAAAGATACTGAAGCTCTTGACACAATACAAACGTAGCACCATCATCCCCAAATGTGCAATTGTGCATACCCACTCATTCACAGAGATTAAAAATTCTGAGAGAACATAATCAATCCATAACAGCAACTCAATAAAACTTATAAGATTGATTTCTTTGATGTTGGGAGAAAATTTGAAGAGTCATCTATTACAGGAGTCTAGTGACTGCTAAAATAGTTTTCTCAAGGCGATATCAACAGCGGGATGCATGTTATAGTGACAGACAATGAAATTAAGGACAGGAATTAACTTAATAATGATATCCTGTGTGCAAGGACAGCAAGGGAGGAAAAGAACCATCTCAGTACTAAACACTGTGCTAATCCTTCATCCAGACTCCAGTGTATTAAGTTTGAGAAACATTCAATATACGCGACAGCCTAAAAAATATCCTGAGATTTTTTCTGGCTAATATATAGTCTCTTTGGAAAGTACGAGCACAAATCACCTCTCTCCACTAATTCATTGTGCATTAATGATAAAAACTCGTCAGACAAGATTTTTGTATCAGTCAAGGATATCTGAGCAGAAGTAAATTTACTGGCTCAGTCGAAGCTGCTTAAGAAACTAAATAAAAAAATCATAAACAGCCCATTTAAGCTCAAGCACGTATAATGTAGTTGCCAATGTGGCCTCCGGAAAAAAATCACCCAAAAATATTGGAGTGGGCCCCACATATACGGACCATCCTCCGCGTGGCATTTAGATGAGGCTCATGCACATCAGACTATGACAGAAGACAGGTATCGAAAACAATGCAACAGAAAACAAAAAAGGTGATGAATGCCCATCCTTTGTAACTTATGTGCCCTGCCCATACCCCCTCAAATGACACTTCTAGGATAACATTCACTTCACCGGCCCAGACATCCAAAAATTGGAACTTTTTTTTAACGGAAAACATGTTTCAACACAGTTGGGTGCACGTGACACCCTTTGGATTCCAGCACAAACATTTTGTCAAAGCTCATCTATGAGCTTGTTCCCAAAGTCTTCAAGGCTAGCTCTTTCATTTATTGAGAAATGACCAAAGCATGGGAGAGGTCTGACTTCTCTTTAATGAAAAGTGATGCAAGGCGTGTGGGACACGCTGAAGGAAAAGAAAAGAAGAAAAAAAAGAAACTAAGGCCATTCGGCCTTGTGAAGAGCTGAAGCAAAACAGAGAGCCATTCGGCCATTTTGGTGTGAGTTGCAGAGAGAGCAAAACACAGAAAAAAGAGAGCTTCAGCTTGAGGTGCAGTCCAAAAAGATAGAAACACAGTGAGAGTGTGAGAGAGTGAAAAAGAAAAAGAAAGACATCTTTATTTGCTCAAGTTACACATAAAAAAGATAAATTGATAGAGTTCTCATGGAGTTTTTGATTGCTACAATCATGGAGAGTTGGAGAATTCAAAGAAGATTTTGCTACTAGTTTTGTGGTGAGATTGTATTTACTCCTTGATATTTATTTGTTATATATCCAATTTATTATGGACTCAAGTTTAGCATAAGCTTAATAGTTGTAATCTCTATTTCATAGTGGATATTTTTCGGAGCTGTCCCGTGGTTTTATCCTCTACACCGGAGGTTTTTCACGTAAGATTTGGTGTTCTTGTCTGATTGTATTTATATGGTGCTTGCTGGAATTTTTTTGTTTTCATAATATTGCTACT
Source organism: Quercus aquifolioides (assembly GCA_019022515.1). Classification (NCBI taxonomy): domain Eukaryota; kingdom Viridiplantae; phylum Streptophyta; class Magnoliopsida; order Fagales; family Fagaceae; genus Quercus; species Quercus aquifolioides. Next base: position 98,225,730 of record CM032327.1, on the reverse strand, counting down.
GCTTGGTAGTCATTAATTTTAATTCACATATGGACATTCAGGGGATTAGGATTTTTTCCCAACAGGAAGCATATAGCTAGCACTGTTGTTTTGGATCACAGAACTCTTACAATGGAGGGGTTGTTCAGTCCATCCATTGATTGGAAATTGCTAAAACTTTAGAGAACCTAAATAGATAGAGTTTGCTACCCTTAAAAAATGCAAATTATTGTACTGTACTAAAGCACTAGATGAATGCCAATAAATTAAAACCAGAGAAACAAAGAGAACATCACAAAATTTGAATTCTAATGTAAAATATTATCCAGTAGAATACCCGTAGATCTTCAGCAGACACATCTTTCTGGGATTCAGCTGTATCATACTCCGGGATTGCATCCAACGTGCCCTTCCGATTGTACTTCTTTCGAAAACTAAGCTGTAAGGTCTTGGTCAAGATTATCGGGGTTCCAGAGAAGGAGCCTGCAACATAAACCTCGATTGTTGGTGTAGGAAATCCGGGGCCATCAAGATGTTTCCCCTTTAAGAATCCAGTGCCTGCGTTGATCACTGATTCACAATTCATGCTCCACCGCTTGGTACTGTTTTTTGATTCCCCAGTGAAACCATTGCTATTAGACATCTCCAAAACCCCAGAGAGAATTAGATCACCTTTATCAAAAACCTCGAATTTCATACTCCTTGTCAATTTTACACTATCTGTGCTCACAAATATGGCTTCATCCAATTTCTTATCTACCCGATCCCTTCTAAGAAGGGAAGAGGCTCCATCAGAATAACTGCAACTTCTTGCACCATTGACTTCCAAAAGGGTGTCAGGGCTTGAAGGAATATGATTCAGAGTAAGAAACTCTGGAGTTGAATCATCGGCACGAAAATTGCTGATCCTCACATAGAAGACTCTCAAATTAAACCATGGTGATAATAGTTTTGCGTAGGGTTGGTACCTAATAATCTGAAGGCTGTGATTGGCTGCTTCACCATTGCCCAATGTCTCACAAGGATCCTCCATAATTCAGAAGCTCAATCTTCACTAATTCGACATTGGAGGCAACATGTGAGTTGGAATCAGATTGCCAGCAACAACCTGTTTTAACCCAAAGTAAAACATATTTAAATAATAACATACAAAAATTCAGCTTTTCTATCCTAGCTTTTGGGTAAGTTTAGAAACATAAAAATAGGGAGAAAAAAAAAATAACAAGAAAAAGAAAAAAAACCCAGAATCCAGATGTTAGTCAATATCTTATATCTATATAAACAGAAAAAAAGCTAAATAAAGGTTCACATGCCAATTATTATAAGTATGACTAAAAAATAAAACCAAAATTTTAGGAACAGAAACCCTTGATCTATGGAAAAAAATGAAGACCAAATCACAACTGCAAGATGATGCTGGTTGACAAGGAAACCAAAAAAATAGTATATGTATGCTCTACTAATATGTATGAAATACAAATTTCACTTTCAGAGAGTTAACCTTCATGCTTTTCCTCTAACTCCTCCCTCAAAATAAAGTTCAAGATGGATAATTTATCTTAAGAGGAATGAAGAACCAAAAAAAAAATGCAGAATTTATCATTGCAGGAATATATCACAGAACAAGAAATTTTAACGATTTGGATTTGTAAAAAAAAAGTGTACCCACCGGCAACCCCGTGGATTTATAGCCAAGCCAACAGAAATTTCACTTCTGTATCTTCATTATCATAAACTAAAGATTGAATAACCTATCAACTCTCCGAAGAAAAAACAGATACAGAGAAACAAAAAATATATATTTCAAAAAAACAAAAAGAGAAGCCAGATTCATATCCCAACAAAACTGCCGGCTGTTAGGGAAAAAAAAAAAAAAAAACCACACGCGTCACACACCCCGCCGAATCTCTCTCTCTCTCTCTCTCTAGAATGATACAGAACCACAAACAAAGTAGTTTTTTTTTTTTTTTTTTCTCAATCAGAATATACTTACCATGAAAAAAAGAAAAAAAGAAAAACTTTGATCGACAATCTCAAATTGAGTTATACAATATGATTGATGACACCCATATATATTCTTATGCCGACTTCTGAAAAGTAAAAATCGCTTTCAGTCCACCAAAGGTTGTTGCTGTATGGCTTTTGATTTTCCCAAATGCGCAAAACTTTTTTTTTTGTTGAGAAGGAAATGCGTAAAACCCGTGGCCACCGATCTATGATACCAAAATACTAATACAAGGACGACTCCTGGTCTTCAACAATCAGGTTATCAACCACTTATATATTTTTATTTTTTCGTGGGTCAGATATTTCGACGAAGTTACAGAATATAAGTTGTAGAACTGTACTAGATTAAGACTAGCTAGGTCTAGCTGTAGGCGTAATCTGATTATGACCAAAATATATATATAAAAAGTGTGACACATAAAAATAAATAAAAATAAAAAAGTGTGAAATGGGCGAATCTGACCCGATTATTCCGATCTTATCGGATTAGGTCTCAGGAGGCAAGAAATTGCATTCACGAGGGAGGCCGGTCCCTTTTTGATTTGAAAGGGATGTGAAAAGCTTAGAAACTACTTAACGGCTCTACCCTTAACCACGTGCCTCCTCACTCCTCAGCCGTTGTTTTTTTTATTTTATTTGCTAAACAACAACGTTATCATTCAACTAGCAAAAACGATGGCTGTCAGCCTCACATGCATCTGCAATTACTACCAGGAAGACTACACTCCTCAGCCGTTTTTTGTTATAGTTATACTAACATACAAGTATCTTCAAAGATTACAAGGGGGAGATGAGCCCATTGGACTAGGATTTAAATAATGAAATTTTACAGGCCCAGCTGAGGAGTAAATCTGTGAAATTTTAGGATCAAATTGTATATTTTTGTTCTCTCATTTTTTTTTTTTTTTTAAATTATACTTTACCCTGAAATTTTATTCATTTTTACACCATAAACTATCAAAATGCATACGTATTTCTTAAACTATGAGAATGTGTACTTACTTTCCTAAACTATCGTCTAAGGTGCAAACTAAAGTGCAAAGTGTTATAATTTCTTTCTTCTTTTTTTCTCATTTTCAAAATGAATAGATAAATAAATTTTTATTACTATGAAGTTATCCAATATGAAAATTATCAACCAATATCTTTAGCTATAAATTGAAAATTGATCATAGGGATGACCTGAGTCCACTAAGGCACCAACACCTTAATGAAAGAAAGCATCAAGTGAGCCGCATGTGATTGCCAACGGGGATACTTTGGTATTGAAGTCAAAGAGTATATAGCTTACAATTCTTATGAAATTATGAATATATCAGAATATGTTGTTCATAAATTTTCTTCGAGGATGACCACATTTTATGTGTTCTTCATAGGAGAGATTTTCTCTTTAATTTATGTCATAGGTTTGAAATTCAAACTGTGGCGAGAATTGTAGCTCATTAGATGGTATCTCATGATCTTAGTGATTTAATATCGAAATTCTTTATGCCTAATTGAAGCTTAAATGTCTCCCTTATTTTGGATGTCACTCTTGAAAAACTATGTTACTTCTTAGTTGAAGTATGCTTAAGATAGTCGAGCATGCATGTCATTATGAATGGCTGAACTATTTAATTAGTTCATGAGGAGATCGAGCAGCTAGCTAAATTAGATCAAGCTATTTTAGGGTAATTACAATTATAGGTAACAACTAGCTTAGTTGCCATATTTGGAGAGTTTACAAGAGAGAGAAATTGGAAAGAAAAAAAAAAACCCATTTTTCTCTCTTCTTCTCCTCCATTTTCTTATTTTTAAACAGTATACGAATTAAGTCTCTCTAGTAGGCCTCATTCCAAAAAGCCATTTTCATGCCTTTCATTTACTCTAAACAGTTGATCCAAACAAACTGTATCTATCAAGGATGTTAGCGTACGGGACCATTGTTGTTAACATATATTGAATTACATAAAATAAAATAATTAATAAGAAAAATTCAAAGAAAAAAGAGCTTTTACGGATCCAATAAAATCTCGCAATATTTTAATAATACACTGAGATGTAGACTGTTAGGTTATCATAAGTCAAAATAAAATAAGATAAACTATATTAGGACTCACCAGTCACCACAGTTTAAAACAAGAGTGTTACCAAGATGTTATGAGAATTTGTTATGCTCCTAAACTTTCTCCCAAAAAAATGCTGATTTGTTTCAGAGTTGCCAAATTGGAGGAAGACTAGGTAGTAGGTACTGTAAGTGTGGGAAGCTATTGCTTCTCTAGCTCACACACCAGATAACAGGGGGGGGGGGGGGGGGGGGGGGGAATAGAGAAGAAAAATATGGGTTTATAACGAGTTGGTCAACCTAAAAATTAAAGAGGTGGGTTCCAATCTTAATTTACGAAACACCAGTATTGATTTATTTGATTAATGGACTTCTACAAAAAGTTATCCTTAGAATATAAGTGACCTTAAATAATTAGTAATTGCATAAGGAATTAGAAAAACTTCTTTTATGGCCCAGGGCATTATAGCTGAATTGTCATCTCTTCATGCATAAAGTACAAGGGATTTAGCAGAGAAAATGTTCAAATTACGATATTAGCAATATATTGTAATTATCTCTAAAAAAAAAAAAAATAGGCCCTGCATTCAATACACTAATTGTGATCCCTTTTCCAAAAAATCAAATCAAAATGTTTCATTTTGCTCCAGTCTCAAACACATTATCCTCCACTTACCCAACTGCCTTGTTTTCATTTTCACCTTTAATCTTGATTCCTAGTTTTCAATTTCACCCTTACATCATCATGACAATTTGACAATGATTCTCAGTGATGTCTTCATGATATATGTTGATGTTTGAACACATAAGAGATACTGTAAAAGTCAGACAGCACATAAGATAAAAACTACTGTCTTCACATCACATGTGAAGATGCTAGAGTATTCTTTTGAAATTGTTCACTGCATGATTAAAACCCCGGCAAGAGTCACATTTCCAACGCGGAAAGGGATACGCTAGTCGCCTCACTAGCTTTATCAGTGTTCGTATTGCAACAAAACAAGAGGTTATTTGTTTTTACCTAATTAAATATAAGAGAAAAAGATATAATTTTTGGTAGTTTTTATGCTTAAATGTGTGATAAACTATAGTAAAGCTAGGATCTAACTTTATATATATATATATATATACACACACTAGTGAACATGCGTAGTTTTATACACATTATGAACCAGTACAACACACACATGTTATGCATATAATACTCAAGATCAATATATAAAATCATTCAGCAAAAAAAAAAAAAAATATATACATATATATACACACACAAAATCAAATACCACTCACGTCAATATTAAGTGGTAATTTAATATTAGATTACCCATAAAAAAAAATACTATATTAACTATATTATATTTACTTGTTAATTTATTTTATCTAAATAAGTTGTGTTATAATTTTTTTCATAATAAAATTTTCATTTTTAATTCTCATATAGCAATTTTATAAATTTAATAAAACTTAAACACAACTTATATAAGTTTTTGTTAAACTTTTATAAACTATAACAATTTCACACTATATAGTAACCATTTTGTGTTTAGAATTTTAGAGCTTAACTTGGGAAAAAAAATTCATTTTATGAATTTTATTATATAGTTAGTTCCAACTTTTATTACTTACACACAATTTTTTTTGGAATGGAACTTATACACAATTTTATGAAAAATAATAAATTACTACATAAATATATAATTTAAAGTTCTAACACTTTCGAAAGGTAGCAATATTTTTTTGTACTTTCTTTTCCTCTTGAATTAACTTTTGCCCTTTTCTTTCCTGTTTTGGTGACTTTGACATAAAGGGAATAATTTATTTATATTTTTTCATTGAAACTTTTTTTTTTTTTGAGGGGGATTTTTTCATTGAAACTTAATCTATAAAACAGATACATTTAAAAAAAAAAAAAAAAAACATAAAACTAGAAGAGAAACTGAAAAAATATATTTGTAGGGTGAGTTGGCCCTTTTAATTTGGGTGTGGCCGGGGGCAATTGCCCCCCTTGGCTCCGTCCTTGCCTCCTTGGTGACAAAAAGATAATAGTTACCTTATTTATTTATTTATTTTTAAAAAATGTTATTTATATAAATAAATAAAAAAGGGAAAAAAAACAAGTTAATGGAATTAGGTTCGTACCCAGGCACCAAAAAGGATCACCATCCCAAGCATTGAGAAAACAGTAGCAAATTTAAACCTAGAAATATTAAAGCAAAAGTGGAGCAGAGCCTGGGAAACACAAACACTACATGGCCATCCTTAACCAAACCAACAATGCTCATATTTTAAATTTCGTGACCGTGCTCACCTGAAAGTTGAAACCAAAAAAACGCCTGCTAAAGTAAGCATCAATAAATAATGTATTTTTGACAAAAGAAAACGACACAACATCGACAAAGTTTATTTGGGCATTCATCGCCCAAAGCTCCTAGGGATCATTAATAGTAAACACTAATATTTCTGAAGCAAACTTCATTCTCCAGAGTTCAGAGGAGTCTCTCAAGTCTCAACCAGTCTTAATTCTGATTCCACGAGAACTCCAAACAAGGCATAAAGCGCAAACATGCTAAATGATCTTTTATTAGCATACTACTGATCTAAAACAACACACTACTACTTAGATCTTTTTAATTCTACTACTGTTTAATTACTACTAACCTTTAATTAGACTCAGATTTTATGCTCATCCTTTCATTCTTTGACCGCATTGGAAAAAGTATACTACATGGTATTAAAATTTAATAAATAATAAATATGTGTAAAAATAACTGCTCACGCATATCTTTTATTTGTTAATAGGTAGTTATCTTTTGCTGGTACTTATTGAATTTTGATACATACCAAATACAGCCACCAAATTTCAAAGCTTTCACTGCAGTAACATGTGGTACCAGAATTTTTTCGAGGGTATATAAGTATATTATCTTGGAAGAAAATGGGAGAATCTGACCCGATTATTCCGATCTTATCGGATGACTTAGGAGGCAAGAAATTGCATTCACGAGGGAGGCCGGTCCCTTTTTGATTTGAAAGGGATGTGAAAAGCTTAGAAACTACTTAACGGCTCTACCCTTAACCACGTGCCTCCTCACTCCTCAGCCGTTGTTTTTTTTATTTTATTTGCTAAACAACAACGTTATCATTCAACTAGCAAAAACGATGGCTGTCAGCCTCACATGCATCTGCAATTACTACCAGGAAGACTACACTCCTCAGCCGTTTTTTGTTATAGTTATACTAACATACAAGTATCTTCAAAGATTACAAGGGGGAGATGAGCCCATTGGACTAGGATTTAAATAATGAAATTTTACAGGCCCAGCTGAGGAGTAAATCTGTGAAATTTTAGGATCAAATTGTATATTTTTGTTCTCTCATTTTTTTTTTTTTTTTTTATTATACTTTACCCTTAAATTTTATTCATTTTTACACCATAAACTATCAAAATGCATACGTATTTCTTAAACTATGAGAATGTGTACTTACTTTCCTAAACTATCGTCTAAGGTGCAAATTAAAGTGCAAAGTATTATAATTTCTTTCTTCTTTTTTTCTCATTTTCAAAATGAATAGATAAATAAATTTTTATTACTATGAAGTTATCCAATATGAAAATTATCAACCAATATCTTTAGCTATAAATTGAAAATTGATCATAGGGATGACCTGAGTCCACTAAGGCACCAACACCTTAATGAAAGAAAGCATCAAGTGAGCCGCATGTGATTGCCAACGGGGATACTTTGGTATTGAAGTCAAAGAGTATATAGCTTACAATTCTTATGAAATTATGAATATATCAGAATATGTTGTTCGTAAATTTTCTTCGAGGATGACCACATTTTATGTGTTCTTCAAGGGAGAGATTTTCTCTTTAATTTATGTCATAGGTTTGAAATTCAAACTGTGGCGAGAATTCTAGCTCATTAGATGGCATCTCATGATCTTAGTGATTTAATTTCGAAATTCTTGATGCCTAATTGAGGCTTAAATGTCTTCCTTATTTTGGATGTCACTCTTGAAAAACTATGTTACTTCTTAGTTGAAGTATCCTTGAGATAGTCGAGCATGCATGTCATTATGAATGGCTGAACTATTTAATTAGTTCATGAGGATAGAGCTGCTAGCTATATTAGATCAAGCTATTTTAGGGTAATTACAATTATAGGTAACAACTAGCTTAGTTGCCATATTTGGAGAGTTTACAAAAGAGAGGAATTGAAAAAAAAAAAAAAAACCAATTTTTTCTCTTCTTCTCCATTTTCCTATTTTTAAACAGTATACGAATTAAGTCTCTCTAGTAGGCATCATTCCAAAAAGCCATTCTCATGCCTTTCATTTACTTTAAACAGTTGACCCAAACAAACTGTATCTATCAAGGATGTTAGCATATGGGACCATTGTTGTTAACATATATTGAATTACATAAAATAAAATAATTAAAAAGAAAAATTCAAAGAAAAAAGAGCTTTTACGGATCCAATAAAATCTCGCAATATTTTTAAAATACACTGAGATGTCAGACTGTCAAGTTATCATAAGTCAAAATAAAATAAGATAAACTATATTAGGACTCATCACAGTTTAAAACAAGAGTGTTACTAAGATGTTATGATAATTTGTTATGCTCCTAAACTTTCTCCCAAAAAAAATGCTGATTTGTTTTGAAGCTGCCCAATAAATTGGAGGAAGACTAGGAAATAGGTACTGTAAGAGTGGGAAGCTATGGCTTCTCTAGCTCACACACCAAATAACAGGGGGGGAAAATAGAGAAGAAAAATATGGATTTATAATGAGTTGGTCAACCTAAAAATTAAAGAGGTGGGTTCCAATCTTAATTTACGAAACACCGGTATTGATTTATTTGATTAATGGACTTTTACAAAAAGTTCTCCTTAGAATATAAGTGACCTTAAATAATTAGTAATTGCATAAGGAAGTAGAAAAACTTCTTTTTTGGCCCAGGGCATTATAGCTGAATTGTCATCTCTTCATGCATAAAGTACAAGGGATTTAGAGGAAAAATGTTCAAATTGCGAGATTAGCAATATATTGTAATAATCTCTATAAAAAAAAAAAAAAAAAAAAGGCCCTGCATTCAATACACTAATTGTGATCCCTTTTCCAAAAAATCAAATCAAAATGTTTCATTTTGCTCCAGTCTCAAACACATTATCCTCCCCTTACCCAACTGCCTTGTTTTCATTTTCACCTTTAATCTTGATTCCTAGTTTTCAATTTCACCCTTACATCATCATGACAAATTGACAATGATTCTCAGTGATGTCTTCATGATATATGTTTTTTTTTTTTTTTTTTTTGAGAATCATTGTCTTCATGATATATGTTGATGTTTGAACACATAATTAGAAATACTGTAAAAGTCAGACAGCACATAAGATAAAAACTACTGTCTTCACATCACATGTGAAGATGCTAGAGTATTATTTTGAAATTGTTCACTGCATGATTGAAACCCCGGCAAGAGTCACATTTCCAACGCGGAAAGGGATACGAGAAGAAGAAGGGAAAAAAAACAAGTTAATGGAATCAGGTTCGTACCCAGGCACCAAAATGGATCACCATCCCAAGCATTGAGAAAACAGTAGCCTGGGAAACACAAACAGTACATGGCCATCCTTAACCAAACCAACAATGCTCATATTTTAAATTTCGTGACTGTGCTCACCTGAAAGTTGAAACCAAAAAAACGCCTGCTAAAGTAAGCATCAATAAATAAATGTATTTTTGACAAAAGAAAACGACACAACATCGACAAAGTTTATTTGGGCATTCATCGCCCAAAGCTCCTAGGGATCATTAACAGTAAACACTAATATTTCTGAAGCAAACTTCGTTCTCCAGAGTTCAGAGGAGTCTCTCAAGTCTCAACCAGTCTTAATTCTGATTCCACGAGAACTCCAAACAAGGCATAAAGCGCAAACATGCTAAATGATCTTTTATTAGCATACTACTCTAAAACAACACACTACTACTTAGACCTTTTTACTTCTACTACTGTTTAATTACTACTACCCTTTAATTAGACTCAGATTTTATGCTCATCCTTTCATTCTTTGACCGCATTATAAAAAGTACACTCCATGGTATTAAAATCTAATAAATAATAAATATGTGTATAAAAATAAGTACGCATATCTTTTATTTGTTAGTAGGTAGTTATCTTTTGCTGATACTTATTGAATTTTTATACATACCAAATACAGCCACCAAATTTCAAAGCTTTCACTGCACTCTCTTTTTGCTCTCTTGCCTTACGGTTCATCACGTTCCCTTCTTCACTCTCTAACACCAACCTCACCGCCCTCTCGATTTCCTCTCTATCCACCGCTCCTTTTCCTGGAATTCCCACTGGCTTAACAGCCACACCAACCTCTTCAACTAACATCGTTGCATTCATTTTCTGCTCTGCATAAAGCGGCCACGTACGCAATCATAGGCACGCCGTGATTCATGCTCTACAGAATCGAGCTCCACAAACAGTGAGACAAAAACGCACCAGTTGATGGGTGTTGAAGCACCGAAACCAGGTGGAGCCCAAGTCGGAACCACCAAACCCACCTCCTTGGTCCTCTCTAAAAACCCATCAGGCAAATAAGCCTTTGGATCATTAACATTTTCACCCACGTTGAAAAATGTAGCTGAGGCGGAGGCACACGCATCAGTTGGCACTAACCACTAATATAAACCTTTTCTGACTCAGTTCCAAGCCCAAAGCCAACTCAGTGAGTTGTGCAGCTGAGAGAGTCCCTCCACTTCCAAGAGCTACAAAAAGAACAGAATTTAATGGTTGTTTGTCTAGCCAAGCTAAACATTCATCTTCTAATTCAGGCTTGTCGTCTTTTATTATAAGCGGACCAACTGGGTGCTCTCTTATAGCTCTAAGCGAAGTGGGTTCAAAATCTTCCCACGAGTTTAAGAAGATACCAGCTGCCATAGGCAACCGGCTGATGTGGAACAAGCCCCACTTGTACTCGATCGTCAATCTGCTGGTGCCGAACCTGGTCTAGCAAGTCCTCGGGTCGAACCGGGGTGCAACCCGGGACCTGAACCGGTCCAGAAAGTTCAACAAACTCGCCCCCATCCACCTCACTTTCCAGTGTAGGAAGATACAAACAGTATGCAAGGAAAGAAGTGGAGGGAGTGAAGAAAATGTACGTGGGAATAGAAAGCTCTTTGCAGATATCGAAAGCTTGGGAACAAAAAAGATCAATGAAAAGAGCTCTTGTGGCTTTCCTAGCTCGATGAGGATAGACTTTAGAGGCTTGACCAAAGCTGAAATGTCAACAGGGAGTGTTGGTGAGTGGAGGAGTTGGGTTTGGGCTGTGGAAGCTTCGGTAGTGATGTTGAGGAAGCTCACATGGATGCCATGCTCGACGAGGAGAGGGGTGACGTGGCCATGCCTGGACTTGGGAGGACTGCACGCAACGTGAGGTTTATTGGTTTCTTTTTTTTCTTTTTTTGGTCAAGTGGTTTATTGGTTTCAGTTTCAGCTCCTCCAATAGTTTTTATAGTTTGGCCTATAATAATAGGCTAATATATTTCCAACACAACCATTTCAAATGCAATGTAAGTAAGGTTGTCACTTGTCAACTTTTACTTTCAAAAAAGTTATCAACTTTTATACACACATGCAAAAAAGGGAAATTTACTATAATTAGTATTTTTTTTTTTTTTTTGATAACTACTATTATTATACTACTACTATTCAATATATTCAATCTGGTCATAAATCACGATGTCAACAGCATTATTATTCATCCAAAAAAAAGCATCATTTTACCAAACGATAAAATACGTACGTGTGCAACACACAACCACATCTTAAAAACCAAATTCATAAATAAATAAATAACTCACCTTCAGCTCACACGCACCGCACATGATTGATGAACAAAAAGTCACAGCCTCCAACCACTAGAGATGCTGCCATTGGAGAAGTTAATTCTATTTCTTCAATCATCTTCCCCTTCCCACCGTGCCACCATTACAATTATTTTCTTCTAAAATTAATGGAAAACTCAGGTGTTGTTTGGATTTTAGGAAACTCATATCTCATATCTCAAAAAAACTGAGTTTTGTTAACTCATAACCCAAAAACCGGTGAGCCCCACGTGTAGATGTCTGTTTGGCTTATTTTTTCAGATGTAACTCAGTTAACAAAACCCAAAATTTTGGGATATGAGTTAACAAATTAGAAAACTCTCCAGGCTTGTTTTCAATTTTTTTGAGATATGAGATTTGTTAACTCAATGGCAATATATGTAATTTTAGAGTTGTCATTGGGTCCCACAGCAGAGTTACATCAAATCACAGCAGACCCGTGTGGTGTTCCAAAGGCACTTTGTGACTTTACTTTCCCAACTGCTTCAGCCTTCACTACTTCACTTCATTACTTTTCATCAGTTCCATTTTCCTTCTCCCAAGCAAACAGCACAGCAACGCCTGAAGTCTGAAGTGCACCGATCAGCACCTTCGCACAGCTCCGTGAACCTGCTTTTTTTTTTTCCGGTGAGAATATTCAGCCCCTCCATTTGTTGGGTTTTATTTTAATATTTTTTTTCCATGTTCCTCCATTTTTGAAGTTGTGCTTACTGAGACCTTGAATGCTTGTTCCTCCATTTTTTTTTCCCTGTTTGCACATCAATATTTTTTTCCATGTTCCTCCATTTTTTTTTCCGGTGTGAATGCTTGTGGAAAGGTCGTGAAGAGAGGAAAGAGAGAGCCAACGCGGGATGGGCTTGTGACCGTTCTGTGCAACTGTGTTGGAAAGTGATTTTTGTGGGACCAGTGAATGACATAAAGGTGAGTAATTGAATTGAAAAATTCACTGAAATGTATCACCCAAACAGCCCACAAATTGAGTTATAGAAATTTGAGTAGTTTTGAGTGAAGAGTAATGAGTTATCAGTGATGAGTGATGAATAATAAAAATTGAGTGATGAGTGATGAGTGAACAAAAAAAATAAACCAAACAGGGCCTCAAACATTTAACAAAAAGAGTCATTTCCCTTTTAACTATCGAGCTGACCAAACAAATCCTATAACTTTTTCACCACACGTCCTATAAATCCTGAAAATCTAATAGCCTAGCAACTATAAATTCCTCAGGAAGAAAAACAAAAAGATATTCAATTCACCACCTTTGATTGATTTTTACGCTCTAATTCATCAATTTCACTGAAGATTTAGAATGAAACCATTTAATTTCATCAGCTGAACAAACTTTAAAGAAATGCATTAAATCTGAAAAATGCTGATAAGAACTAAGCTTAGATCTCACATTAAACAAAGCCGCACAAAAATACATTTGAAAAAACGGCGGCTCTAGCGAGTTGTACTAGTGGAAGAGGAAGATGATTAAGGAGGGTTGGGTTTGTAACCACCACGCAAACAGCGGATCCAGCTTTTCTACACTATCCTGCAGCTTCTTCAATGGTGTCATCTCTGGTGGTTGGAGGTTGGGGCCTTTTGTTTTTCAGCCATGTCCATGTGTTATGCGTGTGAGCTGAAGGTGGGTTTTTTTTTTTAATGAATTTGTGACATTTTTTATACGGCATAGAAATTCTATTATAGTATAATTTAAGTGTATATGTGTATGAAACTCCCTCTTGGAGACTTGAACTCCAGTCCTTACCCCCCACACCCTACAAGCACTTATACTTGTGGAGTGACCATCGTACCAAATGTATGCGGTAGTTATGAATTTGTGTTCTAAGGAGTGATTTTTTGTGGCATGTATATTTTATTGTTTAGTAAAATTCTGACATGACACATTATTATTGGTGGGTGTAAAGTGGGGGTGTTTACACCATGACCAAATTGAATGTATTCTCAGTTACCATAAATTTTATTATGAAAAATTGTTAAATCCGTTACAAACTTTACCATAACATATTTATAAATTAATGTATATCTCTCAAATTGGTGAACTTAATTGACATGATAAATAATTGTTTAAATTAATTTTTTATAGTCGGTAACACATAAGTTTGCAAAAATTATTTAGTAAATTTTGTAATACCTTTAATTATCTCTCTTTTAGACTTTTACAGTTTTACTATAAAAGGTTTATAAAGTTACGTGACAATCAATGTAATTTGTTCACTTCAACAACATTTTTATTGTGAATTGGTGTTATATTAAATTTGTTTGTAAAATTTGTAATATTGTTACCATCACTTCAAGACAATAAAATAATAATTATAAAATTTTATTTATTATGTTATGCATTAATCACAATTATTGTCATGTCTAATTTTTTTTTTCTTAAAGTACCACCATTTGTGGTTATTAGACATTTGCTCTCTTACACAATATCACAATTTTTTATTTAAAAAAAAAAATCACAATTGATGCTTTGATGTCCACCATCTAAAAAGAAAAAAGAAAATGTCCACATTTATTACATGAAAGTGGACGTGAGGGTATCATTAGTTCACTACCCTTGTGTAATGGAATTTCAATACTTCACTAGTAAATCCATTTAATATTGTGAAAGCAGCAATTTTCAAAAGGATAATGGTTATCAAACATGTATTATTATGCATCGTTTCCTATTTCACGTTTTTAATGTGGATATCCTAAAAACATATATATCAACATTGCGTATGAAATTGTAGATGTTGAATGAATAGTGTACATTAAGTCATTAAATAAATGTGTAAGAACATTTATGTATTTGCTTAGGTCTAGTGGATATTTATGAGTACTCTCAATTTTATACGAAAAACATATCTTGCTGTTATGTAAAAAAATTTAAACTTTAAACAAATGGTGTGGTGAGTGAATCAAAACTGAGGATGCTTGGAAGATTAATGTAACGCGATGAAGATGAAGGAAACGTGGAGAAGAGGAGAGAGGATTTTCTTAATTAATTGTTAATTCAAAAGCTTAACCTACGCCAAATGTGAAGTGTAAAATTGCAAATTTTCAGTGCTTGGACGAACAGTGAGCTTGAATGTGGTAAAACTGACCTATATAACAAGCTAACAAGGTTCAAGTCAATCTCTTTTAACACCAGAAAATTTATACATATTTATTTCTTCATTGAAAAAGAATATGCTCATTTCGCAAAACAAAACCTTCGGAGTGTACACCTTAACCATTTATATATACTGATGCTGATACATACCAAATTTTATAATAACAAAATTCTCACTTTAAGGCCCTAACTTCGTACTGACGTGACAACTGATTAAAAGTCACAGCTTAATATGTAGTAAGGATTTTACTAATGTGTGATACAAAGTGGAAGAAGGGTCACAATACACTAGCCAAATGATGCGCCACCATCTTCAACAGCTAAAGAAACTCATCAAGTGCATTAAGAACTATACATCATTTCCATTAGAATTTCCTTATGTTTCCCAGAAGCGCAATTAGAGAATGCCATTAACTCCAATATTCACAAGTTCAACAAAAACTTGTTTCTCTAAATATACCCGTATATATAGCAGTATAGGCTGTATAGCACTTTAATTAATACTTTTCATAGATTCTATTTTTCGCTTCAATTGTCTCTTGAAGTCTATCAAAAGCTTTTTATTGATAAGTACAATTCCTTTGTCATCAATATCATCCAATGAAATATTTCCTTCTACAACTTCTGCACCGTTTGACATTGCAATTTGAGAAGTTGCCAGGAGAAAGTACTTGGGGGAACATCAGCTGATCAGCAACATTTCTGAACATGACTTTTTTCATCTTTAGGAGGGAGCATCAACATATACATACTTTTATGATATTAATGATGGTGCTAACTTGTTACATTTTGGGGTTTGACTTCTACGTACCTTTAGTTTTACCAAACTTTAATGGTACCTAGCTAGTGAGAAGAGTGTGTCAACTGTTAATATGAATAGAAATGGATAATAGTAGTGTCTAATACACAAATTGTTTTACACAGTTTCACATACTTTCAAAAACAATTGAAACTAGGAGTTGTAAAAAATAATTTGTGTGCAACAAGTTTAACCTAATGAAAAAAGATTTCATTGTTAAATATCTAGAAGTATGCTAATTGTTAGTCTATCACATTATTCAAAATTTTAAACAATGTTTTCAGATATTTAATATTTAATTTGAGCCATGAAATTGATCTATTTTAATTGGAAAGAATCATTTTCCATTAATTCAAAATATAGTTAGGTGACAAATTATGATTAGAGGAAAAAAATTGTGATCGAGGATGTAACATTTTTCTAATTAAATTTTTTATTTTCAAAATACATTCATAAACCAAATCAAAAATCCAAATTATCTAATTGTAGTCTAGTTTTGCCTCAAGTGTCTAATTTAATTTTCTTAATTTTGATGTCAAGTGACCAACTCATAATACTCAACGCGAAAGACAAAATGACCACCTCACTTATCAAGGTAAAAACACTTCAGCATCACTATTGCTGAATGTTTCGATGCCTAAATACAAATTACAACCTAATAGACCAATTATTAACTCAGCCTTACTACAATATTATTCAACAATTGTGGAAGTAATGTTCACAGATGCTTCTAGGGCAATTGTTAAAGAGGATAAAATAGATCCCACCACATTTTGAAGCAAGATAAATTAATAGCAAAAGTTAATAAAAAGTTGGAACTATTTTTTACTGAAAATAGTTGATCGATTGCCTAGAAAAGATGGAGCGACACATTGTAAATTTCATCTTAATTGTATCATGGAAAGAAAAACATATAAATTTTATTAGGTCTGATTAACAAGTACTTTTAGAGCATTTGTTAATAAAATATTGTAGAAAATTTTGATATTACTTTTGTTAACAAGTACCTCATCCGCTTTGGGGAGCCAAGCCCTCACGGTTTTGTGCTCTAAACCGAGTGTAGGCAAGTAAGGGCTTTGTCCGCTTTGGTACACTAACGCAAGCTCCAAGGGCATATAAAGCGTTAGTGAGAGGGAACTCTTGCCAATGTGGGATTCCAAGTCTTGGGGCTGAAACTATGAAACCCTCATTTCTTGCCTACACTCGGTTCAGAGCACAAAACAGTGAGTACTTGGCTCCCCAAATCGGACAAAGTCCTTACAAAAACTTTTTTATTTCTATAAAACTTTTTTATTTCCTAACTTTTTTTCAATTTTACTAGATAATCTTAACAAAGTCATATAATAATGAATGTAATTAATACATTTATTGACAAAAGTAAGTGTTAGCTCCAATACATTGGAGCCGACACTAGCCGACATGCCATAAAAATGAGACAATTATCCATATGAAATAACCCGCGTCTTATTAACAAAACGTAATGAATGAATGTCACGCCGGGGGTTCAGGAAATGAGGAAGAAAGATTTTGTATTGAATGGCAGAGAATGATGAAGGCTGGCCCACGAAGCCAATAAATCAACGACGAAGTTAAATTTGCTCGCAAGGGGGGCATGATTTATTTGTCACCGGCAATTCAATAGGAGAAGGAACTGTGACGCCGACGCGTACTCATGACTTTTCCCGGCACGCGTGCGTTCAATTCATATTACAACTTTCGAGCTCATGTCACAAAGCTGTCATCCTAGACATACATTATGTCACTTTTAAAAATTATTTTTTTAATTTTAAATTCAAATAATATATATATATATATATATAAAAGACATATGTAAAGTATTTAGGTGTTAATTTTTAAGATTTATCTTAATATTTTGTCATGTAAATTTTTTCTCATAAGATGGAAGTATATTTTTTAATTAAATAACCGCATGACTGAATTTTAAGAAGGAAATTTAAAGAACGGTATTATTATACATAAGTTTTGTCATATATACACCTTTCAATTTAAAACTAAGAATGTGAGATAGAATAAATAATCTCTTCTAAAGTTGAAATCCATGATCAATTTAATTTAATGATTTGAAAAATAATGCTCTTTGAATTATGATCCATTACTTGTTTCAATTAAATTTAAAATTTTAAGAACAACTTCCTTAATATTATTGCCTTTACTTTTTTTTTTTTTTGAATGAAATTAAATGTCATTAAAACTAAAGGGGGAAAAAAAAAACCTTAACCATATTCTTTTCCTGTTGGTCTTATTTCCTTATCAGGAAAAAGAATATAGCCACAGTGCCACACACAAATTTTTTTTTATTTCTTTTAATAAATCAATAGTCATAATAGAGAGGGCGATTTGAATCTTGAATGTTTTAGTTATAAATTTTAAAATGTGTAAATCGAGCTACAAGGCTTCCGCCATGTAACTAT
This sequence comes from Quercus aquifolioides, assembly GCA_019022515.1. Taxonomy (NCBI): domain Eukaryota; kingdom Viridiplantae; phylum Streptophyta; class Magnoliopsida; order Fagales; family Fagaceae; genus Quercus; species Quercus aquifolioides. Next base: position 98,207,464 of record CM032327.1, on the reverse strand, counting down.
TTTCATTACAATGAAATGTTTACACCGGTGGTGAGTGAGCACCATCTTCCTTCCTCTGTTCACCCAAACAAAAATCAAACTTGATGACAGTCACATAATAATAAATTAAGCCACAAATATGGTCCATAATTTGTTTAATGTCTCAGCTGACACTTTTAGAGCAATGCAGCATACTATTAAGAATATCCTTTGTCTTATTATCATTATGCGACCAACAATTAGGACATATTAAGTTGCAGAGTACTACTGCTACCATCAAAATTTATGAAAACAAACATAAAAAATAAAAAAATTATGAAAACATGTCGTACTATGCAAGTTATGCACCATATTTTATTTATTTATTTATTTTTGGTTATATATATTGGCATTATACGAAATAACGAAAATGTATTTTGAAAAAATATTTGCTATTTTCGTTTACACAATGATTATTAGGATAATATCAAGGAGCTTAATTTTACATCCTAACTAAATTAATCAATAGTTGAACGACAAAAATAAAATAAGAAGTACAACTTTAGGGCCAAAGTCATATTAAATTCTATTCTTGCATTAACTTATATATATATATATATATATATATATATATTTAACTAAATTGTTACACATGAGTGAGGACATAGGATTTGAACTCTAGCTCTTTTTATAAAAATGAGACCAATCAAAACCACTGAGATGGTTTGTTGCCAAATCATAGTTTCTCATCCTTACTAAATAGGTTTTAATTTTTGAATGAATATATTAATTTCCGAATCTTCTCTTTGAATTATTAAATACAAACGGATAATGAAAACCAAGAGGAACCAATCTATTAAAGCTACTCCCATTAATTTAGCCATTATCAGGATATTAGAAATTTAGAAGTTGCGTTTAATTCTCTTCCATTAGTTTTTACGAAGACATTTTTTTTTAAATATAATCTGTTTAAATGACAAAAAAACTCTCATAATCCGATGTCCTTTCTTAATAAGTTTAGGTTAATACCAATAGGTCTAACTTACTTTCAATAGTTTTTTAATTGGATATTTCGTTAGTTTCCCATTGAGATAAAATGATGTGATATTGGGATTTTAATCTCCTCCAAATGTTTAGTTAATGGATGATGTGTTAATTTCTTATTAAAACAAAAAAAAAATATCTAATTAAAAAACTATTAAAAGTAAGTCAAACCTGTTTTATAAAGCATTCCTCTCATGTTTGGCAGGCACAGTTCCACGAGATAATTTCTTCAAATATAAGACGTTGATGTACAGCCGTATAGGTACTACACCACTCTAGGTTTCATTCAAGCCAAACCCTTGTTGGACTATTTATATATAACCTTGAGTTTTTTTTTTTTTTTTTCCTAAAGAATATATAAGTATAACCTTAAGTTTATCATAACTTCAAAAGTGTTATTGTCCTCTATTTTCCAGTTTCAACATAGAATGTAAAATGTATGGAAGTGAACTGACTCTTCATGACTTATGTGTGCACAGCAGTGACAGCACTAAAATCAAGAGAAACAAGATTTTAGTGACTTTACAAATTGGTTTGGACAGAACAAGACGAATTTCTCCTGAGTGCACTCTTATCTTTATGTCGTGACCATTAACCAAACATACTTCCTTGCTTCCTTGGCTACCAGACATTACTTTTTTTTTGAGAATTGATTAGTGTTTTCTTATCGTTACTTGATTAATTTTCGTTTATCTAAGATGTACTAAGATATTCCAGTAAACCCATTTTGGCCATCTAGATTAGCATGGAGTAAATAAAATGACGTTATTATATGGAGAAAAACTTCATTTCCATGGCAAATCTATAATGTCCCTCAACTTTAAAGGAAAGCCTTATATTCACAATATATTTGACTTGCACTGTATTATATGCTTGTAAATCAACTTTAGACTGCTTTAAATCAATTTAAAATACTTCTGTGCGCACCAATAATATTTGATACATTAATGATCTCTCTCTCTCTCTCTCTCTCTCATTAAGATAAGAGATACAAAATTCCAGACTACGAATGAATTAATTAGGATAAACATTTTAGGGTCTTGGTGAACTAGTGTTAAGATAAGGGGCACATGTGTAAAGAATATTAAACATTTAATTATCATTAGTAATGTATATTTGTTCGAAAGAAAGAAAAAATACACAATTCAAACGTTCATTGTTTTGCAAACACAAATTAGGATGATTTTACGTATTTTTCTTGATATTTGAGTTCAACTTGATGTTAAATTATTCAATCCTCCTAGACAGAGATGTCATCTTTGCCCAATGATCCTCCAAAGTCCAAATCAATAGTTAAGTACCATGTAACATGTAACTCACTAAGTGATGTTAAGATATTACAAATTTATTATGTAAAGTTTACAAACCGATGTGTCACCAATCATCAAAACTAAAACAAAAAACAAAACAAGCAAAAAAAAAAAAAAAAACATTTATTTATTAAGTGGTTAAAGGCTTAAAGCACACCAATCAAATTCATTATCATGTTGTAAACTTTTTTATGCAATAAGACTTGTATTATCTCTAATATTTTTCTAACTAAAATGAACTTAGTGACAAAGTAGTTGTGTCATGTAAATTAAATATCTTCAACCCTAATTACCTTTAGACAGTAAATAACCAAGTGTAATGCTCTCAGCTATATATTGTTTATGAGGACCATCAAACAAAGATACTATAATTTTTCGGTAGTGAATAAATTTTCACTTGGGACGCATAAAAGTGCACAATTTTATGCCACAACTTGCTACGTGATAAGTTGTTGTTGTGGCATAAAGTTGTGAGTAGTAGAGGTGTGATAGTAGGCCATGTGAAGACAAATCTCTACTACTCACAACTTGCCACGTGACGAGTTGTAGTACAAAATTGTGCACTTTTATGTGTTCCAAGCATTACGCTTAAGTATTATATAGGTTTTAATTTGTATTATTAGGAGGCCTTAACGAAGGGCAATTTCTACATAATCCTAGAGCAGTACTCCTAGCTCTCTCATAAAGATGTAGACTCTATAGTAGATTCCGCGTGTGAGAGTCCAAAACACTACTTTGAAACTATGTAAACAAAAGCCAAATTTTTATGGCATTAAAGATTCTTGTATTTTCTACCCAATTTTTTTTTTCTTGTATTATATTATTGAAAAGAAAAAAAAAATTGTATGAGTCAAACAAGTAAAAATCGTATTCTAGTTTATGATTCATCAAGTGTAGTATGTCTGATTATTTTTTTTTCTATCTTAAAATTTTCATTATGTTATAAGAAAAGAAAAAATTATAGCAATCAGTGACATTCTGTCATCACTCATTAGTTTAGTTTTTTTTTTTTTTTTTTTTTTTGAGAAAGCTCATTAGTTTAGTTAAGTATAAAGAGGAACACATGTACACTGTATTTATTTATTAAACTCGGTTCTATTTTAATTCAACTCGTGAAAACAATGGTCTAGGAACTAGGAAGCCAAACCAGATCAGTCTACCTCGTGGGTTTGGTTTGTTTATGGTCTTGGTCTTGCTTTTTTTGATAACAATGTACTATGAACTAGGAAGCCAAACCAGCTCAGTCTACCTCGTGGTCTTGGTCTTGTTCATATATATAGTTCTATTTTATTTTATGTTTTTGGTTCATATAGTTGTATTGTTTATTTATTTTAACTCCGTGAAACTTGAGCCACACAATACCAATCATGATGTTGAAGCAGCGAATATTCATAGTCATCAACGATCAGTAACCACAGACCAGATTGGCCGTACACCTCAAGACTAGCTCATCAAACCTCAGAGACTCGAAACCCCGGAAGATACACAACAAGTGGTCAGACTGAGACACTGAGTCCGAGTCGTACAGTTCACTAACCTTAGCTACGTAAACTAAACACCGTATGCCCTTTTCAATCGAATGAACAACCTTTGCTTCCAAGTTCCAACCCTTATAACCCTAACCATGGTTAACTAACCCTTCCCCTTATTATTTTTTTTTTTTTTCCCTCTCTTCGCTGCCTTACAACCACACTTCCTTCCTAGTCTTTTTAGCTCTGCAAGGAAAGAATATATGATACATAGGTATGGGTTGGATAAACAGTCATCAAGAGAGAAAAGGGAAAGATGAATTTAGTGGCTTTTCAGCCTTTAAAGTTTAAGGAGTTTCTTATTCTATTCATTGGGCTTTGGATGAGAGAGAGAAAGAGAGGGAGAAAGGGATGGTTTCTATGGGGTTTTCAAAATCTAGGTGTTGGTCAAAGATATTAGTACAGCTGCTTTAGGATCTTTTTATAGAGAGAGAGAGAGAGGGAAAGTTGTGAACTTGGGATTAAAAAAATACTGGGTCTCTTTTTGGAATGATTTTTGGAAACCAATACTAGAGGCAAAAAAGGATTTGAACATCAAAGTTAATGAAAGATTTTGATTTTAGGTGATGTGGTTTCTTGTTTTGTTATAGGGATATTTGGGTACACATATTAATATAGCAATAAGATTATTTGTTTGTACTTTTGTTGATTGAGATATATATATCTATAGGTTTAGATTGAGAAAGATCGATGGGCAAGAAGAAGCCTCAAAAAACGAAGGAACTTTCAGTAGCAATAGCAGAAGCTTCAATAACAGGAGATGAAGGCCAGCAACAGCCACAGTCTCAGACTCCGAGAAAGAGAGGTAGGCCTCGCAAGATCATTGAGAAACCTGAAAGCCAAGATAAAAAAGAAGAAGAATCAGAATCAGTAGCTAAAGAAGCTGAAGACACTACTAATGAGAGTCAATCGAAGAGAGTTAAAACGGGTGAGGAAGAAGAAGAACAGCCAAAAGGTGAGGGTTCTTCTGCCTCTAAGGGATTGGGAGCTTCAAAGAAAGAAGAGGATCAGGCAGAGAAGAGGGAGGTATTACCAAAAGAGCCTCCAAGAAGCAGAGCTAGGCGAAAGAGTAAACCCATAAAGAGCAGCTAGCTGAAGCTTAAATTAGTGGTAATATTAATTTAAGCCCCACTCTTTTATTTTTCTTTATTATTACGTCTAGCAAATCAAGGAATAGATTTGTCCTTCCTTTTTGTTCCCTTCATGCTGTGTAGCTTCCTGATTCACTATTTGCTTCTCTCTTTTAATTCACAAAGAGAGAAATTAAAGGGCATAGCTTTCGTATTGATTGCTTCAAGTAATTGTGCTTATCATTCTGTATTTGAATATTTTCTTAGTTTTTCTTTTATGGGTCCCAAAAAAGAATTCATTTTTCTATATAAAAGGGTTAGACTTGTTATCATCATCTTCTTTACAATTTCTATTTTAAAAAATGGTAAATACAGTTATTTTATTTAGCGTACATGGAAGCTTTGAGACTTGAAAGTAGGTCCATTTCTTTAGGTAGATTTTTTTCCAGGGTTTTTAATGATATAGAATAAGCTTTTCTGTTCTCACTAAAAAGAGTCGTAGTAGAAGAAGAAAAGTTTAGCAAAAAAATCGAAAACAAAAGAAGATACAATGAATGAGTGAGTTGTGGGGGAAGCAAGAAAGAAATAGTTGGGAGAAATTTTGCAATATGAAAGGTCGGGTGGGGGAAGCAGCTAGTGTTGTGTAGCTAAGATTGGAAAACAGAAATCGAATTTTACGAATTCAGAGAGTTGGTGACAGTGCCAGTGCCAGCTTTGTGCGATTACGAAGAGACACAAGCTAACATTTGATGCCCAACTCAATGCCTATAGCACGTGATAGTCACGTTCCAATAATGAAATAATATTTATATGTTGGGAGGGTTTGGATAGAGTTTATAGTTGCGGTGCGTTTTTTTGCCGCATTGTTTGACTTTTGAGAGAAAAAATTACTGTGTATAAACAGTTTGGCACTATTTATGCACTGTTTATATATTAAAAAATATTAAAAATAGGTCCACGATATTATTTATATATTTAAAAATTATTTTGTTATAGTGTTTTCAGCAACAATCAGTTTTCAGCAACAATAAACAACAATAAGTTGTATCTAAACGGACCCGTTGAGTCGAACTCTCCTTTGCGTAGCCCGCCGCCTCGGTGAACCAACGGATTACTGATAGTTTACAGGGCTTGAAGCTTTTGAACGTGGCACCCACGGCATTGAAGGGCGCGTCAGTGACACACAGGAGATGAGCCCAAGTTTCATAAACCAATGGGTCGTATATAATAAATGAATTGGCAGAGTCAAAAAAGCAGAAAAAAGTAGCAGAGCTGTGTGTGATGTTGCAGAAGGGCAGTGAGTGAGTAGAGAGAGACGTCCTGGATATGTCTTATGGATTACAGGATTATTATGAATGACTCAGGACAGGACGTTCGGGTACACTAACTTTGTTGCTCGCTTCTCTATTTTTTATGCTGACCGAAATCATTATTATTTTTTTATTTAATAACTTTTAGATCATGACAAAACAAATAGAGGATTTGTCATAAAGTTTAGAGATATACCGCCCGTTTGTTAAGTTGTTGTTAAATAATTGTTTTTAGTGTTTAAATAATATTATATTTTGTTTTAAAAAAAATTATATTTTTTTATATATTTTTTTCTACACATATTTAAAAAAAATATAAACAACATTACTAGAAATCTCTTACCAAACGGACCCACGTTCTTCCACACACTATTTTGCAACGACTACTAATATACATGCTAAAGCATTTACATTAATGGAGTCATAATTTTAGTACTTTACATTTTCACTTTATAAAACACCCAACTTCAGTAATTTTATTTTAGTTTTCAACACAATAAAATAACATAAATACTACAACAAAAAACAAACACCTCAACCACTTCCACTAACAGCCAACTCCACCAACAGCCACAACCACCGCTCTACTCTGGAACACACTGCAGGAAAAAACCAAAAAAAAAAACAAAATCAAAAACAAAAAAAAACAAAACTACAACCACAATCACAACCCCATCACCACCATCTATGACAACCAACCATCACAACCACAACCCACTGTCACAACTACAACCATAACCATAAACCACGAAACTCATAGCCAAAATCCACAAACCTACTACTAAAATCATCCATCACTACCACCATAGCCAAAATCAACCACCACCACAGCCACCAAACCCATATGAAAACACAAAAAAAAAAAAAAAAAACCTCAATCATAGCGAAGAGAGAAGAGAGATGGGCGGCAACGGTGGCTTGAGGCTTGGGGCTTGGGTCGAAGCAGGCAAGGTGGGTCTGTGGCGGCTAGACGAGGCGAGATCAGCAAATGGAGGAAGAGATCAGAAAATGGAGGAAGATGAGCGATCGACAATGTGGGTTTGTGGTGGCTGGGCTAGGCGAGATCGGCAATGGGCGATGGGCGAGCTGGGTCGTTGAGGGAAGAATGGAGAAAAAATGGAGAGAGAAAGCATGGGATGAACTAAAAAGGAAAAGAAAAAAATAAGGAAAAAAAAAAGAAAAGAGAAAGGAAATTAATAAAATATTTAAACTAATGTGAACACTACAATAAAATACTCTCTTTTTTTTCTTTTTCTTTTTTTAACCTTTGAGCTAAAGTGCACAACTAAAAGTAGTTGTGGAGCCAAATTATTTGGCTTTGGCTCCACCAATGTAGCCATATTTTTGTATTTGGTGGTACTAAAAATAATAATATAGTTTTTTAGCACCACCAATACTAATGCTCTTAAACTAGTGTTGAGGTACTTTTCTTTACACCTAATGTTATTTAAATAACACCCATTTTTTTTGCCTTTCAAATGTATTATTGGACATGTTTAAATGTCTTTTTCCAACTATTACTATGCTAGCCCACGATTCAAATCCATGGCAAAACGACTTTATCGATGGGATTCAAGTTCATAATCAAAGCCAATGGTTTAAACCCATGGTAATTTATTTATCCAAAAGTCCAATCCTCATTGGCAATATTTGAAACCCAATTTTTCATTGGTAACATCAAAGCCTAATTTTTATTGGCAACATCAAAAGTCCAATTCTCATTGGCAATATCAAAAACCCAGTTTCCGCTGGCAATATCAAAAGCCCAATCTTCATTGGCAATATCAAAAAAGCCCAATCTTCATTGGCACTATTCTATTAAAAAACCCGAGATTATTAATACTTGGCAAAGAAAAAAGTGTCATGGCATAATTATTGCTTAAGTATTACTATGGCAAAAAACCATGGCAATTGTTTCATAAAAGCTCATAGGGAGTTATCTTGAAGAATATGATCTCATATTATAACCCATGAAACACATGGTCATCATTTGCATCACAACATCCATAAAATATATTTTCAACGCTCATGGAAAATACTCGATCTCACAAGCTTATTATTTAAATTATGATGCGACTATTAGAAGCCATGAACGTTATTTATGGAATCCATCATAGTAAAGGTTATGTTCAAAGGTATTTTGAAAAACTTGTCATATTGTTTCAAACATCACAATTAATTGCCCAAAAAACCCATTACGAGTATCTATAAAAAAACCCAAAGAATATTTACCAATAAAAAGTCCATGAGGAAGGAAAGCCCATGGCAACATGTGTTGTTGATTTTGTAGGATGCACACAACCTAACCCAAGTGAACCAGCCCAGGTGGACAGACCCAATCAAAGAGATCCCAGCAAGGAGCAAATGACTGAAAGTAAGCAAAAAAATAGCCCTTGTTCATCCCTAACCGAAGCACAACAAGGGAACTAAGTCCTTAAGAATGAACTAGAGGCTGTCCCATCGGCTTTTGGTCACTCTCTGCCTGACGTGAACAGTACCTGAGGCTTGTAACATCAGCTGAAGTCTAAAAGGTGAGGAGACTCCATCATCTTTGTTGTACATCCAGCAGAAGGGGAGTTGAAACCAAATTATTCAAATTCCAGTAAATTGATGCTATAAATGTTTAAAACGTTCAAGAAATGATTCATGTGCCAAGCCCATGAATCCTAAAGGGGAAAAAATTGGGAACATGTGGTTTGGAGGGCATAAGGGGATCTCCAGTGGAACCCCCTGAAGTAGGCTTAGAACTTGACACCTGGTTTGGGGTGTTGAATCTTACTTCTTGAGGGTCTAAATCTCAGTTACAGCTTTAGGATTTGCTCTTGATACACACCCCAATCACATTGATTAAACTCAGCCCCAGAAATCCTGACATTTAATCTCATCATTACCCAAAGAAGCAAAGCAGCCCATAAAGCAAGCCTTCTACTTCTGACCAAAAAATCCCAGGAAGATTAACCCTGGTTCTCCAGCTCTAATTAACCCTACAACCCTAGTTCTCCACCTCTGATTAACCCTACGTTTTTTGGACTTATGTTAATTAATGCTTCCCCAAAGCTCCATTATAAAAAGATAAGCATCTTAGCCCACAGGTACAGACTACTCCCTCTAAAACCTCTGATATACTTGCCATTTTGCTGGTAGCTTAGCTCTCTTTAAGCTCACTACTCATCCTTCTCAGCCCACATCCATCTAACCTCAGACGTTCTTCCCTCTCTTTTACACAATCACAACTCATAAACGCCTCCCACTACTCACAAAAAGCTTTAACCTCAGAGTTAATCTCATCTCACTCACTAAAACGTCCCACATTGCCTCATTCATGCCTTATGAACACACACCCACCAAAATCTTAGTTTAATATTTGCTGCACTGAGCTGGGGTCTCTTTCTCCCTTCACACCATGCCAATTAATCCTTTCCCTCTCCCAATGGAACCTTTAATCTTCACCTTTTATTTTACGGTTGAAGGATATAATGTATATGTAACAATTGAACTTTTCCCTTTTATTGATGTAATGACAGCTGAAAGTACAATGAACTCCCCTAACCAAGACATGCAAGGACCCCCAGGACCTAACACGTTCCTAAATTTATTTAATCATTGACCATTGAACTGTTTAAATCTGTCTTTTCTGGACTAAGTGTAATTTTACCCTTACCGCTGGAGATTCTATTTCACTTGAACTATTAGACCAAAACCACTAATGTATTATTGTAGCGTGTTTTTCATTGGGCTTTTTGTTGCTATTTTTGTTGAGTGCAGCCTTTGTTTCTTGTTTGGATAGGCTTTGTCATCACATCGAAAGCCTTTGGGTATCATCTCAAGAGCCCATAGTCGAGTTTCGGCTTGGCTTCTCAACATCTTAGATAGAGGCATCAATTTCTCCCTCGATAACTAGTACACATGTCAAAGTGGCGATTGGATTGTGATTTTTTTTGTATAAATGACATAATTCAATTATATTAACAAAGGCTAGTTAATCATCTATTTTTTTAAAAAAAATTTATAGCAATCTGAAAAAATTATCAAAAAAGTTAATTATTTTTTATTTTTCCATAAATTGTTTTCTTAAATGGTTTCTTAATATGCCCTTACGGCATTGAAGAGTTATTTTTAGAAATATTTTATTAGGAAAATGATAAAACAATAAATATTGTTGATAGTTTTTTATATTTCTCATAAAAATAGTGTGAAAATTTTCTTATTATAGTTTATTGCATCATTAACATTATCCTTCTTGATATATGCCCGGGCATGCATCAGTAAAACTCTATTAACAAATATGCAATTATGTTGCGTGAGAAAATGTTTGTGAACTTGTATTTGATTACTAAAAGGAAAAGAAACACTTCATCAAAAAACAATAAAAAAATAAAAAGGAAAAGAAACACTAGGAGCTGTCAGGCCCAGGCTTTGACCTCGCTTGCTTCCGGTGGGACCCTAGCGTATCCCCCATCCCCTAGTGGGGGGTTTCGCTTTCAAACTGAAACTAGTGGTTACTGTTTGATTGAAGACAAGTATATTAAAACCGAAAACCAACCCAAACCAAACCACACCGAGTATGGATTGTAGATACATGTAGGTGTCCGTTTGTTTTAAGCGACTATTTCTATTGATTCTCAAAGGAATTAAAAAGAGACTTTTTCTATTTGGGCGACATGCAGAAAGACTCGTGCGGATTGGGTCAAAATTACACACATCTATCCCCTATAGTTTAAATTTAGTGTTATTGATCTATTGGGTTTGACAAATGGTAAAATTGCTCGAATTAATTTTTAAACAGACTATTTGATTAGAAGTACACATTGATGCTCATTTAAATGCCCAACCAAAATACCTAATACATTTTTTTTTTTTTTTAATATAGAAGCAAATACCTAATACATTAATAGAAGTTGTAGAAAGGTAGAGGTAAATGATCATTCAGCCTATGAGAACTTTTGCTAGTTGTGGGGTGAGATCCGAGAGTTGAACGTCCTTAATAGCAAATAAATTATCCGACAAACACTATTGTTTCTCGAATCATTTAAATATATTCTTTCGTTAATTACCTACCTCTCCTTTTTCAATCTCTCTCCCCAAGCCGACCCAACTCTTCTCTTTTTTGCCTTCACGGCAGCAATTTTGTCATAAATGCTGCAGCGGCAATGGATGGGATCATGTGGTTGTGTTGATTGGCTGCAAGATTTAGCAATGGGTTCCTTTACATTCAACTCCCCTACAAGATTACATTCCATTCTAGTCATTTTCTTTCAAATATAAGAGAAATATTTAATTCCTTGACATTCTTTTATATTCCATTCCCTTTCCTTTATAAACTCTCAAACATAATGCTAGGATATATTTGTTAGGGAGGGAGACTGGGAGAGGAGGAAAGGGGGGAGGGGAGGAGAGGAATGGAGAATACGATAGAGAGAAAGGTGCCCAAATATAGTATACTCCGACCAACTTTCCCACTACTCTCCCCATCTCCCTCCATCCAAAACTAGGCTTAGGCCCTCACATTCTCGGTTGCAAATTTCCCTTAATAAATCCCATGGACCAACCACGCTTTCTCTCATGCAAATCCAGAGAATTTCTTCTATTTTAGGGTAAAGCAAATAATAATAATAATAATTGAGAATACCCAGCTAGAAAAGAACAACAAAATGAGAAAACAGCTGTCCTATTCCTCAACAATGCTCCTGAGATCATTTCAGTCCAAAAGCGGTTACCACTAGCTGCATCTTCTAGCTCAGTTAAAAGTAAATGAAATTTGGCTAGGTTCGTTTATTAATTTTCCAGTTTTCACCGGTCCCCACCGCAGATGAAAGATCCCATATCAGGGCAGAATGTTTTTCACTCCCTTGTTTACAATGTGACATGATTTTTCTTAACTAAATTAATAAGATACGAACCATATAAACATTTGACTCTTTAACCATTTTGTGAGAATTAACCATCTGATTACAATTGAAGGCATGACAATTCGTCCACAATTGAATAAATGTTCTTTTTCAAAAGGATTAATACAATGATAGCTCACAAATGAGAAAAAATGTTGGGAAATGGATAATGCATATACCTCAAATCACATAATAATATCCCATTAATTCCTGAGAAAGAAAGTTGGAAAATGGATTGGATGGGATGAATATGGCGCGAATTGAATTTTCTTCACCTAACTTGCATGGCAATGGGTTTAGTACAAGAAGCCACTTAAAATTCAAATATTAGGCTGCTTCTAAATATAGAAAACCTTTCGCAGGTCAAGAAGTAGACAGGGATATGCAGCGGCTTAAAGTATCATTATGCTGCATAGAACACTATTATCACCATGACACTGAGAAAATTAAGAGAAATGCTGACTAGTCAGACAACTGGAGTTCAAGAAAGGTAATGCATACTTGGTCCATGATGAGCCCGAATCCTAAAAGTTGGATAATGAAATGGATGAGGCTTAAGGTTTCAAATCTGTCTCGACTTAACAAAATGGGGAGTGAACTTATCCAAATGCTCATGTACACTGCAACTAACAGAGTTGCCGACTAATCTGGACAACTAGAGTTCAAGAAAGGCAAAGCATACTAGGTCAGTGATGAGCCCATTTCCTCAAAGTTGGATGGTGAGCCTTAAGGTTTCAAATCTGTCTGATTTTTTCAAAATAGTGAACAAATTACCCAAATGCTTATGCACAAAAGTTAAGTGAGGTAAAACACTAGACTCATTTCTACTGCACTATAACAGAGTTGCAAGACTCAGATAATAGCAGTTAATATCTGGTTCTGCATCCTATTCTCAAAGAAGTGGACAGCTGGAATTTGTCATCGGATGATAAACAGTAAAGCTACCCCAAGATATAGAAAGCTGCCTAAAAGGGTGATGCGCAAGCAAAAGGGGCCTACGTTCTTGATTTTGGTCGTACTCAGCCTATACCGTAAAAATTATGCAATTTGTCAACTACTGTCAACAATTTCTTCATGAAAATAATTGATGGAACAAATATACATTAGACGTAGTGTCCGTTTGGCAAAGATTATTTTTGCTAACTTATTTTACTATTCAGCTTATTTTTTGTACAATTCATTGGTCTCACTGCACTTTTTGAGTACTATTCATAGATCCCACTGTACTATTTCAACTAACTTTTACCTTTATTTACAGTACTTTCAGCAAAAAGTTTTCAGTTTCAATAAAATAAGTAGATCCCAAACGAACCCGTAATTTACTCACCAATAAGCAGTTTTCTGAGACCAAAACTAGCAAGCCAAAATCTTTGACACTCATATAATCACTTGATACATCAGATAAAACCACTAATAATGTTTTCATTGAATTTCTATGAATTGAATTTTGATACAGATGGAGCAATGATTGACCTCTCTAACCAAACAATTACAAAGTATAACCTTGACAAAACACTAGGTACTACAAAGTAACATTTTAAAAACATATTATTAAAAAATAAACAAAAATGTAAAAGACAAGGGCAACATGCTATCACATCAACCTGGACTTTTGGGCTCTCATCAATTGCCAGTTAGCCAGAGTGCAGTAAAATAACCTATAATTAATATAAAATTTTTCCTGTCAACTCAACTAATTCAAGTGTCTAACCTGGTCAGTCAGTGCTGGATTTGTGACGTCGCTCCTTCTTATACCGAGACTGACCTGGATCAAATCCACCTTCTTCTGCTCCATAGACAGCCCATGATGGTGTGGCAGCCATGTAATCCACGCTGCTAAACGGTTTTCTAGAAGCCACCTGCATTTCCAATGATAGTAAAATCTGTAACTAAAAAACCTATCAATCTAAATTAAACCAGAAACAAAAATGGTGCTGTTTCTAACCAAGTTGTGGAACTTTTCATAATCTATCCATGTGAACCACTTGCCATTGACCTTAAACTTATCAGTTTTTGCCAGGAGTACACAACAGGAGTGCACATGTTCACATGCAACCTCGTACTCTCCTTGGCTTCTTAGAGCTAAGGCCTCAGAAAAAGCTTTCACATCAGAATGCCAGGGTACATTTTCCATTGTCAATTTTGATGTAGCAGACCTGAAAAGTTATCAAAATGATCATGCAGTTCAAGAAACCAACAGGGACAGGGGGAAGAGTAGTGGGGCAACTCACGTTCCACAATATGTAACACCTTTGATTTCAACAAAATCAGGTTTTCCAATGCTAAAGAGCTTAGAATAAGCATCAATGTCTTCTGTATTCCAGCCTTTCACCAGAGTCAAGCGGTAGACAGTTCGCTGTTGTTTCTCCCTGAGAGCTTTTAAGGAGTCCTGCCAAATATTTCCACAGGTATTAAAATGATAGTTCCAGTCAGTTAAGTTATACCGAGTTAAAAGATAAAGAAAAGGAAAACAGAGTGGCAGTGAGACATATTGTGTTACTTCATAAAATTTGGGACCAATTATCAGATGGTTCACAGGTCCCAGAGATTGACATCTTTAAATAACAACCATATGATAGTCAGTCATTTGAAAAAAAAAAAATTTAATTATGATATGCAGTATTTTGAACCAACTACTGTGCTGCTATCTAATTTATAACTGACATCTACATCAGCACAGACAAAAGCAGTGAAGAAGTAAAGACAGAAACTGTGCTGCCAACCCCCTTTTTCAACCTTCCAATTAGCCACAATTTGATCGTTGCTGTTCATTTGATACAGAGAAGGCATCTAGACCTCTCTGGCTTTATACCAAGGATGGTGTACCATCATGTTTACATAGGATCTTTTGTCACTAATGGTTCATCAGTAGGATTTGTAAGTGGATTTCCATCAACTTTATTATTTTTCAACCAAACCACGAAAAAAAAAAGCAAAGGACCAATTGGAGCCAACCTCTCATATAATTGAAGAATAGAAACAAAGTTGTATTTTTCTTCTGTGTGATAAGAAGTAGAGCAAATAATGAATTCAGTAGGAGATTTTTATTTATTTGGATTTATACTCTCTTAAGAGTTGATCTCTACAGTGCATAGAGGTTAATCAATAATCTAAACAGTTTGCAAACAGTCAGACTACGATCACAGTAGAGGTTTTAGTGCCAAATAGTTTTAGCTCCTAAATACTGAAAGAAGTTTACATACAATGAAGCGCTCCCAAAAATCCCCAAAGAGTGGCCTATCAATTGCCTTCAAGCTATCCTTTGTCGCAGCATCTACGCTTACATATAACTGCAAAAGTAAAAAATATATATATATATATATCAATTGGGTTTGCAATTTATTAGACCTGCAAGGATCTTCTGATGCAAGATTCTTTTTCACAAAGAATTTACTGGGACATGCAAACCTGGGTGACAGGCCTCAGCATTTCAATTTTTTCAGGAAACTGTGCATTTGTTACTAGGAAAGTAGAAATTTGCCGCCGGTGCAGCTCATCCACAAGTGTATTGATCTCTGGGTACATTATTGGTTCACCAACAAGTGATAAGGCACAATGCCTAGGTGAGAGACCTTCCATTAACCGCTCCAATGTAACGCCTGCATTAAAAGATTCTTGGGTCAAGGGTAGACAAGAATTTTTTTTTTAAATATCAATAAATATACCAACACAGAGATGGATATGCCTATGTGAATATACCAACACAGACATGCATAAAAGCTGAAAAGGGGTTTGCACAAAATGAAAAAGAACCATAAGCCATGTGTGATGCAGGACAGTAGTAGGGAAAAAGAGATAAAAGGGGCTAAGAAGATAAACAGAATGAATCCTAAGCTTCACCACCTAGAACTTGTCTATAAACCTTACACATCACAACCTAAGGGGGCATTTGGTTTACCGTGATATTACATTACGCCATAATATTACATTATTACAATCTTACATTAATGTAGTCTCAATACAATAATACAACATTACATTGTTTAGGAAGGTGGTGGGATTAAGATGATATGATATATTTTGTAATTTTAAATTATGGTAATTAGAAAAAAATAAAATAAACCAAAAATCTTAATGTCACATCATCGTAATGTGCATCACATCAAAGACACATCACAACGAACCAAACGACCCCTAAGGGTGTTTGACATCACCACCAAACAAAGAGAAGCACATTCTCCAATAATAAAATTCTTATTCCAATTGTAATGTCCTTCATGATCACAAGAGCATTAGTTTAATAAGGTTTCAAGGATTACATCAATATGGAAATATCTAATTGAATCCCATAAAACCCTCAACATTAAAAACCAAATTCAAAAACAAAAATAATTTCACATTCAAAAATAAAATCTGAAATAATGTTGTTGCTCCTTGCATCAATGTGTTAAATGAATTGAAGTCACCATTTTTCAGCCAAAGCAATCACCATAAATCTTTGACAATACCAGGGCCAGATCAGGCAATTTCTTTTTTTTTGATAAGTAAGAATAGAATATTATTAATAACAAAATAGCAAGAGAAACATAAAGAGTTCACGGTAGTGAACAAAGGAAAAAAGGAACAAAAAGATAGAAGCAGCCCCTAATCTATTCTAATAGATGAAAGAAAATCCAAAAGGGTAGAACAATCCGTGAAACCCCAACATCGAGACCAATCAAAGAGGGTCCGCTGGCAAAACTCTAATAACTGAACCACAGTTTTCCCCTGATCCTTAGGCAATTTCATATTAAGGTCTACCATTCTTTCATTTGCTTAAACTATTGCATGCAGGTTTATTATTTTAAAGGATTATCCAACCAGTACAGAAACAAATAAGTTACCAGGAACTCCTTTCATTTGCTTAATCATGTTTGTATGCAGGTCTATGGCAGAATTCACAATCTCTAAGGGATCATCCATCTTCCACTGCCAACTCTTTCCAACAGGATTTGTATGATGTCTCCAACAGAAAACACATTTATTGGCACATGCCAAACTAGGGGTTGCCTCCATGCACCTGTGTCATACCATAGTTTGACAAATTTAAACTGCTAGCTGAGGCAACATGATATTTATAGGTTTATTAAACACAAATGAATTCAACAAAAAAGCATGTAGACTCAGCAACCACCAAAAAAATAAATAAAATAAATAAAAAAGAGAAGAAAGAATGGGCTGTGTAGAAACAGAGAACTCTATCTTTTACAAACATAGAAAACTACAGAATCTCAATTATGAGATACAAGTTCTCATTAGTTTTCATTCAAATTTAATTATCTGATGAATGTTTCCTTAAAATTGGCCATATTGTTGGACAATCAAATAAAAATGGAGTCATAATCATGAAAACTTAATATGATGGCAAACAATTCATAACAAGTTAATAAAGAACCAATTACCTATGACTCTCAATTCCATAAAATGAGTGCTTGTAGCAACCTCCTCGGCCTCTAAGCTGAGACTTAGTCCATCTACAAATTTTCACACCACTATGTGAACCAATGATTTTATATCCCTGCAAATGTTATGTCATTTTAACAGAGCCAATAAAATAAAAATATGTAGAAAATAATTAAAAGAGTGCAGCTCATAAAGTGCTACACTGGAAGATGTGAGGGTAGTAAATTCATTCTTATGATCAAAAGAGGGAGACTGGCAATATATTATTTTCTAATTTATAAAGACCTACATTGCACCAATATCTTCAGAGCCACACAGAGTAAAAAGAAAAGAAATTCTGAACTAGCAACTTATAAGAGAAAGACAAAATTTAACACATACTGCCTGTGTAACTTCTAATTGCAGCCTTTGCAGGTACTTCAATACAAGTAACAGATAATGTTTATTGATATAAGAAGAAACTCAAGTATACAGGGTGCACATGAGAGACCCCTCTAAACAGTTGCAACTTATGGTCAATGTAATCTATAAAATCAACAGTGGAAGGAAGAGAAACCCATTCAGTGGTGAGAGACCATTCACATTCATACATTGACCAAAGTACAAATAAGTTATAACCTCCTTATGCTTCGATTCATAAGCTAACCCACTGAGCTAGTTTTGATATGTGTTTGATATGTTTAAGAATTCTATAATAAGTACTAACTTAAAACATATCTTGTAGCTCTATTGAATTAACCCCATTCAATGAGGACCGCAATTCAAAACTCCTCAACGGTAATTCAAATCGACACATTTCTAAAAATAGCTACAATAAGATAGGCATACCTGCTTCTCTAAGCTTGCTCTAATCGCCGGAGTCACCATATCTTTTTTCCCATTCAACTTTCCATTAGTTTCAGCCACTGTCACCGTTTTCTTCCTCAACGGCGCTTTCCCTGCAATATCCTCAACATCAACAATATCCGAACCCTCGTCACCGCCTTCTTCTTCACTATCCTCATCATCAGCAACACTCTCACCATCGCTCTCAGAAACCAAAACTTCTCCACCACCATTTTCGACCACACCGCCACGTTTCAAAAACCCAACCACCTTAACACTCCAAGCATCAAACACCTCATCTACATCACCGCTATCCACGTCTCCTTCCCAAACAGGCAAAACCTCCCTAGCACCCATCGCTCTCATCTGCTTCGAAAAGTCCCTCGCAACCGAGTTGAATGTGGCTCCGTAAGCTCCACTCCCGACGCCGAAAACCGCGAAATTACAATTCGAGAGCAACAGAGACCCAACCCTAAAGTCATCGGCGCTCTCCGCAAGCCAGTTCGCGAAGAACTTCGCACTCGCTGGAGCTTTACCATCTTCCCAAGTCGAAGCTACGATCAAAACTAGGGTTTCTTTCGGAAGATCTTCGGGCTCGTAATCTTTGGAATCGACGAGGTCGAATGCGAGATCGTTTATCGCTAAGAGATCGAATAAGCGTTGAGCTAGGGCTTTGGAGGTGCCTGTTTGGGAAACGAAGAAGAGCTTCGGTTTCGAAAGGGAGCGATTAGGGTTAGGATTTTGTAGAGAGAGTTTGAGTTTTCTTAAGCGGCGAGATTCGTAGATGCAATAGAATGTTGAGGCGGAGAGGAGAGCTAAGAGAGTGAGTCGAGCTGAGACAGAGGAAAGGGACATAGTTGGTATGATATTATTGGTTTGGTTTATTGTGTGTTTTTAGAGAGATTTGAAAAGTTTTAGGGACATGGCGGGGTTTATGCTCGCAAACGAATGAGAGTTTTGAGAGCGAAGAAGAAGAAGATGGCGCTTTGGTACGCGAAGATGGTGGGCCGTATCTCAATTCAACTGGGAGTATGGGCTTTATGGGCTTTAAGTTAAGGCCCTTGGTTTTATGGTCAAGGGATATTTTACATGTTTACTAGCACACAATGTGAAAACATGACCTTTTTTTATTAATTTTTTATTTATTTATAGATATGTGATAAAATCTCAACCTATGTAGTTAGTTCTATAATAGCTATGGCAAATTTTAAATATGTGTCGTGTCAATGACGTAGATATAACTCATATAAGACTGGTTTTAAATATGTGTCATATTAGTGTCGCATTCAATGCATTGGAGCACTGGATACAAGTCAAATACTAGAACATGAAAATGAGCGCCAGATCAATTTGTAGACATGTGTATGATGTGGACACATGACCAATTTTCAACATGTGTCTTGTCAACAAGGAAACCCAATAATGGAGAGAGATGAATATACTGAATGCAAACATAAGATTAATAACTTTGCCTTGCATAGACAGCATGGTGTTGGATTATTTGCAGGGCCTGCCATTTTCAGATTGCATTGGATCACCATAGTTTTTTAGTGGGATTTGTGATGTAATTTTATGTTAAAACCTCTTTCCTTCTCTCTTATGTCTGTGTATTTGTTTCTTAAAAAAAAAAAAAAAGATCAATTTACATATCCTCTTAAAAGGAACAAAATTTGAATGTGAAGCTATAGAGGGAATATACTTCTATAATACTGGTAAAGAACTGTTAAGATCATTTAAAGACGAAAGGTTCATTGCCTATATAGTGACATCTAGTTTTTAGTTGCTTTGCCTAGGAATTTTTTCTCATTTGCGTTGCTTCTGTCTTGTTATGAAGTATGAACAGATCTGCCAGAAACAATAGGAACCCATGGAATTTTATTAGACTTCCAAACTTCCTAGCCTTCGGCCATTTAATCTATCAGTAGACTTATTTCAGAGTCGGCTATATTTAGGCCTTGTAGGTAAAATATATTGTCTCAAAATTTTTCTTTCTGTGTTGTTTACAATAATGCTCAAGTAAATTCTAAAGTTCATTTCAAAACACCACATCTCAGGAGGAATGTGATACAAAGATGAACTCGTTTGTGCTAGCTTGCTTTTCAGAGTATATCAGGAGTCAGGACAAGTGGACAACTTTCGCATGAGAATAATCATATAAATTGCCAAATTGGAATCTTGATTCTTCTCGAAGAAACAAAAATTATGTGTAGTTATATACAAGGTACCGAAATCATTGCTAAATATGAGTGTCAAATATAAATGATGTCACTTTTCGAGATGGACTCGTCTAGTTGCTGAATTATATATATATATATATCTTGATAATTCGATAATTACAACAATGCAGAAGGGGGGATATCTTGATTCACTTTTTGATATATGTTTTGACTACCATGAATTCTGTCCCAAAAAAAAAATGCATCGATTCCAACCCCGCCCCCCTCTCCTCTCTCTCTCTCTCTCTCTCCCCCTTCTCACTTTCTTTCCTCTTTACATTGCAGAGTCCAATTAGCATCCATGTTAACACAATCAAGAATCAGTATACTTCGCACCAAAAATGAAGAATCAGTATATGTTTTTTTGGGGCGATTACAAAAGGGAGCCGAAAAGCCTTCACCTTGTTTTCTTGTAAAAGAGAACCGAGCATTTTCTAGTAGAATTTGTGGCCATACTGTCACAAGTCACACAGATAGAGATTTTAAGGTCGCCACAAGGTTTTTTGCGCGCATATGATGCCCTCCTTGTCCTGAGCATAAGTCATTCGGATCTCCCAGTGCAAACTTCTTAATATTCCCTCCAATGGGTCCAATATCTCGACCTTATCACGTATAATAGTCCAACCTCCAGGCCGCAGAATACGATCCATCTCAACAACAATGGATACAGGCTTATTACACCTGAAAAATAGCATGTAAGTGGGAGGACAAACATCACCAGTAAAGAAAGTACGTCTGAAAGTTCAAACTCTAGCTTGGATAATTACAGAATGGACTACTAGGCGGTGGTTTAAAGAACACCTATAATAACAGCAAAAGCAGCCAAAAGAAAAGGGGCATAATGGCATCATGACATCCAAAGACCTACAAGACTATCAAGCAATAGGAAAACATACTTGAAAGTGAAATAAAAGCTATTATTTGCAAGATGATGACTATGGGTCCGTTTGGATGCCGCTTATTTTGCTGAAAATTGAAAACACTGTAGCAAAATAATTTTTAAATGTGTGAATAGTGCCGTGAGACCCATTTTTAATGAAAGTTTTGTTGAAAAAAGAAGTTTGTGGGTCCCGTGAACAGTGCATAATCACGTGAAAACTGACTTCTCAAAAAAAAAAAAAAATGCCAAATGCTGGGAACCAGAAGCGCAATCCAAACAGGTACTATAACTCTATAAGAGATCTGAATCCATTAGACCAACAATGATATTACACTAAAGTTTTTAACAATACAAAATATTTCTTGAAATTCAAATGTTAAATTTATATATTTTATTACACAGCATTGGAAATCATTAATGACAATTTTATCAGAGAACAGATTTTTTTTTTTTTTTTTATAGGTAATAGATATTTTCATTAAAAAAAGCGAGAACAGATACAATACCACCACAGTAAATTGCTACTCAAATACTGTCCCCAATAAGCAGAGCAACGCCAAAGTATCTGCCTGTCTATATAATGTTGCTAGGGTGCATGTATTTATTAAACTCTTTATGAGTCCTTTTTAACGTGCATAAAATTGATGTGTTCCCAATGTCTTCCCCCCAACCCATCATTATATGCACCAAATCCAAGAGTGGTTTTTGAGACCAAGGTATCTCCACATTGAAGTAACATAGACTCCCTAGTCCCTACTATAACAATTTTCAGGGAAGAAAAGAATATCCCATATAAAAACATTGAAAGTTTGCATATATATATGTAAACATCTTAATCTGGAATCATAAAACTAGCCAACTAAGTAATGCTTGCTGACAAGATGAGTGATTCAGGCACTAATAATCTAGGACATTAAAATAAATAGATAATTGAACCTACAAAATGAATATTGCCTGTACATCCAAGCAATGACCTAAGGGATGGTTCATTTGTAGGGTGGTTTGGACAGATGGATTTAAGCAGTCAACTAAGACTGCACTAAACTTAATGGGTAAAGCAAAATTAGATTGCAAACTTGTCTTCATGATACCCCACTAACATATATCCTTACCAAGAAAATTAATATAAATTAAAATAAGTTGCAATCTATAGATAAATTCACATAAAGTCTGTAACTAACCTGTTCTTGAGCCGTGAGAAGAGATGATCAGCATGCAAAAGATCATACGATCTTGGGTAAGTACCAAAAGACTCACACCAATCATGGTAGACGCCAACAAGCCCACGCTCATAAATGAAAGGAAGTGTATCAGGTGCATGGACTGGGACTACATTCATCACCCAAACCTTCTGTTGAGAGAGAGCTGCAGCAAATCTGTACATCACATGCACATTATTAATCTACTTTTTGATATATTTTATGGAGTTCAATATTAAAAAATAAATAAATAAATAACAAAAAAAAAAAAAAGCCCATAAAACCAGGAGACAGGACTGTATCTAAGCAAAAAGAAAATGCATACATTTTGTACGTCTTCTGACCCTTTAACACTAGAAACTTATACAAACAAGCAGTACAAAAAATCAAAGGGAAATTAATTATTCAATTCTTCTGGTTGCATACCCTCCATAGATGGCTTTCATGTCCATCACATTCCGTATATTTGACCAGTCAATACCAACTCCAGTGAGATAAGACTTGTCAACAATAGCTTTCCAGTGTTTCGTGTCTTCAATCACTCTTTCTTTGTCATTCAACCAGTCAGGATAAGTGTCAAGCCTCTTCGGCCATTCCTCAGGCCACTCTGTCCCATGTTGTTCAATTGCAGATGGAATGGTATGCAAGCAAGTCTTTATAGGAACATGCCTGTTCAAAGAAAATATTGCAGTTACCAAGTAAATGGGTATAAAACTGATATAGAAAACATGTAAAGAAAAATTAAAAAAATTAAAAAGAGGGAAAAAAAAAAAGGGACAGTTTCTCAAAGCTAGTAAACATATAATGATAAGGTGTATCCATCATTTTTCAGTCAGAATGTTGACTCTACTTTTTTTTCCTAAAATGGAATTTTAGGTATCCCACACTGATAATGGCTATCACTTGTTTCAAATCTATATTTCAAAATAACAGTACTAAACAGAACAATAAATTTAGTAAAGCAAGCTCATCTTGGCATACCAGGCTGCATCTGGATTTTCATTTTCCTTGCATAGCGGTGGATTTTTCTTCCTTCTCAATTCATATATACCATTTGATTCAGGCTTCTGATATATTTTGACACCAACTTCACTGACTTCTTCAGTTTTATGAGCCAGAATATTCCAACAGATAGATGCTGTTAATCTGGACATGGCTGGAATGAGAAGACTGTTTAGTAAATATAATACTTTTTTTTTATAGGTATAAATATAATACTTCAATAGATTATGCAGAAACCAAATAAATATAACCAGTTCTTGCACATGTGGCAAGAAGAAACAAAATAGCAGATTGGTAGGCATTGATTTGGAATAGGAATATAGGATCCATAAACTGACCCCAGAACAGCAGGATAAGACTTCCAAGTTCCAAGAAGTTCACCACCCTTTCTCCCACTTAACAAGTTAAAACCTAGTAGTGATCTACCATTATGTAATAACAAGTATATGCATCTGGCCACTTCTTTTTAAGTACAAAGCCTGTGAAGCATACCCCCTTGACTAGCAAAATATATATATAT
Organism: Quercus aquifolioides; assembly: GCA_019022515.1. Taxonomy (NCBI): domain Eukaryota; kingdom Viridiplantae; phylum Streptophyta; class Magnoliopsida; order Fagales; family Fagaceae; genus Quercus; species Quercus aquifolioides. The sequence continues at coordinate 98,183,331 of CM032327.1, read as the reverse complement.
ATATATATATATATATTATAAGTAACATAAAAAGTTTATTGAAAGAACACAGCCCCGTACATAGGAAATGTACGAAAGAGGCAAAAACATCAAGAAACCAAAGTACAATGATCAAGCAACCCAGGAAGGGAAATACAAGAAAAAGAAGGTAAAACCAAACACCATTCGAGAAGAGTAAAAAAGAAAAAAGACTTGAACTCAAGAATGGACCGTTCACGATCCTCAAAGCTTCTCGAATTCCGTTCCCGCCAGATATGACTAGCAAAATATGACTAGCATATAAAACCTATTGCAAAATAGTGGGTAAGGTGGTGGACCATATGCACCATTCTAGAAGGCATACTTAATTGCCACTGACAAGGGAGAAATGATAAAAAAAGTGGAAAAGTAGAGGTACGTGCAACCTTAGTTGGCTGCATCATTTAGAATGAGAGTAGTCCTAGGTTCAACTCAATATACGTGGGATACTACGAATGGCTGGGTACTCAAACCCATTGCACACATGCATCAGTATGTCAGTTGCTTATAAATTGTAGTCATCCATCTAATCCTCTCAAATGGATGATAGCCTAAAGAATAAAATCAATTATAAAGGTGATATAAATGACACTAACATTTTTAGGAGAGATACATGTGTTAAGAAGAAACAAACAAAATCATAGTGTCCAAGGAAACCACTCTTATATGCCAACCTTCTTCTTCTTCAATGCTTTCGTGTTTAGTTGACAAAATAAAGTATCCACCGGGCCTTAAAATCCGATTCATCTCTAGAAGGAGCTTACCCCCTGAGAGCAAAAAAATAACAAGAAAGCTCAGCTAGTAATTTGATAAAAGAAATGAAGCTTAATAAATAAAAAATGAAGAAAATTTAATAAATAAATAAAGGCAACAAAAAAAAAAAAAAGAGACAAAAATTGGAAAGAAAGAGAAAAAGGAAATGAAAGACAAACCATTAGAATGCCAAGACAAGCCGCACCCGCCACAATGAATAGCATCGAATGCAGTACTAGGAAAAGGAAGCCTTCTAGTTCCTAAAGGGCTAACTACAGCAGGAAAACCACGCTCAAGGGCAACCTGGGCTACGTCCACTAGGTCATCCTTCAAGCCTAGTGACAATGCTAGTACCTCCTTATCAAGAAGAGAAGCTGAAAAGCTTGAATCCGTACATCCGATGTCCAGTACCAGACGGATATTCTTTCCCCATTCAATGTCTGGCACCATCTATCATATGCCAATCAAATTTCAAAGGCTAAATACACTAAGGATGAAACTATGGTTCTAACATTTACTCATAAAGTGCAGAGAACAAGGGATATAAGAAATAATAATGACTTGCAGATTCCACGCAGCTGAGCAGACAGAAACTTAATGCCATATATAAGTGGATAAGTGTTTCAAAGTATCTTAATCTGTCCATTGCAATTAGTGAGTACTGGAGTTTTTTTCAAGGAAACATCATTAGCACAATGCTATATATTTGTGTGGCCTCGTCATAATCATATATCGTGTTAAACATGAATCTTAGTAGGGAAATTATAATATTCTTCACATTCTAAATAACTAGGCGCATACAATTTGTTTGTGCATTGCATTGTCATTGTCATATAAAATAAGATGGTGGGCAGCAGTGGTTGGGGTGCTGGAGGTGGGCGTGGGCATGGTCTGTAGACATCACAGAGAGGTGAGAGCTGCAATGGTAAAAGCTAAAATCGTGGGGTATCCTGTATTGCAATAGTGGTAGCAGTAGTGGGTGGTCGGGGTTATATCTATTTCTTATCTTTTATATATCAGCAAAGTCACTAATATTCTCAAGAATTAATTCAAAAAAATCAAGACCTTTGGAACGGGAAAAACTCACCTCTTCAATGGACTCAAGGTAGTGAAGAACTCCACCCTTGAACTCAGATTGGTTTTGAGGAAAAGTAAGATACTCTCCGGACTCCACCACCCAACTGTGTTTCTTAACAAATGCTGCAAGTTTTGGATGGGCCACATTCTTGTGCAGTATCTGCACTAAGAGAAGAACATTACCATGAGGAAGCATCAGGCAAACTTACCTCTCTATATATAACTAAATACACAAACCATATCATACTAAACGCCTGCATATACCTTCAATTTGCTCTCAGGCCAACGCACTGGCGTCCCATAACCATCATGAGGAAGCGGAACAAGACACATCAGAGATGTTCTTGGGCAACTCCTCTCTGTATGCCGATAGCTCTGCAGCTTTGTCGTGCCACTTTCAATATCAATACAAGGCATATAATTATGCTTGCTCCTTGTACTACACAATTTCCAAATATAATGTGCTTTTGGATCAAACAATGGACCTTTTATCTTTCTCTTCCTTCCCCTATTCCTTGATTCACCACCCCCATCTTCCAACTTCTCCTCAGATTCCTGATCCACTGACTCGGCCAAATCACTGTCTCCTTCTTTGTCCCCATTATCTTCACCATCAATGTCTATCCCATCCTCACCATCCAAGACCTCCTCTTCTTCTTGTTCTTCTTTTTCTTTCTGTGAATCTTCAGCCTCAGATTGCTTTGGCTCATCATTCTTTTTAGCAACTCCCTGAGGTAACTTTTTACCTTTCTCTCTCTTCTCCTTTGCTACTTCTTTCTCATCCTTCTTCCCAGACTTATGCTCCTCCTCAACAACCAAAGCCACAGGCCCATTAACCCTTTTATCATCTTTCCTATCCAAATCAGATTCAACCTTCACCCTCTTATCTTCTTTACTAGATTCATGATTTTCCACTTGTTTCTTCTTAGATTGAGTCCCTGAATTACTTGGCTTAGTGTTGGTCGATACAGGTTCAGCTATGTCATCAAAACTTTCCCTTTGAGAGACCACAGATGAGGAAGTAGAAGAAAACATAGACCACACAAAAATGAAGCACAGACCCAATACAGCCACTGCTGTCATCTTCAAACAGAACCCATGTGGGCGTTTTGCTTGGCGAACAAACCGAGCTATTGCCATCTCTCTCTCTCTTTCTCTCTAACCCCTTAGTATGTAAATCAAACAAGGAAATCTATACCATACCCCAAAGTATTCAAATCCGACCCAAAATGAAAATAAGATTCAATGATCTCGATTCTTAAAGTAAGATAAAAGGCAAAGAATTTAAGAATCATAAATAGGAAGACAAAGTTCAACTTGGGTTTTCAACTAAGGCAAGAAAAACTGAGTGCTCAAATGGGAAAGTCATGAATCAAAGAAGAGACTTTAAAATGTAAAAGATCTTAGAAAAAAATAGTAGAATAGAATTTAGAAGTACCCCAGATAAGAAAAATTGCAATAGACAATGAGGTTTCAGCTAAAACTTTCATTTGAAGTAATGTCACCTATCGAGTACCACCTTGAAAGTTTGGAGAAATTTCTTTTTCAGAACAGGAAAGTGACAAAAGGAATAGCAATATGCGAGCATAGAGAGAGTGACTGAGTGAGTGCGGGTGAGTGTTGTATTCACAATACAATAATAAAAATCTAAATAAATAAAACAAAAATGGTTTTTTTTTTTTTTTAGTATATTGCAAAAGCTGAGGAATTGTTGGGATTACATTGTCCCTTGGAAGAACCTTTTTTGTCACCTCGGAGAATCGGGACATGTGGGTAGACAGCGCTATTAGCGGAAAGGGCCAACGGCAAATGACCCGCGTTTGAAGCTTAAGAGGTACTCTGAGTCAATGATGTGTGACTCTGATGTGTTTTATGTTGAATTTGTTGGTAAAAATGAGTACTATAATTTATATCTGGGTGATATGCCTAATCACGATTAGTCTATTAATTTTCCTTTTATAGGTGAACTAAAATTAAACTATTAAGATTCCGTCTAAAATAGACTCTAATGATTTGAATTTTGATCCAAACTTTAAGAAGGCAAAATCCAACCACTAAAGTTGTTCGTGTGACTAATTTGAGAGTAGGTCAAACTTTAATGGAGTAATTTGTTTGTCCAAAAAATTGAAACTCTATCAATTTCAACAGAAGTTTCAGCCTTTGCATCAAGGTGTGTAACATAATCTCCAAGATCTAAAGTGGAGCAAGCGTGTTGTTTGTGAAGGGGTTCATATAGAAGAAGTCCAAAGATTTTGGAGTTGCTATGGTGATATCAATGAGTTATCTACTAAGTCAATAGATCTAAACTCAATGGTTTTATTATTAGTTTGTAAACTCTTTCGGTTATGTGAATTGTTTTGTTAGGGTACATTATGCTCAGAGTGGTTTTTTTTTTTTTTTTTTCATTGTAAAGAAAAGTTCCATTCTTTTTTGACTTCATTACCAAATTGCTTTGTTACTTACTTTACCAATATTGTGCTTGATTTGGTAATTGGGAGTAAACTGCTAAATGTGACTAAATTTACATAAGTTTCTAAAAAAAAGATTAAATTCACATAAAACTTGTTGAATTCTTATAAGTTTAAGTAGCATTGGGCTCAAAATAGAAATTCCAGTATATTTTTCCCAAATATAAATAAAAGGCAAAAACTATAAGGAAAGAGTAGAAAACTTTATTGAGGGTGTATATGAATTTGGGTTCATTAGAATAGAAAAGTGACTTTTTAAGTACTCCTTCCATCTCTGTTGATCCTCTACTCTTTATATAGTCATTCACACAAAGCTCCATTTGTCTTTGAACTTTTGTTTGTTATAACTGATACCTTATTCTTGACAGTTAAAATGATATTTTGTTTCCTCTCTTTTCTCGTGTTAAAGGCTGCATTAAATGGAACTGATTTACAGTTTGATAAATTTAGCTTATGTCTTCAGTAATTCAGTTTGATTTTAAATACAAAAAGCCACCATCAACTTAAGCAGAACATCTAACTGACGAGCATCTCTTTCTATATAATTACATTACATAATTCCAGGCAACTAAAAAATTCAAGTTGGGTAAGCCACTGTTCCTGCAAAGTAGCAAATTCCCAACTTCTGTTTTCTAAGTAAATCTATGTTCCTATTACGAACCAATCCTCAATGAGTCCACTTAAGAAACTTGGTTTGTTGTGGTTGGTGGGGAGTTTGGGATTGGAGTGCTGGTGGGGGAGGGCTGTGGCGAATTCAACTCAGGAGCTTTTTCCTGAGATGCATGCATGTTGACCTTTATCCTGCATTCACAAGCAATAATGCCATTTATGAGGTTCATAAACAATTTCTTATTTGGTTCAAGCACTAAATACATCATGGCAAATCAAGGAACAAATGTGTTCTTCAATTTGCTGAGAAACAACGGACTAGGCAGTCCCCTGTCCTGCCAGCTTAGCAAAAGAACCCTTGTCAAGACGCTTGTGATTATTGAAAAGTGAAACAAACTGAATGATACCGATGTTCACCCTTTCATCATTTTTGGTGGAAAGATAAGTTGCAGGCTTCACATATATATGCAGACAATAGAACCAAATAATGCAACAAAATGGTTATATTTTACCTGTTATGGATGTTGACATATTCATCGGTTTCATCCAATATTTCCTCCTGACACAGGCAAACATTTAAATTGAGATCACCGTATAAAACAAAATTCAAATAGAAAACCCCACACTTTAAGAGGGGTTGTTCTACAGAAACAGATCAGTTACTTATACCCAATATTTCTTTAATTAACTAAAAGCATCCTTGAGAATTGGGCTCAACCATGTATCCCTTTTAACCTTTTTAGAAAAAGTAAATTGAAGAGAATTGGTCCATCAACAATCCCTATAAAATATGGGCATGCATTTCATTTACAATAACCATCATAGTCATCATCATCCTTGTCATGGGAAAGCTGTCTAAGTTTATATGGTTGGTCCCAAGCCCATTGATCTGTTCCCTAAGTTTATATGGTCATGATTTTGTACTGAAGAAAACTTTTTTTTTTTTAATAAGAAAACATTACCTGAAGAAGTTCTTCAATGACATCCTCCATGGTAATTACACCAACGACCTCTTCATTGGACGGGAACTCTGGAATTGGAAGATTTTCAATGTCCAGAATGCAATATGAACAACCTCTATGTCGCTTTTTATAGGCAGTAGCTTTTGATTCTGCCCCCAAATCTTGGGTAGCAGAAGTGGGACTAACATCAAGATTTTCTGGTTTTACATAAAGCAGATTAATCATAAATTGTTCAAAAGAAACAGATGGAGAAAATTAAGGCACGAGGTGTGACAAATATGTAAGGCCATATCAATCACAATATATTTTTTACAAATGATATAAGCACCATGAGTTGTGGCATAATCAGTCATAATCAAATCATCAACTGGGGCATATTAATTAACCACATGGAGAAAATGACACAAACATGAGTTGTGGAATGGAAATATTAGTATTTAAAATAAATAAATAAATAAAGCAGAGACACCTGCTGCAATTCCAGGATTCATATATTTCAGGAACCAATAAGGTATTGGAATTGTAAATAAGGTGGAGACATCACTAATCAGGAAAAAAAGGGGTACAAAATTGGGACATGAGAAATCAGGAACAATTTAAGGGAAGAAAAAGTTCATTAATCATGAAATCACATGGAAAGATGGGACACCTACACCCATTAAGAAATACAGTTGTTACACCACTATCAGTAGGATAATATGGTAAATTAAATGATCAAACATTTGATTTATGGTTCAAAAAAACCTGAAACGCAAGAAAGTTGCTGTTACAAAAATAGGATAAAATATGTACGGCATCCTTCTATTCCTGCTTCCTAAATCCTCACCTTGATCTGGTGATGCCTTAGAACTGCCTCTGTGCTTTCTACAGCTATCCTTAAACTCAAGTTGTTCACTCTCTTTACCTTTCTTTGATGTATCTTTTTTCTCATTTAGATCCTTATACACAACAGCAATGTGGCTGTGACCCTTCTGAAATTCATTTAGAATATCATACAGAGGCATGTCTTCTGATACCCTGAAGGATGGGTCAGAAAGTAAGACAAGAATATCAGGAATGTATATATAAAGCCAATTCAACAATTGCAAGGAAGCCACCTATGCAAATTACACTTTGGGGTATCATTATCACAGGAAAACATGTCCTCTCCCATCTATACATGAATTTAAAATTGATGTATTATCCTACCGAGGAATTTTCCGGATTATCATTTTTCTCAAGGAAACTGTAACTTTTGGATCAACTGTCAAGAGATTTTTAACCTGCACATGTTAGAAATGGAATTAAGTTCAAGTGGATACAATCAAGAATTAAAGGCATCAGACAAGAATTACTACAATTCACTACTATCCTTGTGTACTGAGATCCAGGATTATTGCTCCAAGATGTGGAAAACTTTAGTTGCTTATCAAAAAAAAAAAAAAAAAAAGAGATGCAAAACAGTAAGATTGTTGATCCAAAAATTTTCATCTTGCTTGAAAGGCACTATGTTTGCATCAATGATATGTATGACGGAGCGCTAGTGTGAGAACAAATGGAGGAATTACAAGTGAGTTTCCTATCACTATAGGTTTGCATCAAGGATCCACATTAAGCTCATATATCTTTGCACTAGTAATGGATGAGCTCACTAAATCAATTCAACAGGAAGTCCCTTGGTGTATACTTTTTTGCAGATAATACAGTTTTAGTGGATGAATCTAGAAGTGGAATTAATGCCAAGGTAGAAATTTGGCATGACACTCCAGAATCTAAAGGCTCTCGATTGAGTAGGACTAAAATAGAATACATGAAATGTAAGTTTAGCAAAAGTAGAAACAGAGAATAAGGGGCAATAAGAGTAGATGGTCAGGAGATACTAAAGAGCAAGAGCAAGAGCTTTTGATATCTTGGAATAATAATTCATAAAAAGATGGAGAGAGTGAAGAGGATGTGAATCATAGGATAATAGCAGGGTGGACTAAGTGGAGAAGTGCATCTGGAGTATTGTGTGATCATAAAATGTTTTTTGATATCTTGGATTAATAATTCATAAAGATGGAAAGAATGAAGAGGATGTGAATCATAGGATAATAGCAAGGTGGATGAAGTGAAGAAGTGCATCAGAAGTATTGCAGGAGTATTGTGTGATCATAAAATACCTTTTAAGTTTAAGCGAAAATTTACAAAACTGCTATACGACTAGCAATGCTCTGTGGTAGTTAGTCTATGGTACCGAATGTTGGGTTGTTAAGAAGCAACATATCCATAAAATGAGTGTAGCTAAAATGAGAATTTTAAGATGGATAAATGGAATACACAAAAATATAGGATTCAAAATGAGGAAATCTACTTAAAGATAGGGGTTAAACCCTATTGATGAAAAGATGAGAGAGTCACTTGAGATGGTTTAGTCATGTTTAAAGGAGGGCAATTAATGCACCGTTAAAAAAGAATGAGTTTATCCAAGTTGAGAGAACAGAAAATGGTAGAGGTGGGCCAAAATGAACATTAGCAGAAATAATAAAAAAAAAGACATGTCAATTAGAGAAGTAACAGAGAGTATGACTTCAGATAGAATAGAATAGAGAAAAATAATACATGTGGCAGACCCTAACTAATTTGTTGAGGATCCATAGCTGACCCCAAAAATTTGGGACTAAGGCTATGTTGAGAATACTGTGAACATAGAGACCAAATAACCTTCTATTATTCTAACTTCTAACTAAGCCATCTAGGTAAGATGTAAATGAGTGCCCCCATCACACCACATTTCAAGGTAAGTGGAATACCCCTGTGCCACAATGCCTGCATTCTAGGTAAAATGGCGTCAAAGACTAAAATTCATTTGATTAACATCTGAGCAACATAAAGTGAGGCATGCACCTTATTTGTCAAGTAACTAATTACTTTAGGAAACAATAATTTCAAATAAGTAAAGTTGTGTTAGTATTACAGATATTTCATATAACATACATACAGTTGAGAGATATAATAGTTAATATAAGATACCATCATACAACAACTCAATTGAACTTAACATTACTTAATCCCAGTCTGGATTCTGGTATGCAGATACCACCACATCGCCCCACCTACCATGCACATTTTACTCAGATACAGAAAGAACCATTAAGGCTGCTGAAATTGGCAGCAACTTTCTCTTTGCTTTTCAAAAATTTTCATTACTCAACAGTTTTAACTATGTATGTCCAACAAAACATGACACAAAATCAATGGAGGATTATCAGGCTACCATCTCATTGAATTTACCCATTAACTAGCTCTCATTAAAATATAAATAGAAGAAATAAGCTTCTATGAATAGTTTTCACCATCTGCTGGGAGATACGATCATCTGAGCATGGTACAAACTGATAAAATATGTGTGTGTGTGTGTGTGTGTGTGTGTGTGGAATCATTGATATCAATAATCCAGAAAAAGTATCACAATAACAGAAAGAAATGAATTACCAGGACAAGTCCAATTATGTTTGTTGGTTTTCCAGCATAAACTGGAACTCTACTATGACCCCTTGTCATTATGTCATTCAAAGTCTCCCTGCATAATGGAGATAGACGTTGGGGGTTAAAGCACACAAAGTGCACAAAACATGATGGAGAGAACAAAACAAGAATCCAGAACCCACAAATTAAGATTTGCATCCAGATCAAGGGAAAATGCATTCGTTATGGGAGTCATGGCATCCCTTGCAGTCTTTTCAGTCAATTCAAGTGCCCCAGTGATAATTGTAGTCTCATCATGTGTTAAATCCCCGCCTTTCCCAGCCTAAACAACAAAACATATGTGTACCATTTTACATCAGGGAACCAGGGTGAATGGGAGCTAGTCCAGAGCATCAAAACATATGCCATTAGGATGACATTTCTCTGGCCATAAACATCTTTCATAAAATTCCAATGAGAAGGTTTCTGCATGCCTAATGCAGAATATCTTTAAAGCTTAAATTGCAGAAACTCTAAAGTTCAAAATAATACCTCATTGCCATGAAAATTCACAAAAGTTTTCAGCTCTGCTCTCCGTAGCAGGACAGCATGTCCCTTACCCAACATCCAATCCAACATCTGGACTTAATATAATAGTGTTAATTGAAAAGAAAACAAATAATATAAAGTTATTATTTTCTTCACAACTAAATCAAATATCCAACCCAACTTGCACAAAACACAGTTTATAAACATATAACTTTCATATGATCATCTATATTCATTCTACCTTACTAATTGGATAAGAAATAGGCAAGAACAGCCAAAGAAGAACACGGACGAGTGGGGCCATTGTTGCTCCGACTGTCAAGCCATAGCGAGTACATACTGCTTGTGGAATTATCTGTAATGAAACATACAAGCAAATAAATCCACAATCATTTGTGCAAATAGACTACATTACAGAACCAAAGTGATACAATTCCTATTTCAAATTTTACTAATCAGTCTTAAAAACTGACATGTTAGCACTTTAAAAACACACAAAAAAAAATGTAATTAAGAAATTTATTTATTTATTAGATTGTTGATAAGGCCCCAATTACATACATTGTCACATTAGTTTGTGAGCTTTTTGTAGTAAAATTGGTAGTAGCTTTAGAATTTTCTTATAGAACAACTTACTCCCATACTGGTAATAAACTACCTCACCAAACGCAAGGATGAGAGTCACTGATATCAGAATCGCTGCCCATGGAGGCACAAGCTTGTCCAAGAATATGGGAAGAGCCTGCAGAGGAGAGAAAAGATAATATGAAAAGAACATTTATTATTATTTTTACCATATATCTATCAGCTACCTCCAGAACCACAAAGTTACCTCCATTGCTAATGCGTTTCCAATCAATAGTGTACATAGTAAAAGATGCTGATTCTTTACCACTGGAAATATCTTAGCTGAAAGCAAAAAATTAAAACACATCACTTACAACTTAGCTTCCTCCAGCACAATCCATGTGAAACTTGAACTCGGTGAGTCAGCTCAGCCACCAAATGAAAAAATAAAGAAAAAGATATGCAAGCTGAAATCTTATTCCGGGAAGGCAGTTCCTGATAAATTACTGATTGTTTTAAAAGTTTAAACTGTTAAAAAATAGTGAATTTAAGCACTTCACAAATATTCACTCCCCTCATGTGTGGGTGCAAACTCCCCTTAATAAGTAAGACCTAAAATCTTAATTTTTACCACCATAAGTTACCAATTGTCTCAAAAATTTGAGCTTTTAGGAAATGATGAATATAATCACTTAACCAAATATTCTAACATTTCCAACAGAAAATCTAGTTGTCCAAAACATTAATTACATAATTCATAACATAAACAACAAGTTCTCCCATTGATCCCATAACGATACTACTAAAACATCCACAAATAACCATCTCAATTCTTAAAAAGAGTTAAAATTTCCAAACCCTTAGGAAGCAAATAGCGTAAAATTATCCGCACCAACAATCCATTATGTCATCAATTAACACAGGAACCAACTGGGTCTTCGGATTAATACAAATTAAGGGCAAAAGTACATTTCTTTATCACTAACTTTAACTATATTCCCCATATTGGGTTTTTCATTTTCAGCTCAAAAAAGTGATCCATCTAAAAAAAAAAATTTAAAGAAAAGAAAAGAGTGAGAGACAGAAAAACAGTACCGGCGTGTAAACGATCCTGAGGACGACCAGACTTGATGAGAACCTCAAGGTCGACGAGGCCCAAAGACATGAGACCCAGGGTGAGACCAGCCATGAGCCCAGCAAAGGCCACCAGTCCTACTATCACCAACACATACAACCAGAACTCACTCCCACAACACGCCAAGTTTCCCATCTCTCTCTCTCTCTTTCTCACTGTTTGTTTTGTCTCTCAGTTTGAAGAAGATCTGCAACCGTGCAGGTTCGTATAAGTCACTTTTTTTGTGTTTTGTGTTTCACTTTTTCACACTTTCCAATTTATTTGGTTTGATCATCCTAAAATTGGACAGATTGATCGTGTGTCCAATTGTTTGTCAGTATACTTTTCTTGCGTGTAATACGCTGACACTGAGTTTAACATTTATACTCTCTATTTTTGTGTCTCCACTTAAAGTCATCGAATGCTTTGGTTTGAACATCAATATCAGCCGTCGGATGGGAATATCTTTAGAATCTTGAATTTTATGCCTCGTGTACGGTGTGCCCCAAAATGGACTCAATATTACAGCTAATTAATAAAGACGGTGACACATGTTCAAAATTGAACATATGTTATCATCTCAACGGATTCAGTATATTCAATATACTGAACCTAAGCTAGCTGAATTCCTATGTTTAAACGCTAATAATAGCATATTCATCAGTTTTGGTGGCGGTGGATTAATCAAGTGTTTAAGAAACAAAAACAGATATATGGGAGATATAAATGCAATCAAATCTAAATAGTAGTAAATATATACTGAATTAAGATCTTAAATTCTTAGCATAATGTTAGTTTTTTTTTTGCTGAATAGCATAATGTTAGTTAACATGGTTCTTAGATATAAAACTTAATATAATTTTAGTTAATATTGGTTTAAATACTGATCACATTTGCAAAAGTTAAACTATTTATTTAACCATAAATTATTAAGATTTTAAGAATTATCCTTAAAACCCTGGAAAATCTCAATCAATGCCAATGAGGTTTGCCATTGTCCAATTAGTGGAGTAATTATTTAGCTAAGTTTGAGTAGTTTATTTACTTTTACTTGATTAAAAAAATAAGTTGGAGTAAAAGTATAAATTTTAAAGAGTTAAACATAAGCTAACTAATAATCTTTCCTTGTGAAAACAAAAACCAGCATCAATTAAACCAATATCCTATAAATAAATAATATAAAAAGAGAAATGATACATCTACAACATTTTTATAACATTTTTACAACAAATCCTAAGTGACAGGTTGTTACTGATTGTTATTGTTGGGGCAAAAAAGTAATCTTAGTGTTAAGTTCAAATTTGAACCAATAACAACTAACTACTTATAATTTGTTGTAAAAATGTTGTAGATGTAACATTTCTCAAACCAGTTTCAATTATCTATGAAGCCAATTACTGCCGTGAATAAGTTTTTGTAAATCTTGATTATTGTTTTTGATTTAGTAATCAATTGCAATTCAAATTGGGGGGGAGGGGCATAGAAGTTTCAAAGCTTTGAGTAATTGAAGGTTTTTTTTTTTTTTTTTTTTTTTTTGAGGAATGAGTAATTGAAGGATTAAGAAAAGAAAACGGTCCCAAGCAGTACATGACCAAAGTTTTGAAAAATCCATAAAACAACACAAAGGCCGAAATTATTTGATTGCTATTTGAAGTGGAGACCATTGCCTCAACGCGTCATTGGACAAAAAAAGAAAACATCCATATAGCATGTAAAGGAATAAGGATTTACCATTTCCACAAAGCGGGACCAACAATTGATGTGCGTATAACACACAAGTAGAACAGCTAAATTCCATGTAACTTGTAACATTCCAAATAGAGAAAAATATCACTTCCATTCCATTTCCAAGCACAAGTTGAGAGCAAAATTCCATGCAACTTGTAACATTCCAAATACCATTCTCAATTTACTTTACATTTTGGTTTTAAGATAGTATTAAAGTAAAGAAATAATTATTTTTATTTCATATTAGAATACTATTTTTAATAACTATTGTTCAAAGATAATATACAATTTTCAAGGAATAAAAAATTCCACTTTTAAAAAATAGGAATATACTTTATCTATCTCTTAAAAAAAGATATTTAAATTAGAACTAGAAATAATAAACTAAAAAAATTATTATTTCACACTCCTAATGTTCACACTTAATACACACTACCCACATTGTGCGGACATCAAGTGTTCACAGCTTCCACCTAATGCCCACACATTTGTAGTGGTGTGTACCGAATGAGGAAATTGGGATGTGAGGTATTCCTGGGGACTAGGGGCTGGGGACGGGTGGAGGGGAAGAAAATTGTGAGCAATCAAAAACCCCTACTACTCGACAAAAAAACCTATCCCCACTTGTGGCCGTGAATAATAAGTGTTTCTCCATTAGTGAGATATATAGATAAGCGGATTAAGACTCTAGAGTTTTTTTTTTTTTTTTAAAGATAATTGTATTATGAAAAATCTTAAAAGCCTAATCCTACAAAATTAAATGAATGGTTCACATTTTAGTATATCATTAATATTTAAGCAAGTATTGACAATCATTATTTTGATTTCCATTTATTGTTGACAAAGTAACCCTTCCTTTAACCATGAATGGTTACAATTTAAATAAATAATTTTTAAAAAAAATGGTAAATTCTATTAACATACCTTGAGATTTGAGCTAATGCCAATTAGGTCCAAAACTTTTCAAAACTAACCAATTTGGTTCCTAAAGCCAACTTAGTTCTTAAGATAATTGAGAAAAATGACTTTAGTCTAAATCTCAAGTATGCTGATGGAATTTACCAAAAAAAAAAGGGACGAAATTACCTAAAAATCTCAATTCACAAACGCACATGGCATATTTCTCACACACACACAAAAAAAAAAAAAAAAAAAAAAGGCTACAGAGTGCACACCTATCACATGCAACCAAAAAGCTACGGAGGTACTAGACAATATGAGTTGTGCTAGGACCACCAAATATTGCACAACTTTGTGTCACAACTCACAATGTGGCGAGTTGTGAATCACAACTCGCCATGTGGCAAATTGTGGCACAAGGTTGTGCCATTTTTTGTGGTTCCAGTATTTTCCAGACAATATACATACGAGAGTGGAGGGGTAGTTATTTAAGTTGAGAGCCACTCACATTTGATAACATGTCATGTTTGGTGGAGCCATTATAGGTACTTTTCGATGCTAGAGACGGAAAGGGAGGCATAATTAATTGTGGTAGTCGTGGACTACATTGTTACCTTCCTTTTCAATAAGGGCAAAGAAGCAGGATACGATAGACCTGTTTTTCTCAAGCGTTAATTTTGTGTGTGGCTCTGTTTTCTTATCTCTACTACCATTGTTCTCATTTAAGTCTATGACTTATAAAGCATGCATTATCTCCTTCACTACCTTTCTATCAATCCTATCAATCTCCAGGTAGGGGTGTAATTTGAAGGCATGTCAGATCAAGAAAATGCCTTACCTGAAGACCCAATGTGGTCCGAGCTAAAGCTTCCAGACTTGTTATCAACTGAAACTGTTCGTGAAGTCCATGCCACAATTGAACACAAATGGGATCCCCTACAACGGTCAGCATGCCAAACAGCTGCAGGAAGAGCCCTGTGGAAGCATTTGATCCATGATCCACTAGCAGGCTTGCTTGCAGGCGAGTCATATCTTAAAAGCCTATATGAGAAGATAAAGAAAGACCGCATCAATAATGCACGAGAAGTTTCTGGGGTGATTCTTGCAGTTCGAACTCTTTGGTTTGATTCAAAACTTGAAGCTGCACTTAAATCCTTCAATAGCATAGAAGCCCAAGTTGTTATCCTTGGTGCAGGTTAGTAATTGATCTACCACAGTTCTTGCATTTGATTGACCAGCATGTAATTGTTACAAGGTAATATATATAGACTAATACAGTTGAAAATAAAGAGAGCCTAAAAATGTCATATTTCTAAGTAAAATGTGAGTTTTTTTTTTTTCCTTTTTTAATGAATAATGGTTCAAATCATTTTAACAATTCATTATCCATACCCCCAGAAGAGTGATTATTTACACTGCCTTGTCCTATGTGTTGTACGCTCACCCTGCTAAGTCTAAAGCAAACCAGGTGATTGAAACCACACTCTTCCTCAAGATTTGTATTTCAAAATAATAAATAAAAAAAATTAAAAAAAAAAAAGAAAAAAGAAAAATAGGGGCTGGAGGAGCCGCTCTATCAAACAGTTTGCATACCAAATCCAACTGCAGAACCACGATTTACAAATCTTTAATGATAATAAACACATGCATATGCAAACCACAGTAAGCCTAAATATTCCAATTGATGCAACGTATGGACCATGGCTAATCTAGAAAACACATGCATATGCACTCCACAGTAAGCCTAAATATTCCAATTGATGCAACGTATGGACCATGGCTAATCTAGAAAACACATGCATATGCACACCATAGTAAGCCTAAATATTCCAATTGATGCAACGTACGGACCATGGCTAATCTAGAAAGAAGATACTGTAAAGATTTTTACACTACCAAACAACTAGCAAATGTCTTAGGTTACCACCTTGATAACTTGTATCCTAGGCAGTGTGGTATTTTAACAAAATAAAAGCTGGCATTCCGAATCCAAAAATTATAAGGGATCGACTTTAACTCTTAACTTCAATCTTGGGCTGCATTCATTATTATGAAACAATGAAAATGATCTTTTTTTTGGGGGTCCTTTTTCTTCAGGAATGGATGCAAGGGCGTACCGTTTAAGCTGCTTGAAGGATAGTGATGTTTTTGAAGTTGATTTTGCCGAAGTCTTGCAAGTGAAAACAACTCTTCTACAGGCAGCAATGGATTCCACATATGAATGCCAGCATCTGACGATGAAAGCAAAATCCCTGCGCAGAGTGGCAGCTGACATCAGGGATGATGACTGGCTTGAAAAGCTTCAAATATCAGGGTTTGTACCAGAGAAGAACACAATATGGATTCTTGAAGGTATCCTATACTACCTGTCCCACCCCCATGCCATGCAGGTACTAAAGATCATAGCTGAGAAGTGTGCCCTTACCCCCACAGTCCTATTGGCAGATTTCATGAACCAACCCTCAACCACGCTTTCAAGTTCAATCTTCCACTTCTACAGTGATTGGCCAGATCATCTCCTGCCATCTATTGGGTTTTCTCACGTTGAGCTTTCACAAATTGGTGATCCAGATGCCCATTTTGGGCTAATGCACGATCCACTAAATCTGTTCAATAAGCTTCGCAGCTTGCCTAGATCCGTACAACTCAACCCAGATGATGGAACACCATGCTGTCGCTTATATTTAGTGCAGGCTTCTGGTTCACCCAATCAAACCATTCTCTAGAGAGCCAAAAGATCAGTAATAATACAGACAGCTAGCATTTATAGCATAGATGTAGGCATCATTGTTTGTAGTATTGCTTAAACAGTACATATTGCATTTGAAAAATAATCGGATGAAAAAACATGATTCCGTTTGATGTTGTTCTAGAAAATCACTAACTACAATTTCAAACATCAAGAGAAAAATGTTCAAGCATAAAGATTCGTTTTTTCTAGAGAAAATCTCTAATAGTTCTGTTCATTTGCATATCAAATTCAAATTAATATGAAATTCAACTAGAACTACTTTTATTTAATGTTTTCATCTGGTTTAGCTGGAAAACTAAAGGAATGGACCCGGGGGGGGGGGGGGCGGTGAGCGCGGGGGGTCCACCCAGAAAATGGTTTTCACTGCCCCGTCGCCATTACAACCATTTGTAACCTTTCATACGCACCCAAAGCAGAGGTTATGGGGAACTCAAACTGTGTCCAAACACTATGGCCTATATGATTGACATAAGTATGCCAACATATTTAGCACCATCCATCAATCACTCCAAAAAATAAGTCATTAGCCGAGATATTATTGTCAACGATCTATCAATGCACCCATAGGGCTTGGATTCTTGTCTTCCTGTCAAGGACTCAAAGGAATGACTGACCTGAAATGGAACTCCTCTAAAAGCTTATAGTTGCGTGTCCTTGATCAAAATAGACAGGAAACCTAGCGTGAGCTTCTTTTGTTGACAAGAGGAGATGCAGTGCACGACTCTCAACCAGGTAGAAAAATACCTTAATTTTATAGTTTGCAAATCATGAGACAAGCTATACTTGAGCATTAAAAGTGCATATTTAACTCATCAACCATGACAGCCATTTTTCACAAAAATGTCTGCCAGTATAATGTATAATCCATCTGGAAAAAATAATAATTTTTTTCTCAATGAAGTTAGTACCAAAAGGCAAAAGCAATATCATCCAAAAGATTAAGTGTACATCAGGTATAAACAGTTGTAGCTTTACTCGGCCATGCTTGACATGTAGTCAAATCTCAGATGAAGTATAAACATAATAATTCAACAAAGCAAAATAACACATCGCGAGCACATTATTCCATATTGAAGATTGGAAATTTGCAGTAGCATATGATGGCTGGCATTTAATGGTGAGATTTCAAAGCATCCCTTTGGAAAGAGTTACAGGCAATAATGCTAAATCACGTCATTGATATTATGTGCCACAATTTACAGACAACAAGCATACTTTTATTGATGATTGTTTCCTTACCATATTATAGGCCCTGCCTCATTAACTTACCAAGAAAGTGGTTATATTTTCACCAAAGCTTTGCATATAGAAAAGCCTTTGTTTCACACAACACTCCCAAAACAAAAAAATTGTTGACTTCATTATAAATGCAAAGAATTCTAGTAGCATGTGAAATTGTATCCATGGTCAACCACACAAATTCAAAAAAAAATTAAAAAATTAAAAAAAAAATCATGACAAATCCTGATACTATGTAAAGGTTTAATTTGTAGAAACAGGGTAGGATTTGACACTCATCTAGAGATATGATATAAAATTAAAATTTTCACACTGGTTTTGATTTGAGGAAAGTGAGCTATGTGTGCTTTTGTCATGAATTCCACAGACAAACCAAGGAAGAGTCACTAAAAATGATCAACACTGAATTCCTTCAAATAATAATACTTGATTGCAAATATATTGCCACTACCAAAGACTGGAAAAAAAAATAATTAAAAAAATAATAATAATAACAACAGAAGGTGACATAACAGAAAGATAAACAATTAATATACAGCTAAAAACATGTCAAAATGGACAAACTTCCACAATTCCAGTACCTTCCAATTTCCATTTACTTGTAACAAAAAGCTTCAAGTACAATAAACAGAAGATATTTTTTTTTCTTTTGGAAGGCAAGGGGTGGGGATAAGAGAATGCATCCACAATAACCATTCCAGAGAACTTTAGTTCAACAGGTGAACCAAGCTAAGGAAACAAACATCAACCTCCTTCCAATAATAAAACTTCATTACTAAAATCTTGCCTGCATAGAGAAATAGTCATGAACAATGAATATTGAGATCAAGGGAAAGGACACATTGGGAAGGAAAAAAACTACAGGAAAACAAAGATTGAGTCAAATATGGACATACTTTCATCATCTTCCAAGTTCCAAGTCCAACAGATAAAAGCTGCAAAGCCTTTAAGCACAACATAAACTAGAATAATTTAATCAGAGAATGATTGTCAAACTTCAAGGCATTCTTTGACTCCCTGCTCAAACTTGTCAAGGACAGATATGGTATCCATGAGAGCAACTACTACCTTTTCTCTGCAGTTGAAAAAGAAAATAGATAAATTAGGAGATAGCCAGATGTCTTATGGCAACTTTCAGACTTAAAAATATGTTTCTAGGAGACTTAAATTTCTAAAGAAAGTTAAAAAGTGATTAGAATCCTTTCATCGTATGTGTCTCTGAGATTAATGCTTTGTAAGACACTTGAATTGAGACACTTTGACAGCTTAGAAACTTAGCACCTTCTGGTGATAACAATCATTTGGCTTGGAAACTAGAGAAACAGTTCAACGAGATACCAAATAATTTATGCAAACAATTCTCTAAACTCCGTGTTTCTCATACACTTGATATGCAGGGCATACCTATTGGAAGAAAGTTGAATGTCAGTTTCACTTGCTAGGCCATTAAGAGAAGTGAAAGATCTGCAATAAAAAATAATAAGAAATTAAGAAACAAAGGAAATAGACCATATATTCTTTTAGCAAAAAAAAAAAAAAAAACAATTTCAAGCCACTAATTTGTTTGGTAATTTAAACATCGAGGAAAAGGAGAGACATATTCTACAATGCTTAAATCTGGCTTCTTTTTTCCTTATGCAATATGGTCATTATCGGTCCCTTTTAACCTCCTTTCCAATACACAGATGAAGGTTACTAAGCCCTCGTTTGGGAGGAGGAAATGGAATGGAATGAAATTGAAAGGAATAAAAAGAATAATTTTAGAATATTCTTCCTTTTCTTTGTTTGGGAGTTTTAATGGAGAAATGGAAAGTCAATTCACTTATTTGGGAGTTTAAGCCCTCATTTGGGAGGAGGGAATGGAATGGAATGGAAAAGAATGAAAAGAATAATTTTAAAATATTCTTCCCTTTCCTTGTTTGGGAGTTTTAATGGAGGGAATGGAGAGTCCATTCTCTTGTCTGGGAGTTTAAGTAGGAGGGAATAGAATGGGTAGGAATGAATACTCATTCCTCTCTACTCCCTTAAAACCTCAAATTTGCATTCCTCCCCAAATTAGGAGGAATGAGAGGGAATGAAATTAGATTTAATGAATTTTTTACTAAAACTCTCAAAATACCCCTATATATTCAACTCTTTTTTTTTAAATAGGAGTCTAATAGTAATATTGTTATAAAACGATTCCATTCCATTTCTTCTATGTTACTCCCAAACAAGATTACTTACATTCCATTCATTTCTATTTCATTCCCTTTATGTTACTCCCAAACATCCAATCAAAGTTACTTAATTCCATTCTATTCCTTTCCCTTGCTTAAATACATTTCATTTCATTCCATTCTTTTCCATTCCTTTATGATCATTCAATTCCATTCCCTTATAAACTCCCAAACGAAGCCTAAAGTGAACAATTACCAAACATAGTTGTAGCAGCCGACTTGAGAACTTAAAAAATACATAGAGATGTTTTACACAATAATAGGTTTACAAGCCAGGAGCATATGCACAAAACAATAGAGCAATAGCTACCTTATAAGATCATTTAGCATAGCTTCGGCTTCCAACTTCACAGGATCCTTCTTATCAAGCAAGGAAGCCGCATTTTTCACAATCAGTCGAAATGTGCAAACCTGCTCATGATACAAATCTTAACTATAACTATAACTAGTTTAAGGTCACAAATTCTTATCCCTCATTCAATCTTCATAGTTACCTTCATTAAGTTTACTTGAACAAATGTGAATAACAGGCATTCGTTATAATCAGTTTAAAGCCTCACATTCTTATCACTTCTCTAATCATTGTTCAAATTTTTTTTCACATTAGACATCAAAATTCATCAACATCTAGAAAAATTCACAATTTCAAAGCATTACTTGAATTCGTAAAAATAAAAAAAAAAACCGTATCGTCGAAACCACAGTAATCTAAACCCTAAATTTAGCAACCGAAAAAGAAATCGAACCTCGACTCCGGTGCTGGCTTGAAAGCTAACAAGCGAATTCCTCTCTTGTGGAACGCAATCCCTAGCGGCCGATCTCAACAGCTCTTGAATTTCCTCTAAATCCTTGTTAGTATATTCAGAATCCCTAGCCGCTATTCAAAAACCAATCAAATCAAACCAAAATAATAATAATAACACCAAAGAATCAGAGAGAAATAGAGAATCATACTGAGTGAGAGATAGACAGAGCGAAGAATTTCTCGCGAAGCGTCAATCGGTGCCAAGATGAACCTCGAGGACTTCCTCTTTTGCTCTTTTAACCAGTCTTTCGGTCCTGCTGTACCAAACAAGAAATTAGGGTTTCGATAACAATAACCAGAAAAAAGAAATAGGAATCGATGAATGCAAAAGAGTTGTGCGTACAAATGCCAATGGAGAACGCAGATGCAGGAGCGATTGAAGAGAGGAAAGGAGAGAGAGCGATGAATGAGAGAGAAGCAATGTCTCTGCGTGAGATCTTGTTCTTAAGAAAGATGTTTTGTTTTGAATTTTGGGGTTTTGGAGGGAACGGAATGAGGCCGTTGAGAGTAGAGGATGAGTTGGTTTGTGATAAGGCGGAGAGCACAGCTGGCGTCATGGTTGATGCTTTCGTGTTTACGCATTGAATGCAAGGCCCTTGTTTATATATACGCTGCACAGTGTACTCTATATATTACCAAACTAGCCACCATCACACTTCCAATCCGAGCAGATGTACAAAAGTAAAAGTTTACTCTACATTGATTTGGATTTATGCAGCGATAGTAAAAATCGTATATATACTTTTTAATAATTTATGTAATTTGTATAAATAATACATGTTGATGATTTAATATGTTGAAGGTTTTTTGTGGCTGGTACACAACACATGTCATGCTTTAATATATTACACTCGAAGGACCCTAAGTTGTTGACGAGTCAAGTTTGAAACTCTTGCCAATGGATCACCCATTGACCACTACCGTTATGTATGGTTAAAAACTTTTACAAGTAGGAAGATGTTTTTTCATTGTATAACAAGTAAGCAATAATTAATGATGTTCATAATATATATAAAAAATAGCAATATAGAGTTCAGTAGAGGTGGGGAGCATTTGGTAGCAACAATGGAACATACCAAGGCATTATGTCGCGATGGATGGCATTTAATAGTGACAGACATAATGAAGAAGTCAGGGGTGTTGTATGATTCATTAAGCAACTCACTATAAGATATTTTGCATCGTATGAGTTCTTGATCTCTTATTATGCAAGTTGGTGCTTAAATTGTTAAAATCATAGCAACGTTTAGTCCACAGGTGCACGTTCAAGCTAGCAAAACCAAAATCTTAATAAGTAAAAGCTTCTATCAGAAACATGTTGAAACCAGTAAGTGTACCTGCCTCACAAATCCACATTTAACTTCATAAGATGAAATATGCAATAAAACATTCAACTTGTCATACCATAAACAGAGTCTGACCCCTTCCTTTGTTAGCTGCACTTTCATGTGGGTTAGAAGACTATGTAGTATCCCAGCACATACTGCTGCTAAGTTAGCACTATCTTCTGATGTTTCCAATGCCGGTTGAACCTATAGGCCATTTAGGCCACCGCCTAAGGCCGCCACTTGTAAGAGGGCCCCCAATAGTACTAATTGTTAGGAAATTTAAACCCCGGTTGAAAGAATTAACAAGTTTTAAATCCAAGTTGTTAATTAGATTTATTATGAATAAACTTGTTAAAACAAACAAACATCAATATCATGTCAAAATCATGCAGCAGAAAAAATAAATAAGACAAGATATGATGACTCAAGAAAACCAATGAAACAAACTAGTTTCACAGTAAAAAACCTGGGGGGAAATCTTCCCAAAAAGCAATTCACTATAGTAAAGAGAAGTTTCAGATCTAATACAAAACCTTTGTCCCTAGACTCTACAATCCCCGTAGATGAACTCACAGCAGAAACCTTCTACCGCTTCAGAACCTCTGAACTCTTCAATATATGAACGCCACCCTTTGATGATGCACGAATCCCAGTACGTGACTAACCAATTGCGCGGATCCCATTACGCGACTTAATCACCAACTAGAAGAAGATTGTTGGCTGCAAAGTTCTTCATTTCATTAACAATGAAAATCAAGAAGCACTTGGTTACAAAACCCTAAGGCGCAAAGACGCAGTAACTTCTTTCAGAGAGAATAAGGCATTGGTCACCTTTTGCATATGTTCTCCTTGTATTCTCTTATATGAATGCGTCTAAAATAAGCCTTATATAGGTCTAGGGTTGTGAGAAAAGAAACCCTACACAAATACAAAAGCCTGGCCCAAAAATTAGATCTGAAAATTCTGATTTTCGTAACCTCGATAAATAGCAGGTGTCGAAAAGGTGTCGAAGAGGTGTCGAGCTTTAAACTTCGACAGATACAGCTATCAAGAAGCTATCGAGGAGGTGTCGAGGAGACAGAAGATTTCTCGATCGATCCACCAGGTATCGAGATTGCGATAACAATCAACTAAAGAGCTCGATAGATAGCCAGGTGTCGAAAAGCTGTCGAGCTATCTGTCCATAGGTGTCAAGCTATCTGTCCAGCTTTAATGAACAGCTTTTCTTCACTTGTTTTTTGGTCCAATCTTCGTGGTTTTAATACTAGACTTGAACAACATGTTTCTTGAAGTATTAAACACATCCTAGATCTACCAAATTACAAGAAAAATGTGTTTTGTCAAAGGATTAACCAATTACATTAAAAATGTCCTTAACACTAATATATTATATAATGTTACTTTCTCGTCTATAAAATAAAAAATTAAAAAAAGTAAGGCCTGCCCAAAAGATGCAAGACCCCGCCCAATTATTTAATCCCTTAATTGAAAATTGAGAACAACAAATTATTTCTAACTGTTTCTCACAAAGCAAAAAGGCTAAAATGACATTAAGTCCAATCACATCACCAAATCTTTAGCTTTCTCAGGAAAAAAAAAAAAAAAATCATCACATCCAAGTATCATCTGGATCAAACCTTTGTACCACATTTTGTTAAGAAAACTCATGTTTATTACTTGAAATGTAGAGAGGGAGAGAAAGAGAGACACTGATTTTCTCAATATACAAGTAACAAAATGCAGAATAAACTATAACAAAAGGCATAAAAAAGAAAGAATAGACAAGTAAGAAAATGCATAAAAAATAAAGAAAAAATAAATAACACTCACTCTCTCCATCTTGATTCTTAAAAAAAAAAAAAAAAACCTTTTTAGTTGGCTTACTCATCAATTGGTGTTGACAATAGACTTGGTGTGTTCACAGATCTTCATTTTAGGTTCGTTTTTTGTTTTCTCTTCCTTTGCCTCTTTCGTCTTCTTCATGGTTTGGTTTGCTGCTGGGTTTTTATTCTCATTTTTGGCTTAACTTTAGTTTAGTTGTACTCTACTACTCTTTCCTCTATTAACTTTAGTCTCTTTTGTTTGTATTGATTTCTTTAGTATTCTCTAGAAGGCTATGGAATGGACAACGTGTAGGACTAGGATGGATCAACGCTTTAAGTGGGTGACGTTGTTTTTTTTTTTTTTTTAAGAAATCAGATTTAGTGGTATGGAATTTAAAGTATTGATCCTAGTCCTACACGTTTTTTTATAATAAAGAAATCAGATTTAGTGGTATGGAGGGATAGTGGGCTGGTCTTAGTCTTAGTGGATCGAGTTTAGTATCTTCGGTTTTTTTTTTTTTTTTTTTTTTTTAAGTCAAATTTAGTGGTATGGATGGATAGTGGGCTGGTCTTAGTGGATCCAATCAAGTTTAGTCCAAATGCATGTATTGCTTTCAAAATATTACTAACTATACATGTTACAGTTGCCTCCACAGAAAGAAGTTTTTCAAAATTAAAATTAATAAAATCCTATTTAAGATTAACTATGTCACAAGAAAGATTAAGTGGATTAGTCATATTATCAATTGAAAAGGAAATGTTAGCGGAACTTGAATGCAAAAATTTAATTAGTAATTTTGCCTCTCAAAAAGCAAGAAAAATAAATTTTAATTGAAAAAAATATATGAATTTATAATTAAATATAATAAAAAGCTCCGTTTAAAGCTTTTACCTAAGGCCCCCAAATTCATTGAGCCAGCCCTGGCATGTTTCCTTTTGTTTTAGCTCAAACATTCTGCCTCCGCCCTTGAGGCTTGCTTGTATGGCAGATTATCCACCTGTTTCTTAGTTTTTTCTATATAAATAAAATTGCAGATTATCAAAAAAAAAAAACTTAGTCCGCAAGGGGGAAACCAATATCATACATAATAAGGTAATAAAGCAAGAGAAAAGTTTGTTTGGAAGGGAGAAAGTGAAATCCTAATGGTGCATGCTTGATGGGATGTTTTTTGGAAGCTATGTGAGTTAGATAAAGAGAGGGAAAATGTGAAGGAAGCAAAATACATTGGTGTTTTTTGATTCTCTTATGTTCTATTGTCCCCTTTAGTCCCCATTATTTTATTCTTATAATGGGTATGATTTGATTTTTGCAATAGAGACACCTTTGGTTTGTTGGACAAATCATGGCTTTCTACCATAGGATTTGAATGGGTTCATAATGTTTCTTACATTGGCCCAGAGGGTTGCTTTGAGTTATAGGATACTTAGCTCTATTACAGAGCATTCACAGCAGTGGAGCTATAATGCTATAATGCTAAAATTTAGCTCCAAAATCACAAAAAAAGACTTACAGCAGTGGAGCTATAGTTATAAATTATACATGAATTGCTACAGTGCACATCTATATAGATGTGCACTGTAGCTTGAAGCAAAAAATAATAATAGTATTTTATTCACCGTCCAACTTATTTCTTTATTTTTTTCATTTTATCAAAACCGGTCAAACACTCTGCACTCTCATCATTCACTCTCTAGTTCATCTCTCTCTCAAAAGCCTCTCAAGCAGTCAAGCTCACCTCTCATCTCCGATCTCATCGCCGGCCTGACCACCTTCATTCGCCGGCCTGACCATCTTCAAGCTCAGTCCGGTCTCATTCTCTCGTCCCAGCCGTCCCAGCCGCACGCCGTCCTAGCCTCAGACCCACGCCATCCCAGTCGCACGCCGTCCCAGTCGTCCCAGCCGCCGATCGCCTCAGACCCACGTCGTCCCAGCCTTCCCAGCCGCCGATCGAAGCCCCAAGCCACACGTCTCCGACCCACGCCTCCGCCCAGTCCTCCATCTCCAGCTCTGTGATTGGTTTTTTTTTATTTTGTTTGTGATTGGTGATTTTGTTCGGTTTGGATTGAGGAAAAAGATTGGTGATTGGTGATTTTTAATATTATTTTAATGAGTTTTTCTGTGGTTTTTTCTTTCTTGCTGTGGACTGTTAGTGCTAGTGGTGGTGGTGGTGGTGGCGGTGATGGTGGTGG
The DNA here is from genome assembly GCA_019022515.1 of Quercus aquifolioides. Lineage (NCBI taxonomy): Eukaryota > Viridiplantae > Streptophyta > Magnoliopsida > Fagales > Fagaceae > Quercus > Quercus aquifolioides. The sequence continues at coordinate 98,156,804 of CM032327.1, read as the reverse complement.
TGCCGTGAGGGGCTGTGGGTTGAAGAGAGGGCAGTGAGGGAGAAGACAGAGAGAAGATGAATAGTGAAAAAAATAATAAATAGCTGATTGTGGATATATATTATTTTATTGTAGTGTTTATATTATTTTATTGTGTTAGAAGCTAAAATAGATCCACTGCTACAGCACGTGTGTAGTTAAAATAGATAAAGTGGTTTTTTGAGGTGCCAAATAGCTATAATTATTGCTCCACTGCTGTGGATGCTTAGTTGGGAAATCATTTTGGAGAAAGTAACGCTTGGTTTTAGCTTCAAAGGGAAATATACTTTATCAAAAAGTCAAAGAATAGGTGAACGCATTCAACGTAGCTAGTCAATGTCCCGCGCGATACATGGATTGATGGATACTTTATACTTTTATTTTGAAATAATTTCTAACTATTCTTTTTGTCCCTATAACAATCATCTTGTGTTCAATTATATTATACATATCATTAAGAGGAAGAAAATAAAAAGAACCAAAATTATTATGAATATACATAATTAAGAATAAGAGTATATGTACGTAGCCTAAATGAATTCACAATTATTTAATTATTTTTGCTAATTAAAGTGTACAATATCACGATAGGAAGAGGAAAGAGCGAATTGATGTGACACTTGATAATAAAAGTCTTATCAGGAAGATTGTAGAGATAGTCTTTCAAAATGTGTGCCCTATTTTATGATGCTAGCCAATATTTTGGAAAATGTGAGAAAAAAATTAATGTGGATGAATCATGCTTGGGTCATAATATGTAAAATAATAAGTCGACTTAGGCTTTTCATAAAGTTTGGACTGATTTTAATTTAATTTTAAACTACAGCCGATCTATTAAATAACAATAAAAAAAAGTTAATGTGATTTTTTGGATAATAGTAAAAAAAAAAATAATGAAAAGAGGTTAAAAATGCTAAATGAAATATTAGAGCGCCATATGGTTGGAGCTTATGCACTTCTACACGAGGTATCTGCTTTTATATATATATATATTTTATTTATTTATTTATTTATTTATTTATTTATTGATGATAGCTTGTATTAATGGACAATTGAGGGGAAATAAAAGGGAAAAGTCATGCACGCCTGATAGACTATAGTTAATCTCTTGGTTGATGTTTTCCAAGCCAACATGAGATTGCTATTAAGTTTGCCACCCATGAAAAATCACTCCCTTACTTGTCATATTGTCTCGCCCTTTGTTGCAAACTAAATTTTGTCCATGGCTGTTCCTCAAAAAAAAAAAAAAAAAATATTTGTCCATGGCCTTGGGTCATGGGTTAGAAAGATTAAATGTTAACTTAGTGGGCTAGATACCATTTTTCATTGACGGACTTGTGATATGGGATGTGTTGTTTGTGGCTAGCTATAAGTATTGGGCTTAAAGCCTTAATGCATAATTTGCCCCAAAAAATAGGTCACAATATCTTCATTGCATTTTATTCCATTCATTCCCTTTATCAACTCTTACACCAAAACAATAAATTTGTTTATTGGTTAAAGCTTATATAAAGCAAATTTATATCTAAAACAAATAAACAAATTATTTAACTTAAAAGAAAGGGAAAAAAATACAAAAATTACACATGAAATTTGGGCTAATACCAAATACTAGTAAGAGTTTTCAAAAATGTATCCTAAGCACAAATAACGGGAAAAATGGGCATTTGCAAAGAATTTACAAACTATGCAGCAAAATGTCCCTGTTTTTGAAACTTGATTTTAACAAAATTGAGTTACAGGTGAAACTCGACATTAAGTGGAACTCGACATTTGTCGCATTCCACTTAAAAATATACACAAAACTCAATTTTGTTAAAATCGAGTTTCAAAAAACAGGGACATTTTGCTAAATAGTTTCAAAACAAAAACATTTTACTGCATAATTTAAAAAAAAAAATTCCCCACAAACAACACTTGACATTGTTTAAAAGTTTTACGTTTCTCACTCATTCCTTCCAATCGCTTATATTTTATTATTATTCTTCCTCCTCTCTTTTATTTTTTGGTGAGGAACCCATAGAAGTAAGGGAAATTAAACGGTGTTAAGTGACGATTACGCTTAGGGTATAAATTAGATATTTTTTAAATTTTTTATAGGAAAATTCAAAAAACTGTAGTAGTTGCTGGCATTGGTCTAAACAATTTTGTATTTTAAAGTTAAATCCAACCAAAAAAAAAATCCATCACACACGAGAGTCGTAGTGGCCATTTTATTGACCGTTGCAACAAATTATGTTTTGGGCACGTATTTGTCGCGCTATAAGTATTGGGCTTAAAGCCTTAATGCATAATTTGCCGAAAAAAATAGGTCACAATATCTTCATTGCATTTTATTCCATTCATTCCCTTTATCAACTCTTATACCAAAACAATAAATTTGTTTATTGGTTAAAGCTTATAAAAAGCAAAATTTATATCTAAAACAAATAAACAAATTATTTAACTTAAAAGAAAGGGAAAAAATACAAAAATTACACATGAAATTTGGGCTAATACCAAATACTAGTAAGAGTTTTCAAAAATATCCAATTTGTATCCTAAGCACAAATAACGGGAAAAATGGGCATTTGCAGAGAATTTACAAACTATGCAGCAAAATGTTCATATTTTGAAATTATTTAGCAAAATGTCCCTGTTTTTGAAACTTGATTTTAACAAAATTGAGTTACAGGTGAAACTCGACATTAAGTGGAACTTGACATTTGTCGAGTTCCACTTAAAAATATACACAAAACTCAATTTTGTTAAAATCAAGTTTCAAAAAACAGTGGCATTTTGCTAAATAGTTTCAAAACAAAAACATTTTACCGCATAATTTAAAAAAAAAAATCCCACAAACAACATTTGACATTGTTTAAAAGTTTTATGTTTCTCACTCATTCCTTCCAATTGCTTATATTTTATTATTATTCTTCATCCTCTCTTTTATTTTTTGGTGAGGAACCCATAGAAGTAAGGGAAATTAAACAGTGTTAAGTGACGATTACGCTTAGGGTATAAATTAGATATTTTTTAAATTTTTTATAGGAAAATTCAAAAAATTGTAGTAGTTGCTGGCATTGGTCTAAACAATTTTGTATTTTAAAGTTAAACCCAACCAAAAAAAAAATCCATCACACACGAGAGTCATAGTGGCCATTTTATTGACCGTTGCAACAAATTATGTTTTGGGCATGTATTTGTCGCGCTATAATACCCCCCCAAAAAAAGGCAAAAATGCAAAACTGACCCTTTAAATTTCACTCTTTTTTTATTTTAGTCCTCTAACTTTCAATTTTGTCAATTTAGTCATCTAACTTTCAATTTTTGTTAATGCATGACTCTGTTACAACTCAGTTAGTGGCTGCTATTAGAACTCCTGAAACGATGCCGTTTTGCATTTTTTTTTTAATTTGGAATTAAAAGAAAATAAGAAAAATCTGTAAAAAAAAGAAAAAGAAAAAAAGAAAACGTTTAAGGGGAACAAAGCTACGGAAAAAGGAAAACCAGCCAAAATGGGTAACTAGCAATAATTTTCCAACTATATAGTTAGCAGTCAATGTTTGCAAACTATATTTTTTACTAGCATCTCGAGTCTAAGAGACTCGATTTTGGTATATAAATCGAGTCTCAGAAACTCAATTTTCATGGTCTAATCACATCTGATGTAGCATCTTTTTTTCACGTGGCAACCACCTAAAAATCGAGTCTCTAAGACTCGATTTGTAAACCAAAAAAATTTAAAAAAATTTAAGTCCCAAGTCTCGTGCACAAGCTGAAACACCCAAACTGAAACACCCAAAAAAAAAAAAATACAATCAGATCAGAGAGAGAGAAAGTCTCGTAGGCCTGGGTCACGCGCGGCCTGGGTGCGCCCCCGCGGCCTAGGTCTCGACCCGATCCAGTGCAGGTGCTGTTTTCTTCAGCTTCTTTCTTTTTCTTTCTTCTTCGGCATCTTTCTCTTTTTTCTTTTTTTTTGGCTCTGATTTCTTTGTTTTGTTGGTGCTGTTGTTATTTTGTTGGAGCTACTGGTTGTTCTTTTTTATGGTCTGGGCTTATAAATGGGTCTGGCCTTATAAATCGAGTCTTAGAAACTCGATTTTCATGTAGGCGCCACGTGGAAAAAGATGCCACATCAGACATAATCGGACCATGAAAATCGAGTCTCTGAGACTCGATTTATATGCCAAAATTGAGTCTCTTAGACTCGAGATGCTAGTAAAAAATATAGTTTGCAAACATTGACTGCTAACTATATAGTTGGAAAATTATTGCTAGTTACCCATTTTGGCCAGGAAAACCTTTCCATTGATTTTTTTTTTTTTCCTAGTTCAACTGTCGCGAACTTTTCTCGGGAACCAAACAAGATGGCGTCAGAGTCATCAGCAACAGAAGATGAAGGAAAAGCTTGGGAAGATGCTCTGAGAAAGATGCTACCAGCAGGTGCGCCATTGCCAGATGAAGAGCACCTCGATTACTCAATAGCTGTCGAATACCAGGGCCCTCCAGTTCCTTACCAAGTCCCTAAGGTTGATCCCCTTGACCTCGATTCCATTCCTGTTCGCCCTTTTACGGTCTCTACTGTTTCGGACCTTTCCTTGATCCCAGTCGCCATGCTGATCCATCCGAAGCACAACAGGTTCAATCGAATCAGAAATGGAAATGGAGTAGGAGTAGGAGGTATAGCAGGGAGCTCAACACTCCCGAAGAAAGACATAGATTCTCTCTTCGGCTTCAAGAACTCAATTCGAGCTACAGGGCAACAACGAAGAAGGACCGGAATTCATGAACAGAATCCAAAATTTTAAAAATTTCTGCAACTTTGTTCCCCTTAAATGTTTGTTTTTTTTTTTTTTTTTTTTTTTTTTTTTTACAGATTTTTCTTATTTTCTTTAAGTTTCAAATTAAAAAAAAAATGAAGCAAAACGGCATCGTTTCAGGGGCAAAATTTGCCAAACAATAGATTTTCGAAAAAAAATTTGACGGATGGCATGCGTTCAAAATGATGCATTCTCTCCTTTTTAACATATTTTCCAGATTGAATGATTTGGTATTTTAGTTTGCTTAATCTATTACTATTGGCCTAAGAATTTAGATAGACCTTTTTCACTTCACACTCAAGAATAATTACTCTGCATTTGATATAAATGAAATATTACATGGCTCCTTATACTAGCTAATGAGCCTTTTTTGTGATGGTCTTTTATGGTCTCATATGAAAGCTGCGGGAGAATTGTCATCGTCTGGCATGCTTGCTGTGCTATTACTATCGTCCATAACATCTTGTTTTTGAGTTCATTGTGCGTGTGAGTGTGAGTGTGAGAGAGAGAGAGATAAGGTGGTTTGGTTTCATATGAGAGACCTCAAGTTTTAGGATTGCCTGTAGCTCTTGACCCTGACTCACAAGCCAGAGCATGCATCACATTGGGTCTAACTATGTAGAGCTGCCTTTAATTAGATAAGGTGGTTTGGTTTCATAGGCATCATCTGTGATAATTAAGAATCTATATACTCATAGAAGACATGAATTTGGACGGATACCTATTGATGGTGTAAAAAAATTTCATAACAAGCTTCAATCTTTCTAAGAACTTGTCAAACAGAGATAGGAATTCAGTCTGTACAGATGAACTGTTTTTGTTTTGTGCTTCCCTCCATTTAAATTCACCATTTTTTTTAATGTAAGAAGGGAAACCCTTCAATATTTGCAATGACTTTATAATGACCATTTTGTTTATTTTATTTTCTTAATGCTAGAATTGCATATATGTTAAAACTATCTATTCAATGACTTTATAATGCTAGAATTGCAATGACTTTATAATGCCATTTGGTCCAAGGATCATTGGAAAATTATTTTTGAACTATACAATGACTTTGTTGGAGTGGGAAGTATATACTTATATATGCTACTTCCTTCGGTGATATCAACTGATTCTTATGTTGCGTTGATTAAGCAAAAACTACTTTATCTAGAATAAAGCAAAAGACTAAACAAATACATTTCACATGAGGAAACCCGCTTATTGCTGCTTAGATCCCTATTCTAGTAATTAATTGTTTATATCTGATACTCGCTTTTTGCAGCATGATGATAGATCCTGGACCCATTGATCGTAGTGTATTGACGGAACAAGTTAAACATCAATCTGAGTTACTGTGGAACCCTGGGGGACAGGTAATTGCATGAGTTTTCTTGTACTATGAATTCATGTCACAACTCTAATTAGCCATTAATACTAAATATTTGCATAAGGATTTTATCTATTGTTATAATATTTGCAGGATCCTCCTGGCACACTGGATTGTCGAACTCGCCATGAAGAGTTGAGACTTCGAGTTCTTATGGTAGATGATCGTGTCCTTGCCATTGTGAGGTTGCTTGGTCTAGAGGGTCTGTACTTGGTCCCATCCATACAGCTTGACCATGCATTGATCACTGCATTTGTAGAGCGGTGGCGCCCAGAGACCCATACATTCCACCTACCACACGGTGAGATGACGATCACATTACAAGACGTGGAAGTTATCATGGGGTTGCCCATCGAGGGTGAGGCAATGGTTGGCCCAGTAAAAGAACTTGGACAACTGTGTGTGATGAAATGCTTGGAATTCAAATTCCAAATGACGATCAAAATGTGCTGAAAGGTCAAAGGATTCTGGTATCCGCACTTGTCGCAATAATCAGAGAACCACTGCCTCCGAATGCCAATGAGATTCAAGTTCATCAATATGCTCGCTGCTATATACTAGCCCTACTAGGGGATATGGTATTTCTTGACAAGTCCGGAGATAGGGTTCATCTCATGTGGTTAGAGTTCATGCGGAACCTTCGTAATCCACGCAAGTATAGTTGGGGTAGTGCAGCCTTATCATGGTTGTACAGACAACTGTGCAATGCAAGCGAGAAGCAGGCAAAGCAGATTGGCGGACCATTGATTTTGGTCCAATTGTGGATATATGTCAGGTTCCCACATGTCCCCACAGATGGTGCCCCAACCCGAGGGTGTTTATGGTCCACCATTACCACCAATTCCTCTTGCTATGAAGTAAGTATATATTGCATAATTAGTGTGCTATCATGTATTATGCCACATTTTTATACGTAAACGACTAATAACCATGTGATGTTATCTGCTTGTAGGTGGATAGGGGCGATGTGTAGAAAGAATACTCCCACACACGTGCTTTCCGCATATCGCAATCAAATTGCCACAACACAGCCCGACCAGGTATAATACTTGTATTTATACGTCCATAACATCCCATGTCCTTCAAAAAGTTTTTCATTGCCCACTATTGTACTACTTGTTATGCAACTCATTTCCTAGGAAAATTTTTGAATGTGGTTGCTTTACTTGGTGGTTTTTGTAGGTTAAGTGGGAGCCATATGGAAATGACTTGAGCCACCTTCCTCCTAGTTTTCGCACCGAAGGAAGTAATGTGTGGAGGTTGACCGTTCCACTTATTTGTTTTTGGCTTGTAGAGTTCCACCTACCCGATCGTGTCCTACGACAATTTGGGCTAAAGCAGGAACAACCTAGAGATGCTAATGCCAATCGCGATTTGCACAAAATAGATGCGAGGGGCAAGGTAGAAAAAAATTGGTCGGTGGAACATGCAGTCCATATTCAGAGGTGGAATGATTGTGACGAGTACGTTTGTCATGCACTCAGGATGGAGGAGGTGATGTCACGTCATCATCCATACATGGTGTGGTATCGTAGGATCACTCGACTGTATATTGACCGCGCTAGCGCTAAGATGGAAATTTTGGTAATGTGCATAAACTTATTTTGTTTTGCATGGTGTGTTTGACGTTATGTATGTGTCATACTTAATAATGCTGGTGATTTAATGATAACTTGCAACCTAATTGGCTGTCCTCAACTGGTTCAATAAAGAATCTTACGAATACAAGTTCATTAAGAAGGCCCTTGAGGATATGGATGAGGTTGATCGTATCAATGTGCCAGCCAATGACGAAGCAGCAAACCAGACTGAAATACCGGATGTAGGGCCCAGTATGAGCTCAGTTGCTCCAGTGACATGTCATCAACCTACCCCCACCCCTCCTCTGGCCACTGAGACCCCTGTTCCACCCGTGTCCACCCCTCAGGGCACAACCGGGCCTCCCATGCCACCCATCCCTCCCATCGACACCAGATCTCCCTCGCGGTTTACCCATGCTGAATTCGAGTTCTCCCCACCCACCACCACCGTTTACCACAACTCACTCATGGCCCCGTCCTATAACTCCCCCCAGACAGTTATACCCACCCCTAGCCTTCAAACACCCCACATTGAGCTCATGTCTACCAGCCCAAGTCATACACAATCACCTCCTACCTCCTCTACCTTGATACATGTTCCACAAGCCACGCATCCACATGACAGTGACGTTGAGCAGGGGCAACGTGACCAAGCTGTGCAGCCATAAGATGCAAACGCTCATGCTGCACCCAAACAGAAATCGACCCGCGCCATCCAACCAAGGAGATGCGGCACAGGTTCCCACCTGGTATTCCAAGTGCATTTACTTTGATTTTAATTTCATATATTTTTTGGGTTTCTTTGTGCAAGAATTTGTTTGTTTGTTTGTAAAAGCTTAAAAATATAACATTATGAGCAGGTAGCAGAGCATGTTCCTGCCAAACAGTACACTAGACGCAACCAGAAAAGAAGTAAACGCAGGGAGGGTGCAGCCTAATAAGGGCTGCTGCAGTCTTGAGATTCTTACTGTAAGTATGAACTAATTTCCTTTTTCTTTAATGAAAATTTATATTTTTTGGGTTTGAACATTCTGTAATGTTGCTTCATTGTTCTACTTTGAAGGGTTATTACTTTAATTATTGTTGTTTCAAAGCTGTTAAGAGAACACAAAGTGAACATATTACTACTATTTTATTTTTCTTCATGGTTAAATATGGATAAATGAAATGGCATAAAGAGAACATATCACAGGAACAGAAACTGCAAAGTATAAGAAGATACTCTTGGAAATTTTGGCTTTACTTGATTAATTTTTTCATTCAACTTGTGCATTAGACTTTGGGGTACTGGTCTGTTAAGTTTGTGTGAACAGTAAGTTTATGTGACAGTCATCTTATACTCTTTTGGTTAAACTTTTTACAGGTTCATGCTAATGGACAATTTTGTGGGGTAGCTGAAATGCAAATGACTGGCAACAAGATAGATGGGGTGGGCAGCAAGAATATGCAACTGGGCATTATAGGAGTTTTAACTTATTTTGTTTAGCAAATTTTCTTAGATTTTGTATTGGAGGATATAGTAGTTACTGGCAATCCAAAGGTGGGAAAAATATGGTGTTGGAATGCTCTATTAGCCATTACGCTTAACTTATGGTGCATCTTGGATTAGAGTAGTTTAATTTTAAGGTGATTGGCGATGGAATAGGTGGGACAAGCCAATGGGATGTCAATGGGATGTTGTTAGTATCTTCATTGAAGTATGGCTCTTTTCTTTTGGATATCCGTGTATCTTCATTGAAGTCTGGCTCTTTTCTTGGTTGTAAACCTTTATTATCTTCAATGCAACATATTTTATTTTTATTACTGAGTTTTATTTAATGCAGCAGAATTTTTTTAGTGCAGCAGATTTTGATTTTGCAGAATTTTTTTAATGCAGCAAATTTTGATGCAGCAGAATTTCTTTTAATGCAGCAGAATTTTGAATTTTGATGCAGCAGAATTTTTTTAGTGCAGTAGATTTTGATTTTGCAGAATTTTTTAGTGCGGCAGATTTTGATGCAGCAGAATTTCTTTTAATGCAGCAGAATTTTGAATTTCGATGCAGCAGAATTTTTTTAGTGCAGCAGATTTTGATTTTGCAGAATTTTTTTAATGCAGCAGATTTTGATGCAGCATAATTTTTTTTAATGCAGCATAATTTTTTTAATGCCGCAGAATTTTGAATTTTGATGCAGAAGAATTTTTTTAGTGCAGCAGATTTTGATTTTGCAGAATTTTTCCAATGCAGCAGAATTTTTGTCTTATATTTCAAGTTGACCTTTGGGGATTTACTCTTTCAAGTTGTTTTCGTTGTCATAAAAATCATGTTTGTTATGATCATGACAAAACTGTTGTTAGTGGTTTGTTTTTAATACATATAAACACAGAAGTGGGGGTTTAGCTCTCAGGTAACCAAAGAGCTTCCCCTTTTCATATGATAAACCTTTTAGATGCAGCAGTTAGTGTTACTGACAGAGCATAACAAGAATTTAAAAAAAAAAAAAAAAAAACACACGCACAAGCAATTACTTAGAAAATAAGACTTTAAACATATTTTTATAATCCTAGTAACATATCACATAGAAACCAACACGTTTAAGTAGCTTCGCAATACAAAAACTGTCCAAAAAGCTGCTACAAGTTGTGCAAACAACTGTCCAAGTTGTCCTAACAATTGTGCATCACACCGTCCAAAATACTTCAAAAGTTTGTATCATCCTTTGATGCGGCATAGTCCTACATAATTATATACTATATATCACAATCTTAGAAAATGTAATAAATAAAAGCACATGTTAAAGTTTTAAGCTATAGAAATTCGAAAGTACTTGTTTCAATTGTGTAGGGCCAACATGGGATAATCACAAGACACCTCAGGTGGAAAAAATGATTTTTGAGCATCTCCTAGGAAAAAAAAGGAATAGAATCAAAGGGTTAAAACCAACAGGTAAAAGTAAGAAAAAAAAATTATTTCAAATAATAGAATTGAACTTACCATACACAATTGAACTAGGTTGGAGAATCACAAAATTGCATGCATTGCTTACCTAGTTCAGAACATTGCTGCTTGTTGATGCGCGAATCACAGTTGGACATCTCCTACGGTTATGGCCCTCTTCATGACACACTCCACATTTCGGCTTGGGTTAACTCTCCCTCCAATCCATCTCATTTTTTATTCTTGTTGACATAGGTCGACCTTTGTCTCGCAACATTTTAGGGTCAAGGTACAACTTTGGGCCGGCAACCTCCCGCCATAATGACTTATCCTTGGGCACACGAAACTCATGTGAATAAGTGGCAAGTCGTCGTTGTAAAGTATAACATGGGTCAATATACCTCATTGCATTGATATGTTCCCTGATACAAACTGCAATCACATGTGAACAAGGGATCTTATAGATTTCCCATTTGCCACAAGTACATGTGTTCTCCAGCAACCTTACTTCGTGACGATGGTCTCCCCCATAAGATCTGTGTGGATTATGCGTCGTGCAAACCTGATATACACCGTCTTGCTGGTTAAATGGCCTCACATAGTGTCTTGTCCCTTTTTCGTAATTTGTTTCATATTTCTCCATGGCATGCTTGCTGAACTTCTGACCATGTTCAATATCACCCAATATTTTAGTGCACCGATCATTGAAATAAGCGACAAGTTTGCACCAAATGTAGTCAACCAATGCAGATATGGGTAGTCCACGTGCACCTTTTAGAGATCCATTAAAACACTCAGACATATTGGTAGTCATTGCCCCATAACGGCGTCCACCATCATGTGATAGTGTCCACGTCTCCAGACCCTCCTTCATTAGATAGGAGTATGGCTTCTTTTTTGCTATATTGGGATTGGGATCCTGACTGAATTTGAGTTCAGCTTCCTTAAGGCAATCCAATATTTTTTCAAGTTTGCGATCTTGATGCTCGTATCCTGCTTTCAAGGCCAAAGACTTTAAGAATTTATCATTAAATTGAGTGTTGAAGTTGCTAGCCACATGTCTAATGCAATATCTATGATATACTGGAACATAATCATTGGGCGACTGTGCAATGGATGATATTATACCTCTATGTCGGTCTGATATTATGCAAATGCCGGAATCAAGTACCACATCCCGTATTGCGGTCCGCATGCAAGATAAAAACCATCCCCAACTGGCCCCCGTCTAATCATCCACAACCGCAAAGGCAAGCGGAAAAATCTCATTATTAGCATCTGTAGCCATTGCAATCAACAACTTTTCTTTGTATTTTCCATAAAGATGAGTTCCATCAATACTAATTACTGGCCTACAATGTGCGAATCCAGCAATGGAAGGAGCGAAAGCCCATAACACATACTTGAATATAATAGTACCCAATGTGTTCCCGTTGATCGACCGAAAAGAGACTTGTGTACCCGGATCGCTATCCTTATATGCCAACAACAACTTCTGTAACTTTTGATACGACTCTTCCCAATTCCCGTGTATGTTTACAATAACCTTTTGTTTCGCATCTCATATCTTGTAGTATGATATATCGTGGTTAAACCTTTCTTTTATCAGATTTTGGAGATCCTTTATTTTGCTGGTGTGATCTGCAAGTATATATGTATAAAGTTCTTTGGCAAGAAAATTGAAATCCATCATTCTGCCATCTTTGTTCACCCCAACTGATGGACAAGTGTGAGGACTGCCGTCAGGGCCGGCTGCAGCTATAGGCGACTTAGGCTATGGCCTAAGGCCCCCTACTTGCAAGAGGCCCCAAATAATAATAATATATTATATAATATTACTTCCTCAGCTTAAAAAAAAAAAAAAAAAAAAAAAAAAAAAAAAAAAAAAAAAAAACCCCGTGAACTGACATGAAGGCTAATCCTAATTCCCATCATTTGAAGAAAAAAGAAGAAGAAGCAGAGAGCCGTTTCTCACACTGAAGTGACACTATTCCCATCCCTAAATCTTTTGCTTGCAGAAGAAAAGATTGCAAAAGGCATAAATCTTTAGCTTAAAGGCAGAACCGCAGAAAGAAGACACAAATAAGAGAAGGCAGAAAAAAAACACTCTCACTCTCTGACTCCCTCTATCTTGATTTTTTTTTATTTTTAAAAACACTCTTTTTAATTGACTTACTCATCAATTGGTGTTGGCAATAGAGTGTTCACAGATCTTTATTTCAGGTTCTTTTTTGTTTTCTCTTCCTTTGCCTTTTTCGTCTTCTTCAGCTGCTGGGTGTCTGAGTTTTTTTTTTTTTTTTTGAAGAGGAGCTGCTAGGTTTTTAGTTTAGTTGTACTCTTTACTCTTTTTTGTTTGTTCTTTTAAATTTAGAATTCTCTAGAAGGCTATCTGGCTATGGAATGGTCCGAACAGACCCCTTGAAGATTTAAATAATGGATTCTAGACTTCTCTAGTCTTACACGTTTTTTTTTTTTTTTTTTTTTTTTTTTAAAGAAATCAGATTTAGTGGGATGGAGCCATGGAGGGATAGTGGGCTTTAGGCTGGTCTTAGACTTAGTCTTAGTGTGGATCAAGTTGAGTTCTACACATTTTGCTAGTGGGTTGGTCTTAGGCGATCTAAATAAGTTGAGTCCTACACATTTTACTAAAAAAAAAAAAGGTATAATGCTACACAAAAAAAAGAGTATTGATAACAAAATTATAAGTTTAGAATAATTTACTTTGTATTAATATTAATTTTAATGTTTTTGTGCAGGTTTAAAGTGTAAAGTGATCATATTAAGTAAAGCTGCAATTGTGCATTTGATAAACCAGGTTCTATTGTTTTATACATTAAAATTATATTATTCTAGTTAAATTGTAATTTTTTTTATTATAGATTGTGTTTCATTTATTCATAAATATTTTTTAATTACAAATGTCTACTTGAATGCAAAAAATTAATTAGTAATTTTGCCTCTCAAAAAACAAGAAAAATAAATTTTAATTAAAAAAATATATATGAATTTATAATTAAATATAATAGAGGGCCCCATTTGGAGCTTTCGCCTAGGGCCCCCAAATTCGTTGAGCCGGCCTTGACCGCCGTATACTATGACGGCCCATAACCCATTAAGCTTCCGTTGCGAGAATGCTCAGACTTTCCATGCACATGACTCATTTGCGCACTTCACACACAATCTTTGCTGGTTGGACCACTCAGTTATATAATTCTTGTTGTTGTCCATAGAGTACACTACTAATGCTTGTCTCACAGCCTCTTTATTAGGGAAAATCAACCATTTGCTAAAATTCATTCCCCGCACCCAACTTGATGAAAATGGTATCTCAACATTTGAAGGGTCAACTATATTATCCCAAGTGTTTGAATGGAATGACGGGCCATGAGTTTCATATGTAGGGACTGCAGACTGCACACCTATACCATCGCCTATATCATCTTGAAACTCTATAGCATCATCATCATGATCATCCACGACATTGTCAACATTTTCATAGTTTATAGTATTCTCATGAAAGTCATCTCTTCCAATCATCTCTTCATACTCATCTCTACCATGATCAACATCATCTTCGTCTTCATCTTCCCTCCCTAGAGATTGAATATATTCTTGTTGATAACTAGATCCGCAAACCTCCATTGGAGTTGGTATCTCTTGGCATGGTGGTGTATAACCCCCAACTGTGGTGCACGAAGTAAGAATCGGATAACTATCCATATGTAATGATTGGAATTCTTCCCCGCCACCACCCTCTAAAGTTGTTTGTTGCACATCTTCACCGCCAACTTCTATACGAGGCTCTACACTTATACACAACTCGGCAGCTTTTAACTGGGGCGTAGAGTTTATCCTGTCAAACATAATCTTAACATGATTGTCTCCTTTTATTTCAACAGGCATGAAGACAATCCGGTCATTGAACACTGCATGAGGAGCACGATATATAATTTTTATGTCATGCAACCGACGGTCCAAATTCAGTTCTTTCATAATTTTCTTTTTCAACTTCTTCAAATTAATCTCCCGCCGTTTTTTTAGCTGAATAATCTCTAATTTTTTACCAGGCCCTTCATATGTCACTCCATAAGTCACATCACTGCAGGGCTCCCCACCATAATATAGATATAAATCAATCAAACTCATTACGCCTATAAGTCAAATAAGTTTACTAAAAGTTAGTGACGAATATAACACCTTTATTCGATATGAACAACAAAATATATATAAAGATAACACTGTATAGTCCACCAAACAATTATAATCAACTGAAATTTTATTCTCTCCAAGCAAAAATTCGAATTTTTAAACTCAAACAAATTTTTACATGGTTGCTAACCTTAAAAAATTAATATTCATTGTACCTTACAACTAACAAACCATTACACATTATAACACCTTGCAAATAAATAATATGTCATCCATTCATTTGCATTATACATAACAACACATTACAAAGAAAAACTCATTGCATATCAAATAACAACCCATTAAAAAGCACAAATAACAAATACAAAAAACAATAATAATAATAATAATGATAATAACAACAAATTACTCATCAACAATATAAAAGTGGTATGTGTATATATATATATATCTACCAAATGTAAAAGTGAGTATATATCCAGGTCTAACAAAAAGAAAAAAAATTAAAAAGGCTTGAATATTTACCTACAAATTGAAGAAGAATTTCAGCTTTAATTTGTAGAATGATCAACGTGATTTGTAGAAGAAGAAAAGGTTTTGTGTGAAATGGAGAGAGTTTTGGCGTGGGAGAGAGCTCTGAGAAGTGAGAGTTGAGTGGAAAGTGAGAGTTGTATCAAAGTTAATCTGAGATGGGGTTGTTGTAATATTTATTGGAACTCGAGTTTGGCAGACTCGAGTTCCATTTAAATAAATTTTTATCCTGCTCGCATTATTGAGTTAGCTGTGGTGGGTGGGTGAAATTTACTGAAAGTCGAGTATGCTATACTCGACTTTCATAGAAGCCGATTTTGCTAAACTCGACTTTCAACATTTTACCATGATGATACGGGGAGTGTGGAATTTTTTTACTGCACATGGAAGTCGAGTTTAGTATACTCGACTTTCAAGGAAGTCGAGCTTACTAAACTTGACTTTTGTGTGTTCTTCGTGGCTTTTTTCCTCTTTTTTTAATCCAGGTCAGAAGTATATTTAGTGGGAAGTCGAGTTTGGTAAAATCGACTTCCAAAAAACAGTCTAACTAACTAATTAAGTTTGAACGCATGCCATCCGTCAATTTTTTTTTCGAAAATCTACTGTTTGGCAAATTTTGCCTCGTTTTAGGAGTTCTAACGGTAGCTACTAACGGAGTTCTAACAGAATCTTACATTGACAAAAATTAAAACTTAAGGGACTGAATTAACAAAACTAAAAGTTACAGGGCTGAAATGAAAAAAATATGAAAGTTTAGAGATCAGTTTTGCATTTTTGCAAAAAAAAAAAAAAAAAAAAAAAAGCCCTAGCAGCTTCCAAAAAAAAACCGTTGACACGTTGTCACTTGTCTTCAGTCTTCCAAAAAAAAAAAAAAACCCCTCCTCCTTCGTCCAAGGCAAACCCTTCTTCCCTCTCCCACCACCGCAGCTCATCCACCGGAAACGACAAGTCGTTCGAATCGCCAATGCGGACTTCAAAGGACGAGCTTCTCTGCACTGCAATCGCTTCCATTGCTACTACTTGAGAGTGAGCAGTCGTGGCTCACTCTTTTCGAATTTCATTTCTAAAATTGGATGCTATTTTTAGATTCTACTAAGTTTTAAAGTTTTTTTTCTACTGTGTAGGTTTCATTTATTTTTGGTTATCTTTTACTTTTCTGAACCACTTCGGATACAGTAGCTTGACCTATGTGACAATGGATTGGTTTGCTAATAAATATTTTACAATATTAAACTGAGGCCTTTCAAATTGTAAACCTGACTGATAAATCGATTATTTAACCAATACCTTGAAACCCTATTTACAATTATGCTTGGGAGACTAGAATAAGAAGAACCGAATGAATGTGCTGAACAGTGAAGTAGAAAGATTCAACATGAGATCAAGAGTGAGGTCACTAGAACATTTTCCTAGTTGGTGAGAGGGTATTAAATCTAGGAAGCATGGACATGAGAATGGGTAGTGGTATGACATGTAGATACAAGCAATTTCTAAAAGATTATACCATGACACGGAGGGTATGACACCGAATACGACATGGGTATGGCACCCCAAATGAAGTGTCTGTTGAGAGTTACAAAATCTTGTGTTAATCTATTGAGGGAGAGGATATTAAGTTAGAAGAAGTAGACAGGGAAGATGGTGAGGATTACAAAATCTTACAATGACAATGAAGATCCTTACATACTCTAGGATTGCATTTCTTTGTTTATGTTAAGCATAGACGTTATTATTTGTCATTCTAGTGCTTTTTGGTATTTGCTGCCTTTGGATTTATTTTGACTCAACCGTGTATTGCATTTTGATCATGGCTATCAAATATCACATTTGTAATATTTTACAAAGAAAGAGGATTATATAATATGTTGTGTTTAATGTTTATCAGATTAATTGATTGTTTGATTATCATATTTTTTGTCAATAATTATTTTCATATCTACTAAATTATTTTTGAAAAGAGATTAAATTCTATAAGGATGTGGTGTAAAACTCATGTTTTACCCCTCCAATCCCAACATGCCACATCATCTTATCACATATTTAAGAATAAACACAATCACACTCAATCAATTCTAATACCCATATATAAATCCAATCAAATTGGGAATCTTTCAAGATGTTATTAGGTGTGGTAAGATGTATTGAATTTTAAGTAAAATGCTGATGTGGCAATCACTTATTGGATGGTGTAAAACATGGGTTTTACACCCCATCCTTATAGAATTTAATCTCTTTTGAAAAACATGCCATTTACTTCAATTAGACTCATGCTTGCACTCTATGCCTGGTGCTCTCTCCAACATATAGTTTAATTATAATTCATGTGTTTCTTTCTAATTGAGCATGCCAATGTTGGGGTGTGAGGATATGGGTCAGAGCACTTGAAATTGTAGAGCCTCTACGGCACATGATGTGAGGCTGACTTTCTTAAATCATAAAGACCAATTTGACCTACGCACTGCACTAACTTTTGGGAATGTAAGGCTAACCAAACCCCACAGCCTCCTTATCAACTCATATCTCACAAATATCCAAAACTTCGAGAGGATCTCACTCTTAACACCTTCACTCCCCCCCCCCCCCCCCTTTTTGTTTGTTCTTACCATGATGAAGGTGAGATGAATTTTATCACATTGTGTGCTTCAGGTCATGGAAAGCTTTTCTTTTGGCGCAATCCAAAAACACACTGAAGAAACTCTATGCATTAGATTTAATTTGTTGCATGTTGCCTCAGGGTGCTCTAATTAGTTATTAGGTCATCAGACGGATTGATAGATACAGGCCAATTGACTTTAAGTTGCACTTAGTCTTGTATAAATTTTGGAAATAGGTAATTGCCATTTAGAATTACACCTCATCTATAGATAATTGATTTTAACTTTAATCTGTTGGGCTAATTGATGGATCCATTTCAATCTCCTGTATCCTTGGTGTGTTTTAGTAATTTCGATCTGGAGTTGTATGATTCATGTATTTTCTGATTGCAGTTTGTAGGCTTGGGAGGGACATGATCCATGCCTACTATCTCACACTCTCCAGGTTTGTAAGTAAGGATCCCTTACTCCTTTACTCTTTCTATTTTTGGTTTTAATTAAATGCTTTAGTGAAGTTGGTTGGCTATAGTAGAAAATAAGGACTATTAATTTGGTTGCTAGAAAGTAGAGGACAATAGAGAAATGCAGCATTGCAACTTTGATTCATGGGTTTTATGGTTGTTTTAACTGCTTTGCACGATGAAAAACCCCACTTAGCCTCTTGGTGTATTAGGCTCAGTTGAGAATAGGTTTTTGTTTTCTTTAATACCCCATAGTGAAAAACTTATAATTTGATTTTCTTAAGTTTTGTACTAATATTTTTATATTATTTAGGGCCTCTATGATAGAGAGAATAATTCCATTTGTTTCTCTAGGAATTTTGGAGTGCAAGCCTTAGCAAAGTCATTGAAGTCTCAATTAAAATTTCCTTGCAAGTATCCTATTGGGCAGATTCAAATGGCAAATACCCATGATTCTATCCTTAGTGGTGGCAACAGTGAGTCAAGAGGTGCCTTGGTTGTTCTAGAAGGCTTGGATCGTAGCGGGAAGACTTCACAGTCTAGTAGATTACTCTCATACTTGGAGGGACTGGGGCATTCAGCTGAATTATGGAGGTTTCCTGACAGAAGTACAGATGTTGGGCAAATGATATCTTCTGACCTTTCCAACAAATCACAATTGGATGATCACGTGATCCATCTTCTCTTTAGTGCAAATCGTTGGGAGAAGAGGTTCGTTATGTTACTTTTATGCTGTTTGATGTGTTCTGGTTTGTGGAATTTTGGCTATAGGCTGAAATGCCTTGTTTGTTCTGATATTAGTTTCTTGCTTGTTCTATTTCTTATGCCTACCTAAAAGGGAAACGAGAAACAAATCTTGGCATTTGATAATAAAACATACAATGCAAACCTTCAATGCTTAACAATGTAATGAACCTTAAGGTTCTTGAATATGGAGAATGGAACAATTATAAAGGCATTACCTATGACAAGGCTAAAAGTCTAATTTGAAAGCACTTTGAGAGTGGGCTTCGGCTTCTATCTCATTCTCGACATCAAATTTCATCACTTTTATTGATTCTATGAATTTTAGATAGCTTTTATTTTTCTTTTAGACTAAAGTACACTTTTGGCTCTTAAAAGTTTGGGGCTTTTTTCATTTTGTCCCTTCATGTTTCAAAATTTTCATTTTGGTCCTTCATGCTTGATTTAGTTTTTTGTTTGACCCTTCACGTGTCAAAATTTTTATTTTCTCAAAGGGCTAAAATAAAGGGTCATTATGTTTCATATTATTTATTTGTAGGAAGTCACATAAAAGTGATGGATAACACGCTTGAAATTGCATTTATAAACCCAAGTATATATTGGAAAAATAAATAATTCCTATAGCATTCCTTGGAATAAACCAAACATGGGTATCTCCCATTCCCCAGAATCTTATTAATGTTTCAATCAAATCAAGGGTGGATATAGTTATATTTCCGAGCATCCAGGTTTTCCGGTGTGGTTTCTTGAGTTATGGTCAGACTGGACGTGGTTTCGTAAGAGTTTTAGAATGTGATATCACAAATATTTGTGAATTGGTATCTTGGCTGCACTTGATGCAGAATGTGTATAGTAGATATGTGCCATATGGGAAACACCGACACAACAAAATGTCCCACATGTCTATGCTGGACGTGTGTTGGACACAGACATGCCAGGGACACGGTTGCTTGCGTGTCTGTGGCGTGTCCCAAAATAAAATAATAATAATTTTATTCTAATAAAGTCAAGACAACATGGAGACACAACCGTAAAAAAAATCCAGAAAAAAAAGAATAGGAAAAAAATATCAATGCTTCAGATCTTCATATGCAATCTGCTCTCTCTGATTCGATCTGCACTCCAGCCACTGAACAGCCAGATTGACGCCATTCGAAGCTCATTGGCACTTCTACAAGTCAATATCTCTTTCGTCCTCATCTGGTACATGGTTGTCCAAAGCCTGGAATGGATGGATCTGTTGCTTCCTCTATTGCTAATTGGCACTTCTATAAGCTCATCAATGATCTCTTTCTGTTGTGGCTTGAAATGAAATCAAGCTCTTCTGGGTGTTTATGGCGACATCATCTTGCTCTCTCTTATTGCCTAGTTTTATTTTTCTCTCTTGAGACTTTTGGTGATAGTAAGAAAAAAATAACAAAGGGTAGTAACAAAATAAAGAATATGAAATGAAAACTATAATTAGTACATAATAGTTGGTCCCTATTCCTTTGACCAATACAATCCATTATATTTCTTTTCCTTCTATTTTTTTGTTTCAACTTTGCACATTGACCCCAAAGAAAGAAAATCTAAACAAGAAATAAAAATATTATTTATTTCTAAAGCCTGAATGGCAGAGGGCTTGGTTTTTATGTTTCTGCTGATCATTTTATTTCTTGGGACAAAAGCTTGAGTGACTATGTGCACAAGAACACTTTTGACTGTGGTTGGACTTGTACTCAGTTAGCCATAGTGCATGTGCAGATCGTTGATGGAAACTAAATTGAAGACTGGAACCACCCTTATTGTCGACCGCTATTCCTATTCTGGGGTAGCTTTCTCATCTGCCAAAGGACTTGGTGTTGAATGGTGTAAGGTGAAGATATTGTTCAGACTGTTCATAAATGAACTTTTATGTATTTTATCATGTTTTGAGAAGAAGTCTTTTGCAGGCACCAGAGGTTGGGTTGCTGGCTCCAGATCTGGTATTGTACCTTGACATACAGCCAGAGGTAAGTTGTAGCTACTACTCTGTTGACTTTTGTAATTATCAAAGACTTCAGCCATATTATCAACATGTGTTTCTTTGAGTTCTGCAGGATTTTTGTTTTCTTTGATAAGTTCTTTGAGTTCTATAGGTTTAAGGCATGAACTGTCCTGCCTGAGAGCTGGTGTGCCATGTGTTGAAAGATTTCATCGTGTTCATTTTTATCTAAACTGTATTTGAGACACACATACCGCTTTATGTGGTGTTGGCTCCACATCTGGTATTGCTTCTTACGTGCATAAAGATTCTGGGCTGTCAAGACCACCACACCCAGCTGAATCTGAAAATAAATAACAGAAGAAAAGGGGAGGGGGAAAAAATGAGCTGGTAAGTATAGCCTTTTATGCAGGGAATTCATGAACCAAAATCAACCAACTCTAATGGTTCTGTGAAATCGGATGACTATCTATTGAGCCATTGTGATAATTTGTTTTGAGACCTCTTTTGCATTTGGAAGATGTTATCAGTGAGAGGGAGAGAATTTAATAAATGATGCCTCAATCAAGGGCAAGAAATTAATTGCTCGTTCTAGGGCGTGCACTGATATGAATGTAAGCGCCAATATAAAAGATAGGAAGACCTCAGTGAGCTATTCCTAGAGCGAGGAGTCTTTAACCACAAAGAACCTAGCTGATATCCCAAATGGAAAGTTCTAGTTCAAGAGTCAACCCGGGGGCCAAGTGGGCAATTCTATTAGAAGGAAAAATGGTGCAAATTTTGTCGATTGTGATAGAGGAAATTCGAACAAATTCGACACAAGTCCTGGGGTGGTTCAATCACAGGCTACGGAAAGCTTGGAAATGGATATTCCCCTTAACCCCACTGAGCCGGAAGACGGGCTGCATGCCACTCACAGACTCGACTAGGGGTTTGATGGAAAACCCATGGTGGAGCCATCTGTTCGACACCCCGGAAACAGAGGAAGCGAGAAGGATTGTCTGGGAAACCATTCCACAGATCCACCCAACCTCGATGTTGTGCGAAGTGGAGCTAGAGCTGAGTCTCACGGCAAGAAGAGTGTTGGAGAATCAGCCCATCGCAACCGCCTTCATGGGCAACAGACATGCGTTAAAGATCCTTCAAGTGTTTCAACCAATTTTGGTGTTCAATCTCCACGTCATCGCCAAAAAGAAGGAGATAAGGGTGCTAGAGCACTGGCTAACGATGATGCCGGGGTTGGAGCAGAAAATAGAGTTGATGAGGAAGACTGGATGGAATTTGATGGAGGAAGCGAGACTGCTCTCACCCTTCAATGAGTGCTCCACCCTTGATCATTGTTTAGTCATGAATATCATAGCGTGGAATTGCAGGGGCACTCTAAAGCCCAACTTCCAGAATCATGTTTGAGAATTGGTCCAGAATCACGACCCAACCATTCTTATTATCATGGAGACTTGAGTAGGTGGAGAGAGAGCTAAAGAAATCTCGGATAGGATGCCTTTTGATAGGGCTATCCATACTGACACCATTGGCTACATAGGTGGCTTATGGGTTCTGTGGAACTCCGATAGAGTCGTGGTTTCTCCTCTGGCTACAACGAAGCAAGAAATTCACATCACAGTCAAGGTGAGACCCTCAAACTTTGATTTTCTAGTTTCTACTGTGTATGCCAGCCCTAGATTCAATGAAAGATGGGTTTTATGGAATAACCTTAAAAATGTAGCCAAACTTCATAATAAACCTTGGATTATTGTTGGTGATTTTAACGAAGTTCTTGTAGATGGGGAAAAATTTGGGGGTAGGTTTGTTAATATAAACCACTCACTTCTGTTTAAGGAGTGCCTTGATGCTTGTAATATGGTGGACCTGGGCTTCTCGGGGCCTAGTACACATGGTCAAATTTAAGGGAAGTTAGCAGACTGATATTGGAAAGATTGGATAGGTTCTTCGTCAATCCGGGCTGGTGCACCATGTATCTAAATGCTAGAGTTGTCCACCTGACCAGAGTTCACTTGGATCATTGCCTTGTACTGCTTGATTTTGACCACCGAGATTTCACGAGACTTAAGAGGCCTTTCAAATTCCAAAGTTTTTGGCTCTTTGATCTGTCTTTCCCAAAAGCAGTCTCTAATGCCTGGGCTCAATCTACTCACCTTGTTGAGGTAGTGGAGAAGTTTACCAAGAATGCTACCGACTGGAACCTTAACCATTTCGGGAATATCTTCATTAAGAAAAGGAGGCTAATGGCTAGATTAAATGGCTGTCAAAAAGCTCTAGCAGTGAGACCTTCCCCAATCCTTGTTGATCTGGAAAAGAGCCTCCAATGCGATCTCAATGAGGTCTTGAACTAGGAGCAGGAGCTTTGGGCTCTCAAGTCTAGAGTTAATTGGATGCTGTTAGGAGATCGCAATACTTCTTTTTTCCTTGTCTTGACGCTCGTTAGGAGAAGAAGGAACATAATTACTTGCATGAAGAATAATGTGGGCGATTGGATCCAAGAAGAGATTTAGATCATGGATTTTGTCCGAAAAGGGTTTGAAGACTTGTATACAACTGGTCACCTTATGGCAAATTGGCATCTCTTGCCCAAATCCCCTTGGCAAGCATCCTTATCTGATACCGAGAGGGATTGCCTGTATGATTCGGTGTCCACAGAGGAGGTTAAAAAAGCCCTGTGGTCCATCAAAGCTTTCAAAGCTCTAGGATTGGACGGCCTCCACGCTGGGTTTTTTCAACGTTTTTGGTTGACTGTTGGTGACTCAGTGACGAAGGAAATAAAAACTATTTTCCAAGATAAGAGAATTCCCAAGTACCTAAATGAAACAAATAGTACTCTTATACCCAAAGTCTAGGGGCCTGAAACTCTTGGGAATTATCGCCCGATTGGGCTTTGCAATACGGTATATAAAATGGTCACAAAGATCATTGTAGCAAGGCTTAGACTGCTCCTCAACAAGCTTGTCTCTCCAGTGCAAACAACATTCGTCCCAGGAAGAAAGGGAGTTGACAACGCGATTATTGTTCAGGAAATCATCCTCACAATTGGTAGGAAAAAAGGGAATGTGGGCAACATGGCAATAAAGGTGGATTTGGAAAAAGCCTATGACAAGCTCGAATGGAGCTTCATTCGTGAAACGCTTCTAAAGGCTAATATTCATCGAGATCTTGTGCGTCTCATCATGAGCTGCGTCTCAACCACGTCTACTTCTGTACTGTTTAATGGAGGGAAACTGGAGGCCTTTTACCCCTCTCGTGGGATCCGCCAAGGGGACCTGTTGTCTCCCTACATCTTCATCTTGTGCATGGAAGTCCTGGGTCAACTTATTGAAGAAAAATGTAATGATAAACTCTAGATTCCGGTCAAGGCTTCGAGGAGCGGTTTAGCTTTCTCTCATCTCTTTTTCGCGAATGACCTGATCCTTCTTGCGAAAGCTGACTGCACAAACTGTGCTGCTATAAGAGATGTGCTAGATGATTTCTGTGCTAAGTAAGCAAATCTAGAGTTTTTTTCTCTCCTAATGTAGATAGGGATACCCTAGAATTCCTTTGTGATATCTTGGGATTTCAATCCACTCCTAACTTGGGGAAATACCTCAGGTTTGCTATTAATCATGGAGGAGCTAATAAGCAGGACTTCAACTTTGTTCTGGATAGAGTCAAGCAAAAGTTGGCGGGGTGGAAAGCCAATCCAATGTCCATTGCAGGTAGAGCTGTCCTTGTCCAAGCCTCTTCTTCAACGATTTCGGCATATGTTATGCAATGCAATGCTTTGCCAAACAAAATTCTGGATAACATTGACAGGGTCAACCGTAATTTTCTTTGGGGCTCTTTGGAAGTGGATAAAAAAATGCACTGGGTTGAATGAAATAAAATCACAAAGCCCAAGAGAGAGGGAGGGCTCGGTTTACACACAGCTAGAGGAAGAAACCTATCCTTGCTTGCCAAGTTGAACTGGAGGTTTCATTTAGAGGGGCACACTCTATGGGCTAAGGTATTGAAAAGTAAATATTGTACAAGGCAGAGAATCAATTCAAGGAATCAAAACAAGCTTCCCTGCTCAAGTGTGTGGGCAACCATGAAAAGAGGTGTGGGCATTTTTGATAAAGGCATTAAGTGGATTCCAGGAAGGGATAGTAATCTAAAATTTTGGTTGGATTGTTGGTCCAATGAAGGCTCCCTGAGAAACCTGATCCAAGGCCCTCTTCGGCAGGGAGAAGAAGATTTGAAATTCAAAGATGTGGTCTCCATGAATGGGTGGGACTGGTCCAGATTGTCCATTCATTTACCAGATGATCTAATGCTAAAGATTAGGGCCACCCCCACTCTGATTGCTGCTAGAGGCGAAGACAGGCTAGCCTAGAGAGGTTCTAATCACGGTGACTTTGAGCTAAAAAGTGCGTATAGCATAGCAACTGATGATAAAGGCGATAACTATCAATTTCCTGGACAATGGGTGTGGAAGGTTGAAGCTCTTCCTTGGATCCAATCCTTCGTGTGGTTGTGTAGCCAAAATAGCATTGGGGTGAAGGAGTGCCTTGTCAGAAGAGGTGTCTCAACCGACCCTACCTGCTCTCTTTGTCACAAAGTTCCTGAATCCATTCTTCATGCTTTAAGAGACTGTGAGGTAGTTAAAAGCTTCTGGCTACAGCTAAGAGCTGATGAGATAAGCAGTGGATTCTTCTCCAAGGATTTACAGACTTGGCTAAAAAAGAATGGTACTTATAAAATCAAGAGGAGTGCGAACCAGCCCCAGCGGAGCACAACTTTTTTGTTTGCTATTTGGCTTTTCTGGAAACACATGAACAATATAGTTTTTCAAAACAAACCCGTTCAACGCAGACTCAGGTTTGAAGTGTATCGGACAGCCATTGAGTTTGATTATTGTGCCAAAGCCCCTAGAAGGGTATACTAGCACGTTATAAGGAGAGTGAGATGGGAGAAACTTGACATTGGTTGGGTCAAATTAAACTCTGATGGGTCTTCTAGAGGAAATCTAGGTGTTGCGGGTAGTGGAGGACTCATTAGAAATGAGAAGGGGGAATGGATTTGTGGTTTTGCAAGGAGGATCGGAATCACCACTAGCTTCGCTGCAGAGCTATGGGGTCTGAGGGATGGGCTACTTCAATGTCTCAACCTTAATCTCTCTTCTGTGCTAATAGAACTAGATGCAAAATCTATAGTTGATTTGCTGGTTAACTCGGACTACTCTGATAATGCGCTATATCCCCTTTGGTGGATGACTGCAGGCCCCTTATGGCACAACTTCCTCGAGTCCAGATCAAGCACTGCTTTTGGGAAGCCAATAGATGTGTAGATGGTCTTGCATGGCTCGGAGTGGAGCAAAGTAGTGATTTCCTTTTGTTCGATTGTCAACCTGTGGACATTATTGATCTTTTTAACTTTGATGCTAATGATTTGTACTTCAACAGGCTTTGTCCTGAACCTGTGTTTTCTCTTTAGTTTTTAATGCATTTCGATGTTTACCAAAATATATATATATATATATATATTTTTTTTTTCCCCTAAAATGTATCCCAGGTTACTTTTTGTTCTTAAAATTCTAAAAGTTCTAGGCCCATTACCGAAAGTTTAAAGTGATCTACATTTTGTCCTCCATTCAGTACTGTTATGTTTTTTTGCAGACGTGTCTGATTGAAGGGACAAAATAGAACTTGGGTCATATTTCAGGGACAAAAATAGAACCTAAACTATATTTTTTTCATGGCTGAAATATAGTCTAGGCTCTTTTTCTGTCCCTAAAATATGCATTTTGCTAGACATGTTGACAAAAAAACTTAATGAAAATGAATGGACAGAAGGACGAAATGAAGGAAATTTTAAAATTTTGTTTTTAAACTTCAAGGACGATAATAGAACATCAAGCGTATTTCAGAGACTAAAAGAATATTTTTGTCTACATGATATGTGCCTTACCAATTATAGAGATGGTATATTACTTCTGTGCATACTGGTGGAAGATAAACCTGATATACACACAGACATGCACTCATGTACCCTTGCATATACTTTTTTTTTTTTTTTTTGAGAAACACACACACAAAGGAGAGGGAATGAGGTTTTAACACAAAGGCATACCACAAAATCTACTCAAAAGCCATTGTAATTTTTAAGGGAGGTTGGGGAAAGTTATACTATACACAACACTCTTAAGCAATTTGCAAGGGCAAGTTGTATTACCCTTGCATATACTTAGTTCATAAATTTCTACCCTTCTATAGTGCGCATGCACATACGCATAATATACAAAGACATTCATATGTATAGATTTACATACTTCTAGGACTAAGAAGTCTTTTGAAAATCTTCAGAAAGCTACAGAGAGAGGAGGATATGGAGGTGAGAGATATGAGCAGCTTGAGTTTCAGAAGAAAGTTTCTCAATGCTATCAGGTCCTCCATGATGCCTCCTGGAAGGTAATTTTATGTTTCATGTGGTGATACATTCTGACTCTATTCTATCTGGTGGGACACCTAGGAGCCTGCTACTACTTGGAATAAAACCGTTCAAACAACTGTTTATATTTTGCAGTATGGCTTCATGTGATATTTCAGCTTTTGTTAAACATGTAGTAATAAAATAATCCAGCCTTGCTCAATAATGGTGATACAGCTAAGTTGGAGTAGAGTCTGTTATTGAATGTTGTTGATTTTCAGTATGTATTATCTTTATCCTTCATTCTATATTTTAAAGAATGCGGAAATATAATGTTTTAGATAGTAATTGCATTTAATTCTATCTAAAGTTATGCCGTTCTTTGATTCCCATTTATTTCACTCTGGGAGTTTGTTCATTTATTTATCTTTTATTGACAGAGAAAACAAGAAGAAAAGGAGGCTATTAGATAATAATAGTGAATATTCCATTTTGAAATTATGTTGTTTGTTGATTTATTTCTCCTTTACCAGTGGAGTTTTGTTTTGTTTTGTTCTGTTCTGTTCTTGGCTTCTGTTTTTTTTTTTTTTTTTTTTTTAAATACTGGCTTTGTTAGACATACAATGTTTGCTGCCCATAGTGTCTGCCCCTGGTCAATTCTGCTTTCTGTCAATAAAGTTTCATTTTGAATTTCACTTGTCTAGTTTTCTCTCTAATATCACTTATCAAAAAAAAAAAAAAGTTTTCTCTCTAATATCATTTATGGATTGCTTTGAGTTTTGACCTTGTATCATTGATTCATTGAAGATAGTTGATGCCTGCCAACCCATAGAAGATATTGAGAAACAGCTGCAAGAGCTTGTGTTGGAATGTGTCATGACATGCCAGAAGGGCAAACCCTTAGCCAATCTCTGGTCAGGTTAATCCTTCCTGCCTTTTGTTTATTTTTGTACTTTTTATTTTTTCCCTCTGAGATTCTGCAAATCCTTCCTGCAAATGTTTATTTTTGTACTGTTTTAGAATCACTTTCAGCCCCTGTTTTAATGACAAAGGAGGTATGTGAATTTTATAGTTCATATAAAACTGTGAAAAAATTGTATATTTTGCAAACAGTTTACTGAATATGAGAATCACTACTGGCTTGAACGTAATTAAATCTTTCTAATATTTTTCATGGTTGAAAATCAATAATGGCTTGAAGGTAATTATGTCTTGCTAATATTATTCTTAGTTGAAAAAACCTGAAGAAGAAGAATTTATTGTTCTATCTGAAATCTGTCAATCATAATATCTTTTGAAGTCTGCTAAATTGACACTGAGTACTTTCAGAGTTGGAACATCTCCAAGATTCTCCTCCAACTTAAGCTAGCTATTTTATAAAAAGCTACGGTAGTTGGCCAAATGCAACTAGCTCTTTAGCATCAGAAAAATAATTTCCCTCATTATTTTGTATGATCTCCACTTGTTATGTTTGTATTTACCTTTTCCCCTTTCTTCTTTCCTCCATTTTCAGCTGCCACTCCATTTCTCTCTTCTTCTTCCATTCTGATCTCCCTCTCTCGCCTCCTTCAAAGAGTTCCACCATGAAACTGCAACGACTTGGCACCAGTGAAAGGGCCAATAGGGGTTATGGTGTGGCAGTTTGGATGGTAGTTTGGCTTTATGCAATTCAAAAGGGATGGAAACTTTGGGTGGTGATTTGGTTGGTTTTGAAGGCTTAGGTGGTGGATTCCAGGGGTTTGACCAATTGATGTGATGGGT
Source organism: Quercus aquifolioides (assembly GCA_019022515.1). Lineage (NCBI taxonomy): Eukaryota > Viridiplantae > Streptophyta > Magnoliopsida > Fagales > Fagaceae > Quercus > Quercus aquifolioides. Next base: position 98,127,513 of record CM032327.1, on the reverse strand, counting down.
TGGCTGTTTTTGTGGGTTTTTAGTTGTTTTGTATGCGTTATTGTTGTGGTTTCTTTGGAGTGAGTTTTGAGTGGTTGGTGGTGATTGGGTTTTGGTGAGAAGCTTGGGTTGGGGGCCCAACTTCTTGTGGGTTTGGTGGCTGATTGGATTTTGGTATGAAACTTAGGCATCGGCTCGGGTTGTGGATTTGGTGGCTGATTGGTGGTAATGGTGATGAGTTTTGGTGATTTCGTGGCTCTGCATGTGTTTTTGATGGTTTATGGGTGTGGTTGGGCATGGTTTTGGTTGAATGTGTGTGTGCGCGCGTGTTTTGCTATGGGTAATTTGTGTTGTTGATGCTACTTCAGTTTTCTGGTTTTTGATCTGGTTGGTGGTGTCTTTATCTCTGGTTGTGGTTGATGGTGTTTCTGTTGTTTTTTGGTTGATATCCTTCTCTCTTTTTGTGTTTTAAATTTTAACCTGTAGTTGTCTTTGGGGATTGAAGAGTAAAGTAGCATCTCCACCCTTATTCAGCTATTCCTTAAAATAATCTCTTACGGATAACTTCATGACTATATTTTTAAATACTAGTTTCTGAGAAGCCAGATTTCGAATGGAAACGTGTTAGTTTATTGACGCAGGACAACCAGAACGAAACTGAAATAACGGAAAAATAAAAAATATGACTTAGGAGTCAGCACCTAGGCCTTGCTTGAAGTCAGCACCAAGTGGGGAAACCACTAGGAGTCAGCACCTAGGGTAGACCTAGAGTCAGTACCAGACCAAGGAAAGATCAAACGGCCATTGTTTTCATTTATCAAAATATCAACTATCTCCTTAAGGAGTACAATAGGTTGCTTATAAAGGATTACTAAACCCTAGTTCTAATTGGCTAGGAAACCCTAATTGCCTTGTTACAAAAATAACCTTGCTTCCCAAATTAAAATACTAATAGCCCAATAAACTACTAAGACCTAAAACATAAAAATACAATTGACTTGCAAACATAAATAATATTAAATAATAATTTTCTTGCATCTCCCACATCATTCTCCTCTGGTTGGAGAAAACTCGACCTCGAGTTTTAAAGCATTGAAGGATTAGGATGCTGACAAATAACACTTGCTTCAAGTCTGAAATCACTTTAGGGAGCACAGGGAAAAGAAAAATCTTGAATTCCGCCACATCAAACTCATTTGGAATAACAAATCAATATGTGGAATCAGTATAATCTCTTCTTGAACCTTATGAACCATAGGAAGCACTGTGGTTTTAACCTCTTTGACTTCACCAAGATGTAGATCTTCAAAGACTGTGGAGGGTTGATCAGAAACACGTTCAACAACTTCAACTTTCATATCATGTGCACCCTCTAACATAATACTTTCTTTAGGCACCATTTCTTCACCTTGCTGCTCTACAATAGATTCATTTTCTTGCATGCATGTGAAAGCAACACTTGTCGAAGCATGTACGTCTGTGTCAACATTAGGTTTTGGTGTTGTGGAGGATTCTCCACGACCAAGATATCATCATCAATGTTGTCTTCTATTGGGGCAGCAATAAGTTCATTGTGATCTAGTATCTTTGGTTTTCCAATTGAATCGGTTTGAGTCTTCTTTTGCTTCATCTGAGCAATCCTGTCTTGAACATTTTTTATGAGCTCCTTTAATTCCTTGGTAGATAATTCCTTGCCTTGGTAGATAATTCCTTGGTAGATTGTTCAAAAGTACGCTGAGGACATGAAATGGGATGAGGATGAGGATTGATCGTATTTGCTTCAACTTGAAAAGTACCACACTGAGATTGGGGTAGATACTTAGCTCGATAGTATGGTGACAAATACTCATCACAAAGCTTTTCTTTCATATCTTCCCACACACTGATGGCAGATTCATAATCCATATAGTAGAAATATTCAAGCTTCTCCCAAAACCTTTGTGCGTTTACCTCTTAACTTCAACTTGGCATACCTAAACTTTTTGTTATCTGCAAAATTTGCTTGCTCAAAGAATTGCTCCATCCCATTCATCTAGTTGACAAAATCTCGTGGATAAATATTATCACCATCAAAATAAGGTGCTTCAGATATTACCATAGCTCACCTTGTCAGTGGTTAACTTACTGCACTTGATAGTCACGGGCTTGGCTCCTCAATTGAGTGGGTCTAATTGGACAAAATAGATCTGTGAAAAAAAACAACTTAAGGGCCCATACGTGCAATGGGTTGGTAGCAACAACACTTTATTTATTTATTTATTTATTTTTATTTTTTATTTTTTTCTCATGAAATACAATAAAGAAATAACTACAATTTAAAACTAAAGTCTACTACGACCAAACATTCAAAGCACCGGAGCTGAAGAAACTAGAAGCAAAGAAACTAAAAGAGAAAAGAAACGGCGGAGCAGTCACGAGTGGCGCTGGAGTCAACGGCTGAGAGGCTGTATGGGCTCACCAGTGTTCGCTGTCTGCGGTGCTCAATAGTGCAGATCGGAGCTCGATAGAACCTGTGAAGCATGAAGCGGCATGGTGGGAGTGGCGTCGACGGCGAGTTGGCGTAGGTGGTTCTCGGTGGCTCTCATTGACTTCAAACTCCTCTGTTTCTAGTCTGGTGGCTGGTGGTTGTTGGGTTCCACGGCGGTGGGTGTTGATTTTATGGGTTTTGGCGGCTGGTGAGTGATAGGTCTTGCGCGGGTCTCCTTTTTTTTTTCTTTTTTTGTGGTGATTTTTTTTCTAGTTCTGGATTGACTACAGGATGCTTCAGACAGATCGATGTTTGCTTTGATACCAAAACTGACGCAGGACAACCAGAACGAAACTGAAATAACGGAAAAATAAAAGATATGACCTAGGAGTCAACACCTAGGTTTTGCTTAGAGTCAGCACCAAGCGGGGAAACCACTAGGAGTTAGCACCTAAGGTAGACTTGGAGTCAGCACCAGACCAAGAAAAGACCAAACGGCCATTGTTTTCATTCATCAAAATATCAACTATCTCCTCAAGGAGTACAATAGGTTGCTTATAAATGATTACTAAACTCTAGTTCTAATTGGCTAGGAAACCCTAATTGCCTTATTACAAAAATAACATTGCTTCCCAAATTAAAATACTAATAGCCCAATAAACTACTAGGACCTAAAACATAAAAATACAATTGACTTGCAAACATAAATAATATTAAATAATAATTTTCTTACATCTCCCGCATCATTTATACATTATATTTAGAAGGGGTAGATAAAGGCACAAGTACTCTGCACATCGATTAACTCTTTCACTAGTGTTGGTACTAACTGTTATTTACTTTATATTAAACTTCATGTCTTATCCAACTGTGCTCATTAGATGAATATTTTTCTGTAGGGATAGATACGCAAACGCAAGTAGGCACGTGCTTCACCAATCCCTTACAGAGGGGGTCTAACCCTGAAAATAAATTTATGATGGTATCTCCAAATCTAATGGGTCAGCATTTGAATCCACATGCTCAAGTATCCTACCAAGAGTCACCATCCCAAGTTGAAATGGAACCCACTGTTAAGAAATCACAACGGGGCAGTAACTTCACCATAGAAGAAGACCTTCTCCTTGTATCTGCATGGCTAACTATTTGCTTGGATGCAGTGCAAGGGAATGAGCAAAAACACAAGACATACTGGAGGAGGATTTGGGACCTCTTCCAAAACAAGAAGACCTTTATTTCTGAACGTAGTCCGACATCTCTAATGAATCGGTGGTCAACAATTCAACTTGGCACTGATAAGTTTTGTGGGTGCTTGGCCCAGGTTGAATCAATGCATCAAAGTGGTCTAAATGAACATGACAAGGTATACATTATATTGAAAGTGCTGTCAATGCATCAATGCATAAACAGTTTTACAATTCTAATTATTTTCTATTGTTGACTTTTCAGATTAGTAAGGCGAAATGTATGTATCAAGAATCACATAAAACCTCGTTCCAATTTGACCATTGTTGGAATATGTTGAGGTGTCAACCAAAATGGTTGGAGCATAATGAGAGGCAAAGAATTAAAAGAATTAGAAATGCAATGCCATCTTCTCCTACCCCAGAGTTGATAAATATTGGAGAAGACGATGTCTCACATGATACCTTTGTAGATTTGGAGAGACCACTAGACAAGAAAGTCGAAAAGGAACGGGTAAGTAAACGAAAGAACGATGATAATACAAGTTTGAAACTTACAGGGATATTGAATGAGATAGAAGAAGAGAAAAACATAAATGATAAGGAAATTGAAATTCTTGAGATAACGTGTTTTAAAGAACAAGAGCAAGATTGCATCAAGCAAGAACAAGAACAAAAGAGAATTTGTATAAAGAAAGAGCAAGTGCAAGAACAAGAACAAGAGCGACTTCATATCATGCAAGAAAAGCTTCGAATGGAACAATTGAAAGAAGAGGAAAGAATTATAATGATGGATACGAGTAGCTTGTCTCAAATACAACAAGAATATTATCATCAACGCCAAATGGAAATTCTTGAAAGTCGAAGGAGTAAATAGTCATTATTGTTGGTTTAGGCAAACTAACATGTCATGGTAAAATGCAGGGTATATGTAGTTTCTTTTGCTAAGTGAGTATATGTAGTTTGTTGTAAAGCATTGGGGCCTTCCTAATGAGTATAATGACTTGTTAAGTACTTCATATGTTTTAATAGGTCTTGTTGAGCAAAATTAAATTCCTTGGCAAATTATAAATTAAAATCAAGACTAACACGATTGAGTCATAAGACCATGAAGTTTAATATGGAATGAATTAAATAAATTCCGTTTTACTCTCATGTGACATTAATGGGACTATTATTGATCTTGGTCTTCTATTTTGTTAACAATAATATTTGCGATTTTATCTAATTTTCAAAATTTTAAAAAAACTACTAATCTGGACCCAGTTGAACTAGCTGAAAAACATTTTGAATTTATTTATTTTAAATTGGCTGAAAAATATTTTGTACTTATTTATTATTAGGAATAAAATGTATTGTAATGAAATAACTTAACAAATTCAATGTTAAATTGCATGTTATTTATGGTTCTAATATGTATGTAAAATTTCGCGTCAAGTGGATATTATTTACTATTCGATTCATAAACTTATTTTTTATACATAATTTTAAATTACAAAAACTTGAAATTTAAATATTTGATTCATGACATAGTTATTAATTTTTGATCTTCTAAAATTTGTGTGAGTATTAAAGATATAAGAATAAAATGTAATTCAATGGTGAATTTGTCAAAATTTATATCCAATTAATAAATATTATGTGGAGTTGTAGCTATTGACTACAATCGAATTTGTAACCAAATTGTGTCGCCCTTCTATTGGTTAAGGTGGACAATACTAAAAGGTGAAAAACAAGGCTATTGTGGCTTGGCATTGCTTAGCAATGAAGTCAATATTTTGATTTAAAACCTTGCCACCCAATGTATACTCTCTTATGTCATAACAACTGCATATGACCACTGTTGAGGTTCAAAAATCAAAGCCCGAGGCCCAAAGAGGTGGGATCCAAAGATTCATGGAAGAACAAGCTTTCAAAACCCATGAAGTAAAGGAAAGGCCCAGCCGGCCAAGATCAGCAAGCTAAAAGAAGCCCAATAGGAAGAGCTGGGCTGGGATCCCAGAAACTGCCAGGGGCCCGAGATTCTTAGGACAAGCAACATGGCCAAAATAAGATTAAAACGATTCAAAGGAAAGCACCAAAAAAAAAACACAAAGAACGAAGGATAGATGAGTCCCTCTCAAGCGCCTAGTGATGCAGTAAGGGATCAGAAGGTATAAAGCAACCATTCATGAACAAAGAAGCGATACCACGAGGAACCCATAACGAGAAGCTATAAATAAGAGTGACTGGAAGGAAAACTTTCGACTCAACAGAAATGGATTTCGCTCACTTAGGAAAAATGACAAAAGGAAGGACGGCCAAAAGCTGGGTAAGAAGTTTTAAGGAACGTGAAATAGAGAACAACTCCCTAAGCACACCTTGGAAGGGAAAGTCAACCATGGGCTTTCAAAGAAACAACGCCCAAGGGAGGAAAATATGAGAAACAGGGAAAGGCTCAGCCTTTTGAGTGATAGGCACAAAATGAACTCTGGTACCCAGGGAGGGGTAAAAGGGAGAAATCACTAGTACCCCGGAGCCCTAGGGTCACGCTATAAAGGAAAGAAGCAACTAACGTTGAAAGCATCCAGCAAGAGAAAAAGAATCATAAGAAAATCATAACTTTGTAAAGTTTAAGCAAAAACAGAGGAATACCTCCCGGTATCTCGAGAACAGCCATTATAGCACATACTCGGATTTAAAGGGATTCAAACTTTGCAAGTCTTGGAGGCTTTAATAGTCATCTAAGTCTGTAATTTTTGAGCTCATTTGAACCTTGTATCACGTCTTAGTGAGCATATTGTGATTATGATCAAAGAAAACCAATAAAATACTTCTCATTAATCCCGGGATCCTTAACCATTCTTTTTGAGTATTTTCTAATTATTTTGCATTTTTCTTTGCTGTTCTCATTGTCATTCAATACAGATATCCTCGCTTGTCAGTTTATTTGTGTAGTAGGAAACTTGCCCTGTGTACCACTTGGTTCTTAAACAGTTCCTTAGCTGCGGTGAACCAAGTCCAGTCTACCAAACTACATTTATTTGGCCTAGGATCCTTGGGCCAGTGTGTAAAAGGAAAGGCGCGCCCACAACCACTTATGGTTATAACCTTACTAAAAAAAATTAAGTGGAAAAAAACAAGTGGCTAGGGTGTGTATCAAATCCATCAACTCAATAAATCGACTCAATCCAATGTCTTGGGTTAGGTTGGGATGAAATTTTATTTATTTTTATTTTGAACACTGGATTGGATAGAGATGGTTTTTTTTTTAAACACATTTGGCCCAACTCAATCTATGACGTATATAAACTTATTTTACTACCCTTTATTTTAATTTGATTGATTTTGATATTTTGATAATTTATATATTAATTTGAAATTTTGGAATATAATTTAAGCAAATTATATGAATTGTAGTAATAATTTTATTGGAAAAATGTTTAAATAATTGATGAAATTTTAAATTTTAACGCTATCTAACATCCCCAATGTGTTCCAAACATATTATTTTGATAATTAAACATTGAGCTATTAAGGGCCCAAAATGACATAATTTTGTATCAAACAAAGTTGATTATGACATAGACTAACACAAAAACTGAATTGAACAAAATTAAAAGTTAGAAAAATAAATTAAATGAAAGTGTGAAGTTTTATAACTGAATTAAATTTTAGACAAAGTTCAAGGTGCAAATGTGCAATTTGTAATTAAGGTTGCGTTTGTTTTGGGTGAAAATGGTTTCAAGAAATCATTTTCCGTAAAATAGGCTGTTTGGTTGGTTTTGAAAATCGAATTTTCCGGAAATCAGTTTCATTTGATCGTAAAAAATAAGTTTTGACCACTGAAATGCATTTCTGTTCCTATTTTCACTTCAATTGATTTTTGGAGAGAGAGAGAGAGAGAGAAGAGGGAGCGCAACGTCGCCGGCGAACTCCGAGCTCTAGTCCGACGATTGCACGCACCAGATCGCACCGGTCTTGTCACCGGCGAACCCCGAGCACCGCGCCGCTCGATCTTGCCTTCGATCTTGCCTCCGCCGCGCGTTCTCGCCTCCGCCACGTGTTCTCGCCTTCGACCTAGAGCCTTCGACCCACCGATCTTCGACCTTCGACCTTCGACCGTCGATCTTTGACCCACTGATTTTTGTTGTTGTTGTTGTGGTGGTGTAGTGGTTGATTCCTGTTGTTTTTTATTTTTGATTCCTGTGGGTTGAATTGGAGTTTTGTGGATTGAGATTTACTGTGATTTTGAAATTTTCTGTAATAAAATTTGTTTGGATGTTGAGAAAATAGCTGAGAAAATGTGAAAAATTTGTAGGAAAATAGCATTTTCAGAATAGAACTAAACACGTGAAAATATTTTTACAATAATTTTCATAATACAACCAAACACTAGAAAATATTTTCCTTTTCCGGAAAATAGCATTTCCGGAAAATAGATATTTTTCGAAAAATATTTCACGGGAACCAAACAGACCCTAAGAATAATCACCTATAAATTGTTATTGGTTATAATTTGAACCCATCATGTAAATTATTTTTTCACTTACTAGTAACAATTTGTCATTTAAAATTTATTGTGAAAATGTTGTGTATGTAGCATTTATTTTGTGATTTGGCCTCCTATCTTTCTTCTTCTTCTTTCTTTTTATTTTATTTTATTTATTTATTATTATTTTTTTGGAAAGTTTGCAAGCCGTGGGCCTTGGAGATATTATTGACCGTTACAACAAATTATGTTTTGGGCGCGTATTTGTCGCGCTATAATTTTTTAAGATCTCCAGTCCAAAATAAAAAAATAGAATAAAACCCTAGTAGCTCAACGGTGTCACTCTACTCTTAAAATCCATAATAAAAAGAAAAAAAAACACCCTTTCTCCTCCGTCGAAGGCAAACCCTTCTCTCTTCTCCTCCTCTCACCACGGCACACCGCATCCCCATCCACCCAAAACTACAAGTCGTGTACGGACGAGCTTCTTTGCATTATATTCGATTCCATTGCGACTACTTGAGAGTGAGTGTGTTTTTTTGTTTTTGTTTTTGTTTCACCTTTACTTTTCTGAACTACTTTGGATACATTGGGTTGAACTTGCTATGAAACAATGGATTGGTTTACCGAAAATTGTATGCGTGTGTTTTATTTTATTTATTTTTAAAAAATTCTATAATAATCAACCAAGGCCTTTCAAATTGTAAACCTCGCTGATAAATCGGTTATTTAACTAATTCCTTGAAACTCTATTTACAAGTATGATATATCTTTGGTAAAGGATGAAGAAAATTACTTTCCAATTCTTGAGAAACCTCTAAAATTTTTATTTGCGGGGTTTAAAAGAGGTCATGGTACTCGGCCTTACCAACCTATTGCCTCTGGTGGATGGTACTTGCAATTGCACCAAGGCTTGACCTGTAAAAAAAAAAAGATGATATAATAAATTTGAATCTTAATACCTTACTATTGTGTTTGGATGATGTTATTTATTTATTGGGTAATTGCAGTTTGCCTACATGTGGTTAGACTCGTTTTAATAATGCATACCCATGGTTTTGCTACCCATCTCTCCCCTTGCCGTTAGAAAAACACATTTTAAGTTAAAATGTGTTAAAATTTTTAACACAAAAACATAAAAGAAAACGGATCAAACACCTCTCAAGAAAATCTTTTGTCACACCGTTTTCATGGGATTCATTAACACAAAGTTTAGAGCAAACTAACAGGAAAAATCTATGCTATTGGATAACTTTTGCAGATTTGTATCCCTCTCCACTGAACTTTGTTCCTTGTTTGTATGATATTATTTAATTATTTACTTTTTCTTACTCAAAAGTCCACTGGTGATGGAACATACAAATATGCTGATGTTTTTCAGTTACAGGCTTGATATTACTTTTGATAGAGTGAGTGAAATAGCTTGAATTGCTGCTGGTGCTAATTTCTTACTACATGTATGATAGAAAGTTCTGGTGTGTCTTTAGTAAATAGTAAGCTATATTAATGTTGATTTTTTTGAGTAAAGTGCATTGCTATCATATGGCAATGCATTTGCTTTGATTTCTCTTCTAGAATAGTTCATGTGCACAATATGATTGCTATGGCTATGCTTTGCTGTAGTCACATGTGGGTAAATGTGGTTACGTTGGGTGATAATTAGGATGGGTAGGCTGTATTTTATATCGAATGTTGGATGGAAGAATTAAAATTTAAGGGCAGATATATATTGAGTTAATTTTCTTAAGTGGGACATTTGATGCCTACAAAAGCTAACAAAATGTTGGTAAAAAGCGCACTTAAAGGGATTATTTACACCTAAAGGAAGCTTATTTCAGAAAGCTCACTTTTTTATTTTAAAAGGTAGGTAACTCATTAAATTAAACAATTGATTCTGAATGTTATTAATATGGGATGTTGATTTGTTTTATAAATACCAATCTCATGGTGTGATACAACACAAAAGCGTATACCATATTATAAATTCTAAAATAAGAGAGGGGAAAAAAAATCATCTAAGGGACCACATTTTTTAACATGATTGATCCAATTTCCTTGAAATATATTGATGATGGCAACAAGTGATTGTTTGGAGAATAGAATAAGAACCCAATGAATGTGCTGAAGACTATCTGTGTTTGATGACGATTACTGGACATGGGGTAATGTTACTTACTATAACTACTAGAGTTGAAGAAGAAAGATTCAACATAAGATCAAGAGTGAGGTCACTAGGGAGAACAACGGTGTTCAAGTTCTAGTTTACAGCATATTCCTATTGGGCGAGAGGGTATTAATTAGATGAAGCAGATGAGGAAGATGATGAGAGTTACAAAATCTTGTGTTAACCTATTGAGAGAGATGATATTAATTTAGAAGAAGCAGACAGGGAAGATGATGAGGCTTACAAAATCTTTTGATGACAATTATGATGATCTTATGCTTAATGAGGACGAGGATTGCATTTCTCTGCTTATGTTAAGCATAGACGTCATTATTTGTCAGTCTAGTGATTTTTGGTATTTGCCTTTGTATTTATTTGGGTTCAACCATGTATTTCATTTTAATCATGGCTATCAAATATCGTAGTTGTAATGTTTTACAAAGAAAGAGAATTATATAATATGCTATGTTTAAATTTTATTAGATTAGTTGATTACCATATTGTTTGTCAATAACTGCTATCAAAGTTACTACATTATTTTTGAAAAATGTGCCATTTACTTCAATTAGTCTCAAGCTTGTGCTCTGTGCCTAGGCTCTAGGAAGCCTTTGTGCGTAAGTGTGCTTGGTGCTTTCACCAACATATAGTATTATTCATGTGTTTCTTTCTAATTGAGCATGCCACTGTTGGGGTGTGGGGTTACAGGTCAGAGCACTTGAAATTGTAGAGCCTCTATAGCACATGATGTGAGGCTGGCTTTCGTAAATCATAAGACCAATTTGGCCTATTTGCTAACTTTTGAGAATGTAAGGCTAACCAAACCCACAGCCTCCTTATCAACTCACATCTTACAAATATCCAAATCTACAAGAGGATCTCACTCTTTAAACCTTCACTTTTTTTTTCCCATTCTTTTTTTCTTTTCTCTTGCCGTGATGAAGGTGAGATAAAGTTGATCACATTGTGTTCTTCTGGTTGTGGAAAGCCTTCCTTTTGGCATAATCCAAAAACACACTGAAAAAACTCTATACATAAATTTAATGTGTTGCATGTTGCTTCAGGGTGCTCTGATTAGTTTTTATGTCATCAGACATATTGATAGATACAGGCCAATTGATTTTAAGTTCCACTTAGTCTTGTATAAATTTTGGAAAGAGGTAATTGCTAAATTACACTTCATCTATAGATAATTGATTTTAACTTTAATCTGTTTGACCAATTGCCAATTGATTTTAACTTTAACGTTGGGCTAACTGATTGAACTATATCAATGTATCTTTTGTATCCTTGGTGTGTTTTGGTATGTTGGATATGGAGTGGTTTGATTCATGTATTTTTCTGATTGCAGTTTGTAGGTTTGGGAGGGACATGATCCATTCCTACCATTCATACTCTCCAGGTTTGTAAGTAAGGATCCTTTACTTGTGCCCTTTAGCCTTTTTATTTTTGGTTTTATTTAAATCTTTTAGTGAAATTGGTTAGCTATAGTAGAAAATGCAGAATATTAATTCGGTTGCTGGAAAGTAGAGGAAAATAGAGACATGCAACTTTGATTCACGGGTTTTATGGTTGTTTTAACTGCTTTGCACAATGAAAAACCCCACTTGGCCTCTAGGTGTATTAGGCTCAATTGTGTAAAGGTTTTTGTTTTCTTTAATACCCCTTAATTAAAAACTTTTAATTTGATTTTTTTAAATTATTGTACTAATATTTTTCTAATAGTTAGGGCCTCTATAATAGAGAGATTTATTCCTTTGTTTCTCTAGGAATTTTGGAGTGCAAGCCTTTGGAAAGTCATTGAAGTCTCATTTAAATTTCCCTCACAAGTGTCCTATTGGGCAGATTCAAATGGCAAATACCCACAATTCTATTGTTAGTGGTTGCAACAGTGAGTCAAGAGGTGCCTTGGTTGTTCTGGAAGGCTTGGATCGTAGTGGGAAGACTTCACAGTCTAGTAGACTACTCACATACTTGGAGGGACTGGGGCATTCAGTTGAATTATGGAGGTTTCCTGACAGAAGTACAAATGTTGGGCAAATGATATCTTCTTACCTTTCCAACAAATCACAATTGGATGATCACACGATCCATCTTCTCTTTAGTGCAAATCGTTGGGAGAAGAGGTTTGTTATGTTACTTTTATGCTGTTTGATTTTCTTGCTTGTTCTATTTCTTATGCCTATCTAAAAGGGGAAAGAGAAACAAATCTTGTAATTTGATAATAAAACGTACAATGCAAACCTTCAATGCTTAACAATGTTATGAACCTTAAGGTTCTTGTGGACTACGGTGATGGTAACCTGCTTGGGAACAATGTTCTACTTTGTTTTTATAACTTTTCCTGATTGCAATTTCTTTATTGCCAATCTGCATATCTAAACCAATTATTTGAAGTATCATATGATATAGCTAAATTTCATTAATATTTTGACATGATTTCCTAAAACACTTCCCATTTACTTGTGTTACGATGTGTTTGCTAAATTACTGATTGTCTCAAAAGTTTAAAGAATTAGGAAATGGTGAATTTAATCATGTAATCATAATTCTAACACTCTCCCTCACATGTGGGCCTAAACTCTTACTTTATAAATGGGGACTAACATGTTGGGATTTTTAACATTTTAAGTAGGAGATGGAATGGAGATAGGGATTGAACTCAACATCTCATGTTGTCCCAAAAGCTTTAGCTATTAGGAAATAGTAGATTTAATCATAATTCTAACAGTGTTCTTTTTTGTGCTGCTGCTATATGAATAAAATTTCTCACTTATATAAAAGAGAGTTCATTAAAATTTTGATAAACTTTTTTAGCTTGAAAGTTTTAGAATTTTCATTTAACAATCTGCATATTTAAATTAAAAGACAGACATTTATACGCTGGAGGAATATATCTGCTCCACCATTTTGTTTCCGAGGAAAAGAGTTGCCTATTTTAGAACATCAAGACGACTGTTACCAGTCACAAACAAGTTGTTAATTGGCTTGAAACTGAATAGCCAATAAGTTTGCAAGGACAAACTTAATAGTTTAGGAACTGTTATGGAGCTTATGGTTTTCGGTAATTCGATATTCTGATGGCGTATATGATATATCAACTATTGCAAGTAAAAGTGGATCTTTTGTATGTGGTAACTTTTAGTTAACTGAATTCTCTCATTCAACTATTGCAAGTAAAAGTAGAGTGCATATAGTCATATATATATATATATATATATATATATATATTTTAATAAGTATGAACTTTTATTGAAAAAGAGAATGTTGTCATATCTATGGTAGCATTGAATGGTAAAATCCGAGTTGACTTGGGAAGCTATTGTAATGCAGTGTATATTATAGAAAGTTTTTAACAATTATACTTGAACTGTATGGCTTGTGAGAAGTGTTAATATGTAATTGGAAAATTTTGGATCCTTGAATTATTAGAAGTGTCTTACTCCCGGGCATGTCTACATATTTCTTATGTTTCCAAATACTGATGTTGAGATACTTGAGATTTGTTGCAATTTTTTTTTTTCCATTAAATTTCAGATTGTTGACCTGTATCAAAGATAACCTTGGTTGAAATCCGTGCTTATGCACGGAAGCATTCAACAATAGTGATGATGAGGTGGGCTTACCTATGTGAGTGAGGTGATCATCTTGATTTTTGTGCTAAGTATTATGAATGATTCACTTGGCACCAAAATTAAGAAAATTAAAATGAACACTTGGCGCAAAATTTGACTACAATTAGAAGCTAATTTGGGTTTGATTTGGATTTTAATTGTTCTTTGACTTTAATATATAATGTTATTTTATTTTATTCATGGTGTGCTACATGAGCAAATTTTTTTACAACAGATAAATCTTTGAGAAAGGGAATAATTATCTTGGATTGGTTTTATGTTTGTATAAGCCACATGGGGCTAGTGTCACATCTTTTTCTTTATTGTGATATTGCCCAGGAAATGTGGTCTTTAGTCCATTGCTTGTTTGGTCTTGGTTGAGTAGTACCTAACTTGGTGATGGATTTATTATCCTTTGGAAAGCTATTATGTAATGCTTAATGTGGTGCATATGGAGAAAGGAACAATGGTAAAGGTTTTACCTTTGATAAAGCTGAAGTCTAATTTTGAAGGCACTTTCTGAGTGGACTTTGGCTTCTATCTCATTCTCTACATCAAATTTTATAGCTTTTATTCATTCTATGAATTTAGATAGCTTTATGGTGGCTTAGGTGGTAAAACCATGTTCTAGCTCAAGTGGTTGTCTTCAATACGGGCATGGTGGCTAAATTTGGACATAATGGTTTTTGAGACATCATCCAGATCCCATTTTATTCATATCCTTTATGGTCTTAAGCATTTGGACTGGATGTCACAAATTTATGTGCATTCGAATGTGGCATGGCACTTGGTGTTAACCTGTCTGCAATGCAGTATGTATGTAATAAAAATGTGCCATTTTAAGCTGGGAGCATGCGTAAGATAGTTTTTCTGTAATTATGCATGGCAATGGTCATGATCTTGTGGCTTGAGTTGTTGTCTGCAGTGTTGTCATGCTGGGGTTAGTTGGGCACTAGTGGCACTTGAAACTTTAAAATTAACCTGTGTAGCCATGATTTTGTACAAAATGATATTATGTTATCAAGTAGCAATAGGTTGAATTCTATAATTCCACTATTAGTATTCTTGCAAGAATGATTGATAACTTCAATCTGAAAAAAAATTCAATTGTAGACAGGATGGATTTCATTGTACCTTCTAAAAGGAAAGAGTACTTGGGTTTTTATGTTTCCTCTGAGCATTATTTATTGGGACAAAAACTTGAGTGACTATGTGTACAAGCACACTTTTGACTGTGGTTGGACTTTACTCAGATCATTGATGGAAACTAAATTGAAGACTGGAACCACCCTTATTGTCGACCGCTATTCTTATTCTGGGGTGGCTTTCTCATCTGCCAAAGGACTTGGCGATGAATGGTGTAAGGTGAAGATATTTTGCAGACTGTTTTAAGATGAAGTTTTATGTTTCCTATCATGTTTTGAGAACAAAGTCTTTTGCAGGCACCAGAGATTGGGTTGCTGGCTCCAGATCTGGTATTGTACCTTGACATACAGCCAGAGGTAAGTTGTAGCTATTAATATGTAACTAAATAAAGTAAACACCAAAGACTTCAGCAATATTATCAACGTGTGTTTCTTTAAGTTCTGTAGGATTTTTGTTTTCTTTGATAAGTTCTTTGAGTTCTATAGGTTTGAGGCATGAAACTGTCCTGCCTGAGAGGTAGCTTGCCTTGTGTTGAAAGATTTCAGCATGTTCATTTTTATCTAACCTGTATTTGAGACACGCATACCCCTTTATGTGGTGCTGGCTCCAGATCTGGTATTGTTTCTTACGTGCATAAAGATTCTGGGCTGTCAACACCACCTCACCCCTCTGAATCTGAAAAAAGATAAAAGAAGAAAAGGGGAGGGGGGAAGAAGCAAGATGGATATGTATAGCCTTTTATGCAGGGAATTCATGAACCAAAATCAACCGACTCTAATGGTTATGTGAATTGGATGACCGTCCATTGAGCTATTGTGATAATTTTTATTGCTTTTGCATTTGGAAGATGTTGTAGGTGCCGCGGGGGGGGGGGGGGGGGGGGGGGGGGTGAATTTAATTAATGATGGCTTAATTTTTTTTTTCCTTAAAGAACAATGCTATAGAGACAAAATTTTTCACAATAGTTGAGTTGAGAAGCTTTTGTTGGTTATTATTTGAACTCACCACAAACATCACCTTTTAACCTATCACTAACAATCTGCTACATCAGCCAGGTGTGAAATTTTTGTCAAATTTGTTGTGTTTATAGACTTTCTCTTCCCTAAAATATAGCCCGGGTTCCATTTTTTTCCTTCAAATTCTAAAAGTAGTACTATGCCCATTGCTGAAAATTTAAAATGATCTACATTTTTTCCTCCATTCACTACTGTAAGTTCATTTGCCGACGCGTCTGATTGAAGGGACCAAATAGAACTTGGGTGATATTTCAGAGACCAAAGTAGATCGTAAACTATATTTATTTTGCCCCTGAAATACAGTCTAGGTTCTATTTCCGTCCCTAAAATATGCATTTTGCTAGACATGCTGACAAAAAACTTATTGAAAATGGACAGAAGGACGAAATGAAGGACATTTTAAATTTGTGTTTTTAAACTTTAAGTACGATAATAGAACACAACCGAATTTTAGGGACAAAAAGAATATTTTTGTCTACATTATACGTGCTGTACCAATTATAGAGTGTATATTACTTCTGTTCATACCGGTGGAAGATAAACCTGATAAACACACACAGATGCTCACTCATTTACCCTTGCATATGCTTTCGTTCATAAATTTCTACCCTTCTATAATGTGCGTGCATACACACATAATATGCAAAGACGTTCATACATACAGATTTACATAATTTTAGGATTGAGAAGTCTTTTGAAATTCTTCAGAAAGCTGCAGAGAGAGGAGGATATGGAGATGAGAAATATGAGCAACTTGAGTTTCAGAGGAAAGTTGCCCAATGCTATCAGGTCCTCCATGATGCTTCCTGGAAGGTAATTTTATGTTTCATGTGGTGATACTTTCTGACTCTATTCTATCTGGTTGGACACCTAGAAGCCTGCTACTACTTGGAATAAAAACCGTTCAAACAACCGTTTATATTTTGCAGTATTTTCATATTCTATTTCAGCTTTTGTTAAACATGTAGTAAAAAAATATTCCAGCCTTGCTCATTGGTAACACAGGTAAGAAAGAGTTTGTTATTGAATGTTGACTGATTATCAGTACGTATTATCTTAATCCTTCCTCAAGTCTATATTTTAAAGAATGTGGAAATATTATATTTTAGATAATAATAGCACTTAATTCTATCTAAAGTTATGCTGTTTGTTGATTCCCATCAAATTCGGTCTTGGAGTTTGCTCATTTATTTATCTTTTATTGACGGAGAAAGCGTCAACAAAAAGAGGCTATTAGATAAGAATAAAGAATACTCCATTTTGAAGTTATGTTACTTGTTTGTTGGTTTCTTACTTTTACGGGTGGAGTTTTATTTTGTTTTTTGTTTTTCCGGTTTCTTTTAAGACTGGCATTGTTAGACGGGCAATGGTTGCTGCCCATAGTGTCTGCCCCTGGTCAATTTGGCTTTCTGTTAATTGAAGTTTTGTTTTGAATTTCACTTGTCTAGTTTCCTCTCTAATATCATTTATGGATTGCTTTGACTTTTGACCTTGTATCATTGATTCATTGAAGATAGTTGATGCCTGCCAACCCGTAGAAGACATTGAGAAACAGCTGCAAGAGCTTGTGTTGGAATGTATCATGGCATGCCAGAAGGGAAAACCCCTAGCCAACCTCTGGTCAGGTTAATCCTTCCTACCTTCTACCTTCTGTTTATTTTTATACCTTTTATCTTTTCCCTCTGAGATTCTGCAAATGTTTCTCTGCATACTAGTCAAAGTATTTTTTATTATCTTGGCATGTTCTTAATAATTCTGGCACTGTTTTGGAATCACTTTCAGCCCTTGTTTTAATGACAAAGGGGTATGTGAATTATATAGTTTATATTAAATTGGTAAGGATGGTTAAACTGAAGATGGGTTTGGTTGAAAGTGTGTGTGTGTGTGTGTGTGTATGTGTTTTGCTATGGGTAATTTGTGTGGTTGATGCTATTTCAGTTTTCTGGTTTTTGATCTGGTTGTTTCTGTCTTTGTCTCTGGTTGTGGTTGATATCCTTCTCTCTTTGTGTTTTAGCCTGTAGTTATGTCTTTGTGGATTGAAGAGTAAAGTAGCATCTCCACCCTTATTCAGTTATTCCTTAATATCATCTCTTACAAATAACTTCATGTCTATATTTTTAATACTAGTTTCTGAGAAGCTGGATTTTGAATGTAAGCATATTAGCATAAACATGATATTAAGAAGGGGTAGATAAGGGCACAAGTTCTCTGCACGTCAATTAACTCTTTCACTAGTGTTATTTACTTTACAATAAACTTCACGTCTTATCCAACAGAATTCATTAGGTGAATAATTTTCTGTAGGGATAGACTCAAAAACGCATGGAGACACATGCTTCACCAATCCCTTACAGGGGGGGTCTAACCTTGAAAATAAATTCATGATGGAATCTCCAAAAAAAATGGGTCAGAATTTGAATCTACATGCTCAAATATCCACCCAAGAGTCTCCACCCCAAGTTGAAATGGAACCCACAGCTAAGAAACGGGGTAGTAACTTCACCATAGAAGAAGACCTTCTCCTTATATCGGCATGGCTAAATATTAGCTTGGATGTAGTGGAAGGGAATGAGCAAAAACACAAGTCATACTGGAGGAGGATTTGGGAGTACTTCCACAAGAACAAGACCTTTATTTCTGAACGCACTCCAACATCTATAACGAGTCGGTGGTCAACAATTCAGAATAGCACTGAGAAGTTTTGTGGGTACTTGGCCCAGGTTGAATCAATGCATCAAAGTGGTTTGAATGAACATGACAAGGTATAGATTATATTGAAAGTGGTGTCAATGCATCAATGCACAAACAATTTTACGATTCTAATTATTTTCTATTGTTAATTTTTCAGATTGGTAAGGCGAAACGTATGTATCAAGAATCACATAAAACCCCGTTTCAATTTGATCATTGTTGGAATATGTTGAGGTGTCAACCAAAATGGTTGGAGCATTGTGAGAAGCAAAGAATTAAAAGAATTAGGAATGCAATAACATCTTCTCCTTCTACTCCAGAGTTGACAAATATTGGACAAGACAATGTCTCACATGATACTTTTGCAAATTTGGAGAGGCCACTAGACAAGAGGGTCGAAAAGGAACGGGTGAGTAAACGAAAGAATGAAGATAATATGAGTTTGAAATTTACTGGGATATTGAATGGGATAGAAGAAGAGAAAAAAACAAATGATAAGGAAATTGAAATTCTTGAGAAAACATGTCTTCAAGAGCAAGATCAAGATTTCATGAAGAAAGAGCAAGAACAAAAGAGAATTCGTATGAAGAAAGAGCAAGAACAAGAGCGACTTTGTATTATGCAAGAAAAGCTTCAAATGGAACAATTGAAAGAGGAGGAAAGAATTATAATGATGGATACAAGTAGCTTGTCTCAAATACAGCAAGAATATTTTCATCAACGCCAAATGGATATTCTTCGAAATCGAAGGAGTAAATAGTCATTATCGTTGGTTTAGGTAAACTAATCATGGCATTGTAGAATGCAGAGTATATGTAGTTTTTTGTTAAGTATTAGGGCCTCTCTATTGAGTATGGGAACTTTGTTGTTAAGTACTTTTAACAGGTCTTGTTGAGCAAAATGAAATTTATTGTCAAATTACAAATTAAAATCAAGACTAACGCGGATGAGTAATACGACCATGAAATGAAATTTATTGTCAAATTACAAATTAAAATCAAGACTAACGCCGATGAGTAATACAACCATGAAATTTAGAATTACTAGTTTTTACAATTGACTACATAATTGCATAAATGCTCAACAAGAGTCGATTGAGAACAAGTTTCTTTGTCTCTACTAGCAAATGCTAGGAAATGGGATGAATTACAAGTCTTCTGCTGGTTAAAAAAAGTTTTTTTTTTTTTCCTAATAGTGATTGTTTAGCGTAGCTTATTATGGCCTCTTAATTTTGCATCAACAAACTCTCATCCAATGTGAAGTTGGATAAAAAATGATTTTATATCTAGCCAAATACTTAGGAATGGAAAATCCAACAAATCCTCCTTTTACACGCTTTGCTGCCATCTTATGTGAATATATGAAGATCCAGGAATTCATTGCTGCACAATGGTGTTGAAATTTATCCAATGGAATTAGCACACTAAACAATCAGCATGGCTCTTTGCAGTGGAAGGATTTGAACAGCACACCATATTGCACTCCTCCCATAGAAATTCAATTTTGATGCTACCATCCGAGATAATTGCTCCTCTTGGCAGTAGTTTGCAGAAATTGAGAAGGTAGAGTTTTATATGTTTGGACAGGTCTTGAAAAATCAAGAAGTATTCTATGGGCAGAATGTAAAGTAGCCATGCTAGTTGTATATAAAGCATCCAAGAGTCCAGACTAACCTCAGGCCCTAGACTACGTTTTGTTTGAAGGAGATTCCAGCTCACAGTGAAAGTAGTCAACCAAGTTCATCCAGATTAGGAGATTGTTAATATGGTACATGATATTAGAAATATCTTAACTCTTTTGTTGCTTGGTCTTTTTCCTTCTCCCCAAGACTGTCTAATTCTCTTGCCCATAATTTAGCATATTGGGCAGCATCTTGTAATGCCTGCAGGGGGTTTATCCCCATCTCCTCCATAACCTCTTGTTTTTTTATTTTTTTTTATTTTTAAAGGAGTGAGATTTGCTGCCCCTATTACTATTAGAGCATTCACATTAAAGCTCTCAAAAGCTAAAAATGCTATTTTTAGCATCTCATTCTAAAAAAGCACACTACAACAAATGTGTTAGTGTCAAAATTTTTAGCATTTGAGCTATAGTGGACTGTTATTTATGACAGTCCATTACAGCTCAAATCTTATAAATATAATAATATTTTAATACTACTTTAATTAAAATATCTTTTCTCTCTCTCACTATTCCTCTTTTCTTCTCACTTACTCTCTCTCACTGTCTTTTCTTCTCTCTCTCACTATCTTTAATTAATGAAGTGGTAAAAAATATAAAACTTTTGATGTTGGGTGTATTGTAAAGTGAGTTGTTAAAATAAATAAAGTAGGTTTTTGAGATGCTAAATGCTAAATTTTTTGAGATTCTTGATGAGAATGCTTTTAACTCGTCCTTCTAATTGGTATGTGGTTGGTTTCTTTTCCTATAGTGAAATCTTTCTCGTCTAATTTTCAAAATGAAATTACAAACTTGGATCGGACCCGTTTGGCTAGGTTGAACTAGCCGGTTAATTTGGTCCAGTTTTTAAAACCATCAGATTTCATATTGCTTTTGGAGAGAAAGAGGGGAAAAAAAGTAATTTAGGGTCCGTTTGGTTTGCGTAAAATAATTTCCGGAAAATAGCTTATTTTCCGGAAATGCTATTTTCGGGAAAAGAAAATATTTTCAAGTGTTTAGTTGTATTATGAAAATTGTGTGTAGAAAATATTTTCATGTGTTTGGTTATATTCTAAAAATGCTATTTTCCTACTATTTTTCACATTTTCTCAGTTATTTTCTCATCATCCAAACAAATTTTATTACAAAAAATTTCAAAATCACAGTCAATTCAACAACAAATTCTGGCAGCAAATTCCGACAATCAAAAGTCACAACCACCAAAACATCACCACCACACCACCACAACAACAACAACAATCAAATTTTTTTTTAAAAAAAACTGAGAGATCGAGGAAGAGAGAGCGACGGGTCTGGGTCTGGGTTGACGACGAGATCGAGGTTCGTGGAAAGGCGAGATCGTGGAGGCGATGGGTCGGTAGTCGAAGGCGATGGGTCTGGTTCGTAGATCGGCGAGATCGAGGAGGCAATGGGTCTGGGTTCGTCGGTTCGTGGGTCGAAGCTCTGGGTTGCTCGTGCTGTTGCTCGTGGGTCTGGGTTCGTCGGTTCGTGGGTCGGCGGTTGCTCGTGCTGGCTTGGTCTCTCTCGCCGGCGGTTCGTGGGGCTTGGTCGCCGGTCTGGGTCTCTCTCTCTCTCTCTCTCTTCGTGCTCTCTGTCTCTTTTCCGGAAAATTTCATTTGAAGTGAAAATAAAAGGGGAAAACAATTTCAGCTTTGACTCACGGTCAACGGAAATGAATTTCCGGAAATGCTATTTTCCATGCGCAACCAAACACCCGCATTTACGGAAAAGCATTTCCGAAAGTAATTTTCACCCAAAACAAACGCAGCCTTAGATTGATATGCTTTGTCACTTTGGCGTTAAATCCTATCTCTGCTACTTACCTAGAATTTTATCCTTACAAAGGTTTAAGAAAGAACACTCATCAAATTTGGTGAAACCTCCGATTTAGAGAAGAGAAAAAAGTGAACACTTTCTTTCTTTAGGTCTTATTTGAATTAATACAATTTTATCCAATAGATTCACATTTTAGTTGAAAACGTAATAGCCAAAAAAAAAAAAAAAAAACCCGGTTCAACTTGGAGAATAAGAATGTTCAGATTTTTAACAATTCAATTCAGCGCTTCAAAACCAATAAAAAAGAAAATAAAAAGTAGCACATTATAAAAATAAAATATTACAGGAAAAGTTCAATTCTCAAGCTACAAGTTCAGAAGTATTCCATATGAACGCCAATTGCATCTAAATAAATACCACTTCTTCCATGGAAACCAACTACCTTTCCTCTAGAGGCACTTGAGGTGAAAGAAGTACCAATCTCCTCTCCAAAAGGTCCATATCTCCCATTGTTACTATATAAGGTAATAGAACGCAATGCTTCGTAGTCATCATTTCCTTTAACAGGCCCATAAAATCCCATAATTCCAACCAAGAATTCAGTTGATGCATCAAGCTTTATCTGCCAACCCAAAATTCAAAATAGGATTAGCTAATACTTCATTTTTTTTTTCTATCAAAATAGAAAAGTAACACTACACGTAATGCTCTATTTGTTTCAGCGATAATATTTTCTAGACAATGAGTAATTTTCTGAAAAGTATTTTATATAAAAGTACATCATTTTTCTATGTTTATTAGCAAACTTAAATGAGTTGAAAAATAATCTTCCAACTTCAACTATTTTACACAAGGTTTTCTATCGAAACAAACAGAGTGATATGCTTTGTTTGTTTACTGTATAGTGTTTAAATCTCATAATTGGATTACACGATTTCATTATTTTTGACATATTCTTATAATGTTTACATCCTAATTTCAAAATCATATAAAACTTCTAATTCATTAAATTTTTTTGGGGATAATTTGAAGATGATTAATCTTTCTTTACCTTATATATTTTGTCCCCGCCAGTTCCGCCATGCTTCTGTGAGCTGATAATCTTCCCTTCACTGCTTTCATAAAACAATTGTATTGCATGAACCACTGAATCTCCTACATGCAAATGCAATTCATTGATTGAAGAAAAGACTCCATCATCCCATTGCTTCCCACCATGACCGCCCCAAGGCCCTACTCCTCGTGGTACAACCACATTCATTGTATTATTATCCAACTATATTAAACAAGTAAAACAAAGGCCAAGAGTCAAACATCATTTAATTTAATTTATGCCTCGAGTAATTAAGATAGAATAGAAACATGAACTTAGGGAAACTATAACGTCCAAACCTCTTGTTGCATTGTGTAATCTGGGACAAAATGGGCTTCTGCCCTTTTCGGGTAAATTATATAGGGAAATGCTCCCATTCCCAAACTAAATAGGGAAATGTCCTTCTTTTAAAACTCGATTTTTGATAAATCGAGTTAGACCCTATAGTGGCGTTTTTAAGGAGCCTATAGTGACGTTTTAAGGACCTATAGTGACGTTTTTTAACTCGACTTCATTAAAATCAAGTTATAGGCAATGAAATCGACCTAATAGTGGTGTTTTTTACCTATAACTCGATTTCTTTGAAGTCGAGTTAAAAAACGTTACTATAGGTCCTTAAAACGTCACTATAGGCTCTTTAAAACACCACTATAGGGCTTCAAAATTTTTTTTTTTCTAACTCGATTTATCAAAAATCGAGTTTTAAAAGAGGAGCATTTTCCTATTTACTTTGGGAAGGAGGGCATTTCCCTGTATAATTTGCCCAAAAAGGGCAGAAGCCCATTTTGTCCGTGTAATCTGGGTTTGAAGCACAAAATGGAATCAGAGATTTGACATAAACACCTATGGCGTTAACTAAAGATTCGGAACGACCATGGAAACCAACAATTTCACCACCCTCAGCTGGGAAAGAGAATGGCGTACCATATTCATAACCATAAGGTCCATACTTTGTCACATTTGTAATAATGTGTAGTGATTTGATTACAACCGGTCCAAATGGCCAGGCAGATTGATATGTCCCGCTAATGGATGTCAAGTACTCTCTAGGCCAGTCTAGCATAATCTACACATAATGCACGAAAAGAAATTCAGCTTCATTTGAAGGCACCTATCATTAACGTTTTAAAATATATATATACAAACTGTAATAATTTTCATGAATAACATGTATTCATGATTATCAAAAATATTATTTCAAATAAAAAATCTTGTGATTGTTAGAAAATTTGAGTTTTAAAGGTGAGAACTACACCCGAGAACAAGAACCAAACACAAGTCTAATGGAGTTAAGAGAAAGATAGAAATAGAGATATGAAATATAGGTTAGAGATTTGAGCGATGTGAAATGAGTTTTGAGTTTTTGCCTAAACCAATTCTTTCAAGGCATGATATTTTTCACCAAAATATACGTGTACACATAAATCTTTTAATTATAGCATGATAGTTTTTACCTTTTCAGTTTTGCCGCCATTACCACCAAACTTATCTGAATACTGGAACGTACCAGATCTATCATCACTTTTGAATGAGATGGCATCGATGGCCCATCCATGCATAATAACTATCTCACTGATCCCACCTTTATTTGCCTTGAAGCTCCAACTGTTCTTTCCACCTTCACCTCCCCATGGCCCAACCTTCAAGTTCTCCTCCATGCTCTGCAACAATTACACATATAAATAGTAACCACAATTACAATAACATGTAAAAAAAGTAGTAAGTGTAATGCTGTTGTCAGCTATGTACCATATCGTTAATTTGCAGAACTCGAAGTTCCTGACAAGGTACAAAATATAGCTAGTAGTAGTATTTTGCTAGCACATGAATAGGGTTAACATATTTCCCTTGCGATGGAAATATATATTGAGGATTGGAGGGGTGAACTTTAAAAGATTGGAATTAATGTGGGCCATCAAGGCTTTGGAAACGTAGAGAAGAAGCCGCAAAGTTGATAGTAATAGCTTTAGAATGATAAAGTTATGAAAAAAGCTACGTCTATAATATTTTCACAACATTTTCATAATAAATTTTATGTGGTAAGTTGTTATTTGTTGTTATTAGTAGGTAGGAAAGTAATTTTCGTGGTAGATTCAAGTTAAAAGTCTGTAATAACCTGCCAACTAAATTTGTTGTGAAAATATTGTGAAAATATTGTGGAGGTAGCACTTCTCTAAGATTATATTACCAGTGAAGATAAGTAAATGTAGAACATGTACGTAATCAGATTTCCTTGTGTCTTTGTCCTTTAACATTAACTAATTTTCTAATGTATTAGCCATGTTAAGTAGGAGGTCAAGTTAACACGTATCTTTAAGGCAATTGTTAATAAATCATTTTAAGAAAGTTTTGATACAATTTTTATGGAAAATGGAAAAAGTTTTCAAAACATTAATTGTTTTTTTTTCTCCCATAAAAACATTCCTAAAAGGGTTCGTTAACAAATGTCTTTAGAGCATTTGTTAACTTTTCCCTCAATAAGTTCAAAGAATTGAGTGAAAGAAGCTTTCGAAGCCTTAAACTTTCTAAATTTAACTATATTTTAACCAATTTTTAACAAATAAGCAAATAAACTTTCAACTAAAAACTACATCCAAACACAAACAAAGTAAAGATCAAGTAGAACTTTAAAAAGAATATACAGGTCGTATATATAAGCTTAAAAGAGAACAAAGTAATTACCTACTTTTACTAAAGATCATGCCATATAGTCTTAAAAGAGAACAGAGTAACGACTTTTACTAAAGATCATTTTGCTATTGGAAAAGCTTTTGTGCTCAGCCATATAACTTAAGGCTTAAGGAGGTAGCAACTTGAGAGTAGGCAACTGCGGATCTAGAATTTTTTTTATTTTTATGATAGTACTTAAGAAACTTAAATTATACAAAATTTAATAAAAAGAATTTTTTTTTTGAAAAAAGAAATTGTTTTTTGAAAAAATAATAAAAAGAGAACTTGAATATATTGACATCACCAAAAAAAAAAAAAAAAAAAAAAAAACACCAAAGACACACACAAAAATACATATAGTTTTACCATTTCCTTTCTATTGAAATTCAATTAAACTCAACTTTAATTTTGTAGTAGTAATATTTTTGTTGCGTTCATAGCATTATAATTCTATTAAAAAGAATTTTTTTTAATACTTTAATTTTCATAGTGTCCATAGCATTACTCTATTAACAATTTAACTAAACTCAAAATTTTTGTTATTGCATTTTTGTTGTGTCAATGACATTATTTTTGTTGTTACCCAACTTATTGGTCTTTGTAATGGGGCAAAAATACAAGAAACTTACATGATTGCAAGTTTTTGTTCTAGGAGATGTGGGAGTTATATTGTTGTTGCATTTTTGTTGTGTCAACGACATTATTTTTGTTGTTGCCCAACTTATTGGTCTTTGTAATGGGGCAAAAATACAAGAAACTTACATGATTGCAAGCTTTTGTTCTAGGAGATGTGGGAGTTATAGGATGTAACTCTTTAGGTGATAGTCTCTTTTGAATTCTATGTGATGAATTTTGTAGACTTTGTGATTGATTGCTATTCACATATCACCTCACATGTATCTCAAGCTTTTGCTAGTTGCACACACTACACAAGTTACTCTTTGCTAAACTTGGTACATTATATTGTGTGTGATTTTGTTGTGGCCATCCAAGATTAAAAGTTCCTTGATTTTAATGCAAAATATGTTTCAAGTTTGAAAATTTTGAAAATATCTTGAGATTTGTGCAGAACATATTTGTTGCTTAAGAAAATTTCAATGGGAGAATGATTGAAACTTGTTTTTGAGAAAATTAGATTTAAAATTTGGGTTTTTGAAAAAGCATTCCATCTCATACTCATGCATTTTGCTTTCGTTGATTAATGCTTTGAGGAGTTGTTTTCAAAATAAGGTTTGTGTTTTTCAAAACTGTGATTTTTCTCAAAAATTTTGTGAGCCTCTGCCCAGTTCGATCGATCCATTCTGATTTTCGATCGATCGAAAAAGTGCTTTAATTTGTTTAAAAATGACTGTTTCATTCGATCGATCGAATGTATTTTTCGATCAATCGAAAGTCGCGAATCAGGTTTTTAACAAGGGTTTGTTCTTGATCCGAATTGGGGCTTTTGTGAAATTGAGTTGAATTTGATGAAATTGGCTTGTTGTTTGGATGTAATTAAGCATCATACTCTGTGAGTTGTGTTATGTGATGCTCAATTCATCAATTTGTTTAAAAATTCAACAAGTGGTTTTCAAATTTTTGGGGTTTTTGTTAGAAACTCTATGCTCAAACCAATTTTGTCAATTTAATCTCAATTGAACTTACTTGCTCACTGCATTAGTACATGCATCATTTGTGTTTAGGATTCACATGCATTACATTGATTTCTGTATCCATCTTGCAGTTTTGCATTCATATCTCTCTTTGTTTTCACACATCGCATGCATACACTTTGCTAAATTGGGTACTCAACTTGATTTAAAAATTGATTAATTAATTTTTGAGTTTTGTACATTCTAGTATATGCTTTTTCTTATGTGTGAACTGTAGAAAATATTTTTCTTAAGAGATATGATGGATAATCAATGTGCAAATATTTTCTCTACTCATGCAACTGTTTATGGGTCACATAGTGCCATGTTTGCATTTTATTGAAAGAGAGAATATTTTTTCTTCATGTGTATCCTCACCTTAGTTTTTAACTTTGGATTATGTGTTTTTAACTTTGATCCTGTTGGTGATGCTGCTGATCCCCCCCCCCCCTCTATTTTTCCCCAAAACTGTTTTTCCCAAAACTTGTTTTGTTTTTCCTATTTTTATAGGGGGAGAAAAGTTTTTTTTAACCTGTGTTGTTCATAGGGGGAGCTGTCTCTATTTTCTATAGAATTGAATTGTTTTGTGTTCCCCTTGATTCTCTATTTTCTCTTATCCTTTATTGCGTATGTTGACTGTTTACTCTTTGTATGAGTTGTCTTTGTCAATACGTGACAAAAAGGGGGAGAAATTATTGATTTATCTGAATCATGTTTGTCTTGTTTAGGGGGAGTTGAAATTATTTTTGAAAGGGGAGAATATAAATAAAAACTTTTTGTTGTATCTAACTTAGGGGGAGAGTTAGTTTACTTATGTTTTTATTTCTGTTTCTTGTTCACTGCTCATTGATTTATATTTATGAGTTATTCATGATATATGTCTTTGTTTTGTGAAGTCAAGAATTTAATTTTGATTTACTTGTTTTTCTGTCACACATGCGTTTATGCGTTTGTTGAGTGTTTCAGGAAATATACAGGTTGATTCAATTGAGCTGCTGTCTACACTTGCAACTGATGGATAGTAGTTAGGTTGAATTTGTTGTAATGAGCATTTTATTGTATTGGGTTGTTCTTGTATTTGAGCATTTCATTCTGTATAAAAGTTTTGTCACGAATTGCCAAAGGGGGAGATTGTTAGGTTCTAAATGTTTAGAACAATTGGCAAATCGTGAACACAAACTTGTCTAGATATAGATCTTAAAGTCTATAGGTTTTATTAGACAATGCTCAAGGTGATTCAAGTCAAGATTCAAGAACATACAAGCTGCAGGAAGAAGACTTCATATTCTGCCTGGTTCGATCGATCGAAGAACAGGCTCGATCGATCGAAAATCGTATCTGCAGAATTTTAAGTCGGCCCAAACAGCAGCTTAAGCCCATTAAGGATTAGGGTTTCAGATCTACTTCTCCCACTATATAAAGGAAACCCTAAGCCACGTTTTTGAGACTTTTGGATGAGAGATTAGAGTGCCTCTTGTGCCTCCTTTTATTTTTAGGGTTTTGTACCCAAACCTCTCTAAGTCTTTGTTGCTCATATTTGCTGTTTGTGTGAATCTCTTGTGAGATCTTTGAGGAGCTTTCCTTCACATAAACTTAGGGTTGTCAATATCTTGATGATCAACATAGTTGCAACCATTGGAACTTAAAAGAAAAGCAAGCGGGGAGCTTGTAGCTGATTGAGGAATTCAAGAAAGAAGTAGTCCGTGGATTCGGAGCCTGCGCGTGGTCGTGTCAGGAAGTTCGTACTGGTGGGTAGCATTAGGAAGTCGAGCGGGGAGCTTGTAGTCCTTTTGTAAGAACTTCAATTCTTTCATAGTGAATTCTGTTATGCCTTGAGGATCGGTGGGTCAAATCCTCCCCAGGTTTTTACCGTGTGGTTTCCTGGGTGATCATATCTTGTGTTCTTTATTATTTCCGTTGCTTTATTTGTTTTATATACATGATATGATTATTTGATTGTTTTAACCTAGAATTGCTTAATTTGACTAAGTAACAACTTGGCTAATTAATCTAGGCTACGCAATCTGGTTGTTTAAGGGGTCTAAATTTCCATCAAGATACCACTTGATGGAAATTTAGACCCCTTAAACAACCAGATTGCGTAGCCTAGATTAATTAGCCAAGTTGTTACTTAGTCAAATTAAGCAATTCTAGGTTAAAACAATCAAATAATCATATCATGTATATAAAACAAATAAAGCAGCGGAAATAATAAAGAACACAAGATATGATCACCCAGGAAACCACACGGTAAAAACCTGGGGAGGATTTGACCCACCGATCCTCAAGGCAAACAAGAATTCACTATGAAAGAATTGAAGTTCTTACAGAAGGACTACAAGCTCCCCGCTCGACTTCCTAATGCTACACACCAGTACGAACTTCCTGACACGACCACGCGCAGGCTCCGAATCCACGGACTACTTCTTTCTTGAATTCTTCAATCAGCTACAAGCTCCCCGCTTGCTTTTCTTTTAAGTTTCAATGGTTGCAACTATAATGATCATCAAGATGTTGATACTATCTCTAACTTGAAAACCCTAAGTTTATGTGAAGGAAAGCTCCTCAAAGATCTCACAAGAGATTCACATAAACAGCAAATATGAGCAACAAAGACTTAGAGAGGTTTGGGTACAAAACCCTAATAAAAAGGAGGCACAAGAGGCACTCTAATCTCTCATCCAAAAGTCCTAAAAACGTTCTAGGGTTTTCCTTATATATAGGAGTGTTTTACTTGAACCCCAAGACGTTTAAATAGAGTTTGGGCTGAGCTGGAACTCTGCAGAAAACGCATTTGACCCGAGATTCGATCGATCGAGCCTAAGCTTCGATCGATCGATCCAGGCAGAAATGCTCCAATACATCTGCAGCCACTCGATTCCAACTTTACAATATTTAATCAACTTTGAGCAAGCCTAAACAAGACTAAATACAATGTTTTGATCATGGTTTGCCAACATTACAAATTAGAGTTCTAAATACATAAAATCCTAAGACCTTAGAACCTAACAAACTCCCCCTTTGGCAATCCGTGACAAAACACAAATTAAAAGCTCAAAGTTTACAAGTAAACAGCCCATTACAAAAATAATGCTCATAACAACAAATCCAACCTAACTACTATCCATCAGTTGCAAGTGTAGACAGCAGCTCAATTGAATCAACCTGTATATTTCCTGAAACACTAAACAAAATGCATAAACGCATGTGTGACAGAAAAGAGTAAAACAACAGGTATAACATTCTTGTAAGATTCACACAACACAAAATAAAGACATATATGAATGAACAACTCATAAATATAAGTCAATAAGCAGTGAATCACAAAGCAACAAGAATCAATGAATATAACATGTATATCAATCAATAACTCCCCCTAACATGAATATCTTTGTATTTTCTACACATATCAACATGATTCCCATAAATCAATAATTTCTCCCCCTTTTTGTCACGTATTGACAAAGACAACTCATACAAAGAGTAAACAGTCAACATACGCAATAAATGATAAGAGAAAATAGAGAATCAAGGGGAACACAAAACAATTCAACTCTATAGAAAATAGAGACAGCTCCCCCTATGAACAACACAGGTTAAAAAAAACTTTTCTCCCCCTATAAAAATAGGAAAAACAAAACAAGTTGTGGGAAAAACAGTTTTGGGGAAAAATAAAGGGGGGGGATCAGCAGCATCACCAACAGGATCAAAGTTAAAAACACATAATCCAAAGTTAAAAACTAAGGTGATGATACACATGAAGAAAAAATATTCTCTCTTTCAATAAAATGCAAACATGGCATTATGTGACCCATAAACAGTTGCATAAGTAGAGAAAATATTTGCACATTGATTATCCATCATATCTCTTAAGAAAAATATTTTCTACAGTTCACACATAAGAAATAGCATATACTAGAATGTACAAAACTCAAAAATTAATCAATCAATTTTTAAATCAAGTTGAGTACCCAATGTAGCAAAGTGTAGGCATGTTATGTGTGAATACAAAGAGAGATATGACTACAAAACTGCAAGATGGATACAGAAATCAATGTAATGCATGTGAATCCTAAACACAAATGATAGCAAAAAAAACATTGGTCAAAAACATAGAAACTGAAAATTTTTCAGTTTCGATCGATCGAGAATCGATCGAACATCAATCGAGTCAGGCAGACTCAAACCAAAAATTTTAATCGCAATTTTGATTGATTGAAAAACAGGTTCGATAGATCGAAATTCTGGAAAAATCAGTTTTTTTGAAAAACAGAGCATTTTAATGCAGAAACTCCTCAAAGCACATTGTTTTATAAAAAAATGCATGAGTATGAGACGAAAAGTTTTTCAAAAACACTTGAATTTAACACAGATCTTCCAAATTAAGATTTTCAATCAATTTGTCCTCAAAGCGCAAACATTATACACATTTTGCATTAAAATCAAGGAACTTTTAATCTTGGATGGCCACAACAAAATCACACACAATATAATGTACCAAGTTTAACAAAGAGTAACTTGTGTAGTGTGTGCAACTAGCAAAAGCTTGAGATACATGTGAGGTGATATGTGAATAGCAATCAATCACAAAGTCTACAAAATTCATCACATAGAATTTAAAAGAGACTATCACCTAAAGAGTTACATCCTATAACTCCCACATCTCCTAGAACAAAAGCTTGCAATCATGTAAGTTTCTTGTATTTTGCCCCATTATTTAGGTGAAATTTGGCATAAAGCCTAATAGTACACACCAGATTAGATTATGTGAAATGGCATCAAGCCTAATAGTACACACCAATTTTAAGCATTAAGCATTTAAAGAGGCTACACCTTATGTTCTTTTTGTGCATGTGCTACACTTTCTCGAGCACAAAATCTTATGATATGCACTAAGGTGTTCATGATTGGCTAGTGAACAGTGGTGAGATGGTTATTTATGCCTTTCTCAAAAGGATCAAGTCCGACAGTCAAATAACATGTGACTTCAAGATTAAGACAAAGTGATAAACACCATAAACATCTTTCCCACACAACATGCACTACAAAACTTCAACTAGTAAAGTGCAATAAATAAGCTCATCAAAGCTAAACAAGGTACATAAACATGTTATGTAAAGATAATATGGCCAACCTTGATTATAAATTCAAGATATATATAATACAAAACACAAAAATCTTTTTGGTTTTAACAAACTTTATAACCACTTGTTGAGATTTTAAAAAAATTTATGACCAAAGACAAAAAGCACATATTGTGCTAAATGAACAATGCAAAAGAAATGCATGATAGTGCAAAAACTAAGCTATAGAGGGTACACAAACAAGAAATATAAATTTCTTAATTAACCTTTGAGTACATGTACAAACTAGTACATACTCACACAAAATCAAAAATAGCTTAGCACAAACTATTCAAGTTTCTCCACAATGTCAAGCATATTCTAAATCAAGAGAGATATCATAATTCATGTAATCCTCAAGAAAAACAAAACAAGACACAAAATAAAATATTTTTGTCTTTTTGAAATTTTTTCAATGTTTTTGGATTTTTTTTAAAACAAAACAATCACAGAAAATAAAACAACCAAAAACTTAAAACAAAACATGTCCACAATTAATTGAAAGAATTAAATTAAGGACAGGTTAGCAACACTCACCTTGGAGAATCTTTTCTCACCCATCTAGCACGAGTCTTCGGCTTTGTAGGTGAAAATTCATGAGAAGTGGAGTGTATTTGAGGAACTACACCAATCTTCTGAGAAAGACTACAATCCTGCAAATTCCTTTCACAAGCCAACAAGCTCAAATTTTTCAAAAGCATATGAAACAATTTATATGGACTTATGGCAGGAGAAATATCATCACATATCCTAGATTGACATACAGAATGCTTAAATTTCATTTTATGACAATTAGGACGAATGTGACCATGGACACCACAAAAGTGACAAACAGGAACAAATTTAGGAACATCAGTATTCCTAACAGCAAATCTATTCTCAGATTTTGGTTTTTGCCTCAACAAAGAACAATTTGGTCTAATATGACCAACAACACCACAACGGTGACAAGTAGGCACAAAAACAAAATTCTTATGCTCTCTAACAGTAGGTTTAGACTTAGGTGTAGAAACTTCAGCGTCTACATCAGAACTTTTACCTTTGTCTAACCTAGCAAAATAAGCCTTTTCATTATTATTCCTCTTGAAAGGAGGGATATAAACTTTCTCAGTTTTAGGCTTAAGAGAAACTGAAACACTTCTGTTATCATCAGCAAGTTTGGTATTAGACAAATTTCCCAATTTAGCTTCAGCCTCAACTAACTTTTGTTCCAAACTTTTCATCTTCTCATCTTGAGAGGAAATTTGATTTCTCAAAAAATCATTCTTTTTATTAGACTCATCTAATCTAACAAGCAATTCCTCTTTTTCAAGATTAGTCAATTTTAACTCTTCTTTGAATTTCTTAGCAATTTTCAAAGATTTAGATAATTCCTTACGAAGAGTTTCAAAAGCATCAAAAAAATCAGCAGAAACAATAGTGTCCTTTTTATTCAAAACATCATAGGCATCAATAAAATCAGCAGAAGCATGAGCAGAAACATGATCAGAAAGACACTTCAAATTATCCATGACAGCAGGGGTCAAGGATCAGCTCTTAGATCAAAATATCTAAAACAAACAAAGAG
Source organism: Quercus aquifolioides (assembly GCA_019022515.1). Lineage (NCBI taxonomy): Eukaryota > Viridiplantae > Streptophyta > Magnoliopsida > Fagales > Fagaceae > Quercus > Quercus aquifolioides. The sequence goes on along the minus strand of CM032327.1, from coordinate 98,093,244 downwards.
CTACCCGCTCTGATACCACATGTAGGAAATTTAGACCCCTTAAACAACCAGATTGCGTAGCCTAGATTAATTAGCCAAGTTGTTACTTAGTCAAATTAAGCAATTCTAGGTTAAAACAATCAAATAATCATATCATGTATATAAAACAAATAAAGCAGCGGAAATAATAAAGAACACAAGATATGATCACCCAGGAAACCACACGGTAAAAACCTGGGGAGGATTTGACCCACCGATCCTCAAGGCATAACAGAATTCACTATGAAAGAATTGAAGTTCTTACAGAAGGACTACAAGCTCCCCGCTCGACTTCCTAATGCTACCCACCAGTACGAACTTCCTGACACGACCACGCGCAGGCTCCGAATCCACGGACTACTTCTTTCTTGAATTCCTCAATCAGCTACAAGCTCCCCGCTTGCTTTTCTTTTAAGTTCAAATGGCAGCAACCTTGTTGATCATCAAGATATTGACAACCCTAAGTTTATGTGAAGGAAAGCTCCTCAAAGATCTCACAAGAGATTCACATAAACCGCAAATATGAGCAACAAAGACTTAAAGAGGTTTGGGTACAAAACCCTAAAAATAAAAGGAGGCACAAGAGGCACTCTAATCTCTCTCTCAAAAAACCCAAAAACGTTCTAGGGTTTTCCTTATATATATGAGTGTTTTACTTGAACCCCAAGACGTTTAAATAGAGTTTGGGCTGAGCTGGAACTCTGCAGAAAACGCATCTGACCCGAGATTCGATCGATCGAGCCTAAGCTTCGATCGATCGAGACAGGCCGAAATGCTCCAGTACATCTGCAGCCACTCGATTCCAACTTTACAATATTTAATCAACTTTGAGCAGGCCTAAACAAGACTAAACATATTGTTTTGATCATGGTTTGCCAATATTACACATTAGAGTTCTAAATACATAAAATCCTAAATCTTTAGAACCTAACAACCGTGTTTAAATTTATTAGTCTTTGTAATTGTCCAATTGCTTTTGTTCTTTTATCTATTAATTTGCCATAATTTTAAGATTCTTGGAGTGGCAGCCATATATATGACTTTGTCGTTTAAATCTCTCTCTCAATTTTTCTTTAACTTTTAAGTGGTAAGTTTGTTTTTGGGCTCCCCCCCCCCCCCCCACATATTTTAGATAAATAAAATTTGTTTATTTTGGCATTTTCTTTTTGCTTAAAAAGGCCAATGATATTGTTAAGGAATGCCAAGTTTTAATTTTTTTTCGGATTAATTCCTTAAATCAATCACCTAAAATAATTCGAGAAGTGCTACATTCATATTTTCATAACAAATCTTATGTGGTAAATTGTTTATTGGTTCTAATTTGAATCTACCACTAAAATTATTTTTTTGCTCACAATAACAGTAGTAACAACTTGTCACATTGAATTTGTTATGAAAATATTGTGGATAAAGTATTTCTAAAATTTTTTTTAGGGTGTTCATTTTTTATTTATTTACGATGGACAAAAAAAAAAATTTCAAAAATAATATATATAAATTTTTTTTTTCAAGGTCATGGTGCATGTTCATAACACCCTCACCATAATGTGGAGACGCCCCTGATCAGAGCTGGGCAGTAGTGCCTTCTTGTCATGTTAGGGCAAGTTTTCTTCTTTAGATTTTGAAGAGAAAAATTCTTGCGGGCACAAGGAAAAAAAAAATTCCCCGCCCTTATTTTTTCTTTTTCTTCATTTAGCTGAGTTTTTTTTTTTTTTTTTTTAATCTGAATTTTTATTGTTATTGAGTTTTCTTCTCTAACAAATCGAAAATTATTTTATGTGGCTGTTCTATTAAGCAGAATTAGGAACTATATATTTTGTCCTTCCAAACAGAGAGGAAAATAATAATCACCCCACCATTTCCTTTACAGCTTCCATGATCCTTTCTTTTTTCACTCAAATCATATATGAAATTTTATTAACAAAGTTTTAAGAGATTTAAAATACAACTCGAATTAAATTATAATAAAAGTTGTATCTTACTCATGTAATGATTACATTATGTGTTAAATGTAAGTGTTACATGTTGTATGTACCGAACATATTCTTAGACCAAGGAGTATGACCCTCCTCCACCAATTTAATTTTTTTTTAAAATAATTTATAAATACTTCTTGTAGGGACTAGGGCCCAAAATTATATATTGGGCCTTGGTCTTTGTCCGAGGAGGTTACTGGTCCGAGGACCAATAAATGGTAGTGAGAATGTCAAGTTCAGAGTCCCATGAGTGAGATGCAAACGGAGAGACTGCGAAAGTTAGTTCGATGGGGCTTACCTCCTCGGATGAGCAAAGCACAGATCAAATACGTGTCCTATCATTCAAAGTGACCTTCCTGGATGTTCTACTAATAGGGACACGTATTGTGAACGCACAAAAGGGATGGAAGCTTAGAAATACCTAAGGAAAAGCTACTGCCACCGCATTAAATGTTCTGCAGTTAACTTTCTGGCCGCATTTATGTGGAGAAGACTCCTGAATAGTGCTGCCTTGACTATTCCAACTCACAGAGAGTTAGGGAGGGTGTCCGATGGGACAAACACTCAGGTAGTGGCTTGGATGATCAACGAATGGAGGGCCAAGATCGTGAAGAGGGAGATATATAATGTAAGAGACCCCTGGAGCAAGGGGGATCAAAAATTCAAGAAAGAAACACTGTAACAATTTAGAACCAGACTTGTAACCATACTTCAAAACATTATATAAAAACTAGTCTCCTCGGACTTTGCCGAGAACACTTTTCTTCAGTTTAAATTTGTTTATTTTCACTTTTTTGTCATCAATCCTACCTAACTTCTTGTCTGATTAACTAAAGCCCAGTTTTCTAACCCCTTCTTTACAAATTTATTGTTTTTGGGTTTTTTGGGCTCAAATCTATTCGTATCTTGGGCATGGAATTCAAATCTGGTCCTTACACTTCTAAAAGTTTAATTTAGGTGCAAAACTATATCTATAACCCTCAAAATCAAAATTTGACCCAAAGAGACCTAAAAAAAAAAATGGAGGTTTGAATCATATTCACAGCCGCCCCCCTCTCAAATATTGATCCCAGCCACGAGGCCTTCAAGTGGAGCTAATTAGGAAGAAAGCAACCACGTCAAATGAGTTTTGAGTGTTTTTTTATATTATTATATCTTTTGAATTTTTACTCGGCAGTACAATATATATATATATATATATATATAATTAGAAGAATTTTATACATATAATGAGATAATAGATATACCTTTTTAATTGATTTATAAATTAAGGGAAAACAACTATAACAACTTTTTGTAAAAGTGAAAAAATAATTCACTAGTTTTTATTTGTTATATTAGTGTTTCAGATGTGTGTGCATATATCTATATGTGTGTGCGTGCGTGTATGTATATTTTGGTTGAGAAAATGATAAGTGTAGTTAACTTGACTTGAATTGTCTCATTATAAGATAAATTGGTATTTCAAATATAGGACAAAATGGGCTTCTGCCATTTTCGGGCAAATTATATAGGAAAATGCCTCCCTTCCAAAACTAAATAGGGAAATGCCCCTCTTTTAAAACTCGATTTTTGATAAATCGAGTTAGAAATTTTTTTTTGAAGCCCTATAGTGGCGTTTTAAAGAGTCTATAATGACGTTTTAAGGACCTATAGTGACGTTTTTTAACTCGACTTCAAAGAAATCGAGTTAAAGGTAAAAAAATGCCACTATAGGTCGATTTCATTGCCTATAACTCGATTTCAATGAAGTCGAGTTAAAAAACGTTACTATAGGTCCTTAAAACGTCACTATAGGCTCCTTAAAAACGTCACTATAGGGCCTAACTCGATTTATAAAAAATCGAGTTTTAAAAGAGGGGCATTTCCCTATTTAGTTTGGGAAATGGGGTATTTCCCTATATAATTTGCCCGAAAAGGGCAAAAACCCATTTTGTCCTTCAAATATACATATAGTAAATTATGGCTCACCTTGTTACATGGTATTATCAACTTTGATCCAAAAATCAACTTTATCTTGAGGAAAAACCGAAAACCTATTAATCATTTACAGGATTGTTTCTCCAAAAAAAAAAAAAAAAAAAAAGATTGAATAGATGAACATTTTTTCCCCGATGAATGAGCAATTTCACTTCAAATAAATGTAAAAATAGATAAGAAACTCAACTCAACCAAACAGACAACAACACCACAACTACAGCCAACACCAAAACAACCACAATACAAAGATCATAACCAAAAACATTACAATATAAGACTTTTAGCCACTGCTATCATCCCCCAATTTAAAGAAAAAGAGGACAAGTGTCTCACTTTCTTTAAATCGATGATTTTTCTCGATTCATCTCATCGCTTCAAAACCAATTAAAAATAACATTTTCAGAAGTATTCCATATGGACTCCTATTGCATCTAAATAGACACCACTTCTTCCATGGAAACCAACAACTTTTCCTGTGGTGACACTAGATGTGAAAGCATTACCAATCTCATCACCAAAGGGTCCATATTTGCCATTGTTTGTGTAGAATGTGATGGACCGCAAAGCTTCAAAGCTATCGTTCCCTTTAACAGGCCCATAAAATCCCACAATGCCAACCAAGAAATCCCTTGATTCATCAAGCTTTATCTACCAACCCAAAGTACAAATAGGATTAGTAATAAATAAAGTAAACTTTTGATCCCTACAATGTAGTAGTATATGTGTAATTTTTGTCCATCAAATTTTTTTGAGTTATGAATGGTTCTTGAAATTTCAAAGAAGGTAAGAATTTTCTCTTTCCATCTAAGCTAACCATATAATTAAGGTACCACTCAAACTCATCTCATATTGTAAGGAAACCAATTAAATCAAATCAACCTAGTAAATGGACCCTGGAAGGATAAGATTATTCCAATTGTAAAATTGAAAAGACTAGAACTTCAAACTATTTAAAATTTAAAGACCAAAACTGAACTTACCCAAAATTTCAGGGACAAAAAAATACTCCATCCATCCCACTTTTTTTTGTTTTGTTTGAAAAGTCAAACTTTTTAAAGGGACATAATTTATTTTCATGTCTACTGTGGGGCCCGTGGGCTTGGTAACCTTGGCCCATCTTGCATTTGGCCCAAGGCCCGTGCCGAGGAAGGTGAGCGTCCGAGGATGGTGTATGAAGACCTATGCTTTTTTGGATCCACGCCGAGGACATCCCTATCCTCGGCGTATCGAGGCTAATTCCAGGTGGGGGAACAGGCCCAGAACAGGTTGTCACCTCCACACTAAATGCACTCATTTAACCCCATGGCCGCATTAATGGGGATGTAACCCTTGGACAAGGTAACATTGGTCATTGTGAACCACTCAAGTACTGATAAGGCCTCTGATGGGACGGACGGTCAGAGGGAAAGCGCGTGGATGATTAACAGGTGGAGGAGAGAGATGGGAGGAAGAAGACTATATAAGAGAAACCAACAGAACAGTTGAGGGGAGGGGGGAAAAAGAAAAAGAAAGGGCTCCTCGGATCATAGCCGAGGAGCCACCCTTAGGAGTAAGTTGAATGCCTCGCCTTCCAATGATGCAAAAGGCCGGGTTTACTGTTGTCTGTCTGTTAGGGCCTAATTCTTCGCCCCACTCTCTAAAAATGTATTGTTTGGGTCCAATCCAAATTGAGTCTCTATATCTACCTTTTAAAAATGTATAAGTTTACAAAACTACCTTTAACAAAATTTATCAAAAAATTGAATTAGTAAATTAATAGGGGTATAATAGGAACATTAGTAAATTAATGACTTTTATTTTTAGAAACAGGACAATATTTTGGGACATCTCAAAATGGAATAGAGGACAAAAAAAGTGGGACGAAGGGAGTATAATTTAGCTTACCTAATTTTTATTTGGAAAATTAAAATTTCATTGAATGTTCTAAAGCTCAATTGACAAATCAAAGTAACATGGTATTGTAACATTTTGGGACAAAATTGCTAAATGCCCTTTTTGGGCAAACTAAGCAGCGTTTTGCCCTATTTTTCAAACTAATTAGGGAAATGCCTCTCTTTTGAAACTCGATTTTCTTAAAATCGAGTTATAAAAAAAAAAAAAAATTCTAGAGCCCTATAGCGGCGTTTTTAAAAAACTATAGTGACGTTTTCAAAGACTTATAGTGACGTTTTGTAACTCGACTTCCAATAAATCGAGTTATAGGCAATTTTTTTTAATTTTTTTTACCTATAACTCGATTTTATATAAATCGAGTTACAAAACGCCACAAACGTCACTATAGACTCCTTAAAAACGCCGCTATAGGGCTTAAATCGATTTTGAGAAACTCGATTTTCAAAAGAGGGGCATGTCTCTAATTAGTTTGAGAAAGAGGGCAAAACGCTGCTTAGTTTGCCCAAAAAGGACATTTTGCAATTTTGTCCTAACATTTTGTATAATGTTTACACACTCCTCTCAAAAAGTCAAAATCATACACCATACTTTTAATTAATTACATAAACAAATTAATTTGATAAATTTCAGAACCAAAAGATTAAAAAAATCAATTTTTTACTAAATTGAATAATAATAATTTATTTATTTATTTACCTTATGAATTTTATCACCGCCAGATCCACCATGCTTTTGCGACCAAACAAGCTTCCCGTCTCTGCTTTCATACATCACATGTATTGCATGAATCACTGAATCTCCAACATGCAAGTGCAATTCACGGATTGCAGAAAAAACTCCATCATCCCATTGCCTCCCACCATGACGCCACCCCAAGGCCCTGGTCCTCGTGGTACAACCACGTTCATCTTATTGTCCAACTATTAAACAAGAACAACAAATGTCACGAATAAACATTGTTTAGTGAGTCCTCAAGTAAATTAGGATAAGGCTATGTTAATGTATGTTCTTAAGGCATTTGTTAACTAACCATTTTAGAAAAGTTTTAATATAAAAAGCTTCTACAAATATCATTTCCTTTTTTCTTTTCCAACAAAAGATTCTATAAATACTTCCTAAAACAATGTAAGTATCCATTAACTTTTCCTGGTTAGCAAAAAAAAAAATATCCATTAACTTTTCCTATTAGGATAAAACATAAGAGTTTGAGAAGCTAAAACGACCAAACCTTTTGGTGCATTGTGAAGCCTGGGCTCAAAGCACAAGATGGTATAAAAGTTTTTACATAGACACCAATGGCGTCAAGCAAAGCACCCGAGCGACCATGGAATCCAACAATTACGCCACCCTCCATCGGGAAGGAGAATGATTCACCTCTCTCATCTCCATAAGGTCCATACTTGGTCCTATTTGAATAAAAACGTAGTGATTTGATTACAGTATAATTCCAAACATTCCCAATTGTACCGGTAATTGATGTCAAATACTCTCTAGGCCAGTCGAGCAATATCTGCGTATAAATTCACACACAAAAAAGAGAGCTTCATTTGACGTATCATTCATTTAAAATGCATGATTGTAAATTTGTAACTGAGTTAATAATTTTATAAGGGCAGTATCCGTATGTACCTTGTCCGTTCGACCGCCACCATCGCCACCATACTTATCAGAATACTCGAATGCACCATCTCCATCTTCACTTTTCAATGAAATTGAATCGATGGCCTCTCCATGAATAATTATTATCTCACTGATCCCACCTTTATTTGCTTTGAAGCTCCAGTAGCTTCCAGCGTTACCTCCCCATTGCCCGACCTTCATGCACTCCTCCATGCTGCAACACATACAGATATATAACAATGACAAATATATATATATATATATATAACGATAGCCAATAACAATAGTTGAGTATAATAATAAGAGCAACGATACTCTCAGCTATGTACCATACATTTGTGGTACTCGAAGAGATGCAGTTAGTTCCTGAATCTAGAAATGGCTTTTTGCTAGAACATGAATTGGGTATAGAGGTGACTCCTCCAATTCTCTATGTATATATAGGAAAATTATTGAATACTCCAAGGAGTATCATAAATGCTTACTCTTCCCTCTCACATGAATTGTTGTGTCAACGATATTATTTTTGTTGTTACCCAACTTATTGGTCTTTGTAACAGTGTTTAAATTTAATAGTCTTTGTAATTGTCCAATTGCATTTGCTCTTTTATCTATTAACTTGCCATAAGATTTTAAGATTCTTGGAGTGGCAGCCATATGACTCTCTCTCTCTCTCTCTCTCTCTCTCTCTCTCTCTCTCTCTCTCTCTCTCTCTCAGTTTTTCTTTAACTTTTAAGTGGTAAGTTTGTTTTTGGGCTTTTTTTCCCCATATTTTAGATAAATAAATTTTTTTTTTGGCCTTTTCTTTTTGCTTAAAAAGGCCAATGATATTGTTAAGGAATGCCAAGTTTTAATTTTTTTGGGTTTAATTCCTTAAATCAATCAACTAAAAAAATTTGAAAAGTTTTATGTTCATAATATTTTCATAACAAATCTTATGTGGTAAATTGTTTATTGGTTCTAATTTGAATCCACCACTAAATTTTTTTTTTCCACAGTAACAATCAGTAACAACTTGTTACATTGAATTTGTTATGAAAATGTTATGAATAAAGTATTTTTAAAAAATTTTAGGGTGTTCATTTTTTATTTATGATGGACAAAAGAAAAATATTTCAAATATATATATATATATAATTTTTTTTTTCAAGGTCATGGTGTTTATAACACCCTCACCATAATGTGGAACTAGCTGCCCCTGAGAGTCGGGCAGTGCCTTCTTGTCATGTTAGGGCAAGTTTTTTTCTTTAGCTTTTGAAGAGAAAAATTCTTGCGGGCACAAGGAAAAAAAAAAAAAAAAAAATTCCCTGCCCTTATTTTTTTATTTATTATTATTTTTTTTAATCTGATTTTTTATTTTTGTTGAGTTTTCTTCTCTAACAAATGGAAAATTATTTTATGTGGCTGTTCTATTAAGCAGAATTAGGAACTATATATTTTGTCCTTCCAAACAGAGAGGAAAATAATAATCGCCCCACCATTTTCTTTACAGCTCCCATGATCCTTTCTTTTTTCACTCAAATCATACAAACCCTATATGAAATTTTATTAACAAAGTTTTAAGAGTTTTAAAATACAACTCGAATTAAATTATAATACAAGTTGTATCTTACACATGTAATAATATTTACATTATGTGGTTAAATGTAAGTGTAACATGTTGTATGTACCGAACATATTCTAAGACCAAGGGGTATGACCCTCCTCCACCAATTTAATTTTTTTAAAATAATTTATAAATACTTCTAAAAGTTTAATTTAGGTGCAAAACTATATCTATCACCCTCAAAATAAAAATGGACCCAAAGAGACCTAAAAAAATAAATGGAGGTTTGAATCATATTCACAGCCGCGCGCCCCCCTCTCGAATATTGATCAAGTGGAGTTAATTAGGAAGAAAGCAACCACGTCAAATGAGTTTTGAGTGTTTTTTTTAATTTATTATATCTTTTGAATTTTTACTTGGCAGTAGAAAACATTTTTTATAATTAGAAGAATCTTATACATATAATGAGATAATAGATACTCCTATAACTTTTTAATTGATTTATAAATTAAGGGAAAACAACTATAACAACTTTTTGAAAAGGTGAAAAAATAATTCACTAGTTTTTATTTGTTATATTAGTGTTTCAGATGTGTGTGCGTATATATATATGTGTGTGTGTGTGTGCATGTATGTATATTTTGGTTGAGAAAATGATAAGTGTAGTTAAATCGACTTGAATTGTCTTGTGATAAGATAAATTGGTATTTCAAATATACATATAGTAAATTATTGCTCCCCTTGTTACATGGTATTATCAACTTTGATCCAAAAATCAACTCTATCTTGAGGAAAAACCGAAAACCTATTAATTAATTGTAGGATTGAATAGATGAACATTTTTTTCCCCGATGAATGAGCAATTTCATTTCAAATAAATGTAAAAATAGATAAGAAACTCAACTCAACCAAACAGGACAACAACACCACAACTACAGCCAACACCAAAACAACTACAATACAAAGATCATAACTCAAAAACATTACAATTTAAGACTTTTAGTTACTGCTATTATCCCCCAATTTAAAGAAAAAGAGGACAAGAGTCTCACTTTCTTTCAATCGATGATTTTTCTCGATTCATCTCATCACTTCAAAACCAATTAAAAATAACATGTTCAAAAGTATTCCATATGCACTCCTATTGCATCTAAATAGACACCACTTCTTCCATGGAAACCAACAATTTTTCCTGTGGTGACACTAGATGTGAAAGCATTACCAATCTCATCACCAAAGGGTCCATATTTGCCATTGTTTGTGTAGAATGTGATGGATCGCAAAGCTTCGAAGCTATCGTTCCCTTTAACAGGCCCATAAAATCCCACAATGCCAACCAAGAAATCCCTTGATTCATCAAGCTTTATCTGCCAACCCAAAGTACAAATAGGATTAGTATTAAATAAAATAAAGTAAACTTTTGATCCCTACAATGTAGTAGTATATGTTTAATTTTTGTCGATCAAAATTTTTTGAGTTTTGATTTGGTTCCTGAAATTTCATAGAAGGTAATAATTTTCTCTTTCCATCTAATAATAATAATAATAATTATTATTATTATTTATTTACCCTATGAATTTTATCACCGCCAGATCCACCATGCTTTTGCGACCAAACAAGCTTCCCGTCTCTGCTTTCATACAACACATGTATTGCATGAATCACTGAATCTCCAACATGCAAGTGCAATTCACGGATTGCAGAAAAAACTCCATCATCCCATTGCTTCCCACCATGACCACCCCAAGGCCCTGGTCCTCGTGGTACAACCACGTTCATCTTATTGTCCAACTATTAAACAAGAACAACAAATGTCACAAATAAACATTGTTTAATGAGTCCTCAAGTAAATTAGAATAAGGTTATGTTAATGTATGTTCTTAAGGTATTTGTTAACGAATCATTTTAGAAAAGTTTTAATATAAAAAACTTCTACAAATATCAATTCATTTTTTTCTTTTCCAACAAAAAAATTGTAAAAATACTTCTTAAACCAATGCCAAGTATCCATTAACTTTTCCTATTAGGATAAAACATAGAGTTTGAGAAGCTAAAACGACCAAACCTTTTGGTGCATTTGGAAGCCTGGGCTCAAAGCACAAGATGGTATAAAAGTTTTTGCATAGACACCGATGGCGTCAAGCATAGCACCCGAGCGACCATGGAATCCAACAATTACGCCACCCTCCATCGGGAAGGAGAATGATTCACCTCTCTCACCTCCATAAGGTCCATACTTGGTCCTATTTGAATAAAAACGTAGTGATTTGATTACAGTATATTTCCCAACAATCCCAGTTGTACCGGTAATTGATGTCAAATACTCTCTAGGCCAGTCGAGCAATATCTGCGTATAAATTCACACACACAAAAAAGAGAGCTTCATTTGACGTATCATTCATTTAAAATGCATGATTGTAACTGAGTTAATAATTTTATAAGGGCAGTATCCGTATGTACCTTGTCCGTTCGACGGCCACCATCGCCACCATACTTATCAGAATACTCGAATGCACCATCTCCATCTTCACTTTTGAATGAAATTGAAAGGATGTCCTCTGCATGAATAATTATTATCTCACTGATCCCACCTTTATTCGCCTTGAAGCTCCAGTAGCTTCCAGCATTACCTCCCCATTGCCCAACCTTCATGCACTCCTCCATGCTGCAACACATACAGATATATAACAACAATGACGAATATATATATATATATATATATATATATAACGATAGCCAATAACAATAGTTGAGTACAATAATAAGAGCAACGATACTCTCAGCTATGTACCATACATTTGTGGTACTCGAAGAGATGCAGTTAGTTCCTGAATCTAGAAATGGCTTTTTGCTAGAACATGAATTGGGTTAACATGAATCCTTGCGAGTATGATATATAGTAGATAGAGGTGACTCCTCCAATCCTCTATTTAACTGGAATTAATTTGAGCCGTAGAGTCTATTGGAAGTTGGAACTCTATATCTCGAGGAGAGCAATAGCCGCAAATCTCAAAATGTTAACAGTCATTTGATTTGATGACAGTATAGAGAGTGAGAATTATTGCAAATAGAAAACAAGATGGGCCGGGCTTGGTCTGTAAAATCATTGCCCATTCCGAAACCAAGTATTCTAATTGAGCTTGCTGACCAGAAATTAAAAAACAAACGAACAAACTGGGCCTTATTTATTACGATAACTTATAACCTATTTTTCTTTTTTCTTTTTTCTTTTTCTTTTCCTTTTAATTTTGTCGTTGTGTGTGTTATTTTTATTTTATTTTAAATTTTGTGGTCTATACTGAGGAAAGGGACTTCCCGTTTGGATAAGAAAAAAGAAAAAAAAAAAAAAATCGTCATCAAATCCCAGTTACATAAAAAATCATCAAGTGAGCTTCATTTAGACAAAGATATTTGTGATCAATATCGAAGCACAATCAATATCAAAGCACAGTATGTCCAAGTTCACAGACTCCACACACAGTAGAAAATGAGAAAAAAAAAATCACTCTTTAATTATATCTCCTTTTTATGACATCCTTATTCCCTTATTATTGTAAATTTCACAATTGTTGAAGTGATAGATTATGATTAGTGCAGTATAGTTTTCATATGAGACTCCTACAAATATTACTTTATTATAAACCAACAATAACATAATATAATCTCAGTAAATTGCAAAAGTTGTTGTGATTTTAAACTTACCAAATTTTAAGTGAAAGAGTAAGTTGGTGATTTGATCATGTTTATAGGAGAGCAATCAAATGCACTAGTGGAAAAGAACATCCTCTGTTTTATGAATTTCATTTGATAGATCAACATTTTTTTTTTTACATTTGATAATGATAAGGAGTAAGGACGTCTTTTTAAACATTTTAAAGTATAATAGCGATTTCACACGTGTGCAATGCGTTGAACAAATTACTTAACAATTCGTGTCACAATTTGTGCAATTGGCCAATTGCTTTTATCATATCACGTGGGTTGTGCACATTCATCTTTAAGAACTAAATTTATTATATTCGACGGTGATCCATGTGAATAGGTAAAATAAGCTATAAAACTATAAAAATAAGTTAATCGTTAATAGACACTTGATCACTCTCCGCAAAGAATCATTTCCACTAATTTGGCTTGGGTCATTCATAGACTATATTAGTGGCCTACATAGAGAAAGAATAACAATATAAAATTCCACAACTTTATAGGAAGTTAGGATTTAGGAACCTGTATCAAAAAAGGATTTAGGAACTTAAAGAATCATGAAACGCATGCCCATCAAATTGGTCCCTTGAAGTGACAGATTGAAACGTAGAATCCTCACCAATAGCAACGTTTTATTCTATCATCATCATTTTATTTCTCTCTTATCTTGTAATACAAGTTATGCATATTGCATACTATGATCGTTGATTTTTCATCAAGGAACTTTGCAACTCAACCACACTACCTCACTTTAAAATTTAAAGGTGCCAATATCACATGGATCACCATCTAATAAAACAGAAAGTAGGTTCATAAAGATGAATTTGCAGGACAAAATTGCAAAATGTCCCTTTTGGGCAAACTAAGCAGCGTTTTGCCCTTTTTTTCAAACTAATTAGGGAAATGCCCATCTTTTAAAACTCGATTTTCTCAAAATCGAGTTATAAAAAAAAAATTCTGGAGCCCTATAGCGGCGTTTTTAAAGACCTATAGTGACGTTTTCAGGACCTATAGTGACGTTTTGTAACTTGACTTTTAATAAATCGAGTTATAGGCAATTTTTTTAATTTTTTTTACCTATAACTCGATTTTATATAAATCGAGTTACAAAACGCCACTATAGGTCCTGAAAACGTCACTATAGGCTCCTTAAAAACACCGCTATAGAGCCTAAATCGATTTTGAGAAACTCGATTTTCAAAAGAGGGGCATTTCCCTAATTAGTTTAAGAAAAAGGGCAAAACGCTGCTTAGTTTGCCCAAAAGGGGCATTTTGCAATTTTGTCCTGAATTTGCACAACCCACATGATATATATTTTACATTTGATAAAAGCAATTGCACAAATAGTAAATTGTCAACGCATTGCACATGTATTTATAATTTTATATATACACTAACTTCTGAGCACACGCTCACACGCGTACTAAGAGGTTTTTCTATTTTTTCGAGTAAAAGTTAATAATTTGCATATATTATAAGTTATAACTTAGAAATGTATATTTTTTATTTGTCAAACAAATAAAAATGATAAACTTTAGAGATAAACAGTAATTGCAATTTCTTTTTTGAATGTGAAGGGAAAAAAAATCCTAAATTTTAGGAATTTTCTTTATGAATTCAAAATGAAATTTGTTATTTGACATTTATGACCATATTTCTAAATGAAGTTACCCTTCATTAATGAAGGTATTTTTGAACCCATAAAAGTCCAATTGAAAAAGGGAATCCTCTTTATATATATATATATATAACTACATATTTTTTGTCGTAAACCTAAGACCTTTATTTCAAATCAGTCATCATACTTTGAAATGTTTTGAAAAAAAAATGTCCTTATCACCATCAAATGAATAAAAATGTTAATCTACCAAACGAAATTCATGGAATTGATGTCACTTAAATAACATGTTGCTTATGATGTAGTATGAATTTCATTTACAAAGTTAGTATTTTCTATCAATCAAATCACATTAAGAACATTTTTGAAATAATATGGACTAAAGTGAAATATTTTAAAGTATAATAATAATTTTAAAACAAAAACTAAAGTCTTAATGTGACGTTTGGTATGGGGTAATATTTTAGGATTCTCAAGAATGTTTAAAGATTTTCATATGTGGTTGCAAATCACGTTAAAGAATCAGATGCTAAGGGAATTTGGATTCCCCCTTTAAGTCCCTCTTAGTAGGAATGTGGATTCCCTTTAAAACAGGTGGGTATCCAAATTCCTAAGCTTAAAGGAAATTGTATTTTTTATAAATTGATAATTTTAACCATTTTTCCTTATCATTTAAGAAATTAAGATAAAATATAAAATAAATCATCAATATTTTTTCCATTGTCTTTATCTTTTCCCACCAAAACGACATAAATAGGATAGACAACTTTGTTGATATATTCTTTAACAAAGTTCTATTTAGGTTTCATGTGTGGAAAAAAAAAAAGTTTAAAAGGGACCTTCCATTATTGCCAGTATGGATTAAGCTCTTTTAAAAATTATTATTAAGAATAAAACATTTGAGAATTTAAATAGTCATTTTTGTATTGTACTTGTCATTTTGAAATGTTAGACTATAGTTTTAATGAATTTGTCATAATTAATAGTTTATGTGGGGCCAGAAAGAGTCAGCCAGCTTCGGCCCACTTTGAACCAGGCCCAAAGGCCCGCGCCGAGGAGGCGTCCAAGGTCCGAGGATGAAAGTATAAAGCCCAGTTGCCCAAGAAACAGTGTCGAGGACGATTCCTTCCTCGGACGGCCGAGATCCTAAAGTAGACAAGCAGCACACCATCAAAGGGAGTCCTCCTGGGCATCCAAAGAGCAAATAGCAAGTACCAAGCGCCAGCAATAGAAGCATGGTGGAGGAGCAAGTCCCAGACGAACTGTCACCTCCACATTAAATGCCCTCAACTAACGCCCTGGCCGCATTAATGAGGATAGGACTCCTGAACAGTGCTGTCTTAGGCGTTGCAACCTACAGGAGGAATGAGAGTGCGGCTGATGGGACAGGCTCTCAAGTGGTAGCCTAGCTGATCAACAAATGTAGGGCTAGGATCAACTGAGAGGGAGGTATATAATGTAAGGAGCCCCTTTTGAAAGGAAACGGACGGAGAAACCAGAATTAGGAAATACTGTAGCGACTTGTATTCTCTCAAACCTTGTAATCAATCTTCAAAGAAATAATAAGAACTCCAAGCTTTGAAAGGCAAGTCCGAGGAGCATTATTGTGCATCCCAATTCATGTTTAGGTTGTTAAACCCACAAACAACCATGCTTGGTCGCTGCATTCCTCACTAGGGCCTAGTTCTTGAGCCCATTCTCTATAAATTCATTGCAGGGCTAGCTGGACTTTGGTCCACTCTCTCAATAACAGAAGTGCCCAAAACCGGTCCCTACAGTTTATATTTTGTTTTTCATTATTTTTTTAGAGGAAGATTTTTTTTTAAAGGACTTGGTAGTTCACATTCAAATCTAAGGATAGAATGATAAAAATAAATAATTCATTAAAGATTTCTGGGAATAAACCAAACATTATCATCTAACATTCTTAGGAATCTTAAGAGATTCTCAATGAAACCAAACATAGGAATAACTACATTCTTAGGCATCCAGATTGCAAGGAATCACATTTCCAGGAATTTGGATGCTAGGAGTAATGTGGATTCTTCCGTACCAAACGTCATATAAAAGTTTGAAGACTAAATATGCTAAGTTAAACTTTAAAAAAAAAAATTACATTTTAAACATTATATAATTTAGGAAGGTAACAATACTTATCTTCTTCTTAAAAAATTTAAGAAGGTAACAATACTTATCTTCTTCTTAAAAAAATGTAGGAAGGTAACAATACTTATCTTCTTTCTTTAAAAAAAAAATTAAGAGCCTAACTATAACTATTTAAAAACATTATAGTTTCAAAGTAACAATTTAAATCACAGTTTGAGAAGGTTGCAAATTAACCCTCAATCCTTTTCTTTCTTTTTATTTATTTATTTATGTAATTTAATTTTTTTCTAACTTGATTAGAAATATTACCACATAAACACTCCACCCCTCTCCTTCGAGGCTCAAATCGAGACCCAACATTCCCCTTCTCCCTGGCTCGAACCCTCAACCAATATTAAATGAACTAAAATTTAATTGGTTACTTTTAAAATGTGAGTTTAATTTATTACCCTTCTAAATTTAAAGAAAAATGTTATATCCATAACAAATTCTAAGTAACATATTGTTACAGATTGTTTGTAATGGGGCAAAAAAAAAAAAAAAAAAATTTTTTTTAGTGATAAGTTCAAATTAAAACTAATAATAACTAATAACTTATAATTTGTTATGAAAGTATTGTAAAAATATTATGGGTGTAACAGTTCTCAAGATTTATAAATTAAAATTTTATTTTCTATTTTTTAATCTTTTTACTCCCAATTATTTTTAAAGAAAACGAAAACGTTTAGTTTACCCGCCAGTTTACTTTACACACTAACCAGTCTTTTAATTTGTTTGGTTGTTTGCATGAAACCGGAAAAGATAACAACAGAAAAGAAAGAAGAACCATTCATAAAACTTTCCAAACCATCCCACGTGGCAGAGCAATCCATTACCCCCAAGAAAACCAAATTCCCAGTTGTCCCTAAACGTTTTCCCGCTGAGAGGAAAATTTTCTTTTAATTAATTAAAAAAAGAAAAGAAAAGAAAAGCCCAAGCCCGGAAAACGAATCGCACATTCCCACACTCGTACTGGAATTTGATTCCCCTTCCGTCAAAATGGATTTTCCAATTCCAGAGTCTGGACACGAATCCTAAAATCCCTCAAGAATTCCTCTTTCCCATTTTCCCACCAAATGTTCGACTTTCCAACTCCTTGTAATTATTATTATTATTATTCTTCTTCATGTAATTATTATTGTAGTAATAGAAATAGTATCTCATTCTTATTCTCAATCCCAATCCCAATCGAATCTTTTCCATCAGTATCATATTCCTCTCTTCTTTTATTTCTAGTCTTTCCCACTCCCTCCTCAACATTCCCAACAACACAATGCCTATATAAATTCCCACCATGCGAATTTCCAGGAACCCCGTTTCAGTTTCCGTTTCCGTTTCATTTTGTCTCTCTTTCCTCTCTCCCTTCCTCTCTTCCTCTCCCTCGCCCTCCCTCACTTTCTCCTCCCAATTCCTCTCCAAATCCGCTCTCTCCCCGGGAAAAAGAAAACGTTTTCACACCTCAGGTTCGTACTACGTACTCGTATTTTTTTGTACTATTCGTATTCGTAGGTTTTGCTGCGTGTTTGGCTGTTTATGCACAATTAATGCGTTAATTTTTGTTTGGTGAGTTAGTTATTAGTTAGTAGTAGATAGATAGATAGCCAGCTAGGGTTTAAGCTTTTTTATTTATTGAGGTTTTTGATGATCAATGTTTTCAATGTCTTGTGGAATTGGATTCTTAATTCCTGGGATTCTTTTTTCATAATATGGGTGAAAAATAAAATATTATTGGAGTTATGTTGGTGGGATTGGTTTAGAATATTAGGTTTATAGGATTGATTTAGATTGTTTAATTGAGAAAAAAAAAACTGGTTTTTTAGGTGTTTCTTGGAGCCTAGCTTGGAGGATTATTCCTAGAGTTGGAACTTAGCTTGGTGCACTTTGTGCTTTTTTGAGTGGACAACACAGGTGAGATCAGTCAAGTTTGTTTGTATGTCTTTTTTTCTTGGTTTTTGTTTTGTGGGAAAAAAAAAAAAATTTCAAGAATTTTGGTTTCTTGTGTTTTCCTTTTATTATCATCTTTGTAATAAGGAAAGAATGTGTCGGACGAGGAGGAGGAAGGAGTGACTAGGAAATGAGGATGTAGATAGATTAAATTAATTTAAAAAGAGAGTTAGAATTAAATTAATCTGGTAGGTTCTATTATGGAACATGTATTCAAAGAATGTGATTGGTTTTCTTTGTATGTGGCAGTTGGTATCCATATGAACATGCCTATGCATTATGTGGGCATTTTGATTTAGATGAGATTCAACGAATTTTGTTATTTTTTAATAGCCCTTGGAGTGAGAAAATTGTCAAGGTTTTTGTTTTTTGCAAAAAGAATTTAAAGAATTGGTTCTTTGTTTTTGTTTTTATGTTCTAATAATCTTTGTATAAGAAAAGAATGTGTTCAGATGAGAAGTGAGTTACAGGAAATGAGGATATAGAACTGTTTATTTCCACCTTTAGATTGAAGTTGGCAGACCTACCCAGCTGCTTAAAGAGAGTGTGGATTAAATTAATTAGTTCTGTTGTATGACTCTTTATCATGTATTCACACAATGTGATTGGTTTTCTTCGTATGAGGTGGTTGGTATCCATATGAACATGCAAATACAGAATTAATCAGAAGGAATTTTTTTAAAATTTCTTGGCCTTTTGCAAGTGTGGGAAATTTGATTTAGATGAGATTAACCTAATTTTGTCTTTTATAGCTCTTGAAGTGAGAAATTTGTTAATATGGCTTTAGTTAGAAGCCTATTTTTGGAATTTTGGTGCACAGCATCTTTAAATATATGGACATAATGTCATAAGCAATGTAAATATGAAAGACACATGTATTATGCAGTCTTGATTTATGCGATCAATCTATCACAAGCAACTTGGTCATTCTGTTTTTTAGTTGTCTGATCACACTCAAAATTATGTATCTACTTACCCTATTCTCACCCATGATGTTTGAATATTTGATCCTTACTTGGCCTAGGAGTTGTTCCAACTTTCATACTAATATTATTTTCAATCACCATCAGAAGCTAATTTTTTTTTTATTCTCCCTCCCCTTCCCCTGCTAAAAACTCAGGATCAAGCCAATTGCATGCCAGTTATCCAATGAACAAGAGTCGTGGGACTGTTGTTGGTGATCAATCATCAAATTTTCTTCATTTGGGAAACATTGATCAAGGTCAGAAACCATGTGTATGGTCATCTCCCGAAGGTGGACGTAAGATTGAAATAGGAAAGCGTATCTTTTGCAACAGATCGTTAAACATGAAGAGCATCGTTGCTGTTGGGTTTGATATGGATTACACTTTGGCACAATACAAGCCTGAGACTTTTGAATCCCTTGCTTATGAAGGCACGATAAAAAAATTGGTGAATGATTTGGGATACCCTTGTGAGGTTCGTCTATTTTCTCATCTATGCTTACAGTTCCATGACAAAATTTGATAGTGTTTTGCATAATAAATAGTTTAAATGATGCCTAGTTAATATGTGTTTCAATTGATCTAGCAAATCTTTCTTATGTTGATATGTTATGTGTCCATTACTTCTTTACTTTCGTACCTTTTACTAAATTAAATTTACTTATTTACTCTTACAATTGCACTATGTGGTTGGCTTATTAAGAACAATGATCCTCTGCAGTTGCTGGATTGGTCATTTGATTGGAAATACATGGTCAGAGGCTTGGTACTTGATAAAAAGAGAGGCAACATCTTGAAGGTCAATCCTGTTTTGTTGCCTAATTTAGCTTAGGTATCATTTGTAATTTTTTTGTTTGATTTCATGGATATAGTTCTTGAATTCATTGGTGTGTGCCTTATGCAGATGGATCGGCATAAGTACGTGAAAGTAGCCTACCATGGATTCAAAGAGCTGTCAAAGGAAGAAAAAGTTGGGACTTATGGAAATACTTTGATACGGGATTCATTTGACGAGCCTGACTATGCTCTTATTGATACCCTTTTTTCACTAGCTGAAGCCTACTTGTTTGCTCAACTGGTTCACTACCGGGACAATAATCCTGGAAAAGTTCCAGCGGGTGCTGAGTAAGAGCATTGCTTCTTCTTCTTATTCATTTTATTTTGTTTTGGCTTCCTTAATGCCTTTTGTCATAACTAATTATATGGTGGCAAGTATCTTCATATACTTACGTATTCACATGAGTCATTATAAGATTTGAATTAAAGCGCAATTGAAAATATTTTGAACTTCATCCAACTAGGATTACATGTGAAATTTTTAAAATGTAATGTTGCCAGGTGGTGTTCACTGATATGAGCTGGCATAGACCACTACTTTTATTATTTAGCTATATTCATTATTATGTACTTATTTACTTTGTGCTATACCAATGTTCTATTAATTGTTCTTCCAGTTATTCTCGGATGTACAAAGATGTGCGAGCTGCAGTTGATTTGTGCCATCGTGATGGAACTTTAAAGCAAATGGTTGCAAAAGATCCTAAAAGGTAAGGATGGAACTATACTAATTTGTAGTGAAGGTTGTTCATGAGTTTTCAGTCTGACGTCAATTGTTTAGTCAAATTATTAGATGCTTATGTCTATTTTTAATTAAATATATTCTCACTATTTTTTTGGTAAATTCCCAACTAGATATATCAATGAAGATACCGCAATAGTGCCAATGCTGAAAATGCTCAGAGATTCTGGTCGTGCTACATTCTTGGTGACAAATAGGTATTTTGTTTCTCTTAACCCTTTTCAAATATTATAGTTATATCTAGAACACACATCGATCAAGAATTAGTTCACTTTTCAGATGTCTATGCTTGAGGTTAATGAAGTTTAGTAAAGAAGACATAAAATTAAAATACTTGTATAAGTATGAGAATTTTCATTTATTGTTTGAAGTGACATGATGAGGAACCTTGATTATCTCTTGCAGTTTGTGGGACTATACGAACATTGTGATGAATTTTCTATGTGAATCCCGTACTATCAATGGTAGTAACCCGATCAATTTCGACTGGCTTCAGTACTTCGATGTTGTAATCACTGGCAGGTATATTATAAACTGTAACATACTACACACTTTTCTAGTTTGTTTTAATCTCAGTTATTTTTTTCTTAATTTTTCTTTAAGCATTTCTTTAGCAATCAATTTTTACTTTTCTTTGTTAAAGTTTTTGATAGCCCACAAGATCTCTTCCTTGAAATTTACATCTTTGCATCCCTTAAACATGTCACTGAGTTTGGAGTCAAGTTTAGGGTTTAAGTAACAATTTTGAGTAAGTCCGGTACTGGCTTGAATGAATATTAAGTTTTTTTATTATTATAAGAGAATGAATATTAAGTTTTTACAACCATATAATGAGCATGCAACAGTCTTCAATACCTGGATAAATATTGTTTGTCAAGCCACTATTTAGTAATGAAGTTACAACATGTTTTTAACTTGCATCAAAAGCAAGCAACTACAACTAAAACAAGAAGTCCGTGTATCCTGTAATATTCAACTGGATCTAAACAAATTCCATCATTATCGAAATTGCTCATATGAAGCAAGTCAATGGACTTTGGTTTTGATTTATTGAAATATTATTTTACATGTACAGCTTTTTGTTTATTTGCTTAGTATTTCTGCTTCTAACCTTATAGAGGCAATTATCCTTACAGTGCAAAGCCAGGATTTTTCCATGAGGACAATCGTGCGAATTTATTTGAAGTTGAACCTGAGTCTGGGATGCTGGTTAATACTGATAATGGCTCTCCTATGGCTCAGGTCAGTATAACAGTGTTGTCAGTTCTTGTCTAGCATTTGATTTTTTGATTTTGGTCTTTTTGTTAATTCATTTTATATTTTTATTAATAAGGTGGGAAGTTCTTCACCAACATTATCATTGAAGGGGCCAAATAAGATGTGCAGAGTTTTCCAGGTTCTCTTGTGCATTGCTATCTACTTCGGCTGCTGTTTTGATATAATAATGTTACTTCACTGCCAGATTTTTTATTTTTTTTAATAAATTGTTGGTATACTTTTATGATTTGAATGAAGATTGAATCATAGCTTATAATTTTCAGGGAGGCAGTGTTGGTCATCTGCACAAACTACTCTCAATTGGGTCAAGTTCACAGGTGAACTGTAGTTCTGTAGAACATAGATGGCAAGAAGGAATAATGTTAAACTTACCTATTAAACTGGTTCCTGTTTTGATATTTTAGAATTTGATCATTGCAATCCTTAGCTTTGGACATCTGATAGATTTCATTCCAAGTAGTTATTGATCCTTAAGGACGGTTATTAAGCTGTTGTTTGCTAACTGTTGATTCTTGTACATCTAGGTACTTAGTTCAAATGTGTTTTACTTTTTTGCAGGTTCTCTATGTTGGGGATCATATCTATGGAGATATTTTACGCAGCAAAAAGGTTCTTGGTATAATATGTTCTTATTTTCCCTTTCAAATCTCTCTCTCTCTCAATAATTGAAAAAAAAAAGGTAGGATCGTGGATTTTCTACACGGCAAGAGAAACCTTACATGGCGTGGATATTATTTTTATTAAATCTCATTTGCTTATTATTTGTACCATTACTTTTATTAACGTTGTACAAAGTTCTTGAATATCTTATATTAAATGATGCTTCCATCATACTATATCAAGGTCCTTTTAGGCTATTTGTAAAATGATTAGTATAATATTGATTATATCTTGTACATTTGTTTGGTTGTTGATTTGTATTCTTGTGAACAGGGTGGAGAACAATGCTTGTTGTACCAGAGCTTGAGAGGGAGGTTGAACTTCTTTGGGAATTAAGGGATACCCGCAAGGTTTTTGTTGCAAATTTTATCTTTTGCTTACTTTTAATAGAAGTTCAGTTCATTATAATTGTCAAGTGAATTGGTTTATTAAGTATGCTTATGAAATGATTGGTAAGCAGGTGGGGACAAAAGGTTCTGTCACATAAACTACTTAGCGTGCTAGTATTTATTGGAATCATATTGTAATTTACATTGGTTTTGTGCAGCAACTACGATTGTTAAGGAACCAGCGCGACCAAATTGAGGACAAAATACATCGTTTGAAGTGGTCTCTCAAGTAATTATCTATGTGGACAGTCATATCTCATGCTTACTAGCTTTGTAGCTATTTTACATAGTATTGGCATTCCTTTTTCAGGTTTGAAGATGTCAATGTTGATGAGAAAAAGATTTCTTCAGAGCTAGATGAATTGGAGGTTAGGCCATTTAAGTGCTGAGTGTAGCCATAGTGAATATCACTGTGTAAAATTTATTAATAGTTTTTTTTATTTATTTTTTTAATTTGATAGTCTCAAAGGGAGCAAGTCCGACTAACTCATCAACAGAGCCAACGGGAATGTCACCAAAAGGTAGAAAACTTTTCTCAGGAGATTATTTTCACTCACTTTACGTTTTATTATTCTGGTACAGAGTATATTAATTAGACTTTGCATCAGTTCTGGTGACATCTTTTGTTTGTGAATAATTACAGTTTCATAAAGTCTGGGGACAACTCATGAAGACTGGTTATCAGAACTCACGCTTCGCGCATCAGGTAAAATTGTACCATTTTCTGGCAGTTGTCTAGACCATTGTTTTGTAAAACCTTTTTCATAATTGCTGGACGGTAACATAAGGCTTGTGGGATATAATCTAAGTTTTATTTTTCTTTCTTGTGTTTTGCATGATGCAGGTTGAGAGATTTGCATGCCTTTACAGTAGCCAAGTATCCAACTTAGGCCTGTGTTCCCCAGATAAATACTACAGACCAAGTGAAGATTTCATGCCCCACGAATTTGATATAATTCCCTGGTGAATGCATGTTCGCACCCTGAAAATTCATTGTGTAGCTTTTGTTACAAAGCATATTAATCATTTGGCCTTGGTAAGCCTAAAAATGTGCTTTACCAAAGACCGTTTTAATGTCCTCCCTCCCCCCTCTTTTTCTCACTTGTACATGTATTGGTTGCTAAACTACATATGATGTGAAGCATCATCTTCCAATAACAAATTACTGTAGTAAGATCTTTTGTGCATATTTTAGAGGTGGAGAAAAGAAAAGAAAAATAAAACACTCTTGCGCTAATTGAAGTCGATAAAAGAGGATTTGTTAGTTGTTTCATTTGGTTCCACGCATAGTAAGTATGAGCTTTTAGCTTAACAATGCTCCTTTTAGCCTGGAAGTACTCTTTTTCAAGATGTGTTTTTTAGGTTCCACTTCCACCCATTGCAAGGGTGGGAGGATTTTCACCTGAACCCTCCCATTACAAGCTGTTCTGGCAAGCTTGGCCATTCCAGACCTCATTGTCCCATGCCAGTAAATTCACTCGTCGGCCATAATGTTGGGCATAATGCTCTTTTTTTGGATTGAATTGTTGAGAGAGGTAGCTATTGAAGCCCAACTCAAGCTCAAATTCCTGTAAAAATTGCGGTGTCATTGCGGTGGCACCATAATTAATAGTGCCTCACAGTCACAGCAGTAGCTATTTTTTTCCATACACATTAGTCTCGACAAAGAGTCAAACCCATAAACAATTAACAAGAGCATTCCATTAAGGTATCTCCAAGTACGATATAACCCTCCTCATCAATTACCTGATCACACAATACCTATCTTCAGTCAACTTGTGATATTTGATTGTATGAGTATGTTTTACCGGCGTATGGTTAATCTCACATTACACACAAATAAATCAAATAATGGAGGAAATTATTGTATATTTCCATGAAGGTATAATGTGATTAAGTCTCATTTTCTTAATAAGAATGGTGGCGTGATTGTCACTCTACAGCTAAGTTTGGAGGGGGAGGAAAGCAGATGGCTATTCTCCACTTTGTTTGGATGCTTTTAAAATTAAGTAAGGGAGAGGGGATATAATTAACACTTCCTCTTGTTTGAATGTTTTAAAAATTAGGATGTGAAGAGAGGAAATGATTAAATATATTTAAATAGACAATTTTATCCCTATTTGAAAATGGATTTGCAATATTGGTTTATTTGCAAATTGCAACATCCACACACTGTAAAATTTAAAACAAGGATGAAGAAATTTTCAATCATCCTACCCAAAGGCTGGTACAAAGTCAGCCTTAACAAACTAGAACAACTCGATCTGCAGCATTATATGAAGAGGGTTGTACACATTTATGCTAGGCTATAAAAAAAAAGACCTGACCACAAAATCAAACTTACATAGTATACACAATCATAGTTGTGAAATCCGGACCGGACTGGACGGTCTGACCCGGTTACCCGTGACCCGGGTCCCAGTCCGGTTCTTTAGTGAGTGAAAACCGGTTCTGAAATTAATTAGGTAAAACGCGTGCTCCAGGAATAGAACCAGCGACCTCCCAGGATTTTTGGACCTTTGTCCAACACGCTAACCACTGAACCACTAGGCTTCCTTGTGTTCTTCTTGAAACTTATATTTTATTTATTTTAATTCTACAAGATTAATAGTTTTGGATTTAATTTTATCACTATTTACTTAATAGTATTTTTTTTTTTTTTGGTTCAAGAATTATTCTTTCACATCAATAAATATGAATATGAAAATTGTAAATTTATGTTAAAAATGATGTTATTTTAAATTAAAATGCATTTTTTATTTGAAAGAATAATAAATAAAATTTTTTAAAGCTTGTTTATATTTATTATTTTCTATTCACTTTATAAAAATAACGAAAATACATTTGAAAGTTGTTTTAATTGCTTAATATTTTTTTTAAGGGTAAATTTTCATATTTTTACACATTTAATACATTTATTTGTATTTTAATTAATATTAAATTAATTTTGACGTCATCACGGTTCGACCTCGGTTGGACCTCGGTCCGACCTTAAAAACCTTGAACCTCTCCCTTCTCCGGTTCTTTGAACGGTCCGGGTTTGAAAACCTTGTACACAATCACAGAGCCTTAGGATTAACCAACAATAGCTCATCCTGTTATCCAAAATATATATATATATATATATCAATAACTAACAGGATTGCAAGTGTTTAGAGAAAAATAAACAAAAAACACAAATCCATACTATATGTACACGCCCAAAACTGAAACCCGTTGGGCTGGGCCTCACGTGGGCTCACAACTTACTTGTATAGTGGGTTTGGATTTCCTACACTGGGTCGTTCTAAACGCCAAGGCCCGTTGGAATCACTTTCCTCTCCCCGGGGGTCTGAACCACCTCCTCACTCTGTTTTCTCTGTGTTTACACTCTTCCTTCCCTCAATTCTCCAACCCTTGTCTTCTCAAAACTTCTTGTATTTATAGTTCACAGGATAGTGGAGAGGTCATAATTATTTGCCAGTAAGTGCAACCGGCGGTCCAGTATTATTGATCGTAAGTGGGTGGTTAGGTGGGCATGGGAAGCGGTGAGGGTGGCGTTGGAACTTGGTTCCCACCTCCACGATGGTTCTCGGCAGCGGTGCCTCTCCGAGGCACGGCCGGGTAGGTGCAGGGCGGGGTGTCCCGCGAGCCGTATGTTTATAACTTCTCGGGAAGGGGTTTGCCGAGAAACGATGAAAAGGCAAAGCTTGGGCCTGCAGTATGCGTGACTCGGGGGTGGGCCGTTAGGTAGAGGGAGACCGGCCTCATGGGCCATATACCCAGGCCAGGGTCCAGGGCCCATTATGGGCCATGGTGCGGGGGCCGTACAATAGCCCCCCCTTGATTCGCTCCCCATTCCTGGGGGTGAATCAAGGATTACGAGGGGTAAACGCCCGTCTGGGAAGTCGAAGGGTCAGTGCCCGGCCATTGAGGGGCGCATTAATGCGCGTCTCAAAAGACGCGTTTGGAATTGATTGACGGCCTATCCGCCATCATTGTCTGACGGTTCGTGAACCGAGGCGTCGCGGGTGTGGCAGTTGGAGCGGCGGTCCGCGTGGTTTCCTTCCAGTGGATCATTAAATGCCTCTCACTCCACTCCACACGCCTATAAATAATCCCTCTCGTCGCTGACTCTCACTTTCGCATTCCTCACCTTTCAGTATCCTACTCTACCGAGCATCCCTCTTTCGTGGTTCATCTTCTGGCCCAGAACACACTTCCTCCTTAGAGCCCACAGTAAGTTCCTTTCCCTCTTCTTGCTTTTTCAGTTCAGCCATTTCAGTCTATTCTTTGATAATCATAGCATTTCTTTTCCCTTTTATTAAAAGCACTCGTTTAGGAAAAAACATGAGTTACTCTTACCTCCTTTCTTCCGAGCATGCTTTGCCTAGATTTAGGGAAGCATATAAGGTTCCTAGTGACGTAGATATTGCCTACTGCAATATGGGCGATATTGACATCCAGAGGCGCCGTGGCGAAAGCACGGTGTTCTTTCCCTTGATGGCCATTCTAGAGGGTGGGGTTAGGTTCCCGGTTGACCCTCTGATTCTTAGTACCCTTAGATTTTACGGCCTTTGTCCCGACCAACTCCCTCCCAACTTTTACCGGGTAGTGAGTTGCGTGAGTAGGCTGAACCAGTTGTACGGGTTGCAACTAAATCACTATGACATTAATCAAATGTATAGCCTGTGCGGCAACATCGAGTCCGACTATGATATAAAGACTAGGGATGTGAGGGTACGGCTTATTTCATGCCTACCAGATTCGAATCGTAACTCGGCTAAAGATTTCGTTCGGGTGAGCGGCAATTGGTTTGCCGAGGAGATCCCCTGTGCGTTTTCGCCGCGCGACGTTGGTCGGTGACTAGCCTTTACTTACTTTGGTCTATTTTGATTTCGGTCCGGTTATATAATCGTTAACCCTTATTTCCTTTGTGCAGAGAGCAAAAGATTTAAGCCGGACATCAGAGTGGTACATGTTCGGGACCTGAACTTCGTGCTCAGGTCAGAAATCTTCGTACACACAGACGGACAACTCCGAGCGTCCCACCTCATCCTCGGTGTCAATCCCGTCTACTCAACTTGGCAGGCGTTCAGCCAAGCTTTGCTAGTTGACAGCCATCTCCTCTCATATATCGACGTACGGCACGCAAACTTCTTCCCCCCTAGGCTAACTGTAGGCGAGGCATGCGATCTCGGTCCCCGGTACATTTGTTCAGACGAGCGACAGCCCATTCGTGACGAATTAGCCGAGCGCGTATCTGCCGAGCGTAGGAGACGCGCCCACGAGCAAATCCAGCAAGAAGCTCCTGCTCAGCCCGAGAGAACCGCAGAGCCCGAGGCTCCTGTTCGGGAAGGGGAGGGTGCAGCCGCAGAACCGATTGACTCTTCTGAAACAGGATCCGATCAAGGCAACACCATGGTGGATAGGAGGAAGATGACGATAGACCGCTTCGTCCCGAGTGCCCGGCCTGCCGTGCAGCAACAACAAACCCCCGCCCAAGATGCTTCG
This sequence comes from Quercus aquifolioides, assembly GCA_019022515.1. NCBI lineage: Eukaryota > Viridiplantae > Streptophyta > Magnoliopsida > Fagales > Fagaceae > Quercus > Quercus aquifolioides. The sequence continues at coordinate 98,064,438 of CM032327.1, read as the reverse complement.
CCTCCCGCTGTCCCATCAACCCGAGTTCGAAAAAGGCTGCGCACAACCGATCAGACTCAGACGGGCTCGGGCAATGTGCCCTCTCGAGCCTCGGCCGGTATTGTCATCCGGGAACCGGTGGCGCAAACCGGGATAGACCTGGCGTCTACTTCCCGGGCTCCGGCAGCATGGCGACCCTCCTTCCAACTTGGCGGCGAGCCTCTTCCATCGACGGCCAGTGCCCGAGTATGGGACAAAGGCCATGGTGGCCGTGTGGCGCAGAGTCTGGCGCGCGGCATCCTCTTGCCCGAGGATTTGCACGCCTTTACGGAATCGACGGACGAGTCTTTGGGGAGGCATTTGCAGTGGCACACCATAGCAGTAACGGTTTCACTTTTCTTTACGATTCTCAGTTTCCCATTTGCTTATGTACGTGTACTTTCCATTTTACCTTACAAAGTGAATATTGTGTGGTCAGGCTGCGCAAATGTCGTACGTTGTGGACGGGAGGATGAAGGAGCTGGTTGAGGACGTTGAGCGGGAGAAGGCTCTGAAGGATGTTGCCGAGGCCACGGTGAAGGAGAAGTCGAAAATTGCCGAGGAGGCAAAGAATAAAATTGCTACAGCCGTAAAGGCCCAGGCTCTCGCCGAAACGAAGTCTGAGGAACTGGAACTCCAATTGGGAGGCACCGAGCTCAAATTGGCGGAGGCTCAGAGCTTGAATACCATGCTGGAAGGGCAATTGGCCGACTCGAAGGCGGCGCTGGAGGCTTGTGAAAACAAGTGGTATAACGAGGGGTTTGCGGATGCCGAGAATTCGGCGGAACCGGTCATTCGCCAGGCCCACAGGCTCGGATATGAGGAGGGTTGGTTCGCCGCTCTTCAAGCCTTGGGGATTCCCGAGGATTCTCTGTTGAGGGATCGCAGCAAGATCCCTTTCCCGAGCATCCCTCAAACCGAGAATCCTGCGCCCCTTGTTATTGACGAAGAAGAGACCTCCAGCATGAGGGAACTGGTGAACGCCATTGATTCTCATGCAGTGCCGACCGACATGGAGGGGACCAGCCACCCCCATGTTAGGGACCGAACCGGGGAGGACATCCAGCCGCCAACTCCTTACGCCGACCAACACTCTCAAGAGGACGCATCCTCCGCCCATGCGGCGGATATCTAAAGTTGAAAGCCAGCCCTTCTTTATTTTTCCCTCTTTTGAGAATTTAAATGAGCGGAATTGCCTATGTCACCGGGTTGTGGTGACGGGATAACTTGTTTATGTTGTCTTTTCTTTATTTCGAGTTGCCGGGTTTTGGCATAAAAACGTTAATTTAAGTTCCATGTTCTAATATGAATGCTTTATCGTCTTGCTCTTTCGTATTGACCGAGTAATGAACTCTTGTTGGTTGTCTCTTTATTGTGATGTGTCCGACCATGGTAAGGCCTCCACATGCTCGGTGATAGTGATCTAACCGAGGGTCAGGCTTTTCTCTTAGGATGAAATGACTAAGGTTTTCACGTGCTCGGTGATAGGATCGAACCGAGGGTCAGGCTTCTGTCCTTAGAGTTAATCGTTCAGGTTTCCACCTGCTCGGTGATAGGATCGAACCGAGGGTCAGGTTTCTGTCCTTAGAACAAAAGGGCGAAGGTTTCCACCTGCTCGGTGATTAGGATCGAACCGAGAGTCAGGTTTCTGTCCTTAGAATTAATCGTTCAGGTTTCCACCTGCTCGGTGATAGGATCGAACCGAGGGTCAGGTTTCTGTCCTTAGAGTGAATCGTTCAGGTTTCCACCTGCTCGGTGATAGGATCGAACCGAGGGTCAGGCTTCTGTCCTTGGAACGAAAATGCTAAGGTTTCCACCTGCTCGGTGATTAGGATGGAACCGAGAGTCAGGTTTCTGTCCTTAGAACGGGCCGTTAAGGTTTCCGCCTGCTCGGCGATAAATCGAACCGAGGATCAGGCTTCTGTCCTTAGAACAAATCGGCTAAGAATAAACATTGCTCGGTGAATGGGATCGAACCGAGAATTTTGGTTAGAACAGTGCGGATCTGCATGAAAAACATCATTAGTATAACTAACAAAACACATACAATAGGTTGCGGTTAACTTTATGCTCGGAGAATCGCCCATCAATGATAGTACTTCTTCAGATTATGGACGTTCCATGGTCGGGGCAGTTGTCTCTCGTCTAGGTCTTCCAAGAAATAAGCCCCGGTGCCGGCCACAGCCGTGACCCTATAGGGTCCCTCCCATGTCTGCGCCAATTTCCCGGCACTAGTGTCCCGCATGTTGCCCACGGCTCTTCTGAGAACCAAATCCCCGGAGACAAACTCCCTCGTTCTCACGCCTCGGTTGTACCTCAGGGCGAGCTTCTGCTGATATTCCGCGAGCCGTATTGTCACCATCTCGCGGTACTCTTCCACCTTGTCCAAATATCCTACCATCATTTCGTTGTTTTGGGCGTGATCGAACCCCGCTACTCGCGCACTGCATAGATTCACCTCGGTAGGGATCACGGCTTCCGCCCCGTACGTGAGAGAGAAAGGGGTCTCCCCGGTGGACCGTCTAGGAGTGGTGCGGTATGCCCACAAGACTTTGGGAAGTTCCTCGGCCCAGTTTCCCTTCGCTCCCTCTAGCCTTTTCTTCAGCCCATTCACAATCACCTTATTCACAGCCTCAGCCTGACCGTTGCCCTTTGAGTAAGCAGGAGTTGAGTACCTGTTTTTGATGCCGAGACCACTGCAAAACTCTCGAAACGCCCGGCTGTCAAACTGTAGCCCGTTGTCAGATATGATAGTGTTCGGCACCCCGAACCTGGTGATGATATTTTTCCATACGAATTTCTTTACTTCCACATCTCTTATGTTGGCCAACGCTTCCGCCTCCGCCCACTTGGTAAAATAGTCGACGGCCACCAAAATGAACTTTCGGCCGCCTGTCGCCCGAGGGAACGGGTCGATGATGTCCAGCCCCCATTGTGCAAAAGGCCAAGGACTGCTGATTGGGTTCAGGTGGCCCGCGGGCTGATGGATCAGAGGGGCGTGCTTTTGACACTGCTCACACTTAAGCACATACTCGGCGGCGTCTTTCTGCATCTGAGGCCACCAAAACCCCTGAGTCATTGCTCGGTGCGCCAATGAACGTCCCCTGACATGGCCGCCGCACACCCCAGAGTGGAGCTCCGCCAAGAGCTCGCCCACCTTCTCCGGGCGTAAGCACAGGAGGTACGGCCCTCCGAAGGATCTTCGATACAAAGTCCGGTCTTCTGCCAACCAATACCGAGGAGCCATCCTACGGATCCTGATGCCCTCCTTTTCGTCACTCGGCAGTCGGTCGTCAGCCAGAAAGTCGATAATGGGGTCGATCCAGCACGGGGCATGGGCTGTGATTGCCGTGACATTGACCCCTGTAGTTCCCGAGTCACTCATTACCCTGACGCTCGGCTCCGAAATAAGCTCGACTTTGATTTGCCGTGGTATCTCCTCGGTTACTGACGACGCCAGCGTGGCTAGGGAGTCAGCGTGTCTGTTCTGTGTTCGGGCTATGTGGAAAACTTTCACCGTGTTGAAGCTGGTCATAACTAGCCTTGCTTGTTCTAGGTACGCTTTCATCCGGGGATCTCGGGCTTCAAAACTGCCCTGCACCTGATTAACCACCAGACGCGAATCCGAATATAGCTCAATCTCCCGAGCCCCCAGGCTCGAAGCTACCCTCAGTCCGGCCAGAAAAGCCTCGTATTCCGCCTCGTTGTTGGATGCCCTGAAACCCAATCTAAACGAGTGTTCTAGTCGTATTCCTTCGGGGGTGATCATAACAACTCCTAAACCGGCACCCGTGGAGCTCGACGCGTCGTCTACGAATACCTTCCACGGTCGAACCTCCAGTTGGCAAACCATATCCCCCTTCTCTTTGGGAGAAAACTCAGCGATAAAATCCGCAAGGACCTGGCCCTTCACCGAGCTTCGAGGTTTGTACCGTATGTCGAAGGAACCGAGTCGAGTCCCCCATTTGGCTATACGGCCCGTGAAATCCGACCTCTTTAATAACGACTGTAATGGATACTCGGTCAGGACGTGTACGGTGTGAGCTTGGAAATAGTGCGGCAACTTCCTGGTGGCGTGTATCAGGGCTAATACGAGCTTCTCCAAGGGCAAGTATCTTGTCTCGGCGTCGACAAGAGTTTTGCTGACGTAGTACACGGGTTGCTGGATCCCTTTGTCCCTCAGTAGCACAGCGCTCACGGCGTGCTCGGATACCGCCAGATACATGAATAAATCCTCACCTGCCTCCGGTGCCGCAAGCATGGGCGCTCGCGCCAAATAAATCTTCAGATCCACAAAGGCCTCTTCGCACTCCTCGCTCCACCGAAATCTAGTCCATTTCTTCAGCAGTTGGTAGAATGGTCGGCAGCGATCTGCGAATTTTGAGATGAACCGGTTAAGGGCGGCCAGCATCCCGGTTAGTATTTGCACTTCCTTCGGGTTGCTCGGTGGCTTCAGTCTTCTCACAGCTTCTATCTGGTCGGGGTTGACCTCAATTCCCCGTGTACTGATCAGGTACCCCAAGAACTTCCCGGCCCCGACGCCAAACGTGCACTTCTCCGCATTAAGGCGCAACTTGTGCCGTCGGAGAACCTCGAAAACCGCCTGGAGGTCCCCCGTATGCAGGGCTTCCTGTTTGCTCTTAACCACCATGTCGTCGATGTACACCTCGACCGTGCGCCCTATCTTGTCTCGGAACATTCTTGTCATCATTCGTTGGTACGTGGCCCCGGCGTTCTTCAGTCCGAAGGGCATCCTCGTGTAGTGGTAATTTGCATCCGGGGAAATGAACGCCGTTTTTTCTTGATCCTCGGGCGCTAGAGCGATCTGGTGATACCCTTGGAAAGCGTCCAGAAAGCTCATCCTCGGGTGCCCACACGTGGCGTCCACCAGCTGATCAATCTTCGGCACGGGAAAGGGGTCCTTCGGGCAGGCTCTGTTCAGATCGGTGAAATTGACGCAGACCCTCCACTTGCCGTTCTTCTTCTTCACTACCACGGTGTTCGCCAAGCAATCCGGGAAGAAGATTTCCCGAATCACCCCTGCCTCCTTCAATCTCTGAACTTCCACTTTTACTGCCTCGGAGTGCTCCCAGGCTGATCTCCTCGGCCTCTGCTTTTTAGGGGCGAATGAGGGGTCAACTCCAAGTCTATGCACGATGAATTCGGGATCCACCCCGGGCACCTCGTATGGACTCCATGCAAATACGTCCACATTCTGTATTAGGAGTAGCAACATCTCTACTTTTTCCCGGTCCTCCATGCTCTCCCCTATTTGGAAGTATTTGTCCGTATCCGACAACACCTTTACCTTGAGCATGTTCTCGGCGCGCGCGACCTCCTTCTCTGGCGGACCCTGTAATTGCTATAAAGGCGTCCCCGACGACGAACATTTGGGATCGGCCTGATCCTTCTGGTCGGTTTGCTCCTTCTTCCAATCGACCATGGCGATCAAACATTGCCTGGCCGCCTGCTGACTTCCTCGTATCACCGTGACACCATAATCAGTATGAAACTTGACCCTCATGTGCAAAGTGGACGAGACAGCCCCCATTGCATGTATCCATGGCCTCCCTAGAATCGTCGTGTAGGGGGAGTATGAGGTAACTACAAAGAAGCTTACCATCACCTCCTTGCCCCCCATGTTCACGGGCAGAGAGATTTGCCCCTCGGGCGCCACCATTTTCCCATCGAACCTAACCAGGGGAGTGTTGTACTTCGACAGATCCTCATTCCTCAACCCGAGCCCCCTGAATAGGTCCGGGTACATAACATTCGCTCCGCTTCCCTGGTCTATCATTATTCTCTTCACAACGAAGCCGCCAATCCTTGCCGTGACTATCAATGCGTCATGGTGCGGCTGAATGGTTCCTTCCAAATCACTGTCGTCAAAAGAGATCGGCTCTCGGGTAGGTCTGATCTTCTTCGCGGGAGGCGGCACGCCCGTACTCCCCCCTACCGATATCACTGTCAACACCTCCTTCCCTCTTGCCATTGAAATGCCCCTCGGGGCGACGTGGATAACATCAATTATCCCAAGAGGGGGCGGAAGGGGATTCCCTCTGTGTGGGGCGCCATGCCCTGTTCCTCGATCCTCGGCATCCGTCACAAAATCCTTGAGGTGTCCTGCCTTAGCCAACTGCCCGAGATGGTCCCTTAACACTCAGCACTGCTCGGTAGTATGCCCCCGGTCTTTGTGGTAGGTGCAGTATAGGTTCTGATTCCTCCTAGAGGGGTCGCCAGCCATCCGGTTCGGCCATCTGAAGTACGGCTCGTGCTTGATCTTATCCACAATCTTATGCACGGGCTCCTTGAACGCCACGTTCACCTCCCCTGCTGGCGTTACTGGCTCTTGAATCCTCAAATTTCCCCGCGCCCCCTGTTGAAAACCGCTCAGCCGAGGACGATCTGCCACCTGTGCCTTGCCTTTGCTTTGTATTCTATCATCTTCCAACCGCTTGTACTCCTCGATGCGCCTCATCAGCTGCCTCATGTCCTCGGGAGGTTTCTTAGTTAATGATTCCCTCAACCCCGACTCGTCAGGCAATCCCATTCTGAAAGTGCTCGCTGCAATCTTCTCGTTCCCTCCGCCAATCTCGTTGTAGAGCTCCCAGTACCGGCTAGCGTAATCACGGAGGGTTTCCCCTGCCCTCATCTTCATAGACAGCAGCGCGTCCACCAGTTGCTGTTCCCGGCTGCATGTCACGAAACGGGAACCGAACTCCTGTATTAGCTCGGCGAAACTGTGAATGGAGCCCTTGCGCAACCCGTTGAACCACCTTAAGGCCGTGGGACCAAGGCTGGAAGGAAAAACCTTGCACATCAGAGCGTCGTTGCGGGTATGCAAAGACATCATCTGGATATAGTGGCTGACATGCTCCACGGGGTCCGTTTTCCCACCATACGAATTGAACGGCGGGTGCGTAAATCTGTCCGGCATCGGTGCTCGCTCAATATCTGCTGAGAATGGTGACCGAGCTGCCCTGCGCAATGCACGGCTCATAGCATCCATGGCCGCATTCCTCGGCCGTCCCTCTGGAGAATCCGAGCCCCGATTCCCGTATTCCCGCGACCGAGAGCGATTTCGCCGCCGGTGAGATTCTGCTGAATGGGAGCGGTCTCGACGGCGACGGGACTCCCTCGAGTGCGAGCGCTCCCTGTGGTGGCGGGATCCTGACTGATTTTACCCCATCCTGCGTCTCTCTTCCTCGGCGTCTGGCCTTCTCTCTCGGTCGTCTTGACCGGCTCGGCGGCGCTCGTTTCGTGCTTCCAACTCTAGGTCTTGTACTAACCTCCGCAGCTGCTAAAGCTCTTCATCCCTGACGTCGGGCTGTCTATGCCGGGAAGCATGGGATACCGTTCTCCCCGTTTGATACGACCCTTCTCCAAGGCCGGACCGCTCTTCCAGTTGCTCGTAGGCCGGATCCTCGCGTCTCTTCTGCCTCTGTTCCCGCCAGGTGGAGCCCCTGGAAGACCCTGCCGAGCCACTCTCGGCGTTACCTCCAGACATCTTTCCTGTACACGAGTCTCGGCGGAACCACTGCTTAGTAGGATTTCCCACAGACGGCGCCAATTGTACACGCCCAAAACTGAAACCCGTTGGGCTGGGCCTCACGTGGGCTCACAACTTACTTGTATAGTGGGTTTGGATTTCCTACACTGGGTCGTTCTAAACACCAAGGCCCGTTGGAATCACTTTCCTCTCCTCGGGGGTCTGAACCACCTCCTCACTCTGTTTTCTCTGTGTTTACACTCTTCCTTCCCTCAATTCTCCAACCCTTGTCTTCTCAAAACTTCTTGTATTTATAGTTCACAGGATAGTGGAGAGGTCATAATTATTTGCCAGTAAGTGCAACCGGCGGTCCAGTATTATCGATCGTAAGTGGGTGGTTAGGTGGGCATGGGAAGCGGTGAGGGTGGCGTTGGAACTTGGTTCCCACCTCCACGATGGTTCTCGGCAGCGGTGCCTCTCCGAGGCACGGCCGGGTAGGTGCAGGGCGGGGTGTCCCGCGAGCCGTATGTTTATAACTTCTCGGGAAGGGGTTTGCCGAGAAACGATGAAAAGGCAAAGCTTGGGCCTGCAATATGCGTGACTCGGGGGTGGGCCGTTAGGTAGAGGGAGACCGGCCTCATGGGCCATATACCCAGGCCAGGGTCCAGGGCCCACTATGGGCCATGGTGCGGGGGCCGTACACTATACTACAATCACCCTGAGATAAAAATTTATGCAAGTTCACAATCTAAACTCACTCTAGCACTTTATCAAACACGCTGTGAGCAACACTTTAAAACTTTAAAATTTAAGTAAAAAGAGCCCTTAGATCCGAAACCCACTCACAAATAGCATGTTATTACCTCCATAAAATCACACGTTGGGTAGTTCATTCATTTTGTCAAGAATTTTTGTCCTCTGCTCTCCCTCCAAATCTCTCTAATTTGGGGGAATTAAAAATGTGGGGTTAGAAATAGTTGAAACTCCTCCAAACCCCTCTAAATCCTTCTCCCTCTTCTCTTAAAAAAATCCAAACATGGTAAATTAAATTATTCTCCCTCCTTCCCCTTAATCTAAACAGAGCATACAAGTATAAGTTTTTGTGGGGTGAGAGGCCAAGGGCGGGGGTTGAAGTCTCTAAAAAGGAGCTTTACACACACATATACACTTAGATTAGGCTAGAGAAGTATTTTTATCTCATATAAAAAAATGGTAAAAAATTTCAATCAATTATACTTGAGAATGACTAATGGAGGAGATCATGTGATTGCTTTCTTAAAGGGCTCCTATAAAATTGGTGGTTGACAAACAACAATTTGGTATCATGGGAGTGATTGTTTGGAGGATATTGTGTGATTCTTTCCTTAAACGATCCCAATATTATAGATAGTAGTTAGTCAGACATGTGCTAGATAGGTGCAATAATGCAATATTAAACGATCCTAACTTGTCCGGTGCATCACAAGCTTAATCCATTTCATACTAGTTCTGAGTTAAATACAATATTTTTTTTTCCATTTATGAAGCATCATAAGAAAAAAGAAGAATTTCATTGACCTTTTAAAGAACAATGAAGGGCAATTGATATCAGATAGGAAATCCATTACTGAATGTTTCATTAACCATTTCACTGTTTTGTTCTCTCCTTCAAATACTGTCACCACTAGCATACAAGAACTTAAAACACCTCATCCCTGAATGCATAATAGATAAGGATAATTAAATGCAATCGTTTGTCTAACGACAAGGCGGAAAATGTTAGTTTTCAGCTTTGGTTCAAGTTTTCATCAAAGCACTAAAAATTCTTAAGAGGCTTTCAAAGATATCAATCATTCCATCATTGCTCTCTCTCTCTCAAGGTTGGAGGTAAAAAAGGAAGGATAGAAAAGAAACGAGAGAAATTAGGTTTTGAAGTTGTTTAGTAAAAAGAGAAAAGTGGAAGGATTTTTAGTAGGGCCCATGATTTTTCTCCCTTGACTCACCAAAAATAAGTTTTTTTTTTTGTTTTTTAGAGAAAGTTTCAATCTATAACGTTCGCTCTTGATGATAGCTTTTTATCATCAGACAAAGATACCAATCAGTTTTTGGTATAGGTGGAGAGTGAACTCTAAATATTTTATTCAACCATTAGAAATTTTATCAGTTGAGTTAACTGAGACCCACAAGATAAGCCTCTTCAAAATAGAGAAAAAATCAACATGGCAGAATCTTAAAAGGTGAACCTAAGAAACAGCACCTAAATACTGTACCTAAGTCTTGCCCTATTGTTTTTATTGTAACATAGGAATTTTACTTAAAATAAAGACATAAGAAATTATCCGATTCGGTCTTAAGTATATGTCTTGGCTTGCACAACAAGCATGATTGGACTTGGACCTTGATTACTTGGGCTGATACATCTCTGACAGCCACAATACACCGCTTCAAATCAATCATCCTATACAACATGGCTTAGAGCATTCACAATTGGCCTTGCAAATGGCATATGTAAGCAAATTTTAGCATTAAAGTACTAAAAGGCCCCAACATTTGGCCTTGTATTGGTCTAGTATCCTAAAAAAATTTAGAATTGTGCTAGAGTACCATCACAAATTTGTGATGGTACTGTAGCACAATTGTAAAAGGAAATAATATTTTTTTATTCATTCCTCTCTCCTCTCACTCTCTGTCTCACGTCTCAATCTCTGTATCTCTCTCCATGTCTCATTTCTGACTTTTATTTATGTTTTGAAATTTATTATTTTAATGTGTTGTATTGTAAAATAAAAATTGAGATGTTAGGTGTATTGTAAAATTGTATAATATAATTGATAAAGTAGCTTTTTGAGATAGTAAAATAGAATAAGATAAAATTTCCGGATAGAAATGCTCTTACAAGGTAATTTTAAACTTGTTGCCAATCAATTGAAATATTTACTCCCTAATATTACAATTCCAGTGCAAGCCGCATTACGACGAATCGAAGCATCAAATTTATTTTTGACATTGATTTGTCATAATGGATTTTTCATGGCAGCGGTTTGAAAATTTTCTAATATTATTTATGTTATTACTGCAGATGATTCGCAGGGTATCATTCTTTGGGCTGAAACCGAATCTACTCTCCTTGTTATTAAACCTACCATTGACATAGGTCTGAATTATGTACTTTTTGAAGTATATATGCAGAAGACACTAATTATTTGCCTCTAGCCATTGCAAGATTCATAATCTTGTAAAAGATAATAGCAATATTCTATCTTCGCTTGAACACTCCCAAACAGTCTTTTTTTTGAGAAAAAAATCATCCAAAATATTATCAAGATACTGGTAAATCAGGCAAAGACATTATTCGGGCATGGTGGAATAGACTTCATCCAAACAAACAACAGAAAATAAATTATTGCTTTTTAGGTTAAGGCATAAGCAACTGCATAAACTTACCTAACAAAATGAGAAAAAGAAAAACTCAGGTAGCTGACAAAAGACAACTTGAACCACAACTTGGCAACTTGCCGATTCATAATAATCTTGGCAATTTATTATTAGAATAGCATTTGAACTTTAGATTAAGAGTTTATAATATATTACACCATACAAATAGTAGTAGGTGCTTGGAGTGCAAATACAAAGAATAAGAAGGCTTATAATATATTGCACCATAGAAATAGTAGAGTAGGCATCGGGCATTGCAGAGTTGAAGCAAGAGGTGACATTTAAGTAATAGTTATGGTATGGTATGGGCTAATAAAAGGCTTAGTTCTCAAGGATGATTAAGAGAGGGACTGGGAGGGGGAGGAGCGGGAACCCTATCAGGCTTAGCTAGAGAAGCATGGGGAATTGTGGGTGCCCAGGGTGTGCGTGGGGTAGGCCCAGATGGAGGAACAGGGCCTCTTTGCAACGTCCCAAAACTCAGCCTCTCAAAAGGAACCCTTTTTCCATTCTCAGCATGCACCGAGTTGGCTTCTTGATCCGTTGAAAGCATTCTACCCTCAGTCGGAAGAGCGAGGACAATCACAAAGGTCACCCATAACAATTTTTGAGTGGTTACCACCATCTTGTTCAATGCGCACGGTTCTATCTCGTAGGCTAGTACTTTTTAAAACACTTGAGTATGAGAGTATTTTGAGAAATTCAAAACTTAGCGTTCACAACTTTGAAGGCTCTTAAACAATATGTACATATATATATATATATATATATATGATATATATGAGAAGTGATTTTTTATTTTTTATTTTATAATTAGCTTTTAAAAATTTGTAATTAGTAAATTTTGAAAAGTTCAATGCGCTAAAAATTTGGAAAGTTACTTGTTTTAAGTTTTGCTTAAAAAAAGAAAAGAAAACCTTAAAATTAGAGAATCTAGAAAAATGAGAAGTTTGTAACCGTTTAATTTTAGGGTAGTTTCCCGAAATTTTGGTGGTGTAAAAAAGAAAAGAAAAAGAAGACTGCTACGTTTGAGGGTGAACAGAGCGTGAAAGAATTTGGTTTTTTGACCTTTTCAATTTGAAAAAGGAGAAGAGATACAAATGTAGTGGGAAGTGGGAAGAGACGAGATTTAAATTTGGGGGTTGGCTCTTTATGGATCCAAAATATTAAAAAAAATATTTTAAAAAACTAGCCTCATCACACGCGCTTCGCGCTTGGGATGAGGCTTTTTTTTTTAAGTAGTCCTATTTTATAGAAAAAAATTGTTTTTATTTTATTTTATATATATATATATATATATCTATAATTTTTATTTTAAAAATCTAATTTATAAGTGGATAAAACAATTTGAAAATTAACCAGAGAGTAGTCTTATTTTTTAGGCAATGTTTTAGTGGAAGTTGTTAGATATTTTTATAAAAAATATTATATTTATTTTAATACTCGTTTATGTGTATCAATTAATTGCTAAATTTTGAAATTCAAAATTTGAATAGCTTTTGTCAATGATTTTAATAAGGAAAATTATGAATATTAACGTGATATTAATATCATAATTGCCAGCATATTTGGTTTTATTACAAATATACACTTTCCATTCTAAATGTTTTGTATTCAAACATTCTTATTTGAATATGACATAATAACGTCATATATGGAAGATATTTCAGCACTTAAATGTACAGCTATTGCTGAATTAGTTTATGTTATACTAAGTTACCATATATATATACAAATATTTACTATTTGGTTTAATGAAAAGTGGTCAAACAGCTAGCAATTTTTGTAACATATATTCAGAAACTTTTGAAAAGGTATTGTAATAATGGGCCATTAAATGCATGGCATTGTGATCCTTTCTTTTTGTTCTCAACGTACAAAGTTTGGCTAAGACAACTTTTGATATCCAGTTATATTATATATATATAAATATAAAGAAAGCTATTGATTATATATATTTATTTCAATAACTTTATGATTATTTAATTGATATCAAACCCTTTTGATTTTTTGGCTAAGGACAAGCAACATGTCTGGCTCTATATATATGGAAAGAAATAAAAGTTTCAGATACACACATTTTATTTTTGAATTACAAAGCTGCAGACTTTTCAAAAAAACAATTTTTTTTTATTGTCCTAAACACTTACCATTTATTGCTTCTTATTACTCACAAAAATATTTTATCTTTTACAAAATTTTCTGAGAAAAGAAAGTACTATAGAGAGCTTATATCGTCGTATGAGCAGTGTAGGCTCGCAAGGATAATCAGCAAAGGTGGCTGGACTGTTGTATTTTGGGGGCAACGTGCAGAAACTATTTGTCTAACTACATCGGATATACCGTAGACGACACGATTTGTCTCAAGACAGTGACTTGATCCACGCCTCATCTCTGCCACCTCTTTTGGTAAAATCAAATTGTGTAATTTCCAAGGAAAATTCAGGTATTATCTCTCCTTTATTTTCAACAGAAGTTAGAGTTGCATTTTTATTGGATTATCCTTTAGTTTTGTCTATACTTAAATATAGGGATGTAGGAGCATTTTTGAATTAAAAATGAGGAATCCAAACAGGATAAGTCCCTTAAATAATAGTATAGATATGCATCATTCAATTTCTTCAAACTTATGTAATCATAGGGAACTAACTAAAAAATATGTATCATCCAATTCCTTCAAACTTAAGTAATAAAAAAGGTTCCTATGACAATCACACTACTTACACAGATTTTTTTTAAAAAAAAAAAAAAAAAGATCTAAAACTTATATCCAAGAAATGCATAGAAATATTGTCATACCATGAAAATATAATTCACTGCAAAAAGAAAAATCTATTCTATCAAGATTGAAATATACTTTTTTTTTAAAAAAAATTGGAAACAATACTGTACAAATAAATGATCTAAAACTTATATCCAAGAGATGAATAGATATATTGCCATACCATGAAAATATAAGTAGTTGCAAAATGAAAAAACTATTCTATCAAGATTTAAAAAGACTATTTTTCTTTTTTAATTGGATAAAATTTCATACAAATAATGTTGTTCCTGCATGGTTCAAATATACTTAGAAGCTTTTTTTATTTTATTTTTTTTTATTGTCAAAATTGTTCATATATCTCCATTTAGGTTTGTATGTTTGTTGTGTAATTTATGAGTTTGCTGACCACCAAATTCTCTAGGAGTGTGATGAGATTTAGCTCAAAGTAAAATAAAAATGAACATCAATAACCTCTTTTATATCTAAAGAAAAATTAAAAATGACAAAGTTTGGCTATAAGTTGTAACCAATGATTACAATTTCCACTAAAAAAATTAATATAGCTATATATTTTGAAAATCTGACTATTGGATTGTGTGTTCTTTATGTTCTTAACATGCATACTAAATTTCATGTCAATCGAATGTTATTTACTATTTGGTCCATAAACTTATTTTTTATGCATGGTTTTATACTACAAAAACTTAAACTTTTAACATTTAATTGATGACATAACTATTGATCTCTGATCATTTACAAATTTTTCATTCATGGAGAATATAAGAAGAAAATTTAATCCAATGGTGTATTTGTTAAGATTTAAATCCAATAAAATGATATTGAGTGAAGTTGTAGCCATTTGCTACAACTAAGTTTGTAGACAAACTTTGTCGAATAAAAAAAAAAAATAATAATATTGGCTTCTAGAGACATAAATAAGTTGTAATTTATTAAAAACTTACCCATACCTATATGACACGGATAAAGTTCACGTAAATAATAGAGCTTCAAACACACAAAGGAGTATTAATTGATTGTGTCTATGTCTCCCTCCTCCATGTGAATGTATTATAATGAAAAACTGATTGATGTCGATCTTTTATGGAAAATTCTAGAGTTACAAACTATTTTACAATAATTTTTACAAACTGCTGATATATACGATGAGTGGTTATTGGTAAGTAAAAAAATGATGTTAGTAGTGAGCTCAGATAAGAACCAATAAAAATTGCTTACATCAACTATTTGCCAAAATGTTGTAAAATAGTTTATGCCTATAATATTATTCATCTTTTATATACCACCAATACACCCAGCTTCAACATCACAAAGTCCTCAGCCGTGTGCATTTTACATCAAGTTCTTGCAAAGAATCCAACCTTTTGAATAGCACAAATAAACTTAAAAAAAAAAAAGGGACACAAATAAACAAATTAAAATAATATAAAAATGAATTAGAATAGTCAAACTTAAATGAAAATCATAAACAAACTCTAATTCAACTGCGGCATTTAGCTAGGCATTTGGCATTATTCTTCAATTGGATTTAAAAAAAAAAAATGATACGGTTTAAGTTTTTTAGTTTAAATTTGAAAATATGCATGTTTATATCGGCTACGTGCAATGTGGATTTTAAAAACATTTTTTTTTTTTTTTTACTAATCATATTAATTGGTTTACCCCATTAGCAAGAAATCTAATTACATTAGCAAAAACTTGAAATTGAAAGAGAAACTGAAAGGTACAGTTCGAAACTGAAAGAAATTTTCCCCCCCAAAGAAAGCACAGGAAGAGAAATCTAATTGCATTAACAATTTAACAGACACGACAGATTCGCAATTATGATTCTTTTGGGCAATTATATCACATTTTGTCATTTTCTATTAACAACAACAAAATAGGAGTAGTTCAATTTAAGTCAAACACATCATAGTCCAATTACCGAATCAATAGGCAAGGGAAAAACTCAAATATTGCATTTATGGTAATCAATTTAACCATGATATTCCAGTCCAATAAAATAATAAAACACTTTCTCAAAAAAAAAAAAATAATAAAAAAAAATAATAAAACACTAGCCTGAGGCATTTTCCTTTTCTATTCTATTCAATTAAACCACGCACATAGTAATTTTTATTTTGGACAGAGAAAAGACATTCGCTAAAATGAAAAAAAGAAAAGAAAAGGTCCAAACAGTTGTGAAGAGAAAACCGTTCAAACATGAAAATAAATAAATAAAAATCACATTTTTTCCCTTAGTGCCGCACGAAATTTTCTCGCTATTCTATTCATTTAATTAAACCACAAACACTGCATCATACAAAGAGTAGTTGCCTGACACAATTCATATTTCAATTAGGAATAGTAATCCTTGGAAAGAGTTTGTAGTTTGTAATAGGAAGTGTGGGAAAATTACTTGTTTGTAATGGGAAGTTTCCTTGTACACCATATTCATCTTTTGGGAAGAATTGGGAAGAGTTTTTGTTTGTAATTTGTCAGACGTGGGACGCGAAGTTGTGACTAAGGGGATTGGAGTATTCATCTTTTGGGAAGAATTGGGAAGAGTTTTTGTTTGTAATTTGTCAGACGTGGGACGCGAAGTTGTGACTAAGGGGATTGGAGTATTCATCTTTTGGGAAGAATTGGGAAGAGTTTTTGTTTGTAATTTGTCAGACGTGAGACGTGAAGTTGTGACTAAGGGGATTGGAGGCTTTTTGCTTTTTAGATAGGTGAGGAATTTGTATCTAAGACTCTAGTGGGAAGATATAGGAAATCAATTTGATAGTTTTTCTTCTTTTTGAATTTTATTGAACAACGATTTTAACCTCATTTTTTTAGTACAAAAGACTATCTAATTAGATTAGGGGCATTTTTGACAATTTAGATAATGATAACTAACTTTCTAAATTCTTTTAATATATAGAGATACACTAATACACATTGATTTGAGCATACCGATTTAATAAGGGTAATTTTGAAATTGCGTAAAGGCGATAACTAACTTTCTATATTCTCTTAATGTATCAACAAAAAGCAAGTTGGAAAAGAATAACAAAATCAGTGCACCAAATTAAAAGGATCACTAACATGTGAATTGTTCCCCAAATTTAAAGGAACACTATGTATGCGTAACTTCAAATCTTTAGATAGATCCTAAGTGACACTAGCCTCTTTGCATGCGCTACGTGCATGCTCAATGACTTTTTTGTTATAAAAAAAAAAAAAACTTTTGATTCATCTTAATTTAAGGTTTGTGCATTTGTAAGTGAAATTATTGCATTTTCCAATCACCAAACTTATAGGAGTGTGATGAGATGTAGTTTACGGGTGTGTTAATTTTTATTTATTTACTTATTTTTACATCTTGTCACACTCCCAAGAGTTTTGGTCATCCAAAAATGCAAAAATTTCACTAACAAATGCCTAAACCCTTAATTAAGATGAATCAATATATGAGGTTTAAGCTAACCCCAAAATTACACTTCACCACTTTAAACTATACATTTATTACACTTTGCACCCTAAACTTTTCGAATGCAAGTTTTGCACCTTGAAAGATGATCTTTGTTATACTTTGCATCCTGACATCAAGTTTGCCGTTAACTTGGATGGAAAAAGATGGCACCACGTGAAAAGACCTAATTGCCCATCTTCCTAATCCTTTAAAAACAAATGATAAATTACACTTTACCACCCTAAACTATACTTCTAATTACACTTTGCACTCTAAATTTTGAATTTTCATCCAAGTTGACAACAAACTTAATGTTGTGGTGCAAAGTGTAACAAGGGTCATAGCTTAGGGTGCAAAACGTGTATTTCAAATGTTTATGGTGCAAAGTATAATATAAGGTATAGTTTAGGATGATAAATTTATGAGAGAGAGAGAGAGAGAGAGCAAATACTAAGAATATGGTTTATAATTCATTACACCATAGAAATAATGGTATGTGCTAAGAATGCAGAGTTTGAGCAAGAGGTGACATTTGGGTAATGGTTATTGTGTGGACAGATAAAAGGCTTAGTTCTTAGAGATCCAACATTCTTAGTCCTTAATTGGAATAAAACCATGAGGAGGGGGAGGAGGGTCGGACGTTCCCTTGCTAGGCCTAGATGGAGGGTAGTGGCCATTTTTTGGCAAACCATGAGGAGGTGGAGGAGGGTCAGAGGTTCCCTTGCTAGGCCCAGATGGAGGATAGTGGCCATTATTGGGCAAACCATGAGGAGGAGGAGGAGGATCAGACGTTCCCGTGCTAGGCCTAGATGGAGGATAGTGGCCATTTTTGGACAAACCATGAGAAGGTGGAGGAGGGTCAGACGTTCCCTTGCTAGGCCCAAATGGAGGAACATGACCATTTTTAGGCAACATCTCAAAATTGATCCTCCCAAAATCTATATTCTCAAACTTTGATGGAACAAACATAGAAGGGGGCTCGTTAGGCGCAGATGGAGGAACATGACCTTTTGCCAACATTCCAAATTTCACCCTCTCAAAAAGAGACATTTTCCCATTTTCAATAGGCACCAAGTTGGAAGAAACCTTTTCTCCATATGTTGGAAGCCTTATACATTTGGTGGGAAAAGCGAGGACAATCATAAAGGTCAGCCATAACAATTTTTGAGGGGTTAACACCATCTTGTTCAATGCTCGCTTTTCTATATGATTTTGAGACTCTATCGCTCTCTGGCCTTTTAAATAATGATTGACTCTCTTTCCATTAAGAGATGATAATAAATTTTCTTTATATTACATGATTTTGCAAATAAATTTTTGTTTGGAGTTGATTATGCAATTATTTTAAAGATAGATAATTATGCAAAAGTGATAATAAATTATGCAATAATGATGGTTAGCACCATCTTGTTCAATGCTCACATTTCTATCTAATTTGAGACTTTTTGTGACCTATTAAATAATGATTGACCCTCTTTTCATTAAATGATGATAATAAATTTTCTTTATATTATAGGAGAGTGCAATTAATATTTTTGTGTGGTTTGCAATTAATATTTTTTTGTGGAGTTGATTATGCAATTATTATTCTTAGATATAATAATTGCGTAATATTAAAGGAGTTTGCAATTAATATTTTTGTGTGGAGGTTTATTTTTTTTTTTATAGATAGTTTCAACCTATGACGTTCGCTCTTTATTATGCAATTCTTATGCTTAGAGATGTATATGAATTTAAATTTTTAAAACTCTTTAGATCTTGTCAAATCATATTTTTCATTAAATTGTAGAATAGATTGTTTCGCATACTGTCTCAATAGTTATTATAGGGGCTCGTTTCGTCGTGGATCCCCCAGCAATAAATTTATTTAGAGAGTGGGACGTAGGGTTTGGCGCCAACTGGCTTACCACCGGCTCGCCGGGAGCGTTCTCCTCTCTTGAGGGCTTTGCCTTGTTCTTTTTGGCTTGGGGGTTGCTCCTCGGACGGCCGAGGAGCCCCCTACTCTGAAGGGCCCCTTGCATTATATACCCTCTTTGGCCAATCCTAGCCTTCCAACTGTCAATCATCTAGACCATTGCTTAAGGACCTGTCCCATCAGCCACGTTTTCCACCTTACTGTGGGTCGCAGCGCCCAAGGTTCCTCCGTTCAGGAGTCCTCTCAGCATTAAGACTGCCAGGGGAGTTAGGTAGACGCATTAAGTGTGGACGTGACCGCCTGTACTGGGCTTGTCCCCCACCGGGGATTAGGATAGGCACGCCGAGGAAAGGGTCGTCCTCGGCGTGGCCCAGAGAGCTAGAAGCCCTTAGATAACTGCCTGGGGCAGCCATCGGTCCTCGGCGTGGGCCTTGGGCCAGCCTAGAGGTGGGCCGAGACTTTCAGGCCCACGGGCCCCACAGTTATAAAATTTTATTAATAATTACTGTAATTATCAAATTTCATCTTTACACGAAAAATATAAAAGATAGAAAAAAAATCATCTTTTGTTAAACTTTCTCGTGCATTGCACAAGCAACCGTCTATATGATTATTGGTTGACCTTATGATATTGTGATACATAAGTTTTTGGAACCTTACAATTTTACATGTCATTATTATTATTTTTAAATGAATTAAAATTCTATTCTATATTCAAACCCACCTTAGAATCTTGGCACATCATATTTACTATAAATGATAAAATATATAGTTTCATAAACAAACACAATTATAAACTAAAATATATAATTTCATATACGAACACAATTATAATCAATTCCTATTAATAACTATCATAATTATCAAATTGCATATTTTGACAAAAAATAAAAGAGAGAAAAGATCGTATTATATTAAACTTTCTATGCATTATACAAGTTACCAACTAGTGTATGTATGCATATGAGTTCAAGTTATACCTATTTGTGTGTGTATATATATATGGATTCGAGCTTAAACTTAGATTTGAAGTTGACTCGTTTGCTAAATAAACAAATATAAATTACAAGTTTTTTTTGCAAGTTAAGCCCGAGTTGTTCATAAATAATTTGATTTATTGACAGCTCTTTTTTGCAACTTTCTCGTGTAATAATAATTTAGTAGATCTCAAATATATATATATATATATATATATATATATATATATATATATATATATAAAAGAATAGTTTACCAAATTTGAAGGAAAGGACCAATTCAATCAACACTAGTTTCTGTGAACATCTCCAAAGCCTTGGAACTCATCAACTTTGATATCGTTAATCGTTATCCAACCAAACCAAACAATGCTATTTTGCTAGCACATTCAACTATTCAAGTGTTCTACCCCATTTTGTTCAATTCCGTCCAATTAGGTCTATTTTAGTCCAATTTGTTCCACTTGGTTTAATTTGGTCCACTTGGTCAATTTTGGTCCCCCTTTAGTCCATTTTAGACTAATTGAGCCTTAAATTGATTCTTTCTGGGACAAAGTTCAAATTTTAGTTACAAAATTTGTTGTAGCCTTAAATTACAACCTTACTCAATATCTTTTAAATAGAGGTGAATTTTGACAAATCCATCATTGGATTACATCTTCTTCTTATATCCTCAATGCTTGCAAAATTTATAGAAAATTAAAAATCAATAGCTATGTCATCAATAAATTATTTAAATTGCTAGTTTTTGTAGTTTAAAATCATGCATTAAATATAAGCATATGTATCATATAGTAAATAATATCTTATTGATACAAAATTTGACATATGTATTAAGAGCGTAAAAAACATACAATTCAATAGCTAGATTTTCAAAATATGTAATAATATTTATTTTATTTGGTCCATCTCAAAGCAATTAAATATTGTTTACTTGAATTTTTTTTTTCAAGGATCATTTTGGTCCTTCTCTAACTCCAGAGTTCAATATATAAAGCAATAGCAAAATAATTTTATTACACTACGTAAAAAGATTCTTATTGTAAATGGAAAAGTGTGAGGCGACAAACTGAAACACAAATTATATAATATTCTTGATATGGAGCTGATATATGGAGTAACTTCAATTTTTGTTTTGACTGCATTCTTGTCACCAGGGTTCAAGCTTATCAGACGTTTCTCTAGCTCGGGCAGTTTCTGATATACAGTAGACATAGTAAGAGTAGAGTATCATAATCTCAAGTAAATTGATAATGGACCATTTTTCAACATCTTGAATTAACTCCAGCTTCAATTTGTTATCATAGGCATACCTGTACCATTAATACATGTGGCATTTGTAATTAGCAGTTCATGGAATGAGAAACTTATTGAAGCTTAATTCAATAGAAGCCATCATGATTGTTAAAAGTTTGCCACCATCATAGACAATATGGAAACAAATAAAAATCTCTCTAAAAGTCATGTATACAGAGTTATAGTCACTCTGAAAGTCATATATACATATTGTAACATCAGCTTTTAAAAGGTTTTGATGAAGCCACTACATATCTGATGGACACCAGATAGGGTCCACATTTCATGTTAGTTACATACCCACTGATAAAATTAGATAAGCATTACTGAGTAGTAAATATCTAGCCGAAGGTTACAAGATAAGGAAATCATGGTGAACAAGAGACTAGCCAACTACATAAAAGTTTCTAATAAGCATCATATTAAATTCCACTATTCCACATGTTTAAATTCCCTAGAACTGTTTCAAAATATCTAAGCATTCAATCCACTTCAAATACACAATTATCTCCAAAAGCGCCTTCACTTTTGCACATTTATCCACAAGAAATTTCGTTCACTTATGCACTTGTGCATTCTTATGGAACTTTGTAATTCTTCTGGATGTCTCACTTGTAGCAGCCATATCTCAACAAGTGAAATTTCATCAGAATTATTATCTTCATATATCTTTACCTCCCTTTCTTCGTATTTGTATGGATTATTCCTAATCTTCCCCCTAATAGTAAAGGGCGATTGTAAAGTCAAAGTTGTCCATCCCTACAGCAAGAGCAAGGAAGTTATTCTAAAATTTCAATACATATTTAGAAGTGATGGGAGTTGTATAATAAGATAATCAGTGTCTAAGTGTGAAGATTAGCGACAATGCCTTTTGATCCATGAATTTCTTGTGATCCATGAGTCTCTCACCCAACTACCAATAAGGTGAGTATACGAATAATAAGCATAAAAAAAAATCAGTAAGTGGTTAAAAATTTGGAATGCAACTTATAATTTTCATTCAGGCTTAGTATTAAGTATCAAATTACCCTTCATGTCAATACAAAAAAATGGTTTCCTTGTTCCTGTAAACACCTAAAGGTATGCCAAAAGGAGAAAACTCATTTCATTAAATCACTTGATATATTCATGTTAAAATCATTTCATGCCTTGCAATTTGGTTAATCAAAAGGTTCATATGGAGGTCTCCTTTTTTTTATTGTTCCACTACGAATAGGAGACTAGAGAAATTTACGTTGAAATTGAAATTGGGAATTTTATTTTATTTTTTCTGAAAATTAGATTTATCCATCGTAACCAAATCTGTTTAATTCTCCTACCATTGAATTTCATATTATCAATCTAACAACATATAGAGACAGAGAAAAAAAAAAATCTTACATGGACCTAATCAAAGGTGAGGTAAGGTACCAAATCTAAAATGGAATTGGGTTGCACAACCATAGGAAGTGTAATACTTGAGATGGGAGGAGGAAGGAATGGTGAGGCTATGTGAGAGGAGGAGGGAGGTCACCATGGCAGTGGTTGTTGCTTGGAGAAGAAAGCATGGTGTGATGGAAGACTGTATCTAGGGAAGGGCGACAGCTGGGCTTGGGTCTGTTCAATCCCTCTAAGACGCTGTTTGGCTCCACATTTTTCATCACTCAATTTCCGTCACTCAATTTCCATCACTCATCACTCATTACTCATCACTCATCACTTTAAAATACCAAGGCTGTTTGGCACTATCACTCAATTTCCATCACTCAATATTTTTCACACTGTTTGTGGGCCCCATACCTGTTACTAGTGCAACTTTTTTTTTTTTTTCCAGTACCCACCAACCCGAACCAGTGAAAGAAGAAAGGGAAAAAAAAAACCCAAATCACCTAACCCAGTGAAAGAAGAAGAAGAAGAAGAAAAGAAGGAAGAACATCGGGGAGACCAAACCCAGGAGAAGGAAAAAAAAGGAAGAACAGGGGAGATCGAACCCAGGAAAAAAAAAAAGGGAAGAACAGGGGAGACCAAACCCAAGAGAATAAAGGGGAAAAAAAAAGGGAAGAACAGGAGAGACCGAACCCAGGAGAAGAAAGGGGGAAAAAAAAAAAGAGGAAGAACGCGGGAGACCGAACCCAGAGAAGAAAGGAAAAATGAAAAAGAAAAAAAAGGAATAGTTATTTTGGTCAAAAGATGCGGCTGATTTATGATTAGTGGGTCCCTCATGTGTGTTTAATTACAAAAAACCCATTGAGTTATGAGTTATGGAAACTGAAAACAACCAAAAGTTGTTTTCAATTTCCACAACTCATAACTCAAAAAGTTGAGAATTGAGAGATGAAAACAGAGTTATGGAAACAGAGTATTGTGCAGCCAAACGAACTTCTTGCAATGGGTCCCACTATTTTTGAGTTATGAGTTATGGAAACAGAGAATTGAGTCATGAAAACTAGTGAACCAAATAGCTTCTTAGTCATCCAAAAATGCATAAATTTCACTAATAAATGCCTAAACCCTTAATTAAGATGAATCAATATATGAGGTTTAAGCTAACCTCAAAACGATACACCATTATTAATTACTACCAAAATAGGAGAAATTACACTTTACCACTCTAAACTATACCCTAATTACACTATGCACCCTAAAATTTTCGAATGCAGGTTTTGCACCTTGAAAGATGATCCTTGTTACACTTTTCACCCCGAAATCAAGTTTGCCTTTGACTTGGATGGAAAATATGGTTCCACATGAAAAGTCCTAATTGCCCATCTTTTCAATCCTTTAAAAACAAATGATAAATTACACTTTACTACCCTAAACTATACTTGTAATTACACTTTGCACCCTAAACTTTGAATTTCCATCAAGTTAACGACAAACTTAATGTTGTGATGCAAAATGTAACAAGGATCATAGCTTAGGGTATAAAACGTGTATTTCAAATGTTTAAGGTGCAAAGTATAATATGAAGTATAGTTTAGGGTGATAAAGTATAATTTTTTCACCAAAATATATTATTTCTCTAACCATCATGGCCTCCAATATGGTATTGATTACTTTGATGCATATACTGTGAATTTATGAGAGAGAGAGAGAGAGAGAGAGAGAGAGCAAATACTAAAAATAAGATTTATAATTCATTACACCATAGAAATAATGGTATGTGCTAAGCAATGCAGAGTTTGAGTAAGAGGTGACATTTAGGTAATGCTTATTGTGTGGACTAATAAAAGGCTTAGTTCTCAGAGATCCAACATTCTTAGTCCCTAATTGAAATAAAACTATGAGGAGGGGGAGGAGGGTCAGACGTTCCCTTGCTAGGCCTGGATGGAAGAAAGTGGCCATTATTGAGCAAACCATGAGGAGGGGGAGGAGGGTCGGACGTTCCCTTGCTAGGCCCAAATGGAGGATAGTGGCCATTATTAGGCAAACCATGAGGAGGGGGAGGAGGTTTGGACGTTCCCTTGCTAGGCCCAGATGGACGATAGTGGCCATTATTAGGCAAATCACGAGGAGGAGGAGGAGGGTCAGACGTTCCCTTGCTAGGCTCAGATGAAGGATAATGGCCTTTTTGGGAAAACCCTGAGGAGGTGGAGGAGAGTTATACATTCTCTTGTTAGGCCCAAATGGAGGAACATGACCATTTTTAGGCAAAATCTCAAAATTGATCCTCCCAAAATCTATATTCTCAAACTTTGATGGAACAAATATAAAAGGAGGCTTGTTAGGCGCAGACGGAGGAACATGACATTTTGCCAACATTTCTAATCTCACTCTCTCAAAAAGAGATATTTTTTCCATTTTCAACATGCACCAAGATGGAAGAAACCTCTTCTCCATATGTTGGAAGCCTTCTACATTCGGTGGGAAAAGCAAGGACAATCAATAAGGTCAACCATAACAATTTTTTAGTGGTTACCACCATCTTATTCAATGCTCACTTTTCGATATGATTTTGAGACTCTCTCTCTCTCTCTCTCTCTCTCTCTCCATTAAGGGGTGATAATAAATTTTTTTTTGAGAAAATGTAAATAAATTTTCTTTATATTACATGAGTTTGCAATAAATTTTTGTTTGGAGTTTATTACGCAGTTATTATAAAGATAGATAATTATGCAATAGTGATAATAAATTTTCATGTACAAACACAATAATTATTCAATCATGATATTAAATTTTCTTTATATTCCATTTTTTTTAGGATAATTCTATATATTGTGTGATTAAGCAATCTTTAGAAGAAAAAAAAGATCGAAAAAATAATCTTTTGTAAAGTTTCTCATACATTGCACAAGCTACCTTTTAGTTAGATGATTTTTTTGTTGACCTCGTAATATTGTGCTATATAAGTTTTTGAAACCTTAAAATTTTACATATTAGTATTATTTGTTTTAGATAAATTTAAATTTTATTATATATTTAAACCCTCCTTTAGTGAAACATGATATTTTTTTTTAATTTAAATTACAGAATATATAGTTTCATATACAAACACAATTATAATCTAGATAATCTAGATTATATAATTCCACGTTCAAATAAAATTATAATAAATTCCTATTAATAACTACCATAATTGTTTATAAAAAAAACTACCATAATTATTAAATATTATATATAGTTTTTAATTTGATATAAAAGGTCACCATAATTCATTTCCTTTTTCGTTTTAATTCCTTAAATATTTGTATTAAGTATAAATAACATTACATATGATGCTAACTACCGTAACTTTTGCTCTAACCTATTTCACATTCTTTTTTGTTTTATTTATTTTTTTGGTTGGTTTCCTTTTTCATTTAAATTCTTTTTGTATTCACATTTGATAGTAATATGATTGTGGATAATTCCAACATTAAACTTGATGGTATTGTCCTTGTCTGCTCACCGGACCAATGGATGGCATCAGAGTCAAAAATAGCATCAGATAACACTTTGGAATTGCCTTAAAAAGCTACTTACTTTTTTTTTTTCTTCTTTAATGGGAAAAAAACTACTAACTTGAACTTGTGACATTTACTGATTTACCAAATTTACTGCTAATGAAGCAGCCAGAGAGTCACCTGTCAAGGCACTTGAAGGGAGTAGAATACTTTTCCTTTTTTTGAGAAACAAACACACACATACAAGGGAGAAGAAAAGAAGTTCTAACACAAAGGCACATTACAACTCTATTTAAAAATCATGGTAATTTTTAAGGAAGGATGGGGCAAGTTGATGAATATAGTATTGTTTGGTTGGATAGCGACACTAAAGTTGATGAATTCCAAGCTTTGGAGGTGTTCACTGAAACTATTGTTGATTGAATTGGTCCTTTCCTTCAAATTTGGTAAAATATTTTCATGCATATATATATATATATATATATATATTTGCGAAGTAGGGCTGTCATTAAACTAAATTATTTATGAACAACTTGGGCTTAATTTGAGAAAAAAAAAAACTTGTTTATATTTATTTATTTAGCGAATGAGTCAACCTTAAGTCTAAGCTTAAGCTCAATTATAAAATAAGTCAAGCTCAAACATTATAACATGCTTATGAACAAACTCATGAGTATGAGACTCAATTGAACTTTAAAGTATATGTAATATTATATATTAATTTATATGAAAACATGTTTGAAATATACTCATATAGGGTTGAGATTTGATTGGGGAAGTCTATAAATAACCTCATAAGATATCAAATTTATATTTATAATTAGTTGAAATTTCAACAAATTATAAATATAAATACCATATATATATTGAAAAAAGTTAGAAAAGATTTATAATTTTTAATAATACGAGGTTAATGAACCTAATTTTTATAAGATTTTAAACAAAAAAGGTTTTATCTAATATATTCAAACCATATAATTTCAACTATAATTTAGTTATTAAGTATTAGCATTTATTTGTAAAGGAAAAAAAAATTAATTGTAGTATTTACTATATACGGGAAAAGAAAAGAAAAAATCAAATAGCTTGTAAATAAGTTCAAACTTGTCCATATAATTTCAACTATAATTTAGTTATTAAGTATTAGCATTTATTTGTAAAGGAAAAAAAAAATTAATTGTAGTATTTACTATATACGGGAAAAGAAAAAAAAAATCAAATAGCTTGTAAATAAGTTCAAACTTGTTTAAAAAAAAAATGAACCAAATTTAAACAATCTTAAACTTTTAATACTCAATTTGTCTCGTTTATAGGTTTATTACAAAGAGATTGAAGCAAACAAAAGGAGTCCGGGAGAGGGGGGGGGGGAGGGGAGTTATTTTATAATGAAATATATATTTAGATTTTAGACTTTAGACACACCTGAAATCAACCATAATTAAAATATTGGATAAACGACAAGTCGTTGAGCATAGTATAGAATCCAATGTGTTGTAACTTGTATATTATTGAGTGCTTCACTACTTGCTAATTAACCAAAGCGAATTTGATCATAGCGTGAAGTCAATACTGTGAGAATTGGAGGAAGGGAAATAGCTCGCAATCAATCAATCAGTCACCACTAGCATATCCAATCGGACGGTCCAAATAATTTCAATTTGAATCCATAACTTAGGTAGGTGTTTTACCATTTTTCTTTATTCAGATTTTTTTAAAACCCTTATTCTTCAATGATATCCATTTTTGTCGCTATTTGATTCAAAGTGGGGTTTCGAATTTTCAACAATGTTTTGATTGAAGTCTCTTTGCTTTAGCTGCTCTCACATTCAAAACAATTGTTCATTGGTATATATGTGTAAATTTTTGTGTATGTAAAACTTAGTATAGTTTTTTTGGTGTTGCATCTTAGATTCTCAAATTAAAGTTAATCATGTGTTTGCATTGACTAATAAAGTATATGGTTGAAACTTAATTGACTTTGGGAAAAATAGCATTAGTTTTGCTGCATTAATCAATACAACAATGTAGTTGAATTTAATTGGGGAATCAAAGTTACAGCACCAAAGGAATTATGTACTTTTTGAAGGAGACATTATTTTTCTCTAGCCCTTGGAAGATTCATAATTTCATTAGATAATAGCAATATTCTTTCTTCGATTGGACACTCCCAAACAATCAAATTGTTTAGCCCACAACTTGGCAATTCATAATAATCTTGGCAATTTATATTAGAATTGCATTTGTGCTATATGTTGACATATTAGGACAGAGAGAGAGAGAGAGAGCAAATACTAAGAATAAGAAAGTTTATAACTTATTACACTATAAAAATAGTAGAGTAGGTTCCGGGCATTGCTGAGTTGAAGCAAATAAAATGCTTAGTTCTTAGGGATCCAACATTCTTAGTGCCAAATGGGTGGGGGAGGAGATCGATACGTACTGGGCCCAGATGGAGGAACATGGATATTTCCAGGTAGCATCCCAAAATTGATCCTTCCATCTACATAATGGCCACGGCTAGGCCCAGATGGAGGAACAGGAACTGATCTCGGCAACATCCCAAATCTCAACCTTTGAAAATGAACCCTTTTTCCATTCTCAACATTAACCAAATTGGCCGAAACCTTTTCTTGATGTGTTGAAAGCATTCTAGCCTCAATAGGAAAAGCAAGGACAATCACAAAGGTCAGCCATAATAATTTTTGAGTGGTTACCACCATCTTGTTCAATGCAGACGATTCTATCTCTGACGCTAGTACTTTTTAAACACTTAAATGTGAGGGCGTTTCACTATTTTGGCGCATTAGCATTCACAACTTGGAAGACTCTTAAGATATAAGCATATAACTCTGTGTGTGTGTGTATATATATATATATATATATAGATGATAAATGAGACGTTATTTTTGAATTTCAAAAAAAAAAAAAAATTTACAACGCATCTTTTAAACGTATGTAATTATTAAATTTTGAAAAGTACAATGCGCTAAAAAAGGAAAACCTTAAAATTAGAGAATCTAGAAAAATGAGAGGTTTTTTGTTTAATTTTAGGATATTTTTCAGAAAATTTTGGTGGTGGAAGATTTATGGGCAAATCTTGAGGGTAAATAGAACGTGAGAGATTCTTCTTTTTTTGCCTTTTTCAATTTTATAAAAGAACTAGTATTATGCCCGTGCGATGCACGACTTAATTAAAAAGATATATGTAAGAAATTGAAATTATATTAATAATTAGTAAGCCACATGATAAAACCCATTAATATTACAACATATAATACATATAAACATATATTGAGTCAATAAAAATGTGATAAATATTCTCAATAAAAAAAAAAGTGAAAGAAGCCACTGGTCCCACGGCTTCCACTATAGCTTCCATTGGATTACGATGCTCATGCTGCAAAAACACCTTGAAACTTAAAAATCAATCAAGCCCATTATAGAACAAAACCATCCAACTAAACATATACACAAAAAAACTAAGAATACAAAAAATATAACCTATGACGAAGAGAGCATAGTCCGAATGAGGAGTTCAAGGGAGGTGAAGCAAAAATATTTATAATTAATTTTTTTTTTTCTGATTGATTTTATTCCCTATGATCTAATCTCAAGTTGTAGATATACTTGAAGACAAATATGAAAAAAAAAATTGTTGATAATTTATACACGAAAAAAAAAATGTGAAACTTACTAAAGATAAGAACCTAAATTACTGCAAAATTTGATTTCTAGATAATTCATAAAGTGAAGAGGAAAAATTAAAAATAGAAAGAGAATTAAGTTGATATTAACAATTAAGGGAAAACAATAATATGTAAAACTTAATAAATTATAGGAGAAGAAGATAGAAAAAAAACTATTATATCTATTTTTTAAATCTAAAAAATATGAACAAATAAGTGAGTAGTAATATAACTTAAGTAAAAAAATAGTAAAAAATAAATTAATAATAAAAGGACAAGATGAAGAATTTGGATTGCAATCAAATTGAATTTTTATCAACTTATAAATTATAGGAGACGAAGTTAAGAACAAAAAAAATTATAACTATTTTCTTAAAAATCTAAAAAACATTTCTGCATTTTGGTGAAGCCACTTGACCCAATCATGGCTTTTAAGCCCAACTTCTATTATATATTATATGATTCCATCAATTTTATTTTAAAAGAATACCTAAATGAAATTTTCTTATATGTACTAAAATTTCTTTTAGGAGTAGTTTTAAATATTATGTAGAGTTTTTATATGAGGGGTACTTTTGACAATAGAGTGTTAGTTCCAAAATTTGGGATTGGCTCTTATGGACCCAAAACCCAAATATATGCATCATCCAATTCCTTTAAACGTGTGCAATAATAAAGGTTTCCGTTCCTCATTGATAGTAACCAAGTTTGTAGTCAAATTTTATCTAATAAAAAGGACATAAATGGCTTCTAGAGGCATAAATAAGTTGTAATTTATTAAAACTTAATAAAGTTCACACAATTAATAGTGCTTTAAATACACAAAAGGGTATTATTATTCCATTTGACACGTAAGAATTTTCCACCCATAAGATAACAGCAAAGACCAAATTGACATGACACTAAAAAGTTAAGAACCAAATTAACACAATTAAAAGGCTAGAAACTAAATTATGAAATGGTGTAAAGGATAAGAACCAACTATAATTTACCAAAAAAAAAAAAATTTCAGATATCAATCTTCTGTATACCATCAATACACACGGACTCAACATCACAAACTCTTCCGCCGTGTACATACATCAACTTCTTCCTTGCAATGAATCCAACCTTTTTGCATTGTTTGTAGCCGAATAAGTTTATGGTTTGCTAGAAAAAAACCGTAGAAGGACTTGATCAATTCATATTTGAATAGCACAATTAAACTTTTTTTTAAAAAAAAAATGGGACACGAATAAACAATTAAAATAATACAAAAATGAATTAGAATCGTCAAACTTAAATGAAAATCATAAACAAACCCTAATTCAACTGAGACGTTAAGATATTAAAATGCATTTAGCATTATTCTTCAATTAGATTTTTTTTAATATTTAAAAACATGATAAGGCATCTCAGTTTAGCTCTTTTAGCTTGAATTTAAAAATATGCACCACTACACACCATTGTGCGATAGTAACTCCACAAGTGGGTTGTGGGATTTGAGGGGCAAAGGTTGGAGTTCAAGTCTTCGGAAGAGAGTTTCACACACATATACACTAGAAATTATTTTTTAAAGAAAAAATACTAAAAAAGAAATCTAATTACATTAACAGACAAGACAAATTCACAATTATGATTCTTTTGAGAAATTATATCACATTTTCTGTTAACCACAACAAAATAGTTCAATTA
This sequence comes from Quercus aquifolioides, assembly GCA_019022515.1. NCBI lineage: Eukaryota > Viridiplantae > Streptophyta > Magnoliopsida > Fagales > Fagaceae > Quercus > Quercus aquifolioides. The sequence goes on along the minus strand of CM032327.1, from coordinate 98,032,892 downwards.
AGTCAAACCCATCACGTGTGGTAATTCGAGACAATGAAGGTAGGGTGGTAGCAGCTTTAAGCAAACAAGTTCAATTGCCTCTAGGACCTTTGGAAATTGAGGCCAAAGCTATGGAGGTTGGGATTTCATTTTCTTGGGATGTTGGTATAAGGGAAGTGATCCTTAAATGTGACTCCAAGATCGTGTCTAATGCTCTCTTAGGTTTATGCACATCACCTATGATCATCTCAAGGCGAAAACCACATTTTCGTCCCTACATTTTCACGCGATTTCCACTTTGGTTCCTAAATTTTTTTTCCACCGCTTTTAGTCCCTATCTTGGAAAATGCTTCTCGTTTTAGTCCCTGCCGTTACATCAGAGACGGAAAATGCTGACGTGGCAAACGGATGGCACTGTTGGCTGACGTGGCCATTAAAATAATAATAAAAAATGTTATTTGGTATTAAAAAAATTTAAAAATTAATTTATTAATTTTAACTAAGTAAAAAAAAATCAAAACAAAAATAAAAATAAAAATTTATATGAATTAAGATCAAAAAGTATCTTGAAGAAGAACACTAATAACACCAACTCAGACTTAAGATCTCAAAATTGAAAACCAAAAATCACAAATAACTCAAAAAATAAGATCACAAAATTAAATATAAGATCCACATCAGAATAAACATGAACAAGGAATTAAATAAGAACAAGATCAATATTCCAAGCTCAAAACAATATTTCCCACTCTGAATCTTGCTGGGTTGTGGGGTGGTCCAATGGTTGTGGCACGGTGGTGGCATGGCCGTGGGTCTTGGTTGGGTAGCCAGACTCTGAATCTCAAGAGTTCCTCCCACTCTCTCATCCTCTCAGCTCTTGGGTTCCACAAGTGACAAACCCACAGGGTCGGATCTGTCATGGGATGTCCGGATCTGTCATTGTGTTGGCCGTGTTTGGGTTGGTAGTATTTGGGTTGGCCGGATCTGTGTTTGGGTGGCCGGAAATGGTGGTTTGGTGTTTGGGTGGTTGTGGGTTGGTGTTTAGGTGGCTGGGTTGGTGTTTGGGTTGGCTGAATCTGTGTTTGGGTGGCCGGAAATGGTGGTTGGTGTTTAAGTGGCTGGGTTGGTGTTTAGGTTGGCCGGATCTATGTTTGGGTGGCCGGATCTGTGTTTGGGTGGCCGAAAATGGTGGTTTGGTGTTTGGGTGGTTGTGGGTTGGTGTTTAGGTGGCTGGGTTGGTGTTTGGGTTGGCTGAATCTGTGTTTGGGTGGCCGGAAATGGTGGTTTGGTGTTTGGGTGGTTGTGGGTTAGTGTTTAGGTGGCTGGGTTGGTGTTTGGGTTGGTCAGATCTGTGTTTGGGTGGCCGGAAATGGTGGTTTGGTGTTTGGGTGGTTGTGGGTTAGTGTTTAGGTGGCTGGGTTGGTGTTTGGTTTGGCCGAATTTGTGTTTGGGTAGCCGGAAATGGTGGTTTGGTGTTTGGGTGGCTGTGGGTTGGTGTTTAGGTGGCTGGGTTGGTGTTTGGGTTGGCCGGATTTGTGTTTGGGTGGCTGTGGGTTGGTGTTTAGGTGGCTGGGTTGGTGTTTGGGTTGGCCGGATCTGTGTTTGGGTGGCCGGAAATGGTGGTTTGGTGTTGGTGTTCTTAGTGTTCTTCTTCAAGATACTTTTTGATCTTAATTCATATAAATTTTGATTTTGATTTTTTTTTAACTTAGTTAAAATTAATAAATTAATTTTTAAATATTTTTAATACCAAATAACATTTTTTATTATTATTTTAATAGCCATGTCAGCCAACAGTGTCATCTGATTGCCACATCAGCATTTTCCGTCTCTGATGTAACGGCAGAGACTAAAACAAGAGGCGTTTTCTAGGATAGGGACTAAAAGCGGTGGAAAAAAAAAGTTAGGGACCAAAGTGGGAATCACGTGAAAATGTAGGGGCGAAAATGTGATTTTCACCTTATCTCAAATATCTTAGCTGGGGTATATCATCAGTTTCAGGATTTTAGAGTAGCTCAAGTATCCTATGTGAGGCATCAAGGTAATAAGCCAGCACATATTTTGGCTAAACATGCCAAAGATATAGTCAATAGTGATAATTTTGTAACCTGGATAGAAGGAAATCCATTGTTGATTGAGTCAGTTATTACTCATGATGTATTGAATTTATCTTCGTCATAATAAAGTTACAAGTTTCCTACAATATAAAAAAAAGAAAAAAGAAAAAAAGTCAAACCCATCATAGTCCAAGTACAGAATAAATAGGCAAGAAAAAACTCAAATATTACGGCAAATAAAGTTTAGCAACAAACTTGGTTGTATTCTAAAATTATAACTCTACTCACACTCTGTTTGTTTTAGTATTAACGTTTTCTAGAAACTTGTTCATTTTCTAGAGGGCATTTTTTGGAAAACTATCTCATTTTCCGGTGTTTGGTAACAACCTTGAAAATGGACTTGAGAACGTTTTATGGTGTTTCGTATCCACAATTTTTATAACATTTCTTGTATAATTTAAAACACGTATAATATGTGTGTTGTGTAAACCCACCTAATGTAATCAATATAAACAAATAATAAAAAAAAAACCAAGAATGAATTTGGTTTTCGAACTAAAATTTTAACAACGGATACAATCATAATTAGCTGTCAAATTTCATGATCTCAAATACTCATCTTGTTCATGTATAGGAACAGTAACGTATATAATATATATATATATATATATACACACACATATATATATTAACCATACTTCTCATAATTCAAAATAATCATTATACCCATAAGTTCCATTTTAAATAGTTCAAAATGTCACATATATATTATGTACGTTATTGTTCCTATAATTACTGTAATTATCAAATTTCATATTTACACGAAAAATATAAAAAGATAGAAATAATCATCTTTTGTTAAACTTTCTCATGCATTGCACAAGCAACCGTCTATATGATTATTAGTTAATCTTATGATATTGTGCTACATAAGTTTTTGGAACCTTACAATTTTACATGTCATTATTATTATTTTTAAATGAATTAAAATTCTATTCTATATTCAAACCCACCTTAGAATCTGGGCACATCATATTTTCTTTAAATGATAAAATATATAGTTTCATATACAAACACAATTATAAACTAAAATATATAATTTCATATACAAACACAATTATAATAAATTCCTATTAATAACTATCATAATTATCAAATTGCATATTTTGATAAAAAATAAAAGAGAGAAAAGATCATAATATATTAAACTTTCTATGCATTATACAAGTTACCAACTAGTGTATGTATGTATATGAGTTCAAGTTATACCTATTTGTGTGTGTGTATATATATGGGTTCGAGCTTAAATTTAGATTTGAAGTTGACTCATTTGCTAAATAAACAAATATAAAGTACAAGTTTTTTTTTGCAAGTTAAGCCCGAGTTGTTCATAAATAATTTGATTTATTGACAGCTCTTTTTTTCAACCTTCTCGTGTAGTAATAATTTAGTAGATCTCAAATATATATATATATATATATATATATATATATATATAAGAATAATTTACCAAATTTGAAGGAAAGGACCAATTCAATCAACACTAGTTTCTGTGAACATCTCCAAAACCTTGGAATTCATCAACTTTGATGTCGTTAATCGTTATCCAACCAAACAATGGTATTTTGCCAGCACATTCAACTATTCAAGTGTTCCACCCCATTTTGTTCAATTCTATCCAATTAGGTCTATTTCAGTCCAATCTGCGTTCCACTTGGTTTAATTTGGTCCATTTGGTCCCCCTTTAGTCCATTTTAGACTAATTGGGCCTTAAATTGATTCTTTTTGGGACAAAGTTCAAAATTTAGTGACAAAATTGGTTGTAGCCTTGGACTACATTCTTACTCAATATCTTTTAAATGGAGGTGAATTTTGACAAATTCATCATTGAATTACATCTTCTTCTTATATCCTCCATGCTTGCAAAATTCATAGAAAATTAAAGATCAATAGCTATATCATCAACAAATTATTAAAATTGCTCGTTTTTGTAGTTTAAAATCATGCATTAAATATAAGCATATGTATCATATAGTAAATAACATTTGATTGATACAAAATTTGACATGTGTATTAAGAGCGTAAAAAATATATAATTCAATGGCTAGATTTTCAAAATATATAATAATATTTATTTTATTTGGGCCATCTCAAAGCAATTAAATATTGTTTACTTGAATTTTTTTTTTCAAGGATCATTTTGGTCCTTCTCTAACTCCAGAGTTCAATATATAAAGCAATAGCAAAATAATTTTATTATACTATGTAAAAAAATTCTTATTGTAAATGGAAAAGTGTGAGGCAACAAACTGAAACACAAATTATATAATGTTCTTGATATAGAGTTGATATATGAAGTGATTTCAATTTCTGTTTTGACTACATTCTTGTCACCAGGGTTCAAGCTTATCAGACATTTCTCTAGCTCAGGCAGTTTCTGATATACAGTAGACATAGTAAGAGTAGAGCATCATAATCTCAAGTAAACTGATAATGAACCATTTTTCAACATCTTGAATTAACTCCAGCTTCAATTTGTTATCATAGGCATACGTGTACCATTAACACATGTGGCATTTGGAATTAGCAGTTCATGGAATGAGAAACTTATTGAAGCTTAATTCAATAGAGAAGTGTGAGAGTGCTTTTTTTCTTAGCATACAGGCCCAAGTAGAGACAAGGATCCCGGGCTCAAATACTTGTTATTTTGGTGGACTGGGATTGGTTCACCGCAGCTAAATGGGGCTGATTACAAACCAAGTTGTGCGCAAGTCACATAAAGCTCCTCAAGATGAAAAATGCAATTCCTCCTAAGCAATAAAATACCATTATAAGTGTTTTAGTCTCGTAAAATGACCATTTACTCTTACGAAATAAGTAAAAAAGGTGTTCATAATATTCACAATGAGAAGGAGATTGAAATAGAGTATTTAAGGCTTATCTTTTATTGTATAAACATTTAAAAGAATTCCTTCACTTGGTACCCCAGGGCATACTGTCGTGGGATCCTGGGGTGTACTAGGCCTGTAAGAATCCAGAATGCTGGTTCTCTGAACTATGTGATCTTTCTCCATGTTTATTATGCAATAGGGTTTTGTCTTTTCCCTTTGCCTCTATAGGTGTTTCATAAAACACACTATACAATACATATATCTTCAAATAATTGTTAGTTTCTTAGATTAGGATATACATTTTAATACATATACATATATGTAAATGAATTTCATGAGAATGATTCAGCCAAGAGGATCCTAGCCCCAATTCTCACAGACTTAGTGCTTTTGCACAAGACTTGCGGGATTTGGAACTCAAGTCCAAGTGGCTTTGTTTGGGCTTTGCCTTCCAAGATTGTTAGGTGAGAAGGATTTTTATGAGAGAGAGTGATATCTGATGTGTACATGTTTTGACATATATTTCTTTAGAGGTTAAGTGTGTCGAAGGCCCAAGTTGAAGTGAGGACCCCGGTAAAAGGATTCAGCTTTTGGCTGAGTAAAAGGGAAAACTAGCAAGCAAGAATATATATATTGAGCAGCAAGAAACAGTAAAGGAAATAATGTAATAAAGAAATACATGAAATACTTGTTAGAGATTCTCAAATCAATATGAGGTATTTCATTATTTTTCTTGATTGTGAATTACAATGTGCTCACTAAGATGTGATACAAGGTCCAAATAAGCTCAAAAATTACAGACTTAGATGGCTAATAAGCCTCTAAGACTTGCAAAGTTTGAATCCTTTTAAGTGGCTGTTTCTGGGATACCGGGAGATATTTCCCTACTTTCTTTGAATTTTTTACAGAGTTTTCTACATAATTCTGTTGTGATTTTCTCTTCTGCATAATTCCCTTAGTGTTGGCTGCTTCCCCCATTTTATAGTGTCATTTTAGGGTTTGGAAACCATTGATTCTCCCCCCTTGGCTCCCTAGGTACTAGAGCCCCTGTTATGCAAAGCCATTCTGACTGTTGATTCTTTCTCTGCTTCTCATAGTTTTCATCTTTTAGTCCTGTTTTCCTAAAACCCACTTACTGACTTTCCATTTTGAAGAGCTAAACTTTACCCTCTCTTCTTTCAAGGCTTTTTACCTCTTAGACTTAACTTTTTGGTTGTCTCCTTGCTGTCATTTTTCCCAAGTGAGCAGAATCCATTCCTGCTGGGTTGAAGGTTTTCCCAGCCATTTCCCCTTAGAGTTCTTCATTTTGGGTTCCCCGATGTACTAGCCTTTTGTTCATGAATTGTCACTCTCCAAGCTTTCTGATTCTTTGCTGCACCATTGGGTGCTTGAGAGAGACATATATGTTCCTCATTTCTTGTATTTCGCGGTACTCCTTTTGAGCTGTCTCAATCCCACTTTAGCTATACTGCACGTCCCGATGATCCCGAGGATCCCGAGCCTCTGGGGATCCTAGCCCAGTTCTATCACTAGATTTTGCTAGACTTTTTAATGGCATTTTTTACTGGAAATCTGAACATACATAGGGCCTTGATGTCGATTCTTCTTGCTGCATGAATTGGGCCTTCTTTATTTTTTATGGAATGGGCTTTGTTGTGAAATTTTGGACCTCAAAAAGGAGCCATCATGATTGTTAAAAGTTCGGCACCATCATAGACAACATGGAAACAAATAAAAATCTCTCTAAAAGTCATGTATACAGAGTTATAGTCACTCTGAAAGTCACATATACATATTGTAACATCAGCTTTTACAAGGTTTTGATGAAGCCATTACATATCTGATGCACACCAGATAGGGTCCACATTTCATGTTAGTTACATACCCACTGATAAAATTAGATAAGCATTACTGAGTAGTAAATATCTAGCCGAAGGTTACAAGACAAAGAAATCATGGTGAACAAGAGACTAGCCAACTGCATAAAAGTTTCTAATAAGCATCATATTAAATTCCACTGTTCCACATGTTTAAATTCCCTAGAACTGTTTCAAAATATCTAAGCATTCAATCCACTTCAAATACACAATTATCTCCAAAAGCGCCTTCACTTTTGCACACTTATCCACAAGAAATTTCGTTCACTTATGCACTTGTGCATTCTTATAGAACTTTGTAATTCTTCTGGATGTCTCACTTGTAGCAGCCATATCTCAACAAGTGAAATTTCATCAAAATTATTATCTTCATATATCTTTACCTCCCTTCCTTCATATCTGTACGGATTATTCCTAATCTTCCCCCCAATAGTAAAGGGCGATTGTAAAGTCAAAGTTGTCCATCCCTACAACAAGAGCAAGGAAGTTGTTCTAAAATTTCAATACATATTTAGAAGTGATGGAAGTAGTATAATAAGATAATCAGTGTCTAAGTGTGAAGATTAGTGACAATGCCTTTTGATCCATGAATTTCTTGTGATCCATGAGTCTCTCACCCAACTACCAATAAGGTGAGTGTAGGGACCAGGTTTGAGGGAGTGGACCCAAGCCCAGTTTCCCCGCAATGAATTTATAGAGTATGGGCTCAAGAGCTAGGCCCTAGTGAGGAATGCAACGGCTTTGCATGGTTGTACGTGGATGCTAATAACCTAAACGTGGATTGGGATGCAGAACAAGGGTCCTCGGACGGGACCTTGTGAGCTAGGAGTTCTTATTATTTATTTTAGCAAAGGTTACAATGGTTGAGAGAAAATACACCGCTATAGTATTTCTCCCTTCTGGTTCTTTTTTCCGTCCCCCTTTACATGAGGGACTTTTTACAATATATACCTCTCTCTCCGTTGATCCTAGCCCTACACTTGTCGATCAGCCCGGTTTCCACTTGAGAGCCTGTCCCATCAGCCACATTCCCATGCCTCTAGTGGGTTGCAGCGCCCCATGCGGCGTTGTTCAGAGGTCCTATCCTTATTAATGCGGCCAGGGCGTTAGTTGAGGGCATTTAATGTGGAGGTGACAGTTCACCTGGGACTTGTTCCTCCACCATGCTTCAATGTCCGGTGCTTGGTCCTTGCCATTTGCTCCTTGGATGCTTAGGGAGGCTCCCCTTAAGGCATGTTGCTTGCCCACTTTCTGACCTCGGTCTCCCGAGGATGTAACCATCCTCGGCGATGCTACTTGGGCCCTGGGCTCTAAGTTTTCGTCCTCGGACCTCGGACATTGGAGGCGTCCTCGGCGTGGGCTTTTGGGCCTGGTTTGGAATGGGCCGGTGGTTGCTGAATTATTCTGGCCCCACAATAGCCCCTCAAAATCTTGCTGTCTGCACCCTCGGGCGGAGAGGAGGATTTTGATATCCTCGGACCTGCTTCGTGTCCAATCGAGTCTTGTCCCTCGTCAGCGTTGGAACCTTTTCAACTGCCCAAGGTGCGTTACTGGCGCTTCGATGTGCGTAACGTGTCTTGCATTAAATTCGGGTGGCTTTATGCCCCCCACGTTCAACGGGCAGATGACAATCTAACGGTGGAGATGCGTCTGGCACTTATGGGCGGGAAAACTTGCGCAGCTCTTCTTTCTAGGGTATAAGTACCCATTAGAACCGTTTCCTCACTTTTCATTTGCAATCAAGAGCTCCTGCGCCTCTATTCTGAGTCCAGCCAAACTTCCACCTCCATCTCCAGCACAAAAAGCCAGTCCGAGGAGCTCCTCCTCATTTCTGTAAGTCTCTCTGTCTCTCTCTAAGCTTTCTCCCTCTCTACTCGTCCTTCTCTTTCATTCGTTCATCTTTTAGTTCGCTTAGGCATCATTTGGGATGGGTAGACTTAAGAAGTTTGTTGGCACTGAGGAGGCGATGGAGAAATTCATCGCCGATTACAAGATACCGGCCAACGTGGGCTTAAGGTATTGTGAGGAGGGGGAGTGGTACCTCAAGAGGCGAGAGGGCGAAGTGGTGATTCCTGTCATCGCTTTCCTTGAAGGGGGGATGAGGATCCCCATGGGGCCAGTGATGAGGGGTTACCTCACCTACTTTCGGTTGACCCCCACCCAATGCGCCTCCAACATGTTCAGAATTTTAGGCAGTGTGGACGCCCTTAACGAAAAGATGGGTCTGAGGCTGACCCATCACGATGTCAACTACTGCTACAATCTTCAACATTTGAAGAACAAGTCCTATTACATGAGGACGAGGGACGACAAGGTCCGACTTATCCAGTGCCTCCCCGAGTCCAACAAAGGGATGAATGAGGATTTCCTCATCGTGTCCGGAGCGTGGCACGATGGCCTTCATTGTCCGACGACGGAGGGAGCACCAGGTGGGACAGTGGGAATAAGAGGGGATTTATAGATTCTAACTTCTTTCTCTGCGTTATTTCTTTTTGTATTGTTTGGTTTCTAACCACGGATGTGTACTCTCTTTGCAGATCCGCATTCCTATGCGCGCCATTTCAGCTTGATCAATAGGGAAGACTTGCAGAAGGTGCTCAGGTCGGCGGAATTTGAGAACGAAGCAGACCACCAAGTCAGAGCTGCGCACAAGATTTTGGGGTACACTCCGCTCCAGAAGTCGTTTGCGGCCCCAAAGTACGTGATCAGAGCCAAGGATCCTCGGCTGCAGAAAATAAAAGTGACCGAGGACGGTTTTGAGTTTCCCGAGGATCCCTCCACTTCAGAAGGTGTCACAGTAGCAGTCCCTTCGTCTTCCCATACATTCCCAGGGGCCGCGGAAGAGGACCTAGAGAGGGAAGAGGACGCGGCAGATTGTGGTTTTGCTGAGGACGATTTCAGCGTTTTCGAGCGACTGCGTCAGTCCGAGGACCCCTCTGGGGACTTGGGTGACCCTCGTCTAACTGAGGCAGACTTCCTAGCGTCAGCGACATCTTCTCGGCCTGAGATGGGCTACAAGAAGAAGAGCCAACCCAGTCTGGCCGACCTACTAGAAGGGCAGCCGGGGAAGTCCAAGCCGAAGGTTCCTCCTCCTCCTCCAAAGACTCGCCCAACTCAGACCAGGTCGGTCTCGACCCAATCTAGGCTTCCTCCTGCTCCGCCTCAGTCGAGTTCGCCGTCCAGGCACGAGCATGCCGATCCTAAGCCGAAGAAGGATAAGGGCAAGAGGACTGCCGAGGACAAATCTGGGTCCCCGCAGGAGGGGGATGGCAATCGTCGGCCATCGAAGCAACTGAGGATAGGCTCCTCAACGCAGGAAAAACAGGTCGCACCTGCGCCCGAGGTCCAGGCATGGCTCCCCGCCCCAATGCTCCGCGGGGCTCCTCTGAGGGATGACTCCTCCCTCAGGGACTTTAAGGAAGGCGAAGGCGCGTTTGTGGCCGACGCTGTAGAGAGATGTCTGCTCCTTCCTGCGGACATGGCGGAGTTGGGGACTATGAGGAGTAGGGACGTCTTCCTCAGCCTCAAGCGTTACTTGGGGATGGTAAGGCCCTTAACAATTGTGTTTTCTGCCTTCTTTTCTTTTTGAGCTCGGCTATTCACCACGTGTTTGTTTCGTTTGGCAGGCTGTGCAGGCCACTTTCAGGTTGGAGGAGGCGGCCAACAGCCATGGAAAAGCCATGGACCTAGAGCGCGATAAGCGCTTGGAGGTTACTCGGGCCCTCAAGACGTCCGAGGAGGATCTTGCCAAGGCCAAGGAGGAGCTGAAGGCTGTGACCCAGGCTAAGAACAGCGCACTGTCAGGCCTTGAGGGTGCCCAGAAGCAGGCCGAAACACAGACGAGGCGTCTGGGTGAGGTGGAGGAGCAGCTGAAGATCGCAAGGGAGCTGATTGCTGATCTGACCAAGAAAGAAGCTGCTGCCGAGGGCGCCAGGAAAGTGGCTGAGTGGGCTAGGGATGAAGCCGTGAGGGCCAAGATCGAGGCGGAGCAAGGCAGGGAGGAGGCTTGGGCCACCAAGCAGGAAGCTGAGGAGGCGGCCTATGATGCCGGGGCGGCCGAGACAGCGGCTGCCTACAAATCCCAAGTCCCTGGGGTATGTAGGCGCTACTGCTCCGAAACTTGGAGTGAGGCCCTCAGACAGGCTGGGGTGGAGGCCTCTTCTGACTTATGAAAGGAGGAAAGCGTGTACTACCCCCCCGTTATCCGCGAGGCTGCCCCAGAGGGCTCTGAGGCCGAGGAGGCTGCTGTGGAAACTGCTGCCACTCCGGTTGAGGAGGCCCTGGACGCTGGGGTCACTGGTGAGCCAGTCCAAAGGAGTAGTCCTCCCACAGTGGTCGAATTGAATGATGGCTCCAACGAGGGTGCACCTCAGCAGGTTGCGGAGCCCTCCCTCGACGTCCAGGTTTTTCCTGCCGAAGGGGCAGCTATTCCCGCCGTGCCTCTGCAGGCCATCCCCCTTAGTCAGGGCTCAGAGGACCCTGAGGCAACTGTGGGCCAGCCACCCACCGAAGCGGGCAACTAGGCTCCTTGGCGCTTCTGCCTGCTGCACTTCACCTTTGCATCTTTTCCTTCCTTTTTGCTTTACTTGTAATGTAACTCTGTTGGTGTAATTCCTTTGAATTTAATGAAATGAGAACTTTATCTCATCTTCTGTTTGTTGTGGCTGTTTGTCTACTTGAGCATTATCTGCTTTTTCTTTACTTGTATGATTTTATCTTTAATTGCGCTTCGGCCAATCGCGGCATCAATTATTATGATGGGGGTCCCCTTGAAGTAGTTAGTTTCCCCATAGGCCCGAGTCCGAGGACCATGCAGTGCCTTGGTTCCGTCTAACACTTAGTCTTTGAAGTAGTTAGTTTCCCCATAGTCCTGAGTCCGAGGACCATGCAGTGCCTTGGTTCTGTCTAACACTTAGTGTTTTGAAGTAGCTAGTTTCCCCATAGGCCTGAGTCCGAGGACCATGCAGTGCCTTGGTTCTGTCTAACACTTAGTCTTTTGAAGTAGTTAGTTTCCCCATAGGCCTGAGTCCGAGGACCATGCAGTGCCTTGGTTCTGTCTAACACTTAGTATTTTGAAGTAGTTAGTTTCCCCATAGGCCTGAGTCCGAGGACCATGCAGTGCCTTGGTTCTGTCTAACACTTTGTCTTTTGAAGTAGTTAGTTTCCCCATAGGCCTGAGTCCGAGGACCATGCAGTGCCTTGGTTCTGTCTAACACTTAGTCTTTTGAAGTAGTTAGTTTCCCCATAGGCCTAAGTCCGAGGACCATGCAGTGCCTTGGTTCTGTCTAACACTTTGTCTTTTTGAAGTAGTTAGTTTCTCCATAGGCCTGAGTCCGAGGACCATGCAGTGCCTTGGTTCTGTCTAACACTTTGTCTTTTGAAGTAGTTAGTTTCCCCATAGGCCTGAGTCCGAGGACCATGCAGTGCCTTGGTTCTGTCTAACACTTAGTATTTTGAAGTAGTTAGTTTCCCCATAGGCCTGAGTCCGAGGACCATGCAGTGCCTTGGTTCTGTCTAACACTTAGTATTTTGAAGTAGTTAGTTTCCCCATAGGCCTGAGTCCGAGGACCATGCAGTGCATTGGTTCTGTCTAACACTTAGTGTTTTGAAGTAGTTAGTTTCCCCACAGGCCTGAGTCCGAGGACCATGCAGTGCCTTGGTTCTGTCTAACACTTAGTATTTTGAAGTAGTTAGTTTCCCCATAGGCCTGAGTCCGAGGACCATGCAGTGCCTTGGTTCTGTCTAACACTTTGTCTTTTGAAGTAGTTAGTTTCCCCATAGGCCTGAGTCCGAGGACCATGCAGTGCCTTGGTTCTGTCTAACACTTAGTGTTTTGAAGTAGTTAGTTTCCCCACAGGCCTGAGTCCGAGGACCATGCAGTGCATTGGTTCTGTCTAACACTTAGTATTGCGAAGTAGTTAGTTTCCCCATAGGCCTGAGTCCGAGGACCATGCAGTGCCTTGGTTCTGTCTAACACTTAGTATTTTGAAGTAGTTAGTTTCCCCATAGGCCTGAGTCCGAGGACCATGCAGTGCCTTGGTTCTGTCTAACACTTTGTCTTTTGAAGTAGTTAGTTTCCCCATAGGCCTGAGTCCGAGGACCATGCAGTGCCTTGGTTCTGTCTAACATTTAGTATTGCCGTCCGGACATGTGGTCCCAAGTCGAAACAGGTTAAGAATCGGAATTCAAAAAGAAAGACTGCTTTATTAATAATAATACCTTTTCAGGTTATTTACATTCCAGGGGCGAGGTACAGGTTTTTCGTCTAGATCTTCTAAATAGTATGCACCTATTCCTGCTACAGAGGTAATTCGGTAGGGGCCCTCCCAGTTGGGTCCCAGCTTTCCCCAGGATGGGTTCTTGGCGGCCCCGACAACTTTTCTCAGCACCAGGTCTCCCGGTGCTAGCGGCCTGAGTTTCACGTTGGTGTCATACCCTCGCTTGAGCTTTTGCTGATAATAGGCCAGCTGGATCATTGCTCGTTCCCTTCGTTCGTCCACCAAGTCCAGGCTCTCCCCCAGCAGTTCATCGTTGCTGCTGGGAGTGAAAGAGCTCGTTCGCAGCGTCCGGAAATTCATCTCCAGGGGGATCACCGCCTCGGCACCATAAGTCATGGCAAAAGGTGTTTCCCCTGTTGACCGCCGAGGAGTAGTCCGGTATGTCCATAAGATGTGAGGCAGCTCCTCGACCCATCTTCCTTTGGCGTCGTCGAGCCTCTTCTTAAGCCCGTTAACGATAACCTTGTTGACGGCCTCTGCCTGTCCGTTTCCCTGAGGGTAGGCGGGCGTCGAATATCTGTTAGTGATCCCAAGTTCACAGCAGTATCTCCTGAAGGCCTTGCTGTCGAATTGGAGCCCATTATCCGAGACGAGGGTGTGAGGGACCCCAAATCGCGTAACTATGTTCCTCCAAAGGAATTTCTTCACGTCTACATCCCTGATGTTGGCTAGTGGTTCGGCCTCGACCCACTTCGTGAAGTAGTCCGTGGCCACCAGCAGATACCTCTTGTTCCCTGGCGCTTTCGGGAAGGGTCCCACGATGTCTAAGCCCCATTGGGCGAATGGCCATGGACTGGACAAAGGGTTGAGGACCCCTCCTGGCTGATGGATGTTCGGGGCGAACCTTTGGCATTGGTCACACTTCCGGACATACTCCTGGGCCTCTTGCTGCATTCCCGGCCACCAGTATCCCTGGGTGACGGCTCGGTGAGCTAGGGATCTCCCCCCCGTGTGGCTTCCACAAATTCCTTCGTGCAGCTCCTCGAGCAGGGATTCGGCCGCTTCGGGGTGGACACATAGAAGGTATGGCCCGGAGTAGGACCGCCTGTACAGCTTGTGGTCCTCGGACAACCAGAACCGAGGAGCTTTCCTTCTTATCTTTTTTGCCTCTGACCTTTCCTCAGGCAGGACGTCATCTTTGAGGAATCTCACTATGGGATCCATCCAGCTGGGACCTATCACAACTTGATGGACGGGGACCACCCCCTTTGGCTCTTCACTTGCCCTTTCCAAGTGCTCCACAAGTATGATCCGAGGCAGAGCCTCTGCCGAGGAGGTTGCGAGCGTGGCTAGTGAATCAGCGTGACTGTTCCCACTCCTAGGAATATGGGACAGGCTGAAGAGGCCAAACTCTAGCTGCAAGCGCTTGACTTGGCTCAGGTAATCTTGCATTCTTGAATCTCTGGCCTCCATCTCCCCCTTTACCTGTCCTACCACCAACCTGGAGTCTGAGAACATCTCTATCGACTTTCCTCCCAACCTTTGCACCATGATCATCCCTTGCAGCAATGCCTCATACTCGGCCTCGTTGTTTGTGGCCGAGAATCCGAGCCTTAGGGACTTCTCTATGACATGATCCTCAGGGGATACTATTACTAGCCCCACTCCAGACCCCCTCTGGTTCGCCGCGCCATCAACGTATACTCTCCAGTACGGCGATGCCGGAATGGAGACTGCCCCAACTGATTTCTCATCCGAACTCTTATCCTCGGCTGTCACCTCTACGACTGGCTCGGCGAACTCGGCCGTCAAATCTGCCAGGACCTGGCCCTTTATGGAAGTCCGGGGCATGTACTTGACGTCAAAAGCCCCCAGAATTGTGTTCCACTTCGCGACTCTACCTGTGTAATCGGCGGCCCGGAGTACAGCCTTCAAGGGCAGTTGGGTTAGGACAACCACCGTGTGAGCTTGAAAGTAATGGGGGAGCTTTCTGGTGGCGTGGACCACCGCCAGTATGGCTTTCTCCAGGGGTAGGTATCTGATCTCTGCTTCGTGCAGCGACTTGCTGACGTAGTAAACTGGCTTTTGGACGCCATTGTCTTCCCGTATCAGTACTAAGCTCACTGCGTGGGGTGCCACCGCCAGGTAGGCGTATAGGACCTCGTCGGGCTCAGGATTGGACATGATAGGCGGCCGGGATAGATACTCCTTGAGTTGCTGGAAAGCTGTGGCACAATCCTCGGTCCACTCATATCCCTTCCATTTGTTGAGCAGGAGATAGAAGGGCCTGCATCTGTCGGCCGACCTGGAGATGAATCGGTTCAGCGCTGCGATCATCCCAGTAAGCTTTTGGATCTCCTTGGGGTTCTGCGGAGGTTTCAAATTGTGAATGGCCTTGATCTGGTCAGGATTGACTTCGATCCCACGGTGGGTGATCATGTACCCCAAAAACTTGCCAGAGCCTACGCCGAACGAGCACTTTGAGGCATTAAGGCGGAGCTTGTGCTCTCTCAGGACGTCAAAAGTGCGGCCGAGGTCCTTCAAGTGCTCGGACACCAGCTTGCTCTTCACCACCATATCGTCAACATAGACCTCGATGCTCTTGCCCAACATCGGCTCAAACATCCTCGTCATCATCCTCTGGTAGGTGGATCCGGCGTTTTTCAGGCCAAACGGCATGACCTTGTAGTGGTAGTTCCCAATGGGTGTTACAAAGGCTGTCTTCTCTTGGTCCTCCAAGGCTAGTGGGATTTGATGATAACCCTGAAAGGCATCCAGGAAGCTCATCCTAGGGTGGCCTGCCGTCGCATCAACTAGTTGGTCTATTCGTGGCATTGGGAAAGGGTCTTTTGGGCATGCTTTGTTCAGGTCTGTGAAGTCTACACAAACCCTCCATTTCCCGCTTTTCTTCTTGACCACCACGGTGTTGGCCAACCATTTGGGGAAAAAGATCTCCTTGATGGCCCCCGCGTGCTTAAGCTTATCGACCTCTTCCCTGATCGCATCAGCGTGCTCCTTCGATGGGCGGCGATGTGTCTGCTGCTTGGGGATCACAGATGGGTTGACGTTAAGGTGGTGACAGATGAAGGACGGATCAATCCCAGGGGCGTCGCAGGGGTCCCATGCGAACACGTCAAGGTTCCTCTTGAGGAACTCAAGCAACTCCCCCTTCTCCTGTGGAGGCAGCTGGGTCCCCACTTGGAAGAACTTCTCCGGGTCATCGCCAATTACCACCTTCTCCAGGTCTTCGCATTTACCATCCTCGGCAGGTGCATCCGGAGGCGTCACCTGGGTCTTTAATTGCTACGAATTTTCCTCGGCTGCTACCGAGGACTGTGCATCGATCCGATGGGATATGGCAGCCACTGTGCAATGCCTAGCCGTGGATTGGCAACCTCGGATCTCCAGAACCTGGTCCCCTGACAGGAATTTCACCTTCTGGTGCAAGGTGGAAGCTACGCCATCCAGGGCGTGTAGCCAGGGCCTCCCCACGATGGCTGTGTAGGGAGAGTATGTGTCCACCACTATGAAGTTCGCCTCCACCACCACTGGGCCTGTCTGTACGGGCAGTCTGATCATGCCCTTTGGGATGACGAGCTTCCCGTCGAAGCTCATTAGGGGGGAGCTATAAGGTGTGAGGTCTTCCTGCTTTAGCCCCAGCCCCTTGTAGAGGTCTGGACACATGACCTCGGCTGCGCTGCCACCGTCCACCATCACCCTTTTGACATCATAGCCCCCTATTCTGAGGGTGACGATTAGGGCGTCCTCGTGTGGTTGGATGGTCCCAACCTTGTTCTCCTCCGAGAAACTCAGGGCTGGGGGAGGATTCCTTCTTGACCTCTTTGGCCCCGTCCGAGGATCCTCGGCAGGCGGTTGGGCCACAGACAAGACTCGCAAAGGAGGTGTGCCTGTCCTTCCTGGCGCGGCCAGGATTATATTGATCGTCCCGGCGGGCTGCCCCATGGCGGCGTCCCTCCGGGGCTCTTGGTATGTTTGACCCTGACGATTGTCGGGGTTGAGCAGCAGGTGCTTCAGCTTTCCTTCCCGGACCAGCTGGTCCAGGTAGTTCCGGAGGTTCCTGCAGTCCTCCGTGGTATGCCCGTGGTCCTGGTGGTATTGGCAGTAACGGTTATGATTGCGCCTCTCTGGTTTCCCAGCCATCTTGTTCGGCCACCTGAAATACGGTTCGTCCTTTATTCTTTCCAGCACCCTATGCACGGGTTCTCTAAATACGGCGTTGACGGTTTGAGTTTTGGTCGCTCCAGATTCTCCTCCGAAATCCCTCCTCGGTCGGGCGTTGTTATATCGGTCCGACCTGAAATCTCTTCTCTCTTGGGGGACGACCTTATCCTTCTCCTTGCCTTGCAGCATATCTTCCTCCACCCGCTTGTACTTGTCGATCCGATCCATCAGTCGTCGCACGCTGGTGGCGGGCTTCCCGGCCAGGGACTCCCTCAGGCCGTGCCCCATTGGTAGCCCATTCTGGAATGTACTGATGGCGACGGCATCATACTCGCCGTCCAGCTCATTGTAGATCTCCCAGTACTTGTCCGAGTAGGCTTTGAGGGTCTCCCTTTCGCGCATGGATAGGGACAGCAGCGCACTCATGGGCCGAGGAGGCCTGCTGTTCGTGACAAAGCGGGAGCCAAAGGCCTGGGTCAGCTGTCTGTACGAGTCTATGGAATTCGTCCTTAGACCGTTGAACCACCTCATCGCCACGGGTCCCAAGCTGGATGGGAAGACTTTGCACATCAGCGCCTCATTCTTGGAGTGGACGGCCATCCTCTGGTTGAACTGGCTCACGTGCTCCACGGGGTCCGTTTTGCCGTTGTAAGCAATGAAGGTTGGCTGCTGGAACCGCCGAGGAAGCTCCGCGTCCTCTATACGACGTGTGAAGGGCGACCTGGAGAGCTGGTCCAGCGCCCTGCTCATGGCGTCACCTCCCAGGCCCCTGGGGGTTGGGTTGGCACGCCTACGCCTCTGGTAGCGCTCCTCCTCGTGGGAGAAAGTCTCGCTGGGGGGCGTCCTCGACCTTTGCCTGTATTCCTCGTCACTCTCGTCGTCAGAGGGCAGGTCAGGGCTGGGTTCGGCCCGTCTTCGCTGCGCACGGCGCAGTTTCCTCTTCAGATCATCTATCTCGTGCTGCATGGCCGCCTTACCATCCTCTCTCTGAGGAGCGTGGCTGTGGGCCTCTTCTGATCGCGTGGCCTGGCCATCATCGCGCTTCTGGGGAACGTGCCCATCCTCCTGGCTCTCGCTCGCCGTTGGAGTATGCACGCTTCCTTCTCGAAATCTCCTGTTGTCGTTCTGACCGCCCCCGGGGTCGCCATAGTTACCCTGATGCCTTGACTTCGCCGGTTCGGGTCGATTCGGAGTTGCTTGATGAGGGCCCGATCCTACCATGCTTGACTGTTGTCCTTACTAACGCACAAGTTCTTCCCACAGACGGCGCCAATTGTAGGGACCAGGTTTGAGGGAGTGGACCCAAGCCCAGTTTCCCCGCAATGAATTTATAGAGTATGGGCTCAAGAGCTAGGCCCTAGTGAGGAATGCAACGGCCTTGCATGGTTGTACGTGGATGCTAATAACCTAAACGTGGATTGGGATGCAGAACAAGGGTCCTCGGACGGGATCTTGTGAGCTAGGAGTTCTTATTATTTATTTTAGCAAATGTTACAATGGTTGAGAGAAAATACACCGCTACAGTATTTCTCCCTTCTGGTTCTTTTTTCTGTCCCCCTTTACATGAGGGACTTTTTACAATATATACCTCTCTCTCCGTTGATCCTAGCCCTACACTTGTCGATCAGCCCGGTTTCCACTTGAGAGCCTGTCCCATCAGCCGCATTCCCATACCTCTAGTGGGTCGCAGCGCCCCATGCGGCGTTGTTCAGAGGTCCTATCCTCATTAATGCGGCCAGGGCGTTAGTTGAGGGCATTTAATGTGGAGGTGACAGTTCACCTGGGACTTGTTCCTCTACCATGCTTCAATGTCCGGTGCTTGGTCCTTGCCATTTGCTCCTTGGATGCTTAGGGAGGCTCCCCTTAAGGCGTGCCGCTTGCCCACTTTCTGACCTCGGTCTCCCGAGGATGTTACATCCTCGGCGATGCTACTTGGGCCCTGGGCTCTAAGTTTTCGTCCTCGGACCTCGGACATTGGAGGCGTCCTCGGCGTGGGCTTTTGGGCCTGGTGTGGAATGGGCCGGTGGTTGCTGAATTGTTCTGGCCCCACAGTGAGTATACGAATAATAAGCATAGAAAAAATATCAATAAGTGCTTAAAAATTTGGAATGCAACTTTTAATTTTCATTCAGGCATAGTATTAAGTATCAAATTACCCTTCATGTCAGTATAAAAAAAATGGTTTCCTTGTTCTTATAAACACCTAAAGGTATGCCAAAAGGAGAAAACTCATTTCATTAAATCACTTGATATATTCATGTTAAAATCATTTCACGTCCTGCAATTTGGAGGACTCCTTTTTTTATTGTTCCACTACGAATAGGAGACCAAAGAAATTTACGTTGAAATTGAAATTGGGCATTTTATTTTATTTTTTATGAAAATTAGATCTATCCATGATAACCAAATCCGTTTCTCCTATCATTGAATTTCATATTCTCAATCTAACAACATATAGAGACCAAAAAAAAAAAAAAAAAAAAAATCTTACATGGACCTAATCAAAGGTGAGGTAAGCTACCAAATCTAAAATGGAATTGGGTTGCACAACCATAGGAAGTGTAATACTTGAGATGGGAGGAGGAAGGAATGGTGAGGCTATGTGAGAGGAGGAGTGAGGTCACCATGGCAATGGTTGTTGCTTGGAGAAGAAAGCATGGTGTGATGGAAGAGGCCACTGTCTCCAGTGGAGGGCCGGGGCTGGGCTTAGGTCTGTTCAATCCCTCTCTCTCGCAGGTTTGTGAATCTCACATCAAATTGCAAATTGCAAATTGAGTTTTGATTTGGAACTGCGTTATGATTAGGATTGAATTTGAAACGGGTCTTCTTTGTTTCTTACATGTAAATTTAATTTCGTAATTTTTTAATAAAAAGAAATGACACATCATTAAAAATGCCAGGTCATTATTCCGTTGGCCACGTAAACAACATCACTAATAGAAGTTAACAAAATGACTTATATCGCTCATTTTGAAAACTTGAGGGACCAATTGCGCCAATTGCGCTCGCAAGGTAAACTTGAGGGACCAATATTGTAGTTTCGCCTTTTTTTTAGTAATAAAGACTATCTAATTAGATTAGGGGTATTTATAACAATTTAGATAATGATAACTAACTTTCTGAATTCTCTTAATATATAGAGATACACTGATACACATTGATTTGAGCATACCGGTTTAATAAGGGTAATTTTGAAATTGTGTAAAGGCAATAACTAACTTTCTCTATTCTCTTAATGTATCAACAAAATGAAAGTTGAAAAAGAATAACAAAATTAGTGCACCAAATTTAAAGGAACACTATGCATGCTTAGCTTCAAATGTTTAGATAGGTCATAAGTGATACTAGCCTGTTTGCAGGCGCTATGTGCGTGCTCAGAGGATTTTTTGTTATAAAAAAAAAAATTTTGTTTCATCTTAATTCAAGGTTTATGCATTTATAAGTGAAATTATTGCATTTTCCAATCACCAAACTTATAGGAGTATGATGAGGTGTAGTTATGGGTGTGTTAATTTTTATTTAATTATTTATTTTTACATCTCGTCACACTCCCAAGAGTTTTGGTCATCCAAAAACGCATAAATTTCACTAACAAATGCCTAAACCCTTAATTAAGATGAATCAATATATGAGGTTTAAGCTAACCTCAAAATGATACACCATTATTAATCAGTACCAAAATAGGAGAAATTACACTTTACCACCCTAAACTATACCCTGATTACACTCTGCACCCTAAAATTTTTGAATGCAGGTTTTGCACCTTGAAAGATGATTCTTGTTACACTTTGCACCCCGAAATCAAGTTTGCCATTAACTTGGATGGAAAATATGGTTCCATGTGAAAAGTCCTAATTACCCCTCTTCTCAATCCTTTAAAAACAAATGATAAATAACACTTTACCACCCTAAACTATACTTCTAATTACACTTTGCACCTTAAACATTAAATTTCCATCCAAGTTAACAACAAACTTAATGTTGTGATGCAAAGTATAACAAGGATCATAGCTTAGGGTGCAAAACGTGTATTCCAAATGTTTAAAACGCAAAGTATAATATGAGGTATAGTTTAGGGTGATAGAGTATAATATTTTCACCAAAATATATTATATCTCTAACCATCATGGCCTCCAATATGGTACTGACTATTTTGATGCATATACTGTGAATTTGTGTGTGTGTGTGTGTGAGAGAGAGAGAGAGAGAGAGCAAAAACTATGAATAAGGTTTATAATTCATTACACCATAGAAATAATGGTATGTGCTATGCAATGCAGAGTTTGAGCAAGAGGTGACATTTAGGTAATACTTATTGTGTGGACAAATAAAAGGCTTAGTTCTCAGAGATCCAACATTCTTAGTCCCTAATTGGAATAAAACTATGAGGAGGGGGAGGAGGGTCGGACGTTCCCTTGCTAGGCCCGGATGGAAGATAGTGGCCATTATTAGGCAAAACATGAGGAGGGGGAGGAGGGTCAGATGTTCCCTTGCTAGGCCCGAATGGAAGATAGTGGCCATTATTGAGCAAACCATAAGGAAGGGAAGGAGGGCTAGACGTTCCCTTCCTAGGCCCAGATAGAGGATAGTGGCCATTATTGGGAAAACCATGAGGAGGGGGAGGATGGTCGGACGTTCCCTTGCTAGGCCCAGATGGAGGATAATGGCCATTATTAGGCAAACCATGAGGAGGGGGAGGAGGTTCAGACATTCCCTTGCTAGGCCCAGATGGAGGATAGTGGCCATTATTGGGCAAACCACTAGGAAGAGGATGAGGAGAAGGGTCAGACGTTCCCTTGCTAGGCTCAGATGGAGGATAATGGCCTTTTTGGGCAAACCCTGAAGAGGTGGAGGAGAGTCATACATTCCCTTGCTAGGCCCAAATGGAGGAACATGACCATTTTTAGGCGAAATCTCAAAATTGATCCTCCCAAAATCTATATTCTCAAACATTGATGGAACAAATATAGAAGGAGGCTTGTTAGGCGCAGACGGAGGAACATGACCTTTTGCCAACATTTCTAATCTCACTCTCTCAAAAAGAGATATTTTTTCCATTTTCGACGTGCACGAAGTTGGAAGAAACCTTTCTCCATATGTTGGAAGCCTTACATTCGGTGGGAAAAGCAAGGACAATCAATAAGGTCAGCCATAACAATTTTTGAGTGGTTACCACCATCTTCTCTCTCTCTCTCTCTCTCTCTCTCCGACCTTTTCAATAATGATTAACTCTCTTTCCATTAAGGGGTGATAATAATTTTTTTTTTTTTTTTTTTTAGAAAATGTAAATAAATTTTCTTTATATTACATGAGTTTGCAATAAATTTTTGTTTGAAGTTGATTACGCAATTATTATAAAGATAGATAATTATGCAAATGTGATAATAAATTATGCAATACAGCAATAGTGATAATAAATTTTCATGTACAAACACAATAATTATTCAATCATGATATTAAATTTTCTTTATATTCCATTTTTTTAAGGAAAGTTCTATATATTGCGTGATTAAGAAATCTTTAGGGAAAAAAAGAAAAAAAAAAAAAGATCGAACAAATAATCTTTTGTAAAGTTTTTCATACATTGCACAGGCAACCTTTTAGTTAGATGATTTTTTTGTTGACCTCGTAATATTGTGCTATTTAAGTTTTTGAAACCTTACAATTTTACATATCAGTATTGTTTTTTTAAGATAAATTTAAATTTTATTATATATTTAAACCCTCCTTTAGTGAAACATGATATTTTTTAAAATTTAAGTTATAGAATATATAGTTTCATATACAAACACAATTATAATCTAGATTATATATAATTCCACGTTCAAATAAAATTATAATAAATTCCTATTAATAACTACCATAATTTAAATAATATATATATAATTTTTAATTTGATACAAAAGGTCATCATAATTCATTTCCTTTTTCGTTTTAATTCCTTAAATATTTGTATTAAGTATAAATAACATTACATATTAATTTATATGAATACATGTTTGAAATATACTCATATAGGGTTGAGATTCGATTGGGGAAGTCTATAAATAAGCTCATAAGATATCAAATTTATATTTACAATTTGTTGAAAATTCAACAAATTATAAATATAAATATTATATATATTGAAAAAAGTTAGAAAAGATTATTTACAATTTTTAATAATACGAGGTTAATAAACCTAATTTTTATAAGATTTTAAACAAAAAATGTTTTATCTAATATATTCAAACCATATAATTTCAACTATAATTTAGTTATTAAGTATTAGCATTATTTGTAAAGGAAAAAATAATTAATTGTTGTATTTACTATATATGGGAAAAGAAAAAAAATAGCTTGTAAATAAGTTCAAACTTGTTTAACAAAAAATGAACCAAATTTAACCAATCTTGAACTTTTAATACTCAATTTATCTCATTTATAGGTTTATTGCAAAGAGATTGAAGCAAACAAAAGGAGTCCGGGAGGGGGGGGGGGGGGGGGGAGTTATTTTATAATGAAATATATATTTAGATTTTAGACTTTAGACATGCCTGAAATCAACCATAATTAAAATATTGGATAAACGACAAGTCATTGAGCATAGTAAAGAATCCAATGTGTTGTAACTTGTACATTATTGAGTGCTTAACAATTTGCTTAACCAGAGCGATTTTGATCATAGCGTGAAGTCAATATTGTGAGAATTGGAGGAAGAGAAATAGCTCGCAATCAATCAATTAGTCACCGCTAGCATATCCAATCGGATGGTCCAAGTAATTTCAATTTGAATCCATAACTTAGGTAGGTGTTTTACCATTTTTCTTTATTCAGATTTTTTAAAACCCTAATTCTTCAATGATATCCATTTCCATCGCTATTTGATTCAAAGTGGGGTTTCGAATTTTCAACAATGTTTTGATTGAAGTCTCTTTGTTTTAGCTGCTCTCACATTCAAAACAATTGTTCATTGGTATATATGTGTAAATTTTTGTGTATGTAAAACTTGGTATAGTTTTTTTTGGTGTTGCATCTTAGATTCTCAAATTAAAGTTAATCATGTGTTTGCATTGACTAATAAAGTATATGGTTGAAACTTAATTGACTTTGGGAAAAATAGCATTAGTTTTGCTGCATTAATCAATACAACAATGTAGTTGAATTTAATTGGAGAATCAAAGTTCCAGCACCAAAGGAATTATGTACTTTTTGAAGGAGACACAAATTATTTTTCTCTAGCCCTAGGAAGATTCATAATTTCATTAGATAATAGCAATATTCTTTCTTCGATTGGACACTCCCAATCAATCAAATTATTTAGCCCACAACTTGGCAATTCATAATAATCTTGGCAATTTATATTAGAATTGCATTTGTGCTATATGTTGACATATTAGGACACAGAGAGAGAGAGAGAGCAAATACTAAGAATAAGAAAGTTTATAACTTATTACACTATAAAAATAGTAGAGTAGGTTCCGGGCATTGCTGAGTTGAAGCAAATAAAATGCTTAGTTCTTAGGGATCCAACATTCTTAGTGCCAAATGGGTGGGGGAGGAGATCGATACGTACTGGGCCCAGATGGAGGAACATGGATATTTCCAGCTACATAATGGCCACGGCTAGGCCCAGATGGAGGAACAGGAACTGATCTCGGCAACATCCCAAATCTCAACCTTTGAAAATGAACCCTTTTTCCATTCTCAACATTAACCAAATTGGCCGAAACCTTTTCTTGATGTGTTGAAAGCATTCTAGCCTCAATAGGAAAAGCAAGGACAATCACAAAGGTCAGCCATAATAATTTTTGAGTGGTTACCACCATCTTGTTCAATGCAGACGATTCTATCTCTGACGCTAGTACTTTTTAAACACTTAAATGTGAGGGCGTTTCACTATTTTGGCGCATTAGCATTCACAACTTGGAAGACTCTTAAGATATAAGCATATAACTGTGTGTGTGTGTGTATATATATATATATATATAGATGATAAATGAGAAGTTATTTTTGAATTTAAAAAAAAAAAAAAAAAATTTATAACGCATCTTTTAAACGTATGTAATTATTAAATTTTGAAAAGTTCAATGCGCTAAAAAAGGAAAACCTTAAAATTAGAGAATCTAGAAAAATGAGAGGTTTTCTATTTAATTTTAGGATATTTTTCAGAAAATGTTGGTGGTGGAAGATTTATGGGCTAATCTTGAGGGTAAATAGAACGTGAGAGATTCTTCTTTTTTTGCCTTTTTCAATTTTATAAAAGAACTAGTATTATGCCCGTGCGATGCACGACTTAATTAAAAAGATATATGTAAGAAATTAAAATTATATTAATAATTAGTAAGCCACATGATAAAACCCATTAATATTACAACATATAATACATATAAACACATATTGAGTCAATAAAAATGTGATAAATATTCTCAATAAAAAAAAAAGTGAAAGAAGCCACTGGTCCCACGGCTTCCACTATAGCTTCCATTGGATTACGATGCTCATGCTGCAAAAACACCTTGAAACTTAAAAATCAATCAAGCCCATTATAGAACAAAACCATCCAACTAAACATATACACAAAAAAACTAAGAATACAAAAAATATAACCTATGACGAAGAGAGCATAGTCCGAATGAGAAGTTCGAGGGAGGTGAAGCAAAAATATTTATAATTAATTTTTTTTTTCCGATTGATTTTATTCCCTATGATCTAATCTCAAGTTGTAGATATACTTGAAGACAAATATGAAAAAAAAAAAATTGTTCATAATTTATACACGAAAAAAAAATGTGAAACTTAATAAAGATAAGAACCTAGATTACTACAAAATTTGATTTCTAGATAATTCATAAAGTGAAGAGGAAAGATAAAAAAGAAAGTGAAGTTGATATTAACAATTAAGGGGAAAAAATAATATGTTAAACTTAATAAATTATAGGAGAAGAAGATAGAAAAAAAAAACTATTAAATCTACTTTTTATTCTAAAAAATATGAACAAATAAGTGAAATAACGTTGTTGTTTTTCTTGACCGTGTAGTAATATAATTTAAGTAAAAAAATAGTAAAAAATAAATTAATAATAAGAGGATAAGATGAAAAATTAGGATTATAATCAAATTAAGATTTTTTTCAAATTATAAATTATAGGAGACGAAGATAAGAACAAAAAAAATTATAACTATTTTCTTAAAAATCTAAAAAACATTTCTGCATTTTGGTGAAGCCACTTGACCCAATCATGGCTTTTAAGCCCAACTTCTATTATATATTATATGATTCCATCAATTTTATTTTAAAAGAATACCTAAATGAAATTTTCTTATATGTACTAAAATTTCTTTTAGGAGTAGTTTTAAATATTATGTAGAGTTTTTATATGAGGGGTACTTTTGACAATAGAGTGTTAGTTCCAAAATTTGGGATTGGCTCTTATGGACCCAAAACCCAAATATATGCATCATCCAATTCCTTTAAACGTGTGCAATAATAAAGGTTTCCGTTCCTCATTGATAGTAACCAAGTTTGTAGTCAAATTTTATCTAATAAAAAGGACATAAATGGCTTCTAGAGGCATAAATAAGTTGTAATTTATTAAAACTTAATAAAGTTCACACAATTAATAGTGCTTTAAATACACAAAAGGGTATTATTATTCCATTTGACACGTCAAAATTTTCCATCCATAAGATAACAGCAAAGACCAAATTGACACGACACTAAAAAAGTTGAGAACCAAATTAACACAATTAAAAGGCTAGAAACTAAATTATGAAATGGTGTAAAGGATAAGAACCAACTATAATTTACCAAAAAAAATAAATTTCAGATATCAATCTTCTGTATACCATCAATACACACGGACTCAACATCACAAACTCTTCCGCCGTGTACATACATCAACTTCTTCCTTGCAATGAATCCAACCTTTTTGCATTGTTTGTAGCCGAATAAGTTTATGGTTTGCTAGAAAAAAACCGTAGAAGGACTTGATCAATTCATATTTGAATAGCACAATTAAACTTTTTTTTTAAAAAAAAATGGGACACGAATAAACAATTAAAATAATACAAAAATGAATTAGAATCGTCAAACTTAAATGAAAATCATAAACAAACCCTAATTCAACTGAGACGTTAAGATATTAAAATGCATTTAGCATTATTCTTCAATTAGATTTTTTTTAATATTTAAAAACATGATAAGGCATCTCAGTTTAGCTCTTTTAGCTTGAATTTAAAAATATGCACCACTACACACCATTGTGCGATAGTAACTCCACAAGTGGGTTGTGGGATTTGAGGGGCAAAGGTTGGAGTTCAAGTCTTCGGAAGAGAGTTTCACACACATATACACTAGAAATTATTTTTTAAAGAAAAAATACTAAAAAAGAAATCTAAATACATTAACAGACATAACAAATTCACAATTATGATTCTTTTGGGCAATTATATCACATTTTCTGTTAACCACAACAAAATAGTTCAATTAAGTCAAACCCATCACGTGTGGTAATTCGAGACAATGAAGGTAGGGTGGTAGCAGCTTTAAGCAAACAAGTTCAATTGCCTCTAGGACCTTTGGAAATTGAGGCCAAAGCTATGGAGGTTGGGACTTCATTTGCTTGGGATGTTGGTATAAGGGAAGTGATCCTTGAATGTGACTACAAGATAGAGTCTAATGCTCTCTTAGGTTTATGCACATTGCCTATGATTATCTCAAGGCGAAAATCACATTTTCATTCCTACGTTTTCACGCGATTCTTACTTTGGCCTCTAATCTTTTTTTCCACCGCTTTTAGTCCTCATCCTAAAAAATGTCTCTTGTTTTAGTCCCTGCCATTACATCAGAGATGAAAAATGGTAACGTGGCAAACGGATGGCACTGTTGGCTGACGTGACCATTAAAATAATAATAAAAAATGTTATTTGGTATTAAAAAATTTTAAAAATTAATTTATTAATTTTAACTAAGTAAAAAAAAAAATCAAAACAAAAATCAAAATCAAAATTTATATGAATTAAGATCAAAAAGTATCTTGAAGAAGAACACTAATAACACCAACTCAGACTTAAGATCTCAAAATTGAAAACCAAAAATCACAAATAACTCAAAAAATAAGATCACAAAATTAAATATAAGATCCACATCAGAATAAACATGAACAAGGAATTAAATAAGAACAAGATCAATATTCCAAGCTCAAAACAATATTTCCCACTCTAAATCTTGCTGGGTTGTGGGGTGGTCCAATGGTTGTGGCGTGGTGGTGGCATGGCCGTGGGTCTTGGTTGGGTAGCCAGACTCTGAATCTCAAGAGTTCCTCCCACTCTCTCATCCTCTCAGCTCTTGGGTTCCACAAGTGACAAACCCACAGGGTCGAATCTGTCATGGGATGTCCGGATCTATCATTGTGTTGGCTGTGCTTAGGTTGGTAGTATTTGGGTTGGTTGGATCTGTGTTTGGGTGGCCGGAAATGGTGGTTTGGTGTTTGGGTGGTTGTGGGTTGGTGTTTAGGTGGCTGGGTTGGTGTTTGGGTTGGTCGGATCTGTGTTTGGGTGGCCAGAAATGGTGGTTTGGTGTTTGGGTGGCTGTGGGTTAGTGTTTAGGTGGCTGGGTTGGTGTTTGTGTTGGCCGGATCTGTGTTTGGGTGGCCGAAAATGGTGGTTTGGTGTTTGGATGGCTGTGGGTTGGTGTTTAGGTGGCTTGGTTCGTGTTTGGGTTGGCCGAATCTATGTTTGGGTTGTCGGAAATGGTGGTTTGGTATTTGGGTGGCTGTGGGTTGGTGTTTAGGTGGCTGGGTTGGTGTTTGGGTTGGCCGGATCTGTGTTTGGGTGGCCGAAAATGGTGGTTTGGTGTTGGTGTTCTTAGTGTTCTTCTTCAAGATACTTTTTGATCTTAATTCATATAAATTTTTATTTTTATTTTTGTTTTGATTTTTTTCACTTAGTTAAAATTAATAAATTAATTTTTAAATTTTTTTAATACCAAATAACATTTTTTGTTATTATTTTAATGGCCACGTCAGCCAACATTGCCATCTGTTTGCCACATCAGCATTTTCCGTCTCTGATGTAACAGTAGGGACTAAAATGAAATGCGTTTTCCAGGATAGGGACTAAAAGCGGTGGAAAAAAAGTTAGGGACCAAAGTGGGAATCGCGTGAAAATGTAGGGATGAAAATGTGGTTTTCGCCTTATCTCAAATATCTTAGCTGGGGTATATCATCAGCTTCAGGATTTTAGAGTAGCTCAAGTATCCCATGTGAGGCGTCAAGGTAATAAGCCAGCACATATTTTGGCTAAACATGCCAAAGATATAGTCAATAGTGATAATTTTGTAACCTGGATAGAAGGAAATCCATTGTTGATTGAGTCAGTTATTACTCATGATGTATTGAATTTATCTTCGTCATAATAAAGTTACAAGTTTCCTATAAAATTATAAAATAAAAAAAATAAAAAAAAAAGTCAAACCCATCATAGTCCAAGTACGGAATAAATAGGCAAGAAAAAACTCAAATATTACGGCAAATAAAGTTTAGCAACAAACTTGGTTGTATTCTAAAATTATAACTCTACTCACACTCTGTTTGTTTTAGCATTAACGTTTTCTAGAAAATTGTTCATTTTCTAGAAAGCATCTTCTGGAAAACTATCTCATTTTTCGGTATTTGGTAACAACCTTGAAAATGGACTTGAGAACGTTTTATGGTGTTTAGTATCCACAATTTTTATAACATTTCTTATATAATTTAAAACACGTATAATATGTGTGTTGTGTAAACCCATCTAATGTAATCAATATAAATAAATAAATAAAAAAACCAAGAATAAATTTGGTTTTCAAATTAAAATTGATTAGTTATCAAATTTCATGATCTCAAATACTCAACTTGTTCATGTATAGGAACAATAACTACATAATATATATATATATATATATATTAACCATACTTCTCATAATTCAAAATAATCATTATACCCATCAGTTCCATTTTAAATAGTTCAAAATGCCACATATATATTATGTACGTTATTGTTCCTATAATTATTGTAATTATCAAATTTCATATTTACACAAAAAATATAAAAAGATAGAAATAATCATCTTTCGTTAAACTTTCTCTTGCATTGCACGAGCAACCGTCTATATGATTATTAGTTGACCTTATGATATTGTTCTACATAAGTTTTTGGAACCTTACAATTTTACATGTCATTATTATTATTTTTAAATGAATTAAAATTCTATTCTATATTCAAACCCACCTTAGAATCTGGGCACATCATATTTTCTTTAAATGATAAAATATATAGTTTCATAGACAAACACAATTATAAACTAAAATATATAATTCCATATACAAACACAATTATAATAAATTCCTATTAATAACTATCATAATTATCAAATTGCATATTTTGACAAAAAATAAAAGAGAGAAAAGATCATAATATATTAAACTTTCTATGCATTATACAAGTTACCAACTAGTGTATGTATGTATATGAGTTCAAGTTATACCTATTTGTGTGTGTGTATATATATGGGTTCGAGCTTAAATTTAGATTTGAAGTTGACTCATTTGCTAAATAAACAAATATAAAGTACAAGTTTTTTTTGCAAGTTATGCCCGAGTTGTTCATAAATAATTTGATTTATTGACAGCTCTTTTTTTCAACCTTCTCGTGTAATAATAATTTAGTAGATCTCAAATATATATATAAGAATAGTTTACCAAATTTGAAGGAAAGGACCAATTCAATCAACACTAGTTTCTGTGAACATCTCCAAAACCTTGGAATTCATCAACTTTGATGTCGTTAATCGTTATCCAACCAAACAATGGTATTTTGCCAGCACATTCAACTATTCAAGTGTTCCACCCCATTTTGTTCAATTCCATCCAATTAGGTCTATTTTAGTCCAATTTGCGTTCCACTTAGTTTAATTTGGTCCATTTGGTCCCCCTTTAGTCCATTTTAGACTAATTGGGCCTTAAATTGATTCTTTTTGGGACAAAGTTCAAAATTTAGTGACAAAATTGGTTGTAGCCTTGGACTACATTCTTACTCAATATCTTTTAAATGGAGGTGAATTTTGACAAATTCATCATTGAATTACATCTTCTTCTTATATCCTCCATGCTTGCAAAATTCATAGAAAATTAAAGATCAATAGCTATATCATCAACAAATTATTAAAATTGCTCGTTTTTGTAGTTTAAAATCATGCATTAAATATAAGCATATGTATCATATAGTAAATAACATTTGATTGATACAAAATTTGACATGTGTATTAAGAGCGTAAAAAATATATAATTCAATGGCTAGATTTTCAAAATATATAATAATATTTATTTTATTTGGGCCATCTCAAAGCAATTAAATATTGTTTACTTGAATTTTTTTTTTCAAGGATCATTTTGGTCCTTCTCTAACTCCAGAGTTCAATATATAAAGCAATAGCAAAATAATTTTATTATACTATGTAAAAAGATTCTTATTGTAAATGGAAAAGTGTGAGGCGACAAATTGAAACACAAATTATATAATGTTCTTGATATAGAGCTGATATATGAAGTAACTTCAATTTCTGTTTTGACTACATTCTTGTCGCCAGGGTTCAAGCTTATCAGACGTTTCTCTAGCTCAGGTAGTTTCTGATATACAGTAGACATAGTAAGAGTAGAGCATCATAATCTCAAGTAAACTGATAATGGACCATTTTTCAACATCTTGAATTAACTCCAGCTTCAATTTGTTATCATAGGCATATGTGTACCATTAATACATGTGGCATTTGGAATTAGCAGTTCATGGAATGAGAAACTTATTGAAGCTTAATTCAATAGAGAAGTCATCATGATTGTTAAAAGTTCGGCACCATCATAGACAACATGGAAACAAATAAAAATCTCTCTAAAAGTCATGTATACAGAGTTATAGTCACTCTGAAAGTCACATATACATATTGTAACATCAGCTTTTACAAGGTTTTGATGAAGCCATTACATATCTGATGCACACCAGATAGGGTCCACATTTCATGTTAGTTACATACCCACTGATAAAATTAGATAAGCATTACTGAGTAGTAAATATCTAGCCGAAGGTTACAAGACAAAGAAATCATGGTGAACAAGAGACTAGCCAACTGCATAAAAGTTTCTAATAAGCATCATATTAAATTCCACTGTTCCACATGTTTAAATTCCCTAGAACTGTTTCAAAATATCTAAGCATTCAATCCACTTCAAATACACAATTATCTCCAAAAGCGCCTTCACTTTTGCACACTTATCCACAAGAAATTTCGTTCACTTATGCACTTGTGCATTCTTATAGAACTTTGTAATTCTTCTGGATGTCTCACTTGTAGCAGCCATATCTCAACAAGTGAAATTTCATCAAAATTATTATCTTCATATATCTTTACCTCCCTTCCTTCATATCTGTACGGATTATTCCTAATCTTCCCCCCAATAGTAAAGGGCGATTGTAAAGTCAAAGTTGTCCATCCCTACAACAAGAGCAAGGAAGTTGTTCTAAAATTTCAATACATATTTAGAAGTGATGGAAGTAGTATAATAAGATAATCAGTGTCTAAGTGTGAAGATTAGTGACAATGCCTTTTGATCCATGAATTTCTTGTGATCCATGAGTCTCTCACCCAACTACCAATAAGGTGAGTATACGAATAATAAGCATAGAAAAAATATCAGTAAGTGCTTAAAAATTTGGAATGCAAATTTTCATTCAGGCATAGTATTAAGTATCAAATTACCCTTCATGTCAGTACAAAAAAATGGTTTCCTTGTTCTTATAAACACCTAAAGGTATGCCAAAAGGAGAAAACTCATTTCATTAAATCACTTGATATATTCATGTTAAAATCATTTCATGCCCTGCAATTTGGAGGTCTCCTTTTTTTATTATTCCACTACGAATAGGAGACCAGAGAAATTTACGTTGAAATTGAAATTGGGCATTTTATTTTATTTTTTATGAAAATTAGATTTATCCATCATAACCAAATCCGTTTCTCCTATCATTGAATTTCATATTCTCAATCTAACAACATATAGAGACACATAAAAAAATAAAATAAAATAAAATAAAATCTTACATGGACCTAATCAAAGGTGAGGTAAGGTACCAAATCTAAAATGGAATTGGGTTGCACAACCATAGGAAGTGTAATACTTGAGATGGGAGGAGGAAGGAATGGTGAGGCTATGTGAGAGGAGGAGTGAGGTCACCATGGCAATGGCTGTTGCTTGGAGAAGAAAGCATGGTGTGATGGAAGAGGCCACTGTCTCCAGTGAAGGGCGGGGGCTGGGCTTAGGTCTGTTCAATCCCTCTCTCTCGCGGGTTTGTGAATCTCACATCAAATTGCAAATTGCAAATTGAGTTTTGATTTGGAACTGCGTTATGATTAGGATTGAATTTGAAACGGGTCTTCTTTGTTTCTTACATGTAAATTTAATTTCGTAATTTTTTAATAAAAAGAAATGACACATCATTAAAAATGCCAGGTCATTATTCCGTTGGCCACGTAAACAACATCACTAATAGAAGTTAACAAAATGACTTATATCGCTCATTTTGAAAACTTGAGGGACCAATTGCACGCAGGGTAAACTTGAGGGACCGATATTGTAGTTTCGCCTTTTTTTTAGTAATAAAGACTATCTAATTAGATTAGGGGTATTTATAACAATTTAGATAATGATAACTAACTTTCTGAATTCTCTTAATATATAGAGATACACTGATACACATTGATTTGAGCATACCGGTTTAATAAGGGTAATTTTGAAATTGTGTAAAGGCAATAACTAACTTTCTCTATTCTCTTAATGTATCAACAAAATGAAAGTTGAAAAAGAATAACAAAATTAGTGCACCAAATTAAAAGGACCACTAACATGTGACTTGTTCACCAAATTTAAAGGAACACTATGCATGCTTAGCTTCAAATGTTTAGATAGGTCATAAGTGATACTAGCCTGTTTGCAGGCGCTATGTGCGTGCTCAGAGGAATTTTTGTTATTTAAAAAAAAAAATTTGTTTAATCTTAATTCAAGGTTTATGCATTTATAAGTGAAATTATTGCATTTTCCAATCACCAAACTTATAGGAGTATGATGAGGTGTAGTTATGGGTGTGTTAATTTTTATTTAATTATTTATTTTTACATCTCGTCACACTCCCAAGAGTTTTGGTCATCCAAAAACGCATAAATTTCACTAACAAATGCCTAAACCCTTAATTAAGATGAATCAATATATGAGGTTTAAGCTAACCTCAAAATGATACACCATTATTAATCAGTACCAAAATAGGAGAAATTACACTTTACCACCCTAAACTATACCCTGATTACACTCTGCACCCTAAAATTTTTGAATGCAGGTTTTGCACCTTGAAAGATGATTCTTGTTACACTTTGCACCCCGAAATCAAGTTTGCCATTAACTTGGATGGAAAATATGGTTCCATGTGAAAAGTCCTAATTACCCCTCTTCTCAATCCTTTAAAAACAAATGATAAATAACACTTTACCACCCTAAACTATACTTCTAATTACACTTTGCACCTTAAACATTGAATTTCCATCCAAGTTAACAACAAACTTAATGTTGTGATGCAAAGTGTAACAAGGATCATAGCTTAGGGTGCAAAACGTGTATTCCAAATGTTTAAAGTGCAAAGTATAATATGAGGTATAGTTTAAGGTGATAAAGTATAATATTTTCACCAAAATATATTATATCTCTAACCATCATGGCCTCCAATATGGTACTGACTATTTTGATGCATATACTGTGAATTTGTGTGTGTGTGTGTGTGAGAGAGAGAGAGAGAGAGAGCAAAAACTATGAATAAGGTTTATAATTCATTACACCATAGAAATAATGGTATGTGCTATGCAATGCAGAGTTTGAGCAAGAGGTGACATTTAGGTAATACTTATTGTGTGGACAAATAAAAGGCTTAGTTCTCAGAGATCCAACATTCTTAGTCCCTAATTGGAATAAAACTATGAGGAGGGGGAGGAGGGTCGGAGGTTCCCCTGCTAGGGCCGGATGAAAGATAGTGGCCATTATTGGGCAAAACATGAGGAGGGGGAGGAGGGTCGAACGTTCCCTTGCTAGGCCCAAATGGAAGATAGTGGTCATTATTAAGGAAACCATAAGGAAGGGAAGGAGGGTCAGACGTTCCCTTCTTAGGCCCAGATAGAGGATAGTGGCCATTATTGGGAAAACCATGAGGAGGGGGAGGATGGTCGGACGTTCCCTCGCTAGGCCCAGATGGAGGATAGTGGCCATTATTGGGCAAACCACGAGGAAGAGGAGGAGGAGAAGGGTCAGATGTTCCCTTGCTAGGCTAAGATGGAGGATAATGGCCTTTTTGGGCAAACCCTGAAGAGGTGGAGGAGAGTCATACATTCCCTTGCTAGGCCCAAATGGAGGAACATGACCATTTTTAGGCGAAATCTCAAAATTGATCCTCCCAAAATCTATATTCTCAAACATTGATGGAACAAATATAGAAGGAGGCTTGTTAGGCGCAGACGGAGGAACATGACCTTTTGCCAACATTTCTAATCTCACTCTCTCAAAAAGAGATATTTTTTCCATCTTCGACCTGCACCAAGTTGGAAGAAACCTTTCTCCATATGTTGGAAGCCTTACATTCGGTGGGAAAAGCAAGGACAATCAATAAGGTCAGCCATAACAATTTTTGAGTGGTTACCACCATCTTCTCTCTCTCTCCCTTTTAAATAATGATTAACTCTCTTTCCATTAAGGGGTGATAATAATAATTTTTTTTTTAGAAAATGTAAATAAATTTTCTTTATATTACATGAGTTTGCAATAAATTTTTGTTTGAAGTTGATTACGCAATTATTATAAAGATAGATAATTATGCAAATGTGATAATAAATTATGCAATACAGCAATAGTGATAATAAATTTTCATGTACAAACACAATAATTATTCAATCATGATATTAAATTTTCTTTATATTCCATTTTTTTAAGGAAAGTTCTATATATTGCGTGATTAAGAAATCTTTAGGGAAAAAAAGAAAAAAAAAAAAAGATCGAACAAATAATCTTTTGTAAAGTTTTTCATACATTGCACAAGCAACCTTTTAGTTAGATGATTTTTTTGTTGACCTCGTAATATTGTGCTATTTAAGTTTTTGAAACCTTACAATTTTACATATCAGTATTGTTTTTTTAAGATAAATTTAAATTTTATTATATATTTAAACCCTCCTTTAGTGAAACATGATATTTTTTTAAATTTAAGTTATAGAATATATAGTTTCATATACAAACACAATTATAATCTAGATTATATATAATTTCACGTTCAAATAAAATTATAATAAATTCCTATTAATAACTACCATAATTTAAATAATATATATGATTTTTAATTTGATATAAAAGGTCATCATAATTCATTTCCTTTTTCGTTTTAATTCCTTAAATATTTGTATTAAGTATAAATAACATTACATATTAATTTATATGAATACATGTTTGAAATATACTCATAAAGGGTTGAGATTCGATTGGGGAACATGGATATTTCCGGGTAGCATCCCAAAATTGATCCTTCCAGCTACATAATGGCCACGGCTAGGCCCAGATGGAGGAACAGGAACTCTTGGCAACATCCCAAATCTCAACCTTTGAAAATGAACCCTTTTTCCATTCTCAACATTAACCAAATTGGCCGAAACCTTTTCTTGATGTGTTGAAAGCATTCTAGCCTCAATAGGAAAAGCAAGGACAATCACAAAGGTCAGCCATAATAATTTTTGAGTGGTTACCACCATCTTGTTCAATGCAGACGATTCTATCTCTGACGCTAGTACTTTTTAAACACTTAAATGTGAGGGCGTTTCACTATTTTGGCGCATTAGCATTCACAACTTGGAAGACTCTTAAGATATAAGCATATAACTCTGTGTGTGTGTATATATATACAGATGATAAATGAGAAGTTATTTTTGAATTTAAAAAAAAAAAAAAAATTATAAAGCATCTTTTAAACGTATGTAATTATTAAATTTTGAAAAGTTCAATGCGCTAAAAAAGGAAAACCTTAAAATTAGAGAATCTAGAAAAATGAGAGGTTTTCTATTTAATTTTAGGATATTTTTCAGAAAATGTTGGTGGTGGAAGATTTATGGGCTAATCTTGAGGGTAAATAGAACGTGAGAGATTCTTCTTTTTTTGCCTTTTTCAATTTTATAAAAGAACTAGTATTATGCCCGTGCGATGCACGACTTAATTAAAAAGATATATGTAAGAAATTGAAATTATATTAATAATTAGTAAGCCACATGATAAAACCCATTAATATTACAACATATAATACATATAAACATATATTGAGTCAATAAAAATGTGATAAATATTCTCAATAAAAAAAAAAGTGAAAGAAGCCACTGGTCCCACGGCTTCCACTATAGCTTCCATTGGATTACGATGCTCATGCTGCAAAAACACCTTGAAACTTAAAAATCAATCAAGCCCATTATAGAACAAAACCATCCAACTAAACATATACACAAAAAAACTAAGAATACAAAAAATATAACCTATGACGAAGAGAGCATAGTCCGAATGAGAAGTTCGAGGGAGGTGAAGCAAAAATATTTATAATTAATTTTTTTTTTCCGATTGATTTTATTCCCTATGATCTAATCTCAAGTTGTAGATATACTTGAAGACAAATATGAAAAAAAAAAAATTGTTGATAATTTATACACGAAAAAAAAAATGTGAAACTTACTAAAGATAAGAACCTAAATTACTGCAAAATTTGATTTCTAGATAATTCATAAAGTGAAGAGGAAAGATAAAAAAGAAAGGGAAGTTGATATTAAAAATTAAGGGGAAAAAATAATATGTTAAACTTAATAAATTATAGGAGAAGAAGATAGAAAAAAAAAACTATTATATCTATTTTTTATTCTAAAAAATATGAACAAATAAGTGAAATAACGTTGTTGTTTTTCTTGACTGTGTAGTAATATAATTTAAGTAAAAAATAAATTAATAATAAGAGGATAAGATGAAAAATTAGGATTATAATTAAATTAAGATTTTTTTCAACTTATAAATTATAGGAGACGAAGATAAGAACAAAAAAAATTACATCTATTTTCTTAAAGATCTAAAAAACATTTCAGCATTTTGGTGAAGCCACTTGGCACAATCATGGTTTCTAAGCCCAACTTCTATTATATATTATATGATTCCATCAATTTTATTTTAAAAGAATACCTAAATGAAATTTTCTTATATGTACTAAAATTTCATTTAGGAGTAGTTTTAAATATTATGTAGAGTTTTTATATGAGGGGTACTTTTGACAATAGAGTGTTAGTTCCAAAATTTGGGATTGGCTCTTATGGATCCAAAACCCAAAAATATGCATCATCCAATTCCTTTAAATGTGTGCAATAATAAAGGTTCCCGTTCCTCATTGATAATAACCAAGTTTGTAGTCAAATTTTATCTAATAAAAAGGATATAAATGGTTTCTAGAGGCATAAATAAGTTGTAATTTATTAAAACTTAATAAAGTTCACACAATTAATAGTGCTTTAAATACACAAAAGGGTATTATTATTCCATTTGACACGTAAGAATTTTCCACCCATAAGATAACAGCAAAGACCAAATTGACATGACACTAAAAAGTTAAGAACCAAATTAACACAATTAAAAGGCTAGAAACTAAATTATGAAATGGTGTAAAGGATAAGAACCAACTATAATTTACCAAAAAAAAAAAAATTTCAGATATCAATCTTCTGTATACCATCAATACACACGGACTCAACATCACAAACTCTTCCGCCGTGTACATACATCAACTTCTTCCTTGCAATGAATCCAACCTTTTTGCATTGTTTGTAGCCGAATAAGTTTATGGTTTGCTAGAAAAAAACCGTAGAAGGACTTGATCAATTCATATTTGAATAGCACAATTAAACTTTTTTTTTTTTAAAAAGGGGACACGAATAAACAATTAAAATAATACAAAAATGAATTAGAATCGTCAAACTTAGGCTGCGTTTGAATTGGGCGTAAATCATTTCAGGAAATGGTTTTTTCACATTTTTCGCGTGTTTGGCTGTTCCGGAAAATTAAATCACTTCCAATTTTCCCTTACACAACGGAAATCATTTTCAGTACCCATTTTCACTTCAAAGTATTTCCGGAAAAGAGAGAGAGAGAGAGAGAGAGAGAGGAAGGAAGAAACGGAGAGAGAGGAAGGAAGAAACGGAGCGACCCACGAACCCAGAGCCAGAGCTGGTGACCCACCGCCACGAGCCGTCGACCCACGACCCACCGATCTTCGAACCAGAGCCGGCGACCCACGAACCCAAAGCCCAAAGTGTTCGACCCAGACCCAGACGTTCGACCCATCGCCTTCGACCTTCTACCCATGGCCTTCGACGACCCAGACCTTCGATCCAGATCTCGTCATCGACCCAGACCCAGACGACGACCCATCGCTCTCTCTTCCTCGATCTCGTCGACGACTCGACGACTCGATTTTGTTTTTTTAAAGTTTGATTGTTGTTGTTGTTGTTGTTGTTGTTGCCGGAATTTGCATTGTTGTTGTTGTTGTTGTTGCCGGAATTTGTTGCTGGAATTCGTTGTTGAATTGGCTATGATGTTGAAATTTTTTGTAATAAAAATTGTTTGGATGCTGAGAAAATGTGAAAAAATTGTAGGAAAATAGCATTTTCCTAATAGAACCAAACACATGAAAATGTTTTCCACAACAATTTTCATAATATAACCAAACACTTGAAAATATTTTCCTTTTCCGGAAAATAGGTATTTTTCGGAAAATATTTTACGGGAACCAAACGGACCCTTAAATGAAAATCATAAACAAACCCTAATTCAACTGAGACGTTAAGATATTAAAATGCATTTAGCATTATTCTTCAATTAGATTTTTTTTAATATTTAAAAACATGATAAGGCATCTCAGTTTAGCTCTTTTAGCTTGAATTTAAAAATATGCACCACTACACACCATTGTGCGATAGTAACTCCACAAGTGGGTTGTGGGATTTGAGGGGCAAAGGTTGGAGTTCAAGTCTCCAAAAGAGAGCTTCACACACATATACACTAGAAATTATTTTTTAAAGAAAAAATACTAAAAAAGAAATCTAAATACATTAACAGACATAACAAATTCACAATTATGATTCTTTTGGGCAATTATATCACATTAAAAAAAAAAACAATGAAAAAGAAATCTAATTACATTAACAGACAAGACAAATTCACAATTATGATTCTTTTGAGAAATTATATCACATTTTCTGTTAACCACAACAAAATAGTTCAATTAAGTCAAACCCATCACGTGTGGTAATCCAAGACCATGAAGGTAGGGTGATAGCAACTTTAAGCAAACAAGTTCAACAACCACTAGGACCTTTGGAAATTGAGGCCTAACCTATGGAGGTTGGGGTTTCATTTGTTTGGGATGTTGGTATAAGGGAAGTGATCCTTGAATGTGACTCCAAGATCGTGTCTGATGCTCTCTTGGGTTTATGCACATCACTAATAATTATCTCAAACATCTTAGCTGGGGTATATCATCAACTCCAAAATTTTAGTGTAGTTCAAGACTTCAAGTATCTTATGTGAGGTGTCAAGATAATAAGCCAGCATATATTTTGGCTAAACATGCCAAATATATAGTCAATAGTGATAATTTTGTAACCTGGATAGAAGAAAATCCATCACTGATTAAGTCAGCTATTACTCATGATGTACTGAATTTATCTTCATCCTAATAAAGTTACAAGTTTCCTACAATAAATAAAAATAAAAATAAAAAGTCAAACCCATCATAGTCCAAGTACAGAATAAATAGGCAAGAAAAAACTCAAATATTACGGCAAATAAAGTTTAGCAACAAATTTGGTTGTATTCTAAAATTATAACTCTACTCACACTCTGTTTGTTTTAGCAGTAACGTTTTCTAGAAAATTGTTCATTTTCTAGAAAGCATCTTCTGAAAAACTATCTCCTTTTCCGATGTTTGGTAACAACCTTGAAAATGGACTTGAGAACGTTTTATAGTGTTTGGTATCCACAATTTTTATAACATTTCTTATATAATTTAAAACACGTATAATATGTGTGTTGTGTAAACCCATCTAATGTAATCAATATAAATAAATAATAAATAAAACCAAGAATAAATTTGGTTTTCAAATTGAAATTTTAACAATGAATACAATCAAAATTAGCTGTCAAATTTCATGATCTCAAATACTCATCTTGTTCATGTATAGGAACAATAACGTACATAATATATATATATATATATATATATATATATATGTTAACCATACTTCTCATAATTCAAAATAATCATTATACCCATATGTTCTCTTTTAAATAGTTCAAAATGCCACATAGGCCAGATAGTTTTGCCGACAAACTAATTCAGTACAAATAGTTTGATAAATACTAAAAATTGTTATAAAACTGTTGATCGATTTGTGAGGAGAAAAAAAAACCCTTATTAAAGAACAGTGTTATAGAGGGGAGAAGAAATAAGGAGAAAAAAGAGAAGAGAGGTCAGAGGAGGTGATAGTGAGGGTGTGAGAAGAGAGAAAAAAACAAAGAGAAGAGAAGAAGTGAGAGAGTTTATTGTGAGAAATGCTGAATGAGCGAAAGA
The DNA here is from genome assembly GCA_019022515.1 of Quercus aquifolioides. Taxonomy (NCBI): domain Eukaryota; kingdom Viridiplantae; phylum Streptophyta; class Magnoliopsida; order Fagales; family Fagaceae; genus Quercus; species Quercus aquifolioides. Next base: position 97,990,947 of record CM032327.1, on the reverse strand, counting down.
AAATATTGTTTCCTGAATCAGAAGAATATAATATTTATAGGAGTTATGCATCGCATGAGAGAGAGATTGTTTTCCAATTTTTTTTTTTTTGGGAAAACAACCTATAGAAAATAAGCCTTATTTTTTATAAGAGTTTTTTGTTGACTAAAGAGAGTTTTCCGTTGACTAATTTTTTTTTTAATGTTACCAAACACTAGAAAATGTGAAAAACTATCTTTATAGAAGGTTTTCCAGTGAAACAAACAGTGCTCAATATTTTTTTTATTAGATATGATTTTTTATGAATTAATTATTGGATTAAATTTTCTTCTTGTATCCTCCATAGTTGAAAGTTTTTTAGAAGATCATATATCAATAGCTATGTCATTAATCAAATTTTGAAATTTCAAGTTTTTGTAGTATAAAATTATGCATAAAATATAAGTTTAAGGATTAAATAGTAAATAACATCCGATTAAAACAAAATTTGACTTGTGTGTTTAAAACATAAAGGGCATGCAATCCAATATTTAGTCATGTTAACATTTTTTAGTGAAATTGTAGCCTAAAGCTATAATCAAGTTTGTAGCCCAATTAAAACTATAATCAAGTTTGTAGCCTTATATATTAACCATGATATTCCAGTTCAATAAAATTATAAAACATACAGATTGAGCATACTGGGTCAATATATAAGGCTTGGCTGGATGAGATGAATTATCTTCTGATATTTGCTTTAAACACAATAACTAAAAATAAGTATTGTTGCACTTTCATAGTCAGAAATTAAGGGAAAAAATGATTATAAAAACTAAAAGACACCAAGATTTATAGATGTAGATTGAAATTTTTTTTATGTTTACCCTTGGGAGTTGAGTGGAGATGCAATTTTCTGATGGAAAGAAAATGGTGAAGTACAAATGATAAGAGAAAATAAAACAGAGAGCATGTAACTGAATCTTGATGGGGGTGGAAGTTAATCAAGAATTTTTGTGTGCATGATTAAATGTGGAATTTGAATTTTTTTACATTGACTTTATTTATCAGAAAATATAAAAATAATTTATGAAATTCCCTATATGCCCTTAATTATCTTTAAGATTAGTGTGAAATATATATTTTAACACATTTAATTTTGAAATTACATAAAGGCGATAACTAACTTCCATATCCTCTTAATGCATGATATGCATCAACGTAAAGAAGGTTGGAAAATAATGACAAAAACGCTGCACCAAATTGAAAGAATCACTAACATGTGAATTGTTCACCAAATTTAAAGGATCACTACGCATGCTGAGCTTCTTTTTCTTTTCTTTTTTTCTTTTTTTTTCCCCCCACTGAAGAAGGTAGCGCCTGCTGAGCTTCAAATCTTTAGATAGGTCATAAGTGATACTAGCCTCTTTGCACGCATTACATTCTTGCTTTGGGGCTTTTCTATTATTATTTTTTAAATGATTTCTTTTGATTTATCTTAATTTAGGGTTTATACATTTTTTTGATGAAACTTATGGGTTTTTCAATAGCCAAAACTCCTAGGAGTGTGATGATAAGTAGTTTGTGGATGGGTTGATTTTTTTTTTTTGGTACATTTTGTTGGAGCATTTTAATATTATATAATTAAAATTGATTTATATTCAACATAAATGTAAAGATGTGGGAGTTACAAAGCTTAGCCAACTAAGGGTTTGAATCTCCTTATAGAGAGCGAGTGTCGCACCCCTGTCCAAATAGTGTTGTGTATTTTCTAATCCCAAATTAATAATATTCATAAGTATTGTTCAGTTTCTCTTTGTATTATTTTCATTATTATTGTGTTTGCACCAACACATGCATTTCATCACACTCCCAAGAGTTTTGGTGATCTAAAAACACATAAATCTCACTAAGAAATGAATAAATCATTAATTAAATACACACACAACTAATGGTAACCCCCAAATGATACAATATTAATCAGTATCAAAATATTTCATTTCTTTAACCATCATCGCCGAAATTATGAGAGAGAGAGAGAGAGAGAGAGAGAGAGAGAGTATTAAGAATAAGAAGGTTTATATTTTATTACACCATAAAAATAGTAGTAGATGCTGGGCATTGCAGGTTTATATTTTATTACACCATAAAAATAGTAGTAGATGCTGGGCATTGCAGAGTTGAAGCAAGAGGTGACATTTAGGTCATAGTTATGGTGTGGGCTGGTAAAAGGCTTAGTTCTCAGAGATCCAACATTCTTAATCGCTAATGATATTAAGATCAAAAGGAGGGTCAGAAATTCCAGGGCTAAGCCTAGATGGTAGAACAGGCAAATTTTGGGGTGGCATCACTGGATCTATAGGCTTCTCAAAATCTCTATCCTCAAACTTTGATGGAACAAATACATAAAGGGCCTTGTTAGGTGGAGACGAAGGGACAGGACCTTTTGCCAACATTCCAAATCCCACCCTCTCAAAAAGAGCCCTTTTTTCCATTTTCAACTTGCACTAAGTTGGAAGAAACCTTTTCTCCATATGTTGAAAGCCTTCTAGCCTCAATAGAGATAGCGAGGACAATCACAAAGGTAAGCCATAACAATTTTTGAGTTGTTAGCACCATCTTGTTCAATGGCCAATGCTCACTTTTCTATCTAATTTTGAGACTCTCTTTGTGACCTTTTAAATAATGATTGACCCTCTCTTCGTTAAATGATGATAATAAATCTTCTTTATATTACAGGAGTTTGCAATTAATATTTTTGTGTAGAGTTGATTATGCAATTATTATTCTTAGAGATAATAATTGCATAATATTAAAGGAGTTTACAATTAATATTTTTGTGTGGAGTTTTTTTTTTTAGATAACTTCAACCTATAGCGTCCGCTCATGATAGCTCTTAATTATCCGACCAAGATATTTTTGTGTGGAGTTGATTATGCAATTCTTATGCTTAGAGATGTATATGAATTTAAAATTTAAAACTCTTCATTAGAATCTTGTCAAATTATAGTTTGATTAAATTGTAGAATAGATTGCTCCACATACTGTCTCAATCGTAATAAAAGTTCATTAATAATTACTGTAATTATCAAAATTTATTTTTACACAAAAAATATAAAAGATAGGAAAAATCATCTTTTGTTAAACTTTCTCATGCATTGCACAAGCAACGATCTATATGATTGTTGGTTGCCCTTATGATATTGTGCTATATAAGTTTTTGGAACCTTACTGTGGGGTCAAAGAATTTGGCAACTGCGGCCCACCTTATGCTAAGCCCAAAGCCCACGCCGAGGAGGAAGAAATGTCCGAGGATGAAAGAAGCAAGTCCAAGGTGCCCTGAAACATCGCCGAGGACAATCCTGTCCTCGGCCAACCAAGACCACAGAAGGGAAGAGCGGCATGCCATCAAAGGCAGCCTCCCAGAGCATCCCAAGGAAAATGACAGGTACAATGGGTCAACCATGGGGATACGGTGGAGAAGCAATTCAAGGAGAAACTATCACCTCCGCATTAAATGCCCACAACTAACGTCCTGGCCGCATTAATGGGGAAATGACCCCTGAACAGTGCCGCCTTGGTTGCTGCAACTCACAGGAGGTTTAGGAAGGTGGCTGATGGGACAAACACTTGAGTAGTGACCTGCATGATCAACAAATGGAAGGCCAAGATCAACTGGAAGGGAGTATATAACGTAAGAAATCCTCCAGGAAAGGAAGAGGAAGTAAAAAACAGAAAACATAGTAACAATTGGTATTGTCTTCAAAACCCTTGTAGCCAGACACTGAAGAAACAATAAGAACAACAAGCCCTTTAGAGGAGGGCCGAGGACAAACTTTCATACTTAAGTCCACGTTTTGGTTATCCGGCCTACTCATAATTGTGTCCAGTTGTTGTAACCCTCACTAAGGCCTAGTTTTTCAACCTATTCTCTACAAATTCATTGTATTGGGCTAGTTGGGTCTGAGTCCACTCATCTAGTAGAAGAAATGCTCAAATCCAGTCCCTACACTTACAATTTTACATGTCATTATTATTATTTTTAAATGAATTAAAATTCTATTCTATATTCAAACCCACATTTAGAATCTTGATACATCATATCTTCTTTAAATGATAAAATATAGGGTAAAATATCATTTTCGTCCCTAAATTATCACAAAAGTTCTTTTTTCATCCCTAAACTTTCAAAAGTTCTATTTTCGTCCCTAAACTATCACAAAAGTTCGTTTTTCGTCCCTAAACTTCCAAAAGTTCTATTTTCGTCCCTAAACTTTTTCAAATGTATTGATTTTCATCCCTCCCACATCAGCACTCTGTCAAGAACTTTTGGAAGTTTAGGGACAAAAAACGAACTTTTGTGATAGTTTAGGGACGAAAATGATATTTTACCCTAAAATATATAATTTCATATACAAACACAATTATAAACTAAAATATATAATTCCACATACAAACACAATTATAATCAATTCCTATTAATAACTACCATAATTATCAAATTACATAATTTGACAAAAAATAAAAGAGAGAAAAGATCATACTATATTAAACTTTAAGTGCATTATACAAGTTACCAACTAGTGTATGTATGTATATGGGTTCAAGTTATACTTAGTTTGTGTGTGTGTATGTATATGGGTTTGAGCTTAAATTTAGACTTGAGATTGACTCATTTGTTAAATAAACAAATATAAACAAGTGTTTTTGCAAGTTAAGCCCGAGTTGTTCATAAATAGTTTGATTTATTGACAACTCTTTTTTGCAACCTTCTCATGTAATAATAATTTGGAAGATCTCAAATATATATATATATATATATATATATATATATATATATATATAAAAGAATAATTTACCAAATTTGAAGGAAAGGACCAATTCAATCAACAGTAGTTGTTGTGAACATCTCCAAAGCCTTGGAATTTATCAACTTTGATGTCGTTAATCGTTATCCAACAAAACAATACTATTTTGCTAGCACATTCAACTATTCAAGTATTCTACCCCATTTTATTCAATTCGGTCCAATTATGTCTATTTCAGTCCAATTTGTTCCCCTCGGTCAATTTCAGTCCCCCTTTGGTTTATTTTAGATTAATTGGGCCTTAAATTGTTTATTTTTGGGACAAAGTTCGAAGTTTAGCAACAAAATTGGTTATAGCCTTAAAATACAACCTTACTCAATATCTTTTTATTGGAGGTAAATTTTGACAAATTCATCATTGGATTACATCTTCTTCTTATATTCTCCAGACTTGCAAAATTTATAGAAAATTAAAGATTAATAGCTATGTCATCAATAAATTATTTAAATTTCTAGTTTTTCTAGATTAAAATTATGCATTAAATATAAGCATATGTATCATATATTAAATAATATCTGATTGATACAAAATTTGACGTGTGCATAAAAAACTTACAATTTGTGAGAGTGCTTTTTTTCTTAGCACACAGGCCCAAGTAGCGACAAGGATCCCAGGCCCAAATACTTGTTGTTTTGGTGGACTGGGTTTGGTTCACCGCAGCTAAATGGGGCTGATTACGAACCAAGTTGTGCGCAAGTCACATAAAGCTCCTCAAGATGAAAAATGCAATTCCTCCTAAGTAATAAAATACCATTATAAGTGTTTTAGCCTCGTAAAATGACCATTTACTCTTACGAAATAAGTAAAATAAGTATTCATAATATTCACAATGAGAAGGAGATTGAAATAGAGTATTTAAGGCTTATCTTTTATTGTATAAACATTTAAAAGAGTTCCTTCACTTGGTACCCCAAGGCGTACTGTCGTGGGATCCTGGGCATACTGTCGTGGATCCCGAGGCGTACTAGGCCTGTAAGAACCCAGAATGCTGGTTCTCTGAACTATATGATCTTTTTTCATGTTTATTATGCAATAGAGCTTTGTCCTTTCCCTTTACCTCTATGGGTGCTACATAAAAACACACTATACAATACACATATCTTCAAATAATTGTTAGTTTCTTAGATTAGGATATACATTTTAATACATATACATATATGTAAATGAGTTTCATGAAAATGATTCAGCCACGAGGATCCTGGCCCCAATTCTTACAAACTTAGTGTTTTTGCACAAGACTTGTGGAATTTGGAACTCAAGTCCGAGTGGCTTTGCTTGGGCTTTGCCTTCCAAGATAGTTAGGTGAGAAGGATTTTAGCAAAGAAACAGTAAAGGAAGACAACTTAATAAAGAAATACATGAAATAATTGTTAGAGATCCTCAAATCAATATGAGGTATTTCATTATTTTTCTTGATTGTGGATTACAATATGCTCACTAAGATGTGATACAAGGTCCAAATAAGCTCAAAAATTATAGACTTGGATGGCTATCTAAGCCTCTAAGACTTGCAAAGTTTGAATCCTTTTGAATCCCTTTGAATCCAAGTACCTTCTATAGTGGCTGTTTTGGGATACCAGGAGCTGTTTTCCCTACTTTCTTTGAATCTTGACAGAGTTTTCTGCATAATTCTATTGTGATTTTCTATTCTGCATAATGTCCCTTTAATATTGGCTACTTCCCTCTTTTTGTAGTGCAACTTTAGGGCTCTGGGGTACTAGTGATTTCTCTCTTTTACCCCTCAGAGCTCGTGCTGTGTCAGTTTCCTCAGGGGCTGGTCGTTTCCTTTTTTCTTATAATTTCTTCCTTTTGGTTCGACCAAGCGGAAAGCCCCTAGCTGGTTTTCCATTTCAAGGCCTCCTCTATTCGCTAATTCTTTAGCTATTTGGTCATTTCTTCCACTTTTCCAGTTTTTGGTTGCACTCCATCCTTATCATTTTCCTCAAATAGTTGGAATCTTTTACTACTAGGTTGAAAGCTCCTTCCAGTTACCTCTTTTTTTATGGTTTTCTCATTGTTGGTTCCTTGAGGCACAACTCTTGTGTTTTGCTTCGTACTTTCTGATCCCACTGTATGTCTGGGTGCATGAGATCCCGCATGCTATTTGTCTTTTATCCCTCTTTTAAACTTGCTTCAATCCACTTTAGTTGTGTTGCACGTCCCGAGGATCCCGAGCCTCTGGCAGCCTCTAGGGATCCCGGCCCAGCTCTTTCACTGGAATTTGCTGGACTTTTTAATGGCCTTTTTTGCTGGAAATCTGAACATACATAGGGCCTTGATGTTGATTCTTCTTGCTACACGAATTGGGCCTTCTTTATTTTTTTATGGAATGGGCTTTGTTGTGAAATTTGGACCTCAACACAATTCAATGGCTAAATTTTCAAAATATGTAGTAATACTAATATTTATTTTATTGAGTAAGGTTTTAGCCTTAGGGTGTGTTTGTTTGGAGGTGAAATAGGGTGGATGAAAAACTTTGGAAAGAAAATGAGAATGAAAACTTTTTGGAGTGTGTTTGGTTGGATGGGGAGGAAGGAAAATAAATGGTAGAGCCCATATGTTTTCTCTCCGGGCCTACCAAATTTTTTTTCTCCAAAATGGAGAGAAAACTGAGAGAGAAAAACTCATGAAATGAGCTTCCAAAGATATCCTTGGAATTCACCTCCAAGTTTACAACGTGTTGGCTTGCTTTTTTCTTTTTTCTTTTTTTTTAATTTTTTCTTTCTGTTACTAACGTATGTTGACTTCCTCTCATTTTCTTTTTCTTTTTTCTTCCTGTGATTTTTTTCTTTCTGTTACTAACGAGTAACGTGTGTTGGCTTCCACTTTTTTTTTTTCTTTTTTCCTTTTTTTCTTTTTTTTGCTTGCTTGCTTTTGTTTGGACATGTTGGCTTTTTTTCTTTTTTTTTTTCTTTTTTTTGGACTTGTAGCTCTCTTCTTCTTCTTTTTTTTTTTTTTTTTTTTTAGTGCTCATATGTTTATTTTCTCATTAATTTTGGTTGGTTTTTGTTTTTGTTCTTTTTTTTTTTTTTTAGAAAACAGTTTTGGGTTAATTTCTTATGCTTTTTTTATTTTTTTACTGAAGTGTCCATCTATACACAATTTATTTAAAGTATAATGTGTTACTTTTTGTTTTATTTAATAGGGTCATGATGGTAAATTTATACAAACTCTATTTTCAACCAAACAAAAAAGTTTTCCACCCCTCCACTTTTCCACCCTCCCAACCAAACACAAATGAGGGAAACTAAAATCTTTTCTATTCTCCTACTTTTCCATCCTCTCTCCATTTTCTATCCTTCCACTTTTCTATCCTCCCAACCAAACGGACCCTTAGGTTACAATCAATTTTGTAACTAAATTGAGTCATTCTTTTTTGTAGGTTTTCTTTTCAAGTTTAGCTTAAAAATTCTTTTTTTCCCCTTCATTTTTGGGTTGAAAAGTATAAACTTTTATTATATTTGGGCTAAAATAGACATTAGAAAATAGAAATATGAGCCCTAAAAATGCAATTACAATGATAAATATTCAAAAGTCTTATTCAGTCCACATTGGTTCGATTCGGTCCATTTTGTCCTCTTCTGTCTAATTTGGTCATATTCAGTCCCTTCGGTCCTATTTAGTCCATTCTGTACACTAAAGTTCTATTACCCATTCAGTCTTATTTAGTCCACTTTGTTCCATTCAATCCACACTAGCCCTATTCAGTCTACATTGGTCCCATTCTATCCACTTCGGTCCTATTCGGTCCATTATGTCTATTTTGGTTCTATTTGGTCCTATTCGGTCCACATTGTTCCTATTCAGTCCATTCTGTCTACTTTGATCCACTTCAGTTCTATTCGGGTCATTTGGTACCCTTTGGTCCTATTCAGTCCATTTTGTCCACTTTGGTTCTAATCGGTCCATTCAGTCCCCTTCGGTCCTATTCAATCCACATTGATCCTATTCGGTCCATTTCAGTCCAGTCTGTCTACTTTGATCCACTTTGGTCCTATTCGGTCCATTCTATTCACTTCGAGCCAATTTGGTCCTATTTGGTCCATCCTGTCTACTTTAGTCCTATTCAGTCCATTTTTTCTTATTCAGTCCTTTTTAGTCCACCTTGTTCCTATTCTATCCATTTGGTCCACTTTGTTCTATTTGATCCAATTTGGTCAATTTAGATCACTTCAATTCATTTTGGTTCACTTCGATCTATAAAGTAGATTTACAAGAAAGAATATATATATAAAGAATAACCACTTTTTCAAGAGAGAATAATAAGAAATTTATAGAAAATAATATGAGACGAAAAAAAAAGTAAAATTAAAAATATAGTAATAAATAGCAAATTATCCAGGTCATGTTATGTACTAAAATAACATTATATTCTTATATACTATCTTCATAATGCAATATGATAACATCTATTAAATCAAAGAGAATAAAAAAATAACAACTTAAAACACAAAATTTAATCACATCAACCCAAAGTAGAGTTCCAAATAATACAAAAATTCATCAACGTAAAGTAGAGATGCAAGAAAAATATTTTAAAAAAAAAATCCACCGAAAATGAAAGAGAGAAAGAGAGAGAAACAACCTTTTGTATGTGGAAAATGAGAGAGAGAAAGAGAGAGAAATAACATTTTGTGTGTGAAAAATCTATGAATAGAATGAAAAAGAGAATTATAATTTCATAGTAAGAGGAGGGGAATAAGAAAAGCAAAAAATAAAAAAGAAGGAAGGGAGGAAAAGTGATATTAAAGTAGATAGTAGTGGGTAAATGAAAAGGTAAAAGGAAAGGAAAAAAGTTAGAAAAATTACAACAATAAGTTGAGAAATTAATAAATAAATAAAAGAATTAAAATAAGAGAGAATGTTCAAAATGGGTGGACGATATGGCCGCTGATGTGGCTCAGTAGGAGCGTAACAACAATAAATGTTACGCTTCATCTTTTATATATACTAATCGCTAACCCGTGCAATGCACGGGAAAATTCCAAAAATGAAATATTTAAGAAACATCCTAAATAGTTTTTTTTAATAAAAAAAAAATTAAAAGTGATAAAACTCCAACGCTTACTTATTACACAGTCTAGAAACTTTCCTATAGGATATATGTCCTACCTATTTCACAAAAAGTATGAATTTGTTCTAATACATTCAAAATCTCCTTCAAGAATGGTTCCTGCAACCCAATTGATGCCAGCGATTGTAAGTTGGCAAACTCCACAATCAAATCATTGAACCACAGTTCATGACAAGAGTGTAACAATCAATAGAGCATGGCAGCCATCCACAATGAGTTGTCCTGGCATGGAATTAATTTAGTATATATGGACTATAATAGGAGAACCATGACTATTGCTAAAAATAATGCCCAAACCTGCATAATAGATGGCTTTGAAAAAAGGCCACTGCCATGTCTAGTTTTGAGATGAGGAGAAATAGGAGATACAGTTGTTGGACTCACTTAATATTTAAGCTTATGTTTTTTAGCATGATAAAGTTTAAAGATATTTTAGGCTGTTAAACAATTAAAGTTATTTTGGTAATAAGTATGGTAAGAATAAGTTGTTACCAAGAGGAAAACATAAGAAGAGAGAAATGTTATGTTCACAATATTTTTACATCAAATTTTCAATAGCTCCTACGTGGTAGGTTGTTATGAGTGGGCACATACGTAATTTAAGTTGTAGATTCAAATTAGAACCAATAATAACTTACCACATATGATTTGTTGCAAAAATATTACGAATATAGCACTTCTAAAAAAATAAAAAATAAAAGAGTGTTTTGTAAGCAAACAAATCTGAACCACATCAAGTAAAATGCCACTGTCCACCAGAACTAATGAAACGCTTAAATGAACATATAAAATAGTAAATGTATTTTAGTGGGTTATTGATTTGTGGGAAGGAGTAGCCTAGTAGTGACATGAGCCAACGTGAAATTAAAAAAAAAAAAAGAAAAAAAAAAGAAAAAAAAGAAGAAGAAGAAGTGAGTGATGGGCTGATGGCTATTAAACCAACGGAAAAAATGAGGTCAATATTTGAAACTAATCTTAAAAAAAAAAAAATGTAATATGTAAAGAGAAGAAGAAAAATCATAGCTGAGTTAAACTTTTTTTTTTTCACTTTTGGACACTTGAATTGTGAACATACACGCGATAGGACAGGACTTGAAGCAGAACAATAAATTGTAACTTGTAAAGGAAGCATTATCTTGAACTTAGAGATTTAGAAATGAAGGAGACAGATATGTAAAGAAGAAGAGGAAAAAAGAAGGAAAGGAGACCAAACTAAATAGGAAGTCTAGATGCCGAATATTAACAAATGAGAGAGAGAAAAGAGTCTCCTTCCAATATCAACTCCAAGCCTCCAACGTTAAGTTTTTTTTTTTTTTTTTAATGAGGAAGAGACAAAACTAAAATAGTTTTTTAGGTGGTTGTTCAAATAACTTTGTATTCGTCCTCTTTTTTTCTTTTTTCTTTTTTTCTTTTTTAACTATGTATTCATCCTAGATTTTTGAGCGTTCAATTAATTAAAATTTTTGTGTGGTTCATACATAATCTTGTGAAAAGGTTTGCAAACTGGAGCTTTGTCGACCATAGTCCATATATACAAATTTCTTCTACTCTTTTTTCTTTCTAAAAAGATTGCTTCATTTAATTTCGGCCAAAATTCACCAAAATAGGCTGGAATGGCCACAATTACTAACATATCAAACATTATAAGTGCAAAAAACAAAATTTCTTCTTCTAATTTTCCAAATAGTTTTGGGCATAAAGCTAAATCAAGGTTTGAGCAACATAGCAGATCTATGTCAATGATCAATATCAGAGGCATTGCTAATGAGCTCACAAAGAAAGATGATCAAACTCAACAACTGATTGATCTCAGCCTTAAAAAAAAAATCCTAATTTTGTTTTTGAAGAAGAAAAAGAAGAGTCTCTGAGATTTAGAAGAAGCAGAAGAGGAAGTATAGAGTGCGTTTTCAAGAAAGGAGTTAGACCCATATTGGATTTTCCCATATCTTTCTTTGCATCTTTTGGTTGGGGCTTGAGAGAATGATGAAACCAGTGGGGTTTTGGCTTAGTTGAGGGAGGGGAAGTGATCGACTTTGTAAGTTGGAAATAGTGAAAAAGAATGGAAAAGAAAATTCGGGGCAACCGAGAGTTGAAAATAAACATTAAAAATAATAAGTAAATAAATAACTGAGGTATAAATTTGTGAGGCTTGCAAAACTAATTTGGCAAGATCTCATGAAGTCAAAATAAAGTCTACGGCTTCAGTTATATAGTATTTATAGATAAGTTTAGAATTGTAATAGATTCTTGTTTTCTTTATGAATATAAATGTAATACCTATAATATTAAAAATTAAATTTAAAGATAAATCTTTTTAAAATAAACGATATTAGACTTTTGATTTTTATGCTATTAATTACAACGTATGTGCCAAATGTTAAGGAGCTCATATATGGAATGAAATAAATGCATTTATTAGTATTGTATTTATCCTTATTTGTGAGTATTAAGTATTTATCCTTATCAATTCCTTTTGAATGGTTCAAAAATCTTCTCTTGCTCAAGGCCACATTTTGTCTTTCCTTGGCTAGCTGTTCATTCACCTCCTTAAAGAGAAGTACCAATTTCATAGAACATTGGAAATTTCAAGTAGAAAAATAGCAACAATTTCTTTGGAAGTCCATATTCAATATCTAAAAAGGCTAGTGCTCATTGATCTTTAAAATTGAACTACACAACCTTATACGAAAAATGTATTAGTCCAACAACAAATGACAATGCACACTTCAATGCAATGTGCATACCTCGTATCGCCAAAATAAAATAAACAAACAACTACTCAAAAACAAAGCAGGATTGCAAGAGCATATTTGCTACACTTTTTGTGCACAAAGCTATAAATGAGACATGTTTTTTTGTTTGTAAAATTGTCCACCTATAATTTAAATACATACATTATCATAAGCCCTCCGTTTATTCTTTGTATGGTACTTTAATTATTAAAAGAATACATAATTTTTTTTTGGGACAAGTTAAAAATTAAATCTGCAAAATTTGGGACTTTATATCTCACAATTGGTGAATATATGCAATATCTACAATGTAACAACTGTTCCAATACCAAAGAGTGAAATAATTTTAAAAAAACACACACGCACAAACACAAGCTCCAACTACAACTAGCTTCTCAAACCCTATAAACATTCATGGCCTGTTTATCATCAACAACCAAACAACTCCAACTCTCATGAATCATGACCAACAACAGCGTACCAAATTTGGGGAAAAAAAAAATCATTTTCCCATATACATTTTTCATGAGAAACAAAGAAAAGAAAAGTTGTGATCTCTCTCCGTAATTTGCTCTTTGATTTGTTATACCAATGGTGGTTTTGAAACCCAGATTGTTCAAAGAACTATAAAAGGGAGAGGTTCAAGGTTTTTTAGAGCGGGCCAAGGTCGAATTGAAGTCGAACCGTAATGGCATCATAATTAATTTAATAATTATTTTAAAAATAAATAAATATACTAAATTGGTAAAAATATAAAAATTGACTAAAATAATTCAAATAAATATAAATGTCTATATTTCAAACAATGAATATATATATATATATATGAAATTAATATACTTACACTTTTTGTTAGAGTTTAATATTCAACTATTTTTATTCAAGTCTTTATCTAAATTATCTTTAAAAAAAATCATGTCTAGCCTATTTGATTACTCAATATTCTTTTTATTATGCCCAACCCCATTTATCATTTATGAAATTTAAAAAAAAAAAATTACAAAAACTGGAAGAGTGGCGGACATTGGTTTTCCCACCCATTAAAAAATTGATTAAGTACAAACACAAGCCCAAGGCAATTTAAGAAAGAAGTAAGTGGTTGACTGCTTGCAAACATTTGGTACACCTTCACTGTGACAGTCAAGCAAAGAAGACCTGCAGAATTGGTGAAAATGTAGCGAGAGCGAGAGCAAGAGAGAAGAAGAATAAGAAGATTAGCAATGCAATCTCATGGTTTAACAACATCTCATGGTGGTTGAAGCTTCAACGATGGCTGCAAGTACCCCCGAAAAAATCTGTGACCTAAACCTGTGAGAACCGTCCACAATTTTCAAACTCGGAAGGTTTTTAATTTGGTTTGGAGGTTGAAAGTCTTTGATTCTAAGAGCTTTCGTTTTCTTTTCTTGTCTTTTTTTTTTTTTTTTTGGGTCTGTTTGTTTGTTGAGAACCCCACGACAAATATCCATGGCTTCAAATCTGATAATTTCTTGGGGGCTTCTTGGTGGGAAGGATTGGATTCTACATTGGCATAGGTTAGGATGATAGGCTCTTTATCTATGGAGGAAGAGAAATTGTAGAAATATATATATATATATATATATATATATATAGAAAAAAAATAAAGCAGTGGGTGTTCTATTTCCAATAGGCAACAATGGAGCATTATGATAAACCTCTTGATTGGGAATAGGAAGAATCACCACTAATCAAGAGACACAAATTTGAAGAAGGGCTGAATTAATGCTCAATTAGTTGAAAGAATAGCAAAATGTTAATTACAAAAGAAGAGATAATGCGTACCTAGTATAGGTTCAGATTTTTTTAGCATAGTGGCAATTGAACAGGTATGAAGAAGTGACATAGTTAGATGAGGAGAGGAAGAGACCAAGAAGGGAAGAGAGAGAGTTTGGCGCTAAAAAGGTGAAATTCTGAAGTATTGAAAGCGTGAAAGACAGGAAAAGCAAAAGGAGAAGGAGGGTAGACACCAGGGGTTAGCATTAAAGACTATTTGGCTTAGGTTTGGCCTTTATGATGGACAACATTAACAGCATTGACGTAAGATTGAACTTTATGGTACAGATAGGGTTGGAAATCATTTCTCTTTAATAGTATTGTAAATTCTACGGGAGTGTAGCAACATTAAATTCTACGCTTCAACTTTTAGTAATATACATACATACATACATACATACATATATATATATATATGAGATAATAATAAACTAATCAAGTAGCTTGTGAATAAGGTCAAACTTGTTTAACAAGAAAATGAACAAAATTTAAACAATCTTAAGCTTTTTAATACTCGGTTTAGCTCGTTTACAAGTTTATTACAAAGAGAGTGAAGCTAAAAGAAAAAGGGCGTGGAGGGAAGTAATTTTATAAGGAAATATTGGATAGACGACAAGTCGTTGAGCACAATAAAGAATGTGATGTGATGTGTTGTTGCTTAACTTACCAAAGCGAATTTGATCATAGCATGAAGTCAATAATGTGAGAATTGGAAGAAGAGAAATAGCTCGCAATCAATCAATCAATCACAACTAGCTTATCCCATCGGACGGTCCAAGTAATTTCAATTTAAATCCATAACTAAGTAGGCGTTTTACCATATTTCTTTATTCAGATTTTTTAAAAGAGAAATGATATGTCCACAACATTTTCACAACATTTTTACAACAAATCCTAAGTGGTAAGTTGTTACTGGTTGTTATTATTGAGGCAAAAAGTAATCTTAGTATTAGGTTCAAATTTGAACCAATAACAATTAACTACATGTGATTTATTGTAAAAATGTTGTGGACGTAACATCTCTCTTTTTAAAACCCTAAAACCCTTATAAATTTTTCAATGATATCCATTTCCACCACTATTTGATTCAAAGTGGGGTTTCCAATTTTTCATCAATGTTTTGATTGAAGTTTCTTTGCTTTAGCTGCTTTCACGTTCAAAACAATTGTTCATTGGTATCTATGTGTAATTTTAATGTAGGTAAACCTTAAGTACAATTCTTTTGGTGTTATTTCTTAATAATGTAATTGCATTGAGTAATGAACTATTGAAACTTAAATATCTTTGAAAAAAATAACATTGGTTTTGCTGCATTAGTCAATACAAATATGTGGTTAAATTCAATTGGGGAATTGAAGTTATAGCATCTAAGGACCTGTACCTAAATTTTACTAGGATGATATGAGTTTTTCATATTGTATGTTAAGATCTTGTACTAGGGAATGGGTTTTATTAAAATTTGTTCATGATTGAAAT
Source organism: Quercus aquifolioides (assembly GCA_019022515.1). Taxonomy (NCBI): domain Eukaryota; kingdom Viridiplantae; phylum Streptophyta; class Magnoliopsida; order Fagales; family Fagaceae; genus Quercus; species Quercus aquifolioides. The sequence continues at coordinate 97,975,051 of CM032327.1, read as the reverse complement.
CTACCCATATGGTTTTTTTTTTTTTTTTTTTTTTTTTTCAGGTTAGTTTTAATCTAAGAATATGAACGTGTTTAATTTTGGAACAACATTTTGCAAACGTATGAATGTGAAGGAGCTAGTTACGAATGTTCCCGTGTATGGCATAGTCAGTGGTAATGTGTGATTCCCTCTTGTCAAAAGCAGTGATTTGGTGTTATTGTAGTTGGATATTGCTATAGGTGAATCTTATATGGAGTTTAAATTATTGTGGTTTAGATGGATCTGCTGGAGGACTAAGTTTGATGCTTAAGCGTTGGGCTACCAAAAAGACAGCCGGGTCTACAAAGAATGGACGAGACTCGAAACCAAAGAATCTTGGGGTGAAGAAATTTGGTGGGGGAGGTGAGTTCTTGACATTGTATTGAATTTGCTGTGCTTAAACATGCTCGATTGAGAGAGCTTATTTTCATTCACCTATTGGTCTTAAAAAATAAATTGGGTAAAAGTACAATTGTTTCTAGAAAAAGTAGAATTTTAAAAAGTTGTAAACTATGAAAACCAAACACTATTATCTGTATCACCAATTGAAAATGAAGTGATTTGTTCATGTTTTGGTACAGAGGGTGATTCCTGGGAACATTATAGTTCGTCAGCGAGGCACCCGTCTTCATACTGGAGACTATGTTGGAATTGGGAAGGATCCTACCCTATATGCCCTGAAAGAAGGGTGTGTTAAGTTTGAAAGACACAAGCTGAGCGGTCGCAAGTGGGTGCATGTTGTACCAGAGGATGGACATGTTCTTCACCTTGTCTATGCAACTACTGCTTCCCCAGATCTGAAGGCAGCCTCATAAAGGTCCTATGTCTTTACTGATATGATTTAGGCTGAGTTTTTCTTGTTTGCCACTAATGACTGATATCCATGAATGCTACGTGCTTTGATTCATAGAAATGTGAGGGTTATAAATAATAGTACTTGTGGGTTTTTAACCGCATAAGTACTGCAGAAAGGTTTAGGTCTGAATTTTTGCACTACTCTTTCCCTCCATTGTTTGAAGAAGCCTTTAGTGGTTCAATTTTTATTTTCCTTGTGCCTGTCCCTGTGAGAGTAACATGAGGCAGACTTTGTGCTAATTAAGCACATGCTTTTTGGGATCTCTCTGTTCAGATTAGAAAGCAGGAGTATAATTTTTGCCTGCACTTGAGCAGCGTATGGTCCAACAAAAGATGGGAATTGCAATGTTAATTAGCATCATCCATTTACCATAATAAAAATTGGTAAGCGAAAAGCTTTAATCTTTATGACTCAGCAGCACTATCCAGTTCTTCCCATAAAACTTGGGTAGCAAGTAGCATCCCACTCTCCCTCACTTGTAAAGGTGGGAAAATGGTACAGAAAATGCAAAAAGATATGAGAGAGAAGAAAGAATTATATCCATAGTAAAAGGGAGAATCCTTTTTTCTTTTTCTTTTTTCCTATGTCGAGGAACCCCGTCAAGATATGGGCCAATGGAACCACCCTTGAGCAGCAAACCATTATCGGATGTCTACACACTCCCACTAAGCAAGTATCGAGTTAATTGTGAAATACCTCAGTTAGGAGTTGAATCGGGGACTTCTGGCTTCTGGGTTTATAGGTAGTCCAAGCACTCTCCCCTATTGTTGAGGCACCCTGGGTGGGAGCAGTAAAAAGGAGAATCCTATCCTATGAATGCTTCTTCCAAATTTGCTCTTTATACCCTTTATCTTGCTTTACCCCCTCTTCCATGCAAGGGAGAATCAAACTCTAATCAGAAAATTATAACCATCCAACTGGATGACATTAGTCACATTTTCTACTTTGTTAGAATTAACTGAAGCCTAAAAGTTTTATGTTAGTAAAGCACACCTATCCTCCCAAGTGTATAAACAAAGTAGTAGTACAGACAAAACCAAAGAAAATTTTCATGCTATAGACCACCAATCCTATGATCATTTCTTTTATCAATACCATCAAAATTTTCTTAGTACAGGCTCATCAGAGTTACAACATATTGTAATTCCCCAATTTAACATATAAATTTACATTGCAGACCCATGCCACACTAGACTAACCGCGAGGACCTCAGCGATTCTGCCTTCCATTCTTTGTTAACCTTTTCTATAAATTCTTCTACTCTTCTCCTCAGCTCATCATCATCCTCTTCTTCATCCATGTTATGATGGATGTTGCCACTTTCCTCCTTGTCAACAACAGGTGCTTCATGGAAATATGACACTTCATCAACATTTGTCAACATTTTGTTGTCATCAAAGACCTGCTTACCGTACGTTCCTTGTTTATGATTTGTGCATGTGTTTATGACCACCGAGAGAGGAATTTCTCCTTGTTGACCAAGCTCGGAGCTGGATTTAGAGACCACGAGAAGAATGGCAATGATCAAATTGCAGAAACAGAAGATGAAGAGAGAGTTGGAAGCAGCCTGAGTGATGGAATCAAACATGGAATCAAACATGGTTGTACAAATTGAGATTAGATGACTCACTAATATTAGCAGACTGGAAGATGTTAAAGCCTATTTAAAGTGCGTTATTGAAGAAGTGTGGGGAAGAAGCTTTTTGTATCAGAGGTTTGAGTACATGACTTAGTGACTCAAAAATCAATTAACTGAGTAGATGGAGAGGTGTGGTCTGAAAGCTAATATATTATAATGAGAGATGAAATATTATATGCTTCTGTTTAATCATTAATATATTAATGTATTTGGAACCTTCTTATCCAATGTATTGTGGGGCTTTTATTTCATTAACTAATTAGGAGGCATTGTACTGCCAAAGAACCTCACATGGGACTTTCTTGGTCACTCACACGCACTAAATAATCAGTTTGACATCACCATCCCAATCGCATATTTTGGTTTTCCCTTTTTCTTAAAAAAAGAAAAGGAAAAGCAATAACGAAGATCCTGAATTATTTTATGTTTCACCCTATAGGCCTATAAAAAGGTCTCCTTCAATTATGTTTGGTAAGTTGTTTTCATTCTTGTCATAATAATCATATATTAAGTGAAACTCTAGCAACATAAAAAAATGTCGACATTTTTATAATACCTTTGTTTTCAATTGTAATGAGTCATGGTAAAACATTACTTTATTTTATATTAACTTATAATGAGTTGATACATCATACATTATAAAAATGTTTGTGACATTTTGTTATGGTGATAGAAAAACTCATATAATAATAGTTTTTTTTTTTTTTTTGGTGAGAATCGTATAATAATAGTCCTTAGTCAATAATTGTAGGGTGAATGATGTGGTTGTTTGAATCCGGCCAATTAAATATAAGTGCAACTCACAAATTAAAAGAATTTTTTTGATAGATACGATAGAATTTGAACTTATGGCATCTGCTCCATGATGATTGTTCTTTATCATCAGGCTAAGACACCAACTGAATTTTGGCGTAGACAGGGTTCGAATCCTAGAAATCTTATTCGACAACAAGATACTTTACAAATTGAAAATTTTGATAAGATAACTAAGATGACCTAGATCATTAAACCTAAAGCTAATGTTCTTTGGGTTTACAACTTAAGTAATCAAGCTTGAATATTATAAATTATTATGACAATTAAGTAGTTATAGTTAATTAGTTACTTTAGATAATAATACTATAATGTTGTTTAATTTAGTTTATAAGTGTTCTACCTTTTCATAAATTTTTTTTTTTTTTTTTAATTTGGAAGTGCATTTTATATTTAGTTCAATAGAATAAATGTTTAGTTTTAAGTTAACTCAATGTTTATAAATGTTTATCTTATCAAGATCTTAGTCGTGATAAGATAAAATGGTATGGATGGGAATAGGTGTGTATTTTTTTTTAAATATAAACAACATATGTTTAGGATTGAATTCATAAAAGTGAATAAGATTTATTAAACGTTGTTGAGGTCCAAAATATTATAAGTATTGAAATCCAAAATTAATGGGCCCTCAAAGATAAGAAAGGCCCAATTCGTGAGTCAAAACCCATTTAAAATGGGTAAAAGAAAGCCCAAGCTCATGAATGGGTAAGCCCTGGGCCTCAGGGAAGGAAGAAAAAACAGAGGAAGCTTGGCCCAGCCTTTGTGAGAAAAGTTCCCAAGGAGCCCAAAAAGAGACTGGACCAAGATACCTTAGAGTTGCCAGAACCAAGGAAGGGATCCTCGGGAAGTGCAGGAAAGAATTAGCTGGGAGTTGGATAGCTCAGGGAAGCATGCTCATGGACACAAGGAACGAAGAAAGACATGTCCCATCAACCGCCTACAACTCAGAAGAAAATATTTGGAAACAGATGATGACTTAGGAATCAGCACCTGGTGAAGGGAAGCCCGGTACCTCGAGAAGAGCAGAAAGGTGAACCATGAAGGAAGGTGGCTAGGATCTTTCAGCTTTACAAGAAGGAATCTACATATTTGAAGAAAAATGACAAAGGGTGAGGTAGCCAAAAAAGGGACTCTGAAAAGTCTCTCTAGAAGCCTTGAAAAGAGAAATAAAAGTCAGCCTCATCTAAGGATGGTAATTTCTGCCCGACCCGCGAGTACCCGACTTGGCCCGACCCTAATGGGTTAGGTTTTACCCGGCCCGATAAAGAATAGGGTCGGGTCCAAGTTTTGGTAAAAACCCAACCTGAACCCAGACCCGACCCGACCCGTTTAGAATAAAAATAAAATTACAAAAAAACCTATATATATATATATATATATAACTTATAACCTAACCCTAACCCTAACCCTAACCTCTCTTATTCTCACTTACTCATTTAGTTTCAGTCTCATGCCAGCTGCCCCCTTCCCTCACCCTCACACTCTCTTACCCTCAGTCACTCTCACTCTCATCCTTGCATCACCGCCGCTGGCCACAGCCCCATTCGTTCCCACGCCTCACTACCTCAGCCCAGCCGCCTCGCTTCCTCCATGTGTCTCCACCAAACCACCTCGTTCTCTATCCTTTTCTTTTCTTTTCTTTTTTTCTGGGTTCATTTCATCTCAATCATGTGAGTTGTTTGTGTTTGTGTTTGTGATTTTGAATGGGAAAATCATAAATCTGAATTTGTGTTTGTGTTTATGATTTTGAAAGGGAAAATTATAAATTTGAAATTTTTGTGTTTGTGTTTGTATTAGGATTTGTGTTTGTTTTTGTGATTTTGAAAGGGAAAATCATAAATCTTTGGTCATTGTTCATCCATAATTTCCTGATGGGTCTTTTTATTTTTCAATTTTTTAATTTCATTCTTTGATTTTCTCTGTCGATTCTCAAATCTTTATTATTTTTCAACAATTTTTGTATATGGGTATTTCATTCTTTGATTTCTTTGATTTTCTCTACCTAAGTATACTCCTGCTAGTATAAAAAAAAAAATTATGTTTGCCCATATTCAAGCCTTGAATCTGGACAAACACATTCTCAAAAATAAAGAATCTGGCAAACACATTTTCAAAAATAATGAATCTGGGCAAACTTTTTTTTTTTTTTAATGATTGGGCCACAGTATAGGCTTTAGGCAAATAAAAAAAAATTGGTTTAGGCCATGATTTGGGCCCAAATCGTGGCATGGCTAGCGTGGCCCGCGAGTGCCTGACGGGCCAGGTTTGGGGTTAAGAAAAAAAATCCGTTTAATAAACGGGCCGGGTTCGGGTTTCCATGGCAGACCCGCGGGTCGAGTTCGGGTATGAAAAAAACCTGGCCCGAACCTGGCCCATTGCCATTCCTAGCCTCATCAAGACCCCCCAAAAGGGGAAGGTCCGCTGGAAACTTTTTGGAGGGAAACCTCAAAAGAAGAATATAATGAGAAAATGAAGAAAGGGCCAGCCACCAATGTTGTTGACACAACATTGGTTCTGGTACCCAGGACAGCAAATGGAGGAAATCAATGGCACACCAAAAACTAGAAGGAATGTACTATAAAAGGAAGATCTAGCCATCAGCAAAATTCATTTAGCAACAGTTAATAAGAGCAAAAGGAGCATTAGAGAGAGTCATTAAACCTCAGAAAAATAGAGAAAAGAGTAAGATATTGTGAGGGATCCTATGATAAGTACTTGAGGGTACACTTGGATTCAAGGGAATTCTAACCTCGCAAGTCTTGGAAGCTTACAAAGAGCTATCTAAGTTTGTGACTTTCAGATTTATTTGAACATTGTGACATATTCCAATGAGAAATAGAGTCCAATGTACTAAAAAACTCAATATAATGACATATCACTTTATTTTCTGAGAATTCCTGACGCCCTTACTTGCTTTTTTTTCTTTTTCTTTACTATTCCTCAGCCATTTATTTTACAATATGTATATGTTTGTATGTATGAGTGTATATGTGTTGTACGACCCATGTTTTACGCATAAATTGGTTCATAATCAACCTAATATAGCTGCGATGAACCAATTGGAGGCCCAAAATTCTCGTAACCACATGGGCCTGGTACAGACCAAAACAGGAACCCACAAACGTTTAATATGTAAAATACTTAGAAAGTTTAGAGACTTTTTTTCATTCATTCCAAACAGGGTCGTTGGTAATTACCAATATAAAATTCTAGATTCCAGAAATCAATCAACACATGTAAATCATAGAGCTGCGGAAAATAAGTTTTGCCGTTTTAAAATCTTATCAATCTGGTCGGCAGTTGGAAGAAATAGGGTAGGAAATTCAGTGAACTATAAGGTATTAGACTTTCTTACTATAATATAAAAAAATATAAAAGCCTCAATTTGTATCAATAAATATATAAATAAATGCCTCAAATTGGGGCTGGTTTCATCCACTATAGTAGCAAAGATAATTGAAGCCAGATTATGTACTCCTAACGCAACTCTGGTTGACTTTCAGGACTTTCAGTACTGATAATCTTGCTAATATGGAGAATTTTTTTTTTCGCCTGATAAATTATATAACTGCACCCTATTGAAAACTCAACCAACACAAGTCTTGTTCCCCATGTTATAATATCATTAACATAGTAAGAATGCTGACATTGACAATGGTTTAGCATAAAATTGTACACAAATTAGTTGCTGGTCGAGCAATGCTTGGAGTAACATCTTTAACCTTGCTCTGCACAACAACCAAATGACGATTGATGCACATTCAGCAATGATTGCCCAACCAATAAGTTGACTCTTAATTCAAAAAAAAATGAAGTCTCTTGTTGATAAGTGATGGAGCATAGTATTTTCAAATACAACAGAATTTATGAAGCCAAAAAGCACATCCAGCTAAACAAATTAGAAAATAATAGATTAAAGAAAAAAGGAGGTATCAAGCCTGATTCATAAGGTTAGTTTAACATCCATGTTCCTGCATACAAAGCCAGCATCTAATTGGTCTATTGACTTGAAATGTGACAAATTGTCAACCGAGTTTTGACGGTTAAATATAGTACTACAAGACAATCTCCATGCATCCACAATCTTGGTTTCTCCATAAAGAAAGCTAAACAAATAATAAGATTATCAGGCTTCACAAAAAAAAAAAAAAAAAGGAACTAGATACGTGTTATATCACTAGCCAGGGCTTGTGTGAGACTCGAAAATAAGGTATACATATGCCCACAATGTCAACACTGAGCTTGAACACCAGAAAGAAAACTGCTACTTGAAGAGAAATACCATTAAAACAAAGGCCAAAGGGTCCCAAAATTGAAGTTTACATATATATTAGAATCAGCAATAGAGCTCTGTAGGCTACAACAAGCCCCTCCCGGAAAAACTGAAATCTTAAAGCAAACCTACAATAAAAATCAAAGTTGTATATTACCTCTTCCTTTTCTTATTTCCAGTAACCTTGCCTCCATTGAAGCTTCTTATATCATCTGTGGTCTCTGCTGTATTCTGCTTCTTCAGACCTTTCCTCCCACCAGACCCAAACTTCGAATTTCTGAATTCCCTTTTCTTCTGTTTATTTGGGTTTCCAACTCCTCGTTTTGCCTTCCCTCCAGAACGATCTCCTGGAGCAACACCTGGTCTTTTCTTATTTGACCTCTCAAAAGTTCTCCCATCTTCAAAGGGCAAATTCATATCAGCATCTTTTTCACCCGCAGCAAACCCACTCTGTTGCCTCTGCTTCCTCCACTTCTTGACAGACTCTATCTCTTCCTTTTTCTGCTTAGCTCTCTCTTTCTGCTTCTGGGCCTGAATCTCTTTAGATAGTTTCTTGGACTCCCTAGCCTTCCTTCTCTCCTCAGCCTCCTCAATCTTCCTCTTCTCTGACAAAAGCTTACCTTTCACTTTCTCCATGTGGGAATCTGTCTTCACCATCTCAGCATAATAGTCAGGGGGCCTGAAACAATTGATCTTCATTGACTTAAGCTTCTCAAAGGCTTCCTTAGTTCCCTCCAATGCTTGCATAACGAAGGCAGCCTCTCGTGTCAGGTCATCATTCACATCCACCTCTTGCTCTTGGTTAACATCGACGGAAAGCCTGTGTATCCACCCCGCATTTTCAGGCCAGCAAATATCTCCAAGTTTATCAAGGAGACCATCCCTGTTGTATATCGAGTTCTTTGAAGGTTCAATCAATTTCACATCTTCATCTTCTTCCGACCCTGATTCAGATTCTGATGCTTCCTCATCACGATCTTCCTCTCCATCCTCCTCAAACATAACAGGTTCTTTATCGAATATCCCCATTCAATAAACCTAACATATATTACAGAGGCACATACTTGTTAACAGGAGTTAAGAAGTTGCATCATTACTTATTTGGGGGAGAAAAAAGAAGGCGGGAAAATTTTAGAACCATCACATGAGCTAAATAAATTCATAAGAGTAGTGTTGAATTTTTTATATAAATGTGTACTCCCTTTTTATAGTAATTGTAGGACAAGCCAAAAATTTTGAGTCTACAATTATAGTAATCATAGGGTTTTCATTTTCTCTTGTTTTTTTTTTTGTTAACTTTTTTTTTTTTTTTTTTGGGATGAATGCAAAAATTTTATTCAACAAAGACCACAGCAGATACAACACAACCAAAACAAAACAAGCAGCCATGCTACACACACCTAACAAAACAGAACGAAAACAATACAGCACCATACAAACCCCAAAACTTTTACCTCTCAACCCAACAAGCAGAACCCAAAAAAACAATAAACCGATCAGATAGTTGATAGTCAACTAATTTTACTAACGATCCCAGGCGCGCATGTTTAGAATGCAGCATCCATTCAACCATTAAAACAGCAAGCCATTTTCTAATAAACACCTTTTTTTTCATGTTCCAATAGTTTACCAACTAATCAGACTAAATAACAAAGAAAATCCTGAATAGTTTCCAACAACATAAGGTGACATTGAGAACCTAACCCGAAAAAACAACAGCATAATCACAGACCCAAACACTCATATCAAAATTAAATTAAATACAAGCCATAATAATCAAAATAATTTCATCAAGTACACACACAAAAAAAAACTACCAAGTTTCACAAAATGAGACAATATTACACACAATCTTCATACAACAGCAGTACCAAGCTAAAGCTGCAGACAAGAGCGAAAGCAAGAAAACAAAAAATATATATAAATGAAACAAGAGCAATCTTAATGGAACAGGTATAGTTAAAGTGAGAAAAGAGAATGGGCCATAGAAATTACTCGGAGATCGAACCTGAAGAGAGAGTTGAGAGAGAGAGAGAGCTGCTTTAGGGTTTTGCGTTTTGTGGAAACAGAGAGTATAGACTATTGAGAACGAGAGAGACAAAGGGTTTTGGGTTAAGCCGTTTAGGGCTATGGAAATGGGTCGGGTTCAAGAATTTTCTGGCCCACCCGAATTAGATAATATAATAAAGGTTTGAATTTTTTTTTTTTTTTTTTTTTTTTTTCTAAGGTACTATATTTAAGTTTTGCTCTAGTACAAAATTAGCTTATTTTTAGCTAATTCTACTCTACTCCCCTTCACTCTCCCTTCTTCTCCCTCCATCCAAATAGGTCATTACTTTTTCCCCCTTTATTGATTTAAATAACTAAAATATCTTTATTTTGTTAATTTATTTACACATAAAAAAAAATATTTTCTATAATATAAGTAATTGTGCTGTTTTTTTTTTTTTTCTCTTTTTAAATATGATATAATTTTATTCTAAAAAAAAATTAGTGTAAAATGCTTAAAATTTTTCAAAATTATCGATTTTAGGTTAACTCAATTTGATATGATCCATCCAATTCATAATAAGATAATGGTTGTATTTGGTATAAGTTTGGGTTTTTTTTTTTCAAATAAATGGGGATGAATTTAGAATAAAATTTCTTAAATTTTACTAGTACATAAAATAGTAAAAAGTTTTGGATTTGAATTTGAATTTTTTTTTTTAAATTAAAAAAAAAAATCATATCAAACCCCATCTGTTTTTTTTTTTTTTTTTTTTTTTTAAGAAACAAATGCGCACACAAACAAGGGAGGAGAAAAAGAGTTCTAACACAAAGGCACACCACAACTCCACATGTTGCGTGTGTGTGTCTTGGTTTAGGGCTCATGGGCCTAAAAAAAGAAAACCAAAAATAGATTATTGATCTTTAAAGTTTAATGAGTGAACATTTTTCATTTTTGGTCTTTATGTTAATTTCTATTGTTGATACTATTACTAATGAACTTAAACAATGATTTTTCACTCAACTAGTTTGATTGAAGAAAATTTCTTTTCTGATAATCTTATAGTTACAATCTAATAATCTTATAGTTACTTTATTTATTAATTTAAATAACTAAAATATCTTTATTTTGTTAATTTATTTACACATAAAAAAAAAAGATTTTCTATAATATAAGTAATTGTGCAGGTTTTTTTTTTTTTTTTCTCTTTTTAAATATGATATAATTTGATTCTAAAAAAAAAATTAGTGTAAAATGCTTAAAATTTTTCAAAATTATCGATTTTAGGTTAACTCAATTTGATATGATCCATCCAATTCATAATAAGATAATGGTTGTATTTGGTATAAGTTTGGGTTTTTTTTTTAAAATAAATGGGATGAATTTAGAATAAAATTTCTTAAATTTTACTAGTACATAAAATAGTAAAAAGTTTTGGATTTGAATTTGAATTTTCGTTTAAATTAAAAAAAAAATCATCTTAAACCCCATCTGTTTTTTTTTTTTTTTTAATAGAAACAAACGCGCACACAAACAAAGGAGAGGGAAAGGAGTTCTAACACAAAAGCACACCACAACTCCATCTGTTGCGTGTGTGTGTCTTGGTTTAGGGCTCATGGGCCTAAAAAAAAGAAAACCAAAAATAGATTATTGGTCTTTAAAGTTTAATGAGTGAGCATTTTTCATTTTTGGTCTTTATGTTAATTCTATTGTTGATACTATTACTAATGAACTTAAACAATGATTTTTCACTCAGCTAGTTTGATTGAAGAAAATTTCTTTTCTGATAATCTTATAGTTACAATTATGGGAAATGGGGGATTTGAACCATAGTTCTTATAAATGAGAGCATAAAGATAAAATGCCACTAAATTACAAGACTCTTGGTGGTTAAAAAAAATCTCTAAGGATGCATTGTCCCTTCTTCATCACTTTTTTTTTTTTTTTCTTCATTATCTCTATCTCATATACTGTAGCATATTAATTTTAATTTATCTGGATCAAAACAATAACAAATGATTCAAGCACTTTTTCAATCCCTAAACTTTTCCCACCGGAAGCTTTTGAGCTACAGCCCCAATCCACAGACCACCAACACCACCACACATTGTCAATCCGCCATGCTCAGAGTCGCCTGAACTCAAAATTATCTTCTTATTTTTTTATGCTGGAATGTGTTGTACACTTGTACCAACATTCAAATAGCTATCCATGCTGGAAGTCGTGGCCACCATATTCCAATTTTTAACAACAGAAGAATGTTCATAAGTTACAAAGGTACATATCAAATTGCCCTTGATACCTGAGCAGCTCGGAAATACAACAATGCGTTTTTTACGGTTAGGTAATTTTCTTTTAGGTATGTAAAATACAACAATACCGCAAGAAATTCTAACCCATTACAATCTAATATTCTACGTATGGCATCAATGAGAAAGCACCATTACATAGAAAAAATTGCAGCTTGTGTAGACAATAAACAAGCTTTCAAAACCTATAAGAGTCTGGTTCAATATACAGGACACACTTCATTAGCCATTTTCATTGGCCTCAACAATATTTGCCCCATCAGATAGGTCAAGGTAAACATACCACATTATCTTCATCAAATGGCTTTTGGACCCAGATGGAAAGGCTATTGGAAAAGGTTGTAGTCTAAGAATGGTGTTGAGCAGGCAGGAAATTGGGCAGCCTGCAATATCATCAATAAAGAGCAACAAACACCTTTTCTGCTTAATGCTCATCTTGCCTCTCCAAATCTTGCATTTCAATTGGTTCAGGGAAAATTTCACTGGATAACCTTTTATTTGAAGATGAGTATTCCTGTCCGCCACTGCCATGGGAGTTTTCCCTCCCTGGCTGTTTGGGACCACCGGTGCTAGTCTGGCTTGGAATGGTGGCACTCTCTGATGAGCTGTGCCGCCAACTACCAAAGATCGCAGCACTCCAAGATCTATTAGACGACGTTGTTCGCAACTTTGCAGAACTGGAACTCTCCTCCCTAACCACTTTTAAAGGGTTTTCCAATGCTTTAAGGATATGTTTCATTGCAGGGCGTCTGGAAGGCTTGCTGTTAAGGCATGACCTGGCCACAATTGCTACAGCCCATACTTCTTCCAATAGATCTTCATCTATTATCAGAGATGGGTCAACAATTTTAGTTACCAGTTCCTTGTCGTGTATGCTGATGTAGGGCAGCGTCAGTTCCAACCACTCTCTTGTAGTAGCATCATCAAGTTTGCTGATGCCAACCTTACCCGTTACAAGCTCAAGCAAGACTTTCCCAAAACAGTATGCATCATAAGCACAAGATGCTGATGATGAGCCTGTCCATCACCAAAGAAATTAAACAAAAAACTGTTTAGTTTTCTTCTCCAATCATTATGCAGTTGAAAGAGAAAGAAACACTGAAATGCCAGATACATTAAAAGTCTACATGGCCCACTCTCCTCGCCACTCTTCTAAGCTGAAATACTTTCTTTGAATAATAGACTTGCTTCAGTAAAGTGTGAACCACCCTAAATTTTCAAGACGAAGGGGAAGTAATATATATTCTCTGTGAGGATAGTAGTAAGCTCATTGCTTAAGCTTCAGATTATTCTCCCGGAGGTCTAGATTATTGGGCCATGAATTAATAGAGACAAGTTTACAGTCCATTCCTAGAGGACTGGCTAGGTAGGGTTTATAAAGGATGATTGACCAAAGAGGAAGCATATTTAAATTATGTTTTAGTATGTTGACAAATAGATAAAATAAATAAAGAATATCCAAAAAATGTAGGAGAATATACACACCAGAAGGGCCTTGTTCAGAGATTCTGCACATGACACAAGAGAAAAAAGTGTTACACCTTTGGACAAAACACAATAAATATATCCAACAATGGAAACAAATTAAAGTAATAAAAATGGCAATGTGCACAAAAGACAGATTTAATTTTAGTCCAAACTAAATCATAATTATATTGGACTAAACATTCCTTTTTAAGTAATTGATTTCATGGGGGCAAATAATCAAAACCATATATATATGTGTGTGTGTGTGTGTTTGTGTGTGTATAGGATTTGCATCCATTTAAAGTTGCTATTCATGCATCTAATAAACTACCTGCAACAAAGTGAGAGATGAACAGATTCAGTCCCACATCTCATGAGTTATCTATTGTACTACTGGTAGTAAACTGCCAAGTTGACCCATTTCATGGCCCCAATATGTTATAAATATTTCTAATATATTCTGATTTATTTTCTTCTTGCGTTTTTTAAGACAATAATTTCTGGAGATCAATCAAGATTATGACATGCCAGGTTGTTGCTGCTAATGATGCTCTTCCAGAGCATCTATTCTAGGTTAAGCTCAGCAAATGTTGAAGCAAAAGAAGAATCCCTTTTTTGGGGGGGTTCTGCACCATGTGGCATGCACAACTTGAAAATGCAAAGAAAATATATAATTGATAAAGTACTTACTGTGGCTTCCGCAAGAACCTTGTGAGCACATTCTGGTGTGAATCCCCTTGAGCATGAACTTCACTCAAACTTCCAAGCCGCACTTCAAATTTATCATCAAGGAGGATACTGCTTGCTTGAATATCTCTTCAACCACCAAAAATATTATTTCATTTAATATTTGCACCACTGGGCATAATAGTTCTAAATAAAGCTAGAAAAGATAAGAGATAATGTTTGCAAAGCAATTAATTTCTGACTAAAAATCAAATTGTGGTTGGAATTGACTCAAATGAAAACATGTGAAAAGTACAGTATATAATTTTGCTAATTGAGATTGACTGATTTGAGCAAATAATAATAATAATAATAATTGAAAATGACCAAAATGAAAGCATTTAAGAAGCATTTCTATATAATCTTGTTAGCATGCTACTGGAGCACATCTCTTTTCACCAGTGTATACTGCTAATTCTTTCCATTAAAAGGAACTAAATGTCCAATTTGAAGCCATCCTTTGTGACTATATAAGCAGCTTTACATAAAGAAAGAAAACATCAACTTATGATACAAATTATCAAATTTTGTACATCATTCAGATGATAATGTCCTACTAAACTTGCAGAAAAGAGCTCAAAAGATTCAAACTTTCTCTGTATGATGATTTGATATGATAATCGCCCCAAAAAGGAAGACGATATTCACTGTCAGGTTTTTGGCTATCAGCATGCACACTTAGGTTTTGCGCTAAAAATTAAAAAGATGAGACAACAGACAAAAGAAAAAAAGAAACAGTTATCTTTGAGTTTATTTACTCCCCAGGATCTTATACCAAAGGTGAGTTTGCAGTAGCACCTCCTAACAGGGTATGTATGTCCTAGATGCATAGGGTGAGAATCCCACATAAAATGAATCTCGAACAATCAAGAAATCCACATCCAATACCTAGAGTATGATCCTCATTATAGAAAATCACAAAGCTTTTATGTTCCCAAAAGTATATGGTCAGAGTTTAAGGAGAAAAAATTTAAAATAAAGAATTATGCATTCTTATTTCTCTTTCTTCATTTGAATAAATTGGGTTCAAATTTGCAGCTAAAACTAAGTTAAATTTAATGCAAAAGCTCCAGAAAGGTTGGGACCAGTACACAGATGTCAAGAATCCTAAGTACATACTTCAACCTAGAATTGTGGTTTAATGTTTATTATTTTTTGGAGAAAATGATATCACAGTAAATCAACCAATCCTAAATGGCCCAAAAGCACCACCCATAAGGGCCTTTCCCTAGGACATGATTGAATAGCCAGTTAAGCACCTACTTCGCTAGCAGACAAGCAGGTTAATTGAGAAATTAAATCAGAGAAAAGCTAATATGGGACAAGCTAATTTTCTTGACAGAACAAATAATTGCAATCTATGTTGCCAACAGTCAGATTCATAATATGAGATTTCTGAATGACCATATATGATGGATGATATCAAAAGTAAGAAAGTCAAGAAATTCGAAAGGTTTCACTTATATGAATGAAGAGAGATCAACGATAGCCATAAGAAAGTTCAATGATACCTGTGAACAAGGGGAGGGTTGCACTCATGATGTAGGTAGGATAGACCCTCAGCAGCTCCTGTCGCAATTTTCAATCTTGTGATCCAGTCCAGAGACTGTGAACTGCCATCCTCAGAGATAAAGCTGTGTAAGGAATTAGCCAGGTCTCCATTTGGCATACTTTTGTACACCAAAAGCTTCTCACTCTCATGCTCCAAGCAGTGCCCCAATAGTGGAACCAACCGGGTATGTGAAACCTTGCTGAAAAACTCCAACTCCATCATGTATGATTCTTTCTTGAAGGAATGCAAATCTACCCTTTTGATGACTACAGGGATCCCACCTTCCATAAGCCCCCGGAAAAGGTCTCCAGAGTGGCCATGTTTGATAAGATTTGCTTCACTAAAATCACCAGTGAAGTGGAGCATCTGCTCATAGGTAAATATTTCTCCAATACCTGTCAAATTGGCAAGATCCTTGGGTGGAGAAGCGTTGTCTCCTTCTGGAACAGACCCTACATTTGCAGTCCTTTGAGTTGCAGTGCCCTTATCACACATTCTCAGGAGTAGTACCATGACCAACACTAAAAGTGCAATGAAGCCAATCCCACCAACTAGGCCCCCTACTATATATATCCATCGTTTCTTGGTTTTTGAATTATGTTCTGCTACATGATTCTGTTCTGGGTCTCCAAAATTATCAAAAAGTAAGCCTCTGTCGGTATAGAACTGTCTACAATCATCCGCTCTCCTCTGATTTTGCACCAACTGTAAACAATTTCTATCAAGAGTAGCACTGCTTTGACCAGCATCAACTACCTCGCCTTGAAAATAGTTACCGGAAAAATCAACTGACCTAAACTTCCGAACATATGATAAATTCAAAACACCATAAAACCGATTGTTTGAGAGATTGAACACCGCAAAAGTAGCGCTTTTATTTGAACCAAGACTCATAAATATACTATCCGGAAATGGACCCTCCAAAACATTGACCCCAATATCCATCCTCCTCAATCTCCTCAACCTTTTCAACTCCACAGGCAATGACCCGGACAAAGCATTCTTGCTAAGATCAAGCTCTACTAATCTAGACAAACTACCCAATTCACCCGGTATCGAAGTGAAACTATTATCAGAAAGACTCAAGTATTCAAGACTTGAAAGATTACCAAGCCCATCTGGAATTGACCCAGATAAGTAATTTGAAGAAAGGTCAAACCTTGTGAGTTTAGCAAGAGTCTCAAAACCAGAAGGCAATGACCCAGTAAGTGAATTCCGTGAAAGATCAAGAATTAACAGCTCAGATAAATTTCCCAATGAAGAAGATATACTACCAGTAAGGTTATTACCTGACAGATACAAATACCTCAGTGTACTCAATCCACCGAGCGACGGAGGGATCGACCCAGTAACTGAGCTAGACCTTAGATCGAGCACTTGGAGTACTTTAAGTCTTTGGCCGAACCAGTCAGGAATAGGCCCCGGAAGCGAAAACCCAGAAGCGTTGAAAGACACCAAGCTTGTCAAATTGGTCAAAGAGTCCACAGCGAACTGTTGATTTAGAATCCCAAAACGGCTTCGTCTCAACCCGGACACGTTGATTTCAGTGACCCGACTGTTATTGCACCGAACCCCGGTCCAGTTTCTACACGGGTCGAGCTTGATGGGCCAGTCCTTGGCTCTGAGCCCCAAAGATGACCGAAGCGCAAGCAAAGCCGAGCGTTCAAAGCTTGAGTTGAGGTGCTCTTGTTGTTGAGCTACAACGCATTGGAACAACACGAACGTGAATATTGCTAGCTTAATAACCAGAGCTCGTTGAGAGTCTTCTTCCATGGCTTTGTTTGATAATGCGGAGAAGAAGAAAGAACAAGAAGAAGAACTGAACTAGTTCGTGTTCATCGAGGTGGTGGTGTATGAAGATGAAGGTTCATTTTTGTGTGTAATAATTTCACATGTACACAAAAATAGTACAAGATAATGCCTGTATTTAATGTACTCTGCGAAATCACGAGCTTTGATTCTGCATTCAATGTTGTTCTAAACAACCCAACTGAATTCTTAACTAAAATATCTATATATAAAGTTACAAACTTTTCAAAACTTTTCGCTATATAATCTTAGTTTGCAATACATTTAAAGACTAAAACGTGTATAAGTAGGCTTTGGAGTTAAGGAGAGAGAGCGTGTACAAGAAATTAATGGCAAAAGGTAGTACCCCAGCTGCCAGGGCTCTCTGCTACTGCCAAATTCAATAACTGTGTCACTTTCAGACTCACCGGAGCTAATTAATGAAACGTGACTTTGAGTTGTGTTAAGCTCTTCTGGTTTAACCAATGGCTATATATAGGGTTATGGAGTTTTGGGTTTTTGGTTGACTTTTTAGGCTAGAAGAATAGTAATAGTAAAAATGCTGGTTGTGGAAAAATGGCTAGTTAGCCCAGGCATGGTTTCAGAGATTGAAGGTGGTCACTGGACTGTGGCTGTGAGTTGTTTGTTTGATTATAATAGAGAGTAGAGAGCATTTTGAATGTGACAGAAGTGTCTTTGATATCTGACAATTCAAAGCTTATATAAGTTTTTCTTTATTTTTTCTTTGATTGGAAACTTTGAAAGTGATTTTGTCGCCGACTTGCCGTAACAGTGGCAACCTTATTGAATGATTTATGAGGTTAACAGTTAGCCAAAAAAATAATAATAATAATAGAGGGAGAGAGAGAGAGAGAGAGAGAGAGAGAGAGAGAGAGAGAGAGTGATATGAGATGAGATGAATTATTGGGTTTCCTTTATTTGGGTGAAATTCCTAGTTTAGACTTACTTTTCATAATGCACATGCTGTATGGTTGGTCCAATCTTTTTTCTTTTCTTTTTGGTAAAATATCATTTTCGTCCTTAAACTATCACAAAAGTTCGTTTTTCGTCCCTAAACTTTCAAAAGTTCTATTTTCGTCTCTAAACTATCACAAAAGTTTGTTTTTCGTCCCTAAACTTTCAAACGTTCTATTTTCGTCCCTAAACTTTTCCAAACGTATTGATTTTCGTCCCTCCCACATCAGCACTCTGTCAGGCCACGTCAGCACTCCGTCAGAACTTTTGAAAATTTAGGGACGAAAATAGAACTTTTGAAAGTTTAAAGACGAAAAATGAACTTTTGTGATAGTTTATGGACGAAAATAGAACTTTTGAAAGTTTAGAGACGAAAAACGAACTTTTATGATAGTTTAGGGACGAAAATGATATTTTACCCCTTTCTTTTTTCATAGTATGATTGGTCCAATCTATAGCTTTCACTTGTGGAGTGGAATCAGATTTAATACTTTTCTAGAGAAAAAAAAGATTTAATACTTTTCTAATGGTATCTTTTTATCTCAAATAATCAAATGGCAGTTTAGTCCTTCCAAACACCATCCCTATCTGCTCCTATTTATCTTTTATAAAAGTTGATTCTAAAATAATAATAAAAAAAAACTTTTATAAAAGTATCGTAGAATCGATTACCACAAAAGATGTGATAATGCTCAAGCTTAAAGTTTGCGTAAACATCACCTTCTATGATCTTTTGTGTCTTAAAAATAAATAAGGGGAAATCTATAAAAAAAATATAGTTTTTTATGTGACAATTAAATTATTATTTTTTTACTATATTAAGTCTTAAAATATATAAATCATGACAGATTTGACTTATGTTCAGTACTTTTGTATTTAAAATAAAATGAGATCTTTAGTTAAAAAAATTCTGAAAATAAGCCAAATCCAATCATGACAATCTAAATACTTCATCCATATATACTAAAAATCATTACCAAAATAACCTATTTGGTGAGAGGAAAATTTTCACTAACACCTATTATACCCCTACAACACTATTTTGCTATGAGTGATTATCTTCTTCTACACACTAGATAGAAATTATAAAGAAAGGGAGAGGACAACATCAAAAAAAAAAAAAAACTTTAAACATAATAGTGAAGTAGTGACTACGAAGAACATATTTTATACTGTAGTTTTTAACATGTATGATTATGAACATTATAGTTAAGATTGTCAAGGTTTATAAAATGTGAGGTTTTAAATAGCAAAATTATAAAGTAAATGTTTAATTTGTCATAAGTAGAAAACTGTTGGGGGTTTTATTACTGGGATTTATCCAAATAAACAAAAGGTCTGTTTGGATACCGCTTATTGCTGAAAATTGAATATACTACAGCAAAGTAATTTCTAAATGTGTAAATAGTATTGTGGGACCCAATTTAAAAAAAAAATTTGCTGAAATCCGTACTTGCGGACTCCATAAATAGTATACGAGACCCACACAAAAAACGCAGCCTCCAACACAAACGCAAACACGTTTTTATATCCAAACTCACACAAAATATGGATTTTGTCAAGATTCTTAAGAATTGTAAGGGGATGTTTGGTACATGCAATTAAAAATTAAAAACATGTGTTTGAAAATATGTATAGAAATACGTGTGGATGAAAATATATGTAAAAATACGTACAATATTATTTAAAAACTAAAAACATATGTTTAAGTGAGTATACCAAACGGACTAAATGTTTAAAAATATAAGGAAGTTGGAATGCACGATTTAGGGGAAAAAAAAAAACTAGTGTCAGTTTATTAATTGTGCGTGCTCAGTCCGTGCAAAGTACAAACTCCATATGATTTAGTTTATTATTTAAGATTTTTTTAAAAAATATTTTTAAAATAAAAATCTAACTATAATAATTCATATATATATATATATATATATATAGAATTTAAAGAAAATTTTGTAGTTTGAATTTGACGTACCACCAAACGAACAAAAAAAAAAGAGTAGAAATTTGAAATTCCTAATAATCCTAATAAGTGGCTAATATTCCTCTTAAAAAATGCTAATTTTTGTTCCTAAACAAAAATGCTAATTTTTTATTGGGATTTGGGACCATATCCACTATTAACATCTATATTTCCACTTTCCATGCTCGTATAAAAATACAAACATTCCTTTGCTTACTTTTAGCTTGCTTGGCCTTACCATTTTACACATAATTATTTTAATTTATATATTTTTTAATTGAATTAAAAATATATTTTATATTTAAATCATCCATTAAAATTATTGTATATTTTATTTTATTTAAATAGTAGAATATATAATTCCATATACAAACACAATAAAAACCTATATATATATATATATATATATAAACATATAAACACAATAAAATAATAATAATAATAATAATAATAATAATAATAATAAAAAAGTGCTACATCCATAACATTTTCACAACAAATTATAGGTGTTATGTTATTATTGGTTCTAATTTAAATCTATAACTTAAATTACTTTTTTGGTCCACCCATAACAACCAATAATAACCTATCACTTAAAATTTGTTGTGAAAATATTATATACATAACATGTCTCTAATAATAATGTCTAATACTATAATATATGATTTCATATACAAAATAAATCATAATAAATGTCTATTAATTGCAATTATAATTATCAAATTTTATATTTGAAAAAAAAAATAAAGTGAAATAAATATCACATTTTATTAAAATTTTCAATGCAGTGCATACATTACCGACTAGTTATATAATAGAATATTAAACATACCATTGTGATTTGTTTTTTCAAACACAGTTAAATAGTATATAAATATTTAAAAAATAAATTAAATTCAACATACTTGAATGATTAGCATTGTTATTGATTCTGTTCCGTTCCGGCCGGAACGGCCGGAATTTTTCGTACCGGTATGCAAACCGGTACCGGAATACCCCACGTTCCACCTCGGGTCAAATTCCGGGCCGTTCCGGGCCATTCCGGTCAATTCTGGCCGAGATGCAAATTTCAGCCGGTACCGGATTTGGCCTATTATTAAAAAAAAAAAAAAAAAAGAAGAGTAAAGGTCCAATGGGTGCTGGTAGTTCTTGGGAGTTCTTTTGATGATGAATTTGATCATTCTCTCATGGATGATGATGAGAATGAGGAGTAAATCTTGTATTTTTTTGATATTTAGTTATTGTCTTATAAATCTTCTTATTGTGTGATGTTAAATTGATGTTATATTGATGTTTAAGACTTAAGAGTTAAGACTAAATGATTTGTATTATTTGATATTTAGTTATTTATTTATTAGAATTGACAATTTTATGTTCAACAAGAATATATATAAATTATTTTTTAAGAACTCCGAAACACCTTGAAACAGTACGCCGAAATCGGCCGGTACCGAAATATTTCATTCCACTGAACAAACCGAAACGGGGTCCGAAACGGTATTAATAACAATGATGATTAGTGAAACTTTCTATTAAAAAAAAGAATGATTAGTGAAAAATTAATATGTGTATTTTTCCCTAATAAAAACAACTATTATATATAGTAATTGAACATTTAATCCCATAAAATTTTTTTTTTTGAACATTTAACATTCTTTAACATCCGTGTGTATCCATTAACAGATACTCCAAAACTATTATTAGAATCGTTAATTTCAAGTGTGGGGCCCGTGGGCCTGGAAGTCTCGGCCCACCTTTAGGCTGGCCCCAGGCCCATGCCGAGGGGTGATGGTTGTCCCAGGCAGTTGTCTAGGGGCTTCTAGCCCTCTGGGCCCACGCCGAGGACGCCTCCTTCCTCGGCATACCTATCCTAGTTCCAGGTAGGGGACAGACCCAGTATAGGTGGTCACATCCACACTTAATGCATCTACCTAACTCCCCTGGCAATATTAATACTGAGAGGACTCCTGAACAGCACAACCTTGGGTGCTACAACCCACAGTAAGGGGGGGACGTGGCTGATGGGACAGGTCCTTAAGCAGTGGTCTGGATGATCGACAGTTGAAAGGCTAGGATCGACCGAAGGAGATATATAATGCAAGGTGCCCTTCAGAATGAGGGGCTCCTCGGTCGTCCGAGGAGCAACCCCAAGCCAGGAAGAACGGGGCAAGGCCCCCTCGAAGAAGGGAGCCTCTGGAGAACCGGTGGCAAGCCTGTTAGCGCCAAACCCTTCATCCCACTCTCTAAAGAAATGTATTGTTGGGGGATCTACGACAAAACGAGCCCCTACAATTGGCGCCCACCGTGGGGCGGGTTAGTGCGCTGGCCGGCGCAACCGGCGATCGTTCTAAGCGGTCACTTCGCAAAAAAAAAGAGAGAAGAAGAATCGCAGTAAAAAGAAGACTCAACAGCAAATAAAAAGAGAAGTTTTTATTATTTCATGAAAAGAAGATTACAAGATACAATCAGAGGCTCAGGCAGGCTTGTTTTACAAGCTTTATTACAAGCTAATCCTACAATCGGAGGCTCAGGCAGTCCGATTCTACAACTAGCTAGAGGGAGGGGGAAGTGTCAACCCGTGCTTTTATTGGCATCAAGAGAATGGGAGAACTTGACAATAAAAGCGGGGAAGGGGGCTGAGGCTGGCTCGCTTCAAGGCGGAAGCTTGAACAAAGCGAGGAGCAGATGCAGGGGCACCGGAATGTCCTCCCCCGTGATGTTTCCTTGATGCTCTCCAATCCTCCCGAGCGCTGGCCGTTGGAGACGGCAACACTCAGGCGCCAGTCATGACATGAGTTCGCGTGTCTCCTCCACCGGAGGTGCGCCCCAGGGAGAGACGTTAGGTACTTCAACAACGTCCCACCTGGCCACCGCATACGGCACTGCCAGTGTTACGCCCGGACTCTGCCGCGCCGGAAGCCCAGTGGGGGCTGCGGCCACAGCGGCCCTCGATCCCATATCTCCCAACTTTGGTCACAATCTTGGCGGTGGTGTTAAAGGGGCTCAGAGAGGCGGAAGGACGTATTTCTGGTTGTGGTGGAAGGTCCATGGAATGAGGAGAAACATTCCCCCAAGAACGCCTTATATAGAAGGCGAAAACTGGTGGGAGTTGAGCCGCGCAGAATTCGAATGGAGGATTGTCAAAATGGAATTAATTCTCACCCCATTCCAAGGGGATTGCCAACCGCCGGATTCGTGTTAATTCACGAGGGCATTAATGAAAACGCGTCTCGTTCACCGAAACGTCAAGCGCGGGGCACGAAAGGCCAAGCGACGCCTCGAAAACTAAAAGATGGGGAACACGAACTAGAGGCGAGGTCAACGTCACGTGTGAGGTCACAATCCGACCTGAGGAAAAATAGTTCCCAGCAAACGACCCGAGGGCATCGTTACACCAAAAGCAAAACTCTCGGATCCGAGGACGAGCTCCTGCTAAAGAGCGTTAGACAGAACCAAGGAACTGCATGGTCCTCGGACTCAGTCCTATGGGGAAACTAACTGCTTCGGAAGAGCTAAGCACTAGACAGAACCAAGGTATTGCATGGTCCAAAGACTCAAACCTATGGGGAAACTAGCTGCTTAGCTGACCACTTATCTTGAAGGCAGCAACTATGCCTAGGTCTTGCATGGTCCTCGGACCCAAGCCTACGGAGAGCTAGCCACTACTCTTGAAGGCAGCACCTGTGCCTAGGTCTTGCATGGTCCTCAGGACCCAAGCCTACGGAGAGCTAGCCACTTATCTTGAAGGCAGCACCTGTGCCTAGGGCTTGCATGGTCCTCGGACCCAAGCCTACGGAGAGCTAGCCACTTATCTTGAAGGCAGCACCTATGCCTAGGTCTTGCATGGTCCTCGGACCCAAGCCTACGGAGAGCTAGCCACTTATCTTGAAGGCAGCACCTGTGCCTAGGTCTTGCATGGTCCTCGGACCCAAGCCTACAGAGAGCTAGCCACTTATCTTGAAGGCAGCACCTGTGCCTAGGTCTTGCATGGTCCTCGGACCCAAGCCTACGGAGAGCTAGCCACTTATCTTGAAGGCAGTACCTGTGCCTAGGGCTTGCATGGTCCTCGGACCCAAGCCTACGGAGAGCTAGCCACTTATCTTGAAGGCAGCACCTGTGCCTAGGTCTTGCATGGTCCTCGGACCCAAGCCTACGGAGAGCTAGCCACTTATCTTGAAGGCAGCACCTGTGCCTAGGTCTTGCATGGTCCTCGGACCCAAGCCTACGGAGAGCTAGCCACTTATCTTGAAGGCAGCACCTGTGCCTAGGTCTTGCATGGTCCTCGGACCCAAGCCTAAGGAGAGCTAGCCACTTATCTTGAAGGCAGCACCTGTGCCTAGGTCTTGCATGGTCCTCGGACCCAAGCCTACGGAGAGCTAGCCACTTATCTTGAAGGCAGCACCGGTGCCTAGGACTTGCATGGTCCTCGGACCCAAGCCTACGGAGAGCTAGCCACCTATCTTGAAGGCAGCAACTGTACCTAGGCCTTGCATGGTCCTCGGACCCAAGCCTACGGGGAGCTAGCCACTATATCTTGAAGGCAGCACCTGTGCCTAGGTCTTGCATGGTCCTCGGACCCAAGCCTACGGGGAGCTAGCCACTATATCTTGAAGGCAGCAACAGAATCTTCTATAGGAGACTAACTACTTACCGAAGGATTGAAGCGCCAAGCTGACTATTTGGGGAAGAACCAACCAGCGGAAGGCCTTCTGGGGTATGAGGGTCGTGGATATCAAAACCCTCCTCCCCGTTCAAGGGAACGTGCAGCAGGATTTTGAGGGGCTATTGTGGGGCCCGTGGGCCTGGAAGTCTCGACCCACCTTTGGGCTGGCCCAAGGCCCATGCCGAGGGGTGATGGTTGTCCCAGGCAGTTGTCTAGGGGCTTCTAGCCCTCTGGGCCCACGCCGAGGACGCCCCCTTCCTCGGCATACCTATCCTAGTTCCAGGTAGGGGACAGACCCAGTATAGGTGGTCACATCCACACTTAATGCATCTACCTAACTCCCTTGGCAACCTTAATGCTGAGAGGACTCCTGAACAGCACAACCTTGGGTGCTGCAACCCACAGTAAGGGGGGGGACGTGGCTGATGGGACAGGTCCTTAAGCAGTGGTCTGGATGATCGACAGTTGAAAGGCTAGGATCGACCGAAGGAGATATATAATGCAAGGTGCCCTTCAGAATGAGGGGCTCCTCGGCCGTCCGAGGAGCAACCCCAAGCCAGGAAGAACGGGGCAAGGCCCCCCGAAGAAGGGAGCCTCTGGAGAACCGGTGGCAAGCCTGTTAGCGCCAAACCCTTCATCCCACTCTCTAAAGAAATGTATTGTTGGGGGATCTACGACAAAACGAGCCCCTACATGACCCATTGATAATGTTTAATGTGAAAGTCAAAAATTTTATCAAAAAAAAAAAAAAAAAAAGTGAAAGTCAAGAAGATCATGCACCTTATTTACCTAGATAATACCAACCTATCATCAATACTTTTGAATGTTTCATGACGCGAGCACAAGTGAAAACATGACTTTAAGAAAAGATATGCACAAATTAAAATAATATTTTATATTTACTTTTGACTTTTTCTATGCTCTTTACAGAGGTTAAAAACTCTTTTTTCCCATTAGAGGTAATTTATGTGTAACTTTTACATCTAATCCTTTCGCATTAAGTCTCACAAGGAGTGGATGTCCACGCTCATTTGAGACTACTTTGCATGAACATGTTACGTAAAAGAATGAAGAAAAGACCTTTAACTTCGAATACCTTTAAAATTTAAGATAGAATTTTACCCAATCATAATTTAAGTATACATATATGTATATAAAGTTTTATTCTAGAAACTTACTTTTATCTTCTCATGTCTCACAATTACTTATATTTGTAAAATAATTGTGGGGCCGGTTATCCAAAAGGATGATGTAGAAATTGTAGGAAATGGGCTTGTGGCCCAACGGCCCAGTCCGAGGACACTCACTTGTCTGAGGATAGTTAAAGAGAGATATTGTGGGACTAGTATAAGAAAAAAGGATGGAAGTCATGTTTAGTGGCTCAAAACGCGTCCGAGAATAAGACTCACCTCAGATACCATGGTCCAAGGTGGATGTAACTATCTTAGTATTCAAGGTACTCCGCAAAGTTGTATACAAACTGGAAAGTGAATATAGAACAAGGGAGGAACCGGGAAAGATAACAAATATCTTCTAAAGCTGCTACCTCCACATTAAATGTTTCTCAGCTAACTCTCTGGTCGCATTAATGTGGAGGTGATATCTGAACAGTAACCAAGCAGCCTTATGGCTACTGAGCGAAGGTTCCAGGAGGTGCTGGATTGGACAGAAAGGAGTTTCCAGAATAGCACCTACACGTGTACGGTGAAACTGGAGTGAGGAACGCAGTATATAACAGGAAAGTGGGTAACATTAAAGAGGACTTTTGGCAAGAGAAAAAAGAAAAGGATAGAACCCAGAAAGATATCCCCTGAAACCTAGCCGAAGAGAATTTTTTATCATTTAGTTATTTTGAAGCTTCCTTTGCCGCACAATCTTCATGACATTTTCGACCAAATGGAACTAGTTCTTTCGCCCACTCTCTAAAAATTTATTGTTTGGGCTTGTTGGGCTAAAAACTCATCCATATTCTGGGTCCAATCCAATTTGAGTCCCTACAATTGGCGCCATCTGTGGGAAGAACTTGATCTATTCATAAAGAAAGGCAAGTGCAGTGGTTGTGATGGAAGGGGGAGCACCACAGCAACCGGTGGCGGGCCCACAGCAGGTGGATGTTAATCCACACCAGGCAGAGTCTAGAGGCTCTCAACATGGTAATCCGTTGGTAATTCATGAACAAAGAGGGGATCGTGAGGGAAGTACGCGAATAACCCACACTGATAGAAGTCATTCTCGAGGGAAAAACCATATTTCCCACGTAAAGAATGACAAGGATATGCAGCATGAGATTAACAGATTAAAAAGGGAATTACGACACGAGCGACGGAAGCGAATGGCTCACAACTTTGGGCAATCCTCTGAGGAGTCAGATGACACCAGTTACAAACGGAGGTCAAGAACTCCGCCCAGTGAGTCTTTTTCGTATGATGAGGAGTACCGCCGTGAACGAAAATATAAGAGTCCACCTCGCCAGGGCTTAGGGAATGACGCCCTGAACAAAGCGTTGAGTCAAGTTTCCAAATTACCCTTTACGCGATGCATTGAGGATGCAAATATTCCTCGACGGTTCCATCAGCTTGCGTTCACCATTTATAATGGTCGAACAGATCCAGTGGAACATGTTAGCCATTTCAGTCAGAGAATGGCCGTTCATGCTAAGGATGAGACCTTGATGTGCAAAGTTTTCCCATCTAGCCTGGGTCCAGTGGCGATGAGATGGTTCAACGGTCTAAGAGCGAATACCATTGACTCCTTTGAGAAGCCCACCCAAGCTTTTGGTGCCCGCTTTATCACCTGCAGGAGGGTCGTTCAGCCCCTGGGATCGTTATTATCCATGTCGATGAGGGAGGGGGAAACCCTGAAGGCCTATTCTGATAGATACTGGGAAATGTTCAATGAAGTAGATGGAGTCTATGATGACGTGGCCATTAATACCTTTAAGGAAGGTCTTCCAACCGAGCATGATCTAAGGAGATCTCTGACTGGTAAACTTGTTACCAGCGTGCGACAGCTTATGGACCGGATTAACAAGTATAGAAGAGTAGAGGAGGATCAGATACAGGATAGAGGAAAGTCCAAGGTGGTCCCTCAGGAGAGGAGTGATTTCAGGTCGGATCGGTATAATAACAACCAACCTCGGAGGGACTTTGGGGGGCAGTCAGGATCTGCTAATTCCCAGGTGGTTAATGTCGTGTTCTGAGAACCAGTACAACGAGTTTTGGAGAAGATAAAGAACGAGTCATTCTTCAGATGGCCCAATAGGATGACAGGGGATCCTGCGAAACGCAATCAAAACATTTACTACCAATACCACCAGGACCATGGACATACTACTGAAGATTGCAGAAATCTGTGGGACCACTTGGAACAACTGGTCCGAGAAGGGAAGTTGACCTAGCTTCTGCATCATTCCAGTGGCCGAGGAAGTCAAGCAGGTTTGACATTTCGGGGGGATGCCTCTTCAAGACCTCCCCTAGGCACGATAAACGTTATATTTGCCGCCCCGGGAAGAACAGGGTCTTGTCCCTCCAGGGTAATGTCTGTGTCTCGTTGTTCAGATGAGGGCTCCAGTTCAATGCCGAAGAGAGCCAGACTGAGCACCTCACTAGTGTTGGGCTTTTCAGATGAAGACAAGAGAGGAACCATACAACCACATGATGACACTTTGGTGGTTACACTAAGGATCGGGGGGTACGATGTGAGAAATGTGATGATTGATGAGGGGAACGCAGCCGAAGTGATGTATCTTGACCTGTATAGGGGGCTGAATTTGAGACCCCAAGATCTGACAGCCTATAGCTCCCCGTTGGTAAGTTTTGAGGGTAGATCGGTTATTCCGATGGGTATGATTAGATTACCAGTACAGACTGGCTCGGACATGGTGGAGGTGGATTTTATTGTGGTGGATGCTTTTTCTCCGTATACGGCTATTTTGGGTCGGCTCTGGTTGCATACCTTGGGGGCCGTTTCTTCCACCCTTCATCAAAAGGTGAAATATCTATCAGGAGGCCAAGTGTTAGAAATTTTGGGAAATCAAGCCATGGCTAGGCAGTGCTTGATAGCGGCTATTCAACATCGGCCAGAGACAGATACTTCGACCACAGCCGAGAATGACTTATAGCAATCAAAGACTCCGGGAACCCTCCTCAGCACGTCCGCCGGAGAGGCAGAGTGTGAGAATTTGGAGAGGGTGAGTGTTGGTGATGATCCAGATAAATACTTTTAGGTTGGAGCACAATTGCCTTTGTTAAAGAATGAGCAGTTGGTTGAGGTCCTCAGGAAAAATATTGATGTGTTTGCATGAAATGCCTACGAAGCCCCAGGGGTGGATCCAGATTTCATTTGTCATCATTTGAATGTCAATCCCTCTGTTATTCCGAGGAAACAGCCACCTCGGCGTCCGTCCAAAGTGCATGTCGAGGCTATCAGAGACGAGGTGACCAAGCTCAAACAGGCAGGGGCTATCAAGGAGGTGTTCTACCCCCAATGGTTGGCTAATACGGTTGTGGTGAAAAAGAAAAATGGAAAATGGCGCGTATATGTTGATTTCACTGACCTAAATAAAGCTTGTCCAAAAGACCCTTTTCCTATGCCCCGTATAGATCAGCTGGTGGATGCAACGGTAGGCCATCCTCAGATGAGCTTCCTAGATGCCTTTCAGGGCTATCATCAGATCCTACTGGCATTGGATGATCAGGAGAAGACCGCTTTTTTCACTCCCACTGGAAATTATCACTACAAAGTAAAGCCCTTTGGCTTGAAGAATGCGGGGTCTACTTACCAGCGGATGATGACGAAGATGTTTGAGCCACAGTTGGGCAGGAGCATCAAAGTCTATATTGATGATATGATTGTGAAGAGCAAGGTAGTTGTCGAGCATATGACAGACCTCACCAACATTTTTGAGGTTTTAAGGAAACATAAATTGCGATTGAACGCATCCAAGTGCTCATTTGGGGTAAGCTCAGGGAAGTTTTTGGGCTACATGGTGACCCACCGAGGAATTGAAGTGAACCCCGACCAAATTAGAGCCATAAGTAACTTGCAACCACCTCGGAATCCCAAGGAAGTCCAGAGGTTGATTGGGATGATCGCTGCTTTGAATAGATTCATATCCAGGTCGGCGGATAGGTGCAGACCTTTTTTCTTTTTACTCCATAAGTGGAAAGGGTTCAAATGGACTGAGGAATGCGCCCTGACATTTCAACAGCTTAAAGAGTATCTATCTCGGCCACCCATCATGTCTAGTCTTGAAGTGGATGAGGTTCTTTTTTCCTACCTGGCGATAGCAACTTATGCGATTAGTTTTGTTTTGATACGAGTAGACAATGGCATACAACGACCAGTCTACTATGTGAGCAAGTCGCTTCATGAGGCTGAAGTACGTTATTTGCTATTGGAAAATGCTATTTTGGCAATGGTGCACGTTACAAGGAAACTTTCCCATTATTTTCAGGCACACACAGTGGTCGTCTTGACTCAGTATCCGCTCAAGGCAGTACTTCGGAGTGTAGACTACACTGGTAGGATTGCCAAGTGAGGCAAAATTTTAGGGGCTTTTGATATTAAGTATATGCCTCGTACCTCTGTGAAGGGTCAAGTTCTCACCGACCTGGTGGCTGAATTTGCTGAAGGCCCTGAAGAAATAGAGACAAATCCATGGGGCATGGATGAAAAATCAGTTGGCCTTATCTCCGCGCAGCATATCTCACCCTGGAAAGTGTATGTGGATAGAGCATCAAACCAGTGGGTGTCAGGAGTGGGGCTGGTTCTGATATTTCATGAGAATGTCATTATCGAGAAATCTCTAAGGCTGGGATTCTCAGCTACTAACAACGAGGCAGAGTATGAAGCTTTATTAATGGGGACGGCGATGGTTAAGAAATTGGGTGGAAAAACAGTGGAGATCTTCTCGGATTCAAGATTGGTTGTGGGCCAGGTTAGAGGGGAGTTGGAAGCTCGGGACACAAGAATGCAGGAGTACTTAGGCCAAGTCAGGCGTATGCAAGCAAATTTTGAATCTTTTGAAGTGACCCATGTCCCTAGGAGCAAAAATGCCCATGCAGATTCTTTGGCTACCCTTGCTACCTCCTCGGCGCAAAACTTACCCCGAGTGATAATGGTTGAAGACTTAAACACACCCACCCTAGTGACGAAGGACTCGCTTCAGGTCAATCAAATCAGCTCGGCGCGTAGTTGGATGGATCCTATAACGTTATTCCTTGAGAAGGATATACTGCCCGAGGACAGATCGGAAGCTGAAAAGATACGAAGAAAAGCTCCTCGGTTTTGGCTGTCCGAGGACAAAAAGTTATACAAACGCTCTTTCTTTGGGCCATATCTGCTTTGTGTGCACCCGGAAGCCTCAAAGGCACTTCTAGAAGAGCTACATGAAGGGATTTGTGGGAGTCACACTGGAGGAAGATCTTTATCTCACCGGGCAATTACTTAGGGGTATTGGTAGCTAGGCATGCAAAAGGAAGCACAAGAGTATGTTAGGAAGTGTGATCAATGTCAAAGGTTCGCCCCGAACATCCATCAGCCGGGGGTGGTTCTTAACCCTCTTTCTAGTCCTTGGCCTTTTGCTCAGTGGGGTTTAGATATCGTTGGCCCTTTCCCTAAAGCAATAGGAAATAAAAAATATCTGCTAGTTGGCACGCACTACTTCACGAAGTGGGTCGAAGCTGAGCCTCTGGCTAATATCATGGATGTGGATGTCAAGAGGTTTGTCTAGAAGAATATCATCACGCGATTTGGGGTTCCTCAAGCTCTCATCTCGGATAATGGTTTTCAATTTGATAGCAAGGCTTTTAAAAAGTATTGTTCCGACCTAGGGATAAAGAACAGATATTCCACTCTGGCCTATCCACAGGGAAATGGGCAGGCCAAGGCTGTCAACAAGGTCATAGTGAGTGGCCTCAAAAAAAAGTTGGATGATGCAAAGGGAAAATGGGTGGAGGAGCTGCCACATGTCCTCTGGACGTATCGAACAACACCTCGGAGGTCAACAGGGGAAACCTCATTTTTAATGACATACGGGGCTGAGGCTGTGATTCCTCTTGAAACGGGCTTTCCCACACTAAGGACCAGTACTTTCACTTCGGATGGAAATGATGAACTGTTGAAAAAGAATCTAGACTTGGTAGAAGAATGACGAGAGAATGTGATGGTTCAATTGGCCTACTATCAACACAAGCTAAAGCAGGGTTATGATGCAAATGTCAAGTTGAGGTCGTTAGCCCCAGGGGATTTAGTGTTGAGAAAAGTCTTGGGAATTACCAAAAATCCAGCCTGGGGAAAGTTAGGGCCTAGTTGGGAAGGACCATATCGTATCACATCTGTAGCAGGAATATGTGCTTATTACTTGGAGGACTTAGATGAGAAAATTGTACTTCACCCATGGAATGTAAGCAATCTAAAAATGTACTATTATTAATAAGAACAGTTCTGTTTTACTTCTTTTGATAACTTATCCTAATTCTGCAACTTGTGTTAGTCAAACTATTGAAGTATTAAATATAAACTAAGTTATGTCAGGTCCTCGGACCACAAACTTAGTGGAAATTAATACACTATGACAACTATTGAAGTATTAAACAGAAACTAAGTTATGTCAGGTCCTCGGACCACAAACTTAGTGGAAATTAATACACTATGACAACTATTGAAGTATTAAACAGAAACTAAGTTATGTCAGGTCCTCGGACCACAAACTTAGTGGAAATTAATACACTATGACAACTATTGAAGTATTAAACATAAACTAAGTTATGTCAGGTCCTCGGACCACAAACTTAGTGGAAATTAATACACTATGACATATATTGAAGTATTACACAGAAACTAAGGTACGACAAATTGTTTAGACAACAGACTTAGTAGGAATCAATGCTTCTTAAATGGAATCCGTGCAACTAAAATTTTATATCAAAGCAAGCTCCATGAGCATCACTTAATGAATTTTAAGTTGTTCAATACCTCCCTGGGTGAAACGTTTAGAATGTTATCTCAAATATGGACACTTCTTAATGAATTTAAAGCAAGCCTTTGTAGGGCTATGGAGTTCATTGTTATAGTCTGCTCTGGTTCCCAATTAGTATACATAAAGTTAAGTTTTCCCTTATAGTATCAGATTTCATTCTTCTATTGTCTGGGATCATAAAAAAATAAAGAGCATCCGTGCAGGAAATTATACAGGTGATAGATAAAGCCATAATATCTCATATAAATTTAGAAAGGGAAATATACATCGCAATTAAAAATATCCTCAAAAAACTTTAAAAAAAAAAAAAAAAACAAACAAACAGAAAAATGAAATGAAATGGAAATAAAAGGAATTTAACTACGTTAACTATTTGTTTAATTTTATTTGAAGCTTGGGTTAGGGGGCTTTGCCAGTTGCCTCAGGAGGAACATCTTTCTCTTTTTCTTTTGGAGCTTCTCCAGCAAGTAAAATGGTTGAAGCTAGGGCTTGTTCAAAGCCTTGAGAAGCTGTTCCATCCTTAGGCCCCTCTGCTGCTTTATTCGAGGAGATATCTTTTGCAGCTTCAGGCACTTCAGGTTGTTTCTGCTGATTGAGAGAGGAAGGATTCTGAGTTTGAGCCTCTTTGGTCGGTTCAACAACTGTAGAGGAGGCCTCTTTTTGTTGAGAAGAAGGACCTGGGGCTCGTATAGCCGGAGGGAAGTAAACGTTTTTAGACTTCCTCAACTCGGAGGATGGTTCGACCCCAGCTCGGTTGAGAGCTTCTTCCCAGCTCTGGGCACAGTAGGCTCGGCATACGACGGGCACCTCAGCTTGGAAATTATCCTCGGTCTCAGCTACACCGACATCGTATCCGTGCTGTTCGGCTCTATCTCTCTCTTTTTCGGCCTCAGCTTTTGATTTCTCCGCCTCAGCTTTAGCTTTCTCAGCCTAGTCCCTGAGCCTCTGAGCTTCCTCTAGTTGTTCCTTCAGAGTTGATATCTCTTCCTTGGAAGCAGCCAGCTAGTCATTAGCATCATGCAAACGTTTCCTCTGGTCCTCAGCTTGCCTTTGGGTGTTCTCCAAGGCAGAGTCAGCACTCTTCTGAGCATGTTCTTCCTCGGCTAGCTTTTTCTTCAATTTTTAAGCAGTTTGCTCAGCAATGGTGAGTGTGTGCACAGCTGTTACTCGCTTCTTTCTCTCATCGTCTATTTGCTGGTAGCAAGCATTGGTTATCTCCTCCAGCCTGAAAGTGGCTTGAACGGCCTGGAAGAAAAAGGGTTAAGGATGCAATACATAGGGCTATGTGCACGACGGTTATAAGAAAAAAAAGAAGAGAAAAAAGAAAAGAAAAAGAACAATAAGGGTATCATACCATGCCCAAATATCTTTTTGTATTCTGGAAGACCTCGTTCCTCTTTATGCTTCTCAGCTCGGCCATATCCTTGGGGAGAAGGAGGGTTTCCTCTAGAGCTGAGGCAATGTGGCACCCAATTCCGCCGTTAAAGTCCCTAATCGAGGCATCTTTCCTCAGAGGCTCACCACTGAGCATGGGAGCGGGGAGCCAAGCCTCAGGTTCCGAGGACTGAGTAGTTGGCCTTGCCACAACTCGTTGAGGCCCATGAGTAACTTTTTGCTGCTTCGCAGCTCGTTGGACCTCTTCTTCATGAGTCTGACGAGATCTCCCAGCATCCATCACTTCTTTATCTTTTGGCTCTCTCCTCCTCTTTGGATCATTAGGTTCGGCCCCCCGTGGTTGGGGTGGTTGAGGAGGAGGAGGAGGAGGGGGCAGATTGGGTTGAATTGACTTCCTCGGCGCCCCCTTCTTAGGCTGGCTTTCAATTACATCCATTAAACTCCTCCTTCCTTTCCTGAGGAATGGGGCGTGACGATGAAGCTCCTACAGAAGGAGTGGCCACAGATAATGGCTGAGTGAAAAGGGTACCTTCAGGAATCGGAACACCCTCAGGAACAATAAATCCTTCAAAGGCTACACTAATGCGGTGAAGCCGAGGATCTTTAGCCTTTATCACACACTTGGGAGCTTGAAAGGCCTTGGAAATTGGTTTGTATCGAAGGATTATGTGTGCTACTCTCAATTGGCCGTCAGATGGGTTCACATACACCTCGGATCGTAGGATTCTATCTAAGCTCTCCCTGTTAACCAATCTGAACTGAGGTTTGGTAGCGCGCTTGTCTGCAAAATCATTAAAATAGGAGAAAAACTCTGTCAGAAACAAAAGTAACTTGAACTAAAGAATACAATCCAGATTATAGAGGCGTATAGCCTAAAAACCCCACCTTGTTTTCCCTCTTTAGTTGGACAAGGTAAACCATCATGCCATTCCCCAGAAAAAATAAGAAAATCATCTTTTAAGCCCTTATTCGATGTAGGGAGACATTGGATTAACCTTATTTCAGGGAACCTAGACTTAAGATAGTATTCCTGACCCTTCAAATGATTGAGATTGTACACCCAGTTCACATCGTGATGGGTCAGACCTAGGTTCAGCCTCGCATTTAGGGCTTCTATACTCCCTAGCACCCTGAACATATTTGAGGCGCATTGTGTGGGGGATAGCCTAAAGAACCTAAGATAACTTCTAGTAAGACTACCCATAGGGATAGTCATCCCTCCCTCTATGAAGGCGATCATAGGGATGACCACTTCCCCTGTTTTCTTATCGTTTAACCACGTTTCTGTGGAAGCGTATCTCATACCCACTGTTGGGGGAATCCTATACTTAGCTCTAAATATCTCTATCTGCTTCTCGGAATCAACTAGATGCTTGAACCTACCCATTTCCTAAAAGTTGTGAAGAAAAATTAGCAAAGAGGATTGAAGGCTAAGGAGGGTTAAGGAAACTTACAGGTTTGAAAAATGAGCCCCTCGGACAGACTCTCAGTATTTATGAGAGCGTGGAGAGGTGAGAAAGAGAGACAGGTTCAATGAATACACGCTAAGACGGTAAGATTTTTGTAACTGAAAAGAGAGTTGATTTGAAAAGCTCTTTATAGTGGCGCAGAAATTGTAAGCGGGAAAAATCCCGCCCATAAATACGGAGGGTCCTCTACCGTTAGATTTACATCTTGCCGTTGAACGTGGGGGACAAAGAAGCCGTCATCATTTAATAATGGCGTGCTCCTGGCGCCGAAATGTCAGGAGCGTGCCTTGGGCAGGCAGAAAGGCGCTCTGAAGGTTAGGAAAGTCCACGAAAGAAGTGAGGGCAGGATATCAAAATCTCCCTTTTTCCGAGATGGCAAAAAGTGAGATTTTGAGGGGCTATTATGGGGCCGGTTATCCAAAAGGATGATGTAGAAATTGTAGGAAATGGGCTTGTGGCCCAACGGTCCAGTCCGAGGACACTCACTTGTCCGAGGATAGTTAAAGAGAGATATTGTGGGACTAGTATAAGAAAAAGGGATGGAAGTCATGTATAGTGGCTCAAAACGCGTCCGAGGATAAGACTCACCTCGGATACCATGGTTCAAGGTGGATGTAACTATCTTAGTATTCAAGGTACTCCGCAAAATTGTATACGAATTGGAAAGTGAATATAGAATAAGGGAGGAACCGGGAAAGATAACAAATATCTTCTAAAGCTGCTATCTCCACATTAAATGCTTCCCAGCTAACTCTCTGGCCGCATTAATGTGGAGGTGATACCTGAACAGTAACCAAGCAGCCTTATGGCTACTGAGCAAAGGTTTCGGGAGGTGCTAGATGAGACAGAAAGGAGTTCCCAGAATAGCACCTACACGTGTACGATGAAACTGGGGTGAGGAACGCAGTATATAACAGGAAAGTGGGTAACATTAAAGAGAACTTTTGGCAAGAGAAAAAAGAAAATGATAGAACCCAGAAAGATATCCCTTGAAACCTAGCCGAGGAGAATTTTTTATCATTTACTTATTTTGAAGCTTCCTTTGCCGCACAATCTTCATGACCTTTTCAATCAAATAGAACTAGTTATTTCGTCCACTCTCTAAAAATTTATTGTTTGGGCTTGTTGGGCTAAAAACTCATCCCTATTCTGGATCCAATCCAATTTGAGTCCCTACAATAATCATCACGTCAAAAGTGCATAATTGCACGGCAGTAATAAAGTAATAAAATAAACTGATTGGGATGAATAGTACAAATTAATTGGAACTCTAATATTTTAAGTTTAACATTAATGTGAAAAGAATGTGTTTGCGTATGTGTTTTCCTTTTCAATTTTCTTTATGGGCCTTTTGTCGCATTAATGGAGCCTAGTGTGAGACCATGAGGCGTGCATCATGTGAAAGCAAAAAAACATGAACGTGATTGAACGGGAAAGCAAGGGCGTCGTATTTAACGGACATGTCCTATTTGATAGTTACTATCCAAACAATTTTTTCTGGTCAAATTACCCTTAAGTATCCAAGAAAGTAGGGACGAAAGTGCGGGCAGGCCAAACAGTGTTAGTAGTGATTTGTGACAGACGTGGCATCTTCCAATGCGTGGATCCCACGTGGGCCTCGAAACTTTTGCCTCCAAAAGTTGGCAACTCTCCTATCAACAAAGCTTGGTGGACGAGACACGACACGTTACAGACAGTTGATTATTATTTTTTTTGATAGGAACATATGATTAATTTTGAGTAACCACCAACATTGCATTAGTTTAGAGGATCCGAAGCGCATAGAATACTTAGAACTAAGTCAAACCTCCTTCTATTACCTTCAATATAAACTTTTTTTTTTTGTAATTTTTTATTTTATTATTATCATAGGTTAATTGGTTTAATACGAGGAGTGTTATGGCAAAATAATATTGCTCAATTCAAGGGCAGCTTGATTCAACTGAGGCTTAAGGTGAAAATTAAATTGAGGTCTTTTATATATTTAAATATAATTTTTTTTAAAAATTAAATATTACTTAAACTCTATAATTATTTTTTAAAAAAGTTTATATTCACAAAAAATTTGACAAAACTGTTCACACTTGTTGATGCGACAGATTGATAGTGGTAAGTAAAAAAAAAAAAATGATATTTGTTAAATATTAGCATTGATACACCATGTTGAATATGCTTAGTATGGATGCGGAAGCGAAAGCATAAAATATAGAACACAATAACACACGAGAGTTACGTAATTCAGCCTAACGGCCTACATTTACGAAGGAAACCCTAAAGGGCTACATCAATAATATATTATAATATAATACAAATCCTGTATTACAATAAATCATAATATGTGTATATATAGTAGACTAAACCCTAGACTAATGACTTCTAGTACAAGTAGGAGACTTGACTTGCACACAAACTAGAATTAGGCTTGGGCATATGCTAATGGGCTAATATATCTCTAACACCCCCTCTCAAACTCAAGATAGAAACTTGATGGAATTTTAAGATTTGATAAGGCTGAGAAGATCTCTCGAATGAAGTTTGGCTCTGTGATTGTAGTTTGAGGAAATTAATGGTCTTGCAGTGTTGATGCGACTTCTAATAGTGGCATGACTATACTGAAGAGTTTTAACGATAGCAGTAGGAAGCCAAAGTAGATGAACACAACGAAAAAAAAAATACCGAGGAAGACAAAGATTGCTCTTAAATATACCATAAGGACAGAAAACCATGTCCAGAAGAAGGTGGCTCAAATACCATGTTAAGTATTAGCATTGATACACCATGTTGAATATGCTAGTATGGATGCGGAGGAGAAAGCATAAAGTATAGAACACAATAACACACGAGAGTTACGTGGTTCAGCCTAACGGCCTACATCCACGGAGAAAACTCTAAAGGGCTACATCAATAATATATTATGGGCAAAACTTAGGTACAGTACCTTAAGTATTGTTCCTTAGGTTCCCCACTTAAATTTTAGCCACGTGTCCAACTAATCAAACCAGCAAACACCGTTAAACCCATCCGTTAGACTAACACCTTCTGGCCATAAAAAACACCCCTTGCTTATTGTGTTCTTGTTGCAGCTCACCAATCTTTTTTCAGATTGGCGAAAAAAAACCACTGCTTTGGGGCACTTGGTTTTAAATCCAATTAAAACAAAAGGTATTTGATAGACAAAATAGATCCAGCAAATGATATCACTGGGAACAACACCATCTCAACAAATAATTTCAAAACTAGAGGATAGGATTTAGAGGTAATGTTCACTGGAACAAATCCAAGTTAGATTTGGAGAAAGGCCAGCAAGGATTTGCTTGTATCTTTATTTTAAGCACATCATTCGTGGCTGGCCTCTTCTCCCATTCTTATGAGTTTGGAAAAAAAACTTAAAAGGCATCCACCATCGACCTGGCCACCAGTTCACTTCAGGAACCACCGCCGGTTGTAGTAGTGGTAGATCTGGTGGCGGTGGCAGATCTGAATCGGTCTTGAAGTTTAGGATTATTTAGATCGAGACAGATAGAGAGTGATGGAGAGAGAGAAAAAGGGAGAGAAGGGAGTGTTTTACACCGTTTGTGCTAATTTAATTAGGTGGACACGTGGCTAAAATTTAAGTGGGGAACCTAAGGAACAGTACCTAAGGTACTGTACCTAAGTTTTGCCCATATATTATAGTGTAGTACAAATCCTGTGTTACAATGAATCATAATATGTGTATATATAGTAGACCAAACCCTAAACTAATAGACTTCTAGTACAATTAGGAGACTTGACTTGCACACAAAGTAGAATTAGGCTTGGGCCTATATTAATGGGCTAATATATCTCTAACAATATTAATGGTAAAATTAGATGAGAAATAGTAAAAATTTGCCAACTCAATTATTGTGAAGAATGTTATGAAATTTTGTTGTGTATTGCTTTTTTTTTTTTTTTTTTTTTTTGAAAAGTGCTACATTCACATAATATTTTCATAACAAATCCCGTGTTAAGTTGTTAACGATTCTAATTTGAACCCACAATTGAAGTTATTTTTTTGTCCACCAATAACAGTCAGTAAAAACTTGCCAGTTAGAATTTGTCGTGAAAATATTGTGAAAAATGTTATGGACGTAACATTTATCTCTCTTTTTTTTTAAATTTTTTTTTCATTTGATAAAAAAATTTATTTTATTTATTGGCTAATATTTAGTTTTAATTAATACTATACTATGAAAGAAATAACCCTATTGGTTAAATTTTGTGAGCCTTTTATTTATTTATTTGGGGCCTTAGGCGACCGCCTCATTTGCTTACCAACCCTGGCACAATTCTTCCATGAAATAGAATTTAAATTTGGATCTTCCGATCATTTTCTTATTTATTACAAGTATTAAAAAAAAGTGTATTTGTATCAAGCAGGGTCAATTCTTCCATGAAAGAGAATTTGGACTTAGATCTTCCTTTTCTTATTTATTGCAAGTATAAAAAAAATTAGTATTTGTATTAAGTGATTTTGACGCTTGTGAAATTTTGGTAACAAAGTCCAAAAACGAGAATAGTCATTTTATGAGCTACCAATTGGAAGAGCAAGTGGACTTAAATGTCAAGTGCAAGACTGCATGTGGCAAAGTCCAATAGTCATCCAAAAATAAATTTCCTAAGAGAGAATCATTGAGATTGACATATATAGTTTGGTCCTTGACTCATTCAACGGAATTGCTGTACGTTCATGGCATTGCGCTACAACGAGGCAGGCTAAAGCTAAAGCTTTGGTTTATCAAAAAAAAAAAAAAAAAAAAGCTAAAGCTTTGTACTCCGTACAACTTCTATAGCCACTATCATGCATTACAAAAGCAAACCACAAATACAAACTCTTTTTGTATGGCTTGGGACCCAACTCATCTCAAAATATTATGTTTCGGATAAATAAGAGGCTGTTTGATAGTAACCAGAATAATAGTTTTTAGTGTTTAAATAATATTATACGTATATTTACGTATTTTTTCATCACATGTATTTTAAAAAAAATACAAACAACGTTAATAGAACAATATTTACCAAACAACCCATAAATTATCTCTCTCACATGCTTATTTGAGGATACTAATAGGCGGGTTGCCTTTAGGCCTCTGCCTCAGTTAGCCCTCCGTTAATAAAATCTCACTCATACTTACCAAAAAATAATAAAAAAATAATTTGTTGCTAGATTAACTGATATTTTTTTGATATTTCTGACAAACACATTTTGTTTTTAAACCCCCACTCCATTATAACTATAGAATTATCAAAAGAATGAAAAAAAAAAAAAATCAAACACCATTATTACTATTGAATTATCTAGAAGAAGAAAATTTCCGAACAGTCATTTTATGAGGTAACATTTGGAACAACAAGTGGACTTAAATTTCTCGTGCAAGACTGCATGTTGCAAATTCCAATAATCATCCAAAAATAAAATTCCACAATATATTGAGATTGACATATGGTTTAATTTGCTCCTTGACTCATTCAGCGGAATTGTTTTTTCATGGCATTTGCATTACGAGGCAGGCAAAGCTTTGTACCATACTACTATGCACTACTTTTGCAACGAACTCCATCATGGATTACAAAGGAGACAAACTAAAAGCAAAACCACAATCCGATATTTTATTGGATCATGATTCATGATAATGATAGGACTTGAAGGAAAGAACGTGGAACAAAGCTAAGAGCCTTAACAATGATTAACCTTATTATTTTTTCGATAAAAATTAAAAATTAAAAGTCGAAAAAAATACGTGTCCAACTTGATTTCTGTACATGTCGGCTGCTTTTGGCAGCAATCGGTGATGAGACAATCTTGACTATGAAATGACAACAGTAGCGATATATGGCGCAGCCACGCAAAAAATAAAATCCATTTGACTGAGTCTTATATATGCAATATATAGGTTTCGTGCATATCCAATTATTACATCTAAAAGTATCTTGAATCTTAAAATGTGATGAAAAACATGTTCGTGACATGACTTAATATATATATATATATAAGTAAATTATATCTTTATCCCTAAAATGCATGATAATTTTGGTCCAGTTCAATTTTACTCCTTTAAATATTTATAAAATGTAACCATTCATTTTATTATATTAAAATCTGATTGGAGTGACCCACGTTATGATAAAGCCTGATTTAGTTAAATGTTAACATGATTGGTGGGTGATAAAAATATGATTTTTTATATTCAAATGTTGACATGCTTGATCAAATACTCACAAGTTAGAATTTGAAACTTGAAGTCTTGAATGAGTAATGCACATGAAATAATTAATGAGATCATTTGCATGAATAATGACAAAAAAATGATGAATATGGTCTTTCAATGTTTCTATTGATAACATATTATTATTTATGAGCCCTATCATGATCGTGAGTATAATTAATATGATTTTTCCTTGATCATAAGAATAATTTTCTATCGTATAATTTTTTTTCTTCTATTTATGACATGTTTGAAATACTGTGAAATGTTTGATTGCTTGTACATTGCATGACTTGAATAATGATGACCATTAATTCTTATAAGATTGACTTTGGTAGGGTAGAATGAGAGAAATTATAAGGTACTCATGGTGGATAAGTGACGTGATCCACTAGAGGACTGTATAATTTCTCATAGAATGGGTACCTAATCTCTTCCTATTTCCATAACATAATAACCAAACCTATATTAAATTATTAGTTCTAGACTAGACATTTTCTAATGTTATTTTACATAATTTTTAGATAGTAACTAGGAATGATAACTTCTTATTTCTTTCTTTTAAAAAATTTAGAAAACTAGGAATCAAAATAATTATTTTTTTCTTCTTTGATCCTAATAACAAGGAAGAAAATTATGTAATTTATATTCTATTATTATGTAAATTCAAACATTTCAATGGAAACCTTTCAAAAAAAAAAAAAAAAAATTTCAATGGAAAAAAAAAATGTATTCCATTAATTTTGGTTTTCTTGTTTTTTCCTTAATAAAACAAGTGTCTTTTTTTTTGAAAGCAAACAAGTGTCAACTCCAAATATAAACATTTGATTTAGGGGAACAATATTGTCATAAATCATCATTTGGAAAAATAAGTTATTCCTCCCAATATTCAACTGAGTCATCCTTAGTCTTTGCTTTGTCACAATCATCCCAAGCCGCCCAAAAAATGAGTATATAAATTAAATGACGAAATAAAAGATAATTTATTGGAGAGTGTTTTTGAAAACTAAACTGGCTAAAATAGAGGAGTGACTAGCTAAAATTTGTAGGGAATCAAACCTTAGTGTTGTATATATGATAAATCATAGTTTGCAATGTCGCATTTTGGTATTTTCAACAGAGATATATAATGATCAAGTTCCTCTACTCTAATTATCAAATTATAGAAGAAAAGAGTTTTACTAACAGAAAGAGAAAATAATGAAAACATTATAGAGAATACTATAATTAACAATATTCCAGTGCCTCTACAAATTAATAACAAACATAATATTCATTATAAAATTTTACATTTGTACTCTTAACGGTCAAGAGTTTTCTCATTTCAACATTGTAAACTGAATCCTAGTCATTAGTCCACATACGGAGCTTGCCTAATTAACCGGAAACTCAAATGGAAAAGTAGGACAAGACCAATTCTAGCTACTGTTCCATATGGGACCAAGAATTGTAAAATCACATGACAAATAATAATTAATATTAATTATTTACTCTTAACAATAAAACTTTTATGGCAACCCATATTTGATGTCAGGGCACACTCTTGAATTCAATAATTGTGAGAAAGAAGATTTGAACCTTAGATTAGATAGCAATAATATCAAAAAATGTAACCAATTGAATTACAAGACTTTTGAAATATTCTTGAATTTACTCTTACTTGTTTATTCGATTAGAGTTCAGTCAAGATATTGGGCCGCAAATCATTGAGCAGTAATATCTGGGAACCTTTTATTTATTTTTTATTTTTACAATGATATAGCCCATTGTGTGAAACGAGTATGTACATGCACCACCATTCAAGGATTGCATTGACAGGGATATCTTAAGCAGTCTCTAGATTTCATCTCAAAAAGCAAAGGAACAGGGACAGGAAGAAACTAAGGCCCAGTAGCAAATGTGA
This sequence comes from Quercus aquifolioides, assembly GCA_019022515.1. Taxonomy (NCBI): domain Eukaryota; kingdom Viridiplantae; phylum Streptophyta; class Magnoliopsida; order Fagales; family Fagaceae; genus Quercus; species Quercus aquifolioides. The sequence goes on along the minus strand of CM032327.1, from coordinate 97,931,047 downwards.
ATAGAAACTAGGCCCAAGGACTCAGAACTGGGCCGGGCTCAAAAGGAAACCGATCTTTGGATATCAATATCATCATTGAGACTTTGAAATTCTGGGTGTTACGATGTAATATTTCTTTGGCTTCTCGAGTTTCAGTTCAGTTACTCAGGGTTTCTTTTTTATCTTTTTTTTTTCTTCCAGAATTACTCTCCATTTTACTCGTTCTTGATGAATATTCATTTCATTAGGCTAGATGTTGAATTTAATGAATCAATAATAATCTTCTCATTCTATACCCAAGATACACCGAGATACATTGAATAAATTAAACTTCCCATTGTTCACGTGGTTATTATAATATTATTGGAATTAATGAACTATATTGTTGTTGTTGTTGTTGTTGAGGTGTCAAAACTCAAAACTAGTGTCTGTTTGCGAACAGTTTATTTAGCTGAATCTGATCAAAACTTTTTGTTGAAAGTGTAGAAAAAAAATTAAAAAATAAGCTGAATAGTACAATGAGACATACGTATAATATCAAAAAGTGTAGTGAGACTCATAAATAATAGCAAAAATAAGCTAAAATCAACAATAAGCTACAACTTTAAGCACTTCCCAAATGCACACCCAATCTTGGACTGAGTTAACCATGGCCTGTATATATGCACATATACATATTCAAATACATATACATTTGTATGTGTGTAAAGATAAAAATAGGACACCTCAAGGAAACTATGTATATATATGGAACTGGGCGCCTCCATTCCTTTTCAATATTCTTGCATGGTGATTGGCTGATTGCTGAATATGTAGTTCAGGTCCTTCAGGTCCCCATGGTGGACTTTTTCCTTCTAATAAGAAAAAGAAGTTTGTGGATTCATGATTCCACAGCCTAAAGAAAATTTAAGAATTGCTATAATAAGGCTTAAACGAATAGTACAGCGACAGAGACCCCAATGGTGTAGACTTTTGTTTTCCCTAGGAAAAAGAAATACTACGTGTATATACGGGATTCACGGTTCCATGGCCTCAACAAATATACAACTGAGCCTTGAAGAATCTAAAAACATCTGCCTCAAGAACAATTGGTGCCCAAGAGCTAGATAATGACCCCCTTCAACTTGGAAGGAGGGACCGCAGCCAGAGAGATACGAAAGACTCCAAAGCTCTTGGCAATGAGATTAAAGAATGGGTATCCACAGTTACTTTATAGCAAGAATAAACCTGGATGATAAGGATTCTAGATATTACCAACTTTTACAATATGTTCCTAGCAAAATTACATTACATTTTCAATAAATGATTATTGCATGTCCATTACCACCCCCTCCCCCCCGTCCCCTACCCCTCTTTTTCTTTTTTTCAACATTTTGGCAATGCAAAATTGATTTTGTGCATCATGTTCCGATCATCGTACAAAAGAGGTCTAAAACCAATTTCAAGACTCCTTTTAAGTGCTACATGGGTTTTAGTTATAGTAAAGTTTATAGTTGTAAAAATAAGGAATCTGAGTTTAAATTTCGTTTATACCAAAATGACGCCATAGATTCAAATAAAAAATAAATTTTAGTTAGCTCTAATGGTAAAATACTTATTGTCAAATAAGAACTTGGGTTTGAATCCTATTTATATCAATAATCAATTAATGTCTTGGCCTAAAAGAAAGAGAGAGAAAAATTCTTACTAACGTTTGGTTGAGATAATAGTCACACGAGAAGATAAGTCCCCACTCTTCACGATCTAAGTTATTGTTGTGGCCTAAAAAGCACCACATATGACATAGGACATACAATACAAGACATGCCAATAAAGGTAGGACATGATACATCTATGACAGGCGCACAACAACAATTAAGTATAGTAATTAATAAATGTCTGAGAAGTGACCAAAGAACAAAGCTCCTAAGTTCCAAAGAGAGAGATTGAAAATTTTACAAACCTAAAAACTTGATCAATTGTTCAAATTGTGCTAGGTTGTTAAAAATCTTGCATTTTTCAAGTTGTTTTTCACGTGTGTCTCAACTCTGTCCCAACCAAATCTGAAAATAAGAAAAGAAAAAAAAAAAATCTCTACACTTTGTAGGCATGTTGAGTATTTTGCTGTGTCTATGCTTCTTAGCTTTAAAAAAAAAGGGCTAGGGGGAGTTAGGCTTGGAGCTTACATTTATGAGTCTTCATTTATCATTTCTTTCTTCTTAATTACTTGGCCGAAAAAAAAAGAGGTGGAAGTGCTTGTTATAATAATTATTCAATGGAAACTAGTAGTCACACAAAACATAAATTCCCTTCTTTTAACAGATCTGTCTCTCATTTTTGCAGTTGCTTCATGTGTTTGATACGATTCCCTCTAGCTAGCTATGGTATATGCATGCTGATTGGTCTAAAATTAGTAACTTTTTTCTATTGATAAGATCATAAGAATCATGGGTTTCCCACTCGACAGTATCTTTAGTTGAACCTTATGATCGATCAGTATCTGGTCTTTGGCCTCAGAGGAATCTAAAAAATGACCACCAATGTGAGCCATAGGTCACTCAGCTCCAATTTGTAAAACTAGGGGCAGGGTGGGAGGAGTGAAAATGACCACAAAGCTTTTGAAATTGAAAGGACAGGTATCTAGAGGGAGATAAATTCGATAATCGATATGTACCGGTACCCCTAAGTGGATGATAAGGATTCTTATAATATCAGTAAGAGATCATGTACGTTGAAGGATGAAAGGATCACCTTATGTAAAATTTTATACAAGTTGCACAGCATGAGTTATCACGATATTGTGTTGTGCAAAAATGACGAACCCTTTGATCACTTTTCAGTCTTAAAAAAATCACAATGCTGTAGTCCATGGACTACCGCGTGGAAACAATAACTTTCACACTTCAATAGGTTCCATGCTTGCTTGTGCCAAGATCCTCTTTCTTTCATGAAGCACTTGACTGCGTGTGTGTGAATCCAAACAAGCTACTATCAAGGTCTAGTAAATTCATTCGGATATCATGCTTGGTTTTTTATATAACTTGCTTGCTGTGAACCTCTTGTTCCTTTGAAAATTTTTGTTGAATAAGTTCTAAACGAATGTGATAATTAGACCAAGGCTTTTCTTTTTATCTTATCAATCAGCCTGTTGCCCCAAACCTGTTGCCCCAAAAACTTTAAATTAAAATTTATACCCAACACACTGGGATGGCCAGAACTTAGAGTTAGGGGGGCGACTTTGTTGTTAGTTGTGTGCAGTGACTTCATCTCCGACTTTGTTGCTACTTAGTCGCTTAGCTGCTAGTTGTTTAAAATTTTTTAAAGGGTTAGATTGTTTGTTTTAAGTAAAATTGGTTGATTAGGCTTAATTAATTAATTAATTTATTTTTAGTTTTACTATTAGTAATTTTTGTTGTTGTACTAATTTTTTGGGGCTTGTATATTTCTTTTTTAGATTTTAGACTTATAAATATTTTTTAATGGTCTTTAAAATGAGGAAAATGTTTGAACTACAAACTTTTTTACAAATTGGTGATAATGTAAGTGATGGGCCCAAATGCGAACCAATAAGAATTTGCTACCTTAACAGTTTGTAAAAATGTTATAGAAAAATTTGTTACTATAAAAATACTCTTAAAAGAATCAATGATATTTTTAAGGGGGCAAAAGTGTAATTTTCTAAAATAAAATTGCTAAAATTAGTATCCATATATATAATATTTGTATGGACCCGTTTTGAGTTTGTAGCCTACTAAGTGGAATAGCTCAAGCCCAAAAAGCCCAAAAACAATAAATTTATAGAGAATGGGTTGAAGAACTGGATTGTGGTCGATCAAATATGTACTGGAATCAATTAGACCAAAATATAATGAAGCAAAATAGGATTATATTGAAGAAAAACTATCCTCAGAAAGGTCCGAGGTGTACTGTTGTTTTATATTATCTTTCAAACTGGGTTACAAGTTTGTTTCCTGAATGCTATCTTCTTTCTTTTCTAATTTTCCGATTCCCTTTCTTGGTTTCCTCTCCTTCCTTTTATACTCCTTTTCTTTTCCATCCCTATCTTCCACGTGCATGCCCAACTGTGAATCTTGATACTTGTCCCATCAACACCTCCCAAAAGTCTTCATGTAGTAGCTGTAAGGCTGAAAATCATTGTTCAGGTATTACCTCCACATTAATGCGGCCAGGAAGTTAGCTGCAGAATATTTAATGCGGAGGTAGCAGCTTTTTCCCTGGATATTTGATGATCCTTCTATGTCTTCAGCTTCTGTAGTGCTTATCTGCATCAATTAAATACTTCTGTGACGTTTCTTCGGATAATAGATCATCTCAACAGGTCATGACCTCGGTTATCAGAGATGATTCTTATCCTCGGCACAACCCCTTAAACTGTCATAATCTAAATTGATTTCTTTGTTTGTTAACGTGGTCCCTCTTGATAACGTTTATAACTCCTCGGACATATTTCATCCTCGACGTGGGCCTTAGGTCCGTTATACAACACGTGTAATGGTCCTCCAGACCCAATATCGCTACAATATTTTTTTTTTTTTTAAATTTGGGGGATCCAACCATGGCTCCGTCCATGCCGACACATTAGCCTATCTATCAACGTTTTTCCAAATAGAGCAGCAGCTCTAGATTGGACCAAATGGCTAATTGACATGCAGAGAAAGTGTCATCCTCATCACAATCAATACTTTTAGTGTGTGTTTAGATAGCAAACTCGTTTGGCGTTTGCGTCCAAACTTGGGTTCCGTGCATTGTTTACGGGACCCACAAACTTCTTTTTTCAGTAAAATTTTCATTAAAAATGAGTCTCACAACATTATTCACACATTTAAAAATTATTTTGCTACAGTATTTTTAATTTTTAATTTTCAGTTTTCAGCAATAAGCAGTATTCAAACAGACCTTTATACTCATATTTTATATTCAATTTCATGTTTTATCATTTTCATGTTTTAAATGTTGACAAATTTTTCCAGTTTTTTAAAGTGTAAACATTTTTGTATTAATTGTGAATATAGATGTAAAATAATAGATGTAAACGAGTATAAGAAGATATTTTTTCCTTCACAAAAGATATAGCTTGAGATATTTATAACTCTTTTTTAAAAAGGTCTCTGGTTTTCATTCTCTTTCCTTATAAGGTATAAAATAAAAGATTGGTTAGGAATAATATAAGGCCCCCCCCAACAACGCAATCCCAGGTTTTTTTTTTTGTCTGAGTTATCTTTTTTATTTTTGGTCAAGCAGATTTAATGGGAAAAAACTCAAAGGTTGGTGACTATTGAAAGAGATCTGAACTTTTTATTTATTAATTTGTTTTTTTTTTTTGTGTGTCAGTAACTATAATCTTCAATTATACTACAGTAACGTTTCGTAAGTTTAAGGTGGTTTTAGAACTTGTATGCCTTGACTATTTTGATATATGTACAACTTTTTAAAGTAGTTTTTGTTAGAGAATTAGATCCCGGTAGTGGCAAATTACCAAATTTAAAGCCAATTAGATTATTCATTATTAGTCCAATTATGCTTGAGTGTTAAATAGTATGAACATACACCATATCAGACAAGATAAAGAACACAAGAACATACAAATGATACAATATGTTAACCTAAGAAAATTGATGGAACAATTGTCACAAAATAAAAACCATTGGAAGGGCTTAACCTATCAATAGAATCGAAGTTTATATAATAAACTTAACCCTAAATCTACTATTTTCTCAAGTAGTACTTACTAACGTAACCACGTATAAGTCCAAATCTATGGACTCTTTTATTCTAGACTTTGTTGAACGTGAACCTAACTCCCACTCACGACTTCTAGTCTTCAACCGCCACTTGAAAATTTTCTCCAATAATTCTGTTATAGATGGACTGGGTTGAGTTAAGTAAAACTCAACCGGTCGAGTAGGGATTGAATTGGAGTTGAGATTCTAGAAACTTGAGTCTTCTTGTTGCTTGAACCTGTTACTTGGCTTGATCTTGAAATAGACTTCAAACATACTCTAGACACATTAAAGTTCCTAGAATTTGGTTACATATGGTCACGGTTTGCCCATGGACTGAACATATTTTTCTAAGTAATCTCTCAATTTAAAATATATCTAGTTTATGGTTTAGGTGCGGTTTGGATTGCGTTTCTACGCCAACGTTTTGCGTTTTCGGCTTTTTTTTTTTTTTGGTTAAGCCGCAAATGTTGACTTTTCAACCATGAACAGTGCACTCGTGTACTGTTCACAGACCCACAAATATCACTTTTTAGCAATTTTTCATTAAAAATGGGTTTCACGATACTATTTACACATTTAAAATTTATTTTGCTACAGTATTTTCTATTTTCAATTTCAACAAAATAAGTTCTATCCAAACGGACCTTTAGTTTAACACAACATGCCACTTTGTACACTTTTAATTAAAGATCTATTCTCTGAAAAGATCACATAATTAAAAGCAATTGATATTTTTTATAATTTTTTTATTAATTCGTTTTATCTTCAAGTGATATGATTTGCTGAGAAATGTTACAACAAAGCCCATATGAAAATCAAACCATAAAGGCGCAGGTATAGATTTCACTCTAAAACCAATATAGTCTGGGTTAAACTTGTTTCCCTTTAATGGAAATCCTGAATGGCCCATAAAACCCGGTAATTAACAGAAAGCCCGTAACAAGAAAGAAGACAAGAGAGCAAGAACAATGAGTGTGTGTGAATAGACTGAGGAATAACTTTTCTTGGATAAAGAAAGTGAGGCATGGACTTAATATCAATTTCTTAAGCTTTAAGCCTACCCAAGCCCATCAAATTACCTGGAAATTAAAGTAAAAGGGAAACCACGTCTATATGTTCTTACGAATCCCATTGTTTTGCAAGGTAAGTAACAGCTCAGCAAAAAACACAAACGCACCGTCCTACCTATTCTCCAACCCTCCTCTATAAAAGGGTGTACCAATGACATTCTCTTTACTCATACAAGCTTAATATAGTTCATAGTTCATACCTTTCCATAGTTCTTTCCAGGTTTTTCTGTGTAGTAAAAGTTTCTTATATAGAAGTAAGAAATGGCTTCAGGTGGTAGCTCTAACTGGACAGCCAAACAAAACAAAAGGTTTGAGAATGCTTTGGTTATGTATCCCAAGGACACCCCAGATCGCTGGCACAATTTGGCCAGAGCAGTGGGTGGGAAAACTGTGGAGGAAGTGATTAAGCACTATGAGGAACTTGTGGAAGATCTCAGGCAGATTGAGACTGGCCATGTTCCCTTACCCAATTACAGAGACACTGAAGAGAACAGCAAAGGTTACAATTACATGGACGAAGAACAAAGGTATTTTATATATATATATATATATAAATATAATTTTATATTAATTAATGTTATTAAGCTATTGAGTTTGTTGTGCCAATCAATATTAAGCTACGCTATTTGGTATGGTAGTTTAATAACATGTTTTCAATTTTTAAATAATATTATACGCATTTTCACACACTTTTTTACTTACACGTATTTTAAAAAAATACAAACAACATTATCAGGGCAATGTTACCAAACAGCCCCAATCATTCAATCATCTAGTTATTTTTATTCACACGTGAATTACTAGTCTCAATCAGCTTGTTTGGAACGAGAAACTTAAGCATCCTTTTATCAAAAATAAAAATTAAACAGCATGATCATCTAGAAGCCAAATATATATAAATATAACTGTGAGTGCTGATCCACTTTCAATACCTACCATCTAACTTTGATACTACTTGTTACAAATTACTTTTACTTTAAGTAATGTTGATATTTATGTATATTTATTCTCGTTGGTTAAGAGATAAAATGAAAGCATTTTTTATTTGCTTATAGTTGTAATACCTACGTATTAAAAAAAATTATGCTTAAAGTTTACCATAATGGCTCCATGTATATATCTCTAACTCTTAGGTGTGGACTATCTTATCTCCTTTTATAATCTCTAAATCTCTAATATGTGGGTTTCAGTTAGCTCAATTGGTAAAATCTTTGATGGTTGTATAAGAGATCTGGGGTTCAATTCTAGCCTACATCAAAAACTGATTGGTGTTTTGGTCTAATGATAAAAAGCTATCATTAGGAGCGGACGCCATAAGTTGAAACTCTCTAAAAAAAAAATCTCTAATATATTTAATGCCATATTATCTTGATACATGAGTTGCAGGTTAGCATAAAATCAATCAAAATTATTGAATATCACATATTTCTTTTTCAAGTAATGCTAAGGACGTATAAAATGACATAATTTGTGTCATAACTCGCCCATTAGCGAGTTGTGAGTAGTAAAGGTATAATGGTGGGTTCATGTAAGAACATACTTATACCACTCACAACTCGCCACATGAGCGAGTTGTGCCATTTTTTGTGTTCCTAACATTATTCTTATTGCATAGGAAGTATTATCCAGTGCTAATCATATTTGTCAATGCAGGCTGAGGAATCTGAGGCTAAAATGAAGCATGAATAGAAGCCTAGCCGAGTCCATTATGAAAATGCAGTACTACAATGCCAAAGAATAAGATGTGATGCAATAGATATCTACTTTTAATTTACTTACTTTCTGTACAACGTCGTATATTTCCTTCGTTTACATGTATCAAGGAAAAGTTATGCATCAAGTGACTTGTTTCTACTTCATTCAAATATTTAAAATATCAATCTTTGAATGCAAGTAGCTAGTTGGTTTAAATGAATAATAAAAGCTTAGATTTCCTTGAGTAATGAACATTTAAATAAACATTAAATCAAAGGATTGCTATTGATAATTCATTATTATGTATATCAGTTGGATATCTATAATGCAATCCGCTAAAAATGTTTGGTTTCACTAGTTAAAAGAGCAGTCAAACACAGGCAACAAAGTTCCAAGTAATCCAATAAAACGAACCAACAATAAGAATCTCTCAACTACTTTGTGTACAATATTAATTATAAAGAGAGTTTTAATTTGAGAACGTATTCAATAAGAGGCATCTATTTACCTTTATATACAATCTTCCTAAAGCGAAGAAACAAATTAAGCCGCATAGAATAGTACACTATTCTTTGCTCAATATTGAAGGAATAGCTAGCACCCAATTGACTCATGAATAACGTTCCATGCATGCAACATTCAAGTACGCAATACGACACCTAATAAGTAATAACCCATGCCATATTGCATCCTTGCATGCATACACTCAGAAAGAAGACTAAAACCCACCTCAAATAATCACAAATACAAGTCAAAAATTAAAAGGGGATTGCCAGATTAATTAATAGCTTGGGGGAAGTTTATATATAAGGTGGTTTTAGGGCTATGGATTTGGAACCAATAATATTATATCAACTTTTCACTTATATGGAATTAATATGGATTTCACACTATACATTGACAGAATCAATATTTGACTTAATAGACCCATAAGATAGTTATAATGACATACGATATAACAAGTTTATTTCTTATACCTATAGACCCATAATATATATATATATTTTTTTTTTTTGGTTTGTTTTTGAGTGGGAATTTTAATTATAGATGGCGTTAAGGAATAGTTAAAAACACCAATATATTAATTAAGGTACAAGAATCTTAAGTTTAACAATATCGCTTATATTTAAACATAATGATTATCAAACGACTTGAGATAGTAGTCTTTAAAATCCCCATAGCATATCACTGATAAGTTTAATTATAACCCTTAAATTTAAAGGTAATGATTATTAAACGACTTGAGATAATAATCTTTAAAATTCCCAAAACATATCAATAATTTTAGGATGTGAGACGATAACCATTAAATAAGGATGATAAATAACCGGTGAAGCTTGTGTCCAATATCTTTTTAAGCTAAACATGTGTTTAATTAAATCATAGTATACAATAAATAAAAATAACAAATGTACACAAAAGGCATGTACTGTTAAAAAAAAAAGGATCTTTTTAAAGGTGCGTCAAAATACTTGAAAAAACCAAAAAATGGCTTTCTTGGGCTTTGCCCAACCCACTCACTCACAAGTCACAGGAGGTAAAACTAAAAACTAATTATCATTCCCTATTTATAGTTTATAGACAGCGTAGCAACCACGCCTGGTCCTGATCGCTGATCCCCTTCTTCTATTGTAATTTGCTTGCTGCACCCTTATAGTGCTCGATAGGGATTAAAAATTAAAATTATTTTAAAAATTAAATAAGCGGTATAGAATCACATCCTCAGTACGAGCTCAAATGACACACAGAAAAATATGGAAACGAGTACCTGTACTTCTCAGTTCAAGGTACGAAATATCTTCCAAAGTTCCAACCTTGGAGCCTATTTCTTCGCTGAGTAGTAGTATGTAAGTATGTTGGTATAAGTTAACTGACAGCAGTAAACATAATATTTTGAGAATGAAAAACTGGGTATCATAGATTTTTTTTATCAACTGAAACCCCATTAAGTTTAGACTTTTGGGACTATTGTACATTTGATTCTACTTTTATTTTTATTTTTTAATTTGTTTGTAATAAGAGATGTTTGATCTTAAATTTTAGGACTTTATAATAATGATTGTGCCTGAAGTAATGAAAAATTCAGAAATTTTATTTCCATTTAACAATAAATATAAAAAAATTTAGATAGTTGTCACGTTTTAAAACAATGTTGAAAAGTAGCGTCTCGAGTGTCTAAAACTCGAGTTCCATGATAAAACTCGAGTTTTTAAGTCTCGCTTTGTAAGCGGATTGCTCCGAGGTAGAAAAAAAATTCAAGTAAAAATCAAGTTTTAAAAGCTCGAGTTCCAAAAAACGCCGCTATAGGGAATTAAAAACGTTACTATAGGGCTTAAAATGGAGTTATAAAAAAATTTAGCAGAAAAACGCCGTTGTAGGGCTTTAAAACGTCACTATAGGACTTAAAAACGTCACTATAGGGCTTCCTGAACCTGGTATTGAACACTTACGAAAAAATTTTGCAGGAAAACGCCGCTATAGGGCTTTAAAACGTCACTATAAGACTTAAAAACGCCACTATAGGGGCGATAAAACTAAATTTTTTTTTGCATGGAACTCAAGTTTCTAAAACTCGAGATCTATGACTATCAATCTCGAGTTTTAGAAACTCGAGATGTCTAGTTTCCCTTATAGTTTCAAACGTTACTTAACTAACTATATACAAAGACTTTGCACAGTTATTCTGCACATTCTCCCCAGATTCCAAGTAACCTGTTACTGCTAGGGCAAAAAGGTAATTTTATGGTAGGTTTAAATTAGACCTAACTTAAATTTATTATGAAAGTAGCGTGAAAATACGATTAACATGTAAAATTTGACATGGACATGAAGTTATTACCTTTGAGATGAATAATTCACCCACCATTGTTGAGTGTTAGTGTGTGCATTTTGTGCAGATAATTTTGGGATCATCAACCGCGTCGAAAAATATTAGCTGAGATGGGATATGAATTCACAATTATGGTATTTTTATTTTCTCTCTCAGCTATCAACCAAATTTCATTTCCTATTGATTACCGGAAAGTTAACTCCTTTAATCACTTTAGTCTGCAGATATTGATGAAAAATATATCCAAAAGGAAAAGCCAGAGGACTTGGTTATGTCTCTTGCTGAGGCTAAGGTGTAGTTTTCTATCCTGCATTCACAGTGCAAAAGTAAATGTTATAAATTCTAACTTGGGGTTTATGGTTTTTTATTGGTAAGTTACTTATGCATCCAGTGAGTCTTGAACGCACAACCGTCCTCACCCTCCATCCCATTATTATGGTAGAAGGAATTGCCAATTGAGTTATAGCTCATTGGCAGCCTTGGGTTGATGTGTACACTATGGCTATAAAAAATTCTCATTCTTTTGCTATTTATCTTACAAAAGCAATATAGATATTAAAACTTACCTACAATGCTAAATTAATACTTTCAAACTGTTTAAACACTGTAATGATCTAAATGCTTAATTTATAGACCATTCTTGTGATTATGTAGAAGGATATAAATCTATCTTGTTTTACATTTACTTTTAGTAGCCATTCACTCTCATGCACTCTGTCTGTATGTGTTTATTGTCTTATTTTTTGTTCGTAACACAAATGAAGAGTGGGTTTGTTTTAATTTTCTTCCATTGATTGTGAATTGCATCGCAGGCTGATGCCATCTTATTAAACCTACAAACTATCAGTAATCAAGAGAAGGATGACGAACAAACAATTTTGACTGCGGCTGATACAGTATGTCTTGCTTTCCTTTTATTTTATTTGACTCGACTGCCTGTTTCTACAACAGGCTGTATAAGGTCTGGTATAACCCAAAGCCGTTTATGGACTGAGGATACTTTGCCTACTGAGAGAGAAAGTATTATTCTTCATTTCACAGGATCTTGATAGTCAGACATGAGTGCTTCACTTCCATTGCTTTGTTAAGCACGGTGACAGTTGTCATGTAGTTCATGACTTCATGCTGTTAGTCAAGGGAGGGAGATGAGGCCATTCTGGTTAGGTTTTCTCTTGCTTTTGTAAAAAGGAAAAAAAAAAAAAAAAATCAAAGTTGTGTGTATCAATGGTAGATGAATTTTTGGATATCACAAATCTAAACTTGGATTTGGGTTTCATTATCATGTTCTTTTTCTGGGCATGGATATCAGGGCATATGTATTTAGTTAATCTTTCAAACAATTTGCAAATGTATATGCTTGTTGTGATTATTGATTTAAAATCAATATTATGGCTGTTGGTTACTCTTTGTTTTAAAGGCTAGATTTATCTTAATTTGGGACATTGACTGCACACATTGTTTGTTAGGAAGAAAACCAATATACTGATTATGGTACTGCAATATTCAACTGTTGCAATTTTATCTTGTTAATGCACTTCATGTTTGTTTCTGCTTTCTCTGCTAGTAAGATGCATATTTCCCTATCTTTTTTTGATTGGTAAATTCATAGTTCCGTATAATCATTATTGCCATGGTTATTGTCTCAATACAGTCTAATGGTTTCTGGTTGTAGTGGAACTGTGTCTCTGTACTTTTTTTTTTTATAAGTAAAAGTGTGTCTCTGTACTGACAATAACTGATGGAACCTTCTTCTCAGGCAGAAGCCATCTTACAAAGGCTCCCCATTGGTGAATATGTAAAGGGTGCTGAGCCAACATTGTTAATTACTTGTGACCAAGTATAAATCAAGTCCTATGATCTATTTATCTTCCTAATATATTGTACATGTCTTGCATTTTCATTTTTAAACCTAGGGAATAAAAGTCCACAATATGTAAATGATTTATAGGGCATTGACTGGTCAAGGTTAGTTGGAAACTAACCTTCTTTCCCTGCCAATCTAGATGAGTCTAATCTATTCAGACTTAATCTTCTGATTAAGCAAGTGCTGCTAGCAACGATTTAATTCTTTTAGATCAGTATTCTTAAGTAACAGTTAGGGTTTCAATTCCAGCATAAGCCCTCTTGCTCTCTTGAACTTATGCCTTAACCCTTGTTTTATCTATGGGCGGAAATTAAAAGGAGCAAAAGTAAAAGGAAACAGTGATATTAACAAGAAAACCTCGACATCTATGTTCTACTTTTGTTTTGTTTTGTTTTGTTTTTTTTTAACATCTCCGCCATAGTACTTATTCCTAGTTTGCTTATTATGGATAATCTGAGGAGTGACCAAAAGCTTCTATTAGCCTAGGGCAAATTAATAGAATATATATATATATATATCTCTCTGTATGCACTGGAATGTGGCATAATTATAGGCAAAAAGAAGGTATTTTTACTCTCAAAGGGACATTTTCTAGTTTGCATGAGCTGTGTAGATCAGAGGCTAGAGTTTTCTTCACCACCTGTTGGTATCTATAGTATTATGATCTTGCATATGCCCTCAAGACATCGGGAGAGAGTTTGTGGACACTGATGTTTCTTATGCCTTCTGGTGACAAGATATGTTTGTAGATGTAGGAATGTTCATTTTTACCTTGTTTAGAACTGTACTTTTTTTTTTTTTTTGGTTGGTGTTATTTCTTACTGTTATTATCAAATGATCTGGAGGTGGTGGTCTATGAAGGGTTATATGATGACGTCCTCCCACAATGTGCTGAAGACCTTGCAAGGGTTTCCCAATGTAAGGCTAAAACTAACGAGGTACATGTAAGAAATGTGTGCCTGCTCTCTGGCTTTACCTCCTATAATTTCATTGCTAGAGCTAGGAGAAAGATTTTTCTGGCTGGCTGCCAGCATCCTAACTTGGAGACCAAAAGAAGTAAACACTTTACTGATTTTTTGGGTCTGTATAAAGATCACTTGGAAGGGCTTGGGATGGCTACTAGATGATCCTGCTACAATAAACTTAAGAAGAAACTATTAGAATTCATAGTCTCTTTGTGCATGATTCTGTACAGTTATTAATTTGAACCTTTAGAAAATAACTGTATATTTTTATGCTTAGAGTTCTTTCAGTTGCATCTTAGGGGGCTGGGAGATCTCATTTGAAACTTTTGGACTAGTGCACATTTTGTTGTATACAAAATATATTTTAGGATTCTTGTTCACGGCATCAGACTTTATTGAAGTTAAAAATTCTTTGATTCTATTTTATTTTCTTTCTTCTGTTAATGATGTATTTGTTAAATTATGTCTCCTACTTAGTGTTCCATTGAAAAGGTTTTCCATTTTTTCTTGAGTATCAAGGCTCTTAATTATCGTCTTTAGTGATACACTTCAAATTGTACTTATGTGGTGATGCATTGCAGGCTATTTCCACACAATACCAGATGAAATCATTGAGAAACTGGTAATATTTGTTTTCTTCACTGAAATTTGTGGTTGCTTCTGCATAATTTCGAGAAATAATGTGTTATAGCTCTCCACTGATCTCCCCCCCCTCCTTTTTTTCTTTTTTTCTTTTTCAGATTGAGGAGGGGACTGTGCTTTATGTTGCTGGGGGACTGATCACAGAGCATCCTTTGATACTGCCCTTCATAAAACAAGTGGTTAGTTTGCTAATCTTTGAGTATCCATTAACAGAAATCCAAAATTGTAAAATGTAAATAATGGACATAAGAGGTATGCTAGACATGTTAGACTTATAGTTAAGTGATTAAATTTACCATTTCCTACTAGCTTAAAATTTTAGGACAATTGGTAATTTAACATAGTATCAGAGTAGGAGATCCTGAGTTCGATCCCTGACTTTACTCTACCTCCTATTTAAAATGTTAAATTCCCACTTGTTGGGCTTTCACTTATTAAGGAGAAGTTTAGGCCCACAAGTGAGGGAGAGTGTTAGACATGTTAGACTTAAGGCTAAGTGATTAAATTTACCATTTTCTATTAGCTTAAGCTTTTGGGACAATTGGTAATTTAACAAGGTATAATATATAGAGGCAGGAAAAGCAGAGTCTCATGTCAAAAAACTGTGGTTCCCTCTGTTCCTACAATTTAGCTGAAGGGATGTTTTCACCAAAACCTCATATATCGACCTTCCAAAGTAAGTTACACACTCACCTAATGAGTCTTGAACCCCATGACGTCACCCTTGACTTTATTTTTACAAGGGAAGGAGGTGCCCATTTATGTTTCTCTGCCATATAATTGGTTACATGCCTATATTTGATTCTTTTATTGGGTGCCTGTTACTTAGAATATTGATTGAATAATTAAATTCACATTGAATAATTAAATTCACTCTTTTTTCTATCAACTTAAGTTTTTGGGATAAATAAAAATTTGTTTGGTCTTAGAACAATTGGTCCTAAATTCAAACAATGTCTTCAATTTGTAATTTATTCCACATTTTGGCTTGCATTTGAGTATTCCATATATTGGGTCTCCAATTTGAGGGGGGACCTTGGCTCACATATGAGGAGTATCAACATACTGGCTAATAATTAAATTCCCCATTTCATAAGATCTAAGTTGAGCTAGTTTTGTGTTGGAAACTTGGAAGGTCAAAGGTAGAACAAATACAATGTGTTTATAATTCATTTTGCTTCAGGTTTCTCGAAGAATTTACCAGGGGAAGTAGATTTGTCTTTCTATTAGTCAGGGTGATGGTCTTGGTCAAAACTTATCCACCATCAATGATTCTGAGATATTTATCATGTCTCTGAATATTATCTGTTAGAAAGTAATTCATTGCAAGGTTGCTGCCTCAATGTTTTTCTAATGGCTTGTCTTTAGCTTTGATCTGAGTTTGTGAAATGGTTAGTGATTTGCTGCAGAGTCAACTGCAGTTATATAAGGCACCGAACAGCTTGTAATTGCTTTGCTAATTATAAGCTGTTGGATTACTAATTACTGACAAATATTTCTTCTGTGCTGTAGACTTATTAATTGGTATGTTCCAAAAAAAAGGGCATGATAATTGGTGATACTCTGTGTAGGTTGGGACAATTGACAGTCTGATGGGACTCCCCAAAGCTCTCACTGAAAAGCTTATAAAGGAGGCCCTCTAGCTGCTGCAACCATTTCAATCTTCAAGTCCTATTCGGTATCTTTGCCCAATTGAAACGGTTTATTATCCTTTCCTGTTATTTGGCCTCTGATCCTGTTTCATCAGACTTCATAATTGATTGCTCCAGTTCATTTGGGATTAAGGCTTGTTGTTGATTCTCCGCTTCATGTGCAGCTAATGTGCACTGCTTTGGTTTTTCAAAATGAGTTATCCAAATGCTGGGCCTGTTAGTTTTCACTTTTCATTGCTGTGCTTATTCCCCTTTATGTTGTTACAGTTACTGATTCTTTTTCTATAGAAGAAAACATGGGGGTATATGATTGTTGAGGCCATTTATCATTGTCCAACTTGTTAAGACTATAGAGGTTAGGATTTGGTAAAAAAAAAATGTTGACATGTCAATGGTGGAGAAGAATTTGGACACCATGTGAGAACCGAAGAAGCAATCATGGTTATTCATATGGTTTTAAAAACCGAACTGGTTATCGAACCGTTTCTTTAAAATTTTCCGGTTCAACCCTGGTTCTTTCTCGGTTTTTGACCGGTTTTAGGAGTTTTAACTAGACCGGATTGGATCTCGATTCCCGATTAAACCGGCCGGACCGGTCCAGTTTTTAAAACAGTGGTTATTCATTTTACCCCCTCAAAGGCTATGAAACACAGAAATGGTGGGCCTAAAGCCAGCCCAAAAGGAAAAAGAGTAGCAATACATCTTATTCTTCTCCTCCAAGCAAAATTTACTCAAATTGCCAGTCCAAAATGATACATTGCTAAAATCATGTCAATTTCATACGTTGTTTACCGAGAAAAAAAGGACACATGTAAAACAAAACAATTGGAGTCTTTACAAGCCACGTCTCTATGTTCATTTTTATTTTTCATGGATTTTTTTTTTTTTTTTTTGGTTATTTCCATTTTTACCAGCTGAATTGGAATGAAGGGCTATTGAATATTAACAAAGTAAATATTAGGTCTTAAACGAGATAGAAGGATGGAAGCTACAGCTAGGAGGCTTGAAATTGAGGTGTGTGAACGGGGAGGCATCTTCATCTTTTCTCAACATTTTAATATTCTTGTCACTCCACTACTCAGTGAGTTAGGGTGCTAAAAGTTTTTTAGTTCAACTAGTTGGCACATCCTAGTGTGTGTATGACATTCAAGATTCAAATGCCCCCCCCCCTAGTTGTTGTAAGTTGTAACTATTGAATTATAAAAAATACTACCCACCAAGTCAAGGTGTGGTTGTTTGGGTTTGTTGGGCATTTTGATCATTCTTCAAGTCCCAAAGTCCCAAAATCGTAAGCTCTCATTGTTGTTTGATGTGATCCATTAATTATCATTTGCATTCTCCTTCTTATTGTTTGTCGATTCTCTAGTCACATGAGATTTATATGCTGTGAGAGAGAGGATGCATGAGATGGTATCTCATGCGCCTGACGCATACACTATTTTTCAGAGGATGCATATTTTATACGCATGATATGTTTTCTTGACATGATCACTACACCTTTCTCGCTAAATAGTTATTGCATTACAAATCATTGGTTTCAGCATAGTGAGCATGAGCAAGAGTTCGTCTTTATGCTGTTGGACAATGCAGAGTGAGTGATCATTGAGACTATTGAGCCATACCTACTGGCTCCAAAATGGTTGTGCCATGGGAGCTAGTAATAACTTGATATGTACATCCAGTGAGAACCGAGCAAGCTGTCATAATGTCCTGCCAGTGTATGAATATGTGCCCTGCATGCTACCCATTTCCAAAACCCTACAAACATGAGCAGGTATACCACAAGTAAACTGTGTATAGTGGGATAAACAACCAAGCTGTAAACATCACATAGATGGTCGCCATAATAAGATTGAATAAGCTTATACTTTTCAAGGTCTTGTCATTTTGCTAAGAACACTTCCAGTTTTCCTACTTATACTTGCATCAAAGGCATTGAATATTACTTATTAGACATCTAACACATCTTTGGATGAGACACGTAAAATAACCAGTTGCTATAAATTTCCTTTCAGTAAAAAAAAAGTTTCAACAAACAACACTGAATTAAAATTAAGGGAGAATATCTTCCCCTAAAATATTTTCTTAATGGCATGGTTTATTTTGTTAAAAAAAATTGAGTAAAAGTACCGTTATACTTGATTTTTTTTTTATAAAAATGTATTTTCCTTTTTAAAAATTAAAACAAAACTAAAATCAAACCAGAAAAATATTAAACAATTGATGATAAATCTAAGAATTTTGGATTAGCTTTCGAAGACGGAGGCCCATAAAATCCGAAAGTAAAACTGGCTTAAAATCGATGTTTATTGTGGTCAGATTCCATAAAAATCTGCCAGTTATTATTAAAAAAGAAAAAAAAGAAGTGGGCCAAAATACTTGAAAAAACCCAAAAAGGGCTTTCTTCTTTAGTTCGGCCCAAACCACAGCACAGATAAAAACCCCAAAAGTTTATTAGCATTTGCTACATTATTCCTTTGTATAAACCGCGTAGCTAACACATCTACCTGAACCTCCTCTTTTTGCTGCACCTGTATACCATCACTCCCATCTTCGTTGGAGCTCGAAAGAGAGAAACATGGAAGCGACCACTTCTCCATTCAAGGTATGTATGACTCCTCAAAAAAAAAAAAAAAAAATTCAAACATTTTGGTTACTCTTCGAAGGAATTATAGAAAATAAGAAAGAAATATCTTCCAAGTTCCAACCTTGGCAATTTCTTCGCTAACATTTTAAATTTTACTTTTGGGACTATTGTCTATTGAACATTTTATTCTATTCTGTTTTTTTAAATTTTGTTTGTGGTAAGAGATGTTTTATCTTAAATTTTGGGACTGTACAATAAAGTTTGTGTCTGAAGTCATGTAAAATTTGAAGCGGACATGAAGTTATGACCTTTGAGATGATTGATATATGATTTATCCCCCATTGTTGAGCGTTAGCGTGTGCATTTTGTGCAGATAATTTTGGGATCATCGTCAATAGCACGTCGAAAAATATTAGCTGAGATGGGATATGAATTCACAATTATGGTATTTTTACTCTCAGCTAGCTACTAAATTTCATTTCATGTTGATAGCCAGAAAGTTGACTCCTTTAATTACTTAGACTGCAGATATTGATGAAAAATGCATCCGAAAGGAAAAGCCAGAAGACTTGGTTATGGCTCTTGCTGAGGCTAAGGTGGGGATTTCTATCTTGAATTTCAAATTCAAAGTGCATTAGTAAATGTTATAAATTCTAACTTGGGGTTTTAAGTTTTTTTTTTTTTTTTTGGGTATAAGTTGCAAATGTATCTAGTGGGTCTTGAACCGACCGTCCTCACCCTCCATCCCATTATTAAGGGAGAAGGAATTGCCAATTGAGTTATAGCTCATTGGCAACTTTGGGTTGATATGCACACTACGGCTATAAAGAATTCTCATTCTTGTGCTAGATATCATACAGAAGCAATATGGATAATAAAACTCTCCTACAATTATTAATCAATACTTTCAAACTGTTGAAACACTGTAGTGAACTAAATGCTTAATTCATAGATTGTTCTTGTTTTACATTTGATTTTAGTAGTCATTCACTGTCATGCTTTCTGTCTGTATGTGTTTATTGTCTTATTGTTCTGTTCGTAGCACAAATGAAGAGTGGGGATGTTTACTTTTAATTTTCTTCCATTGATTGAGTGTGTATTGCATCTCAGGCTGATGCCATCTTATCAAAACTACAAACTATCAGTAATCAAGAGAAGGATGACGAACAAAAAATTTTGATTGCGGCTGACACAGTATGTCTTGCTTTCTTTTTTATTTTTCTATCGACTCAACTCTCTGTTTCAACAACAGGGTGTATTAGGTCTGGTATCACCTAGTGCCATTTATGGACCGAGGATACATTGCCTTTAGAGAGAGGAACTATTGTTCTTCAGTTCCTGCACCACAGATCTTGCATTTCACAGGATCTTCATAGTCAGACATGAGTGCTTCACTTCCATTGCTTTGTTAAGCACAGATGTAATGTAGTTCATGCTGTTAGTCAAGGGAGGGAGATGAGGCCATTCTGGTTAGGTTTTCTCTTCCTTTTGTAAAAACCCAAATCAAAGTTGTTTATCAATGGTAGATGAATATCTGGATATCACAAATGTAAACCTGGATTTGGATTTCATTACCATGTTATTTTCTGAGCATGGATATCAGAACACATGTATTTAGTTAATCTTTCAAACAAATTGTAACTCTATATGGTTGTTGTGATCATTGATTTGGAATCAATATTGATTGGAATCGATATTATGGCTGTTGGTTACTCTTTGTTTTAAAGGCTAGATTTGTCTTAATTTGGGACATTGACTGCACACTCATTATTTGTTAAGAGGAAAACCAATATACTAATTATGGTGCTGCAATATTTAACTGTTGCATCTATGGAATTATATCTTTTAATGCACTTTGTGTTTGTTTCTGCTCTCTCTGCCAGTAACATGCGTATTTCTATATCATTTTTTGATTGGTAACATACATAGTTCCATACAATCATTATTGCCATGGTTATTGTCTCAATACAGTCTACTGGTTTCTGGTTGTAGTGGGACTGTTACTCTGTACTGACAATAGCTGATGGAACCCTACTCTCAGGCAGAAGCCATCTTACAAAGGCTCCCCATTGGTGACTATGTAAAGGATGCTGAGCCAACATTGTTAGTTACTTGTGACCAAGTATTTATCAAGTCCTTTGATATATTTATATTCCTGATTTATTGCACTTATCTTGCATTTTCATTTTTCAACCTAGGAAATAAATGTCCACAATATGTAAAGGATGTATAGGGAATTGGCTGGTAGAGTTTAGTTGGAAACTAACCTTCTTTTCCTGCCAACCTAGATAAGTCTAATCTATTAAGACCTATGCTCCATTAGTTTTGCTACAAAATATTTTCAGGTACTTGGTGTGACATAAAATTCTCCAAGCACAAGCCACCAAAACTGCTGCCTCTCAGCCACCATCGGTGGCTTCATCCACCTGACTGGCGGCCCAACCACTAGATGGGGGGGAGAGCCACTGTGTGTTTTTGTAAAACCTTTTACCAATTTATTTTGGTAAAATTTTTTACAAAATTTTATAAAGGATTTTATGGTCAACGGAAAACAATTTCAGGTTTGACCAAATTTTACAGCGAAATAAACCGGGCATTAATCTTCTGATTAACCAAGTGCTGCCAGCAATGATTTAATTCTTTTAGATTAGAATTCATAAGTAACAGATAGGGTTTCAATTCCAGCACATATCTGGAACTTTGTGGGAGCCAAAAGAACTTATCTGATTGCTAGAAAACCTCCAGCCGTGGGCTTGGTACCAGGCCCAACCTTTTTTCCTTTATTTCTCTTAGGCTTTATTTAAAACTATCAGCTGTGGGCATACTTCTAGCCATCTAAAATTTTCCTGCCAACTGCAACATTGAAACGTTTTTAACATAAAGTGACATGAATATGCTCTCCCCCCTCCCCCCGAAATCAACACACACTCTCTCTAATGGAATTACTCTATTAATTAATTTATTTTCTTGAATGCTAGAATATCATTAAGGCTAAATTTACATTGCCAGAAATTCAATAATTTCCAATGAAATTTGTGTCTTGCACTTATGCCATAACCCTTTTTTTCTCTATGGGTGGGAAATTAACAAACAAAAGTATAAGGAAACAGTGATATTAAGAAAAAAAACCTTAACTTCTGTGCTCTGCTTTTGTTTCTTGGAACATCTCTGCCATAGATCTTATTCCTAGTTTGCTTATTATGGATAATCTGAGGAGTGGCAAAAACTTCTATTTAGCCTAGGGCAAATTAACAGAATATATATCTCTATATGTCATGGGATGCGGGCATACTTTTAGGCAAATAAAAGGTATTTGTACTCTCAAAGGAACATTTCCTAGTTTGCATGACATGTGTAGATTAGAGGCTAGAGTTTTCTTCACCACCTGTTGGTATCTATATCATTATGATCTTGCATATGCCCTCAATACTTCTGGAGATATATTATGGACACTGATGTTTCTTATGCCCATATGTGCAAATTGCACCTTGTATCCTCAAACATAAATGGCCTTCTGGTGACAAGAATTGTTTGTAGATGTAGGAATGTTCATTTTTTACCTTTTTAGGAACTGAACTTTATTTTGTGTTATTTCTTACTGTTATTTTTAAATGATCTGGAGGTGGTGGTCTATGAAGGTGTGGTCAGGGAAAAACCATCCAGTAAGGAAGAAGCACGGCAGTTTTTGAAAGGTTTGCTTAACTCTCTGCTCCCCCCTCGCCCCCTTTTTTTCTAGTTCCCTATTGTTTTCCTATTTAATAACTCAGGAAATTTTATCAACATGGATTGCAGACTATTCTGGGGGCCACGCAGCAACTGTGGGATCAGTGCTTGTGACAAATCTTAAGACGGGATTCAGAAAAGGAGAATGGGACCAAGTGGAGGTACCATATGCTTTTATTGCTTTGTGAAACTCAGTAATTATTTTTGAGGGTTTTTTTTTTTTTTTAAAAAAAAAAAAAAATATTGTCCTACTAGTGTTCCATTGAAAAGCTATTCCATTTTTTCTTGAGTATCAAGGCTCTTAATTATTGTCTTTAGAGATACATTTGCCAAATTTTACTTATGTGGTGATGCATTGCAGATCTATTTCCATACAATACCAGATGAAACCATTGAGAAACTGGTAATAGTTGTTTTCTTTCATTGAATTTGGGGGTTGCTTCTGCATCATTCGGTGAGATAATGATTTATAGGCTATAGCACTCCACTGATCTTTTTTCCCCCTTTATTTTCAGATTGAGGAGGGGACTGTGCTTTATGTTGCTGGGGGACTGATCATAGAGCATCCTTTGATACTGCCCTTTGTAAAACAAGTGGTTAGTTTGCTAATCTTTGAGTACCCGTTAACAGAAATCCAAAATTGTATATAATAGAGATAAGAGGTATAAAGGAAAAGCAGAGTTTTGTTTCAAAAACTGCGGTCCCCTCTATTGGGTCCTAAAATTCAGTTGATGGAGTGTTTTCCCCAAAACCTCATGTGTTGACCTTCCGATCCACTTGCATAAACTGATTGATTTTTTATTTTTATATTTATTATTTTTATTATTGGTAAGTTACATATTCACCTAATGAGTCTTGAACTCTATGACATCACCCTTCACTTTATTTTTACGAGGAAAGGAGGTGTCATTTATGCATGGCAGACAATTGGTTACATTTTAGACATGCCTTTATTCGATCCTTTTAATTTGTGCCTGTTACTTAGAATATTGATTGAATAATTAAATTCACTCCTTTTCTGTCAAACTTAACCTTTTGGGATTAATGGTAATTTGTATAGTCTTAGAGCAAGTGGTCCTAAATTCAAACCACGCCTTTGCTTTGTAATTTATTCCGCATGTTGGGTTGCATTTAAGTATTCCATGTATTGGGTCTCTGAATTGTGGGGAAGCTTGGGCCCACATACGAGGAGTGTTAGAATATTGACTAATAATTAAACTCACCTTTTTATAAGATCTAAGTTGAGCTAGTTTTGGGTTAGCAACTTGGAAGTTCAAAGGCAAAACAAATACAATGAGTCTATAATTCATTTTGCTTCAATTTCTTGAAGCATTTATCCGGGGAAATAAACTTGTCTTTCAATTAGGCAGGGTGATGGTCTTGATCAAAACTTTTCCACCATCAATAATACTGAGAAACTTTCTCGTGTCTCTGAATATTAGCTGTTAGAGATTAATTCATTGCAAGGTTGCTTTGATAAGTACTTATAAAAAAAAAGGTTGCTTGGATAAGTTGCTTCAATGTTTTCCAAATGGCTTGTCTTTAGCTTTGGTCTGGGTTACTAATTACTGACAAATATTTCTTTCATGTTTTGGTAGACATGATAATTGGTGATAATTGGTGATACTCTGTGCAGGTTGGGACAACTGACAGTGTGATGGGACTCCCCAAAGCTCTCACTGAAAAGCTTATAAAGGAGGCCCTCTAGCTGCTGCAGCCATTTCAATCTTCCAGTCCTATTCGGTATTTTACCCAATTGACACAGTTTATCCTCCTGTTATTTGACCTCTGATCTTGTTTCTTCAAATTTCGTAATTGATTACTCCAGTTCATTCGGGATTAAGGCTTGTTGTTAGTGTTAATTGCTCCAGTTCACGTGCACCTGTTGCGCACTGCTTTTATTTTTCAAAATGAGTTATCCGAATGCTGGGCCCTATTAGCTTTCATTGTTATGCCGACTTCTTATTGTTACAGTTAATGATTCTTTTCCATCAGTAGAACACATGGGGGTATATGATTGTTGAGGCCATTTATCATTGTCCAACTTGTAGAAGCTATAGTGTAAGATTTAGTAAGCAAAATAATGTTGACATGTCAATGGTTGAGAAGGATTTGGTCACCATGTGAGAACTGGAGCAGTCAAGGTGATTCATTGTAACTGTCAAAAGGCTACAAAACACAGAAATGGTGGGCCGCAAGCCACCAAAAAAAAGGAAAAAGAGCCTTGGTAATACAGCCTGTTCTTCTTCTATAAAAGCTATTTACTCAAATTGCCAGTCCAAAATAATACATAGCTAAAATCATGTCAATTTCATTCGTTGTTTACCCACCAACAAAAAAAAAAAAAAAAAAAAAGTAATTGGAGTCTTAACTCTTAACAAGCCACGTCTCTGTTTTCATTTCTATGTTTTTTTTTTAATAGCTGAATTGGAATGAAGGGCTATTGAATATTAACAAGTAAATATGAAGTCTTAAACGAGATAGGAGGATCGAAGCTAAAGCCACATACTTCTTGTAGGAGGCTTGAAATTGAGGTGTGTACGGGGAGGCATCTTCATCTTTTTTCAACATTTTAATGGTCTTGTTATAGGAGAGGGCAGCTTCTCTCTTCACCAAGCGAGTTAGGGTGCAGTTGTATGGGTTTGCTAGACATTCTGACCATTCTTCTAGTCCTAAAACAATAAGCTCTCGTGGTTGTAACCATAAGCTCCCATTGTTGTTTGATGCGACCCATTAGTTATCTTAGGCATCATATATCATATATGTATTTTGACTCTTACAGTGTGTTGATTTTACAGTCGCATGAGATCAATATATTACAAGAGGGAGAATGCATGTATCATATACATGAGATGCTTTCTCGATGTGATCGCTACACCTTTCTCATTGGTAGTTATTGCATTACTTATCATTGCTTTCAGTCGAGAGAGCATGGTTCTTCTCGATGCAGAGAGCGTTGCCACTGTTTTTCCATACTTAAAGGCTCCAAAATGGTTGTGCCATGTGAGCCAATAACAACCTGCTCTATACGTATAGTGAAAAACCAAGCAATCTGACATTATGTCCCGCTAGTCCATGTATATGCACCTTGCTAGCTATTTCCCAAACCATTCAGACTGAATCACGTCGTCCACCACTAAAAGTAACTAAAGTGTGGATAGTGGAATGAGCAGCCAAGCGTAAAAACACCACTTTAGATGGTCACCATAAGATTTGATAAAGCTATATAGTACAAGGTCTTATCATGGACTGTCAGAGAACAAAACAAGTATGCTTGTTGCTTACAGCAAGGTCTAGGATTTGTTAATGTTCACTGCTCACTACCCTGTAAATGTGAGCTTTATTCAGTTATTCTTCCCCTTGCAATCTACAAAGTCAGTAGCCCAGTACGGAAGCACACTTTTTTTTTTTGGATAATGAAAGCACACTTTTTCATTTGGCTAAGAACAAAACCATATTTTTCCAACTTTTACTTTTTTTTTTTTGGCTGATCAAGGGCAGTGGATATGAGCCATCAGACTTATCACACATCTTTGGATGAGATATATGAAATGATGAGTTGCTAAAAAATCCCTCTCAGTAAAAAAAAAAAGTTTCAACTCTCAACGAACGGTTTATTTTGTCTAAAAACAAAAGGTAAACTACATATTTGGTTTTTAATCTTTACTGCTTTACACCATATTTCAATTTAGTTCATAATTTTTCAATTGTATCAATTTAGTTTCTAACATTTCAATATCGTGTTAATTTAGTCCATGTCATTATATTTTAAATGAAAATTGCTGACATGTCAAATAGCCAAAATAAAATTAAAGTTCATTGTCACATAAATGGAAGCTAATTTTCTATTTTGGCCATTAGATATGTCATTAATTTTCATAAAAAAGATAACGGCATGGACTAAATTGACATAGTACTAAAATATTAGAGATCAAATTGACACAATTACAAGGTTAGAGATCAAATTAAAATATAGTGTATAGAATAGTGACCACATATGTAGTTTACCTAAAAGCAAATGATTGAGTAATAAATAGATATCCTAAAAATACCGTTATACTTAAAAAATTACAAAAAAAAGAATTTGTGATTTCTAATTTTAAAAGTAGGGAAATATTAATAGACATGAGATATCCTAAAAATACCGGTTTAAAAAATATTTTTAGAAACTTTGAAAAAAAATAAACAATTAATTTTTTGATGGTTAGAATTTAAACTTAGGCTAAAATGCAAAATTGACCCTCTAACTTTCTTCAAATTTTATTTCAGTCCTCTAACTTTGATTTCGTTCATTTCAGTCCTCTAAGTTTCAGATTTATTTAATTAAGGCATTTCCGTTAACTTTTGTTAAAAAATTTTGAAAAAAAAAATATCTGGAAAATATTTTTCAATCATTAATTGAATTTTTTAAATTAAAAAATTTTGAAAAAAATTTATAAAATTGAAAAATTAACCATAACATATAACAAAAGTTGATAGAAAAGCCTTAATTGAATAAACTTGAAAGTTAGAGGACTGAAATAAACAAAAGCAAAGTTAGAAGACTGAAATGAAATCTGAAGAAACTGAGAAGATCAGTTTTGCATTTTATCCTTAAACTTTCTTTAAATGGTCTTTAAAAAAAAAAACCTTAATAATAAGTAAACGTCACCTTTAAAAAGTAAAAACAAAAATAAAAATCAAACTAGAAAACTAATAAATAAATAAAGAGTCATGCTAACGAGTGCTCTTAGAGTATTGGTTAACAATCAATTTTAAGAAAGTTTTGACACTATTTTTATAAGAAATGAAAAAAATAATCAAAATATTAAATTTTTTTCTTCATAAAAACTTTACTTAAATAAATTATTAACTAACACACTAAGAGCATTTTACAAAAATAAATAAAAGTTTGATGGTATTGGTAAGAATAGAAAATAAGGAATAACTTTCGAAGACGGCAAAACCCCGAAAAATCCGAAAGTAAATCCGGCTTTGAAAACGATGTTTACCGAGGTCTCATCCCATGTGTAGTAGTTAGTTTCGGCGTTTAGTCTTCACGTCAAAAAACGAGATTCAAAAGCTTTGAATTTTTTATTAAACCAAAGTTTTTCGTTTCGTAATGAACTGAAACTTTTGTTTGTTATTTTTATAGGAGTTATAACCTCCCTGCGAAACAACACACACGTAAAAATACCTGTACACACACAGACTCACTTTGATTGGCTAAAAAACACAGTCAAAATCTCAAACCCGCCGTAGGTTCCTTTTCTTCTCCACGGGCCGTTTTTTAAATTGTTTTTTCCTTTTTTATAACTGTCTAACAAACACTGTCCTCTCACACTCACATACCTGCTATTACCACTAAATCTCTCTCTCTTTTATTACTTACCCCACAGAACAAAATCTCTCAGATCCTTTACTTTTATTCTTTTTTCTTTTTCATTTAATTAAAAAAAAAAAAAACAAACTGATAGGCCACCGCCATGGACCAAGGCCGCGCAACCCACTTAACCGCCTCTAACGGCGGCTCCGGCGTCGTTGGTGGTGGTGGTGGTTCGGTTGGTGTTCAGATCCAACAGTCACGTAGGCTTCCGGATTTTCTACAGAGCGTGAATCTCAAGTACGTAAAATTAGGTTACCATTACCTGATTTCGAACCTTTTGACCCTATGTTTCGTTCCTCTAATCATCGTAACCCTAATCGAAACCTCGCAAATGGAACTCGACGACATTCGGCAGCTCTGGCTTCACCTCCAGTACAACCTTGTTAGCGTCGTCATTTGCTCGGCTTTCTTGGTTTTCGGTTTGACCGTTTACATCATGACCCGGCCCAAACCCGTTTACCTCGTGGACTACTCGTGTTACAAACCGCCCGATCATCTCAAGGCTCCGTCTCATTCCTTCATGGAACACTCCCGCCTCACCGGCGACTTCGACGACTCGTCGTTGGAGTTTCAGCGCAAGATCCTCGAGCGCTCGGGCCTCGGCGACGACACGTACGTGCCGGAGGCGATGCATGCGATTCCGCCGGAGCCGACGATGGCGGCGGCGAGGGACGAAGCCGAAAAGGTTATGTATGGTGCCTTGGATAAGCTATTCTCGAATTGCAGTGTGAAAGCTAAGGATATTGGTATTCTTGTTGTGAATTGTAGTCTGTTTAATCCAACTCCTTCGCTTTCGGCTATGATTGTGAATAAGTATAAATTGAGGGGTAATATTAGGAGTTTTAATTTGGGGGGTATGGGTTGTAGTGCTGGGGTTATAGCTGTTGATTTAGCTAAGGATTTGTTACAAGTTCATAGGAATACTAATGCTGTTGTTGTGAGCACTGAGAATATCACTCAGAATTGGTATTTTGGGAACAAGAAGTCTATGTTGATACCCAATTGCTTGTTTCGTGTTGGGGGTGCCGCGGTTTTGCTCTCCAATAAGTCTGTGGATCGGAGAAGAGCCAAGTATAAGCTCGTTCATGTTGTGAGGACACATCGTGGGGCCGATGATAAGGCCTTTAGGTGTGTTTATCAGGAGCAGGATGACAATGGGAAGACGGGTGTTTCTTTGTCGAAGGATTTGATGGCTATTGCTGGAGGTGCTCTCAAGACTAATATCACCACATTGGGTCCTCTTGTGTTGCCAATTAGCGAGCAGCTTCTGTTCTTCGCGACCCTGCTTGTTAAGAAGTTGTTCAATGCGGATGTCAAGCCTTATATACCGGATTTTAAGTTGGCGTTCGATCATTTTTGTATTCATGCTGGGGGAAGGGCTGTGATTGATGAATTGGAGAAGAATCTTCAGTTGTTGCCAATTCATGTGGAGGCTTCTAGGATGACTCTTCACCGGTTTGGGAATACTTCGTCAAGCTCCATTTGGTATGAGTTGGCCTATATAGAGGCTAAGGGGAGGATGCGCAAGGGCAATCGTGTGTGGCAGATAGCCTTTGGGAGTGGTTTCAAATGTAATAGTGCAGTTTGGCAGGCACTTCGGAATGTGAGGCCGTCTCATAACGGTCCTTGGGAAGACAGCATTCACAATTATCCTGTGAAAACACTCTCTGAATAGCATTTTGGTTTGACTCTCCATTCAGGGTATTTTTCTTCGGTAGCTTAACCATCCTTATTTCAACCTTTGTCAGTTCCTGAGATTGTTTTTTGTTGGATTTTTTTTTTTTTGTTTGATACCGGATGTCAAATTGTGGTCCTTTTTACTTCACAATTCTTGTATGTTTCAGTTATGTTTCCAGAGTACTATGATTTGGAGAAATGCTGATTTTGTAATTTAATAATGCTCCAAAATTTCAATTTGCATAATCTTGTTCGTCTGTAATTTTCTGTTAATGATAAAGAGTTCTCATAAATTTATGGAATATCCTCAACTTGTATTTGAAGTCTCGTATTCCATTCTTTCGATAGAGAGAAGCATTGCATGAAATGTGAAATTATGTAAAACTAGAATTTAGTTTAGGTGAAGTCCTTGGTTGTCCACTGTTGAAAAGATAGCTAGATGCCAGGCCTATCAGCAACTAGCTTTCTTATGGATATGTGTTTGATTGTTGTTCCCTATTTGATGAACTCGTGCCTTCTTATGGAAATTCTTAATGGAAGGAAGACATCAATTATCCTGTTTGTCTATGTAGCATAACTTAATTTTTAGTGCTTAAGAGTTAAGACTGCATATAGATAGAAGGAACAAGTAATGTAGAAGAATTCATCTACAAATGTATATGCACCCTGAATGGTTGAAACATGTAGACTTTCTTCCTAAAATTTTCTTGCATCTTCTCGATTATGTATATATTTTATGTTATTGTACACACCGCTATGTAGAAGTTTAAACTATATAATTCAAAATATAGGTGACTTCTCTGTCGCACAAGATTTGGATCAGTGGTTGCTTTTTTCCCCTTTCCTATGCTAATGTCACACTGTTAGTTAGGTAATACTTCTGATTCTGCTGGCTTGCCATTTGCCAAGGTTTATTTTTGCTGCTTATGGATAAGATCTGATATGCAAGAAATTGGCTGGTTGGGATGATCGGTTAAGAATGCTTTACTCTTTTTGGTTCCAACTACTGCAGGAAAAATGACAATTATAGAAAGATCCCAATGTCATTTATCTTATGATTTTTTCAAGAAAAGGGGTGAAACTAAGATGTTCTCTCTCTCTCTCTCTCTCTCAATGTAATCTGTAGCAGTTTGTAGAGAGTATAGCATTAAATGCAGCCTTCTAAATCTCTTAAATATATGGGTTAGTTGCAGCTATCTACCCTAAACTTTAAGGCACCCTTTAGTACAAGTTTTTTACAACCAACACCCTAATTCTATATTATAATTAATTAGTTACTATCCAAGTTATTGTCTAAATTAGCAGATTAGTGGGCTTGAATCAGAGTGTTGATTGATGAATTTTTGTAGTTTAGGATACACATTGCAAATGTCCCTATTGACCATGGGTTGCCCTTGCAAATTAATCTTGAATTAAGATACTGATTGCAGGACTTTGCAGTTTATGGTGTACATTACAAACGTAAAGTTTAGGGTGGACAGTCGTAGTTAACCTGTCCACCCTAAATTTGCTCTACATCCCAGAGATGAGGATGGAATTACAATGGTAGTTTTCCAAAGAAATTGGCAGAGCCATCTAAACATTGGTACCCCTTTCCTTTGATCTTATTGTTGTTTTCCAATTTGACTTTTTGGGGACCCTGTATCCTGTTAAACTGTTGCAGATATTCAGTATGCATTGGAACTATAAGCTAAATCAATGGCAAAATAATAGTGGGGTTTGGTATCAATGAAAGAGAAATATGTATTGATGGTCCCTCTAAATTATTGAGATACATAAGGAACTGCAAAATTGATAGTGTGTTTGATGTCAATGTGGGAAATATGAGCCTTATGCACATACTAATGTCATCTATATCAACTGAGAATCTACGAGCATATTCTCTTACTCCTTGGATGCTTTCCTAATAAATGCAGGATTAGATTTTTTATTTTTTTGATCCTATCATTGTGTCACATTAATGTCATTTTTATCAATGGAGAATCTGCAAGCATATTCTTCTACTTCTCTGGATGCCTCCTAATACATGCAAGATCAACTTTGGTCAGTCTCATTAGAGAGTGACAATTTTTTTATGAAGTCAAAACAATAGTGAAGAATAACATTTAGTTGTCTCTAGCTATTTTGTTGCGTTAACATCATTATTTGGTTAGATTATATGAGCAATTATAGAACCTTTCTTAGAATTTACGGTGTTTAACTGATTCAAAAATTTTGCTATCATGTAATATTTGCTCCTACAGTACTTGGGAAAGATATTCTATCTTTGTTTATAGATATTTTCTTGTAAAGACAAGATACACACTATTGTCAACTTTAAAGACGTGGACCAAAGATTTGTTTTTGGAAAAAAAGTAACAAATCTTTTGTTAGTTTTAAAGAACTCTTTTCCAGATTATATATAATTGGAATTTGGAAGAGCTGGGCGTTTCCAGATCCATCTTTTGATCCCATCATTACAACGTCATACTAACATGGTTAAAAAAATATGCCTCACCCAAATTATGTATTTTTTATGATGTGGAGCTTGTGGTGGGTCTCAGTTAGGTGAGCTTGAGAGAGTATGTGAATTTTTTTTTTTTGAAAAATTCAGTGCCTGTAGTAGAATTCTTATAATACAATCTATTGCGTTGACAAAACATACAGTGGAGCATTAGGGAATATGACTGAAATTTATAGGGGTATATAGTGAGGCTGGTTTGAGAAGTTTGATAAGTTACAGAGGCTGGTAATGGTATGAAGTTTTGATAAATCATTTGGGCTCATAGTTTCCCTGGGATCTTTCACAAATTGGTAGAAAAAGTGTCTAATTTTTTGAAGGTTAAAATACTATTTTGGTTCCTAAATTTTACTAAAGGTTCGTTTTTCGTCTCTAAATTATTAAAAATTTATTTTTCGTTCCTAAACTATTAAAATTTTACCAGAAGTTCATTTTACTTTATGTTCTTAAATTTTACTAAAAGTTTGTTTTTCGTCTCTAAATTGAAAAAGTTTATTTTAATCTCTAAACTACTTTTTTTTAACTCTTTACAAAGTTTAAAGATGAAAAAAAAATCTTTTAAAAATTTAGTAACGATAAAATTTAGAGATTAAAATAGTATTTTATTCATTTTTTAATCTCACCTGGGCGGAGAACTTCTGAAAGTGAGACTAATTTGTGGCTCTGAAGAAACTTGTATTACCAGCTACCTGGAAAAAAACTGTAATTTTGTTGCCAAACTATTACTTGTATCTAGAAGTTAGTCCTGTTATTTTAGTGATTGTATGGCTGTAAATTACCATTTTCATGCCTACCAATCAAATTGATGGTTTGACTTGCCGTTGGATCATCGATGGTTCTGGTTATACCTAATTTTTATATTTGAATTTGCAGTTTTTTTTTTTTTTTTTTTTTTTTGAGTCAGAGAAAGAGAGGTATGACGAAGTTAAAGTTGTATTGAATTGGCCAATCAATGGGCTACCAGTCAGATGGGTAAACCATATCCATGGCCAATCAATGGGCTACAAGCCATCTGTTTTTCAAATGTTTTGAATAAATAAGCCCTACCCCCAACAAGAGGCAAGGTCAGAGCACATTCAATATATAGCTATAAGTTTATGACCAAATTTTGCTCTCTCTTTTTTCAAAGATTGGTATTAATAAAATGGTGTAAAATTGAGAGTCCATGTAAATATGAGGTACTTTAATAAGTAATAAACTAATAATAATTCATTGTGTGTGTGTGTGTGTTTTTTTTTTGGAGGTTAACTCATTGGGTTAATGATTAAGAAAATATATTATCTATAACATCCTGTGGCCCAGTGGAGCATCCAAGTGAGATTGAGTTCATGTTATGGGTCTTCCCACTAGATAGCCAAGAAGTTGAGGGCCAAGCTCAGATTGTTTGTGGGTCAGGTTTTGCTTTTTGAAAATTTCCCAATCTTTTATAATGGAAATGGTATTATGAAATTGAAGCCAAGTACAAACTCATTTGCAGTTTAATGTATGGACGTCAAATCTCCTATCCAAATTCTCAACATAATGTACAAAAATAGGTCAATAAAGACTTAGTTCCATCAATGCACATAATGATGATGATGACCATCAATGCACATAATCATGCTTGTAAAGTATATTGAGGATGGGATCAGTCCAGCTATACATAAATCTCATAGACATTACTCATCAAAAGATGTGGACAAAAGCTCGTACAAGAGTAATTGACAATTTGATTATAACCCCTAGTTCAATCAATGCACATACTGATTATTATGCCCATCAAATCAAAGCACATGATCATGCTTGTAAATTATATCAAGGATGGGGTCAGTCCAGCTATACAGAAACTTCTAGACATTACTCACCAAAAAATGTGGACAGTAGCTCGCAAGAGCAATTGACAATTTGATATTATCTCTTCTCATATATGACACCTTTTGTCCCTCTTCATAAAGGATGGTAGATACGTTTTGTCCAGTAATGAGAGGTCAGTGTCTATACACTTGACCTAACTTCTCTAAGTTGCATATGATGTGACAACTTAATGATGTAGTCGTGTAGTGGGTTCCTGTAAACTCAAGTCGTGGAATGAGAGAATAGTTCAACTCCCAACTATAACAACAAAAAATCAATTGATGTTTTGGTATAATAATAAAAACGAATTATCATATAACAGACACCATGAGTGTTAAATCGTATCCTATCATGTAAATGATTTACTCATTCTCTAGGTGGCATTTGGATTTGGTCCCTTAATATCTAGCAATATATGCAAGTGAATATTGTTTTCTTGAAAAATTGATATGAATGAATTAAACAAAAAAATGAGGAAACTGTTGAACACAGAATACAGCTATTTGTAGAAACACACAGCTCACTGAAAAAGCTGTCTTTATGGATAGGCAAAAGATATACACGTTTACATCGCACAGGATCTGCAGAATCATTGCAAAATTGGAATCGCAGAAATTTTTTTCTTCTAATAAAAAAGGTGAAAACAAAAAGAAAGAGGAAAGTTTTATCTGAAGGAAAACTGAATCTCTTCCAGAGCTCTCCCTTTAGTTTCAGGG
Organism: Quercus aquifolioides; assembly: GCA_019022515.1. NCBI lineage: Eukaryota > Viridiplantae > Streptophyta > Magnoliopsida > Fagales > Fagaceae > Quercus > Quercus aquifolioides. The sequence continues at coordinate 97,896,226 of CM032327.1, read as the reverse complement.
ACCCAAAGTGTAACAAATACCACAGTAAAGGCACACAATACCATATAAATGGTGAAGGTTCCTGTCAATAGCAGAGACAGCCTGAATTAGTTAAAGACCAATGAAACCAATAGTAAAAAAGAAGCAACATGATTAAAGTGAAGAGAATTAAAATAAACAATTCTGTCTGTAGGTCAATGTACGTAATTGACTAAAGATCAAAAGCCATCTCCTGCATTTTTTTTCCCTAGAGTAACTGGCATGGTGTTAAGCACATGTAGTTGGAGGGAAAGGGAGAAAGGTGCAAACCTGCACTGCTCCAGTCCAAGAGTAAGTTTGCAGTCATGGTCACCACCCAGGCAATGAACCAGTTGGCAAGCGTTGCAATACTTCCGGCAAGGCCCTTAATATTGATTGGAAGAATCTGCATCACCAAATTCATGCAATACGTGAGCTGTAACATTAACTGCAGCAAGTTACACAGATAAAAATGTTCTTTTGACTACATAGAGGTCATATGGTAATGAGTCGATGCTCCAATCCAAAGCGAACTTAGTGATGAACAACTATTTTTGAGTTGCTTCCAGTGGAATCCACGCAATAACTTTTGAACTTACAAAACGTTATTTTACAGCTAAAATTAAGATTTGCAAGGTAAAAGGTTTGACATTTAAGCAGATTCTTATGCTTCTCCCTTTCTATAGAGATTAAGTGGAAATAATAGAGGGTAAAGTTTCACTAATGAAGAGATGGTGGTGTTCAAAATAAAGAGGGACATTGTCAAAAGCATCTCATTTCAGCCTTTCTGACAAAAGCAAGAAATCCAATGAGAAAATGTAATGTAATGGTGGTACCTCTGACATTATAATCCATGGAATGGCTCCAATTCCTAGTGAAAAGGTCACTACCATTGCCTGAAAGAAATAATAGGTTAGACTGATAAAGGAAATTATAGCATTAAGTTTAATATATAATGAGTTGGAATATAGGCATACCACAACTCCAACCACTGAAACAATGCCCAATATTTTATAAAAAGTAGAATCCTCCGATGCAAAATCCTGGGATCATAATCATACAGTTTAAGTTGTAGAGAACATGGAAGAATAACAAACTTTTTTGCATGAATATCACAATCCTTCTGTCCACAAAATCCACTAAATTATTACCTTTAGATAGAATGATGCTGCAACAATTAGGAGGCTAACGGTCATTCCAGAGGAAGAAATCTGAAACAAAAAATTAAAAAATTCTTCATTTCTCCTCCGGGTAGATCATTACCCGGTAAATAAACATTGAGGAAAATGTTCCAACTCACAATAAGAAGAAGCCGACGCCCTGCTCTGTCCACGAACCATAGAGTCACTCCAGTGGCAAGGACCTGGATGGCAGACAAATTTATGTGTGATTATGACTTGAGAACATTGGACAATAAGGAAAAGAAATCGAGTATTTTATTTACATATACTGCATTTTATCTTTGAGCTGTACCTGAACAGCACCAAGTCCACATGTAGCCGCATTGCTTGATGAAATCCCTGTAGACAATTATGGCATCTAATAAGACACTTGAGCATTAAGCTTGATTTTCCAGTTCACTAGTTTGTATACAAGAATTGTGTGAAATTGGACAAGCAACCTTATTCAGGTAAAACCAACATGGGGACATTGACAAGCTTTGAGCTATTTCAGGATGTAAAAGTAAGGTTGTTCAATAATAGATTATAAAACAATATAAGGATACTGAAAAGTGAACTATTTATTGCAAAAAGGATTTAAAATGAAAAACGTTGCTTGATACATCTAGTAGTTTCTTGAGGTTCTATGTTAAACTTCTGAGTATGCAATCTTACGCTCTCAATTTTAAGAATACTGTGTTTATGGTACGCTACCTCTATGAAACGCTTCAATGTAAGATGACTGAGTTCATGCTTACCAGCACTTTCAAAGATGGTACTGGAATAGAATAGGACACCATTGATTCCACTAAGCTGTTGCAGAACAAGTAATCCAATTCCAATCTGCAGGAAATAAATTAGCCAAAATCAACTAGGTAGAAGCCACAACAAAGATTGACAAAATTAAACATGTTAGAAAAAGAATTAATACCGTCAGAGGAAACCAATATCTTCTTTGTTTGAGTTCCGCAAACCGGATAGTTGTCCTTTTGCTTGTTGATGCTACAGATCTCTGCAAAATGCTTATATGGCCATCATTTAAATAGGTAATTTCCCAGATATGTGGAATAAATAATTATGTACTTCAAGAGTTCTAGCCTGAAATTGTGAATGTCAAAGGGTTGACTTCTTTTAACGACAGGGAATGAAGTAAAATTATAAAACCAGTTTAGTTTGCAGACTAGTAGCATTTACCTTGATTTCATTTACTTCAATGGAAATATCAGTATCAAACCCCCGGAGAACTTGCAAAGAAGCTTCAAATTCTTCTGTCATACCCATTTTTGCCTGGATTCAAGAAGGCAAACACAAATCAAGAAACTATAATAAGCTATCCACCTAATTAAGAAAGCCAATTTTAAAAATCTTACCAGCCATCTAGGAGATTCGGGAATGAAAAACAGACCAGGTATTAATATTGTACATGGCAGTATTCCTGCAACAGAAGAGGTCATAACTTTCTATCATTCCCAAGATGCTTTTCAAATATATGAAGCCTTTTGTTCAATTATATCAAGCTCACATTTTCCTTACTCCTTTAGAACATGTAGGAGAATTAACTTCTTACTTATAAATTGATGACAAGGAGTTAACGAGTGCGAAGTTGTACATAGACCACAAAAGAATTCACTGAAGAAACCACAAATCCAATGAGCACCCCAAACCCAAAGTCTCAAATATTCATGTGAATAAGCCTCAAAAATTTAAAATTTTGGGGTTATTGTAGATTGATTGAGTCTCTTTTGTTGTTGATATAGCCTTCTTAAGCAGGGCTTTAGCCCTTTTCTTTTCAAATACCAAAAAATAAATGAATATTATTCACATGATATGATTTTACTAAAAAGGAAACTGGATTATCACACTACATGAAGAGACAAACCCTAAAGCTTATGAACACGCCTTCATGAAGATAAACCTTATCAAACTCAAACAGTACAGACCAACTAGACATTGAGCCTTACTTTAAATTTAACTTCTCAACGAAATTTGAGCTAAACAAGTTTCACCACTCCCATTGTATTACACAAAAAACCTCTGTCAAGAACCCCATCACCACAATTTTTTTTTTACCTTTCATAAAATTTAGGAAAATTAAGCTTATAAATAAAGACAATTGAATTTTGTAGGCCTGAAACTTTATGACTATAATTAATGAAAGCAAGCTTTCTGCCTGGTAAGCATCTCTGCTCACCAGTGATTTGGTAGACAAATAAGGTATAGAAGAAACTTTATTTTTAATCAATATCATCTCTTACAAAGAAGATGAGGTTTCATCTGTATGAGAAAAAATATAAAGAAAATGAGAGTACATATATGGCCACCAGATTGAATCTTTCAGAGGATTACCTAAAACTGCCAGTATTCTCCATTCAACAAAAAGTCCCAGCAGATAAGCCAGCATTATTCCAATGGTGACTGAAAGCTAGAAAAACACAAAAAGAAAAATAACTGAATTGGCCAGTGATTGGTCTCATATAGTATTATTGACACCATCTCATGCTAAGATAAACCACCAAACATAGCTAACCTGGTTCACTGAACCCAAACCACCTCTCATGTTCTGAGGTGCTATCTCAGATATGTACACAGGAACCTACAGATAATCAACAAAGTTAAACCTCCCAAGATATCATCTTTTGCACAGAATACCAAACTAGAAGATCAAAATTGCAACTTAACATTACCGTATAAGATATTATTCCCACACCAAACCCTTCCAACAGTCTTCCCATGTAGAGAAATGAATAATCCTACACACATCAGTTAATTTTTTATATAAGACAATATGCTTTGGCCCCCACTTTCCAAAATCCATATGCCTAGTTGAATTAAATCTAAAAATGGAACAATCACTATATCTTACTCTGGCAAAGGATATGGCAAGCCATCCAATAATATTTGGAATGGCAGCAATCATTAAGGACTGCAATTCATCACAAGAAAGTTAATTCTCAGTAATCAATCATAACCAAAACAATCAAAAACAAAATAAAACCAATGTGTAGTAACAATAAGAAAAGCAATGAATGAACCAAATCCTACCCCTTTTCGACCAATATATTCGGAAATCTGACCGCTTGCTATTGCCCCAACCATTGCACCCACATTGGATAAAGAACCAAATAAAGAATACTGGCCCAAGAATATTGTTAGAAACTTGTATAAGACAAAATCCAAATCACAAAAAGAAAAAAGAAAAACAGCAGATATAGATTCACACCTCTGAAACCGAAAGTCCAAGATCCTCAGTGATTGCGGTTTGAGTAGGTGATGAATACCCAGACTGCAAAAAGTACATGAAAACAAAAATAGAAACTAAGTTCTCTGTTTAGTTGCTAAGAAAACAAGTTTGAAGCTTTGTTGCTGTTACATATGTGACACCCAGAATAGCAAAAAGCTTAATTTGTTGCTTAAGAATCAACAAGTAGAAGATTGCTTACAGTGAAACCAAACTGGATTGGTCCTAAAGCGACAATCAAAACACAAGCTACGACAGAGATAGAGCTGTCACGAATGACCTGAGACGAGCCCATCATACTGGACTGCCTTGACCCCATACGATACCAACTCCCAGTGTGCAAGAATGGCTTCCTGACATCCCTCCCATCTTCGCTCTCTTCCCTGAAACTCATTTCTCCCTCTCTCTCTCAGACCAAGCCTATGACACTGATAGTGAGAGAGAAATGGAGGGATTGAATTTATTTGGCCACGAATAAGAGAATTGAGTGACTATTGAGACAGTGTTTTATAAAAAATTCTCTGAGAGAGAAAATAAAAATGGATACTAATTGGTACAAGCAGATGAAAAATGTCGGAATCACAGTAGAGTAAACAATTTTTATCGCAACTTGTTACATGACGAAGATTAGCTACTCACAACTCGCCAAACGTAAATAATTGTGATCTTGGCCTATAATATGTAGCGTAGTGTAGTTATGTCAGTCCCATTATCTGTTTATTTTTTGTCTGTGCGCTGGCTGATGGGCTGTAATGTAATAACGCCACCACGACCACACGCGGGACCAGAGACCAAACTGTTAGTTGAAACTTTGGAAATCCAAACTGCACTTTTACGCCGTTTCGCTCCGGCTCGTGGAAAAACCGTGAGACCAACTTGGCAACCTGCTCTTCCACGTTTCTAAGCTTCAATTAGTATAGCCAAAAATCTAGGGAGTAGGGGCACACAGTCACAACCTACGTCTACTCACTTTACCGCGACTTTTGCATGTGGTCATTGGATTATTATAAGAACCACGACAAATTTTATATATTTTTTCATAATTATTTGATGTAATTGACTGTAAACAGTAAAATATAAATGTGACAGATAGTTAATCGTAATAAAAAATAAGTGTGAAATTAGCTGTAATCTTAAAAATAATTAGATTGACAAATTAACAAGCTGTAGCAAAGTGTGTGATAATAAAATATGTGTCACTCAAAATCTTTGCAGCTCAATAGGTTAGTATCTTTTAATGTTTTTAAGGTTTCAACAAAGACGTATGGAATCCAAATTTTCTCATCTTTATTTATTAAAAATAATAATTATAAAAAAATTATTAAAAAAATCTTTTGCAACTCGATATACATCATTGCATTGATCTAATAATATTATTAAATTTTAAAGATAATTAAATCTGATATTGTATCTAAATTTGACTTATAATTTTTTTTTTGGTATGTGTAGCATTGCTATTATAGATACAAAGTGGGAAAAAGAAAAGGAAGAAAAAAAAAAACGATAATCCTATTTACAGATAGTGTAGGGTAAAAATAATGGTTAACTAATTAGATTTATCAATTTCTAACCACTTAACATTTTGAAATAATTAGTAATTTATTAGGATAAATACTACAAAATTTTGAAATTGAATTATATAATTGGTGATTTGTTATTAGTAGTAAGATTATAGACCGTGACTGCACCTTCTTAAAAAAAATGATGCGTGGTAGGTATATATTGACCAAATCATGCATATGACTGAACCCGAATCTGCAGTACTTATAAAATATACACACTAATGTGCCTCTCCCAAATCATGGTTTAGATATTTGTCCAGTTGTATATCATTGCTCTTCTTTGCAAAATGGAAAAGCCCAGAGACACAAAAACTCTCACTGAAATTCACATTCTCTCACCCCCCCAAGTGAGGTGAAACTGTGAAACTGTTATTTTCAGTGTATTTTTTCGATGCCTATAGCAAGACTCATATAAATAGTACAATAAAACTGTGCTTCTCCCTGGTGTTTTTCAGGAAGGGGGGTTTTGACATTGATGTGGATATGTTGAAGAGGTCCAAAATTTCCTAAAGCAATGTGTCTTTAATGTGCAACCATAAATCGTACAATGCTACTGAAATAGGACTCGGTGATAAGAGAATGAATTTTTATTTTTATTTTTTTATTTTTATTTTTTAGTTTTGATTGAAATATCTTTCAATTATGTTGTTTTGATTGGAAACTAGTCTTATAAAAGTTGGTAGGTCATAGGTGGCGGTTACACTTGTAAGGAATTAAAGAACCATTCTATGATGAAAACAGAGGATCCTTAAAGGGTTACTATTCCTTATTTCTCACATTTGATTAACCTTTGGATTGATAACTATTGAATTATTGAATAATTTGTTGTGGTATTATTTTTTGTCATCCCAACTATAGGGTTATTGGATTGGATTAAACCCGTGGGCCATTTATGACACACAGGAACTATAGGGTTATTCATTATTGAATAGGATTATAAGCCACCGTATTTTTTTTTTTTTTTTGTGTGGATTCTACATAAATCACTTACTTATTTTATTTAATTTTTACTTATTTTTCTTATTATTTGTGGGTCTTACATGAGTCACCTATTTATTTTATTTAACTTTTACTACTTTTTATTTATAGTATTTTTAACAAAAAGCTAGATAAACTGTTTTCAAACGAATACTAAATTTATTATAGCATGTGTGGGGCCCGGGGGCCTGGAATTTTCGGCCCACCTCTAGACTGGCCCAAGGCCCATGCCGAGGATCAATGGCTGTCCCAGGCAGCTGTCTAGGGACTTTTCGGCCCTCCGGGCCGCGCCGAGGACAACCCTGTCCTCGGCATACCTATCCTGATCCCAGTACAGGCAGTCACATCCACACTTAATGCGTCTACCTAACTCCCCTGGCAATCTCAGTGTTGAGGGGACTCCTGAACGGCGGAACCTTGGGTGCCGCGATCCACAGTACGGTGGGAAACGTGGCTGATAGGACAAGTCCTTAAGCAGTGGTCTGGATGACTGACAGTTGGAAGGCTAGGATTGGCCAAAGAGGGTATATAAATGCAAGGAGCCCTTCAGAGTAGGGGCTCCTCGGCCATCCGAGGAGCAACCCCCAAGACGATAAGAACAAAGAAAAAGCCCCCAAGAAGGAGGAACACTTCAGGCGAGCCGGTGGCAAGCCTGTTGGCGCCGAACCCTACGACCCACTCTCTAAACAAATTTATTGCTGGGGGATCTACGACAAAACGAGCCCCTACAATTGGCGCCGTCTGTGGGAAGGGTTAGTGCGCTGACCGGCGCAACCGGCGGTCTTTTCAAAGCAAATGCCATGCAAAAAGGTGGCGGTGCAAAAGAAAGAAGAAGAAAGAAAAAATTCTGCAGCAAAAAAAAAAAAAAAAAAAAAAAAAAAAAAAAAAAAAAAAAAAACTCAACATCAAACGGAAAGGATTCTTTATCATTTCATAGAAAAAGAGTTACAGATACAATCAGAGGCTCAGGCAGGCTTGTTTTACAAGCTTTATTACAAGCTAATCCTACAATCGGAGGCTCAGGCGGTCCGATCCTACAACTAGCTAGGGGAGAGGGAAGTGTCAACCCGTGCTTTTATTGGCATCAGCAGAACGGGAGAGCTTGACAATAAAAGCGGGGAAGGGGGGCTGGGGCCGGCTTGCTTCAAAGCGGAAGCTTGAACAAAGTGAGGAGCAGATGCAGGGGCACCGGAACGTCCTCCCCCGTGATGTTCCCTTGATGCTCTCCAATCCTCCCGAGCGCCGGCCGTTGGAGACGGCAACACTCGGGCGCCAGACACGACGTAAGTTCGCGTATCTTCTCCACCGAAGGTGCGCTCCGGGGAAAGATGTTAGGTACTCCAACAATGTCCCACCTGGCCACCGCGTGCAACACTGCTGGTGTTACGCCGAGGCTCAGCCGCACCAGAAACCCAGTGGGGGCTGCGGCCACGGCAGCCCTTAACTCCATATCTCCTAACTCCGGTCACAATCCCGGCGGGGTTATTAAAGGGGCATGGGGAGTGGAAAGATGGTTTTCTTTCTGTTCGAGTTGGGAAGCTCATGGGGTATGAAGAAACCATCCCCCCAGAAAGCCTTATATAGAGGGGGAGAGTTGGTGACAGTCAATTCGCGCAGAATTCGAAGAGTGAGTTACCGAGGCGGCGGGCAATAATGAAGCCACCAAATTCCAAGGGGGCTGCAGACCGTTGTACTTCTGTCGATTTACGAGACCATTAATGAAGGCGCGTCTCGCGCACCGAAGCGTCAGGCGCAGAACACGAACGGCCAAGAAACGCTTCCCCGATAGAAGATGGGGAAACTAATTACTTCAGAAGACCAAGTGTTAGACAGAACCAAGGCTCTGCATGGTCCTCGGACTCAGGCCTATGGGGAAACTAATTACTTCAGAAGACCAAGTGTTAGACAGAACCAAGGCTCTGCATGGTCCTCGGACTCAGGCCTATGGGGAAACTAATTACTTCAGAAGACCAAGTGTTAGACAGAACCAAGGCTCTGCATGGTCCTCGGACTCAGGCCTATGGGGAAACTAATTACTTCAGAAGACCAAGTGTTAGACAGAACCAAGGCTCTGCATGGTCCTCGGACTCAGGCCTATGGGGAAACTAATTACTTCAGAAGACCAAGTGTTAGACAGAACCAAGGCTCTGCATGGTCCTCGGACTCAGGCCTATGGGGAAACTAGCCACTACTTATGAAGGCAGCACCTGTGCCTAGGTCTTGCATGGTCCTCGGACCCAAGCCTACGGAGAGCTAGCCACTACTTATGAAGGCAGCACCTGTGCCTAGGTCTTGCATGGTCCTCGGACCCAAGCCTACGGAGAGCTAGCCACTGCTTATGAAGGCAGCACCTGTGCCTAGGTCTTGCATGGTCCTCGGACCCAAGCCTACGGAGAGCTAGCCACTACTTATGAAGGCAGCACCTGTGCCTGGGTCTTGCATGGTCCTCGGACCCAAGCCTACGGAGAGCTAGCCACTACTTATGAAGGCAGCACCTGTGCCTAGGTCTTGCATGGTCCTCGGACCCAAGCCTACGGTGAGCTTGTCACTATCTTTAAAAGCAGCAACAGGATCTTCCATAAAAGGCTAATCACTTGCCGGAGGATTGAAGCGCTGAGCTAACTATTTGGGAAAAACCAACCAGCGGAAGGCCTTGGGGGGAATGAGGGCTGTGGGTGTCAAAACCCTCCTCCCCGTTCAAGGGAACGTGCAGCAGGATTTTGAGGGGCTATTGTGGGGCCCGGGGGCCTGGAATTTTCGGCCCACCTCTAGACTGGCCCAAGGCCCATGCCGAGGATCAATGGCTGTCCCAGGCAGCTGTCTAGGGACTTTTCGGCCCTCCGGGCCGCGCCGAGGACAACCCTATCCTTGGCATACCTATCCTGATCCCAGTACAGGCAGTCACATCCACACTTAATGCGTCTACCTAACTCCCCTGGCAATCTCAGTGTTGAGGGGACTCCTGAACGGCGGAACCTTGGGTGCCGCGATCCACAGTACGGTGGGAAACGTGGCTGATAGGACAAGTCCTTAAGCAGTGGTCTGGATGACTGACAGTTGGAAGGCTAGGATTGGCCAAAGAGGGTATATAAATGCAAGGAGCCCTTCAGAGTAGGGGCTCCTCGGCCATCCGAGGAGCAACCCCCAAGACGATAAGAACAAAGAAAAAGCCCCCAAGAAGGAGGAACACTTCAGGCGAGCCGGTGGCAAGCCTGTTGGCGCCGAACCCTACGACCCACTCTCTAAACAAATTTATTGCTGGGGGATCTACGACAAAACGAGCCCCTACAGCATGAATTAGGAAAGTTTGGAACATCTTAACAAGTATTTAAATTGTGTGTGAATTAGTGTCTCTAGACTTTTTGAAATATTTTAGTGTTTTTCTCTAAACCATTCTTATAGCCTAAAACTAAGGGTTCTCATCGTATTTTTATGGATTAATGGATCACCAATGTCATTGCTTACTTTTGAGTCCACGTGTGAGTTCATGTCCACTTCTACATGATCCTTGATCCATGGCTGCCTAATCTTGATAACAGTGATCACTACTTGCTTTATTTGTTTTTCTCCTACGAGAGCTTTGTGGTAATTACTATTTTATAAGAACTTTGAAGTACTTTATTAATTTTAACACACGTTCATTCAATGGAACAACGAGCTTTCCTTTTAACCCACAAAAAAAAAAAGATTTTCCTTTTGCCCAAAAAAAAAAGAAGCACGTGATTTTGCACGTCGTAATTTATGCATTATATAAACCTCGTTAGAGAGTCACATCCATCATTCTTATTTTACAATCAATTAACACCCACCAATAGAAAATTATGATAGAAAGATACAAAATGTCAAAAAGATTAACCAAACATTCCAAGCTCCTATTAAAATAGAAAAATACATGTACCATTGTAGGTAATTGAAGAGACGGTATATGATCATCCGAGAGAAACTCTACCTAACGGTCCTCATATCTTTTACTTTTAGTAACTATATTTGTTTTAACCATACATAATTAATTCTTAAATGTGCAAAATTTTGGTGTGTTGAAATGAGAGCTTGCAAGTCACATCACAAGTTCACAACCCCTTAGGCAAAAAGATTCTTAAAAATGCCTATTTTAGAATTTAAATTTTAACCACAAGGAAAAGGAAAAAAAAATAGTCACGTGGGAAATGCTCTAAATAAAATAATAAATGCATATAATGACTGTTCACCTGTAAGTTAAAGCTCAGCAAGGGCACGTGCATACCAAACATGGCACTGCTGAAAGTCAGCCGAACTAATTATTATAAGGGGAAAATTTTTCTTTCCGAACTAATTCTTTTTAAAATTTGGGCGTATGTTCTTATTTATATTATTTATACTTGTAAATTTTTTTAAAAAAAATTAATAATTATGTCATTAAATAACCATGTATCTTTTGTGCAGTAATCACTCTATAAGTATAAGTGTTTGTCGGGTGTGAGAGGAAAGAAACGGGATTCAAGTCGTCAATAGAGAGTTTCACATACATATACACTTAAATTAGATTAAAGTATAATTTCTATCTTGTATAAAAAAAAATAGTTATGTTATCAACAAAATATGTACATTTCAAGTTTTTGTGATATAAAATTATGTATAAAAAATAAGTTTATTTATCGAATAATAAATAATATTTTGTTTAAACGAGATTTGACACGTGTTAAGAATATTAAAAAAATGTGATCAAATAGTTAAAATTTTAAAATTCACATATAATAAAAAGACATATAAGAACTAAGAATTTATTTTTTCTTCGTCCATATACTGAAATTTTATGAAAAAAGAGAAAAAAAACTATTAGATATTTTCAAAAAATACATTAATAAAATTTACCATCAATATAAAAGGAGAGAATATCATGTTACTGTATTAATAGAAAACTTAATAATTACTGTCTTCAATGCCGGTGTGAGGAAGTTTCTCAACGTCAATTTAGAAGTACACCCATTCAAAAGTAAATCTCCTATTAAGGGGGAACCACATACAATTAGAAGATTGTACTTGAAAGAAATGATTTTACTTGATCATTTATGACATGTGTCAACAACAACCCAAAAAAGAGAGAGAAAATGAAAAGGAGAAAGAAAAAAAAAAAAAAAAAGGCTTAGTTTGGTACATGTGTTTAAAAATTGAAAATTATTATTTGAAAATATTTGTGAAAATACGTGTGGGTAAAAAAGTGCGTTGAAATACATGAAATATTGTTTAAAAACTGAAAATGGTTGTTTGAAAACACAAACCAAACACCCCCTCAGTTTTTGCTTGCCCATAATGATAATAATAATAAAACAATGAGAATAACATTGGATCAGCATGTAGCATTTTCTTGATTTTTTTGTTTTTCCTTTTTTGGGGGGATTAAAAGATAGAAGAAAATTCTTGACTAGAAGGTGCCAATCTGACAGGCCTCGTTTAAATAGTTGGGCCATTTGGGCACATGAGGTTTTCAAAACAATAATGACAGTTTTAAGTCGGGTCTTGCTAAAATCTTCAAAGACTCAATTAGCCCAAGTAGAATTGCAATGGCTGGTTGCTCCACTTTCGAACAATCTTTTCTTCTTCTTTTAAACCTATATTTTGACACTATTTTCATTTTGATCCTTGAGTTTTTGAACCAATTATCATTTTGATAATTGTCGTTCTCTTAATGGTGGAAAAAACTTACATGGTTATTGGATTATGTAATTTGTAAAAATAAATAAATAAAAATATGTGCAAGCACAAAATATAAGTTCTTGAATTTAAAAGAAAGAAAAAATTAATTTAAAATATTAATCTTCAATTTCATTTCTCTCACTTTTTTGGGCAACCAAACACACAAAAAATCTCCTTTGAATAATGCCAATCACACTTTTTATGGGAGAAACTCACTTATCCTCACTTTCTTGACAACCAAATAAGTCATTCTGTAATCATTAGATGATTATCTCTCAGGAGAGTCTTATTAACATCCCTCTTTTATGTTTTTATCATCCGTACCATTGATTTTAATTTAAAGAAATAAAATAATGATATAAATAAAAATAGAAAGTATGCACACAAAAAAAAAAGAAAAAAGAATGCTAATGATTCTATCTACTAATTTATTGTTAACACCTATTTCACATATCAACTTTTAACTTTTAATTAATTAATTTTATTTTAAGGTATGAAAAAAGATGGGGCCAGTCAATGGCATAAGCCAAGGTTAATGTGTGTGTGGTGTGGGGGGGTGCAATCTTCTCCTAATCTTCTAAAACTATAACCCTTGAGCTTACTTAAACCCACACTAAAAGATAAACATTAATTTTATATTTTGACAATAATATATATAGAGTTATATACTCATACGTGATAGACTGATAGTATATTCTAACCGTGTAGTCTCTAAATTATTTAATAAAATATTTTTAAGAACATTAATTGTGAGCAATATAATTCAAAAGACAGTTCACAATTTACAAGCTGATTGGATTAAATAAACACTATTTTAACTTATGTAAATACGAACTTGATGTAACTGTTGTCATACATGAGAAAATAATATATGTTAAATCTCTCTCTCTCTCTCTCTCTCTCTCATTACTCTTTGGATTTTTTTTTTTTTTTGCCTATATATTTTGTTTCCCCCGGGGAAAAAATTTTCTTCCTCTTCTACTATTTATTAGGAACTAATTCTAGCACAATTTGACATACATATGCTCCTTTCATTCTAATTTAAGAAGAATAACACACCTATGGATAATTCAACTGGTTATTTTGGCATTCCGGAGGAGGTTTGGACCCAACAGAACAATAGTCACAAACCAAGTATTTTTGTCTCACGTTTTCATAAGCACGTTGTTGTTGAGAGTCTAAATTCCAATACTTCTCCCCATTCCATGAAAATTTGGGAGAATAGCATTCAGAAGAAGCAATGGTGTTGTTTTGAGCTGAGCAACCATCAATGTCAAATCTTTGATAGTGGGCTTGGAAGGGTGCTTGACTCCAATTTGGCTCACCAGCCCATGATCCACTCCATATGGTCGCCTCTACTTGCATTGCCTGTACAGGGTAACCTACTCCAATATTTGCATTATTCTTGAACACTCTTATGGGAGTACCATCCACGAACCACCTATATATAAACTTCAATGTTAGAAAATAGAGATTAAATTTAATAAGAATATGGTGCAAAACTCAAGTTTTACCCCTCAAATCCTAACATATTACATTATCATATTACATATTAAAGAATAGATATAACACTTAATCAATTTTAATACTCATTTGAAAATTTAACTTAACTAGGAGTTTATTGAAATGTTATTACGTGTGGTAGGATATATTGAGTTTTAAATAAAAAGTTGACGTGACAATCTTTTATTGAATGGTTTAAAACATGAGTTTTACATTTTATCCTTACCAAATGCGAACTCTAGAAAATATTATCATGAATAAACAAATAAAAGAAAAAAAAATACTCTTACACTCATTTACATCATTTATTCACAATTAATACAAGAATATTCACATTGTAAAAATATCCACCATGGACGTAAAAAAGTAAACACTAAAAAATGAGCTAGTGTAAGAGTAAAAAGAGGGGAGAGATGTTATTCATACACCACTTGATGTTGGTTCCAAAGTAACTGGTAATCATGAAAGTCTTCCGTTGGATCAAACCAAAGAGAGATTCTTTCCTCCCTATCACCTTGACCATTTGTAAACACATTTGTGTGCAACAAATACGGTTGTGTCTTATTAGTACCCAAAAACTCAAAATCGAGCTCGTCGTGGTTTTTTGCATGTGATCTTAGCTGCCATAAACCCACACCAGTATTAGCATCATATATTGCATGCATGCTTACAAAATTTGAAAAGCAATGGGATTAGCCAAGGGAGATCAGGGGTCCAAAAAATGAAATACTTACGTAGAAGGTTGTAATAATTCCAGTTGTATCTTTATTCGGGAGTTTCATTCTCATCCCAAAGAATCCAGAATTGTAAGTTTTTAAAGACCTAAAACCAGAACCTGTGTTGTGTACGCACGCACACACATGGAAAAAAAATATTTAAGGTAAGCATGGGATTATCTCCTTTAGACGTGGGCATCATACACGCTTATATAAGTCATAATGATGCAAATAACACAAACTCAAGTTAACATCACAGACACATATACAAGTGCATGCACAAATTAATTTGACGAACAATTATAAAATTGAAGGTCAACCTGAAATTTGGTCAATTGAAATTTGACACTCTTTCTCTTGGTTAAGAAGCTGGATATGTTCTTGTCCGTACAAGATGTCATAGTTTTGTGACCAAGGAACATCCTCGGCAGCACTAGCATCCCCAGCAGAAGCAACAAGCAGAATTGCAAAAAGACAAAGCACTAATGAATCCATGAACAAAGTGCGAGTATGTGTGTTATCGAAGGGAAAGAAATCTAGGTTATGGTGTGGTTTGTGGTCTTTTACTATTGTGTTTATATAGCAAACACCTCGCTTCCTGAAAAGGAAAGCTCCAAACATAGAGCAAGAAACAACTTAATCACGAATCGTGTCACTTTTTTATAATTCATGAGCTAGCTTATTACTTTGTATTCTATCGATCATAACTTACAATGTATTTTTATTTATTTATTTATTTTACTTTCCTTATAAAATAATTTAAAATAGAAAAAAAAAATCAGACACATGACATACCATAATTAGCGGAGCACAAAATATAACACAAAAAATAAAACAATGGATATGTATTTATAAATTTTCTTTTCTTTTCTTTTTTTAAGAAAGGGTAAGTAGGATTGGATAAAATCATGCTAAAGAACTGGAAAGAGATCCTATGAAAGATCCTCCATCTATACAAATAAATTGTGATTTAATAAAGATCTAAGGGCTAAGATACGAGTTACAGCATTGTTTTGCCTTTTTACATGTAAAAAACTGAAACAAAATAAATTATGTGCCTATTAATGTGTGTAACCCGACATCATATGACCAATCTTTTATCATATTTAGTTATTTACAACTCACAATTTACACTAAGATAAAAACACTTTCTCACTATTGCAAATTTCTGTAATTTTGAGGCCTCTCTATTGCCTTATTCTTTTCTTTTTTATTTAGTAAAAATATTTTTTTGATTAAATTGATTATTTAGTAACAATATAATCCAAATTAAGACAATACGAAAACACATGACTAGTAGTCTAGTATCCAACTTCACTAAAGGAAAAATAAAAAAGAATAGCATCCAACGTCAAATTGCCTGACTGCAGATTATGTTGATGAAAAAGTACGAAGGTGAAATGGTACTTGGTAGCTTTGGTGATTGTAAATTGTAATCGTTCTTATACGACAACATGATAACCAAATACTTTCTGTAACTTTCTTTTTTGTTTGTTTATTATTTAAATTTTTTTAGAATGTTTTTGGTTTAAACTTTTTGTTTTTATTTTTTATTTTATACAAGATAGATATTCTACTCTAGCCTAATCTAAGTGTATATGTGTGTAAAGCTCCCTCTTGGAGACTTAAACTCTAGCCTTTGCCCCTCACACTTCACAAACACTTATATTTATGAAGTAACCATCACACTAATGGTGTGCGGTGGTAGTTTAAACTTTGACAATAGCTGAAATACCACTAAATAGAACAAATCATAGATATGATATCTTGTGATTATAATTATATATAGTATATTATAATCTATTTATCTATAATATATAAAATATTAGACTTTGGTTGATGGTTACATAAACTTTTGAGACCTCTCTCTCTCTCTCTCTCTCTCTCTCTCTCTCTCTCTCTCTCTATATATATATATATATATATATATATATATAGACACAATCTTAATAAATGTTTGATGTTAGAATATATAATTCTAGATAACAAATAATCATAATAAATATCTAGTAATAAGTATAATAATAATCAAAATTTATATTTAGACAAAAAAATAAGAGAGAATCAAATTATATTAAACATTTAATATAATTAAATTAAGGGTGCCTATTTATAGTAAGTTTTGTTTTCTTACAAATAAAGGAAGAGTAATGCTAGAGTACAAACCTTAAAAAATAAAAACTTTACATACCGCTAACGTGGCGAGTGGTTATTGATAAATGAAAATGTGATGTTAATGGTGGGCCTAGGTAAAAACCAATAAGAAGTTAGCTACCTCAACAATTTGTAAAAATATTGTAAAATAATTTGTAAATGTAGCTGTACACACCCACCCTCGGCCTAAAGGACCGGGCCTTAAGAATGGGCTCACAATTTACTTATAGAGTGGGTCAAGAGTTTCCTACAAAGGACAGTTCCACCTCTAGTCACACTATAACCTCCCTTAATCCCAGTGAACGCCCGAACTACCCTTTCTATGTTACCCTCACCCCTGGTTTTACTGGTTCACTCTCTCTCTCTCTCTCTCTCTCTTCTCCCCAAAATCGCCAGCCCCTTCTTCCCATTCCATTCTCTTATTTATAGCTTGAAGTGAGTGGAGGTTTTATGATTACATTCTCGTTTCACTTGTGTGGGTGGGGTCCAACATGATTATTCCTGTTCAGGAATATGCCCCATTGGAAACAGTAGTAATGGCATTGGAACTGATTTCCGCCTCCAAAAGATCACTTGGCAGCGATACTCCCCAAAGCAATACTGAACGACTGGGGACACAGACTATTCCGAGGGAATGTACTCCCAAGCAAGCTATAATGGACCGGACATGAGCCCGTCTGTCATGCCTTCAGAACGATACGGACTTTCTGCGAGGCTTAGGCTCAGCTTCGGCCCTTGGGAATATTCAGGCCACGGCCCAATAGGCCTGAGGTCATGTCCCGGACTTTCTATGAAGCTTGGGCTCAGCTTCGGCCCTTAGGAATGTTCGGTCCAATGGGCCTAAGGTCACATCCCATACAATAGCATTACTCATAAAAGAACCCATCCTAACAATTCATATATTTACAAACTGTTGAAGATAAGGAACATAGGAAAGATTGAAACGGAGTTGTTTAGGGGCTGTTTGGTTTTTTTTTTTTCATCACTCATCACTCCTCACTCAATTTTCATCACTCATCACTCATCACTTAAAATACCCCAATTTCCTATACCCACCCATTTGGCACATTATTTCCAACTTCTTTTAAGTCAAAACTTTGTACTTGCTGTGGGACCCATACCTGAGCACTATGTCAAGCATTCCTGTTAGCCTACCCGCCTCACACCATTTCATCATTCCATATCATTCATTTTTCATTTCCTTTTCCCTTTAACCCTGTTACTCTCCCAAAACCAAAGACTTCAAAACCCTATTCATGGACTCTCCAATCCTCACCAATCCCAACCCCACGTCCTCCTCAGTACTTCTTTTCCTCAGCTCGAAACTACTCGGTGAAGAATGCCAAGTCCACCACTGCCACTCGCGGCGCCTCGCCACCACTACCACCAAGGGAAGACATCGCACCGGCCGAGGTCGACACGGCGGTCGCAGAAGCACAAGCTCGGGCGCGGCACCTCGCCATGGATGAAAAAGACCCCACCCTCGATATGGGTCCCAATGGCCTTCCTCTCTTCACTTCCACACCTTCCCTATCCCTTCTCTCCCGCAAAGACACTTGCTCCTATTTCAAATTCAGGTACCCAAATCAAAGTTTCAACAAAAACGCACTTGTATTTATAGCTTAATAATTGATAATTTGGTCATTTTTGTGTGGATTTGGATTAGTATGGAGTCTTTGAAATCAGCTGTTTTTTTTTTTTTGTGTGGATGCACATGTTTGTGGGTTTGTGTTTGTGTGTTAGAGAAAAGATCATGAGAAGTGAAGGAAAAAAAAAAAAGAACCCAGAAACCCAGTGAAAAGGAATGGAGAACAAAGAAAAAAGGAAAAAAAAAATGCAACCAAACCCAAAAACCCAATGTAAAAAAGAAAAAAAATAAGAGAACCCAGAAACCCAGTGAAAAGGAATGGAGAAAAAAGAAAAAAGGAAAAAAAAAATGCAACCAAACCCAAAAACCCAATGTAAAAAAAAAAAAAAACAAAAAACCCAAGCCCAGAAACCCAGTGAAAAGGAATGGAAAAATACAAAAAAGGAACTGATACTTGCAGCGAAGAACAGAGAAAGAAAAGTTTGTTTCTTGATTTTTTTTTTTTTTTTTTACGGGTCTGAGATGAGAAAGGCGAAAAGGAAGAAAAAAGAAGAAGAAGAAAGAACGAACTGAGATGAGAAAGGCGAAAAGGAAGAAAAAGAAAAGAAAAAGAAAGAACGAACTGAAGAACAGAGAAAGAAGAGAGACAAAAAGAAAGAAAAGTGGAGAAGAAAGAAAAAAAAAGAAAAAAAGAAAAGAGACAGTGACCGGTGGGAAATTTGACTTGACAAGACAAGTGGGTCCCATTAATGAGTGTTTAATTGCAAAAATGCCACATAACTTAGTTTTCCATAACTTGAAAACACCTAAAATGTGTTTTCAATTTTCATAACTCATCACTAAAAAATTAGAGAATTGAGTGATGGAAACAAAAACTGAAAACATCCCAAAACAAACCATTCAGCCATGGGACCCATATATTTTGAGTATGGATGATAGAAACAGAGTTATGGGTGATGGAAACACAAAATCCAAACAGCCCCTTAGGCCCTGTTTGGTTTATTTCTTTTCATCACTCATCACTCTTTACTCAATTTTCGTCACTCATCACTCATCACTCAAAAATACCCCAATTTCTTATAACTCAGTTTAGTGGGTTGTTTGGGTGGAATATCTCAGTGGATTTTTCAATTCCAACACTCACCTTTATGTCACTCACTAGGTACCACAAAAATCAATTGCAAATCAGGTGAACAGAACGGTCACCAAGCCTACCCACGTTGTCTCTCTCTCTCTCCTCTTCACGCCCTTTCCACAACAAAACACTCTGTCCCCAACTTCAGAAACCCACACACCAGAGTGTAGTCTCCACTCTCTCACCACTGATCTTCAGCTCTCCAAACCCTCACTCCGCCTCTCATTTTTTGCTCCTCACTTCCCCGCCTCCACTACGTTAGATCCCTCCCTCACCTCGAACTCCAGAAACCCACACGAGGAATCCCAGACTCCCAACTCTGAACACAACCCAGGTATCCCACGTTGCTCATCTTTCTCACCTTCAACTTGTAAACCCATCGCGGCACTGTAGGGCTGCTGAAGAGAAATTTGTGAGCCCTCTGTTGGTACGGTCTTATTTCTCACCGCTTTCATGATTTTGTCTATATATGTGAGCCCTCTGTTTATACATTCTTCTCTTTTCTGTTTGTGAGATGTAGCTCATAGGTTTCAATTCATAATGATTTTAATACTCAACTATGCAGTAGTGTAGTTTACATAAGAGGACCCAATACAGAATAGAGAGTTTTTCCGGTTTATGCATTGGGGATATCCAAGCCTGAGTCTGACACAGTCATTGTCCCACCTCCTTAAATCCCCAGCCATCTAACAACAAACTCTGATCATGTAACAATCACATATAAACAAGAAACATTTCCATGTTTTCTTAAAAAATGATGATTAAACAAACTAAATCTAAGATTCTTAAATGCCTCATAGATATTTCTCCTTCTAGGAAAAAAGAGAGATTTACTACATTATAGCAATCCCATTGCTTGACTCATCATGAGTTCAGCAAAAATTACCAACCTACTGTCTAAAGTGAGAAATGTGCATTATATCAATATCATTACCAAATATAAGACATCAATCATATCTATTAATTTTTTTCCACTAACGTTTGACTCATAAATGTGTCACAGAATCAAAGAAAATAATGTTATTACGTAACACTTGGTTTGTGTGAGTTACTGGAATGCAGCAAAACTGCATTTAAGGAAATTGAGCACTACAACATGCATTGTATGACTCTTGGACTACAACATGCAGTGAAAGAGTTCATGAATTTTGTAAATACGACACTGTCTTTTTCTAACTTTACTTATGGTTTTATTGAAATGGTGTCGCATCAATTAAGCGGGTTTCTACCTGTTTTTTGTTAGTAATTAGCCCTGTGTATAGTTTTCATTGGTTGTTAGTGTTAACTTATTTTCCCGCTTATCTCAAAATTTAGTTTAAGATATTTTCTTCTTTGATAGATTGTATATAAATAGCTAGATCATTGTATCCATGCTCAGTTGCTTGTAAGAGCATTCACATTGGGAATGACATATGCTATATGTTGGTTCAATTTAGTATAAAATCCCAAAACCCCTACACCATCTGAACTTGTAAAAGCTGATTATTGCAAAAAAATTTGCAATTGTTCTACAATGCGATTCTAAATGTAGAATCGCACTGTAGCTCAATTGTAAAACAAAATATTAATATTTTATTCTTTTTTATTGTTTGCTTTAACTGATATTTCAACTCCTCTCTCTCTCACTGGTCACTCTCATCTCCTCTCTCTTTTTTTCTTTTTTCTTTTTCAGTTTCGATTCTCTCATTCAATCCCTCCCCCTCTCTCGTCCCTCTCTATGTGGATCGGTGCCCGTGCATTGGTGTATCTCAAAGCATACGGCGTGGATCAGGTGGTGCGGTGACGTGGGTCTAGTGGCGTGGGCAGGTGGTTGCGGCGGCGTGGGTCTGGTGGTTTCGGCAGATTTCTTCCCTTTCTTTTCTTTTTTCTCTCTATTTTCCCTTGAATCAAGCCTCCGTGGGTCTCATAGTTTGGTGGAGCTCATGGGTTTGATGTGGTGGCAGATCAGGGCAATGCTAAGGTGGTGTATCAATGGGTGGTGGTTGTGTTGTTGATGGTGGATTGAAGTGGTGCCGTGGTTTGTGGATCGACGTGGTGATTGGAAAGTTTTGGGTTTGGGTGGTGGTTGTATTGTTGATGGTGGATCGGTGGGTGGTGGTTTTGTTGTTGATGGTGGATCAGTGGGTGGTGGTGTTGTTGATGGTGGATTGGTGGGTGGTGATTTTGTTGACGGTTGGGTTGATTTGGGTTTGGGAGGTGTATGTATTGTTTGGGGTTTGGGATGAATTTCTGTGCTGGGTTTGTCTGGGGTTTGGGATGAGTTTCTGTGCTGGGGGTATTGGGTTTTCTCTATGGTGAGGTGATGACTGGTTCAGAGAGAAGAAGGGAGACAGAAATTAGAGAGAGAGTGAAATATATTTTATTTTATAATTTATATTATTTTAATGTGTTGTATTGTAAAATAAAAGTTGGGATGCTGTGAGTATTGTAAAATAGTATGGTATAATTGATAAAGTAGCTTTTGGGATGGTAAAATAGGATAGGAAGACATTTCCAGCTGTAAATACTCTAATCACTCTACAATAAAAAGGTTGGCTTCTATTTAGAGTGTTTTCAGTTGTTACACGAATTCCCAAAATTATTTTCTAAGTGTATTATGCATTCGGTTTCTATAAAATATCTTATTTTATCATCTTAAAAGTTACTTTATCTATTATATCATATTATTTTACAATACACCTAACATCTCAACTTTTATATTTCTATACAACACATTAAAATAATATATCTTTACAATAAAATATATAACCCAAAACAATAAAAAAAACAATATTTTAATTTTGTGGTGAGTCAGGGAGAGAGAGAAAGAGAAAGAAAACAATATTTTAATTTTGCAAGTGAGATATAGTACTATTATAAATTTAGGATAATATTGTAACACAATTGCAAATTTTATTATTATTACTAGACCGGGTAATGGACTTCTTTGTACTTTGATGCTAAAATATAGCATATTATGGCATATACAAGACCGGGTATAATTCTACTGGTTACTTGGGCATTCTGGAGGAGGTTTGGACCTAGCTAAACAATAGTCATAAACCAAGTATTTGTTTCTCACATCTTCGTATGCACTTTGTTGTTGACTGTCTAACTTCCAGTACTTCACCCCATTCCATGAAAATGTGGGAGAAGAGCACTCAGAAAAACCAATGGTGTGGTTTTGAGCTAAGCAACCATCAATGCCAAATCCTTGATAGTAGGCTTGGAAGGGTGCTTGACTCCAATTTGGCTCACCAGCCCATGATCCATTCCAAATGGTTGCCTCTATTTGCATTGATTGTGCTGGGTAACCCACTCCAATTTTGTTGTTATTCTTAAACACTCTTATGGGAGTGTCATCCACGAACCACCTATACATAAACTTTTATGTTAGAAAATATTGTCAAGAATAAGCAAATAAATAAAATGGATGAGGCCATGGGAGAGATATTATTCATACACCACTTGATGTTGGTTCCAAAGTATTTGGTAATTATGAAAGTCTGTAGTTGGATCAAACCAATGAGAGATTCTTTGCTCCCTAAAACCTTGACCATTTGTAAACACATTTGTTTGCAACAAATATTGTTGTGTCTTACTACCCAAAAACTCAAAATCGAGCTCATCATGCTTGGGTGTATGTGATCTTAGCTGCCATTAACAAACACTAGTATTAGTATCATTTATTATGCATGTATACCAAATTAGGCAATTGATGGGATTAGCCAAGGGAGATTAGGGGGTCCAAAATATGAAATACTTACATAGAAGCTTGTAATAATTCCGGTTGTATCTTTATTCGGGAGTTTCATTCTCATACCAAAGAATCCAGAACCGTAAGTTTTTAAGGACCTAAAACCTGAACCTGTGTTGCATGAGCATGCACATACAAATTAAAAAAAAAAAAAAAACACACACACACACACACACACAAAAGAAGACTAAAGCATCAGATTCTGTTATCTCTTCTAGACATGAGCATCATTATTTCACAATTATAAAAGCCATAAAGATACAAATAAGACACACAAGTTAACATCACAAACACATGTATAAGTGCATGCAAGAACAAATTAATTAGAAGAACAATCATAAAATAGAAGATCAACCTGATGATTGGTCCATTGAAATTTGAATCTCTTTCCCTTGGTTAAGAAGCTGGGTATGTTCTTGTCCATACAAGATGACATAGTTTTGTGACCAAGGAACATCCTCGGCAGCACTTGCATGCCCAACAGCAGCAAGCAGAGTCACAAAAAGGCATAGCACTAATGAATCCATGAAGAAAGTGTGAGTGTGTACGTGTGTAATCAAGGAAAAGAAATCTAGTTATCTTGTGGTTTGTGGTCTTGTGTTGTGTTTATATAGGAAGCACTACGGTTCCTGTTAAGGTAAAAGCTCCAAAAATAGGATAGGAAACTACTAAATTATGATGTAACTTGGTTATCTTGCTCTCTATTAATGTGTGTAACCCGACATCATATGATGAATCTTTGATCATCATTAGTATTTACGCATTACAATTTTAAATTTCTTTAATTTTGATACCTCACCATTGTTAAAAAAAATATTAAGATGTATAAATATATATTAAGAAGCGGATAAGAAATTGACTTCTAATACAGTGATGGAGCCATAAAATTTCTACAAGGGTGCCAAGCTAAAGATATATATAAAAAATAAAAAATAAAAATCCAAAGAATAAACTGCACACACCCAAAATATGCTTATAACATGATATAACAAATGCTATTTTTTTACATATAACACGGTGTGTGTATAACATTTCTCTTTTTTTTTTTTTTTAACTAAAAAAATTTTAACTCCTAACCATTAAACCAACATTTACTGTTTCTTCTAAAGGAAAAATAATAGCTTCCATATCTCTAATTTTATAAATGAAAATTTTTTAAGAAGTGAATAACGCTTTTATTAAAAATATTTACGTATACATTTCTAGGAAAATGCTATTATGGTATAAGAGTAATTAGAAAAAAGAAACCGTGAATAAATAATCTATAAAATTTTCCATTGTTATGAAATAAATTAAATACACTTTGAATTAATGAGTTATTATGATATAAGAGTAATTAGAGGAAACAAAAATGATGCATTAATCATCTAAATAAATTTGTTACAAGATTTTAGTAAAAATCTAGGGGGATATCATTTAAATTTTTATCTAAAGTTACATTTATTTACCAAAAAACATAAGATGAATGAGCGATTTTTAAAAGGATTTGGCTAAGACCCTCCGATGACTAAGTTAGTATCTTCTCCCACAAAAATGGAGTTCTAATTGTTTTGGAGGAAAATGTCAGAAGCGATCCTCGTCCAGTCTTTTAACTATAGAACAAGGAGAGAATGAAAGTCTGCGGTCCTTCATCACTCGTTTCAACAGGGAAGCACTGACAGTGGATGAGGTGGACGACAAGTTATTGTTGGCAGCCTTCCATAATGGGTTTAACTAGGACTTATTCATTCACAAGCTTTATGAGAAAGAACCTCAGTCCATGGTTGAACTCGTCCATTCAGCCCAAAACTTTATGAATGCAGAAGATGCCATCATCGCTAAGAAGAGGAAGAGAGCTGAAAGAATGGAGGCAAATCCCACTCGTCACTCTGAACAAGGGCCTCGTCCAAAGAAGGGACGAACGGAAGATAAGAAAGACCGAGACAACAGGAAGGCAGGTCCTTCAGCAAGGAATCAGAATTACACACCCCTAAATGCCCCACTCGATCAGGTGCTCATGCAAATCAAGGATGATCCTTCCTTGAAGTGGCCAGAGAAGATGAAAAGAGATCCTAATAAGCGCAATAAGAATAAATATTGTCGCTTCCATAGAGACCATGGGCATGACACAGATGAGTGTTTTGACTTGAAGCAGCAGATCGAAAACCTCATTAGACAAGGGAAATTGAGGCACTTTGTTGGAAGGGATCATAAAGACGAGAACATTTCTGACATTTTCCTCCAAAACAGTTAGAACTCCATTTTTGTGGGAGAAGATACTAACTTAGTCATCGGAGGGTCTTAGGCCGGTCCACCTCGGTCTCCTTCTTTGATAGTGTGTTCCTTTTTCAGGCCTTCGCTACCACATTCAGCCCATCAAAGCCGAATTGTCCAGCCTACTGATTATGTTCAGCATCACATCTAATACTTTTTCAACTGGACATATCTATTTGTTTTAAATATACAATAGCAAGTGGTAGTGAGTTTTAATCTCCACATTTTATTTAGTTAGTGGGTGATGTGATAGTTTCTCACTAAAATAAAAGGAGATTCTAGTTAAAAAAAATATTGGAGGTAAGTCAAACCCCTTTTTGAAAAGTCACTTGGCCATGCCCTCTTCCTTTGCCCCTATCCTAATGTGTCCACTTTTCTTTTTCTTTTTTTTTCTTTTTTTTTTCTTTTTTTTTTTTGAGGAAAATCCTAATGTGTCCACTTAAACAATGTTTAAAGTGGTGAAGTTTGTTGAGTCCCACATAGTGAATGAAAGAAATATTTTATGAGTTTATATGTTCATGAATTGGATATTGAATTGAGCTTATGCATGTGTGGGCTGGGCCCTCTTGTCCAAATAAATTATTATTATTATTATTATTATTATTATTTTTTTTTTTTGTGTCGTTAAGTCTATGCACAATAGAAATTTTGACCATTGTGTCTATTCACCAACGTATATATTTATCATCCCTCATTCATATAAATATTTTTACTGAGAAATTTCTCAAAGAATATATTTTTCTGCATACATCTGTATAGAGTCAAAAAGATAAAAAGAAACATAGTTTAGTTCGCTGAGCACGAAGATTGCAATGCTTCTTATATATGTTGATCATTTTTAATTATTTTATAGATTTCTTCTATTTATTGTTTGTGTGGGGTAAAGGCCCAAAGTTGTATATTGGGCATTGGGCCTTATTTGGGGATGTGATCGTGTCTGAGGAAGGGTAAGTAACTGAGAGAAATCCCAAGTTTAGAGTCACATAAAGAAGGGACGGAGGAGTACAGTCCGAGGAGAAACTCCTCCTTGAATACGATGAATACTGATCAAATCTGTATTTCAGTAATCTAGGTGACCTTCTAGGAGGTTTCCACAATAAGGATGAGCCTCATGCACATACAGGAGCGATTAGAACTCGGAAATATCTAAAGGAAAAGCTGCTACCACCGCATTAAATGCACTGTAGCTACTTTTCTGGCTGCATTTATGTGGAGAAGACCTCTGAACAATGCAATCTCAAATATCACAACTCATAGAAAGCCAAAAAAAGTGTCTGATGGGACATATACTCAAGTGAAGGCTTAGATGATTAACAAGTGTAGGATGAAGATGGTTGGAAGGGAACTATAATTGTGAGAAACCTCCCATGAGAAGGGGGTTGAAGAAAAAGGAAGAAGAACTACTGTATCAATAAAAATTGCATTTATAAACAGTGATATTAATTTATATTCAGAATTGTCTCCTCAGACAGTGAATTTACCCAGTCCTATGTGTTTTGTTCTTACTTGATCTTCTTCTGAACCCATACTAGCCGTTATTAAACTCACTAGGGCCTAGTTCTTTAACCCACTCTCTACAAATTTATTGTATTGAGCTCACTGGGCCATCATCCCATTCATCTTAGGCGTGGGCCACAAATTGTGTCCCTATAGTTTGGATTGCGAGTTATTTAATTATTTTACATATTTCTTCTATTTATTGTTCTTGCCTGTTGAATTATTTGTGTTGTTTTTTGTGATTAGAATTGTGAATATTGTACTTGTTTATATAATTACAAAAATAAATTAATTTTCTGAAATATATCCAACAACTATTGCCTCATTCTCTTCTGTTTTAAATTAATTTTTTTTTAAGTTTTTAATTTAGTAACAATATTTTAATTGATGTACTTATTTAGTAACGGTATTTTTTTACTTAACTACAGGTTGTGTTGATGAGAAAGTACGATAATGGAATGGTACATAGTAGCTTTGGTGATTGTAAGATCGTTCTTATATAATCACTAGATTTTACACCCTAGACTTTGATAAAAAATACCCAAAAAATACTTTTAACAAATCTCACCCTCACAAATGAAATGTATATTGATAAAAGTTTGGGATTTAAAGTGTCACATTTTGAGTTTAATGTTAGCTAAGACTTCTGCTAAAATTTTATACAAGCAACCCACAAAACTAATTAACCTGTAATCTTTCAAAGAGTGGGTTGCGCTTCACTGAGAATTCCTGATAGTATATCAAGCTCCATTTTACAAGCTTTAGCACCCTGAACCTGAAGCAACTCTATCATGCTTTAGGATATTGTATACCTCTTTTCACAACTTCAGGTTGAATGTATTTTCTAGAGTTTTGCATCTGTAACTGTAAGTGTACCACTTGGTCTTGGTGAGAATTTTGATTGCTGAAAAAACTGGTGATCAATATTCATACTTATTGAGTCTGAGGTGCTCAATAATTTAGTCTATTTTTCTGAACAATTGCTAGTGAATGAATGAAGACACTGGTAATCTTACTCGTCAAACCTGTAAACTTCACAGTGCTGTAGTAACTGCTATAAATGAATATAATTTTCTGAAGGTAACATCGACAACATCAATGTACATTTTCTTCAACACTTATCTTGTAACCCTCAACATGTTCCTATGCAAATCGGAGAAACAACCATTTTGAGGTAAAAACATAAAATGGCTTAGTATAATCATTTTACATCGAATTTAACTACTGCATAATATTAAATGTACACACCAAAACATCTGACAGTGTGTGATCATAACATGTATGCAAAAAGGAACACTGTACAGTGTACATTAAGCTTACAAAGTTCATTTTTGTTTGGTAATCCATTCTCACTAATCACAGATTTAGAAGTTCTCATAGTTGCAAGACATTTTATACATTGTGCAATCAAAAAAATCAGTTTATTGTTCATCAAAATTTTCAACTCAAGAAATAACCATCATGAAAAGGGAAAGACAAATTTCAACACCAGTGCTGCAACATATTTTCTCTCTTTCTTTTCCTCCTCTTCCGGGCAACATTGGACTCCATGTTGGGCATACCCCAAATCCAAGCTCCTAAATTTTATGGGACCTAAATAACACTTCCTAGAAAGGCCGCTGGTATCCCCCAATTTTAAAAAGACTATGGATAAATGCACTATCACTGATCAAAGGGATTTTAACATACTTACCAGCAAGAGCACACCTTACACACTCCAACATGATGAAAATATATAAGAATCCCACAGCTGCCCAATAGTACAACCCACATGTACCTTGGAAGTGTATAAGTGGCATGAAATTGCTTGACAAAACTACCACTTGCAGGGCCTGTTCCAATAAAAAGCCCATTGCCACATGGAATCTTAGATAATGAGGCCATTTTTTATTCTGCACCACTCCAAAGTATGCTAAGTAGAAATGTAGTATATGGAACCACCAAGGCAACCTCCTAACTGCTCCTGGGATATAATACAACAAATCCTCAAGGAATCCATGTTGGTCAAGTAAGGGTTGGACATAAGATGCTGTCTCAGACATCTGCAAAGCTAAAAGATAGGGGATACATGCAATAATTCTCCACCACCATTCTGGCTTCTCAGTCATTTTTGGAATGCGATAACCGAATGGATTATCCTTGGATGCTTGCAGAGGCATTATAGATTTGCGTGGTCTGGGTAATAAAGGAATTCTATGCAACAGGCCACCTTGATTCCCACTTGAAAACGGAGATGATGTAGCAGAAAGGTGTGGCAATGAATTTCCTGCAGATTATACAATTGGGAATTAGAAAATATCAATGACCTTGGGGATGCCCACATTCAATGATCCATTCAAGTATTCAACCATGAACAAACTTCTTAATAATATTTAGATATTCCATCTTAGTGCCCAGTTGATCTTGAATCCACAACCTCACCCTCCAATCAATTGTTATAGGAGAAGGAAGTGTTAGTTAAGCAATAGCTCATTGGTAGATATTCCATATTATTGACTACATAAGCAATATAAGACAAGTTAGGGAGGTAGAAACTCTCCCTTTCTGAATGATGTAGCACTTTTGCAGGTAGATAGAAAAAGGAAGAAACGGGGAAGGTTGTTCAAAGCCAGTTCCCTCCAAAAAATTATGCAATCAGTTCTCTTTACCAGGATTATTGTGCCACTAACAATAAATTGGTTATCTAAACCTGTATCATTTCACCAAAGGCTGCCTCAATGATTTGAACTTTAAGAATCAAAATCTATCTAGTTAAAAGGGGAAGAGGGGAGAGAGAGAAAGTTGACAAGAAAATTAACATACCTTTAGAACCACATCCAACAACTGTGCGTCTAGCCAAGGATTTATGTGTTGTGAAGGTCTTGGTAAATTTTTGTAGAATTGCATCCTTATACCTGGTGTTAAAGGCAAACATCAGTATGAGAAGAACAATATGAAAACTTATTATCCAGGGGGAAACCCCCTACTTTTCCTATTAGACCCACCCCACTCCCCGAACAAGTTCAAGTTTTATTAAATGTTATCTGAAATATGTACATCCTATAGTATCTCTTTCTGTCCCTAAGACGGGAGATTTCTGGAGACTCAAAAGCAATCATGTCCTATTTCTGCACAAACATGCAGACCTAGAAAAAGTTCAACCACTTTGCTTGAGCCTACATCTCTCCCCTTAGGAATGATGATATATGGTATATTATCATGATGATCCATATAGGATTAGAGTTGCAGCCAAAACCCAAATTTTTGAAAATCCAAATTCTTGAAAATGCTTTGTATCTAGTGCCAAACAATAAACATTCAAAATGCTACTCATCAAACTACCTGAATAACCTTCAATATTTTATATTTTTTTCTCCCCAAAATATATTCTTTTCCCCCCAAGATGCTACTGCATCTTAAAATTTTGTTCAAAACATTCTGCAATATGTTCAAGTTGATTGATTTAATATATTTCTCACTACATTAGTTCTCAGTTTTATATTACAAAACTCAAACCCAGGGGAAAAAAATGATACCACACTAATTTACTTAAGAAAAATAAAAGGACCTCTAAAAGTCACAAAAGCACCATGTAGATCTACACTGATAAATTATTCTAAAATTCTCTTGCATTGCTAAAATTTCATAATACTATATCGATCAGACATTATTTGTAGGTCTCTCAAAACCCAATGAAACCAATTGTTTCAATCATAGCAAAATAAAAATCAGAGTAATGAAAATAGCAGAACTAATGATTCAGCAGATGGTACAAAGTACAATGTTACAGAACAAATCTCAAGTACTTGCAAGTTCGGCATTGTTGTCCTCTTCCGATTCAAATTGAAGCTATGAATCTTCAGTCTTTTGCATATAAGGGAAATTATAATCAATGCAAGATTCAATTTGTTGCCTGTCAAGCACTTAGAAGTCTATCATTGTCTGAAACAGTATTTACAGAACAATGGTTGCAAGACCAAATTTCAAGACTTCCCCAGCTTAAGAATTTAAAGGCATGGTCTTGGGGTATACCAGAAAAGTTGTTCTACTAGTACTCCTAGGCGCTAACCCGGCATGGGAAAGCTATTGAATGTAATATTCAAAAAATAATTCCATGCACTTGAGAAGTTTTCAAATTAAACAATGTTAAGGACACAATCTATTTCACAATTTGCTAAGGTAGAAAGTCAAATTCATGTAAACCTACCACTGACATTGCTTCTAACACTGCTTCTCTTATGCACCAATCACAAGTTCAAAAGTTTTATATCCCTAAACTTATTGATTAATGGGTGTCTACTGCAGCAACTATGCTCAAAAGGAAAACAGATAAAAGACAACTCTCATCCTCATATTCTCCAAAACAGAAATCAAATATAGAACTTGTCAGCTTAGCATAACATGCAAGCCTAATTTGTAGACTATAATATTAAACTTGGATTTGGCTTACATGACAAATAGTTAGCACTGGACATCATTGAAACCATAACAAATCTCAACCAATCTACCAATCAATTAAATAGCTATACAAACAAGGAAAAAACCACATACAAAGCACAACCAAAACCTGTACAAATTTAAGAATACCAACATAGTTCTGCATTGCAAGATTCAGAGAAGGGGAAAAGCAAGCGTACCAAGAAGAACCTACAATGGTGGAAACTGTGCCTGTAGAGTCAGGCACAATCAAAGTCATCATCTATACAGATGGGTGTGTTCAGGTTTTTGGGGTTGTTGGAGATTGAGATCAGAAGAATGAGAGAGAAGAGGAAGCAGATGAAGAGCTACGTTTTCTGCGTGTGGGTTTAAGGTTTTCAACTTTGGGTTTATCGGAGGAGAGTTTTAAGTTTTCTGTAACTTTTTTTTTATTTGGTTTCACATTGTAGGCCCATTGAGGTGGGCAACCTTGGTCTTGGACGATGGATTGGGCTTGGAGTTTTTTTGTTTTTAATTAGTTATAATAATGGGGAGGGTTTATTTGAATATATATAGGTTGGAAACACTAGATAAAGTGCAAGTTAAATTACAATACTCTTTAACAATTGGGTTGAGTTGAGTTAGTGAAATTAGAATATATATATATATATATATATATTTGCACATAGTTTAAAAAAGACATTGTTGGAAAGAAATTAAAATCTTTTAGAGTTTTTAAGGTAATGCTAACTAATATTGAGTTGGTAAAATCTAGTTCATCCATTTTGAAATTGATGGACTATATTTTCTCACGTAATTAATATTTAAATAAATATTAATTATCACTATTTTGATGTTTTTTTAAATTATTGATGATTTGGCAAAATGCAATTCACTCATTTCAATAAATACGAATTTAGAAACACCATAATAGAGTTACCATGAAAGCTCTGAAGATTCTAAATTTTTTTGTGTGTTTCTAAAGTAAGTAACTCTCATCAACTAGTACTATTATGATGTGAAATTTTATTTTATGAGTAATTCATCCAATAGTGTGTCTACTCTTTAAACTTTAAGCTAGTTCTAGTCAATCCTTATTATATCTATCTCCTTTCTCCAAATACTCCTCAACCAGTTCAGTTTCACACGACACAAACAAAATCATCACATCCCCCAACCATTATGACTTCACTTCCACCATTTTCCTAAACCCCCCAAATACCACTACCCACATTATTACATTTCCACCTCCCAGTACAACCATCCATGGGCAAACAAACCTAATCCAAACTCAAACGGAGCCCCACCATGACTCCACTGCCACACCATCACAACCATCAGCCTAACCACCATAATCATGGGAGCCACCACACCAACTCCAACCCTAATAGAATTAACTTATTCCCCAATCGAAATAACCAATGCTGCAGTAGCAACAGCAATAGCCAAAACCCAAACCTCATCTCCCCCTTCCAAAATTTCCTTTCGTCCTTGAAAGATTCAAAAACACCGACCCAACCCGAATTCCCCCCAAACCCAAAATATTAAGGAGTTAATAAGAAATAGAAAAATATTAAGGAGTGAATAAGAAATTTACTTCTAATGTGTCTACTTAAACATTGTTTAAAAGGGTGAAAATTTTTAAGTCCCATATCGTAAAAGAAAAATATATTTTATAAGTTTATATGCTAATGGGTTGATCATTAGATTGGTCTTAGGCATGTGTAAGGCTGGGTCTCTTGTCCTAATAATAACTTTTTCTTATCATATTTTATTTTTGTGTTGTTAAGTCTGTGCACATCAGTTTATTTTGAACATGGTATATATTCATAACATTTCATTCATAAAAAAATGTTTACTAAGAAACTTTCCAGAGAAAATATTTGTAAGCATATATCCGCATAGAGTTAAAGAGAGCGAAAGAAACACAGTTCAGTTCGTTGAATACGAAGTGTAAGGACCAGATTTGAACTTATAGCCCACTGTTTGGATGGATTCAAACCCAAAAAGTCCAAAACAATAAATTTGTAGAGAGTGGGTTGGAAAACACTAGGCTTTAGTTAATCAAACAAACGTAAGAATAGACTCAGATGATTGGAGAATGAACAGAAATAGGGTTATATTGAAAGCAAATAGTCATCGGCAGAGTCCGAGGTGCACTATTTTTGTATGTTATTCTCAAATTGGGTTACAAGTTTGGTTTCTGAATTCTACAGTGTTTTTTCCTTCTTCTCTTCTCCGATCCCCATTTTATGGTATTCTCTCTTATATATCCCCTCCCAAAGCATCTTGATCCTACATTTGTTAAGCACCTGAGTCACTACTTGAGTGTCTGTCCCATCAGACACCTTCTCTGATCTTATATGTCTTGGGGTAACCAATTTTACACTGTTCAGGGGTCTTCTCTACATTAATGCAGCCAGGGAGTTAGTTGCAGAACATTAAATGCGATGGTGACAGCTTTCTTCCCAAGATATCTTAAGCCTTCTCCTAGTCTAATGTCTCTACAATGTCTATTTATACCGACAGAACTTTCTGGGAGGTTCTCACGCATTAATAAGCCATTTATTTTATCCTCGGCTTTAGTCGGCCGAGGAGACATTTATCCTCGGCTTATCTCGCTGAGCTTTTGTGGCCATAGCTAACTCTTTTATATGCTAACACAGTTTCCAATGATGGAAATTCTTCCTCCTCAGACTAGACCTTATCCTCGGCTTGGGCCATAGGCCCAATGTACAAATATATAATGGACTTTTGGACCTAATATTCCT
Source organism: Quercus aquifolioides (assembly GCA_019022515.1). Classification (NCBI taxonomy): domain Eukaryota; kingdom Viridiplantae; phylum Streptophyta; class Magnoliopsida; order Fagales; family Fagaceae; genus Quercus; species Quercus aquifolioides. The sequence goes on along the minus strand of CM032327.1, from coordinate 97,861,870 downwards.
ACACGAAGAATTTTAGTGCCTTTTCTACATGATGTTGATCATTTTTAATTATTTTACCGATTTTTCTATTTATTGTTTCGTCAGTCAGTTATTTAATTATTTTACAAATTTCTTTTATTTGTTGTTTTTGTATGTCGAATTTATTTTTATTATTGTTTGTGATTAGATCTTTGTATACTGTTCTTGTTTATTTAATCCCAAAAATAAATTAATTTTCTGAGTTATTTAATTATTTTACAGATTTCTTCTATTGATTGTTCTTGTCCAGCAACTATTGCCTCGTTCTTTTCTATTTTTTATTTTTTAATTTAGTTTCGATATTTTTTTAAAGAACCTATTTAGTAACAATATAATCCAAAAGGACAATATATGAAAACACATGATTGATGATTAGCATCGAACATCAATAAAAAATGTAATGATGTGAATTCAGCCAAAAAAAAAAAAATTATAATGATGGTGAATTCAAAGAAAAACAAAAACAAAAACGAAAAATGTATAATTTAGAGTCCGTTCGGTAATGTTGTTCTAGTAACGTTGTTTAAGTATTGTGAAAATACATGTAGGTGAAAGAGTGTAGTGAAAATATGTATTGTGTTGTTCAAACAACGAAAACTGCTATTCAAATAACATTACCGAACATACCTTAGATTCTAGAACAATCAGAGATTGAATTTGAAAGCAGACGGGCTGAGCCTGAAAGTTCATACCTCTTGATTTTTCTCCACTGGACCTCAGGTTTATATATAAAATACTTATCAGCCTAACAGGCCTAGTTTGGTTCCACATGTAGGTCCATTGAGGTAGGCAACCCGCCCTACTATTTCGAACCTCTAACCTTGGTCTCGGACGATGGATTGGGCTTGGTGTTTTTGTTTTATTTATTTAGTTACAACTAGACATGACAAAATGGGTTAGAATTTTCTGACCCAACCCAACCCGACCCGACCTGGCCTGAAAAATACATGACCCGAACTTGATTTTTTTGACCAAAAAAAAAAAAAACAGATTAACCCATGACCTGACTCGACCCGCAACTCGACCTGAACCCGAACCATTTTGTAAAACTTTTTTTTGGTAAAAAAAAAAAAAAAATTAACAATATTGGTTTAATTGTTTGTTGTGAGATTTAAGGAAACAATTGAGATATTTACATAACTATATGCAAATTAATTGAAAGATGAATGATTGAGCATTCTTTAATGAGTAAAGATTTTTAGATATCAAATAGCAAAGTAACGTCCTAGGCATGCATGGCAAACGTCCTAGGCATGCTTGGCAACGTCCTCGGACGGTGTCCTAGGAGTCCCACATCGAAGGAAAACCCCCCACTTGCTGCCTTATAAGCTGTGAAGCGAAGGGAGTAGTGTACCATCAGTTTATAGTTATTCAAATAACTATAAACTGATGGTACACTACTCCCTTCGCTTCACAGCTTATAAGGCAGCAAGTGGGGGGGTTTTCCTTCGATGTGGGACTCCTAGGACACCGTCCGAGGACGTTGCCAAGCATGCCTAGGACGTTGCCATGCATGCCTAGGACGTTGCAAATTCCGTCCGAGACGGCCTAGGACGTTGAAGGACATGCCAAGGATGCGGTGTAAAAGGCTACAAGGCAAAAAGCCCTTGGCCCGAAGATCCGTACATCCTAGGTACCCACACATGCCAAGATAATTTGGTTACAGTACAGTTAAAAACATAGATTTAAAATTGTAGACATGTGTGAGAAACATTCACAAGTGTGAAAATAGTAAAGCCAAAGTAGCAAATTAACATAAATTATGAATGCTTAGACCTATTTTTTTAACAATTTCTGTCCAAAATAAACGGCTTTTCAAAATAAATTATGATATTTCCTAGAGTGTGTGTTGCTTAACAATAATATGATATTCATAAAAAAAGACCATGTATAAATAAGTAAACAGTCAAACTTTAATATATATCTCAAATTGAAATAGAGTGCCAACCACAATTGACAATAGATTATAAAATTAATTTTCAAGATTGTCAATTTCTTATATGTTTTTATTCTTTGTCAAATGAATTATCCAATAAGTCATTTGTAATTTTGTTTTATATTTTAGAATGTTGATATTGTGTAGAAATAAAACTTGTGCATTTGTTTTGCTTATCTTTGTGTTATTTTGTTTTAGATAGCAATGTTAGGATTTGTATAATTTTAAAATTATTGAATAAGTATTAATAAATGTAATTCATTCTTGATATAAGTGGTGAATTCAAAATAATGCATTTTACATCAAGTAATTTGTTGCATGACTTTTTAAATGGCAAGTACATGTTGTTTTCTTAAAAAAAAAAAAAAATCATGTGAAAAATATGGGTCAACCCGACCCGAAACCTGATTGACTCGGACCTAACCTGCTTAAAATGACTCGTTTTGACCCGCAACCCGATTGACCCGACCCGAACTACCCGTTTTGCCATGTCTAGTTACAACTTACAAACTTACAATAGTGGAATGGGTTGATATTTATGTGGAAAATACTAAAAAAAAGTATCAGTTTATTACTTGAATTATAAGATTCTTGACAATTAGACTTAGGTTGAGTTAGTAAAATTGGAAAAAAAAACATAGTTGCACACAGTTTAAAAAAGACATTGTTGAAAGGGACTTAAAATCTTTTAGAGTTTTTAAGGTAACACTAACTAATATTGAGTTTTTTTTTTTTTTTTTATAATTTTTATTTATTTATTTATAGGAGCTAATATTGAGTATTTCTACCAACTAATATTGAGTTGAATCTTATTCGTCCATTTTGAAAATGATGGATTAAATTTTCCCACGCAATCAATATTTAAAGTTTTAAACTAATATTAATTATCACTAATTTGATATTTATTTAAATGATTGATGGTTTGACAAAATACAATTCACTCATTTCAATAAATATGATTTTAGAAACATCTTAGAGTTAACAACTTATCAATTATCATAAAGGAAAATGCTAATGAGTGCCCTTAGGACACTCGTTAATAATTCATTTAAAGAAAGTTTTTATAGAAAATGAAAAAAAAGTAATTAATATTTTCACAACTTTTTTCATTTTCCATAAAAGTAGTATCAAAACTTTTTAAAAATGAATTATTAATGAGTGCCCTAAGGGCACTCGTTAGCATGACCTTATCATAAAAGCTCTAAAGATTCTAACTTGTGTGTGTGTTTCTAAGTTAGTAACTCCCATCGTGGGTTCCAGCTAGCTCAACTGGTAAAATCTCTGATGGTTGAATAAGAGATCTAGAGTTCAATCCCCGCCTACACCAAAAACTGATTGGTGTCTTGGTCTGATGATAAAGAGCTATCATCAGGAGCGGACGTCATAAGTTGAAACTCTCTCTCAAAAAAAAAAAAAGTTAGTAACTCCCATCAACTACCACCATTATGATGTGAACGTTTCTTTTATGAGTAATTCATCTAATTGTTTAGATATAAAATATAAAATAATAATATCTACTTCGTATGATTTTTTTTATAAATTTCTACATTATAGTTTTTTATTTGCCTCTTTATCCATCAAAAGAAATATGAATAATTCATGATTCTCTCTTTAAAATAAGAGACGCTTATGGTTTTGTTGATATGTGAAACAGTTGTCTTCTCCATGTTACTAAATCTCTAAGGTCAATAACTTTTTTTTTTTTTGAAAACTAAGGTCAATAACTTTATATGAGGAATGACTAAAATCAATTACTTGCTGCTACTGTTACTTTTCATCTTTCCACTTTTCTTTAGAAAAATTGTTCTTGTAAAAATATGGTTCGAAACCACCTTACTAAAGGTATGTTTGGAATCCGCTTATTTTGTTGAAACTAAAAACTTTTTGTTGAAAATATTGTAAATAAATGTAAATGTTAGTTGAAATAGTAGAGTATCCATAAATAGTACAAAAAATGCAGTGAAACCTATGAATAATAGTAAAAATAAGTTGAATAGTAAAATAAATTGGTAAAAAATAAGTTAGTCAAACAGACACTAAATATAGTTATTTTAAGAGTACAATTTTTTGTATCACAATTTTGATGCGGCAGACAGCAAGTGGCTACCTATATTAATTTCATATAAATCAATTATTTTTTCTTCATTATTCATAATCTCCCACATCAAGGTCGTGGTACAAAAAGTTGTAGATCTAAATTTTCTCTATTAAAAAAGAAAAAAAAAATTTCAAAAAAATATTAATTTGATAATATTTTAACAACAAATGATATGCTGACAATTTTACTCACCGATAGACAAGAGAATTTTTGGAGATAGATTCACATTAGAATACTCATGTCATGCTTATTCTAGTCTCGAGGAGGATGATAATTGATGATTCACGTGTAACACGCGCAATAGGAGAGAGCGTGAAGCAGCAGTTCTAATAGGATGAAGCTTTTTCCACCTGGGACGGAACCGGACACTACTAGACTCGTATACACTGAGAAGCGAGAGAGAGATATCATAAAAAAAGTGACCGAGTTGTGCGTGTTTCCTCTTTAAAGTTTTAAACTGTAGTCCTAGTCAATCCTCAATATCTCTCTATCTATCTTCCCTTCTCCAAAATACTCTTCAATCAGTTCAGTTTCGCACAACTATCACATCCCCAACACCAACACCAACACCATTATGCCTTCAATACTTCCACCATTTTCCTAAACCCCACCCACATCATCACATTTTCCACCTCCAAAGACCACCATCCATGGGTGAACAAACCCAAACGGAGCCCCACCTTGACTCCACCACAACCACCACCACAACCGTCAGCACAACCACCGCAATCGTGGAAGCCACCGCACCAACTCCAACCGCAACAGAAATAACTAACTCCCCAACCGAAATAACCAATGCGGCAGCAGAAGCAGCCGCAGCCACGACCCAAACCTCATCTCCCCCTTCCAAAATCCCCTTCCGTCCTCGAAAGATTCGAAAACTCTCGCCCGACCCGAATTCCCCTCAAACCCTTGCAATCACCACCCAAACCCAAACCCAAACTCCGAAACCGAAATCCACCAAATCGAAAACCGCTCAGCCCCGCGCAATCCAATCGATACCCCGAATCGCGGCGAGGTCTCTCTCTTGCGACGGCGAGGTCGAAATCGCTCTCCGCCATCTCCGAAGCTCGGATCCGATTCTCTCTCCCTTAATCGATATCCACCAACAGCCAGTGTTCGACACTTTCCAAACCCCATTCTTAGCCCTAACCAGAAGCATTCTCTACCAGCAGCTCGCGTACAAAGCCGGAACTTCAATCTACACTCGCTTCATCTCCCTCTGCGGCGGCGAGCCCGGCGTTCTACCCGACACCGTTCTCGCCTTGACCCCTCAGCAGCTCCGCCAAATCGGCGTCTCCGGCCGAAAAGCCAGTTACCTTCACGACCTAGCGAGAAAATACCAGAACGGAATTCTATCCGATTCGGCGATTGTAAATATGGACGACAAGTCGCTGTTCACTATGCTCACTATGGTCAATGGGATTGGCTCTTGGTCCGTACACATGTTCATGATTTTCTCGCTGCACAGACCAGACGTGCTTCCGATCAATGATCTCAATGTCCGTAAAGGTGTTCAGTTACTCTACAATCTCGAGGAATTGCCTCGCCCCTCGCAGATGGATCAATTGTGTGACAAGTGGAGGCCTTACCGCTCCGTCGCGTCGTGGTATATGTGGCGGCTCGCTGAAGCGAAAGGAGCTCCTTCAAGTGCGGCTACTGTCGCGGCCGGAGCTAGTTTGCAGCATCAACAACAGCAGCAGCAGCAACAGCAACAGCAACAGCAACAGCAGCAGCAGCAGCAGCAGGAGGAACAGCAGCACCATCAGCAGCATCAGATGATTGATCCAATTAATAGCATTCTCAATCTTGGGTATGATTACCTTCGCTATGATTCTTGATTTTTCTTGCATAAGTAGTAGAAAAGGTCGAATTTTTGTAATTCTTGCAAGATCTGTTGTTACTGGATTGTGGAAATTTGAGCTCATAGGGCTGATTGCTACAAAATTTTCATTTCTTGTTCAAGTGTATCTGAACTTGACTGATGATCATGGATGAGTTTTTGGAACTGTTATGGAGTAAGTATGGCATTGTTTGCTTGGTGTCTTAGAAGTTTAAAAAAAAAAATTGTGTTTCTGATGCTCTTTATTCTGCTTATTGCGCGTATTGGGAAATGGATTGTATTTTTGTTAGAATAGCTGTTACATCTGAAGTTGTGTTCCAATTTGTTTCGCAATTGTGCTTCCGGTTCTTGGTGGGAGCATGCATTTTATTTTTTGGGGGGGTTTGATTTCTGTATTTATTTCTTATGTCCTTTTAAGTATTTTGGTTGTTGGATAATCTTTTAGACGTTTTGTGACATGGCTAACTAACATTTCGAATCTGCTTCTTGTAATGACTTTTTGATGCGTGTTGAATAGACACGTGTTGTCAAGTGTGAGTCGTCCTCTTTAATCTGTAACGAAAGAAGACACATGTGCATTGTGTTTTTTGCCTGCCAAATCGACACTGGAGTCATGTTTTAACATGTATAGGACATGTATCCTAAATGATTGGTTGTAAGGAACTGAAGAAGAGAAAACCCTTATCCACTGTAGACTCTGCTTGCCATTTGGAGAATGAACTACTTGGCCACACGTGTTGAAATCTGTTAAATATGATGTTAAATATGCTGAGGAAAGAAATTAATCGGCATGTGATGTTAAAGAAAGAATAAGGAAATTTGTCTACTCTTTCCATATGAAGAAAAATAAAAAACTACGTGTTGAGGCATCATATAAGTTTAAGATTATCTTCAATGTCTGTTTGTTTGGAAAATATAGAAGAAACACCTTGACCATTATCTTGTCACTTAGTCTATCTAAGGAGGGAATGCAAAAATTTGGAACACAATAAATGTACAATCATGAATGTCAATTGAAGGAAGAAAAGAAAAACATAGTTTCCACTTGAAGGAGGTTGTTTTGAGTTATAAATTATTTTTCATATAATTTAGTGCGTGTGTTTTTCCTTTTTCTTTTTGCATACATTTTTTGTACATTCTAGAATCTTTGAGAATCAGGTCCTCTCCCTCCCTCTCTGAATCATTCCTATGTTGCATCTCCCTCCCTTTGTCAAGCCTTTCCTTTAATGGTTGGGAGAAGCATTCCCTTTTCGTAGCTTGGCAAGCATTCTTTCCAGCCTTATTCAAATAAGGGGGGGGGTTTGGTTTGAACATAGGCTCAAACATGATTTGAAGGTCCTAGCTACGCCATGCGTTCAATACAAAATCTGGAAAGCTGCAGGGATGACAAAAAGAGGGCGCTTTCCTGTGTTGCACTAAAAAAAGAAAAAAGGACCTAAGAGAAGACACTCTTCTCTTATGGCTAGTTTGGATGGAGGGGGAGTAGAATAGAGTTGGCCAGAAATTAGCTAACTGGCCATTAGGTTTCTTCCTCCCACACCCCCCTCTTCTGCCAAAATTGGTTGTGAGCGGATGATGAACAATGAAGCTATAGCTCACCTTTCCCGCTATCTGCCTTTAAGTGATAGAGGAGTTTAATAGCCCACCCAAAAAAAAGAAAAAATCTAGAAGGGACTAAAGTAGTTAAATGATGAATGTTCCATTGAGAATTGGAGATACTCTAGATAACAGTTAATAGAATGCATGAAAAAGTTGTCACAAATCAAAGAAAAAGTTAATCCTCTCCTTTTAGTTCTTTTAGTTGTCGTGTGGCATCTCATGAGGAGCGGGCCTCTTACATCAAAAGGTTTGTGAATTTGAGTTACCATTCCTTCGTGAAAAGCTCACCTGAAAGTGGAAGGTCCAATTTTGGGCTAGAACAACCATCCTCAAGTGCAAAGTTATCTGAAAATGGAAGGACTATAACATTCTCATTTGAGTTTGGGACTTGGAATATTTGTTGCAAGTGATATTGTGGAGAGTCAGATGCTTCGTCAACTGTTAGAGAAATTTGAATTATACGTGACAGTGTTGTCATTCCCTTCTTTGGCTGGAGGTTTGTCAGGTTTTTCAGGTTTTCACTTGGGTCCGGAGGGGTGTGCAACAGCCGGAGGAGGAGGATCATCTCTCTCTATTTGGCTGGAATTTGTCGGATGGCAAGATGGAGGGAGGAGCCGCCACGGGAGGGGCTGGGTTATCACTCAGTTGGGTGACTATCTCTCTTTATGGAGGGTTGGGTTACCGTTGAGATTGAATTGATTTGGTTTTGGATTGGGGTAGACCTGTTTCTAATGGGTTTGGGTTTGTCCAAATAAGATGTTTATCAATTGTTAAAGGTATTTTAATCATTTAAAAAACTATCTATAATGGTCAAAAATTATAAATAAAAGGACAAATTATAATTTCTTTAGTTAACCAAATAAAAGGACAAATATATATATATATGTATATATAAATACAATGTTGTTTATAATATGGTGTTAAATTCAAATTCTGAGTAATTTTGAGCAAAATAAATGTCAACTCTTGGAAATTTTAATTGTTGTAACTTTAAACTCTTTAAGAATCTATTACTCTCAGGATTTGTAATTATCAGCAACCTAAAAAACCCTTATATTATATGACATTGGTGATTGAGGGATTAAAACTCATGGCTCAGTACTACTTGTAGAGTAGGGTGTTCTGGAGATCTTCATTCTTAACATATCCATTAGAATGTTTTTTGCCTTTCACTTAAATATTTCATATTGAACTTCCATTTGTGGATTTCGTTTGTTCTTGTTCCTGTGATTGAAGTTTAAACTAAGGTACAGATGCAGTTTTGAACTATCACTAGTATTTTTTTTTTTTTTTGGTAATTTAAAATATCAATTTCAAGACCTGCACAAAGAGGTATATATACTTGGTCAATAGATCTAAGTAGAGTTGAATACCAGAAGCTAGACTCCCTGCTTATACCTTATTAAGCTTCTGAGTAAGACTTTAAAAAGAGAACTGAAAAAAAGAAGAAGGATTCGTTGTGTGTGAATCCACCTATTAATGGGGAGGGAGCTGGATGCCACCAGGCCCCAAAGGAAATGTTTTGCTTCATTCTATAATCGCAGGTTGGATATTTTCTTATTTAGTTCAAGGTGTCTGCAGAGGTCTTGTTGAACAAAACCTACACAGACATTTCTAATTTATTCAATCTGATTGGGTCTATTTTCTTTCCAGGAAGATTTTATTTTTCATGTGATATAGCAACATGATTGTGTCCTGTAAACACTTTAGGGGCAGCTATCCGTATTTTATTCAGTAGTGTTTATCATTAAACCTTGGTAGGCTTGAGCTTTCATCCAAATAGGTTCCATGGTAAAGTTGTATGCCACTAAGGAATTATTAAAGAGCTTGAAACAGTCAACTTCTCTGCTAGTTATTCTTCATCTCTTTGTGATGCTTATTACCCTTCATGCCATGTGATATAGGGCCTGTGCTTGGGGACAATGATTTAGATTGAAATGTGAAGTTCGGGTATCATTTATCTCTGTCCATCCATCAGTCTGAGCGCATGTACTTCAGAGCAATGCAAGAGCAAGAATGGTAGTCTAATGGGAAATTTTGGCGCTGAAAGTTCAGACATTCAAAGCCTTTGGAGATCAGTTTGTCGAACTATATTCAGTAAATCTTCTGTGAGATTAAATAAAGACCGTCTCTGCTAGGATTCTGTAATATTAGTTGAAGGACAGCAATTTTAAGTTGTCTACATGTCTATCATAGGATTTAATAGAACAGTGCTACAAAAAACCTTTGAAGGTGGTTTGGCACTCTTGATGGATATTACTGGGATTTCCAAACTAGTTTATTTATTTATTTATTTAAGATTTAGTATGCCCTAGTACCGAAAAGAGTCTCTGAATCTGTGAATTTGTCCTGCATTATTTATAAATTAATTTTTGAAAATACCATCTTAAGGGTTTACTGCAGTCTTTTTGTTTCCTTCAAGTGAAATATCAATGAGCTTTTAGTAATGAGACTAGTGACTTTCAAGTGTAACATCTATACAGTGACTAGCTGGTTGCACTCTCTGACCTGCTTCTCTCTTTCTCAAGTCAATGTGGCCTCATGTCTCCCGCAAAAGGATATTATATTATTATGTTTATGGTGGGTCCCATGTGTTGTGAGCGAGTTGGATATATACACCTGAAACATGATATATCCTTTTCATATCTCCCTCTCTGACCAAAAAGAAAAAAATGCTGGGTCTTGTCCACCTTCTGCAACACTGTTTTGCACTTAATCAGCATTCTACTAACTTTGGACATTATAAGGAATCTTTGATCAATTTTGTAGACAACCCTCCCGCCGGATAATACTTTTTTTTGGTATCCTATTATATTTGTTATTGTAACGAGTAACCTGGTACTTATATTTCTCATAAGAGCACATAAGCTATCTGAGGATTTCTCAATCCTCTATGTTATACGACTATGTTTTGGTCTCATAAAACATTTGTGAATTGGGTGGTAATTACTGTGACCTGACTCTGATTCACATGCTACAAAAACATGAGAGGAATGAGAATTGAGCAAGAGGATGGGCATTGGATGGTAACTGGAGCAGATATTGAAGGAATGAAAGAGAAGTTTAATGGAGATCAAAGAACACACAGGATGGTAATTGGACCACACTGATAATCATTAGACATAGTATGAGTGGTGTAGGACAATTCTTTAGATTTTACAGTTTTACTGAGCACATACCAATGCCTTTTTTTTTTCTTTGAATTATGGTGAAGGTTGCGTTTTTATTCACGAATTTTTAGGTAAAATCTATTTGGATCTTGGGATTTACCTATATGGGCTTGGGAATTACCTATATGGGCTTGGGAGTGGACTACCCCAGAAGCTTCTAAAATCTAGCCTTTTCTTATTGTGTCTACAATACAATTGGCCTCCATGTTGTTAAGGTCTAAGAACCTGTATTTAACGTTGGAAGAAAGAAAGAAAAACGACATGACATCCAATCATGTTGTAACTTGTTTTTTCTAAATAACATTTAAAAATGTGAACAAAGTAAATGTATACATTCTCTTTTGGACAACGTTGTAGCATATATTATGGGTTGGGCATCGGTATGGTATAAAGCAGAATCTTTGGTTATTATTGGCCAATGCCTCTGTATTGTAGCCTAGCTAGATCACATCACATAAAGCAACCATGGAAACACAGCGCACACTCTTACACACACACACACAAAGAGAGAGATAATATGTATTGTCAAACCATTCAATTGTACTAAGCTCCAAATTCTGATCTGTTTTCTATCTGGCAACATTTCTAAACTTTGCAAATTGGAAGTATTTGTGATGAGAGAGATGCATTATGATATTAGGGAAACTGTTCGTATTTCCTAATAATCCAAAAATATAGTATTGGACTGCGGGGGATATACTGGAAATAGTCATAAAAAAGCATTGTGGTTAACGGTTAATCAATATGAACACGTTTTTTCTGCATATATGTCACAATTATAAGTAAGTATATTCTGGTGGAATATCTCTTTGGACACGGATTTCCTCCAAACATGTTTGGAGGAAATGCTGCAAACAGGGACAACTGTCAATTAAATAAGAAGACATTTAAGCTTGGAGGCATGTGCAACACACATGACCCATTTTAAGTGAAGAGCTGTTAACCTAACGTTAACAGCGTTAGCCAAACAGTCACACCTCTCACCCACAGCAACAGCCTCTCTCTCATCTCCTCCACAGAGCTTCCTCTCTCTCAACCTCCGGCCATCTCTGTTTTTCTTCAGCAACCTCAGACCGGCAAGGGCATCTACTCTCTCAATCTAACCCAGACGGCACACAGCCAAGCCAAGCCCCTCTCATCCTCCTAACCACCGATACATAATCGGCGAGACCAACAGCTACCAATCGGCAGTGAATCTTGGTTTCTTCACTACTGTATTTGAGGTTTGGCTTGGAGTAGGTTTGATTTGGTATTTTCTGTGTGGGTTGGATTTTTTTTTTTTTTTTTTGAATTGGTGGTGGTGGTTTTCTGTTTGTGGGTCTCGTTGATGATGGAATTGGGTTTGAGAAGAGCTGGGTTTTGTTGAATTTTCTGGTGTTTCTGGGGTGGGTTTGTGAACCTTGAGTTGTTTGAGTGTTGTGTATTTTCTGTGTATGTGAACTGTGATTTGTGGGTATGAATTCAAACCCAATCTCTCCTTTGTTTGGATACTTCTCCGATTTGGGCAAGCGTTCTTCAAGGGACAATGACACTGATCTCATGGCGTCGATAATGACAGATTTGGTTTCAACGGTGGTGGTGCGTGGGTTTAGTGGTTTGGGTGGCTGAAATTGGTTTGGTTTGGCCATGGGTTTTTGAATTAGTTTGATTTGGGTAGCTGTGACCGTGGGTCTACGGTAGTTGGATTCCTATTTATGGTTTTAGTTTGTGGTGGTGGGCTTTGTAACGATGGTGGTGAGGTAATGGTTGTGGTCTCAATGGGTAGATTTGTGGGTTGTGGTGGTTTTTTTTGGGTGCGATTTGAGTTTGGACTTGTGCGTTGTGTCATGAATTGCAGTGTCTGTGGATTGTGGACCTTTGGTGTGTTGTGCTTTGGTGGTTGGGTGTCTTGTCATCTGAGTATTGGTAGTCACGATGGTTGTTTGAGAGGAAAAAGAGGTCTAAGGTAGCTGTTGGTCTCGCCGATTATGTATCGGTGGTTAGAAGGATGAGAGGGGCTTGGCTTGGCTGTGTGCCGTCTGGGTTAGATTAAGAGAGTAGATGCCCTTGCTGGTTTGAGGTTGCTGAAGAAAAACAGAGGTGGTTGGAGGTTGAGAGAGAGGAGGCTCTGTGGAGGAGATGCGAGAGAGGTTGTTGCTGTGGGTGAGAGGTGTGACTGTTTGGCTAACACTGTTAACGTTAGGTTAACAGCTCTTCACTTAAAATGGGTCATGTGCGTTGCACATGCCTCCAAGCTTAAGTGTCTTCTTATTTAATTGACAGCTGTTCCTGTTTGCAGCATTTCCTCTAAACATGTTTGGAGGAAATCCATGTCCTATCTCTTTATACTTTATGCATTGTACTCTCTTCTAGTCTTTGTAATTTTCGTGACAGTAACGGCATCTTATCCTCAACATGCATGTAATTCTTGCAACTATAAAATGGCCCAAAAGAGAGCTTCATGTGTTAATAATACAGAGAGTAAAACAAACAACAATATGAACCAAGAGAATTATGACCCTTGTTTCCCTGACCAACCTGTGGTCGATCTGTACCTTCCATTTTGGGCTAATTTACTAGCTTTCCGGTCCAAGCCAACCTTCATTTGGGCTGAGGATGGCTCGAACCATGCACTAAAACACTCACGGTCACCTATGCTCAACTCAATGATTCTGTGCAGTCCATTTCTTCTCAGCTACTCATTCCTTTACAAAGAGTTGACATAATTGTGATTTTATGCTCACCTGGACTTGAACTCGTTGAAATCATCTTTGGGTGCCAAAGAGCTGGTCTCTTGGGCGTACCGATTTTCCCACCAGACCCTTCTTTTCCAAAACAAAACTATCTCCATCTTGTTAGAGCTCTCTCATAAACAAAGCCTAAAGCCCGCTATAGCTCACCGGGATTACATCACAAAAGTTCAGCAATACATTTCATCACCTTTCAATGACAAGAAGCTTGCACAGATGTTGCAAAATCTCAAATGGGTTTCCATGGATGATATCAAAGATAACAAGGCGGGCTTTAAATTTTCCACTTCATTGTACAATGGTTGCAAACCAGACGAGGTGTATTTGGTTTAGTACACTTCTGGTGCAACTGGGATCCCAAAGCCAGTGCTTGTGATCGTAGGATTAGCGGCTCACAACGTTAGAATGGCTAGAAAATCCTATGATCTTCATCCAAACAGTATAATAGTCTCTTGGCTGCCTCAGTACCATGACTGTGGTCTTCGGATCGGTGCGGTCGGTTTTGCGTCGGAAACACGGTCGGTTCAGTCGGAACCGTCCACGGTGAAAAATCTGGCCAAAATGGTTGATTTCAGGCGAAAAAAGGCCAAATCCGGCGGAGATCTTACCGGATCTGGTGAGATCTCGCTAGATCCGGTGAAATTTCACTAGATTTGGACGAAATATCACTAGATCTACTTGATAAGTCACCGAAATATGAAATTTTGAAGTCGCAATCTGGAAATTTGAGGCCGGAATCTGGAAAATATCGCCGGATTCTGGGAAATCTCGCCTGATTCTGGAAATCTCGTCGGATTCTGGAAATTTTTTGCTAGAAATTCTTAGTACATCGGTCGGATCGGGTTTTTTCGGGTTTTGGGGAGGAAAACCGAGACCGACCCGCCGGAGTCGATTTCTGGAACAAATGACCCGCTGTCGACCGGTGACTTGATCGGGCCGGTTTTCGAGTCGGGTACGGTCGGAAACTTCGGGTGAGTCGGGTCGTCAGATTGGATGGACAGCCCTATTTGGTGCAACATGTGTGCTAACATCACCAGGAGCATTTGTTAATCGTCCAAGGCTATGGCTTGAGTTAATTTCAGAGTTTAGTGCGACTTGCACTCCGGTTCCATCTTTCGCATTGCCACTTGTGGTTAAGTGAGGTGGGACTGGCAAAGGAACACTACCTATTACTCTATGGAGTTCGAGAAACCTAATTATTATTAATGAGCCTATTTACAGGGAGTCAATTGAAGAATTTGTGGATGTGTTTAAGCCTTTTGGGTTGAACCCATCATGTATATCTACATCTTATGGGTTAGCAGAGAACTGCACGTTTGTTTCAACAGCGTGGAGAGGCAATGAAGATTCTACTTCTTTTCCAAACATTCCAACTCACAACAAGCTCTTGCCTAGTGCAAGACTAGCTCCATGGTGCATGAATAATGAAGAAGAGGACATGGACATTATTGTAGTCAATGAAGAAACATGTGAGCCAGTTGAGGATGGGATTGAAGGAGAGATTTGGATTTCATCCCCTAGTAATGCCTCTAGTTATCTTGGCCACCCGTCTTTAACTCGCGAGGTGTTTCAAGGGAGACTCAGCAACAAGGTGAGCCGGTGCTTTGTCCGGACAGGCGATAGAGGAATTGTTATAGGAGAAGAGAGGTTTCTCTTTGTGACTGGTCGATGTTCAGACACCATCAAGCTCCATAACAACCTAGAAATCCATCCTCATTACATAGAAACTACGGCTTACAATAGTTGTTCAAAGTTTCTTAGAGGAGGTTGCCTTGCCGTGTTTAAGGTCTCAAATGCAATTGTGCTTGTCGCAGAGATGCAGAGAAGTGAAAAAGATATGATGGTGTTGAGGAGCATAGGTGAAGGAATCAAGAAAAAGGTTTCGAAGGAAGAGAAGATTGAACTTGGACTAGTGGTTCTTGTTAAAAGTGGGAGTATGCCAAAAACTACTTAAGGTAAAATACAAAGATGGGCAGCCAAGAATAAGCTCGTAGGTGGAAAAATGAGTGTTGTAATGGAGGTTCGATTTGGCCATTATAGTAACTTTTATCAGAAAGAGTTCATGGAAATAACGGGAAAGATGAAAGGAGAGGAAGAAGAGGACAAGAGGAGAGAAAAGTGGCAACAGAAGGGAGAGAAGAAAAGTCTTACCTCGTCGATCCTTTCTCTCCTATGACTTGTGAGAGCATGGGATGGAAGCCGACCCTTTTTTTTTTTTAAGAAAACCATCGGAGACACTTTAATTCTACTTTTTTTTTGGTTGTTAATGATGAGATTGACGAACTCAATTTACTAAACAGTTGGCAGACCGTTGGAGCCTCATCAAAACCCATATTCATAAGCCTTGAGGCGTTACAAAAAGGGCACTAAAACCACAATTAAAGCCCCCAACAGCTAGGAACCTCAAAGCTGTATATATACACCTCAATTAGCTACATGTCAGGTACATAGACACACCTAAAATCACTTATAGTCATTCTGATATTCTATTATTCTCAAAAGGCTTCCTTGTACTAACTTTGGTATCGGAGGCGTTGTGGCAGACACCACACTGGTGACCACCTTGAGGGAGCCATCTTCCTATACTTGCAAAACATAGCTCCATCTGGACGCACTCACGAATACTGACGATTTGCACTTCATCAGTTTGGCGCCGTCTGTGGGGACGACATTTTCGTACTTTGGTTTGAAAGCGTAGTTTCCAATTAACTTCTACATTCAGATGAAGTCCAACCGGGATTCTGCAGCATTAGCTCTACAAGTCCAAGCTCTTGCAGTTACCGTTGAAGAGCTCACTAGACAGAATCAAGAAATGAGGCTACGACTTTAGCAGGAGGAGAACCGGTCTAGGGCCAATCGAGAGGACGAAGGAGATAGCCATAGAAGGAGTAACCGTCGAGGGTCGGTTACTCCAGATGAACAAAACTCGGATCTTCTTCGAGAGATGAGAAAAGAGATTGACGAGCTGAGGAACGCCATTAAGGAAAAAACAGACCGAAGCCTGGATAGAATGGTCAGGGCAACAGATTCTCCCTTCACCACGGCAGTTTTGGAATGCCCTGTGCCGTCGAAGTTTCGCTTGCCTCAGCTTGAGCCATTTGACGGACTTAAAGACCCTCAGGACCACCTCAACACCTTTAAGACGACACTAGGCTTTCAACAGCCTCCTGATGAAATACTGTGTCGTTCCTTCCCCACCACCCTCAAAGGAGCTGCAAGGGAGTGGTTCACAAAATTACCAACATCATCTATCGACAGCTTCGAGCAGTTGAGCAACGCCTTTTTGCACCACTTCGTCGGGGGACAACGTCCGAAGAAACCAGCAAACCACTTACTCACCATTAGATATGGGAAGAAAGAAACCCTGAGATCGTATGTAAAACGCTTTACTCGGGAGACTCTGGAGGTGGACGAAGCTGACGACAAGGTGCAGTTGATGACCTTTAAAGCAGGATTGAAGTCTAGAGAGTTTGTGGTTTCACTCGCGAAGAATCCACCTAAAACGATGGCAGAGATGCTCCTGAAGGCACAGAAATACATGAACGCTGAAGATGCTTTAGTCACCATAAAGGATGTGGAAAGGCTAGGAGATAAGGGAAGGAAGGAGGACGATCATAGAGGACGAAAGAGGGAGCGCCCAAATCGTCAGACTAGTGACGGGAGTAAAAGGAAAGGCGAAAAAACTCATTGAACGGTAAAATTCACTCCCTTAGTTATGCCTGTTGACAAAATTTTGGCGCAAATTAAGGACGAGCATTACCTCAAATGGCCGAGGCCATTACATTCGTTGCCCAACGTGCGTGACAAAAAGAAGTACTACCGGTTCTATAAGGATCATGGCCACTACACAGAGGATTGCAGGGACCTAAAGGAGCAAATAGAGGAACTTATACGGAAAGGGAAACCGCAGAAGTATGTGAAAAAGGGAGAATCTGGTAGGTTCAGAGACGACAGCAAAAACCAGCACGAATCTTCTCCCAAGGACGAGGATCACACGTCCAACGCTCGCTAAGTGTGATCGGGGAGATAAAGATGATCACAAGTGGCCTGTCCACATGTGAGTTATTCAGATCCCTCAAGAAAGCATACTAGAGGCAGGTAAACAGTGTCCATAAAATGCCCCCATTTAAGCAAAGACGGACAGACTGTGATATGTTTTTCTCGGAAGAGGATGCTAGAGGAGTGAAGCAGCCTCATGACGACCTTTTGGTCATAATGCTCATGATAGAAGGGTTCAATACTAGGAGAATCCTTGTGGACAATGGCAGCTTCGTAGACATCATCTACCTCTCTGCTTTTCAGCAGCTGAAGCTAGATCCAGGAAGGCTTTGACCATTTGACTCCCCCTTCGTCAGCTTCAGTGGAGATAGAGTATATCCCAAGGGCATAGTGACACTGACGGTTACAGTGGGGACTCACCCGAGGCAACTGACTCGCCAGCTGGACTTCTTGATAGTAGACTGTCCTTCGTCATACAATGTGATCATCGGGAAACCCACGCATAATTGTTGGAAAGTAGCCACGTCTACCTATTGCTTGAAGGTAAAGTTTCCAACAGAGAACGACGTGGGCGATGTAAAAGGAGATCAAGTACTGGCCAGGAAATGCTACCAGGCCGTGCTAGCTGCTAAAGAAAACCATACATGGATGATCGAGGAGAAGGAAGAAGATAAAGTGGAGCCCCTGGAGACAGTGGAGTTGGTCGAAGGGGAAGCAGCCAAGACGACCAGGATAGGGACGACATTGAGTCCCAAGATAAGGATGAGACTTGTCCAGTTCCTTAAGGAGAACCTCGATGTCTTCGCATGGAGTCACGAGGACATGTCGGGTATATCCCCAAGAGTCATCGAACACAAGCTAAATGTGGACCCCGAGAAGAAACCTGTCCAGCAAAGACGACAAGTCTTCGCTCTAGAATGGAATCAAGCAATTACAGACGAGGTTAACAAGTTGCTATCAGCAGGCTTTATTCGAGAAGTTTACTATCCAGAGTGGCTCGCCAATGTCGTCTTAGTGAAGAAAGTGAATGGGAAATGAAGGATGTGCGTGGACTTCACGGACCTGAACAAAGCTTGCCTAAAAGATAGCTTCCCTCTGCCAAGGATAGATCAGCTAGTGGATTCCACAGCAGGGCATAAGCTACTGACGTTCATGGATGCCTTCTCGGGATACAACTAGATAAAAATGGCTGAAGAGGACCAGGAGAAAACTGCTTTCATCACGAGCCAAGGGCTCTATTGCTATAAGGTAATGCCCTTCGGACTGAAAAATGCAGGAGCAACTTACTAGAGGTTAGTGAATAAAATGTTCAATAAGCAGATCGAGAGAAATATGGAGGTGTATGTAGATGACATGCTCATCAAGAGTAAAGAAGAGCTAGCCCATCTAGACAACCTCAAAGAAACATTTGCCACACTTAGACAGTACCAGATGAATTTGAACCCCAGTAAGTGCACCTTTTGAGTAGTCTCGGGGAAGTTCTTGGGATTCATGGTGTCCCAAAGGGGGATAGAAGCAAACCCAGAGAAGGTGCGAGCCATACAAGACATGACATCGCTAAAGACGATTAAAGAAGTCCAGAAGCTCACAGGAAGGATAGCGGCACTTAACATGTTCGTCTCTAAAGCGATGGACAAATGCTTACCCTTCTTCAAGACATTAAAGCAAGCCTTTGCTAGGACTAACGAATTCGAGGAAGCTTTTCAAGAACTCAAGCATTACCTGAGCAATCCGCCCCGCCTAAGCTTGTCCAAGGAAGGAGAAGACCTATATTTATATTTGGCAGTATCAACCACAGCCGTAAGTGCAGCATTGATTCGAGAAGAGGACAAGAAACAGCTCCCAATTTACTACGTCAACCAAGCTTTTCAAGGTGCAGAAGCCAAGTACCCAAGGATTGAAAGATTGCATTTGCATTAATAGTAGCTTCGCGCAAGCTGCGTCTGTACTTTCAAGCAAACCCCATCCTAGTAATGATGGACCAACCCCATCAAGAAGTCCATGAATAAGCCCGAGGCAGCAAAGAGGATGGTCCAATGGGTGATCGAGCTTAGCCAGTTCGACATTGAATACCACTCCAGGACAGCCATTAAGGCACAGGCTCTGGCAGACTTCATCGCCGAGTTCATTCCTCCAAACGAGGACAGCCTTACTGACGAGACAAAACGATGGACGGTACAGACCGATGGTTCGTTCGCCCAAAAAAGGGGGGAGTAGGGGTCGTTATAACCACCCCAGACGGTGAAACGCTTAAATACGGAGTCCAACTAAAATTCCCGGCCACTAATAATGAGGCCGAGTACGAAGGAATATTGACGGGGCTAAGGGTTGGAAAAGCGCTGGGAGCTAAAAACTTGCTCCTCCAGAGTGACTCTAAGCTAGTAATAGGGCAAATAAAGGAGGAGTATAAAGCAAAGGAGAAAAGAATGCAAAAATACCTTAGGCTAACGAAACACCTGACACAGGAGCTTGATAGGGTGGATTTCGCGCAGATCCCCAGGAGCCAAGACATGATAGCAGACGAAATCGCAAAGCTAGCGTCATCAGAGGAAGGATCAATGAGCATGGGCTTAGAGATGGAAGTCCAGAAACGATCTAGCATTGAAGAAATCTCTACATTTGCAATCCAGAGCACAGGTAGCTAGATGACCCTGATCATATCATTCCTCCAAGACGACCATCTCCCAGGAAGGTCAGGAAGAGAGCAGTCAGATTCACGATCCTGAATGACACCCTGTACAAGAGGGGCTTTTCCATGCCCTACCTAAAGTGCGTAGATGAGGAGGAAGCCAAGTATATTCTGGAAGAGATTCATGAAGGGGTGTGCGGAGACCATGCAGGCCCTAGATCCTTGGTAAGTAAAGTCGTCAGAACAGGTTACTTCTGGCCTACTATGCAGGTTGACACAAGGGAGCTCGTCAAGAAATGCGACAAGTGCCAGAGGTTCGGGAATGTCCAATGCCTTCCAGCCTAAAGACTGATGACAATAGCCTCCCCTTGGCCATTTGCACAATGGGGAATTGACATCGTCGACCCATTGCCCTAAGGTAAAGGACATGTAAAGTTCCTACTAGTCGCCATTGATTACTTCATGAAATGGGTTGAAGCAGAGGCATTAGCAACCATCACTGAAGCGAAAATCCAAAGCTTTGTATGGAAGAACATAATTTGCAGGTTTGGGATTCCACGGATGATCATATCAGATAATGGGCAGCAGTTCGACAGTTAGAACTTCAGAAATTTTTGCTCAGGTTTAGGGATCAAGAACCAGTTCTCATCCTTAGGACATCCACAAGCAAACAAAAAGACAGAGGTGACTAATCGGACACTACTCAAGATCATTAAAGCCAAGCTAGACGATGCCAAGGGGGGCTGGCCCGAGGAATTGCCCAATGTCTTGTGAGCTTACAAGACTACAGTAAGAACCCTAACAGGAGAAACCCCCTTCAGACTCACTTACGGCATTGAGGCAGTGATCTTGGTCGAAGTGGGAATGAGCAGTATCAGACGAGAAATGTTCCACGAGGACAGTAACGACGATCAGCTAAGAGTCAACCTAGACTGCTTGGACGAAGTCAGAGACGGAGCAGCTAACAAGATGACGAAGTATCAGCAGAAGATGGCTAGTTAATACAACAAGAGAGTGAAGCTCAGACGACTTGACATAGGGGACCTCGTCCTACGCAGAGTTACCATGGCGACCAAAGAACCTGCACAAGGGAAGCTCGGCCCAACTTGGGAAGGACCATACTGGGTCGTCCATTATTCCAGACAAGGCAGTTACCACCTGGAGACCCTAGATGGACAGAGGCTCCCACGACCATGGAACATTGAGCACTTGAAAAAGTACCACCAATAGATGTAACAGACGATTGTACTCATTCTTGAAAGCAATAAAAGAACTATTCAGCCAATGTTGTAATGCGAACGAACCTAGCAACTTAAAAATTAGAAAAAAATGGACAAGTAACAAGATTCCGCCTAGACGGATGTAAATTACTGACGAAGCCAAAGAATGACGAAATCCCTTAAGAGGGTGTAAGTCATAAAAAGAAAAAATGGTCA
Source organism: Quercus aquifolioides (assembly GCA_019022515.1). Classification (NCBI taxonomy): domain Eukaryota; kingdom Viridiplantae; phylum Streptophyta; class Magnoliopsida; order Fagales; family Fagaceae; genus Quercus; species Quercus aquifolioides. The sequence goes on along the minus strand of CM032327.1, from coordinate 97,840,413 downwards.
AGTAACAAGATTCCGCCTAGACGGATGTAAGTTACTGACGAAGCCAAAGAATGACAAAAACCCTTAAGAGGGTGTAAGTCATAAAATGACAAAATGAACAGGAGTATAGGCAAGTAATTTGGCTAAGTACAAGGTAAGGACGCTGGAAGAAAAACTAAAGGAACAAAGATCACACAGAAGCAGGAGTATAGGCAAGTAAGTATGCAATTACAAATATAATGGGGCAGTTACCATTATTTTCACATTAAAGCTAAAAACCCATAAACACTGGGTTAAAAACACTGTTCTCAAAATAGACTTAAAAGGCCCAAAAACACACTGGGCCCTTACCAAAAAGAAAAAAAGAAAAAAGAAAAAAAAAAAGAGAGAGTGAAATAAAGTAACAGGTTTAGGAGTTTGCGACTGCGTCATCACCAGCTGGAGGAGGAAGAGCACTCTCGGGGGTATCACCATCAGGGGCTGTGGAGTGGGAGGCCTCGTCAGCAGCCATTTCCTTGTCTACCTCTTCAAGGTCAAGGTTCTCCAGATCTACTCCAGAAGGGTGCTTGATGAAGTATTGCCTCAAGAGTTCGAACCCTTTGAAGTACCAGCTGAAGAGCACAGTATTGTACTCTTCAGTCTGCTAGAAAGTCTCGATGGCCTTAGCAGCTATGGTTTTGATCTTCTCCTTGGCAGCCAGGAGTTGCTCGTCCTTTTCCAAAGTTAACTGCTGTTCAGCTCTAAGATCGTCACTCAGGTTCTTGGCCTTTTCCTTGGCGAGGTTAGCTTCATCCATGGCAGTTATCAAATCTTTCTTCAACTTTGAGTTCTCCGCCTCCAAGGCCGCCACCCGGGACACTGCAGACTCAACCTTGGCCTCCAGAGTAAGATACTCCGAGGTAAGGTGGAGGCTTTCCCCCAGCACCTAAGAAAAAAAGAATCAGATCTCAGAACAACGAAAAAAAAAAAAAAAAAAAAGGTGGGGGGAAGAGGAGAGGGGATGAATTTGCACAAGTGCATTACCTGGACGAGCTTGTGGAGATGACGACCCACAAGCTCACTTGGAGACGAACCCGAGAATACCTTCATCTCCTCAGTAGTAAAAGTCACCTACGCTCTAGCCATCGCGACCCTAGCATCGTCCCAGACACTAGACGAACGAGAGTCAGCCGTCTCCTTCCCCTTGTCACCGGTCTGCTGCCTCTTCCGTTGGGGAGGGATTTCTTCAATCGAGGTAGCTGGGGAGGCCGTCCTCGCCGTCTCGGTGCCAGGAGTAGCTGGGGTAGCAGGAGTGACGAAGGCACCCTTGTCCATCACCCTCACATTTTTGGCCCCAAGATTGGAAAGGGGCTCGTTCTTCTTGGCCCTCATCCGGGCATACATACTTTGATTGAACTTCGTCGTCATTCCTAAAAAAAAAAAAAAAAAAAAAAACACTTGTGAGCAAAAGTATATATGCAGGAAAGTTAACATTGACGAGATTCTGGATGAAGGCAGATAGTTCTGGACGAAGGCAGTAAAAGGCAAGAGTCCGTGGGTCCACCAGGTCGTCAAAATCCTCGATCATCCTTGCGTACTTAATCTCCTTCTCAACACGTCCCTTGTACCTGCTTTTAAGCTAGGGCTGTCTCTTAACTGCACAAGACAATGGGCGAAAGAGTTAGTGACGATAAATAAACACGATGAAAATTAAGGGACGAGGAGAAATAATGATGCACCTAAGTTTGGGGTACTTCACCGACGGAGCAGCCTTGGGAGATCACCCTAAACTTCGTTAGAGGGAGTCTCCCAATCATCCCCGGACACAAAGAAGAACCGGGACTTCTAGTATCTGAAGGACGAAGGCAGATCCCGGACGATCCTAGTCCTCCTCTCCCATGGCACTAGCTCATAATACCTGTGCTCCTTAGACACCTTTAAACGGTACAGGTAGATGAGCTCGTCCACTCTGATCATGTCTCCGTCCATAGTAGCCAGCCATATCCCCATACAGCTGACCACTATCCTCCACGAATTGGGCATAAGTTGCCTGGGAGCAATACCAAAGTGGCCTAACAGCTCCATAATGAATGGGTGGACGGGGAACCTAAGCCCACACAGGAAGGCAGCCTCGTAGGAGCATACCTCCCCAAGGAAGAAGTGGCAGGCTCGTTCCTCCTCACGGGGTAGACAAACCCTAACCCTATCCGGGAACTAGAATCTACCCTTAAACCTAGAAAGTGTGTCGGCGTCTAAACCACACACCTCGTCAAGGGCATGGAAAGCCTTAACCTCTCGAGGAGCTGAAACAGCGGTATCACCCCCAGCCTCCACTGGGCTATCATTAGAAGACAACCCAGTCTCGAGTTCACTAGATCTAACCTCAGACATTATCCTTCGCTCCCTCACTAAATTCTCAAACCAATCAATTGATTGACGAAGCAAAGGCAGCAAATCAGCCAATGCAACACTCAAACTACTACCCTCAAAGACAAAATTCTTAAGATATGGGAAAACACCTAAAGAACCCCTCAAATGCGCAAAAAGGAAAGAAATTGAGGGGCAGGCTATCCTAACCTCAGAGCTACTAACCATGGAAAACCAGAAAACAGAGAGAAAAAGATGAATCCTAAAAACCCCAAAAACTGAAACACAGAAAAAAGAAAAAAAAGAAAAAAAAAGAGAAATCAGAAATTTGTCATAGTCTATGTCCATGCCATAAAAGAAAACAGAGAAGGGAAAAAAAGGGCATACCTCAAAAAGAAAAATGCAGAGAACTCGTCCACTAAACGCACCGGCTCGGAGAAAATCACAGAGGAAAATCGGAGAGGAAGAAGCTCAGGGCAATGATTGGAAGTTTGGAAAAGGTGAAGGGAAAAATGAAAATAAGGGAAGTTTAAAAACCAAGGCACAAAAAACTGAAATTCAGCGGGAAACCCCAAGAGTCACACAATTGGAGCATTAACTCCATTGGCCAGAACACGCCACGTGGCCACGATACGTGTAGCGCCGCCACTATGCATTAAATGTGGAGCAAAATCCCAAGAGCCATGTCTGATCAGGAAAACCTTTCATCTTCTGATGGTCATCATGACACGTCACGACGACCACAGAACCCGGGGGGCAGCTGATGGGACTAACGAACTCAATTTACCTGGACGATATCATCAAACATATTTGTCCACCTCGATGCGACATAGACGAAGACAGAAGGACCATTAATAAGAATATTCAATGCCCAGGGCGGTTACTAAACAGTTGGCAGACCGTTGGAGCCTCATCAAAACCCATATTCATAAGCCTTGAGGCGTTACAAAAAGGGCACTAAAACCACAATTAAAGCCCCCAACGGCTAGGAACCTCAAAGCTGTATATATACACCTCAATCAGCTACATGCCAGGTACATAGACACACCTAAAATCACTCATAGTCATTCTGATATTCTATTATTCTCAAAAGGCTTCCTTGTACTGACTTTGGTATCGGAGGCGTTGTGGCAGGCACCACACCGGTGACCACCTTGAGGGAGCCATCTTCCTATACTTGCAGAACACAACTCCATCTGGACGCACTCACGAATATTGACGATTTGCACTTCATCAGTTAATGTTAGAATATATAAGCCAATAAAGTCCGTATAGGTCCATTGTATATAAGAGGAAGCTATCCCCTTCTTCCTTTTCATATAATACAAACAGTCAAAGAGTGGAGAAAAGAGATATGGATAGATCCAATTAACCACAAAAGAAGAACGGGCCCACTTATGGGTAGTGATGATGCAAAAAATCAACCGCTGAACTCTTCGTTAGTGGAGATGGACAATGAAAACAGGTTCGTCCAAAGTAGAACCTATAGTGGAATGTGAAACAGAAAGTAATACACCGGTGTGGTGTTTGCCAAAAACTCTCTGATGATTAAATTAGAAAAATATTCACTCGATGTGTATTGAGAGAGAATTCAACTTGGGAGTAGTTTTTGGGATGAGAATTGTGTGTACCTTTGTCTTGTTCTCCTTTCATTTTTATAGTTACCTTTGTAGTAATGGGCAACGGATCTCTGCATTTACTAGCAACGACTAAGGTGTTACAAGCCAGTGTTTGATATGCATTACTTCTTTGTTACCATTATTTCGTCTGTTACTCTTCCATTTTAATGCTCACCATAAATGCGTAACGTATGTTTGCTTCATCAATGACTATAGGATGGTGCTGGTTTTCTGCACTCATCAGGTAGCAAACCAAAAGTACCTAGATCAAGATTGGAAAGATTTCGATAATCACCAATACAGGGATTGTGTTGGGTTCAAAATGGCATGGATTACACCCAAAACTTCACCTTCAAGAATGACTTCCTTTAGATCCCTTCTTTTGTGTTAGATGACTTAGATCTGTAGTTGTTAAGTGTTGAAAAATTGTGAACAAAATGTATGTCTTGTAGACAGTATTCACGAAATTCTCAAATTTGTAATATGCAAAAATAGAAAAAAAAAAGTGTCAGAGCAAATAAGCACATAAGACAATATTTACGTGATTCAGCAATTTACCTACGCTCATGGAGTTGCAATGATTTCACTATGAGAAAAATACAAGAAGCAGCAGTACTTTTTTTTTTCTTCTCTCAAAACAATACACTGAACCCTAATATGAAACAACGATATTTCACTCCTGCATAGAGAATTTACAATGGGCTAAAAAACGGGTCAAAAATTTCTATCAACCCAAGCCTCTTCTCTATGGACTAAACCTAAAAAAATCTCCATTAAAAATGGTAGCTCTTTTATATCGGGTTAAGTCATAATCCAGATTAAACACAACTAGGCTTCACATAGCCCAACGCGTCTTTTGTGTCCTAGAGTTATAATTCAAGTGCAAAACAAAAACTTAAGGTCAACTTAAGCAAAAGGAAGTGTTTAAGAGCTCGACATTCATTCGGCCATGACTCAGGTTTTGGGCTCTACTTGCTAAAGTATTTAAGGGATTGAAATAATTGATTCAAAACAAGAACAAAGAACCTTTCACTTGTAATTCTCACTAACTAGAGGTTGAGAGACAAGTATGGCACTAAGTAGAGAGAGAGAGAGAGAGAGAGATGGGTTTAAGTTACACATTTTTTAAACCATTGGATTTAAGTAGATCAAACGGTCAAAAAAAGACCCTCATTAATGCTGATGATGTGCAAATTCGTTAGTTGTAGTGAACACGCTCAGACGGAGCCGGATACTTGTCTGTGTCACAGTGAAAGTAGCAATCCCTTAAGATGGTCACCGGTGTGGTGCCTGCCACAACGCCTCCGATGCCAAAGTCAGTATAAGAAGGTTATAGCAAATAACAGAACATAAGAATAACTAGGGGTGTTTTGTTGTGTCAATGTACCTTATGTTGGAGGTATGAGGGCTATATATAAATTCTCATAGCTTCTAGCCGTTGTGGCTGTTATGGTGGTTTTAATGCTCCTTTGGGTAACGCCTCATCCCCAGTAATGTGGACTTTAATGGTGCTTCCAACGGTCTGCACAGCTGGCCTTGTAACCGCCCGAATCATTTATTGACTACATTGAATGGCTTCTCTGCCTTCGTCAATGGTGTGGTTATATCGCCGGGGATGCTTAGTTGTTTCGTCCGTCAAGGCGACTGCGTCAGTCTCAATGGATTCGTCCAGGGAAGTTGATCAGTCTGTGGTCGTCGTGACGTGCCATGACGACCATGGAAGATGAAAGGTTTTTAGGAGCTGTCTATGACGCTTGGGGTTTCGTTCCGTATTAAATGCATAGTGGCGGCGCCATATATGATGTGGCCATGTGGCACGTTCTGATTAGGGGAATTAATGCTCCAATTGTATGACCCTTGGGTTTCCCGCTAAATTTCAGTTTTTTTTTTTTTTTTTTTTTTGAGCCTTGGTTTTTAAACTTCTCCCCATCTCAAAACTCCCAATCATTGCTCTGAGTGTTTTCTTCTCCAACTTCACTCTGCAACTTTTCTCCGAACTTGTGTGTAGCGCGGTGGTGCCTCTGCCATTTTTAAGGTACACTTCTCTCTTTTTCTAGCTTCCTTTTTTTTTTTTTTTTTTTTGCGATACAACTTTTGATTTCTTTCTTTCTCTCCTTTCCTTCTTTGGTGTTTGTTTTCAATTTTTTTGGGATTTAGCATTTATCTCTTTCTTTTGTGCTTTTTCTGGTTTTCCATGGTTAGTAGCTTTGAGGTTAGGATAGCTTGCCCCTCAATTTCTTTCCTTTTTGCTCGTTTAGGGGGGTCTTTAGGCGTTTTCCAACACCTTGAGAATTTCATCTTTGAGGGTAACAGTCTGAGCGTTGCATTGGCCAATTTGCTGCCTTTGCTTCGTCAATCAATTGATTGGTTCGAGAGTTTGGTGAGAGAGTGGGAGATAATGTCTGAGGTTAGGTCTAGTGAACTCGAGACTGGGTTATCGTCTAGCGGTGACCCAGTGGAGGGAGATACAGCCGTCTCTACCCCTTGCGTGGTTAGGGCTTTTCACGCCCTTGAGGAGGTGTGTGGGCTGGATGCTGATACATTGGGTAGGTTTAAGGATAGGTTCCAATTCCCGGAGCGAGTTAAGGTTTGTCTGCCTAATGAGGAGGATCGGGCCTGTCACTTATTCTCTGGGGAGGTATGCTTTTATAAGTCTACCTTTATCTGTGGGTTGAGGTTTCCTGTCCATCCATTCCTCATGGAGCTGTTAGACCGTTTCAGTATTGCTCCTGGGCAACTTAGGCCCAACTCATGGAGGATAATGGTCAGCTGTATGGGGATATGGTTGGCCGCTACGGATGGAGGCATGCTTAAAGTAGACGAGCTTGTCTACTTGTACCGCTTGAAAGAGTCCAAGGAGTACGAGTACTATGAGTTGGTGCCTTGGAAGAGGAGGACCAAGATCGTAAGAGGTCTACCTTCGTCTTTCAGGTATTGGAAGTCCAGGTTTTTCTTTATGTCCGGGGACGACTTTGAGACTCCCTCCGGCGGGGTTTGGGGTGATCTCCCGAGGTTGCTTTGTCGGTGGGGAACCCCAACCTTAGGTGCGTCATTATTTCCTCTCGTCGTTTGTGTTTTGTTGCGTTCACTTTTACAGTCATTAACTCCTTCGTTCCTTGTTTTGCGCAGTTAAGAGACGACCCAAGCTTAAGAGCAGGTATAAGGAGCGTGTGGAGAAGGCAATCGAATACGCGAAGACGACTGAGGACTGGGACGATTTGGTGGACCCACGGACCCTCGCCTTCTATTGTCTTGGTCCAGAGCCTTCTGCCTTCGTCCTGCGCAATATTGATATTGAGGAAAAGAAGAGTAAATGTTAGGTTCGTCAGTATTGATCCTCTTGTATATACTTGGGTTGTTGTTGTTTTTTTTTTTTTTTTTTACAAGTGTTTTCCTCTTTGTAGAAATGACGACCAAGTTCAACAAGGACATGTATGTGAAGATGAGATCAAAGAAGGACGAGCCCTTGTCCAGCATCGGGAGGGGACGGTGCGCGTCACGGGGAAGGGCCCTCCGTTACTCCAACTGTCTCCGTCACTCCCATTGTCTCTGGTACTGAGACGGTGAGGACGACCTCTCCAGCCACTTCGGTTGAAGAGATCCCTACTCCTGTCTCTAAAAGGCCACGCTTATCTGACAAAGAGAAGGAGAAGGCTGATTCTTGCTCGTCTTCCATCTGGGACGACGACAGACTGAAGGTGGAAAGGGCACACGGGGTCGTGACTATTGAGGACTTGAAGGTCTTTTCCGGCGTGCCCTTCAACGAGGTTGCGACTCGCCACGTCCACAAACTTGTTCAGGTAAAATGCTCGTGCAACTTTTAGTCTCTTTCTTTTTCTTTGCGACTCGCATTTCAATTTTCTTTTCATTGTACTGAGCCTCTGCAGAGTCTTCGTTTTAAAACGCAGTTATAGGTTACCTATAGTTGCGTTTTTTGAAAACGCAGCTATAGGTCCAACAAAATAATTTTTTTTTAAGGGTGACCTATAGCTGCGTTTTTTAAAAATGCGGCTATAGGTAATACCAAAAAAAAAAACTTTTTCTTTCTTTTCCCACGTACCCCCTACTTTCATCTTTTCTCTTTCTTTTTCTTTCTTTATTTTTTTCTTTCTTCCTTCTTCACTCACTCCAGCACAACTCTTCCGTGGTTCTTCTTTCTTTCCTTCCTCTTTTTTTTTTTTTTTTCTTTTTCTTTGGAGCTACTACTTCTTTTTTCCTTTTTTCTTTCTTTCTTTTTTTCTTCTTTTTCTGCTCCTTTCTTCTGCAAGTCATGCCAAGTTCTTTTTCTTTTTTTCTTCCTTTTTCTTTCTTCCTTCTTCACTTCAGCACAACTCTTTTTTTTTCTTTGTTCCTTTGCAGCTACTTCTGCTTTTTTTTTTTTTCTTTCTTTTTTTCTTCATCTCAAGCACACTGATTTGTTTATAGATCTATTTTTTTTTTTTTTTTTTTTTTTTGTTTTTTATGTTTAGTTAGTAAGAAAATGGAGGAAATGTTGAAAATTTTGAATGAAGTGGATATTCTAGCAATATTTGTGTCTATGTCTTGATTTGGATTTGAGTTTTGATTTTGAATTTTTTGGATTTGTGCTTGAATTTGTGCTATTGTGTTGCTGATATTGTGCTTATGTTTAAATGGGTTTGTGTTCTTGAGCTTGTTCTTTTGTGTTTCTGAGCTTGTGCTTTTGTGTTCCTTGAATGGATTTAGTGTTAGATTTGGGTTGGTTTTGTTGAATGAGAGGAGATTCATGGGTTTGTGTTCTTATATTTTGGAGCACGTTGTGTTTGTATTGTGAGTATGTTGTGTTTGATTTTGAGTTTTCTGGGTGTGTTTGATTTTGAATTTTCTAGGTTTAATTTGTGTTTGATTTTGAATTTTTTGGGGGAAAAAAAAAACCCCATAATTTTTTTTTTGTTTAAAAAAAAACCTATAACCGCATTTAAAAAACGCAGCTGTTGGAGGCTTTAGCCGCGTTTTTAAAACGCAACCAAAATTGTACCTATGGCCGCATTTTAAACGCAGCCCAAAGCAGGTCTATAGCCGCGTTTTTTACTAAACACAGCTATAAGTCTCAGCCTATAGGGGGTGGAAAAACGCAGCTATAGATCCCGCAGGGGGCTATTGTCATGCAGACGCGGCTATAGAAAACGCAGCTATAGCCAATAGTTGCATTTTTAGGGTCTATAGCTGCATTTTTTGTAGTCAGATGCAAATCACTCAAATTCACAGTCCATAAAATAGGGCTTAGTCTTAGGCCAACTTAACACATTTTGGAGTCAGATGCAGATCTAAAATATATTGTTACTTAATATTTTATAAGAGATATATGAATTGGAAAAAAGAATCCAACATTTTTTTTATATAATTTAATTCATTAATTGGATTATTTTCATATATTTATAAAACATATTTTAAAAATTTTAATTCTAAAAATATCGAAATAATCGGTATCAGAATAAATACCATATTTTAAATGGTTATTGTCTCTCTTGGCAATGTTGGACTTTAGTTATTGAACAATGAATTATTAGTTTTAATTTTAATTTTAATTTTGATAAAGAGAGAAAGAAAGAGTAAAATTTTTGGAAGATTCAAATTTTTAACATACTTAAACTACCGTAAATATAGTAAAACATATTAGTAAAATGTTGAACATTCGCTACAACAAAATGTATTTTTAGCGACGAAACTTAGTGAGGAAATTTTTTTTCTTCACTAAAATTATAGATTTAGCGACGAAATATGGCTTTCGTCGCTAATAATGAAAAAAATTATAACATTTAGCAACGAAAAGTAATTTTCGTCGCCATTGTTGATTTGAAACAAGGGCGCCAATGGGGAAATCCTAGGCGTGAACTGAATTAATCTATAGTGACAAAATCTTTCGTCGCTAAAAGTTGAGATTTTTAGTGATGAAATATTTCGTTGCTATAGATGTTGCTTTGAATAGTATTAGCGACGAAACTCATTTCGTTGCCAAAGGTAACCAATAATGACAAAACTAAATCGTCGCCAAAAGTCCAATGCATATAAACCAACAGCTTTAGCGATGAAATCATAATTCGTAACAAAAAAGTTAGAAACAGCAACGAAATAAATTTCGTCACTAAAGAGTACAGCTTAAATGGGTTAAATTTCAGCAAAATTTTTTTCCTTTCCCACATAAAATTTCATTTCTCCCACCCACTCACTTAAAAAATTTTCAGCCCTCCCTCTCTTATTATCACTCACTCCCTAACACAATCACAAACACACACATCCCTCTATCTCTCTCTCTCTACCAAATCTCTCCTCCCTCTTGGTCTCTTGGTTAGCTTCTACTAGATTTTTAGTCATCAAACTCTTATCCATGGTTTGACTTCTCCTAACATGAATCTAAGGTAAAATCTCCATGACCCACCTTCTAATATCTTTGGGTTTTTATCCTATATTGTTAGGATTGCTCTTTATGTTGTGGGTTTTGTTTTAGAAGTAGTTTGTTGTGTTTGTTGGTACATTTAAAATCTTATTGGAGGTTTTTAATTTAATGGAGTGAAATGGATTTTGTTGTTTGGCAACTATGTGAGTTGGGTTTCTTAAGAAATTATTTGGGTTTTTGATTTATATGGGAGATTGGGTTAATTTTAGAAAAAGGGTTTCCTTGCATTTTGAAATGTCTTTGGCATATGTGGTTGTGATTGTGGTGTTAAATATAAATTTGTGCAAGTAATATGAGCATGTGTCTTTTGCTTGCTAAGTGTTTGACAAATTGCCCATATGAGTTACGAAATGGATTTTGTTGTTTGGCAACTATGTGAGTTGAGTTTCTTGAGAAATCATTTGAGTTTTGATTTATATGGGAGATTGGGTTAATTTTAGAAAAAGGGTTTCCTTACATTTTGAAATGTTTTTGGCATATGTGGTTGTGATTGTGGTGTTAAATATAAATTTGTGCAAGTAATATGAGCATGTGTCTTTTGCTTACCAAGTGTTTGACAAATTGCCTATATGAGTTATGAAATGGATTTTGTTGTTTGGCAACCATGCGAGTTGGGTTTCTTGAGAAATCATTTGGGATTTTGATTTATATGGGAGATTGGATTAATTTTAGAAAAATGGTTTCCTTACATTTTGAAATGTCTTTGACATATGTTGTTGTGATTGTGGTGTTAACTATAAATTTGTGCAAGTAATATGAGCATGTGTCTTTTGCTTACCAAGTGTTTGACAAATTGCCTATATGAGTTATGAAATGGATTTTGTTGTTTGGCAACTATGTGAGTTGGGTTTCTTGAGAAATCATTTGAGTTTTTGATTTATATGGGAGATTGGGTTAATTTTAGAAAAAAGGGTTTCCTTGCATTTTGGTCTTTGGCATATGTGGTTGTGATTGTGGTGTTAATTATAAATTTGTACAATTAATATGAGCATGTGTCTTTTGCTTACCAAGTGTTTGATAAATTGTCTATATGAGTTATGAGATTGAATTTCTTGACTTGTGTTGTGATGATTATTATATGAGGTTATGAGTTGTAATCGTAGTTGTTTATATGTACTAACACATGTAGCTTTAAGGTTTAATCAAGTCTCAAAACTTTTGGAATAGGGTTAAAATTATAGTAATTTTCTTTTGTGACTTTATACAGATTTGAGTCAAATGCACTACATGATTTTTAATAAATTATAGGAAACTTATTTTGAACTGAATTTTTGATGGTACATACTAGACATATAAGAGCTTCTCCCTATTTAATTTCAAGCTTTTTGGATAAAACTATGTGGACCAAACGAATTTTTAAAAAGAGCTGACTTGTCGCAAATTTAATCAGAAAGTATAATTAGAATGTTCAGACTATAAGGAATTTACTACAAGCTTTTGTTTTTTTGTCATTCTGATTGACTTAGATTTGATGGTCATTGTGATAAAGCTTGATTTTTCTTTGTATTGATGTTTATGTGGGAATTTTGTTTAAGTTCTTGAATTGTGTTAGATCTGGTAATTGGGACTATTTTTTATTTGTCTTTGTAGTCTATGGCTCTATGCATTAATGCCCAAATTGAGTTTTTGTTGTTTACTTTGATTGAATTATAGAGTAAATGATTTAGTTCTATCAAATATGTGGTAATTGAATTATGCAATGTGAGGTTGATAGCCAAATTGGGTTTGAAGTTCGTGTCTTGGACGAACATATATATATATATATATATACAAATATTCAATAAAGATGTTTTTTATAACATAATTAATGTTTTTACTTTACAATTTTAATGTAGTATTGTTTTTACATTTGTGCAGATTTCTTATTGGTGGCTTTTAGGGCATTTTCTTTTGGCACTACTTGAAGACGTTTGAGGACATCTTCTTTTAGCCCTTAGTATTTTATGTTATTGTATGTTATAAAACGGCTTGTATTATTGTATGTGTTGGAAACAATTTGTATGGGTGGATTGAATACAATTCTTGTTTTATTTTTACATTTGGAATGTATGGATCATTTTCTTATAAATGTGTAGTTGACATAAATGAGTTTTTTAAGTGTGGAGTTAATAATGTAATGACAAGTTACATATAGGAAAAAAATGAAAACAGATAAGTAGATTTAGTGACAAATTTTTCCATCACATTTAGCTACATTTAGTGACGAAATAGTTTCGTCGCTAAATAGTATTTTTAACAAGGAAAACATTTAGAGACGAAATAATTTCGTTGCTAAAAGTGTTTTTATTTTAAAACAACTCAGATCTTTAGCAACAAAATTTGTTGAAAGTTTTCGTCACTAATACTTTTAGCGACGGGGCTATAGCGACGAAACGAATTTCGTCACTAAAAAGAAGAATTCGTCACTAAAGATACTAGACGACGAAATATTGGACTTTTAGTGACAAAAATTTTTGTTGCTAAAAATACATTTTGTTGTATGAAAAGATTATAATATTTAAAAATAATTTTTATTAGGGCCTTAATTAAAATGTTTACATTGTAATACAGATAGACAAAACATTTTATAGGCCGCTAATCCTAAAAAAAAAATGAAACAGAGAAAAAAAAAATACCCATTAAGAACTTACATGCTGCAAATCACACTCGAACCCTTTCCCCCTTAGATCCTCAAACACTTTGTATATGTGGACATGCCAATTCAGCTACAAGGCCCTTGGCTTCTTTAACTTTCTTGTAAATCTAACAAACATAGTGCGTGGGACAATTAATATACTTATAATATACTACTCGTTATGTTATAACCATAAAATTTTTTACAAATTGTGAATGTGACAAATTTTTACTTATTCTCGATTAAACCCATTACTAATATCATTTTTTCACATATCAACTAGGAAGTACGGACACTTTATTTGAGGTGGCATATGATCCATGTCATACTGGTGTAATATTTGCCGCATCATGTTATAATTTTTGAAAATTACTCATGCCACCATGTCATACCCATACCCATGCTCGATTGTGTTTGTGCTTCTTAACTTATCAATAACTATTCACTATACCCACGTTATGTTAAAAAAAAAAAAAAAAATTGAAGTTCTAGCATTTTTCACTAGTTATACATAGAGTAGATTAAACTTCACAATAGATAATAATAGGCGTAAATGTTCTTTTCGTCCCTACATTTTGGGGTCATTTCTATTTTGGTCCCTACATTTCTATTTTACCACTTTTAGTCCCTAATCCAATTAATGCTTGTTATTTTAGTCATTTCTGTCAGCCAACAGACGAAAATAGCTGACGTGGCTAACGGCACATTAAAATAATAATTAAAAAAAATCTATTTTGGCATTAAAAAATGCCACATCAGCATCTAATTTAATTTTAATTAAAAAAAAATTAAAAACAAAAAATTACAGATCTAAGAACATAAAAACTTGTTCTTCAATGTTCTTCTTAAATAAAAAAATAAACCCAACAACGACATCAAACCCAGAATCAAAGTGCAAATCTAGAATCAAAGAGCATGAACATCAAACCTACAGAAAAAAAAAAAAAAAAAAAAAAAAAAAAAAACCATGAACATCACCAAATCAAAGAGCATGAACAAGAGCAAACACAGGAAAACTCACACGAAACCACACCCAAACCAAACCATCCAAAGAATAGAAACCCAGCAAAGCACCCAACTCATCCACTCCCAAACCAAACCATAATCAAAGAAATTTCGAATACCACCACAAGTTAATAACTTAAAAAACAAAAAGAAATTTCAAAATGCGAAATTCCCAGCAAACACTAAAACAAAATCTCCAGCAAACCCCAAACTCCAAATGCCTAAAACGATCACCGATCAGACCAACAACAACAACAAGCCCTGCAATCCTAACCAACGAACCCAGTCAAACCCAGCACCCACCAACAAGCTCCCTTCCACCAAGACGGAACCAGACCGAGAAGATCGAGTGGTGTCAGAAAAGCTACGCCGCTTTGGCCAGATTCCAGTATCGAGAAGATCGATAATGACATCGGAGCCGTAATCGGAATCAGACCAGAGACCGCGTTGGTTCCTGAGGCCGAGAAACTGAGGAGACCGAGTGGTGTGAAGCTCGCGACGGCGGTCCTCGAACACAGCGAAAACTGAGGGGTTTTTGCCGATCGTATCAGCTTCGCTTTGCGTGAGAGAGGCAGAGAAGCCATCTCTTTCTCTAAACCTAGATATAAAGAGAAAGCTGAAAGAGAGATAGAGATAGAGATTTTGATCTGAGAGACAGAGAGAGCTTTAGATAAAAGAGAGCTTCATTTTAGACGAGAGAGAGCTTTAGTAAGTTGAATCTAGTGGATGAGCAATGACCAAAATGTTTTTTATTTGGATTTCAAATAAAGGAAAATGTCGGGTTTGCTCTTTGGTTCTGGGTTTATTTTTTTATTTAAGAAGAATATTGAAGAACAAGTTCTTATGTTCTTAGATCTGTAATTTTTTGTTTTTAATTTTGTTTTTAATTTTTTTTATTTAATTAAAATTAAATTAGATGTTGACGTGGCATTTTTTAATGCCAAAATAGATTTTTTAATTATTATTTTAACGTGCCGTTAGCCACGTCAGCTATTTCCGTCTGTTGGCTGACGGAAATGACTAAAATAACAAGCGTTAATTGGATTAGGGACTAAAAGTAGTAAAATAGAAATGTAGAGACCAAAATAGAAATGATCCCAAAATGTAGGGACGAAAAGGGCATTTACGCCATAATAATAATAAAAAAATCCTTAAAAAATAAAAAGAAACAGTTATAAACCGCGCGCCAAAGCCCTCCCATTCCAAGAGAGAGAGAGAGAGAGAGAGAGAGAGAGAGAATTAAATGATAAGGAAATGTACTGTAGAAGATATATAAGGGCTGAGAATCGAGAAACCATAAGGTCAGGCTTAATATCTCCACTACTAAGAGATTGGTAGCATGTGAACAGATTTTAGAGGATGGATTTGGGTGATTTCCTGAAAAGGTCAAGCGTAGATTTGTGGATGCTCATGGAAGCAACAATCACCGTGGCTTCTTGGGATGAGTACCGTAGTGAATTAAAGCATCGAAAGGAAAGTATCGTGGAGCTGATCAATAAGGCAACAATGGGTCCTCTTTTGTCCCCAACAAAGTGCCACGCTGCTATGGTTGAGTTGGTTGAGCTCTACAACGACGACGATGGTGATGATCACGAGTACCACGATGTGTTGGTAAAATTGGATGAGCACAAGAACAAGATTCTTGACATAAAGGAGCGTCTTGGTAGTCTTGATCATCAGGAGTCCAAAGCTTCTTTGGTTGAGTTGCTCGAGAGTATAGTAGATATGATTGGAGAGCAAGTGAGACGATTAAAGAAGCCTGAAAATGAAAGGTTATTGGCAACTCGCGTACTTGTGGGCAGGTGGGTTGGTATTGTAGATGAATGGTTAAAGTTGGATGAGACTAGAAATCAGGTTAATGTGGCTGATCACCAAGTTCTGAATGAGAGTAGTTCCGAACATCAACAACAACAACCACAACCGAAGCAGAAGTTGAAGTTGAAGTTGAGGCCCAAAAAAAACGAAGCTGAAGGAGCTGCTCCTCAAAATAGAGAAAGAAACGGGGCTCCTAATGAAGAAAAATCTGTCCGTGAATCTTCTCCTCTTCCTCCAAAAAAGAGAAGAGGACCAGAGTAGATCAGTAATATTGTAAAGGTTTTGACTACTCTTGGCTTCATTTCATACTATAAATTTTCAAGATTTTTGTTTTCTCTCTACGTTTTCCCTCCTTTTTCCTTTTTCTGAATATAGTTGCTTTTACATAAATGGCAAGAACCTAAGGTGGCTTACAGATTCTAGAGTTGCTCACCTAGTGAATGAAATTGATGCTCTGTTGGATAGATTAGATGAATGAGCGCCCACTTGTGCATGTTAGACGAATATGATTCCTGTGGTGTATGAATTTTCAAGATTGTTGTTTTCTTTGTACCTTTTCTTTGTTTTCTTTTTTCTTTTTTCGTTTCTTTTAAAGGGAAAGAGCCATGGAATGTATTTGATCTCATATTCTGAACAGAGATGTTATTGTAGTGTATGAATTTTCAAAATTGTTGTTTATGCCTTGTGACTTCTTTGTTTTTAGTTTATCGTGGTTTATTCTGTCCTTTAAGCCCCAAGTGAGATTCATTTTGAAACTTAACCCATTTCATGAAACAAAAATAGCATATAATTTTGCAAATAAAGTTGATATTCTTTGTCTCTTAGAACTATTTTATATGTAGCTTAAGTTTGAAATCTGTACTAGGCAGGGATGATGCAGAGTAAACGAGATCTTCTCTAAATGCTATAGCTCCACTTGTTTTGCTGCATCATGGTAAATCATTCATGAATTCAATGCTTCAATTGCAACTTAATTTTTCTATGAACCATACCTTGTATGTAGTGTTAGGGTGGACACTAAGAAATCCAAGTTTGCTCTGCTCATTTTCCTAATAGACTATCCTATATTTTAATTGAATCTTTACTCTATCAGACCTTTGTTTTCTACATCAGTTGTCGAGACTTTTTATACAGCTCATTTGCAAGTGTTGTGTATAAGCACAAGCTTGAAAGAGAGGTTCAGACATATTTTGGAGAATGACTTGCACATCATGTTATTACACTTAGAAGCTCTATTATATACCTTTGGAGCTTGATCAAATAAACATTTCTTAACTATTATAATAATCAAACGTTCATGTTGACATAAAATTCTCACTTATACAAAGGTTGCTGCCTACAAGTCTTACTAAATTTGTTGCAATGAAACTGTTCAGTTTTTGTTGCGACAATAAAAAAGAAAAACAAATCATTTTGTTATTTGGCTTGCATGGAAAATCATTAATGATTCTTATGATTCCAAATATTTTTTATATACAAAAATTTTCATTCACTAAACATCACCCAAATTGGTATATTTTAAAAAATTTTAAGGTCATTTGGGAGCCTCAAATAGAAAATTGATTTCCAAATTCATAATCTACTCTAACAATTATGGGATAGCCATAATTTTGAGTGAAAAAAAGTTTAACAGAAAGTCAATTGTCAATCAATGCTAGTCATTAATCAACATTTAGTCAATGAAGATCAATGGTCAATTTGCATAGAGAAAAGGGGACAAAGCAAGAGAAATTACAATTGGGAGGATGATTTGTAGTGATTTACCGAATATGTAACATTCTAAGAAACGTTCTTCACTCTTCAAAAAGCAAAAAACATATTTAACTTTATTATAAAAAACATTATCAAGAGTTTTGTAACTCAATTTATACATTTTAATATTATCTAATAGAAACATTTAAAATTCAAATTTCTCGTTTCCCAACCGCCCAAAAACAAAATCCTAACAAACACAATTTCAAAAGTTCCACTATAAACAACCCCAACCCCAAACCCCCATGTTCTTACTTTACTTCCAAAAAATAAAAAAAACAATGCATTGCTTTTCCACTCTTAATTTCCCACCGCCTCCCACCATAGATAAGTTCTTGAATTTCCGAAATTGAGTTTAAAAATCCGTCGTACGTCAAAACAAGAGTAAGTTCAGAATAGATTGACAAATACATTTGAATCAAATAAAAACGCTAAGCATCTTTTACTCTTGGCCTGTACATGTAAGAAGACCATTGTACAAACCGGTGCACTTGAAGAGCCTTGGATGCATAGTGGAAGTGCATGTTTTCATTGAAGAAAGATCTGACCACATAAACTTTTCTAATCTTCGAGTCTCTAGGCTATAAGAAAGGATGAATTCTGTAGTTTTAACATAAAGTATCTGCAGGTCGTCGTCAAAGGCAATAACCTTTAGATGTGGACGGATACACTCCGCTTCTTGCTCACAAGACTCACAACAAGGAGATAACAACTCACGAAGTCTCAATTTCAATTCATCTTCTTCCACTCTCAGCTTAAGCAACCACTTGTTCGCAATTCTATCTCCATGAAAAACATCATCAACATCATCATTGTTTAGGTCTTCATAGGTCCATATATGAAATCAATAAAATCCTGATCGACAAAATTGTAGTTGTCCATCGGACTCCCACAAACAGTTTTCGTCCAAATCACTTCGCAGCTTAGAACTCATCTTTGGTAATGGAACGAGATCAAAGAACCCCTTTTCAACATTATAAACCAGCATGACTTCACTCTTGTTTTTTCCCCATATGCTGTATAGTTTTCCCTTCCAATAGAGTGAAGTGTGACAACATTTGTCAATAATATTTGTTCGTGTGGAGTTGAAAATTCTAGCCTCACGTGTTGTCCATTCCCTGGTTTCAGATGAGAATATGCGGCATTCGATTACTTTAGAATGAACAGTGAATTTGTTCAGGGAATAGCATATCACCTTGAAGTGCTTTTGAGAAATTTCATAGGCAATTGCTGCAAACACATTAAGTTCCATAAGAGAAAAAGCTCTTTCCGGTAGGAATTTCTAGATTCTGGTTAAGAGCTGGATTTGAAACAACATACTTTCTCAAAAGCTCTTCATCCTTTGTAAAATGTTCTTCGTCTTTCATAGCATAAAGAAGCAAGCCGTTGCAGGAGTCGACCAACCTGGCTTCATGGAATGAGTGACTGAGTGAGAGTGAGCTTTGTGCATAGATGACTCCTCTCTGATCTTCAAATGTTATGAAATTTGAGCTTTCGTGCTTCAAATTATGGCACATGTACACTAAGGCTGAGGAAGATCTTAAAGAACAGAGTGACGAAGATGGTTTGTTACACCACACCAAGTCTTTGATACACACTTCATTCTGGTACGAGGTTTTAAGAGGATATAAGAGACGATTTTTTCTACAAGTTCTCGACGTGGATCTTCAAATCCAATATGTGTGTCCAACTTTTGTTTCCTCTTTCCATGGTAATTTGAATCCATCGCCATCAATCGGACTACATCCCTGTTAATGACAAGGAGACTAGTTGAATTTCGGCTTATCATATTACACATACAAACTTAAACCCTATTTGGCAAAACTACCAAAATGAAATGAAATAAATACAAGGAATAGTGAAAATAAAAATCACTTAAATAAGTTCTATCTTCTTCCTTAAAAAAAAGTACCACTTAAATTAAGTAATCAAGTATTTCATGTAGGAAACTCTCTTATACAAAGAAAAGAATTGCGAATATGAATGATTATAATATTCATGTATAGACTAAGTATCCGTTTGGCATGGATGAAAGTTGCCAACTTATTTTACTATTCAACTTATTTTTACTACTATTCATGAGCATCACTGCACTTTTTGGTACTATTTATATGTCTCACTGTACTATTTCAGCTAACTTTTATCTTTATCTACCGTACTTTTAGCAAAAAGATTTTAGTTTCAGCAAAATAAGCGGATCCCAAACAGACCCTAAGAGTCTTGTAACTTAATTAATTAGTAAATTATTTTAATACTCTATCCCATTGCAAATATCAAATTATAAAAATAAAAAAATTGCGTATATATGCCATTTTAGTTCACAATGAATTAATAGCAAAAAACAAAAATCCCACCAAAAAGAATTATACTCAATGAAAATTGAAAAAGCTCTTTATTTTTATTTAATTTTTTGGTCCTAGTTGTCTCAATCTCACCCCACACACACCAACCCATGCCATAGGTGTTATTTATGTAGAAATCAAACAGCAACCGTACACAGACCCTATTTCTAGTAGTAAACAGAAATAGGTGACTTGATACGGTTTCACAACTAGTAAAGCTCAATCAATAAGCTACGATCAAGCGTGGGTAGATGTATGGTACAATACTACATTGTGCACCTATACAAATCATAGCCTTATCAACAAACAATACCTCTATTAAACCATTAATTTCTTATATTATAGTAAGAATTTCAAAAAACAAAGACCAAGTTAGAACCAAAGCCATACATGATACAAAGTTACAAACACAAGGGGTAGATTAGATCTATAACTAAAAAAAAAAAAAAAGGAAGAAGAAGAAATTCTTCTAAGGACAAAATATTATAAAATATAAATAATGTAAGAGAATTTGGTTTAATTCTGAAACATTGCAGCCCCGTAAAATCATAAAATTCACAATGAATACTGACTTGAAAACTGATTATATATGAGCATATATAAGTCCCAACAAATTACCATATGCTGATCTATAAACCAAACTAATTAACAAATGTTTTTTTAAATTTTTTATAATTCAATAATTAGAGTCAGGAGATTTGAACAATATTAAAAATATCAGGAAATGTCAATTGAATTACGAGATTCTTGGCAAACTAATCTAATGTTTACTACTTACAAAAACTAAACTTTATTAGTTCAGTGAAGATTGCAATTGTTTACAAACAAATTAGATCATTAAATATTCAAAATTTAAAAAAAAAAAAAAAAATTAGCCCTTTTTCAGTGTTTGAGAAGTATCCCACCCATAGGATCTAGATTACAGCACATTTAAGAGTTTGGGAGAATTGTGTTTGGATTTTCTGGCTTATAGGTTAGGTTTCTTTAACTATGCTTAAAGTTTTTACAACACAATTACATAAAATAAATAAATAAAAACTGTTTGGGGTTGGGGATGTGGACGATGAAACTGTACAGTACTTGAGCCAAAAGACATGTTGAAAAAATGTACTGTGGATATCAAAATTAGTGCGATAGGTACCTTGATAATCACCGTTCTGTCGTTTGTGAATTGTCAATTGTCAATTGTGAAGGACACAATCAAAAGCATTGAACCTGGTAGAAGAATAGTAGAAAAGAATGCCGTGCGGCATGGAAGCAAAGATATCACTCGCTATTTGTGAACCCTAATTCTATTTTATACCGGGTAGATTGCAAATTATATCTCAAAATTTGGGAGTGTTTGAATTTTATACTTTAAAGTTGTAAAATTTGGATTTTACCCTTGATATTTGGGGTGTTTGAATTTTATACGCTAAAGTTTCATAATTTTGATTTTATTTCTTAAAGCTTGGAGGTGTTTAGATTTTATATCCCAAATTCTAAAACTTTAAGATATAAAATCCAAACATTCTTAAAATTTAAGGGGTAAAATTCAAGTTCTGAAACGTTAGGATGTAAAATTTAAACACCCCAAAACGTTAGGGGCTAAAATCTAAATTCTAAAATTTCAAGGTATAAAATCTAAACATTCTCAAACTTTAGGGTGTAATTTACAATTTACCCTTCTTAATTTAAGAGACTTTTTTTTTTTTTTTGAGAAAGAGATCAATTCATTTAACAATCAACAGAAACTTCTGTCAAACAACACAAGATTGGTTGCATCACTATGGATGTCATTAAACCAAATACGAGGGGAAAGGGACTCTCGAGCAAGTTTTGCCAACTTGTCAGCTACGCTATTCCCTTTCCTTTTTACATGTAAAAAAGCAAAAGCCCTGAGACTAACTGCCAGCAGCCGAGAGTCTTCAATGAGATGACCAAAGGAGGCCATACATTCATCATCAGAGACAAGGGAGTTCACAATGGTTTCAGCATCTCCTTCAAAAATAACATCCTGGAGGCCAAGCTCCAGAGCAAACAAAATCGCCCTCCTACCAGCAAGAGCTTCCACATCCTCCATTGTTGGGGGTAAGGCAATTCTCTCGGATAGTGCTCCAATAACACTACCCACGTGGTCCCTGATGACCACTCCCAGACCAGCTGATCCAATCTCTTGAAAAATGGCCCCATCAAAGTTGGCTTTGCACCAGGAAGTAGGGGGGGGAGACCAATGGGAGGGTGCAGAAGCCAGTTGGGGAGTCAAGGGCCACTCTTGGACCTGTTGGAATTCCCGGAGGCGCTCAATTGCATCAGCATGGATTAAAGAGTGGGGCAGCGAGGGTGAACCAGTTCTAAAGGCATTCCTTTTGTACCAAATGCACCAAGAGATATAGGCAAATCGCTCAGCAAAGTGTGGATCCTGAGCGTTGAGGATGCCAAGGAAGAGGTCCTGGAAACTGACAAAATGCTCCGAGAGATGTGGTTTGCAAAAATCTTCTTTCCACCATATTTCTTTGACCACATGACAGTCCCACAAACCATGAATAGTATCTTCAGGTTGGTCGCGGCAGAGATCGCAGGTAGCATCAGTGATGATTTTCCTGCGAGCAAGGTTCCTCTTCGTTGGAAGTGAATCAGAGCATGCTCTCCATAAGAAGTGCTTAATCTTATTTGGGATATTAAGCCTCCAAATGCTACTCCAGAAGTTCTTGTGCAACCCTGAACTTGAGGGACCAGGTTGGTTGTTGATCACTGACTTGGCCAGGAGCCGGTATGCTGATTTTGTGGAGTACACCCCGTTTTTAGTCTCCTTCCAAATTCTGGTATCCACCGGCCTACGTAAGCTTAAAGGAATGTTAAGAATTTGTTGAGCCTCAAAAGGAAGAAATTCACTTCGGACCCGATCTTCATCCCAACTGTTTCCATTTTCGGATATCAAAGCGCACACTTTAGTGTTAAGGGGGAAATGTTTTTGGGGAGAGAGGACATTGTTGTTGTGAAGACCTGGCAGCCAACCATCACCACGGATTAGAACACTATGGCCGTCGCCAATTCGCCATGATGTCCCCAATTTGATGACATGACGAGCCTTAAGTATGCTCTGCCATGCATAAGAGCCCTTGGTATTGACCCCAGCATCCATGATTGAGCAGGATGGAAAGAATCTAGCTTTGAACACTTTGTAAAACAGGGAGTCCCGATTGTGGAGAAGCCTCCAAACCTGCTTACCAAGGAGAGCAAGGTTGAAATTTTCGATATCACAGAACCCCAAACCACCTTGACATTTCGGGAGGCAAAGTTTATTCCAAGCCAGCCAGTGTGTTTTGCGTTGATCACCTCTATAGCCCCACCAGAATTTGCGAATGAGAGACTCAATGTCTTTGCACAAGCATTGTGGTAACTTGAAGCAATTCATAGTGAAGGTTGGCATAGCTTGCAAGATAGATTTGATCAAGACTTCCCTGCCTGCCTGAGAGAGCAACTTCTCTTTCCAGCCTTGAATTTTCTGCCAAATCCTCTCGCGGATGTAACTAAAACTTTGCTTCTTCCCTCTACCCACAAAGGACGGAACACCAAGGTATTTTTCAATCTGGTGAGAAACTGACACTCCTATTCTGCTTTTAATTGAATTTTGGACTTGCTGATTCGTGTTGGAGCTGAAGAATAGTTGGGTTTTCTCTCGATTGATCCGCTGCCCCGATGCCCTTTCATACTTCGCTAACAATTCTAGGATAGTATTGCATTCATGGCTGTTTGCTTTACAGAACAGCAAGCTGTCGTCCGCAAAAAATAAGTGAGTCACTTTAGGGCCCGCACGGCATAGGGAAACACCTGAAATGGATCCATTATCCGCAGCTTGCTGAATAATGGCATGTAAACCTTCTGCGCACAAAAGGAAAAGGTAAGGTGACAACGGGTCCCCCTGCCGGAGACCCCGTTGGGGATGGATTGAGCCGTGGGGAGCACCATTCAATAAAACTGAGAAGGAAACAGTACTGATACAGGAATTAATCAAATTAATCCATTTTCTATCGAATCCTAACTTCTCCATCATTTTTTCCAGGAAAATCCACTCCACCCGGTCATAGGCCTTACTCATGTCGAGTTTCAAGGCCATAGAACCTTTTTTACCTATCCTTTTGCTTTTTAGGTGGTGAAGGGTTTCAAAGGCAACCAATATGTTATCTGTAATAAGGCGGTTGGATAGGAAAGCACCTTGGGATTCAGACACTAAATTTGGTAGGCATTTCTTGAGGCGATTGGCTATGGTTTTGGAGATGAGCTTATAAGTGACATTGCAAAGGCTTATGGGACGGAAGTCTTTGGCTGTTTCAGGAGATTTTGTTTTAGGAATGAGACTGATAAAGGTTTGGTTGATGTTTGGTGGGATGGTTCCTGAGTTTAGGGCAGACAGGGTGGCAGAAATAACATCATGACCAACAGTACTCCAATAATTTTTAAAGAAGATAGGGGGCATACCGTCGGGTCCGGGTGCAGAGATGGGCTTCATTTGTCTCAAAGCAACCTCCACTTCAAGCGCCGTGTACTCCTTAGTGAGCTCCAGGTTCATACTTGGAGTTACTTTTCTTTGAATCCCTTGAAGGATGCACTCAAAGTTAGAAGGTGCTGCGGAAGTGAACAGATTACTGAAATAGGAGACCAACTCCCTCCCAATCATATGCTCTTCCTCAATGACAGAACCATCCTCACGAGTCAGCTTGGAAATGAAGTTCCTACGGTTTCTTTGGCTTGCACGGCTATGAAAATAGCTAGTGTTGAGGTCACCCGCTTTAAGCCAATCCACCCTTGACCTTTGATGCCACATGGAATCCTCTTTGACCATTAATTCATACACTTCCCCCTTGAGAATCCTCACTTGCTCATGATTTTGACCTCTCATTGATGAGGCTTCAGCTTGAGCAAGCAATTTCCTCTTTTTCTCTAATAAACTTCGGACATGGCCAAAGGAGAGTCTATTCCACTTTTTTAAATTTGTACTGCAAGCCTCAACTTTCTTAGCTAATCTATTCATGGGGTTGCCAGAGTATTGATCCTCCCATGCAGCCTTGATCACCCCTTCACACCGGTCATCCTTCATCCACATTACTTCAAAACGGAAAGGCCGATCTCGCTTGTAGAAGCGCACGTTCTCATTATCAGAGCAAATCCATAGGGGACAGTGGTCAGAAAGAGAGCCCGAAATATGGTGAACCCGCACAGAGGGGAATTTTTGGGACCAAGACGAGGAAGCCACACCCCTGTCCAATCTGATCCATGTTACCACGCCGTCAAATTGATTGTTACACCATGTAAACGGCGAGCCCACAAAGCCCAAATCTCTAAACCCACAGAAATCTAAAGCACCCCTGAACTCCCTCATTTGGCGCTCGCGCCGTGGAGCTCCACCCATTTTTTCCCCTGCCTTCGCTATTTCGTTGAAGTCACCTACACACAGCCAAGGAAGATTCATTTGGAGACAGAGATGCTTGAGTAGTGCCCAAGAGTGTTCCCGGTTGGCTGTTACCGGATTTCCGTAGAAACCGGTAACACGCCAAGCGTCATCCACTCCCGGGTTGACTACAGCATCTATATGAGAAGGAGAAGAGCTCTGAACTTTCAGATTGATACCCTCTTTCCAGAACAAAGCTAATCCCCCTCCTGTGTTGTTACGAGGAACAATGAAGAGATTTTTCAAATCTAATTTGCGACAAAGGTTTTTGAGAAACTTATCTTTTGCTCTGGTCTCCATTAGGAACACGAACCATGGGGAGTGTTTCTTCACCATTTCGGTGAGCTCCAGGACTGCGCGTGACCTCCCCAGGCCACGGCAGTTCCAGCTGATGCCATTCATGGCTTCCGGCGTGGCTGGACATCAGCCACCGCCGCTGGGATTTGACAAAGAATCTCATCTTGAGAAGTATTCTGTCGTTTGGTTGGTCGTGGGTCTTTGGTGTGTACCGGATCTCTTCTAGCAACTTCAAAGTGAGCATCTGTGTTCTGGTTTGTTGCTTTATTTCCTCTAGTATATCTAACCCACGTGCCTTTTTCCTTGGGCTTGGGCACAAGCACTTTGAACTTTGACTCAACCTGAGTGCTATCCGTGGAAACAGATAGATTAATGGGCTCATTTAAATGGGCCTTTTCCTTGGGTTTGACCTCGTGGGTAATGGGCTCACTTAAATGGGCCTTTTCCTTGGGTTTTACCGCGTGAGTAACAACCGTGGAAGCCTTGTAGTCCCGCGCCAAAATAGAATCAAGAGATTCGCTCTTGTTCGTCAGTATATGACCTGCAGCTTTGGCCACAGGATTGAAACCAAGCTCCTCATCAATTTTCTTTAGGGTTTCCTCAAAATCCGGACTTTTATCCCAAAACATAACCTCTGTCACTTCTGCCTGATCTTTGGATTGGTCCGAATCCTCCCTTTCTACACCCATACTCTTTTCCGCTTGCTTTTCAACTAGCCCGTTGACCCTTCCATTTTGGTGTAAATCCTCTGGCCCCTGCGCTGCTTCTCCAGCCTTAGCCTTTTGCCGTGTCAGCGGGTTCACCTCCATGCATGGCTGTCTCGAGACATGTGCCCCACCAACCCCGTCAGAGGACACGTTTGGACCGAGAGTTGCCTTCCTCTTCTCCGGTTCGAGTCCGGTGTCCCATCGGTCTGTCCCTGTGGTTGCTCCTCTTCCGAAGCCCGAATTGTTAAGATCTTGCCAAGGTCTTCTAATGATTTCACCTCTCATCCATGCCCCATACTGAAACTCCTCACCTTCTGTTTTATTGTTTTCTTCGCCATTGTCTAGGCAATCTTTAAGTGCGTGGTTCAGAAGTCCACATCGGTAGCAGAAGTTGGGGAGTCTCTCGTACTTGAAGATGACCCACCTCCCTTCTCCACCTTCCACAGAGATCTTTTTTCCTCTGACCAATCTCTTGTATACATCTAAACGCACCCTCACCCTCAAACACGTTCCCCACTGAACACCAGATTCCGGGACGTCAATCTCCAAAACCTCCCCCAGCTTGGCCCCGATTGCACGTCCTATTTCCTTCGTTCTGCAGTTCAGGGGGAGATTGAAGATTTGGATCCAAAAGGGTGCCCACCTAATATCAATCTCTTTTGGGGTGAGTTTTCCGTCGAACTCTTGTAGAAGAACCAACTGTTTTTCGAAACTCCATGGACACATATCTAGAACCTTTTTCTTGTCCCTGTCGTCCCCAAATTCTACAAGGAATAGGTCCTCACCAACCTCGGAAATTTGAACTCCCTTGTTTGGCTTCCAGAGCATTCTCATGTTCTTCCTAAGAGCATCGATGCTAATACTTTTGTGGGCTAGTATCTTCATTATCACACAGTTCTTTCCTATCTCCCTTGCCGCCTTAGTACAACTGGAGTCCAGCTCGATACCTTCGTCTTCTTCCTCTGTAAAAGACAGTTTAGTCCATAACCTTTCGAGCTCCTCTGCCATCTTTTTCCGCTAGCTGAAACAAACACTATGTCTGAGAAAAGGAGGACTCCTTTCAGGGGGAAAGGACCACGACACGCCGTCACCCAGGGGGGGGCACACTACCTCTTGCAAGTTGCTACAAGACTAAACACTGCATCTACGTGCACAAAAGCACGAGAGCACCTCCCATGTACTTTTTAAGGTGAGGGTTGTCACTTTAATTTAAGAGACTTGGAATTGAATTGTTAACCTCATATTAGTGCGGCTAAATTTGGCTTACCTTCAGTACTTTTTTAACTAAAATATTTTTTTGTTTTAATGAGAAATTACCACATCACTTACTAACTAAATAAAATGTGGAGATTAAAACTTACTATCACTTGCTATTGTGTACTTAAAATAAAATGAGACATCCAGTTAAAAAAGTACTGAAAATAAATCAAACCCGTGCAGCTAAGCTAGTTGGATATTAACAGGAGTCTTGGTGAGGTGGTGTGCCGCCAAAGCCAGAAAGTTACTGATAGGGTTCTGAAGAATTTAACACTAACAAAAAGAAACATATATGAGTGGGCAGTACCTGTGACTTGAACCAGAAAATTAAGAGAGTCCTAATAGCTTTTAAATTGGTTAATTATTAGCTTATTTTTGTCCTGGACTAGACATTCATTTTTTTTTTTTTTTTAATATATATGAAAGACATTCATTGTCAAATGTACAAGTTGAGATCCATTCCTAGTAATGAGTGAGGGCTGAAAGTTGAAACTTTGTTCATTGTGTAAGATTGTAGAACTCGATTGAGTGAGATCAAGACTTTGTTGTGCGAGCTCAGGCAAAACTTTCGTTAAAGTCTCGTTTGTGACCACCTCAAGTCCAAACTCTATTTTTTTAGAGCAATGCCTATTTCACATGTTCACCTACACCTACACCTACACGCATAGTACACACACAAACACACTCACTACTTTTGTACAAAACGATTTTGGTTCAAAAAATTGAGTCTCAGTTTGAAGTTCTTTTTTTCTTTTTTCTTTTTGTGAGTGTGTGTCAGGTGAGTATTTTGTCAGCCATGTAATAAGTAAGTTTCATCATTAAAATGATGGTAAGGATCAAAATGAAATATTATTGAGAAACTCGCAGAACCAAAGGTCCAAAACTAACAATTTAAAAAGCACAAGGATAAAAAAAAAACATACCCTAAATTATTGGAACCAAAAGTAAATTTTTGTACTTAAAATAAAGAAATGACTTTTGACTAAAATTCCCATAAAAAAAAGACTTTTGACTAAAATTTGGGGTGAGATTTTAAATAAATGTAACAGATGATTTCACATGACTAGAGTATGACTAAAAGAGTAA
This sequence comes from Quercus aquifolioides, assembly GCA_019022515.1. Lineage (NCBI taxonomy): Eukaryota > Viridiplantae > Streptophyta > Magnoliopsida > Fagales > Fagaceae > Quercus > Quercus aquifolioides. The sequence continues at coordinate 97,811,748 of CM032327.1, read as the reverse complement.
TTTTAAAATACAAAACTCTGGTGCATATGGCTAACTACCCTATAAAACTAGGCTTACGCTCCTCCTTTCGTCACTTGGCAAATATTTAGCAACCAAGTACCATAGGAAAGACGTGGAAAGAGAGACAAATAAAGCAATCGATGGCATCACAGAAAAGTAAAGACATTGCTTGGGGGCAAGCGTGGTGCTGCAGAGGGTGCAGAGGGTCGCATATTAGCATTTGATGCTTGAGAGTTGAGACACAAGCACAACACGACAACTCCATCACTGTGGACCATTCCCACTTTTCACTTTCCAAGTTTTTACCCATGTCAATATGATCCTACTACTATGTACTGTAATTCTGTTTCTTACTTAGTTTCTTATAAATAAGTACGTGTTTTAAATTCTTTTTTTTTTTTAATTTCTAAATAAAAAGAATCTCTAGTATAAATTCATCAATTTTACATTATATGATGATTATGAATAATACCATGTTTATTACCAGATCTATAATGAAACTATCATTATAGGTACTACTCATTGTTAAAACGCCAAAGCTCAAATCGCTCGAATAATTTCTGCCAAATATAATCTAAAGTAATACGAGAACTTGAGTCAAATCGACTATGTTACTTAAGCGTTTTATTAAGGAAAGTATGGATTTGTTAAGAGAATGACCAAAGCTCAAATCGCTCGATTAATTTCTGTCAAATATAATATAAAGTAATACGAGACTTGAGTCAAATCTACTATGTTACTTAAGCGTTTTATTAAGGAAAGTATGGATTTATTAAGAGAATGATAAAGCTAGCAAAAGCTACGTCGCACTATGGTAGTTTTTAGGGGTATGGTACTGCAGTACATGATGTGTCTTTGTGTAATTTGGAGAGTCAATTGTGTTAGGATTAGGAAGAGAAAAGGGGCAATAATGAAGGGTGGGGTGCGGGACCTGGTGGGACCCAAATGGCAGGGCGTGGGAGAAGGATGAACGTGACGTTGTCGGTTGTTTTATACAGAGGGGGTGAGCCCTTTGCTCTCATCAGTATCTCTCTCTGCACTTGACTCCTTATTATCTCTCCCTGGCTTCACCACAAGCAACCAAGCTGTCTCTTGTTGGATGTGTAGCTGGCTTGTTGGAAGCACTGAAACACAAAACCAAAACCAAAACCCCATCTTTCTCTCTCTCTTCTAGCTCTAATTCTGTGGTTGTGCAAGCCAGATAGATGGTAAAGCTGCTGCTCCTGCTGCTTTTCTCAGTAGCATAACCGTGAGTTTGGTCCAAGTTTTGATTTCTTGTATTATTTTGAGTTATTGTTTCCAATTATTTTATATCATATGCTCTCTTTCTCTCTTCAAAGCACGCGTCTTGTAAGTGAGAACTGTTGAAATTAGCAGCATAGGTTGGTGGGTTTAGTAGTACCCTAATTCTAAATCAGGTGGAAGTGGGAGAAAAAAAACAACACGATAATTAGTTAAGCTACCTCTAATTATCTCTTTGAAAAATTGTCGGCCTTTTTGATTGGAAGAGAAGTTACAAGGTACAAAATCTTGGTAGCGGTCCAAGATCTAAGCTAGGATAGAAGATTGAGAGGTTCCATCAGTGCATAAATAATGGAAATGAAAGCGCAAGAAAAAGAACTAGTAACCCCAGGATCTTTAAGCTATGGTGGTCATCTCATTGGAGGATCACTAGAAGTTGAGAGAAGAAGAGATGGATTTCATGGTGGAAGTGGAACTACAAGCCGCAGTCGTACACAGTCCCTAGGTCCTCAACAACACCACCCTAGTCAAGCAAGAGTTACAGTCACAGTCCCAGATCCAGTTACTAGTGCAACAATTGCACCCATGTTAGGCAGATCCAACTCAAACCCACAATCAGCAGCAACAGTTAGATACCGAGAATGCTTAAGGAATCACGCAGCGAGCACTGGAGGCAATGTTTTTGATGGCTGTGGAGAGTTCATGCCAAGCGGTGAAGAAGGGTCCCTAGAAGCTTTGAAGTGTGCTGCTTGTGATTGCCACAGGAACTTTCACAGAAAAGAGGTTAATGGTGAGACTCAATTCAGTCCTGGTTCAAGAAGAAGTATAGTGCTTAGCCCTCTTCAAATCCCCCCACTTTCATCTCCAGCTGGAGTGCTACACCATCAAAAATTCTCAATGGGGTTTCATACAAACCCTACTGCTCCCATTGTTCAACCAATGAATGTAGCTTATGGTGGTGGTGGGGGAGGGACTGAGTCTTCAAGTGAAGACCTCAATGTGTTCCATTCAAATGCAGAGGCAATGCCACAGCCACCATTTACTGTGTCAAAGAAGAGGTTCAGAACTAAGTTCACACCGGAACAGAAGGACAAGATGTTAGAGTTTGCTGAGAAGGTTGGATGGAGGATTCAGAAACAAGATGAAGAGGAAGTGGTGAAGCTTTGTGCTGAGATTGGAGTGAAGAGACAGGTTCTTAAGGTTTGGATGCACAATAACAAGAATGCAATGAAGAAGCCGAATGAGACTGAAACGCAAACTTTTGAGATGGGTAATGCCAAACCAGTGGCGGTGGAGGGAGGCATAGAGGCTGAGATGTAGAAAAACTAGAAAGACTAGGATAAGGTTTGTATAGGATGGGGTGGTGGGTTATCAAGAATTTTATGTCAGAATCTTTGATGCGGGATTAGTGTAATTCTTTTTAAAATCCCTAGCTATTGTTGCCTTGTCTTAATGATTATTTTCCCAATTCACTTATTGTAGCCCTCTCCTTTGTTCTTCCTACATTTTTTTTTTTATTCTCCATTTTATGCAATATTGTTCTTCATTTTGTTTAATGCTTGGTTGAAATCAATCAGATGTGCACAGACATTTTCTTATGTCGGAAACAACATGAGTTTGGTCAGACTTTATTGTGCACAAAGGTTGGCATGAACCCAATTAAATATGCTGGCAGGTTTGCATAATTAGTTGATTAGTATTGTGTACGAAAGTTTATTAGTGTCGACGATTATGTTAAAATTCTTAAAAGCTCTTAGTATATCTACTCTAGCATGGAGTTTTCCTATCCAAACACACCTAACCCTAAGCTTGAAATGATAGTGGATTGAAATTTGTTATTTCAATAATTTAAATAAATACAAAAATGATGATAGTTAGAGTTAGTTTAAAAATTGATAATGTGACAAAATATAACTTACTCATTTTGAAATCAACGAACAAGATTTTAGTGACTCAGAGGTAAAGTTATCTTAAGAACTCTAAAAGAATCATAATAGGAACAACTACAATTACATTATTATTCTATTTTTTTTCCCAACAAATAGAATATTAACAAATTTATTATTTTGCAAATATTAAGTCTAATGGGGGGGGGGGGGGGGGGGGGGAAGAGGAATCTGATTATGCATCACTTTGGCTCAAAGAAATCTGGTCAACTTAGATTTGTATTAAAAATAAAAGAAGAGATGGGTTAAACATGGGTTGGTTGATTCATTCATAATCTGACCCCCTTTATGACCTTCTTTCTTCTTGGTCCCTCTCTCTCTCTCTCTCTCTCTCTCTCTAGAAGACCATGACCACCATATCTTAGAAGATTGGTCACCCAGGCAGGGTGGGTGCCTAATATATTTCCACTCAATAATTCATGGATTAAATTTATTTATGTAATTTTCTTTTTTTAGAATATAACTAGGAGCAAAGCCATATAATTTTAGATTATATCTAGGACTAAGGCTTTGTAAAACTTATTTTCTATCAAATATAAATTCTCAATTCTATCAATGAAACAAAATATTCATTTATCATTGTGATTTTGAAAATTTTTTCATTAAATTAAAATAAGTGGTGATTGAATGTAAAACTATGGAAGAAGCATTATTATTATGAAAAACTATGACTTTGTTCCTAAAAGTATATGTTAAAGTTCTATTTTCTTCCTTGAATATGAGTTATATCAATTTCATTGTTATAAAACTTAAATTAGATTGGCCGGTGGATTAGGTTAACTATGATTCAATGCATAAAGAGATATGGTCCAAGCTAAAAACCAACGTACACAAAAATTAGTCAAAATTTTTTCAAAATCAGTGATGGATGATTTGAGAACTTGCTCTCCAAATTACATCTCCTAGTTCTCCAATAGGCTTTCTATGTGGGCTTAGATCTTATGAAAGAGATGTAAGAATAGTAGGTTTAGGATGATTTAGATTGTAATTTTGTAGTATTAGACCTCTTATTTTTGTTTGGACTGTTTTGTGTCGGGCTTGTTAGAAAAATGAACCCTAACAATTATGTAAAGAGTATATATTTTATTTTTTTTGGTGATGAAGACTAAAGAGTGTACTTTGAAATACAAGGAAGTATTGGATAAATCGCGAGGCTCTTGGCAAGAATGATGACAATTTAATAAAGCATTCATCGGACTTATCAAAATTAGGAGGTGGAAGAAGAAAAAATGTAAAGAACTAAAGATCTGGGAACAAACCAATAGACACTCGTCACGTTTCCATATCATAGGATCTAGAACTCAATTTATGACAAAATTTTCAATTTGCCTTCAACTCTTTGCCAAATGGCAAGTTTCCATTTGGCTCCTCTTGGATGTTTGTTAAGCCAACCATTGTCTCTCTCGCATACCATAAATATACTCAAACTGGTGTGTGAATTACGAGGAGACAACTCAAATTCTGACTTTAGAGGATGTTTTTAGATATAAAAATTCTTAGACGACACTATTTTGTGTCTTATTTTTGTTAGGACACGTTATAAAGGGTAGATAAAAAATAGTAAGCTTACGTGAAAACAACATATAATAATCAAAGTTTACCACATAAAATAGTTGTTGATGATGCCGAAAAAATCACCAGTGAGCCACACGGTTCTCGTACACTCAAAACAGCACCTGCACAACACAAAAGCTGAAGACCTTAAGAGAAGTACTGGTGTGGTACCGGCCAAATACCCTCCGACGGTCAAGTTAGAGAATTCTCTTGTTCACAACTCTAGAGTACCAGAGTTAGGGTGAATTATGCGTACATTGGTTTATGAGGGTATTTGAGGCTTTTATAGTAGTAGAGGGTTGACCTCTCTTCCTTGGGTTAGAAGTCTTTTCCTTATAGGAATCTTCATGAGCGTATATTGCGGAATCCTTTTCTTGTAGGAGACTAACACTAAGCGTGGGATACAAGACATTTCCTTATATACTTATGCGTGGTGGCCAAGTCAAGGGTACATTGGAGCCGTCAGCTTTAGGGTCGTCAGCTTTGCCTACTCCCTTGTTAGGGTCGTCAGTTTCGACTACTCCCTTCAGCTTAATCGGGGTCGTTAGCTTCGCCTACTCCCTTCAGTTTAGTCGGGGTTGTCAGCTTCGCCTACTACCTCATTAGGGTCGTCAGTTTCGCCTACTCCCTCTTGTAGGAGAGGATTTTGTTCCAACCCCCGCAAGCTTATTGTCCTCTTTAGGGAGCCAAGCCCGCAAGGTTTTGGTTCTCAGTACCGAGTGCAGGCAAGCAAGCGCTTAGCTTGGACTACGTCCCACATCGGCAAGAGATGCGCCCCACTCATGCTTTATACGCCATTGGAGCTTGCATGAGTGTACCACTACTACACTCAAAGAGGACAATAAGCTTGCGGGGGTTGGAACAAAATCCTCTCCTACAAAAAGGCGCTTTTGAGGGCAGTGCCCATCTCCAGTATTGTCCGCTTTGGGGCGAGTTCGGGATTTTCACCTCTTTGAGGCTTGACACCCTTCTGCACCCGCACGGTTTTGTTGCCAACACCGAAGTGCAAGGCACGCCTCTACCACTACTAACACTCTGGTGTTGTAGTTGTACACTCATGCAAGCTCCAAGGGCATATAAAGCATGAGTGGGGCGCATCTCTTGCCGATGTGGGACGTAGTCCAAGCTAAGCGCTTGCTTGCCTGCACTCGGTACTGAGAACCAAAACCTTGCGGGCTTGACTCCCCAAAAAGGACAATAAGCTTGCGAGGGTTGGAACAAAATCCTCTCCTACAAAAAGGCACTTTTGAGGGCAGTGCCCATCTCCAGTATTGTCCGCTTTGGGGTGTTAGTAGTGGTAGAGGCGTGCCTTGCACTTCGATGTTAGCAACAAAACCATGCGGGTGCAGAAGGGTGTCAAGCCTCAAAGAGGTGAAAATCCCGAACTCGCCCTAAAGCGGACAATACTAGAGATGGGCACTGCCCTCAAAAGTGCTTTTTTGTGGAAGGAAACTTAGTCTCAAACCCCAATCAGGTATTGTCCTCTTCGGAATTAGCGGCACAGGGCGCAGACCTAATCCTCAAGGTTTTGCTCAATCCCATATCGGAGAGAGACACCTCCCACCCTTGTTTTATAAGCACTTGGCCTAAGGAAGGGTGTACCATAATATGTGTAATCGTTTGAGACTAAGTTTCCTCCCACAGCTGATAAGGGTAAAATTGTGAATGTGAATACTCATGAATATAGTATCATGAAGCGACGTTCAAAATAGACCCATCGGCCTCACTTGTCATAAATGGCAGTCAAACAGCTTTAGGAAGACGGGGTTAACTTATGGAAAGCTGACACTACTAAGCTGAAGGGAGTAGGCGAAGCTGACGACCCTGACGAGGGAGTAGGCGAAGCTGACGACCCCGACGAGAGAGTAGGCGAAACTGACGACCCCGACGAGGGAGTAGGCAAAGCTGACGACCCCGACGAGGGAGTAGGCGAAGCTGACGACCCCGACGAGGGAGTAGGCAAAGCTAACGACCCCAACTAAGCTGAAGGGAGTAGGCGAAACTGACGACCCCGACGAGGGAGTGGGCGAAACTGATGACCCCGACGAGGGAGTGGGCGAAGCTGACGACCCCGACTAAGCTGAAGGGAGTAGTCGAAACTAACGACCCTAACGAGGGAGTAGGCAAAGCTGACGACCCTAAAGCTAACGGCTCCAATGTACCCTTAACTTGGCCACCACGCATAAGTATATAAGGAAATGTCTTGTATCCCACGCTTAATGTTAGTCTCCTACAAGGAAAGGATTCCGCAATATACGCTCATGATGATTCGTATAGGAAAAGACTTCTAGCCCAAGGAAGAGAGGTCAACTCTCTACTACTATAAAAGCCCTAAATACCCTCATAAACCAAGGTACGCATAATTCACCCTAGCTTTAGTACTCTAGAGTTATGAACAAGATAATTCTCTAACTTGACTGTCGGAGGGTATTTGGCCAGTACCACACTGGTACTTCTCTTAAGGTCTTCAGCTTTTGTGTTGTGCAGGTGCTGTTTTGAGTGTGCGAGAACCGTGTGGCTCATTAGTGATTTTTTCGGCATCATTAGTTGGCGCCGTCTATGAGGAAAATTTTTACGATTTGTAAGTCATACTATCGCTTCCCGGACAAAGAGTTGCATGGTACTTACTCGCTCGATGGCGACCACCAACAACATTCAAAGAGACGAACCACGCCCAACTGCACTCGAGAGACAGGTGCAGACTCTCACTATAGCCGTGGAACACCTCACTAAGCAAAACAACAATCTGGAAGAGCAGCTGCGCCAAAAGAATGCAGGGCACGACACTCAAGAAGAGGACCAAAAAGGTACCTGATAAGAGGGTATGCACCGACGGTTCTAATGTGGCTTTACTTAAGCTCCACATGATAAAGGTAATTTTGTAATTAACCCATGACGAAACAAAAGGCAACGGACATAACAAGGTTGTCAACTTCACTCATGAGAGAACCTTGTTGTAAAGTCTACAGCTCCACCCCATACCTGGCGGCTGCATCTTAGGCACAGTAAGCTGAAGATAGTAAGCTGAAGAGTAAGTTGAAGACAGTAAGCTGAAGACTGCAAGCAGAAGAGGAGTTTACTCAGACATGGCCAAAGTTGCCTACGGGTGGACGGTCACTACGCTAAGTAACCTACGGGTAGACGCATAGCCAAAGTCGCCTATGAGTGGACGATCATTACGTTAAGTCACCTACGGGTAGACGCGTGGCCAAAGTTGCCTATGGGTGAACGATCACTACGTTAGGTCACCTACGGGTAGACGTGTGGCCAAAGTTGCCTACGGGTGAACGGTCAATACGTTAAGTCGCCTACGGGTGAACGGTCACTACATTAAGTCACTTACAGGTAGACGCGTGGCCAAAGTCACCTACGGGTGAACAGTCACTACGTTAAGTCACCTACGGGTAGACGCGTGGCCAAAGTTGCCTACGGGTGAACGGTCACTACGTTAAGTCGCCTACGAGTGAACGGTCACTACGTTAAGTCACCTATGGGTAGACGCGTGGCCAAAGTCGCCTACGGGTGAACGGTCACTACGTTAAGTCACCTACGGGTAAACGCATGACCGAAGTCGACTATGGGTGGATGATCATCATACTAAGTCGCCTACAAGTAGACGACCAAAAAGGTGACGAGGCACCAAAACTTAGTCACCTCAACAAGTCTACAAAGCGGAGGAATCCAAGTCTACAAAGTAGACGACCTTAATATGCAATCCATCAAGTGGACGACCTCATCTCAAGAGGATGAAATGTTCTCAAGTCCGTAAAATGGACAAGCTTATTAAGTCCATAAGATGGACGGTTTCATCCCAGGAGGATGAAAAAATTATAAAGTCCATAAAATGGACACAAAGTGGACAACCATGTGTTATTAAGTCCACGAGCTAGACAACCTTATTAAGTCTACAAAGTGGACGACCTTATTAAATCCACAAAGTAGTTGACATTGATAAATCCAAAGTGGACGACCTCATCCTAAGAGAATGAAAAATTATAGTCCACAAAGTGGACGAGTTTATCATTAAGTCTACAGATTGGATGAGTCAGTTAGTAATACCCACGAAATGGACGATTACGCCAAGTCCCCAAAGCAGACAAGCCCATAAAGCTGACGAGTTCGTCCACCAGAGGATATGACTAATATTACAAGACGACGGTTTTAACATAAAAGATAACGAGATGAACAAGTCTACTGAAGAGCCGAGTTGGAATTGTCCGAATGAAAAGGGCTTAAACTCCATAAACCTGTCAGTTTAAGCTAGCGAGATCATGGAGTGGGGGGCAGCTGATAAGGGTAAAATTGTGAATGTGAATACTCATGAATATAGTATCATGAAGCGACGTTCACAATAGACCCATCGGCCTCACTTGTCATAAATGACAGTCAAACAGCTTTAGGAAGACGGGGTTAACTTATGGAAAGCTGACACTACTAAGTTGAAGGGAGTAGGCGAAGCTGACGACCCTGACGAGGGAGTAGGCGAAGCTGATGACCCTAACGATGTAGTAGGCGAAGCTGACGACGACCCCGACAAGGGAGTAGGCGAAGCTGACAACTCCGACTAAGCTGAAGGGAGTAGGCGAAGCTGACGACCCTGACGAGGGAGTAGGCGAAGCTGACGACCCCGACGAGGGAGTGGGCAAAGTTGACGACCCCGACTAAGCTGAAGGGAGTAGTCGAAACTGACGACCCTAACAAGGGAGTAGGCAAAGCTGACGACCCTAAAGCTGACGGCTCCAATGTACCCTTGACTTGGCCACCACGCATAAGTATATAAGGAAACGTCTTGTACCTCACGCTTAGTATTAGTCTCTTAGAAGAAAAGGATTCCGCAATATACGCTCATGAGGATTCCTATAAGGAAAAGACTTCTAGCCCGAGGAAGAGAGGTCAACCCTCTACTACTATAAAAGCCCCAAATACCCTCATAAACCAAGGTACGCATAATTCACCCTAGTTCTGGTACTCTAGAGTTGTGAACAAGAGAATTCTCTAACTTGACTGTCGGAGGGTATTTGGCCGATACCACACCGATACTTCTCTTAAGGTCTTCAGCTTTTGTGTTGTACAGGTGCTATTTTGAGTGTGCGAGAACCGTGTGGCTCACTAGTGATTTTTTCGGCATCATCAGTTGTAATTATTTATTAGTGTGGTAAAAAGTGTATTCCTAAAATTACTGTTTTGGATTAACCCAAACCACATTTTTACCAAAACACTAGTAACATAAAGTCATAAACCCTTCTTATACCCTAAACCACATTTTAATATTTTATCAACACTTTCATATCTCTCTCACACACACTATGTCTGCCTCTATTAACAATCTTGCAACTACATTTGCCACTCTACAAATCACATCATCATCATCAAATTCTTCTTCATTGAACCAAACAAATTTTCCTCTTTCAATCTCACAAAAATTCATATCTACTAAATTGAACCCCCATACCAAGAGTGTGTTTGGATACTACTTATTTTGCTGAAACTAAAAAGTGTATTCCTAAAATTACTGTTTTGGATTAACCCAAACCACTTTTTTCCCAAAACACTAGTAACATAAAGTCATAAACCCTTCTTATACCCTAAACCACATTTTAATATTTTATCAACACTTTCATATCTCTCTCACACACACACTATGTCTGCCTCTATTAACAATCTCGCAACTACATTTGCCACTCTACAAATCACATCATCATCATCAAATTCTTCTTCATTGAACCAAACAAATTTTCCTCTTTCAATCTCACAAAAATTCATATCTACTAAATTGAACCCCCATACCAAGAGTGTGTTTGGATACTGCTTATTTTGCTGAAACTAAAAAATTATTACTGAAAGTACTATAAATAAAAGTAAAAATTAGTTGAAATAGTAAAGTGGGGTCCATGATAGTACCAAAAAGTACAATAGAGCTCAAAAATAGTAGCAAAAATAAACTGAATAATGAAATAATTTTTATTTTTAATTCTAATCCAAATGCGCACCAAATCTACCCAATTCCCAAAAATCCACCTTCATTAAACTCTATGGCCCACCAGGCCCACCTTCTCTCCATTCAATCTCCACCGTCCATCTCCAGCATCTCATCACCAAACAACATCATCACAAACCAATCTCAATCCCCATTGACATTGTAAAGGAAAGAGGGTTGCTTTGGTCGGCGTTTCGGCCTTGTTTTTCTCCAACTTGCACTCGCTTCCTCAAAATGAGTTGAGTAGGCGAAATCGAAAGGTTGGGATTGGATAGCGTGCGTCGCGGTCAATGACATGTTCGTGATGAGGGCGTGGGGAGAGATCATGGCCGTTGGTGAGAAAGTCATGATGTTATCTGACGGCTGTAGAGATTTGTCAAGAGCACTAGTGGTGTCTTCGGATTTGAATTCCAAGTCTTGTTTGGGCTTAGGTGTTCGGTCCAAGAGGTTTTGCTTGTCTTCTTTCAACCGTGTGATTACGAGCATTGACTTTGACGACGAAGAATAAAATAAAGTAGAAGACCATTGACTGGTGGTAGATATTTTTGCACAATTTTTGTTAACAAGATAGTATACTGTGATTGTTACATAATACAACTATATACAGGTGGTGTATTCCTCTAATCCCAATTTATTTATTATCTTAAATAATTGTAAAAATAAATTGTGTTTCTAGGTCATTGTGCGTTAAATTAATCATTGGGGTAACAAAATTTGATACGACTTACAAACTAAACATGACATGACACGAAATTAATAGATTATGGACACAAAATTAATAGATTATGAGTTGAGATTTAATGAGTTTGTGTCATATTCAGGTTGATACGGTTGATCAATTTAATGTTGAGTTTATGTTAAACCTGTAAAACCTGTTTGACCCATCTTATCTGTTTGACCGTATGACATTGGATTCACAAAGGCATGGCATGCAAACTTTTTTTTTACCATAAAGCTCTGTGGAGTTAACTTTCGGTATTACTTTGTACTATTTGAGACCCTTTATTTGCTCTGTTATAACATTATTGTAAAGCTGGAATGAAGTTTTGATTTGGCATCGATTTTATATCGTAAAATTTTATGACTTAGGATTATAGGAAAATTAATGGGATTTAGTCTAACTTTATGTTAAATAAAAGTGACACACCGAACAGAGAGACATGTACAATGTATTGCTTCTCTTTTGTGTTTGGGTGGAGGAGGAGCCAGGCTTTCTGGTAACTCGACTCCAAGGATGTAAAGTATCATGCTAATTGAAATGAATTTTTCTTTCCAAAAAAGCTTATATCTTTTCGGTTCTGAAATGTTCATATATGCTTGTTATTTTTTCTTAAATTATAAGTAAGTTTTGGTTCAGGGGATAGGGAGTGAGAGACTATTGCTAGACTCTTGTAGTCTTGTGAGGTTAAAAGCTTATATGGTATCCTTGTCTTGTCCCATCTATCTCTGTTTAGTCCATGATCAATCACACCCATATAATCACCCATGTGTGGGCTGTGGGCATGTCCTTTTCTTTGTTTCTTACTCATAATCTCCTATCATTTTACCATTTATATTCATGTGTTGCACGCCATGTGTGTGAGGTAAAACATTCCTTATTGGAAAAAAAAAGGGTTATGTGCAAGGCTGTTATATTTTTCTGGAATCAATTTCATATATTTGCAACGAGTATACGTACATTGTGATAGGCCAAAAACGTATTAATTCATTGTGATGAATTAATTGATTAATTAGCCAAGTTTATTAATTAATCAAATTAATATGCAAAGCACATAGTAGCACAAACAAATTACCAATTAAACTAAGTATGCAGCGGAAATAAAATTGACATGGTGATTTGTTTACGAATGGGGAAAACCTACACGGCAAAAACCCCACCGGGTGATTTTAAGGTCACCACTTCCGAGAATCTACTATTATCAAAACAAACGGTTACAAGTAAAGGAATCTCAATACATTATACCAACTTACAGTTGAACCCTTACTCCAATACCCAATTGGACTTGTTCTGTAGTAACAATCTCTCATTTTCAATGCACGGCTCCCAGTATGTGACTAACCAATTGTGCGATCCCAATACGCGACTTAATCACCAACTTAAGAAGAATGTTGGCTGCAAAGTTCTTCAGTTCATCCAGACGATGAAAATCATGAAGTTGCTTGATCACAAAACTCTACGGTGTACAAATACAGCAGTTTCTTGAAGAGAAAGATGAACTAGGACAAATTCTGTCTCCGATCACAATTTGCATGAACAAGACTTTGCTTCACACTTGTGCAACCTTAGACGGCCCTTAAAATAATCCTTATATATGTTTAGAGTTGTGAGAAAAGAAAGCTCAAACAAACATTCACGGATTGAATGAAAAACAGTCCTAAAAAACTGAACTTCATAAACCTCGACAGATACCCTATCTGTTGAGCAGTTGTCGAGCCTTAGGCTGAAACAGCTCTCTTTAAATCTCGATAGATGCTAACTGTCGAGCTTTAATGAACATCACTTTTTGACTTGATTCTTGGACAGACTTGTATGACTTTAACACTTGAACTTGAAACAAGGTTCCTTGAAGTATTAAACACATCCTAGATATACTCAATTACAAGTAAAGTGCGTTTTGTCAAATGATTAGTTAAGTACATAAAATAGTGACATATGTTCCTAACATTGAATCACATATGTCCTAACACATTGACATGCTGACTTTGCCCATAGCTGAACATATTTCTCAATCTTAGAGCCAGTTGGATATTATCTGAATTCTGAAGGACACAATTCGATCATGAAGAAAAAAATAAATTGAAATAAGGATTATAATTGTGCAGGAGATGTGATTACACTACCCAAATTTTCTAATGCTTAGTATGCCCCTGCCTGTTCTTTCTAGGCCTCTGCATTTCCAACAATGCCAAGAGCCCTGCAAACGTATCAAATACCGGCAAACACACACACAAAGAAAAGAAACCAAATTTGATCTTCTTATAAAAAAAAAATTGAAACAGACGTAAATCTCTATGCTATGATTGAAATGTGTTGGTCAATAATATATTGATAGGTTTTTTTTTTTTCGTCGATCGGTTTTGAAATGTTCGAACTTCAAATATGCTTGTTAATGATATCCGAAGGTAAAACATCTTAATTGCGGTGGAAGATAAAAAAAAAAAATCAACTTTCAAAGTACTAAAAACCTTTCTGATGATATAAAATAGGATGGATGGCGTTGGATATGTCAGCTTTATATGGTGTTGCTTTGTCCATCTATATACGCCATGTCCATAATCAGTCCCACCAAGTACCATTTGTAGGATTTTTCTCATAAAAATCACCCAAATAATGTTGGTATTGGTAGGTCAGTCATCTTCTTTGTGCCTCGCTCATAGTCTCCCATCATTTATAATCATGTGTAGTATGTTATGTGTGTGAGACGCACCAAACATAGAAAATATATATATATATATATATATATATATATATAAAGAAAGTACCATTAGTGCAAAAGAGTCTGCGTTCTCTCTCATGATGCAAAAGAGTTCTACGTCTGAGTGCACTGGACGTTCCAGGGAAGAAGACGAGGAGTTACAAAGAAGTACAAAAAAGGTTAAAGAGGTACACAATGCTGTTGGTGCACATGATGAGTCCCCTCCGCCGGCCTCTGGAAATACTGGGAAGTCTTTCAGAGACAAACTACTTGGTGATATACCAGGTGCGTACGAGCAGGCTTTTGATTTCGAACGAGATATGGAGACGGAGTATTTGTCCGATACGGAAGCTCAAGTATACCCCGACGGTGAAGCAGAGGTCAGACTGTCAGGGGAGTCCAAAACTAGAATACGTTCCCAACTGTCAAATGCATTGATAATCAAAGTCTTTGGCAAATCGGTAGGGTACCAGTTTCTGCACTCTCGAATTCTTGGCTTGTGGAAGCCAGTCGGTAAGATGGACTGTGTGCACCTTGGTAGGGGTTATTTTCTTATCAGATTTGCGTTTAAGGCTGATCATGACAAGGTTCTTAGCGGTGGTCCCTGGTTTGTTGGCGGCCATTTTTTAGCTATCAGAAGGTGGGAACCAAACTTTAGACCTTCAAGAGCATCGGAGGCATTGGTGGCTGTTTGGATTCGCCTTCCGGAGCTTCCCTTTGAATACTATGAAGGCTCAGTGCTACGGGAAATTGGGAGCGTGATAGGGCCGGTCTTGCGGATTGACACGCACACAGCGTCGGAAGCCCGAGGTCAATATGCTAGACTGTGCGTACAAATAAACCTTGGAAAGCCTCTTGTTAGGCTTCTCCATATCGGTAAGCTCGACCAACCGGTGCTATACGAAGGCCTCAATACCTTATGTGTTTCCTGTGGCCGTGTGGATCACAGAACAGAATCATGTCCGTACTCTGTGCGGTCACCGGAGGTAGAAATTTCAACCAGGGAGGAGACTGAGGCAACGGGTGAGGACAAAGGAGCAAAGCCCGAAGCTGAGGTGCGGTCTGAGCCCATGCCAGAAGCCCAAGAGAGCTCTTTTGGGACCTGGATGCTTGTTACACGAAAAAAGAAAGTTAAGAGTCAGCAAGGGAAAGAGGGGGCACGCTTTGCCTCTTTTAACTCCAATAGGGAGTCTAGCCCAATCCGAAGCCCAGGCTTTATGCATGCAAGCCCAAAACAAAAAGAAAATGGCAGTGCTACCCGTGACAAGTCTGTGGGTCAAAGCATAACGGGAGGGTCTCTGTCTCCCAACTTTATGTCTGCAGATCGCACTCATTCTCTCTCTTCTATGGAGGTGACACGTGATGAGCACAGTACTATGAGAAGAAGTACCGGGTCAAAAAATCAAAAAGTAAGGGTGCAGCATGCTAAGCCCAGAGTTTCAAAAAAAACTTATGTGGAGGATAAAGGAAATCATACCCAGAAGTGGATTGCTACCAAGGGAAAGGGGATCGGCGCTGCCGGGGATTTTGGGATGGAAATAAGGGAGTTTAGGGGCTTCTCTGCTGGAGGTTCAAGCACAACAACGGACCAAGGATCGGAAGAGAGAACGACCCATCTAATGGACAATAGCACCATAAGGATGGAGGAGGAGAGGTCGCCGTTGTTGGACATCTCAAATATCCCGGCGAATCCAAATCTGTGCAAATCCGTTGCAGGCATCTCCTCAAATTTTGCCAGTGCTAAGCTCTTAAAAATTCGGGATTGTAATTCTCTGGAGCAAGAGGAAACCCACCCCGTTGTGCTACCCACTTTGCAGGATCAACAGAATTTTGATAGTGAGATGGTGGGGGTGGTGTGTGATACACGGAGTGCTTTGAATGTTCACCATGATGCTGATAACCGGACTGATGATGTGTCCGAGGTCGGTCACCTTGAGAATGGTGATGACAGGATGCATGTGGAGGGTGATGGGGATGCCCCATTGTCTTCGTGAAGTTATTTTTTCTACTCATCAGTCTGTTATTATGAGTACACTTATTTGGAATTGTTGGGGTGCCCAAAGCCCAAATTTTTGTGGTGTTATTAGAGATATGGTTCAGCTCTACTCTCCTGCTGTGATGATAATTACTGAAACCAAGATAGGTGGTCCAAGAGCAAAAGCAATTTCGGACAGATTGCCTTTTGATGGAGCGATTCACACGGAGACCATAGGCCTTGCTGGGGGCCTCTGGGTGTTGTGGGATTCATCTCAAGTTGAGGTCTCTGAGCTTGCATCAACTGAGCAAGAAATTCACGCTATTGTTAAGGTAATTTCTTCAAACTCTTCTTGGGTTCTATCAGCCATTTATGCTTCCCCTAGATATGCTGAAAGATGTCTATTATGGAATAATCTAACCACAGTAGCTTCTCTTCACTCTCTCCCTTGGGTGTTGGCTGGTGATTTCAATGAGGTGCTTATCGGCGAAGATAAGTTTGGAGGTAGAGCTGTAAATATTTCTAGAGCTCTCCGTTTTAAGGAGTGCCTTGATTCGTGTAGAATGATCGACCTCGGGTTCTCTGGGGCTCGATATACTTGGTCAAATCGTCGCCCTGTCACTGATCTTATTCAGGAAAGACTTGACCGTGTTTTTGTGACCCCTGAGTGGAATGAGCTGTACCCAGAAGCTTATGTGCAGCACCTGGAAAGAGTGCACTCTGATCACTGCCCAGTTCTTCTGTCTCCTCACAGGCCGCCTTCCACTTTTTTTCCCCGACCTTTTCGCTTCCAGCCAATGTGGTTGTCTCACCCCTCCTTCCCACATTTGGTTCGCGATGCTTGGACAAATGCTCCAAACCTCCAATTGGCTATTGATCAATTCAGCTCCAGAGCGAAAGTCTGGAACAAGGAACACTTTGGCAATATCTTCCTTAAGAAAAAAATTCTCACAGCTCGGTTAAAAGGTATTCAAATGGCCCTTGCTAGTAGACCAAATGATTTTTTGATTAATTTGGAAAAAAGGCTTATCTGTGACTATATGGACTTATCCAAGATTGAGGAAGAATTTTGGGCTGTGAAGTCTAGAGTGAATTTACTAGTCCAAGGAGATAGGAACACGGCTTTCTTTCATACGTCTGTCCTGGTGCGAAGGAGACGGAATCGTATTGTTAGTATGAAGGACTGCATGGGTTGCTGGCTTAATGGGGATTCTGAAATTTCCAGTTTTATTCGAGAAGGTTTTGTTAAGCTCTTTACCACGGAGTCGACAAGCTCTTTTCGAGAAAATTGGAACCCACCCTTCTGGAATTGTGCCTTAAAGGATGCTGATATTAGGGGGCTTGAATGCCCAGTTACTGATGAAGAAATCTGCATTGCTCTCTGGTCCCTCAAACCTTATAAGGCGCCGGGCCCTGACGGTCTTCACGCGGGATTTTTCCAACGTTTCTGGCTGTTGGTTGGGGACTCAGTTAAAAAGGTAATAAAGGAGGCTTTCACTTCTTGCAAAATTCCTGGTTTCCTCAATCAGACTCTAGTGACCCTCATTCCTAAGTGCACCAGTCCGGAACAGCTCAGCAATTATAGACCTATTAGTTTGTGTAATACTGTGTACAAGATGATCACCAAAATCATTGTTGCACGTATTAGACCTCTCCTTTCTGATTTGGTCTCCCCTTTCCAAACTGCTTTCGTCCCAGGGAGAAAGGGAGTTGATAATGCCATTATTGTTCAAGAAATGATCCATACCATCTCTAGGAAAAAAGGTCGAACCGGGGTTATGGCAATTAAGATTGATCTTGAGAAGGCGTATGACAGATTGGAGTGGGGGTTTATCAGAGATACCCTCCATCTTTTTCAGTTCCCGCACCAACTCATAGCTCTAATTATGAATTGCATCTCAACCTCTTCGGTCTCGATTCTTTTCAATGGAGGTGCCTTAAATCCTTTCCTTCCTTCAAGGGGTATAAGACAGGGGGACCCTCTCTCGTCGTATATTTTTATTCTCTGTATGGAGGTGCTGGGAGCCCTGATTACAAATAAATGTGAAGATAAGCTCTGGAATCCAGTTCGAGCTTCTCAAGGAGGTATCGCTTTCTCCCATCTCTTTTTTGCTGATGACCTTGTATTGTTTGCAAAAGCAGATCATAAGAATTGTGCGGCAATTCGGGATGTTCTGGATTCTTTTTGTGATATGTCGGGGCAGAAGGTGAGTAGCCAAAAATCTAGAGTTTTCTTTTCTCCAAATATCCCCGCCCATGAGAGGGAAAGTTTCTGTGACACCTTGGGTTTTCGGTCTACCCCTAATCTAGGGAAGTATTTGGGTTTCCCATTAAAGCATACGGGTATTAATCAGGATTATGGCTTCATCCTTGAGTGAGTTCAGAGTCGTCTTGCTGGATGGAAAGCCCATCTGCTTTCCTTTGCTGGGAGAATGGTCCTTACTCAGTCTGTAACCTCGGCGATCCCTAATTACATCATGCAATGTGTGGATATCCCACCAAAAATCTCCAAAGCAGTGGATAGGCTTAGCCGAAATTTTCTATGGGGCGATTCCGAAACTAAGAAAAAACTCCATCTCATTAGTTGGAAAAAAATCACCAAACCAAAGAAGAAGGGCGGGTTGGGTTTATTAGCTGCAAGTGAGAAAAATAAGGTCCTTCTTGCCAAACTTAATTGGCGCCTTCACAAGGAAAAGGAGTCTTTATGGGCGCGGGTGCTCAGCCAAAAGTATTTGCGAAGAAGGTCCTCAACAAGGAATTTCTCTAGGCGTGCTTGCTCGAAAGTTTGGAGTGCTCTGTCTAAGGGGCACGAAGTGTTTGCAGAAGGATCAAAGTGGGTAGCTGGCAGAAACAGCAACCTTTTTTTCTGGTTTGATAAGTGGTTGGATAAAGGCACTCTTAGAAGTCTTGTGCATGGTCCGCTCCAACGAGAGGAAGAATTTCTTCGTATTAAGGATATGGTCTCCACCGCAGGGTGGGATTGGTCTAAATGCTCCTTTCCCATTCCGAGGCACATTCTTATGGACATTAAAGCTACGCCTATACCTCGGATTGCCAACATTGAGGACCGGATGGCTTGGATCTCCTCCCCAAATGGAGATTTTGATTCCAAGGATGCGTACCACATAGCCTGCTCCAAAATGGACAATCTAGACAGTGGGCAATTTAGAGGAGCTTGGGTTTGGAAAGCAAATGCTATACCCAAGATTAAATGTTTCATATGGCAGTGCTGTCATGAGAGTATCCCAGTGCGAGCTGTTCTTGCAAAGAGAGGCATCCTTGATTCTGACACTTGCCCTCTGTGCAACAATTACCCGGAAACCATTGATCACTTATTGAGATCGTGCACCCTTGCAAAATCCTTTTGGGAATCTATCTCTCCTCCGATGCAAGCCAATTACTTCTATGGGACGAATTTTATGGACTGGCTCAGATTGAATGTGTGTAGTGCGGCTTGCTATGGATCATTGGGAATTGATTGGAGTATCGTTTTTTCGATTGGGTTGTGGTGCCTTTGGATCCGAAGAAATAGGGTGGTGTTTCAAAAGGCCAGGCCCTCCCTAAATCTTAAGGTTGAAGTTTTGGCGAAGGCGACGGAGTATGTCTTTGTTGGTGCAAACGTCCATAGTGCACCTACAAAGTCTACTATCCAAGTGAAGTGGTTGCAGCCCCCAGTTAATTGGTTTAAACTAAATTCTGATGGGTCCTCCTTGGGGAACCCCGGTCGGGCTGGGGGGGGGTGGCCTTATAAGAGATGCAAATGGGGCATGGATAAGAGGGTATGCGAGAGCTATAGGCTGGGCTACAAGTGTTGCAGCTGAGTTGTGGGCTCTTCGAGATGGCATTCAGCTATGCATTTCCCTCAATCTGCCGGCTGTGATAGTTGAGTTGGATGCCCAGTTGCTGGTTGATCTTCTTGGTAAAGCAAATGACTCTAGTTCAAACAACCCAATTCTGGCGGACTGCAAGGAAGGGCTGAAGCTCATCCCTCATGTGAAGATCCAACATTGCTTTAGAGAGGCGAACAAGTGTGCGGATGCGCTCGCACGACGTGGTGCTTTGCTAAATGTTGATTATTTTGTGTTTTTAAGCCCTCCTACTGAGGTGTTGCTTTTAGTAAACTTGGATAATTCTGGAGTGACTTTTGATCGCTCTGTGAATGCAAATGTATTTTCCCCTTAGTCTTTAATATTATTCTCTGATTTACCAAAAAAAAAAAAAAAAATATATATATATATATATATATATATATATAACAAGGTTCATATGCAAAGCCTATGATATATTTTTGAAGTCATTACATACATAGCAGCAACGAATACATTGATCTACTGGCTTTGCCCATAGCTGAACATATTTCTCAATCTTAGAGCTATGAAAGAGAGCCTATTTAGTATTGTTTGAAGGACACAAGTTTAGAAGAGATATGACATGAAATAAGGACTATTGCACCATCCAGATTCCCATTGCTTAGGTTGCTCCCGCCAGTTCTTTCTAGTCATTTGACTTTACAATGCCAACAAACCTGTAAACATATCAAGCAACTGAGTGGTCAGTACCTTCAAAGGAAAAGTTACTCAAAGTAGGAGAAAAACCAATTCGAACTTCAAGCTTATGAATCCTATATATGTTGGCATGAAAACATGCATTACTAAAAAATGCTTCTGTATATTTTTCAACTTAATTTATGGTTAATGAGATAATTATGCTAACAGAGTACAAATATGTTGCCAATTGAATATCATTTTACTACAAATTAAAGTCATGTTTCTACAAGTAATTAATAATTTAAAACCAAAAATTATTAGAGTAAAAAAATAAAAAAAATAAAAAACCAAAAATTATTAGGATGAACTAAAATTCTACAAACTTACTCTAGTATGTCTCGAAACCATTGAAACCAAGATGAGGTGGTTTCCTTAGCATTATCCACCGCGGTATTCACAGAATTTGCAGTATTCGTTGCCGCTTCATGGACCGTGGTGGTCGCTTCATGGACCGTGGTGACGGCCTCATTTACATTATCAATAGCAGCTTGCACATGGTTTACATCATCATCAGCCAACACCGAGTGGATCGACAAAACAAGCACCAAAGAAAGCACAAAAACAAGAACAGCACCTATCTTTGCCATATCTCTTCCTTCCTCCAAAACAAGACTACTTATAATAATAAATGAATATAAGCGTAAAATTCTATATTATTGTTTAGTAATATTATGAATAGGTGAGCTGAGAATGTGAATATATAGCGTGTAGGATAAGCAAAGTTGGGTATTGCTTAAACAAACCATAGCCGTGTCTCTCGTTAACAAATATGTAAGTTTTGGAATAGTCTTTTTTCTTTGTCCTCGTTTAGGGGTTTCAGTTGTAAACCTAGATTTGATTACGAGTGTTACATGGCTCGGTTTTAAATTGACTTGTCAAAGCTGGTTGAAATTTGAGGTACAAGAGGTTCGTGTGATGGGTTGGCTTTAGAGGTTACAGAAATGGTCACTCTGGGACTTATATTCTGTTTTCTTTTTCCTTGTTTAGGGGTTTAGAGTTAGAAACCAATCCATGTTTTATCGCTGTTTTTCGATGTAGTTCTGGTTTGGTGAAAAATTTTGTTCTTTCTTAACAAAAAGGAAACCATCGTGGCATGGTTTGGTTGAAATTTGAGGTGCAGGTGGTTACACACTTGCACTTGGCTTTCGCTTAACAATGTCCCAGACCGAAGTCTAAACTTAGACCAATTCTAAAATCCCATATTCTATAACAGTTTTATAGTTCAATTGACACATTTTGACGCTTTAATTCATATCCCTTAATCCCCAACTATTAAATCTTTATTCTAGAACAATTTTGTAGTTCAATTAATACATTTTGATGTTTTTATCTATATCTCCTCACCCCCAATTATTAAAAACTCCCTTATTCTAAAACAGTCTTGCAATTCAATTGATATATTTTGATGTTTTTATCCATATCTCCTCACCCTCAACTATTGAGTTATATATATATATATATATATATATATATAGTCTGTTTAGATACCGCTTGTTGTTGAAAATTGAAAACTGAAAATACTGTAGCAAAATAATTTTTAAATATGTGAATAGTGCCATATGACCCAATTTTAAAGAAAAATTCGCTGAAATCCATACTTGCGAGTCTCATGAATAGTGCACGGGACCCGCACAAAAAAAAGGCAAACGCATAAGTCCCCTGTTTTCAGTGCAATTCAAACATACACATAAAATAAAAGTTGAGTTTTGAAAGTAACTATGGTTGTGCCAATTGCTTACCATTTTATTAAAATTCAAATTTTAGATGTTAACCTTTCGGCTCCTTTTATTTTCACAAATATGACATTCTCTCTTTATTTTTAAAATAGTTGCAAATTTACGCGATACATGAGAAAATGTAATATAATTATTTTATAAAAATAAAATGTAAAATTTGTAAGTTAAGTAGTGCATGTGTAATTTAAAATTCTTTTTATTTTTATTTTTATAAGTTTTATGTAATAGAACATATAATGTATTTTTCATTAAAAAAAAGTATGCACACACATATATATATGAAAAACATAATTTAATAAAAATATTTAAATTACATAATTATAATATTGTTTAATATAAATGGAAAAGACGTTATTAAAAATATTTTTTTGAATATATCAAAATCGGTTGACTGATTTGAACATATCCAATAATATTGAAGAAAAAAATGTACATCCCCATTCCATGGAACACATGTAATATGTTACGTTAAGTTTTGATTATTATATAAGTTTAGAATTTGACCATTTTTCCCCAAATATAATATTAATGTATATATTATTGAAACTTGAATTTTAAGGTAATCTTTTTAATATTTATTGTTTTTATTTCTTTTTTAGTGTTTATATCTCTGATTTCTAATGTATATTTTGTTTGTATTTTTTAGCCAAAACTAAAGAGTTTGGCTCAAATATAATAAAATTTCATACTTTTTCACCCAAAAATTAAGGGGGGAGGGGGCAGTTGAGCCCAAAAATTAAAAGGTAACCTAAAAAATAAAAAATAAATAAAAAGAAATCAATTTAAGTTCCCAATTAGTCCAAAATGGACCGAAGTAGACAAGTGGATTGAAATGGACCAAATTAGACCGAAATGGATAGAAAGACCGAAGTGGACTGAGTTAGACTGAAATGGATCAAATGGGCTAAACTTGACTGAATATACCAAATTGGACCGAATGAATGGAAGACCAAAATGGACCAAAATACCAAACTGGACCGAGTGGACCAAATTGGACCGACGTAGATCGAGTGAACTTTATAAACCGACGTAGACCTCATAGATCGAGGTAGACAGAATGAATAGAAGGCCGAAATGAACTGAAGTAGACTGAACTGGACCGTAATAACCAAATTGGATCAAAATGCTATGCTAGGTACCCAGCCAAACTTTGCTTAGAATGTAAGGACAAGCAAACAGTTTAATATATTCGTAATCCATTTTGTAAATGTTTTGGGAAAGACACTTTAATTTTTGCAATCAAATTAATGAATTATCTTATTGTGGTGTAGTGTCGAATTATTGGATTCTAAATTGACACCTTGACAAGATCTTGAATTTTGAAGGGTGGGTAGAGTTGCCACTAGTCATAGGAATTTTCAGGTGTGATCAAAACTTTAACATGATGTCTCCTTGAGGCAATGGCGCAAGGAAGAGCAAGCTGAGAATGTTAAGAAGCACCACAATTGTACAATGGCGGAGGAAGATTGGAGAAGACATTATATTTTGTATACAATGTATAGTAGAGTTTTTTTTTTTTTTTGGCTATGGGTGTCTTTGGGAAATTCTGAGGTAATGCCTTTGTGAGCAAATTAAAAATAAAATAAAATAAAAGCTTGGATACCTAGCCTTCAAATTCTATCTTTAACCAAACAAATTTTTTTTTGTAATATAGTACCCCTGTCCCCGAATTATTGGTCCTTGTTAGGACATATGTGTTTTCACTTGTTAAGAACATATGTCATTTATTTATGTAAATTGGCTAATCCTTTTGACAAAACGCACTCTACTTGTAATTGGGTAGTTCTAAGTGTTTTTAATACTTCAAGAAACCTTGTTTCAAGATCAAGTGTTGAAGTCATCAAGTTTGTCCAAGAAAAAGCAAGCTGAAGTGCAAATTCATTAATTCTCGACACCTGCTCGATAGCTACCTCGACACCTGGCTATCTGTCGAGATCTTCAGCTGATGCTTATCGCAATCTCAATAGCTGGTCGATCGATCGAGAAAGTTTCTGTCCCTTCGACACCTTCTCGACACCTCCTCGATAGCTGCTATCTGTCAAGATTCATTAAATCTCGACACCTTCTCAACACCTCCTCGATAGCTGCTATCTGTCGAGGTTACGGGAATTCAGATTTCTGTTTTTGGGCCAGGCTTTTGTATTTGTGTAGGGTTTCTTTTCTCACAACCCTAGACCTATATAAGGCTTATTTTAAAGGCCGTCACATAAGAGAATACAAGGAGAACATATGCAAAAGGTGACCGATGCCTTATTCTCCCTGAAACAAGCTATTGCGTCTTTACGCCTTAGGGTTTTGTAACCAAGTGCTTCTTGATCTTCATTGTTGATGAAGTGAAGAACTTTGCAGCCAACATCTTCTTCTAGTTGGTGATTTAAGTCGCGTACTGGGATCCGCGCAATTGGTTAGTCACGTATTGGGATTCGTGCATCAAAGAGTGGCGTTCATATATTGAAGAGTTCAGAGGTTCTGAAGCGGTAGAAGGTTTCTGCTGTGAGTTCATCTACGGGGATTGTAGAGTCTAGGGACAAAGGTTTTGTACTAGATCTGAAACTTCTCTTTACCATAGTGGATTGCTTTTCGGGAAGGTTTCCCCCCAGGTTTTTTACTGTGAAACTGGTTGGTTTCATTGGTTTTCCTGGGTCATCATATCTTGTCTTATTTACTTTTCCGCTGCATTCATTATTGACATGATATTGATGTTTGTTTGTTTTAACGAGTTTAATTCATAATAAATCTAATTAATAACTTGAGTTTAAAACTTGTTAATTCTACCAACTGGGGTCTAAATTTCCCAACAGTCCTGTCTAGAGAATGTAAGATTTTAAGAAAATTTTATGTGGCCACTTTTAAATGATAAATGAAAACTCATGTCTTAAGGATTTTATTTGTGAAAGATGTTATGGTGAATAACAATTTCTAAGTATCTTTCATTTGGTATAACTCATTTGGTTAATAAGTACCTTGAAGTTACAAGTTTTAAACTCCTTGATGGAAGGAGGGTTATGAAACAAATCTTAATTTAAAAGGGTCCCTAGTCTAGCCCATATATATAGTTTGTCTCCATCAAAAGAAAATATGTGAGGTAAATGTCATAGATTAGAAGACACCTTTTATAGATAAACTATCATATAGTGAGTCTCCTTTTCTCCAAAGACTTAAATAACTATGGCTAGAGGTATGTTTATTTTATTTCGCAACTCTAAATTTATCTTACATTTGGTATCAGAGCCTCCTTCATGCTATGCTGTTTAGTAATTTTTCCATTCATAGATTTTTCTATGATTTGGCTAAATTTCCGATGCACATATGAATTTAAGGATATAAAGTATTTGCATTGGATATTCTTTTGTGCTAGGACCTATCAGCTAAATTAACTATGACATCAAAATTAGCCCTTTTAACCAACGTCAGCAAACCCAGTTTTAAGAGGTATGGAATAATGTTAAGTTTTATGCCACATATCTCATGTGTGGGCTATAGCATATGGTATTGAAGCCTATCACTGAAATAACTTTTACCAACGTTTGGGCTGGATAGCTTTAATACAGGATAGTTTTCGGATATAAACGACTATCTATGAAAAATTATTACTTTTGCATTTGGCATTGGCCGAATGTTTCTATGGAAATCATGATTGGTTTTTTAAATTTAAGCTTCTCATGAAAGTGGAAATTTGTCACAATAACTTTGCATATAGATTATTATGTTTCTTTGATAGAAATAAAACATGTTTGGGCTAGTAGAACTTATATTGTCTGACTTACATAAAGTGTGCTGTGATTTAAAAAAAGAAGAAGGTTGTGACTATATATGAAAATTTGATCATTACATCATTAAAATATATGATATTTTTAGTGTATTTATAGTTTCTTACACTTGTCTTTAAATATCATATTATGATTTATTTTATTTGACATGATCAATATTAGGATTGGTTTATCTTTACGATGCCATATGAAGTAGTGAATATCAAAATGACATGGGAGTAGCCATAGCATCCTAAGCCATGATGATAATCACATCAATAAATTTTTATGAGGCTTCATTAGGAATAAAGGCATCTAAGTGGAAATTAATTCATGAAGATAATGACTTGGCCCCATAGGGGGGTTATTACTTTTATGATTTCATTGGAATAAGATGGTGAATGTAGCATTAAGATGAGATTTTTCCTAGGCCCATAGGTATGGAAAATTTGATTCTTAGTGTTTATATTTACTAGTTTTATGAATAAAGTTTTATAGTAAATCCATGCATGATGAGCCTTGCCCATAGGAAGGTTGAATTTACTACTAAATTGACATTGGTTAATTTAGAATTAAAGTTTATGTTTCATAGCATTGCCATTTGGTTTTACTGAGCACATTGTTAATCAGTGTATTCACCTTAAGATCAGTGGGAGTAAATGTATTGTTTTTACACCTAAATATGAATGACACACTACTTGTAAGTAGTGATTTGATTTTTTCATGTAAGATATACTATATGCTATATAGCTATAAGACAAGCATTATGGATAGGTTTTAAGGTATTCGATTTTATGGTGAGACCTTTAAAGATTTTTTAAAGATAACTTGGCTATAATTTTCTTCTCTAAGGACAATGATTGTGAAAGCCAAAATAAACATATCGACATAAAGAACTCAGCCTAAGAGAGAATTTTAAGAAATTGAAAGTGTCCATTGTGTAAAAATTATTGAGCTAATATTTGTTAATTTCATAACTAAAGGTTTGCCGGCAAAAGTAGTATAAAAGTCTTTTGGACATATGGAACTTGTTAGCTCATTTGGTGTTTAATTTCTCTCTAATTATTCTATGTTTTGGACACATATTTTGTTATTTTTGGAGAAGAAAATATATGATTTTTATTTTGTGCACATAAAGTATATGTTTTAAGTTAAATATATCTGTGGAGATACATAAGGATGATATATCTGTGGGGGTGTATAAAAGAGGACCCAAATGGCTAATAGGTAGTCCATTCATAAAGAATTAATAGCTCATAAAGTACTCATGTAAGGATTACCACACATTATAATACATGGAAGGAAGTACTCATTATAATTGAGGGTATTATCGCCATGATTCATGCATTGGATTCTTTATTTGAGTAGGAGCATTTCACAACTAATTGACATGAGTAATATCATGGCCATGTTAAAGTTAATATCATTTATCAAGTAATTTAAATTTCAAGTGGGCCAAGTGGGAGAATGTAAGATTTTAAGAAAACTCATGTTTTAAGGATTTTATTTGTGAAAGACGTTATGGTGAATAACAATTTCTAAGTATCTTTCATTTGGTACAACTCATAGTACCTTGAAGTTACAAGTTTTAAACTCCTTAATCGAAGGATGGTTATGAAACAAATCTTAATTTAAAAGGGTCCCCAGTCTAGCCTATATATATAGCTTGTCTCCATGAAAAGGAAATATGTGAGGTAAATGCCATAGACTAGAAGACACCTGTGCGCACCAAAAACTGAAACCCGTTGGGCTGGGCCTCACTTGGACTCACAACTTATTTGTATAGTGGGTTTGGATTTCCCACAATGGGTCGTTCAAAACACCAAGGCTCAACTGAAGCGCTTTCCTCTTCTCGGGGACCTGACCCAATTCCTTACTCTGCTCTCTCTGTTTACACTCTTCCTTCCCTCAATTCTCCAACCCTTATTTCCTTTGTGCAGAGAGCAAAAGATTCAAGCCGGACGTCAGAGTGGTACACGTTCGGGACTTGAACTTCGTACTCAGGTCGGAAATCTTCGTGCACACGGACGGACAACTCCGAGCGTCCCACCTCATCCTCGGCGTCAGTCCCGTCTACTCAACTTGGCAGCCGTTCGGCCAAGCTTTGCTAGTCGACAGTCCTCTCATCTCATACATCGACGTCCGGCACGCAAACTTCCTCCCCCCAAGGCTAACAGTAGGCGAGGCGCGTGAGCACGGTCCCCGGTACATTTGTTCAGACGAGCGACTGCTCGTCCGTGACGAATCAGCCGAGCGCGTATCTGCCGAGCGTAGGAGGCGAGCTCACGAGCAAATCCAGCAAGCTCCTGCTCAGCCCGAGAGAATCGTAGAGCCCGGGGCACCTGTTCGGGAAGGGGAGGTTGTAGCCGCAGAACCGACAGACTCTTCGGAAACAGGATCCGATCAGGGTAACGCAATGGTGGCCAGGAGGAAGATGACAATAGACCGCTTCGTCCCGAGCGCCCGGCCAACCGGGCAACAACAACAAGCACCCGCCCGAGATGCTTCCCCTCCCGCTCCCCCACCGACCCGAGTTCGAAAGAGGCCGCGCACCACCGATCAAACACAGACGGGCTCGGGCAATGTGCCCATCCGACCCTCGGCCGGTATCGTCATCCGGGAACCGGTAGCACAAACCGGGATA
This sequence comes from Quercus aquifolioides, assembly GCA_019022515.1. Classification (NCBI taxonomy): domain Eukaryota; kingdom Viridiplantae; phylum Streptophyta; class Magnoliopsida; order Fagales; family Fagaceae; genus Quercus; species Quercus aquifolioides. The sequence continues at coordinate 97,782,962 of CM032327.1, read as the reverse complement.
GACCTGGCGTCTACTTCCCGGGCTCCAGCAGCATGGCGACCCTCCTTCAAACTTGGCGGCGAGCCTCTCCCGTCGACGGCCAGTGCCCGAGTGTGGGATAAGGGGCATGGAGGCTGCGTGGCGCAGAGTCTGGCGCGCGGCATCCTCTTGCCCGAGGACTTGCACGCCTTCACGGAATCGACGGATGAGTCCCTGGGGAGACGTTTGCAATGGCACACCATAGCGGTAACTATTTCACTTTTCTCTATGATTCTCGGTTTCCCTTTCGCTTGTGTATGTGTTTTTTCCATTTTACCTTACAAAGCGGATATCGTGTGGTCAGGCTGCGCAAATGTCGTATGTGGTGGACGGGAGGATGAAGGAGCTGGCCGAGGACGTTGAGCGGGAAAAGGCTCTGAAGGAAGTTGCCGAGGCCACGGCAAAGGAGCAGTCGAAAATTGCCGAGGAGGCAAAGGACAAGATTGCTACAGCCGTGAAGGCCCAGGCGCTTGCCGAAACGAAGCGCGAGGAACTGGAACTCCAGTTGGGGGGCACCGAGCTTAAGTTGGCGGAGGCTCAGAGCTTGAATACCATGCTGGAGGGGCAGCTGACCGACTCGAAGGCGGCGCTGGAGGCTTGTGAAACCAAGTGGTATAACGAGGGGTTCGCGGATGCCGAGAATTCGGCGGAACCGATCATTCGCCAGGCCCATAGGCTCGAATATGAGGAGGGTTGGTTCGCCGCTCTCCAAGCCCTGGGGGTTCCCGAGGATTCCCCGTTGAGGGATCGCAGCAGGATTCCTTTCCCGAGCATCCCCAACACCGAGAATCCTGCGCCTCTTGTCATCGACGAGGAAGAGACCTCCAGCATGAGGGAACTGGTGAATGCCATTGACTCTCATGCAGTGCCGACCGACATGGAGGGGACCAGCCATCCCCATGCCGGGGACCGAACCGGGGAGGACATCCAGCCGCCAACTCCTCACGCCGACCAACACTCCCAAGAGGACGCATCCTCCGCCCATGCGGCGGACATCTAAAGCCGACAGCCAGCCCTTCTTTACTTTTCCCTTGTTTGAGAATTTTGAATAAACGGAATTGCCTATGTCACCGGGATGTGGTGACGGGATAATTTGTTTACGTTGTCTTTTCTTTGTTTCGGGTTGCCGGGTTTCGGCAACATAACGCTAATTTAAGTTTCACGTTTTAATATGAATGCTTTACTGTGTTGTTTGTACGTATTTACCGAGTAATGAACTCTTCTTGGTTGCCTTTTTATTGTGATGTGTCCGACCATGGTAAGGCCTCCAAACGCTAATTTAGGTTTCACGTGCTCGGTGATAAGGTCGAGCCGAGGGTCGGGCTCCCGTCCTTAAGAGTTGATCGTCAGGTTTCCACCTGCTCGGAGATTAGGGTCTATCCGAGAGCCAGGTTTCTGTCCTTAGAACTAATCGTTCAGGTGTCCACCTGCTCGGTGATAGGGATCGAACCGAGGGTCAGGCTTCTGTCCTTGAAACGAAAAAAGCTAAGGTTTTCACCTGCTCGGTGATAGGGATCGAACCGAGAGTCAGGTTTCTGTCCTTATAGTGAGTCGTTCAGGTTTCCACCTGCTCGGTGATAGGATCGAACCGAGGGTCAGGCTTCTGTCCATGAAACGAAAAGGCTAAGGTTTCCACCTGCTCGGTGATAGGGATCGAACCGAGAGTCAGGTTTCTGTCCTTATAGTGAGTCGTTCAGGTTTCCACCTGCTCGGTGATGGGATCGAACCGAGGGTCAGGCTTCTGTCCATGAAACGAAATGGCTAAGGTTTCCACCTGCTCGGTGATAGGGATCGAACCGAGAGTCAGGTTTCTGTCCTTAGAACGGGCAGATAAGGTTTCCGCGTGCTCGGCGATAAATCGAACCGAGGATCAGGCTTCTGTTTCTAGAACGCATCGGCTAAGAACGAACATTGCTCGGTGAATGGGATCGAACCGAGAATTTTGGTTAGAACTGTGCGATTCTGCATGAAAGACATCATTAGTACAACTAGCAAAACATATGCAACATTACTAACAAAACATATACAACATGTTGCGGTTAACTCTATGCTCGGAGAACCGCCCATCAATGATAGTACTTCTTCAGGTTATGGACGTTCCATGGTCGGGGAAGTTGTCTCTCGTCCAGGTCTTCCAAGAAATAAGCCCTGGTGCCGGCCACTGCCGTGACCCTATAAGGTCCCTCCCATGTCTGTGCCAATTTCCCGGCACCAGTGTCTCGCATGTTGCCCACGGCTCTTCTGAGAACCAAATCCCCGGAGACAAACTCCCTCGTTCTCACACCTCGGTTGTATCTCCGGGCGAGCTTCTGCTGATACTCCGCGAGCCGTATTGTCGCCAACTCGCGGTACTCTTCCACCTTGTCCAAATACCCTACCATCATTTCGTCGTTCTGGGCCTGATCGAAACCCGCTACTTTTGCACTGCACAGATTCACCTCGGTGGGGATCACGGCTTCCGCTCCGTACGTGAGAGAGAATGGGGTCTCCCCGGTGGACCGTCTAGGAGTGGTGCGGTATGCCCACAAGACTTTGGGAAGCTCCTCGGCCCAGTTTCCCTTTGCTCCCTCCAGCCTTTTCTTCAGCCCACTCACAATCACCTTATTCACGGCCTCGGCCTGACCGTTGCCCTGTGGGTAAGCAGGAGTTGAGTACCTGTTCTTGATGCCGAGACCACTGCAAAACTCTCGGAAGGCCCGGCTGTCAAACTATAGCCCGTTGTCAGATATGATAGTGTTCGGCACCCCGAACCTGGTGATGACATTTTTCCATAGGAACTTCTTCACCTCCACATCCTGTATGTTGGCCAACGCTTCCGCCTCCGCCCACTTGGTAAAATAGTCGACGGCCACCAAAACGAACTTTCGGCCGCCAGTCGCCCTCGGGAATGGGCCGATGATGTCCAGCCCCCACTGCGCAAAAGGCTAAGGACTGCTGATCGGGTTCAGGTGGCCCGCGGGCTGATGGATCAGAGGGGCGTGCTTTTGACACTGCTCACACTTAAGCACATACTCGGCGGCGTCCTTCAGCATCTGAGGCCACCAGAACCCCTGAGTCATGGCTCGGTGCGCCAATGAGCGTCCCCCGACATGGCCGCCGCACACCCCAGAGTGGAGCTCCGCCAAGAGCTCGCCCACCTTCTCCGGGCGTAAGCACAAGAGGTACGGCCCTCCGAAGGACCTTCGATACAAAGTCCGGTCTTCTGCCAACCAATACCGAGGAGCCATCCTACGGATCCTGATGCCCTCCTTCTCGTCACTCGGCAGTCGGTCGTCGGCCAGAAAGTCGACAATGGGGTCGATCCAGCACGTGGCAGGGGCTGCGATTGTCGTGACGTTGATCCCTGTAGTTCCCGAGTTGCTCATTACACTGACGCTCGGCTCCGAAATAAGCTCGACTTTGATCTGCCGTGGTATCTCCTCGGCCACTGAGGACACCAGCGTGGCTAGGGAGTCAGCGTGTCTGTTCTGGGTTCGGGCTACGTGGAAAACTTTCACCGTGTTGAAGCTGGTCATAACTAGCCTCGCTTGTTCTAGGTACGCTTTCATCCGGGGATCTCGGGCCTCAAAACTGCCCTGCACCTGATTAACCACCAGACGCGAATCCGAGTATAGCTCAATATCCCGAGCCCCCAGGTTCGAAGCTACCCTCAGTCCGGCCAGGAAAGCCTCGTATTCCGCCTCGTTGTTGGATGCCCTGAAGCTCAATCTAAACGAGTGTTCCAGCCGTATTCCTTCGGGGGTAATCATGACAACTCCTGAACCGGCCCCCGTGGAGCTTGAAGCGCCGTCCACAAATATCTTCCACGGTCGAGCCTCCAATCGGCAAACCATCTCTCCCTTCTCTCTGGGCGAAAATTCAGCGATAAAGTCCGCAAGGACCTGGCCTTTCACCGAGCTTCGAGGCCTGTACCGTATGTCGAAGGAACCGAGTCGAGTCCCCCATTTGGCTATACGGCCCGTGAAATCAGACCTCTTCAATAACGACTGTAATGGGTACTCGGTCAAGACGTGTACGGTGTGAGCTTGGAAATAGTGCGGCAACTTCCTTGTGGCGTGTATCAGGGCCAGCACGAGCTTTTCCAAGGGCAAGTACCTCGTCTCGGCGTCGACGAGAGTTTTGCTGATGTAGTATACGGGTTGCTGGATCCCTTTGTCCCTCAGCAGCACGGCACTCACGGCGTGCTCGGATACCGCCAGATACATGAATAAGTCCTCACCTGCCTCCGGTGCCGCGAGCATGGGCGCTTGTGCTAAATAAATCTTCAGATCCACAAAGGCCTGTTCGCACTCCTCGGTCCACCGAAATCCCGTCCATTTCTTCAGCAGTTGGTAGAATGGTCGGCATCGGTCTGCGAATTTTGAGATGAACCGGTTAAGGGCGGCCAGCATCCCGGTTAGTATTTGCACTTCCTTCAGGTTGCTCGGTGGCCTCAGTCTTCTAACAGCCTCTATCTGGTCCGGGTTGACTTCAATCCCCCGTGTACTGATCAGGTACCCCAAGAACTTCCCAGCCCCTACGCCAAACGCACACTTCTCCGCATTAAGCGCAACCGGTGCCGTCGGAGAACCTCGAAAACCTCCAGGAGGTCCCCCATATGCAGGGCTTCCCGTTTGCTTTTAACCACCATGTCGTCAATGTATACCTCGACCGTGCGCCCTATCTTGTCTCGGAACATTCTTGTCATCATTCGTTGGTAAGTGGCCCCGGCGTTCTTCAGTCCGAAGGGCATCCTCGTGTAGTGGTAATTTACCTCCGGGGAAATGAACGCCGTTTTCTCTTGATCCTCGGGCGCTAGGGCGATCTGGTGATACCCTTGGAAAGCGTCCAGAAAGCTCATCCTCGGGTGCCCACACGTGGCGTCCACCAGCTGATCAATCTTCGGCACGGGAAAAGGGTCTTTCGGGCAGGCTCTGTTCAGATCGGTAAAATCGACGCAGACCCTCCACTTGCCGTTCTTCTTCTTCACTACCACGGTGTTCGCCAACCAATCCGGGAAGATGATCTCCCGAATCACCCCTGCCTCCTTCAATCTCTGAACTTCCACTTTTACTGCCTCGTAGTGCTCCCAGGCTGATCTCCTCGGCCTCTGCTTTTTAGGGGTGAATGAGGGGTCAACTCCAAGTCTATGCATGATGAATTCGGGATCCACCCCGGGTACCTCGTACGGACTCCAAGCAAATACGTCCACATTCTGTATTAGGAGCAGTAACATCTCTACTTTTTCCCGGTCCTCCATGCTCTCCCCTATTTGGAAGTACTTGTCCATATCCGGCAACACCTTTACCCTCAGCATGTTCTCGGCACGCGCGACCTCCTTCTCTGGCGGGCCCTGTAACTGCTATAAAGGCGTCCCTGACGACGAACATTTGGGATCAGCCTGACCCTCCCGGTCGGTTTGCTCCTTCTTCCAATCGACCATGGCGATCAAACATTGCCTGGCCGCCTGCTGACTCCCTTGTATCACCGTGACACCATAATCAGTATGAAACTTGACCCTCATGTGCAGAGTGGACGGGACAGCCCCCATTGCATGTATCCATGGCCTCTCTAGAATCGCCGTGTAGGGGGAGTATGAGGTAACTGCGAAGAAGCTTACCATCACCTCCTTGCCCCCCATGTTCACGGGCAGAGAGATTTGCCCCTCGGGCGCCACCATCTTCCCATCGAACCCAACCAGGGGAGTGTTGTGCTTCGACAGGTCCTCATTCCTCAACCCGAGCCCCCTGAATAGGTCCGGGTACATAACATCCGCTCCGCTTCCCTGGTCTATCATTATCCTCTTCACAACGAAGCCGCCAACCCTTGCCGTTACTATCAATGCGTCGTCGTGCGGCTGAATGGTTCCTTCCAGATCACTGTCGTCGAAAGAGATCGGCTCCCGGGTAGGTCTGATCCTCTTCGCGGCAGGCGGCACGCCCGTACTCCCCTTTACCGGTATCATCGTCAGCACCTCCTTCCCCTTTGCCGTTGAAATGCCCCTCGGGGCGACGTGGATAACATTAATTATCCCAAGAGGGGGCGGAAGGGGATTCCCTCTGTGTGGGGCGCCATGCCCCGTTCCTCTATCCCCGGCGTCCGCCACAAAATCCTTGAGGTGTCCTGCTTTAGCCAACTGCCCGAGATGGTCATTTAGCACTCGGCACTGCTCGGTAGTATGCCCCCGGTCTTTGTGGTAGGTGCAGTACGGGTTCTGATTTCTCCTAGAGGGGTCGCCAGCCATCCGGTTCGGCCATCTGAAGTACGGCTCGTGCTTGATCTTATCCACGATTTTATGCACGGGCTCCTTGAACGTCACGTTCACCTCCCCTGCTGGTGCTACTGGCTCTTGAAGCCTCAAATTTCCCCGTGCCCTCTGTTGAAAACCGCTCAGCCGAGGACGATCAGCCACCTGTGCTTTGCCTTTGCTCTGTATCTTATCATCTTCCAACCGCTTGTACTCCTCGATGCGCCTCATCAGCTGCCTCATGTCCTCGGGAGGCTTCTTAGTTAACGACTCTCTCAACCCCGAGTCGTCAGGCAATCCCAATCTGAAGGTGCTCGCCGCAATCCTCTCGTTCCCTCCGCCAATCTCGTTGTAGAGCTCCCAGTATCGGTTAGCGTAATCCCGGAGGGTTTCCCCTGCCCTCATCTTCATAGACAGCAGCGCGTCCACCGGTTGTTGCTCCCGGCTGCACGTCACGAAACGGGAACCGAACTCCTGTATCAGCTCGGCGAAATTGTGAATGGAGCCCTTGCGCAACCCGTTGAACCACCTTAAGGCCGTGGGACCAAGGCTGGAGGGAAAAACCTTGCACATCAGAGCGTCATTGCGAGTATGCAAAGACATCATCTGGATATAGTGGCTGACATGCTCTACGGGGTCTGTTTTCCCACCATACGAATTGAACGGCGGGCGCGTAAACCTGTCCGGCATCGGTGCACGCTCAATATCTGCTGAGAATGGTGACCGAGCAGCCCTGCGCAATGCACGGCTCATAGCATCCATGGCCGCATTCCTCGGCCGTCCCTCTGGAGACTCCGAGCCCCGATTCCCGTACTCCCGCGACCGAGAGCGATTTCGCCGCCGGTGAGACTCTGTTGAATGGGAGCGGTCTCGGCGGCGACGGGACTCCCTCAAGTGCGAGCGCTCCCTGTGGTGGCGGGATCCTGATTGATTCGATCCCACCCCGCGTCTTTCTCCCTCGGCGCCTGGCCCTCTCTCTCGGTCGTTTTGACAGGCTCGGCGGCGCTCGTTTCGGGCTTCCAACTCCAGGTCTTGTACTAACCTCCGCAGCCGCTCAAGCTCTTCATCCCTGACGTCGGGCTGCCTGTCCCGGGAAGCATGGGATGCCGTTCTCCCCGTTTGATACGACCCTTCTCCAAGGCCGGACCGTTCTTCCAGTTGCTCGTGAAACGGATCCTCGCGTCTCTTCTGCCTCTGTTCTCGCCAGGTGGAGCCCCTGGAAGACCCTGCCGAGCCACTCTCGACGTTACCTCCAGACATCTTTCCTGTATACGAGCCTTGGCAGAACCACTGCTTAGTAGGATTTCCCACAGACGGCGCCAATTGTGCGCACCAAAAACTGAAACCCGTTGGGCTGGGCCTCACTTGGACTCACAACTTATTTGTATAGTGGGTTTGGATTTCCCACAATGGGTCGTTCAAAACACCAAGGCTCAACTGAAGCGCTTTCCTCTTCTCGGGGACCTGACCCAATTCCTTACTCTGCTCTCTCTGTTTACACTCTTCCTTCCCTCAATTCTCCAACCCTTGTCTTCTCAAAACTTCTTGTATTTATAGCTCACGAAGTAGTGGAGAGGTCATAAATACTCGCCAGTAAGTGCAACCGGCGGTCCAGTGTTATCGATCGTAAGTGGGTGGTTAGGTGGGCATGGGAAGCGGTGAGGGTGGCGTTGGAACTTGGTTCCGGCCTCCACGACAGTTCCCGGCAGCGGTGCCTCTCCGAGATATGGCCGAGTAGGTACAGGGCGCGGTGTTCCGCGAGCTGCGTGTTCATCACTGCTCGGGAAGGGGTCTGCCGAGAAACGATGTAAAAGCAGATCGTGAGCCTGCAGCCCGCGGGGCTCGGGGTGGGCCGCTAGGCAGAGGGAGACCGGCCTCATGGGCCTTATACCCAGGCCAGGGCCCAAGGCCCACTACGGGTCATGGTGCGGGGACCGTACAACACCTTTTATAGATACACTATCATATAGTGAGTCTTCTTTTCTCCAAAGACTTAAACAACTATGGCTAGAGGTATATTTATTTTATTCCGCAACTGTAAATTTATCTTACAGTGAATTCATATAATATATTGTTTGTTAGTTAAAAGTGTATAAATTTCCAAAACTACTCTTATTATTTTAAAATCTAAAGAAAGAATGGTATCGACTTTTTAAATGATGGAGAAAATACGAATTCTATTTATTCATTTTTCAAAGACGGCTAGATTTTAGGATATTCCAAAATAGAATAGAGAAGCAACAATTAGGAATGGAGAGAGTAATTCAAATTGCCATGATTCATAAAAAAATCTTTACCCAAACACAAGAAACTTTTAAAACCATATCAATCTATGGAAATTTTGAGTTTGATTGGGTGGTTTAAATTTATACGATTTTAAAAGTAAATGGTTCAAATTTGAAGCTAACACTAGTATAGGTTTTAATTCGTAATAGTTTTAAAATTTGAAATTGTAGATTTTAATTTAAAAGTTAAAGCCACTTTTAAAATATACAAATTAAAGTGTAATTAATAAACAAAAAAAAAATATAAGAAACACTGCACTTACAAATTACCCCATTGGAAAACTTTTTAAAAAGGATTTCATATGTGTAATTTGTAGGGGTGTGTAGCCAATCCATTGATCCACCAAAACCAACTCGATCCAACCTAACTTGTCAAGTTGGGTCAATTTTTAGGGATTAGTGGGATCAATTGGATTGTCAAAATTCTTTTTCCGGTGAGTAGAGTGAAGCATGGGTTATCAGATTCACAACTTCGCCTAAGTCGACCCAATCCAACTATATTTAATATATATTTTAAAAATATGTTATATAATTGGCGTAAATACACTTTTAGTCCATGTATTTTGACTTTTTTCTATTTTGGTCCCTACATTTTATTTTTATCACTTTTAGTCTCTAAACCAATTAACGCGTGACATTTAAGTCATTTCCTTCACCTAACTAACGGGAAAAGCTGATGTAGCTGACGGAGGAATTAAAATATTATTAAAAAAGCCACATCAGATAAAAAATATAAAAAATTTCTAACCTTCTTATTTTAAAAAAAAAAAGAATTAAATTAATTTTTTTTCTCATTTTTTGGGAAGAACATGAAGAATCTAGAACATGTGTTCTTCCCCGTCAATCATGTTCTTTATTTTCTTCCTAGCAAACCTTGCCCAAAAATTTAAAAAATCAATTTTTTTTTTCTCTTTTCTTATATTTCCTTAGCAACAAAACCCATAAAATCAATCAGATTTACAAACACAAAGACATGCCCACAGATTTACAAAACACAAAGACATTCAACAATTGCTCTATCATTCTTTCACATTCCCATTACAAACACAAAGACCTTCAAGGATTCAAAATACCTTCAACAAACCCAAAGTCCTTACACGCCTTAATCCAAATTTACAGACCCAAGCAAACCCAAAGAGCAAAAACCCCAAACTCAAGATCGCTTTCCTCTTCCTCACCAACTCCGAACTCCACTTCGCCCCTCTCTGGCAATAGTTTTTCCAAAATGCCCCTTCCAAAAACCTCTACAACGTGTATGTCCACGCCAATCATTCTGTCAACGTCACCCGCCCTAAGGGCACCGTCTTCGAATTTCGCTTTATTCCGGAGAAAAAAACCTATCGCGGCTCGCTGACGCTCATCTCCGCCACACGACGGCGAAATACATTTTGGCCATTGCTAATCCACTAGATTCAACTTACTAAAGCTCTCTCTCGTCTAAAATGAAGCTCTCTTTCATCTAAAGCTCTCTCTCTCTCTCTCTCTCTCTCTCTCTCAGATCAAAATCTCTATCTTTATCTCTCTTTCGGCTTTCTCTTTGGATCTGGGTTTAAAGAAAGAGATGGTGGGTGCTGGGTTTGTTGGGATCTGGGCTTTCTCTTCGGTTTTGATCGGTGATCGTTGGTGGGTTTGACTGGGTTTGACCGGATCTGGGTTTAGAGAAAGAGATGTTGGTGGGTGTTGGGTTCGACTGGGTTCGTTGGCTGGGATTGGAGGGTTTGTTGTTGTTGTTGGTCTGATCAGTGATCGTTTCTAGACATTTGGGGTTTGGGGTTTGCTGGAGATTTGGTTTTGGCATTTGCTAGGAATTTCGCATTTTGAAATTTCTTTTTGTTTTTTAAGTTATTAACTTGTTGTGGTATTCGAAATTTCTTTGATTATGGTTTGGTTTGGGAGTGGATGAGGTGGGTGCTTTGCTGGGTTTCTATTCTTTGGATGGTTTGATTTGGGTGTGGTTTGTGCGGGTTTTCCTGTGTTTGCTCTTGTTCATGCTCTTTGATTTGGTGATGTTCATGTTTTTTTTTTTTCCCTATAGGTTTGATGTTCATGTTCTTTTATTCTATGTTTGCTCTTTGATTCTGGGTTTGATGTCGTTGCTGGGTTTATTTCTTGATTTAAGAAGAACATTGAAGAACAAGTTCTTATATTCTTATGTTCTTAGATCTCAATTCATGTAATTTTTTGTTTTTAATTAAAATTAATTTAGATGCTGATGTGGCATTTTTTAATGCCAAAATAGATTTTTTAATTATTATTTTAATGTGCCATCAATCACGTCAGCTTTCCCTGTTAGTTAGGTGACGGAAAGGACTTAAATGTCATGCGTTAATTGGTTTAGGGATTAAAAGTGGTAAAAATAAAATGTAGAGACCAAAATGTAAAAAAATCAAAATGTAAGGACTAAAAATGCATTTACGCTTATATAATTTTATTATTTACTCTTTTGTTTATCAATTGAGTTTGGATAGAATTACATGATATCCCACTAATTTACTCTTTTGCTCTTATTTTGTATTGGTATTATTATCATTCTAATTCTCAATTAAAATTAAAATATATATATATTGTCCAACCCCACCATGCAACATTAGCTGCTTGAGGACATGATGCATGCAGTAACTGGGAAAAAAGTATGGCATATTGTGTCAAGTTTCAAGTACTAGACATTGACTAAACAAAAAATAAAATAAAATACTAGACAAGGGTTTTAAAAGAAACGATTAAATAATTAAAAGTTCACATCAGTAATGTAAATCAGGGGATGTAGCTCAGATGGTAGAGCGCTCGCTTAGCATGCGAGAGGTACGGGGATCGATACCCCGCATCTCCAACTCCTTTTTTACAATTTCCACATTCAATTACTTTTCCCTCATCAACCGTTAAAATTCCCACGCATCAACCACAACTCAACGGCCTTGATCTTCCACAAGATCAGGTCGTTAAATCTCGGGCCCACCCAACCAGTCAGACTTCCCCAAATATTACAATTTTCCCGCCTTTTCCTCTTCTTTCAAAATAAAAAGCCACTTCAGCTTCTCTACCCAAATTTACCACTCAAAATCTCTTGCTCTTATATTTTCTTCCAGATCTCTCTCTCTCTCATTGTTCCTGTATCTACAAGCTGTTGCAGATCGCACTGTTTCTTGGTCTTCAGCTTTAGAATTTGTAAGGTTAGTGAACAATCTAAACACTTTCTGGTTTTGAATTGTGAATTATGCATGCACTTGATAGCACATAATGGCATCTAATCTGATTCTTATTCAATAATCCAGTCCGTATAAACTGTTCGATAAATAATATGACCTATTCCATTTGATCTGACTATATGAATTGCTTTATTGATTGAGATTTGGAATTTTGGATATAGAATCAGAATCATATTAGATGAATTTTGGTTAGCGAAAGATCAAAACACTTTCTGATTGAATTGTCAATTGTGATTATTGTATGCACTTGATGATAGCACAGAATATCATCTAATTTGATTCTAGTCATTAATCGAATCCTTAGAAACTGCTCGACGAATAATCTACCCTATTCCATTTGATCTGATTATCTGAACTGCTTTATTATTGCTTGAGATTTGGAATTTTGGATATAAAATAAGAATCCGTAAGATCTAATAATACACCACACATTAAACAACGCACAAAATATTTCTTCAAATTATACAGTCCATAATGATAATCGGTACAAGTTTATTGAGCTCATAAACATAGCCTTTTATTTTTTACGATACAGTTCAATACTCAAATTTACGGCTAAAGGCAGCAGAACCACAGTTAGCGATATAGCTCTTTCTTCTTCTTCTTCTTTTTTTTTTTTTTTTTTTTTTGGTATTGGTACTTGTGCACATACTTTATACAGATCTTATAACCACATGGCTGATGCTTTTTGACTTCATTAGAATTTAGAGCCTTAGATTCTTCATGAGCCTGCAGAAGGAAAAGTAAAAATAAAATAAAACAATACCATTAGTTTATTTAAGAAAAAAAGATAATTTTGTAGCTCTTAATATGCAAGTCAAATTTCATGTATAATTCTAAAAAAAAATTTAATAAAGGATACATTTATGATGAGACAGTTATTCATATTCAATTATTATAATATTTTGAAAGCATGAAGATTATAAGGAGGTAATGCATCCAACCGTTGATTTATCAAAATATTATATTAAGAGGCATAGAAACTATATATGTGTTTATTATTAGTAGTATTATGTAATTTTTTTTTTTTTTTTTTTGAGAAAGTAGTATTATGTAATTTTAAATGTCCAAGTTTGGCTATTTTCTTGTTTGAGCAAAGTTTTCTTTTTCTTTTTGAACTAGCTCCTAAATGGTGCCAAAAAGTTTTAGCTAGATCCAAGAATCATTGTCGTGAACAAGTTTGGAGATGAATGAAGGGTTACCGAGGAATGTGAAATCTGATAGAAAATAATGTGATAGCGTCATAGAATGATGCTCATCTTTTTAGCACCGGTTAATAAAAAATACTTTATATATGTTGGGTTGGCCTCAGCTCCAAATAATAGGAACCATGTGCCTATGGTCCAAAACCATTACGATTAGATTTCATGTGGGCTTTTCTTAGGAAGTCACAATTGAGTATGAAATGGATAGGCCATATAATATAAAATATAGCAATCGAAAATAGCAAAAAAATATTAAACTATTTCTCAATTTGAGTGCAGCAGGGTCGGTGTTTGATTTGAACTTGTGAGTTACCTAACAGGAAAGGAAAGGTATGTGGATAACTTGTTTAAGGGAATGTATCTAGTTTACAAGCTCTTTTCATCTTATCATGAACGTGTCCTAATATAACATGATCACGTATTTGTCTAGTGCATAACGACACTGGACAGAAGCCATGTCCATTTGTAAAATTTGGATTGTTTCCAATGTTCTTGAGCATTGAAGGCAACACTGACACGGACACACCCGTATTCTAAAATGGAGTCCAAATCTTTTGTCTCATCAATTGTGCTCCACTTCATGCTCCACTAATAAAATTTAGACAGCTAGTCTCTCTCATTAAATGAGATATCTCATTAAATGAGACAACTAGCTTCTCTCATTAAAGTCAGAGTTATCTCATTTAATGAGAGAGGCTAGCTATCTAAATTTTATTGGTAGAGCATGAAGTGGAGCACAATTGATGAGACAGAAGATTTGGACTCCCTAAAATGACCATGTATTGGTTTAGTATCCCATCCAATGCTCCTATACACTGGAGAGACTGATGTTTATTGAGGAAAGGGACGGTTGGATCAGAAAACGTTTTCACGCATTCAGATATGTGACATATGCTTGCATGATCCATGCAGATATAACATATATAGTCAATACTTTATTCTGGTCATGTGTAGCATATGTTAGAGAATGATGGTTATTCTAGACTAATAAGATGCTCAAGATTGTGGAGAAAAGTTGTCTAGAAAATGTCTTGGACTGCCCCAGAAAGGTATTTGTTGATAAGCTTACAATTCATTTGTCCTGAATGCTTATTAATTGCCCTGCTATTGAACTGACATCTAGCATAGTAGATGACATTGTGGTAGTGTACTAGGAACTCCACAAGGAAGAGCCATTTATATATATGGCATATCTTATTAAATTTAGGCAAAAAAACATTAGATATGGGAACATAAAGCCATGGACATTATATGGTTGATGTAATGGGAAAAGAGTTCAGTACATTACCTTTCATTGTTCCCAGAGTTCTTGTAATTAGGCAGTGGGATTTGACCAGCTTCTATATTTATCAGGTCCTGTATAAGAATCTCGTAGTGCCTCCTTACTTCCTCTGCAGATTTCCCACCAACAGCCTTGGCCACATTTTGCCAGCGGTCTGGGGTGTCCTTGTCATACAAAGCCAGAGCCCTCTCGAATTGTTTGTTTTGCTTTGGTGTCCAAGAGTTAGAACCGCGTGAAGAATTGAGAGAGCTTGATGCCATTCCTCTTTAGGCAGTAGAAGGTGACAGACAATAAGATAGCTTAATTAGGGGAGTTGGGTTGGGTGTAAAGATAAGATGAGCAATGTGTATTCAGCTAGGAACTGAGTATTGGGTTAATAAAGCTAAAGACCACGAAAGTGAAAGAAACTTATGAGAGAAAGAGAAGAGGTTTAAGTCAAGGAATGGTTTTGAGTAAGAGATCCATGCATGCTTGCTCCTTATAAACTGGAGGAGAGGGTGGTGAGGTTATGCAAGTTGGGAATTCTTTTTTTTTTTGGGGTACGACAAGATGTGATTCGCCTAGAAAGGGGTAATAAAGGGAATCAGTTTCCAAGGACTGCAGCCTCTCTTTATTACATTTTCAAAGTCTTTTACTTGTCTTTTATAATATCATCAGCAAGTGGAATTTCTTGATAATTTACAGCCTGGTAGGGATTAGATCCAAATTCTTAGCCTACCAATTTAACATTGATGCGCTTATCATCACAATCCCCTTGTTTTTTTCCCCTCCCAAGATAAACTCACCTAGATCTTTAAGACCCACTAAAGACACAAATAGGATTGGACAAAGTTTTAGTTCCAAACCAGAGCTATATCCTCAAATCTACTACTTAACGATTTACAAGACTAAAATTATTTAAACAAGTCACGTAACTCTTTCAAAGAGGTCAACTAAAACTATATATGAATGGTTTTTTTAATCATCACATAATGAGTTGGAAGAAGATAGTTTTAAACTTTTTCTGATAGATTATCTTCCTTCTCTTTTTAGTGGGTCAGTGGGATATTTTGCCTTACTTATATGGGCAACTTGTGATATAATATAATCTCCAAAAAAAAAAAAAAAAAAAGGGTTAAAATATCATTTTCGTCCCTAAACTATCACAAAAGTTCGTTTTTCGTCCCTAAACTTTCAAAAGTTCTATTTTCGTCCCTAAACTATCACAAAAGTTCGTTTTTCGTCTTTAAACTTTCAAAAGTTCTATTTTCGTCCCTAAACTTTCAAAAATTCTGACGGAGTGCTGACGTGGCTTGACAGAGTGCTGATGTGGAAGGGACGAAAATCAGTACGTTTGGAAAAGTTTAGGGACGAAAATAGAACTTTTGAAAGTTTAAGGACGAAAAACGAACTTTTGTGATAGTTTAGGGACGAAAATAGAACTTTTGAAAGTTTAGGGACGAAAAACGAACTTTTATGATAGTTTAGGGACGAAAATGATATTTTACCCAAAAAAAAACTTAGTGATAATATACCTCTTTAATGAGCATAAGATTCATTCTTTATTAAAAAATATATATACAAACAACAACAATAATGCCTTATAGATATTGTGAAATGTCGACATGAGTGCTGTTTTTTCATCATTAACATATCATATGATATGACTGGTTTCTTAAACAGCCTCTGTATAATATTTTATCACAGAATGTGTATTCCATCACCGCGGAGTTGTGTTTAATACTAGACTTAGTTATATAGATCATTGGATAAATGGGCCATGTCATCACTATTAATATTACTGGTAAAAAATTGCAATGTCTTTGCATGGTTTGTTAATATTGATAAATTACCAGCTATCCAAAAAATGAAATGGTTAAGAAATTGTGTATTTAATTATTTTACTATGATTTTAACATTCTTCTTTACTCCAAATTCTCCCTTAATTAGTGAGATTTATGGAGGATTTTTAGCTCCTTAATTACAAGGTAGAGCAAAAACAAAATTCAAACTTAAGACCAAATCATCTAATACCATGATAAATTATCACTTGGACAAGTGCCATCAATTACTATACTGTATTGGCGTAGGAATGGACATTTAGATTAGAAGCCATGAAAGCTAGTGAAATTTTAGGTAGAGTTGGGCATCGAAAAATAAAGTAAGATGATTTATCATCTGATCTTGTAAGACTATCTTATTACAAAAAGGGATCCAGCTTGTTGATGTTCTTTTGAGGACGGGACACAAATCAAACTCCAAAATGACCTGCTCACTTTCATGATAATGTAGACTGATTTGCTTTTTGAGTTGAGAGAACTTGGAACTAGTGTTTTGTTGACTTTTCCTAAGCAACATTCCACGATTTTTTTTTTTTTTTTTTATAAACATATTCCACGATTTCTTTCGGGTGATCATTGGTCTTCTGAGTACGTGTGGTCAAACTCTTCACATTTTGTGGTTGATTCAGCAGTCAACATAGTGTTGCTCTTTTAGAAGATTTTGCCTAGAATGAGCTTCTTGACTTTATTGCCCTTGCTAAACAAACTAGGGTTCAACCAATGGGATGATCTAACTGTTGAGATGCAAAGTTAAAAAAGTCATCTTTTTTTCTTGGTCCTTGGATCAGAAAATTTTTTAATTTTTTTTTCTTCCGAATAGTTAGTCCTTGGATAGTATTGTACTAAATCTCACTCCCTTAACAAGTCTTAGAATTCTATTAGAAATGAATCAATTTTATAGTTCAAATTAAATATTTTAGACCTAAAAGTGTATCTAATATATATATATCATTTCAAATTTTAAATAATATGACACTTTATACAATCAAATTTAAAATATAAAATTTTAACAGTAAAATAAATTATCTTAATTAGAAGAGAAATTGAGATGATTATTTTCCGTTGAACCAAGCTAATGTGAGGTAATGACAAAATAGGTTAACATGGGATTGGCTTTCCCATTTCAAAGCTCGGAGCTATTACTATTTGTTTTCTAAACATTTGTAAGGGATAATTATATAATAAATCACTTTAATTACAAATTAAATCGTTAAATTTTAATTTGTAATGATTTATGCCTTGTGCTGTTAAATTTTGCAATTTGAATTTTTTAATATAAATATCTTGTTATGTGTGGGCTAAGTTTGTGACAATTCTTCCCTGTTAATTGTTTTAGCCAAGAGTTTTGTAACTTAATTTGTTGATATTTTTTTGTGTTTTTAACGAAGATATTTAGAATTCAATTTCTTCCCGTCCCAACTATTAAATTATAAAATAAAAAAAATTGCTCTAAGATAAATGGGTAAATATAAATTTCACTCAGTAATACCAATTGAGAAATTTCAATGTTTAAAACATAGAATTAAAATAGTCATACCTAATATGTTTACATCCATAGGTGTGCTAATAATCATACCTGTTGTGTTTACGGCTATACTGCTGTATTTTTTATATTGTTGTATTGTCAATAAATAGTAAGTTAATTGGCTTATTTATAGGATAGTTTTGTACAAATATTTCCGTGTGATTCAAAGTATAATCCTAGTTTCAACACCATTGATATCATCCTCATGTGCTAGCTTTTTACACTTTTTCTAAAAGCCAAACACAATGCCAAGGCTCATACTTTCCACAGCTAGCGTGTGGTCCCCCAGAACTGACGTGAAATTTACTATAATTATAGACATTATGTGATTCTTATATCATGAGAAATAAGTCTACCAATGATGCCAAATGCTAGTTTCCTGGACATTTTCCCGAAGCCTCTTTCAGACTTTCACATCGGAATTAAACCTGGTGGACTTAAATGTTTCTCATAGACTTTCTATTATGGTCCTTGAAGTAGGAATTACTTTTTCTTTTCTTTTTTTCTTTTTTGCAATGGGTCAGCCAATTGACTAGTTTTAGCTCACGTGATTTCTTCCTTAATTTATTTATAAGGGAAATTCTAGGTTTACGTTTTATTAAAAATATAAATCTTACTTTGTAAACTAAATAAATATGTATAATATTATATATATATATATATATATATATATATCTATAATTGTACACATTTACCAAAAAAAAAGAGTATAATGTAAATTTTACATTGTATTTAATACAACGTAAATTGAAAAAATTTCTATTAATAATTGGTTTCTTTTTCTTTTACTTTTAAAAATATCCATTAGATGGTCATGGTACAGCTTCTTCGTAATCATGTGGGCCTGCAGGTGTCTCTAACTGGAGACACATGCAAACGTGCTATTCGGCTAGAGTCGTGAATGAGTCGGGGAATTTGATTGAATTTAATCTATTTTAGTAGGACAAAGGGCACATTATGTGTACCTTGTTCCTACCCCATGTAAAGGTTATTTGACTTTTGTTAGAGATATATATTAAACATATATTAGCCCAATGTAATAGGCCCAAGTCCAGTCCTACTTGTACTAGTAGTTTAGGGTTTAGTCACCTATATATACTCATGTTAGGGTTCATTGTAACATAGGTTATTGTACTACACTCTCATATAATAAAGATGTATCCCTTAAGGGATTTCTCCGTGGATGTAGGCCGTCAAGGCTGAACCACGTAACTCTCGTGTTCTCAATGTTCCTATTCTATGCTTCCCCTTCCGCATCCACTCTAGCATATACAACATGATATAACACATCACGTTGCTAATATAATTATTATTTTAACATGGTATCAGAGCCAAACTCCGTTCTTGGCAATCAAACAAAATCTCTAGCAAGCAAAGAAGATTCTAATGTGCACATTACCATCAGAAGTCACACATGCTTCTCTGCTGGATCTAGACTCCATGGCATCTTGCAGCCACCGTGGCTCAGTGCTGTGTCCAAAATCCACAAACTCAAGCAAAGCCGTGACTTAACTTATCAGATCTGTGCAAATCAAGCCTTCGCCTGATGAAACCAACTGTACAACCATGCTCCACAGCCTACCGTGTGGAAAACCTAGAAATCCGGTCACCAGAATCCCAGCCACGCGCCTCCACGTGCCTCAGTTGTCTCCGAAAATCTCCCACGCACCGCCTCAGATTCCTGAATTCCAGATCGTCCTATTGCCACACGCGCCGCCCAGACGACCTCCTCGTCCACCGATCTACGAAACCTGAAATTCTGGTCCTCATCTGACAAAACACGCGACCTCACGCGCCGGTAGAATTTCTGGCATTATGTGTGTTGAATTTTTATTTTATGTAATTAGTGTATATAACATCTTCAAGGTAAACCTCATAAGTATGGGACTTATCCTCATGTAAATGTTATATATTTGCATCACATCAAATATCATCCCACATTAACCCTAGGTGTCGAAAAACTTGTCTTGTATGATCACATTTTGTCTCCAACATGTGAGGCCTAACCCCAAGTCATCCGGCATTGTCCTAAACAATTTATTTTAATATTAACAAATTAATAATAGAAAAATAAAGATTAAAAAAATACAAAATATAATACATAAATCAAAGTCTTTACTAGATAATAATACTTAATAATTTTTTTAACTTACCCATTTATATAAGGATATTTCTAATATATATATATATATATGTAAAGGTGTTTTAGAAAATGTGATTAGGAGTGAGACGGTTAAAACTTGTCCTTGCCCAGTCGCACGGGTCGGGGCAAAATCTTCATCTTGTATTTATCGTATTATCTGTTTTAAACTTTCAATAAATTATCTATGGTTCTCATAATTGAAGTTGAGAATTGTTTTTTTATAAACTGCAACTACTACGTGTTCCAACTTTTTAAATGGGAGTTAAGGTCTATCATCTATGATAATTAACAATATTTTAACAGCTTTCATTCTATTATTGATGTTCATAACGAAGTTTGGCATTAGAATACAAGTCAATCAGAACCATTGATCCCTTTGAATTGATGCATGGAGGTTGCAGTCGCATGACATGCATGGTCTCTGAAACCTTTCTCTTCCCTTACAGGTTGTAGTATATTGCTTGAATTGGCTTGCTCGACTACCTAAAGAACGAAGAAGTTGCTTAGCTTCATTTTCATGGATCTGTATTCTGCAAATGCTGTGTTTTTGTTGCAAATAGAGTGTGTAATAAACACTGATCTTGTCCTCAATATAAAATTATTATACATTTTCCTTATTATTCATTTCACTATGATTGATCTATTTCCTTTATTTCATAGCAATTTTAACCTTAAAATAGACTATTAATTGCGTTTGAAATGAAGAGGATCTTGGTTAGAGATGGCAATGGGGTGGGGCGGGGCCGAAGGATGGGGTCTTCGTCTCCGCCCTGCATGGTTTTGTCTTGCCCCATCCCCGCCCCGTGAAGCCCCGTCTCACCCCGTAAAACTCTACTTTTTGTTAATTTGCCTTACAACTAATACAATTTTTTTTAATAAAACCTATTTCATTAATAAAAATATACTTGAAATTACAACTAAATTTATCCCATCAAATCAAATCAATTTTTTTTAAAAAAAAAATTGAATAATATATCCAAGCGTTTAATAAAACAATCACCAAAAAAAAAAATCTCATAGTATAACACATAACAAAATAAAGGTAGAAAACCACATTAAGTAGAATAAAATAAGCTAATATTAATATGTTTGTTTAAATAGTAAGGTTTTAGGATATGAAAAATTTACAATTATAACTCTCAGCAACGCGGGGCGGGCATGGGAAGGGGCAAGGCGGGGCGGGTCTAAAAGGTTTAAACCCATTCCCGCCCCGCCCCGCTCCGTAGTGCGGGGCTAAACCCGCGTGGGGCGAAGCGGGGAGGTTGTCATCCCTAAATTCTTGGTGCCATCTTTACAACTTGTTTAGGTCCTTCGATTGAGATACTCAAATGTTGGAGCATCTCATAAATTAGAACAAATATCTGATATTTCGATTCCTTATCATCAGAAGTTCACCTTACCAAAAGTTGTCTCAATGGGTTCCTTTCAATTTCTTTAAAAAAAACCAACCGTATTTCCTTTGTTTTGTAGTCCTTCGAACTTTTATGCGGTTGGAATCAGATTCACGTGGGATATAAGTTTGAACGTAAAACTTCCTTAGAATCTTTATCAAGATTAAAAGTAAACAAACTGTTTTTAAGAAGAAAAGTAAACAAACTAAATTAGCAAAATGAAGGCCTTGATTTGATTCACAGCAAACCAGCTTCTTAAGGCTTGTGGGATCATCTAACAAACTGTTTAGGAATTGATTATTTTTGGTAGCTTATTTGTTAGTGTTTATCAAAAGATATAGTTCTTAATACATAACTTTTATGTTAAATGTGTTATAAAAAGATAAAAGTTAGATAATTTGGCCAAAATGGGGTTTTACCCTTTTCTTATAAACTTTCTAGCAAAATGCCTAATGTTTGAAACTATTTATGGATATGCTCCTGTTTTGAAACTCGATTTTTGGACAATCGAGTTATAGCCAAAAATCGAGTTTTACATTTGGAACTTGATTTTTAAAAAATCAAGTTTCAAAACAGGAGCATATCCGTAAATAGTTTCAAACAAATGGCATTTTACTAGAAAGTTTACGAGAATATGTTTTGGAAAATGATCTTTATAAATGAATCTTCTTGGACGGAGAAAGTAGTGAAAGGATGTTTCAGTAATGAATATTCGAAAAGATAAGGATTAAGGAGTGGGATGCCTTACATTTCATTTACCAACCAATGAGAAATTGCATAATCTTGTGCTCGATGAGAGATGGAATATGCTTCTCAACATGTTGGGCATGAAATTCAGTAATTTTTGTCTGATTAAGCCCTCAATCAACGACTTATGGTTTTATTCGGATAGAGGATATATATTACACCTTTTTCCCCATTAATAGGAAAGGAGGGAAAGGACAACTTGAGATTGTGGGAGATAAATTGGAGCATAATATACGTGATAGATTCTAAAGTTAATTTTATGTTTCAATATCTTATTGGCATCTAAATTCTCTGTTTGATCGAGTAATTCCTAGGTACTCCCAGAGTAAGGAGAATGATGTTCTCTACTCATTAAATTCATGGTAGAGTCTACTATGAATGTGAGAGAAGGGAGCACCATTTCTCCGTGTTCCGGGAGTACCTAAGAATTTTCATGTTCCTGCTTCTTTTTCAGATTACTTATCTAGAAGGTTTTGTCCTCCAAGCTGGAGAACATTAGATTTGCAACAGAAACTACAGATTCTACAGCTGAATTATGCGAAGAGTGACGATAGCGTTTTTATAAATTTTACAAACCGACATATCAATTCTTAAATACAAAACAAAAAAGTAATATTGTATAACAATTTTTCTATCTAGAATTGAACAAGAAAATTGTAGAAAGTATTCCTTTTCTACGAGTAGTGTTGTTTGAACCTAAAAGGTCTAAACTCTTTCCAAAAAAAAAAAATCCGTGCTAATCAAAAATTGAAAATCACCTTCTAATTCTGCTCTTTATCATCTCTTTTCATTTTAATCTGTAACCTTTCTTTGCTTGGAAAAAAGTTTTAACCATTATTGTAAAAGAGAAATATTATTGACATATTTTTTACAAATATGTAAAGTTTACAAACAGTACTATTCTAAAATTTCTTGTGCACATTGTGTACATTTATATATATATATATAATTGAAATAGAATTCTTTAATCTTGACTTTTCTTCACTTTTAAAAATAATCTCATTATTTAATTGAAAATGATTTTACAATAAAACAAATTAAGTCTGTAAACTTTTTAAATTTTTAAAAAGTAATAAGCTGAAAATTTTTAAATTTGAATTTCATAAAATTAGGATACACATTTTAAAACATAAACTATAATTAATTATTCTAACAACAAAAATGCTACACATTTTTTTTTATATAGAAAGAGTCCCCAAATTCCCCACTATATTATTACGTTGTGAAGAGTCCCTGAAATGTTACACATGCTGTGAAGAGACTTGTATACAAAAGATGTGCAAATGCATTCTACAAAGTCTACTAAGTCTAGAGAGGGATATCAACCTTATTGCATACTAGCCTTTGAGTGCGTGCTCAGAGGCTAATTAGAGATAACCCGTTCGATTATTTATGGAATAAAACCCTCCAAAACAATTGTAAGCATAAGACCCATGTGTTTATAAGTATTCAATATCAAAAGCCAACAATACATAATCCATACGATCATATAAAATTAATATGTGACAGATTAAGGACCAAGGTTCTCTAAAAAAAAAAAAGATTAAGAAACTTTGGAAATAATTTGGAGTAGAAGTTTCATGCTTTCAGCTACTTGGTGAATATTTTGTATGAGGCTAGCACTATTATGTGATTGTATGTAGGGGTGTGCATAGGTCGGGTTGGGTCAGGTTAAGGAGATTTTTTGACCCAACCCACCATAGTGGGTTAAAAAAAATTCAACCCAACCCACATGGGTCGGGTTGGACAATTTTTTTTTATTACTATTATTATTAAATTGAGCAAAAAAAAAAATATATATATATATATATATATAAATATCGATTAATAGATATATTTAAAAAAAAAACTCAAAGATTAGTATTAATGTAACTCCTTAAAGGCAAACAACACTAATGACTAAACAACAATAGTAATTTACTAGGATTTGTGTGAACTAATTTGCTTTTATATAGGATAGGAAGAGTTGATTATTTTTAAAAAAAATTATTAATTATATAATATATTTTAAATATATGAGTGGATCGGGTTGGGTTTGACGGGTTTGAAATTTTATGACCCAAACCCAACCTGACCTGCTATCAAAAAAAATTTTGTAACCCAACCCAACCCGCCAAGCCCTAAAAACCGATCCAACTCAGCGGGTTGGGTTGGGTCAGGTCGGTTTTATCGGCTTGGCAGGTTGGCTGCACATCCCTAATTGTATGTATGGCAGATTGGTCGTATGATAGTGAAGCTGCAATCACATTTATAATCAGCTTGCACAGTTGCACCTATTAGCTGTTGCTTCTTCTTTTTTCTTCTTCTTCTTTTTTTTGGTGTGGGGGGTGGGGGGTTATAAGATTATAAGTAGTAAGTACACCTATTTGCTAGAATAAGTTTCCAAACCAGGAAACTCAACACAATGGGTAAAGGATAATTAGTGTCGTTAGAAATCTAAAAATAGTTTCTTTCTTAGTTTATGGTGTCCAAAAAACACAAATTATCTTGATCACATCACTGCAACATTTAATAGCATTTAATTAGAGCTATAACATTTTACTATCCAAAAAAAAAATACCGTTACAATTTTTTTTTTTTTTTTTTTTTTTTAAAAAAAGATAAAGTTTTGCTTTTCTAGTTATCTAAATTTGAGATGAAGAATAGAATTCAAATATTGGTAGAACCTTAGATAGAGACAATTCCAAATCAATTCCTAACAGAGCACTTTGTTTATCAAGCAATGAGTACCCTTCCCTACCAGATAGCCAACAGCCAGTTTGAGTGCTAGAGTCTCAATTTCATGTGAAACACCCACATATTTCTTAAAAGAAAAGACAAAAGTGGAAGGAAGATGAAGAAGGTTTAAAATTTTAAGAGAGAGAAATTTTAGATCTGTTGATCTTGTTTTTAAAAAAGCGGGGAAAAGTATATATATGATTAAAATTATACATGTAAAAGAATCATAAATGAGATGAGTAACAAATTGCAAACATAGTTCATCAAACAAAAATTATCAATGGGTAAGAAATTTCTTCTGTCTTATCCAATGGACTCTCTCTCTCTCTCATTCAATGCTCCTCATAGCCTTGTGAATCCTAGTAATGCCTTTGGAATGAAAGGATTTGATGTCCAGGTGTATTCATCAATCTGAAGAAAACAAAATTATATTTGAATCAACATCATAAAGCTTCATTGATTCAATGACATTGAACTCCACAATTGCTTCCTTTACATAAGCCCGGATGATGCTGCAAAATATTAAAATAATTAGACAAAATTTTATTTGACATGAGAGAGAAAAAAAAAAAAACTTCCTTAAAAAGAGTATATAAAAAAAATGGAATAGAAAATTTTACTACTTATTATAAAAAAAATAAAAGTTCATTGTATTTGTGCTAGTCCTTCACCACAAACACTGTGCTACCTTTGCCCCCAAAATTTACAACCATATTATCAAAAACTAGCCTCTGAGTACGCGCGTGAGGCTCTTCTATTTTTTGGGTAAAGATTAATAATTTGCACCCGTTATAATTTGGGTAAAGGTAAATACTTAGGGGCGTGATGAAAAAATTATTTCACTCACAAACGCATAACACTCACAACTACTTATCAGTTATCATGTTCGTGTTATTCTCACAATTTCCCATTATCATTTGTTATAAAAATTACAACCAAAAAAATATTAATAATTTTTAATATTAACCATCACAAACTTCTGCGAAGGGTAAAATGTACTCTATGAGAAGAAAGTTGTAGATTATGGTGCGGTTTGGATTGCACGTCTGCGTCTGGCATTGGCGTTTTGGTTCTCTTTTTCTTTTTTTTTTCTTTTTTTTCAGCCGCTTAGGTTGACTTTAAGAGACAAAAGGTGCAGTTGATGAACAGTATATGCACTGTGCATATACTGTTTATGTACTAAAAAATATTAAAAATAGGTCCTACCGATACTATTCACAATTTAAAAATTATTTTGCTACAGTGTTTTCAGTTTTCAGTTTCAGCAACAATAAGTTCAATCCAAACGGACCCTATGTCAAACAAAGGGAAAAAAAAAAAGAATTTAACAATTTTTGTGGGCATCTGCCTCAAATTTTATGATTATATTACTGTGTAAGGTTCAAGACTTTTGATTTTTTTTTTTTTTTTTTTTTTTTGATATCTTTTTGTTTTTGGTTTGAGTTTGCTTCTTCTTTCTATTTTACAATATTGATATAATAAAAATTCATCTTGATTACTACATTTTCCAACTACAAAACATTTTCTAACTTCAAAAATACTTAGAGATGCAATGAGTGTTTTGCTTGGGTAAAATAAGTTTTTCATATATGAGTGTTTTGCATGTGATGTACCTCTAATATACCAAACAAAAGGTTAATAATTATTCTAAAATCTGCTTAAAAAATACCTTTAAATTATATGCTCCACGCAACACAAAAGTTTCAACATAAAAAGCTGTCACAAAGTTTTAAGTTTTAACTAAAACTTTCTAAAACCATTCCTTATCCACCAATCACTAAATACACATTCTTGATTATCACAATATGGTATTTTGTCACTGAAATTCTATAAAGTAGTTATTTTATTGACCATTCGTTCCATGATTTCCATCTACTGTTAAATATATTTCACGCCACCGCAGTTCATAAATGTGGCACATACATCTACCGTGAAATGTAATATATATATATATACCTTCTTCTTGTTTGACACGCCTTTCTCTTTTTGTGGGTTATCCTGATCTTCCTCTTCTAAGTCTGAGTCCGCCTTCTTGGTTGAGGCTGCATTTTCAGCAGACTTATCCTTGTTATCATTATCCTGAATGGGTAGAATAATTAATGCATCATGTCAGGCTCATACTTCTCCCAGCGGAAAAATAGAATAACATAAAGTCATTATTACATAAAAAGATGGGACGGGAGGATTCCTTTAACCTGAGTAGCAGTAGTTTCACAGAAATTTGATTTTGCTAAAAATCTTTCTAAATTCTTTATCCATTCCATCATCAAGTTCAGCAGGCTATGGGACATACTCCACTTCAACTTGCGGAAATGTCTACAAATTTCCAACATATAAGAATAAGAGAAATAAACATGTTTAGAACCATGTAACAGAAACTTCTTGATTTATAATTCATTCGACAACATGAATATGGGTATTATATTCAGATTCTGCTTCTGCTTCTCTTCAGAGACAAAATACCAACATAGATCCACCAGTGTAGATTAAAATCACCACTTCACTCTCTCTCAATTGTTTATAAATGGATAAAGCAATTTGAAAACAAACAAGAGAATGGTCCTGTTTTGTAGGCAATACATTTTTGCCAGATTGTCTTCAAGTTTTGCCCCAACTTAAATGTATACAGTAGGGGTATTTTGGAAAAAAAAAAAATCGGTCCAAACAGGAGAAGTCCTTTAAATAGTAGTATAGATAAGATTCATATGTTCAAAAAAAAAAGATTTATAAAAGAGGGAAAAAAACAGAACCCATTATCAACCAAAGTTTAATAGAGAAAAAAAATAAAAATAAAAACTCACATGTATTGAAATTGAAGTTTGAGAATGCATGTGAGGGTGTGAAAACAAATGGGTATGGAATAAGCAGAAAAGGGAGAGAGATATGAGAGTGATGGATGTGGGAGTTTTCATTTAGAAAAATGATCCAACCAAATTGTGGTGATATGGTTAGCAATTTGAAAACTAACAAAAGAGTAGTAGTGTCTAAATTTAAGAGATATGGATGAAAAGTTATAGTGATAGTTTTATAGCATTAGTGCTTTTCTTTTTCCTCTCTTCAATTTCAGAATAAGAAGAATTGTTATAAAAAAAAAAAAAAAATTGTTATCAAATAAATAAAGTAAAATTGATTAAAAAAAAAAGTGAGATCTCATATTAGGGAGTAGGAGTAAGGGAAATGTAAATTCAAAAAAAATAAAAAACCTAATATCAAAAAGGAATAATAAAAAAAGAAAAATGCTACGTCCACAACATTTTTACAATATTTTCATAACAAATCACAGGTGGTTAGTTGTTATTGGTTCAAATTTGAACCTAACACTAATATTACTTTTTTTCCCCAACAATAATAACGAGTAACAACCTGTCACTTAGGATTTGTTATAAAAATGTTGTGAAAATATTGTAGACATATCATTTCTCATTAAAAAAAAAAAAAAACCAAAGAGGTAAGTATAAAAAAATAAAGAGTGAAAAAAGAAAACAACCAACTTAGGGGAAGTTAGACGTGGGTTTAAAAAAAAATGAAATAGATAACCAAAAAAAAAATTGCGGACAATCAAAAAAGAAAAGGATCACATCAAAAAAAAAAAGCGTAAATGTGGAGTTATGGAGGAAATTCAAATCTCTTAATACTTTCTTCTAAAAAAAACTTTTAAATTTATCCTATTTTATAGGCAATGTTATGAAAATATTATAGATATAGCATTTCTCAACAAAAAAAAAAAAAAAAAAAAAAAAGTGGATGGCAAGGGAATGAATGTAGGGTTTTAACTTTTTAACGAGGGTTTCTAAAATTTATTAAAAAAAAAAACTTTTTATCATGGGTTTATAAAAAAATATATATATTTTCGACCATTTAATTAAAAAAATAAAGAAAGGGAAAAGTTTAAAAGTGAAGTTTGCTTCTGAACAAGTGGATTATTGGGAGAGCGATCTTATTTTATAGGAAATGTTTTAGTGGGAGTTAAAGATGTATTTTTACTTTGTTATCTTTTAGAGAAATAGGAATATTTTACAACCAAAAAAAAATTCAGTCCAAATAAGAGAAGCCTTTTAAATAATAGTAAAGATATATTATCACGTTTTCATAACAAGCTTTGCTTCTAGCCTTTTAGTTTGGTTTATATAGAATAAGTCTATAATTCAAATACAGAGTACCTTTCAATTGACCATCTAGGTGAAATAAATACATGGAATTTAGTCATGCTCATGCCCACCAGAGAAAAATTATAAGAAAGATATTTCAATAATTAATGAATAATAAGAATATTTATCTCCTTATCGTGATGTCATGATAATAACAGTCCTTGTGGTCACTGGGCAAAAACGAAATACTCATGCCCACCAGAGAAAAACCATAAGAAAGATAATTAATGAATAATAAGAATATTTATCTCCTTATCGTGATGTCACGATAATAATAGTACTTGTGGCCACCGGGCAAAAACGAAAATTTATTTTCCATCCTAGATTATCACGTTTTCATAACAAGCTTTGCTTCTAGCCTTTTAGTTTGGTTTATATAGAATAAGTCTATAATTCAAATACAGAGTCCCTTTCAATTGACCATCTAGGTGAAATAAATACTTGGAATTTAGTCATGCTCATGCCCACCAGAGAAAAATCATAAGAAAGATATTTCAATAATTAATGAATAATAAGAATATTTATCTCCTTATCGTGATGCCATGATAATAACAGTACTTGTGGTCACTGGGCAAAAACGAAATGCTCACGCCCACCAGAGAAAAATCATAAGAAAGATAATTAATGAATAATAAGAATATTTATCTCCTTATTGTGATGTCACGATAATAACAGTACTTGTGGGAGTCTTTTGACTGAATATTGCTGAATTCGAAATTTATTTGCGTTATGGGCACTGTGGGGGGAGAAAAAGCCCAACCCAACGTATTGGGCCCAAGGCCCTATATGAGGAACACTTTTCGTCTGAGGAGATTAAGACACTCAGTCAGAGGCCCATGTAAAAGGAGAATGTCTGGAGATGAATACGTGCACTATCCGAGGAGATGTTCACATGTCCGAGGAGTCCGATATCCTCGGATCCGACGAAGTTTTGCCCGACACGTGTATGGGAGGTTCAAGTGATCTGTTTGACAAGTGTTAAGAGAGAAATGAGCCTCGGACACGCATGAAGGTAACAGGAACAGAGAAATATCAAGGAGACAGACTTCAACCACCGCATTTAATGACTGCACCTACCTTCCTGGCCGCATTTATGTGGAGAAGACCTCTGAACAGTGCATTCCCAGCTACCGCCACTCAGACAGGGCTAAAGGGGGAGTGTGATGGGACATGCACTCAAGTGGGCGTCTAGATGGCGAACAAGTGGACGGTGAAGATGTAGGAAGGCAGTACTATATAAGGGAATGATGTCTCTGATAGAAAGGGATCGAAAAATCAAAAAGAGAAAAGAGTGTATGACATTATTGTAGCTCCAACAATTGTAACCTAAGTTCATCAATGAAAAAAAACCTCTTCGGACGAGACACTTATATCTGTCCAAGCACATATTAATTCAAATTCTCCCATTAGCGTTGCTGTTTAATACTGTTATTTTCATTATTAGCCTACCTCTTTCACCCACTCTCTACAAATTTATTGTTTTGGGTTCAGTGGGCTCCAAATCCACACCTTCTTGGGCTTGGGCTACAAAATCTGACCCTACAGGCACTGTTTCAACTTATTTGGGAAAATGAGGAGAGAGAGAGAATTTCTACAACACCATTGCCGAAATTCCAACAAAAGTATGAGAGAGAAAGAAAAAAAGTGGGAGAGAGAAAATGTTGAATTTCGGCAATGGTATTACCGAAATTCCTGCTGCCCAGAACGCTGACCGAGTGAGTGTGAGAAGTGTGCCCAAAGGAAAGCAATTGTGGCAATGGCATTGCCGAAATAGGGGGGAATTTGTGCCTATTGTGGCAATGCCATTGCCGAAAATAGGAGGGAAAAAAGAAAAAAAAAAAAGGTGGTTGCCGAAATCTGGGAGAAATTAAAAAATATATATAATGTGCTACACAAAGTGTAATGGCTTTGTGGCAATGCCATTGCCGAAAATGTGGGAAAAAAATATTGCCACAAATCCATCCCTTTTTTTTTTTTTTTTTTAAGAAATGATATATATGCACACAATTTTTACAATATTTTTACAACAAATTTTAAGTGGCAGGTTGTTATTGTTGGATTAAAAAAGTAATCTCAATGTTAATGAACTAATAATAACTAACCACCTATGATTTGTTGTAAAAATGTTGTAAAAATATTGTGGACGTAACATTTTTTTTTTAATTCCTCCCCAGATTTCGGCAACCATTATTTTTTTTTTCCTCCCATTTTTGGCAATGGCATTGCCACAAATTTTTTTTTTTTCCCTATTTCGGCAATGGCATTGCCACAATTGATTTTCGGTCAGCAGGTTTGGGCAACAGGAATTTCGATAATGTGATTACCGAAATTCAAAATTTTCTCTCTCCCACTTTTTCTCTTTCTCTCTCATACTTTTGTTGAATTTCGGCAACACCGTTGCCGAAATTCACTCTCTTTCCTCAATTTCTTAAATAACTTGGAACAGTACCTATAACGCAAATAAACTCCAGATTTAGCAATATTCGGCCAAAAGACTCATATTTGTGGCCACCGGGCAAAAACGAAAATTTATTTTCCATCCTAGCCTAGGGCAATAGCCTTGACATTGTGCACCAGCTTCACATGAAATTGCCTGGCCTCATTTATTAGGATCCCAACCTTTCTTTTCTTATTCATCTACCCTCTTTCTCCTTATCCTTCTATTTGTGGTTTGACACCAAGCAAAACTGAAAACCTTTACTACTTTATCTCTCAATGTTACCGACACTATTTTTCTTTCTATTTATCACAGTTAGTAACAATTTACTAGAGTAAAATTACTTTTGTATGAAACTATCATTAATATCATTTTTACTATGTACTAATCACAACAAATCACATCAATTTTTATGAAAAATGACGCCTTTGTAAACTTATTAACAAAAAATAAGTCTTAAGATACACAAATAATCCATTACCAAGAAGGTAAAAAGGACTACCTTTTAAAGGAATTTTCCTTGCTTTGCCTTTTGGGATTCCTTTTGACCCATATTCTAAGGATTTGACTACCTTTTTTGAATGAGAAGTATCTTGTGTATTATAATGCTAACTTCCCAACAACACGGCTATCCAACAACATGACTATCCAACACGCTAATATTTTATTCTCAAAAAACGTGTTAATATTTTTAAATCTAGTTGGCTTTATCTATAGCATGTTTAGACTTTGACAGTCTGAGAGCATCTCCAATGTTTCTTTAAAGTTAAATTTAGAGCATTAACACTCTCAAAACTCACTTCAATAGTTTCTATTTTTTAGAGTAGAATTGCTACAGTGCTTCTCTATAAGTAGAGAATACTGTAGCTTTTACTATTTATCATTCAAATGTTTTTTTTTTATTATAATAATCAGGTATTGAATAAAAAAATATTAGAAAATAGGTAGATGTTAAAAAAATAATAATAAAAAATAAATAAAAAATAATATTTAAATAAAATAGAAAAATAATATTTATATAAAAAAATAATCTTTATTACACTCTACCTATCCAGAATTGCCATGGCCGCCACTGCTTTTTTCTTTTTTCAAATTATGCTCAATTTGGCGTATGCAATAAATTGGATATGATCATGATGGGCTATGTTTCATGCAAGTTGCATATTCATTAAATTTACAGGTACAATCTTTACTCACTAATGTTTCCTCGACAATCTCTCTCTTGTGTGCGAATCATTGCCTCTTTGTGGACTTCCGAGCCTCTATTTGGGCCACGAACAAGTCCTATCAAGTAGAGCTTCAATATTTAAATTGAACATCAATTTACAATTTCAGCTGTTAGATTTAATGCTCAGTTGACTCCTTAACCTTAATAGGAAGATGGCTTATTCAATAATTCGTGCATAAGGGTAAGGAACTTTGGATGAACTAATGTGAATGGGTGTAAGCCTCGCTGCACGGAAACACCCAGTGCTGACCACACTGAGAGGCAGGTAACGCCAGTTGGCACATTATGCAAGTTACAAATGAATAAATGCCTAACGTAACAACAATAAAATGCCGGCCACTATAGGAAATCTTCACACAGTTCTGCAATATCCTGACTGAGACTACCAAGTTTTGTATTTTTTTCTGGGTCCGGTCCACTACGTAAGTCGTTTAGCCTTTTGAAGTCTTCTTGTTCTTGGTTGAACATCCTGATTGGCTTTTTAGCTGGTCCTGGATTCCCATTAGATGAGTACAAAGCAGCAAGGACGACTAACAATTCTCTTGACTTGCACTTTACTGGTTGTGCTATTATACGCTTTCTTTTCAGTATCCATTAAAAAAAAATTCAAAAATTTTATAATTTTTTTAAAAATTATTTATGAATTGTCATATGTTTCAGAAGTTAGGGACTAGGACCACTGGTTTGTCATGTTTTGCCAAAATAAATGGTTGGTCATAAATTATCAATGATTTTAGTTCACCAAGTTAAAAGGATTATTCTTTCTCAAAAAAAAAAAAAAGTTAAAAGGATTATTTTTATACTTTTAATTTCTAATAAATTTAAAGTAATTGTTTTTAGTTCTTAATACATCCAGTGAGTAATGACGTTATACAAGGGACTAAAAGTGATCATATGGTCTAAAATCGCATATGAGATAAAGTTTTGGAGCCAATAATATATTAATATGTTTTGCCCTTTTTTTTAGGTTGTGATTTAAACATGAACTTAAGTGATTTAATCTCCATCATTGGTTCATAAATATAAATACAAGATTAAGATCAAAACACGGTGATATTATTGACGACTGTGTACCATTCAAATTCAAGTTTGTTATTTTATTTTTATTTTTTTAATGTTGAAAATTCAAGTTTATAAGTCGAATAATTGTCACACGGGCTGAGTCCAGAAAATTTTGGTATGTGAATCGCACGGACTGGGTCTGAGTTTAGTCTGAGTTTTATTATTTTGTAATCTTCTGTAGTTTTATCTTATGTCACTGTCATTGGAAAATTATGTCTTTATGACGACACAACACAAGTCCATAACCGGTGACTGTTATGTACGTATGTAAAGAAAAATAATAATTAATGTGCTCTTTTACTCCTAATGCCAAAACACACAAGTAATCACAGAGAGTTCCATTGTACTAGCTACTATTAATAGTCTATTTCTTTTAGGTAAAGAAAAATCTTCTAAGACAATTCCTGGGAAGGAACCTCTTTGTTTCCAGAAATAGCGACCAACTCTATCATTCATATATGAGTATTATCTTCAGCTATTTTTCTTTTCATAACCTTTGCTTTCTTTACTACTATGTGAGTATGCATGAATTCTCCAAATGAAGGATTTTGGCGTTGTCGTACTTCCTTTGGGTTTCTTTAAGCTGCTTGGCTATGCTTGAAGTTGTTCTTGGCTTCCTCTAGGCTAATACTAGTACTACACAGCAGCTGCTTGTTACTTATTGCCATAAACCAACTTTGTAGCTCATGGAAGTTCTGCGTTGGTAGTATGCCACTTGAACTGCTGGGTATTTTTCTCTATTACTCCTTTGCATAAAAAAGATTTGCTCTTTTAGTCCTAGCTAGCTTGTTTGACTGTGAAGTTTATAATATGACCTTGTGAATACATATTGATATTGGTATAACGTTGAATTATCTATCATGATTTTTTTGCTTTGTTTTATGGTTGTCATAGACATCCTTGGTCTTTCTATGCTAGTTTTGTGACAAGAAAGGAGCCTCTGTGTGATTGAATAATGTGAATCAAAGTCTTGTTGCAACTTCTGCTGTGGAAAAATGGATCCCTTTTTAGTCAATATGCAGTTAAATTATGCAAATAATTTTACATGTAACTTCAAAAAAAATTCATACTGTATACAAAGCATAAATGAAGAGGGTGAGCCAAGTTTAGTTGTGTCAATATTCTCTCCAACAATAGACCCCTCCTCCATCTAAAACAAATTTTTTTGGGTCTGCAAGCGGGGCAGTTGGTTTTGTGTTTTTATTGTTTCTTGTTTGATTTACCATCTTGCTATTTATTTAATGTTGATATGTAAAGATCCTATTTTGGATTTGTTAATTTCTATAACAATTCCTCAGTTTAAACAATCAAGTTGTTTATACCAGTTTGCAGATTGAGGATATACATATGATGGGGAAGAATGGTGCTGAAATCATGGATCCATATGGTCATAAGATTAAGGTAAAAAATCATTTCTTGACACTGAGGGTGGGGTTGGGGTAGATTTAAATTCAACTGTTACCAATCAAGGAATCAAGTTCAAGATAGTTATTTTTATTTTATTTTATTTTTGATAAGTAATATATTTATTTAATTATGCATTTCAATCTATCATTTACCAACTTTGCTAAACTTAACATTTTTCACAATTTTCTGAGATGATAAGGTGTGAGAGGTGAACAATTACTTTTATATAAGCCCATCAGGAAGACTACTTAAATTGTCCGCTACTCACATCTTAGCAAGTTGTATAAAAAGTTGTGTCACTAGACTTGTTCTTCATTTAATTTTTTTTACCAAACAATAGAACTCCTATTTGGTTTCATTATAGGACTCAAGCTTGATTATGGAACTAGAGTTACAATGTTGAGCAGACGTTTACAGTAATGGAGTCTTTTAGTTGAAGATTTATCATTTCTAGATAGGTGCGTGGTGTTTGAACACATAGAAAGCCAACTATGAAGTAAGAATTAAGCAAAAGTAGTCACTCCTAGGCTGGGTGACTCTATATACGGCTGTAGTAAAATAATTTTTAAATGTGTGAATAGTATTGTGGGACCTATTTTTAATATTTTTTTTCTGAATAAAGTGACTGTGAGTCTCATGAACAGTGCGTAAACAGTACCGAAACAGTACTTAAAAAGTGACATTTGTCTCATGAACAGTAAATTTTGTCTCCTGAAACGCGTGAAAAAAAAAAAAAAGAGAGAGAAAAACGCAACACTTATAAGGCCATGTTTGGATTTTTTTTTTATCACTCAATTTCTGTCACTCATTACTCATCACTTAAAATACCCTACCCGTTTGGCACCATCACTCATTACTTATCACTCAATATTTTTCACACATATTTGTGGGTCCCATACCTATCACACAATGCAGCTTTTTTTTTTCTTTTTTTTTCAAGTACCCAAACTCAACAAAACTCAGTAAAAAAAAAAAAAAAAAAAAAAAAAAAAATCCAGAACTGAAGACCGAACCCAGTGAAAGAAGAAGAAAAGAAAAAAAAAAAACCCAGAACTGACTGAACCAAGAAAAAAAAAAGTAGATTGGTCAAAAGTTGTGGCTAAGTGGGTCCCTCATGTGTGTTTAATTACAAAAATACCATTGAGTTATGAGTTATGGAAACTGAAAACAGCCAAAATGTGTTTTCAGTTTCCATAACTCATAACTCAAAAATCAGATAA
Organism: Quercus aquifolioides; assembly: GCA_019022515.1. NCBI lineage: Eukaryota > Viridiplantae > Streptophyta > Magnoliopsida > Fagales > Fagaceae > Quercus > Quercus aquifolioides. The sequence goes on along the minus strand of CM032327.1, from coordinate 97,746,894 downwards.
TTGAGTGATGGAAACAGAATTATTATTTGCCAAATAACCTTTTTGCTATGGGTCCCACTATTTTTAACTTATGAGTTATGAAAACAGAGAATTGAGTTATGGAAATCATAAATCCAAACTCACCCTAAGTCTCTCCGAATTGCGGTACTATACTATCTGGAAATATACAACATTCAAATGTTCACTTTTATTTTTAGGACCTTTTCCAACAAATGTGGAGGGCTCTGGGCTAGAGTTCACAGCATGCCCCTGCCCCTCCCTTATCGGCAACTGTTCTGGAATTTTCTATCAGTTCATAAAGGATTGATCCCAAGCTAGCACCCATTCATGGGATTGATCACATTTTTGAACCATGAAGTGACCCCAGGAAGGGGATAAGTCTTGATGGTTCTGTTTTTTTTTTTTTTTTTTTTTTTAACTTTGTCTATTTCAGAATTTTCCTTTTATGACTATATCTCATTTTTTGCAGGTTCATTGTTTAATGCGTTTAGAGCTTAAAAAATTCGTTGATAGAATTTCAAAAATGCTTCCAGACATTGAGTCTGCCCGACCACGATGTACATCAGGGATAAAGGCACTGTGCTCATTACATACTGCCATGGAAAAAGCAAAATTACTTCTCCAATACTGCTCAGAGTCTAGTAGACTCTACCTGGTACGCATTTCACTCATATAATTTGCAAATAACTTGCATTTTGGAAAGAAAAATATCTCACACAATATTTACTCTCCAAATCTTGCATTTGTAATGAGTAGGAGCAAATGTTTCATACTCTCCAAATGTTGCTCTTAAAATTTATGTAGTCACGCAACTACATATGTCCTCATAGCTTTTATTTCCATCTCTCTTCACTATCCAAGTATCTAATGACTTGGGTATAATATTTTCAGGCATTTGCAACGGGTAAGATCATCCTGAGATGTGAGAAAATACAGCGCTCTTTGGAGTTATGTTTGAGTCAAATCCAAAATATGGTCCCAACTTTGTTGGCTGCAAAGGTTTGCAATACTTCAGGTCCTTAATTTATAATTATTTTTGGTAATGGCATGTAATTTAAAGGTTTCAAAATTAATATGAGTATATTTCCATTACTTTGTAGATTGTATGAGCCTTCTTCATGCCTCCTCTTGTTATGAAATATTATTTACTGTATATAGGTATCAAATTGTTCCTATTTTGTAAGGTCTATGCTCTTATTGCTTTTTGATAAAAATTAAAAATTCTTGGAATGCAACAAGTCATCATTAGTGAAATACAAGTTCCCATTGTGAAAATATTTGCTGCGTTTGCATTCATGATGGCCATAGTGCATCAATTAGTCATCATTAGTGAAATACAAGTTCCCAAAAAAAAAAATTTCTTGGAATGCAATAAGTCTTCATTAGTGAAATACAAGCTCCCATTGTAAAGACAGGTTTTGAATTTGTTGATGCAATGGGGAGATTGTAGATCACCTTTTAATACATTGCAGTGCAGCTTTTGACTTATGGTGTTATATCTTTTGGGTGTTTGGGATTCAATGGGTATTACTGAGAAAATCCTTGATTTATTATGCGGATAGCAGATTGGGGGTTCTAATCCTTTATCAGTTGTTTAGAACCTTGTACCTTATGTGTGCTATGGACTATCTAGAGGGAAACAAATCGACGTACTTTTGAAGATGTGGAGTGCATGTCAATTGAATTGCTAGCATGAGTAGCATCTTTCATTAGTGCTCTTTATGAATGGTCCTGTTCATAAAGACTTCTCTTCATAATTTCATAGAGTCAATTCATATGTAAATATTTTTCAATTGTAATTCTTAGGCTACTTCATGTTTTTCTTTATGATTTTCTTTATGATGTAGTCTCTTTTCAATAAAATTAGTCTTACCTTTCAAAAAAAAAAGTTTTGATTGCCATGGCACTTCTAATTAAAATGCTGTAGGTTGTGTTTTGGGCAAACTAATTTTGATATTGCAGATTCTGCCTTCAGCAGTCATAGTAACTTTATTATTTATTTGGGTACTATCCTTTTTGATTCCTTTACATTACTAAATGTCGAAATTGAAAATTGTCTGCAGATATCTGGAATTGTTCATGATCTTAGGGATGCAAAGTTTCCCATTGACTCTGCTGCAGAAGAGGCTGGGAAGGTTGTACGAGAACTGATTCTGAAGGAAATTCCTACGTCAGATTGTAAAAATGATTTAGAACTTGAACCTATTCAACTTGCAGCTTTGAGGCTGAATATTACAACCCCTTCGGCTCTTTCAAAAGAGAAAATGTCTATTCAGAGATTACTTGATAAGGTCCCCGACCACATGGTCCAAAAGAGGAGCATACTGAAGTATTTCTTTCATCTTTTGAAGAAGTATGGGGAAATAATTGGACAAAACCTGAATGACAGTACCCTTGTGCGGCATGATGAGTCATCCTATCAGTCCATTGACTTTGGGACACCTGAACCTCCTGAGGAATTCAAATGCCCCATCTCTATGAGACTGATGTATGAACCAATAATTATTGCATCTGGGAAAACATTTGAACGGTTTTGGATAGAGAAGTGGTTTAATGAAGGTAATGAGACATGCCCAATAACTCATATGAAGCTGGACCATTTGTCCCTCACTCCAAACTTTGCAATGAAGGCCCTCATATCAAAGTGGTCTTCTGAGCATGGAATTACTATTCCTGACCCGTCTTTAGAACCACACCTTGATTCTTTTGAATCCATGAAATCTTCACATTCCAGTTCCATTGTCAGCATAGGTAGTTCTTTGAAAGACTTGAACCTTCAAGTTAGCAGTGTGTCACTATCCTCATTAGGGTCCAGTCATGGTTCAGAAATTATCGAAGAGAAAAGTGATGACTGCTTTAGTAATAGGCTCACTCAAATGAATGCAGAGCCTCAAAGACCTCACCAATATGTAGATTGTTATGGCAAGATTTTAGACTTTCTTTCCGCACTTGCTGAAGTTTCTTGGGGGTCACAGTGCAGGACAGTGGAAAATGTGAAAAACCAACTGCAAGACAAAAACGGCACATGCCACACCACAAATTGCAATGGGTGCATCAAACCGTTGATTAAATTTTTGAATGATGCACTTAAATTAAGAGATAGAAAAGCTCAGAGAGATGCTGCAGAGTTGCTGTTGGCGATTTTGAGTGAAAACAGGTGATAATTCTTTGTGGGCATTGTTTTTTCTCATATCCTGTGTGGCACTATTTTAATATTTTTTGAGCAATAAGTCTAGGGACCCAACAATTTTCATAACTGCTAAGGTGGTTGGTGCTAATAAAAGTAATGTCAATGGTAAGCTTATGTAAAAGTGATGTTACTCCGATTACAATTCGACACATCAGCAATTTCGACAAATATTGTGAAAATTATTGTCCCTAACATTTGAGTGTAAAAATATAGAAGATTTTGAGTGAAAATTAATGGTAATATTATTTTTGTGACGGGAGAAATCACTAGATCCAATGCTAACTAACTATCTGCTGTTTCATGCAGAAGTAAAATGCCACCCTTCGATGAAGATGAGATTTACGTGTTGGCATCATATCTTGAATCTGAAATCACTGGAGAAGCCCTTGCTATCATTGAAATTTTGTCTTGCCAATCCAATTACCAGTCTAGGATGGTGGCATCTGGTGTTCTTCCTTCCATTCTAAAACTCCTTGATACACAGTACAGGGAATTTCACAGAATGGTTATGAAGATACTGTGTAAGTTGTCCTGCAATGCTGATGTTGGATACCATATTGTATATTTAGACTTCATTCCAAAACTGGTTCCTTTTTTGGGTGATCACAATCATGCACGGTTTTGCATCAAGATTATAAGAAACTTATGCGATGTTGAGGAGGTAAGAATTGCACTTGCTGAAACCAGTTCATGTATCAGTGCCTTTGCCAAAGTATTGGAAACTGGAACAGAAGAGGAACAAGAACATGCAGTAGATGTTCTTCTTTCACTATGTCATGAGCGTGTTGAGTTTTGTCAATTGGTCATGAAAGAGAACATAATGCATCTTTTATTCAGTTTATCTGAAAATAAGAATTCAAGGGGGAAGGGGATTGCTATCAAATTGCTTCAGTTCTTGGAACATATCAGAACTGATGTTTCAGAATGTTCAACAGTTCCTAAAGCTGGCTTGGGCCTAGAAATCTCACGCGACTCTGGCAAGCACTGTAAAGAAAAGAAATTACGTTTCAAGGCATTTCGGTACTTTGGAAATAAGATGTCTGTATAGCCAGCTATCTTTGATAGCTTAAAATAGCTCAGATGTTCAGTCAGAACGTAGGATAGGATATTAGTGGTTTTGTAGAGTTTGAGACCATTAATCATGCTAGCAGATGAGTTTCAGAATTAGATAAACCTCTCTTATATAGGAATGTAGAGTCCTGCTGCACTTGTAGTAAGCAGCAATTGTAAAATCCAGTAATGCAAATTTTTTTATTGTAGAAATAGGAGTTTAGGCGGTGTTTGGATTGCTCGTAACCCGTATCTCAAAACTCATATCTCCAATCCCACAATAACTCAAATCTCTCTACAATTTGTGTTTGGTTCCAAAACTGAGTTATATCTCACCCTTCAACTCTAATTTTTGGCAAAATGGTGAGCCCTCCCACTGGTATTGCACAGAACGGTAACATGGCTACCCATCACAAAACCCACAAAGAGACCGAAAGCCACAAACAGTAAAGTAACGTCTCACTCCTTCAATTCATTTTTCTGCTCTGCCATGCTCATCACAAAACCCAGAAAGAGACCGAAACCCGTAAGTCAAAAATCCCATCCCACGCTGCCAACAACACCATCATCGTCCAAACCCAGCAAGCAATTCACCAAAGACGGGTCTGAAAACCCTTTGTTAAGCAAATCCGACCGATTCAACGCAATAAAAAACCAGTCCTCAGCCATGGTTGTGGGTTTGTGCTTGTGGGTTTGATCGGTGAACACGGTGGAGTGGGTCTGAAGAAGAAAGAAAGAAAGAAAAAGAAAAAACCAACAAGAAGAAGAGAAGAAAAATAAAAATAAAAACCATTAGCGGTGGAGTGGGTCTGAAGAAGAAAGAAAGAAGAAGAAAAAAAAAGGGCCGTTGGTGGTGGAGTTGTCTTCTGAAAAAAAAAAAAAAAAAAAAAAAAAAAAAAAAAAGAAGGCAAAGTGGTATGAATGACTTGACATTGGCAATGATAAGTCAGAAAAAATGGTCTCACAAATTTTATTTTTTTACGACTTTGTTGTTATAACTCATATTCCATAACTTAAAAATACAAAAAAATTGTTTTTAATTTTCATTGCTCAAACTCAATTTTTTGAGTTTTGAGTGATGGAATGGAAACATCACTAAAAAAATTTCTCAAATAAATTTTTTTTTTTTTTTGTGGGTCTTACGTTTTTTGGATTATGGGTAATGATCTAGGTACAACCCCATTTTTTTGGTATTGCAGTGTTGTTTAGCTGCAACAGTGTAATTGCTCAATTTCATTGTACAGGTTACCTTTGTTCTATGAATTTTACCGTTGTTAATTTCTCAACTTTCTTTCTTTTGTTTACTTGTTAATTTCCCAATTGTCACTCTTTTGTTTACTACTCTCTATAATACTCAATGTCCATAATACCCTCAAACACACAAAACACAAGTCATAAAAATTTCTTTCAATTTTTAATCAGTAGCTCAGTTGGTTAGAGTGTGTGGCTGTTAACCACAAGGTCAAAGGTTCCCTTCTTCTATAAGTATACTATTTTAATTAACTTTTACTTTTATCTACAATACTTTCAATAATTTTTTTTACTATTCATGTGTCATACTGCACTTAGGGTCTATTTGAGATCCGCATAATTTTTTCTACTATTCATGTGTTCCACTGCACTTAGGGTCTATTTGAGATTCGCTTATTTTGCTGAAAGTATTGTAGATAAAGGTAAAAGTTAGTTGAAATAGTACAATGAAACTTATAAATAGTACCAAAAAGTGCAGTGAAGCCCATGAATAAAAGCAAAAATGGCAAAAAGTAAGCTATCCAAACGGAGTGTTTGGATACCACTTATTTTGCTTAAATTGAAAAATTATTGCTGAAAATACTGTAGATAAAGATAAAAGTTAGTTGAAATAGTATAGTGGTGCTCATGAATAGTAGCAAAAATAAGCTAAATAGTGAAATAATTTTAATTTTTAATCTTAACCCAAACGCACACTAAGGGTCTGTTTGGATATCGCTTATTTATTAAAAACTGAAAACTTATTGTTGAAAACATTGTAGCAAAATAATTTTTAAATGTGTGAATATTGCTGTGAGACCCAAAAATGCATGAGTATACGCATTTTACTGAGTTTGGTGGTCCCATAAATAGTGCCATGGGACCTCAAACAAATGCTAAACACAGTTAAAACGCGCATTCAGTGCTATCCAAACTCACACTAAGAGGCTATTTGGATCCATTTTTTTCATCACTCAATTTTCGTCACTCAATTTTCATTACTCATCACTCATCACTTTAAAATACCAAGGTTGTTTGGTACTATCACTCAATATTTTTCACACTGTTTGTGGGCCCCATACCTGTCACTAGTGCAGGTTTTTTTTTTTTTTTTTTTTTTTTTCTTCCCAGTACCGGACAGACCCTACCCCAATGAAAGAAGAAAGGGAAAAAAAAAAAAAAAAGAATAGGGGAGACTGAACCCAGGAGAAGGAAAAAAAAAAAAAAGGAAGAACATCAGGGAGACCGAACCCAGGAGAAGAAAGGGGAAAAAAAAAAGGTGAATTGGTCAAAATGTGTGACTGAGTTATGATTAGTGGGTTCCTCATATGTGTTTAATTACAAAAATGTCATTGAGTTATGAGTTATGGAAACTGAAAACAACCAAAATGTGTTTTCAGTTTCCATAACTCATAACTCAAAAATAAGAGAATTGAGTGATGAAAACAGAGTTATGGAAACAAAGTGATGGTGCATCCAAACAAACTTCTTGTTATGGGTCCCACCATTTTTAAGTTATGAGTTATGGAAACAAAGAATTGAGTTATGAAAATAGGCCATCCAAACAGCCCCTAAGTTTTTATAATTTTAGATAGGAAACTGGCCTGGGATCTATTATCTAATTGCAAGATCCATATGTGAATGTGATGATGGATTAGCTAAATTGAAATGTTTGCAATACCAATCCAATCTAATTCAAAAATATTAATAGCACTAACTTTTTATAGTTTTTTTCTTTTCAAGAAGGAATAAAGAGATTATATAAATGGGAAACTGGGTCTGGAATCTATTATCTGATTGCAAGATCTATATGTGAATGTGATTATGGATTAGCTAAATTGAAATGTTTGCAAGAGTCAAGTCAAATTTTGTAATATTTGATAATCTACCCATATGTGGTGGTTAACATGCGATTTTTTAATTAAATCGAGCTTTATTATACAAATTTGCCCATTTTATTACAAAATAAAATAAAAAAAAAAAACAAAACAAAATTTATTGTGCCTGAGCCTATTTGTGCATATATTTTTTTATTTTTTGAGAAGCATAGTATAATTCTTTCCTTTGAAAGTGAAACTTCACTATTTTTCTAATCCAAAAATATTAATAGCACTAACTTTTTATAGTTTTTTTCTTTTCAAAAAGGAACAAAGAAATTATATAGATGGGAAATTGGGCTAAGTCTATTATATGATTGCAAAATCTATATGTGAATTTGATGATGGATTAGCTAAATTGAAATGTTTACAAGGGGGTCAAGTTGAATTTTGTAATATTTTTTATTATATAATGTAAGGGCACGGTTTGCAGCCCAAGCCCAATATGTATGGGATTGTGGGTTAATGAGCCCAGCACAATGAATTTGTAAAAATGGGTTCAAGAACTAGGCCCTAAAGAATCTAACAACGGTTGAGAAATGTTTGAAAGACGATCATGCAAGAAAAAAGCATGTAAAATGGTGTCAACGTATTGCCGATAAGACAAATATTTGCATAGATCAACAAAACTGGTTCCCCCCCTCCCCCTGAGGGGTTTCTTTATTATATAGTCCCTCTTAGGCAATCCTTACCATACACTTGTCAATAATTTTGGTTACTACTTAAGTACTTGTCACATCAGACATCTCCTCTGGCCCCTCTATGAGTTGCGGTGACCAAGAAACAATGTTCAGGGGTCTTCTCCACATAAATGCAGCCAGAAAAGCAGCTGCAATGCATTTAATATGATGGCAGCAGCTTTTCCTTAGATATTTTCGAGTCTCCTTCGTTCTTGTGTGTCTTCGAGGCATGCTTTCATCACTGGAGCTTCTATGGAAGTCATTCTTATAGCGGGAATTCAAGCTTAAGGCGTATCAACCATAGCCGAGGAGGAGTTGCTCCTCAGAACACCTTCTATTTATTTCTTACTCGTGAGACTTTAAATTAGAATTTCTCAACTCTATTTGTCTCTCCTCGAACATGTTAGCGCCTTCGGATAAGGCCCAAGACCCAATATATGAATTTTTGGGCCCTTATCCCTACATATAAAATTAGGCTTTATTATACTAATTTACCCCTTTTATTACCCAAAAAAAAAACTATTGTGCCTGAGCCTATTTGTGCATACTTTTTTTTTATTTTTTTAAAAGCATAGTAATTATTTTCTCAGAAAGTGATTGTTTCCTACAATTTTTTTTTTTTTTTTTTTTATAAAAATAGTTGTTACTAATTTGAATTTGAATTCACAATTAAAATTACATTATTATTGGTAATTTTTATTTACCAATAATAACATGTTACTAAAATTTGTAAGGTACATTTCTCCTTCTTCTTTTTTAATTCCCAAATAAAAAAAAATGTTTTTCTATTAAATTCAGAACTCACATATATTAAATATTTTGATACTTTCCCATCTAAAACCAAGGTGCTCTAATCTCTATTACTGGTTACTACTATAATCACCAGGGGTTTTGAAAGTTAAAAAAAAAAAAAAAAAAAAACATTTTTGACATTGCTTCTCGTAAAATTTACCATAATGCTTGCTTGGTCAGCTAAATCCTAAGAATAAACCCTAGTTCTCACTCTCCCTACAGTTTACACTCCTCCGCGCTCATTTCTCAAATCTTGACCGTCCGTTCAGCGCTCGCCGGCCATCCACGGTCGTCAATTCAGGTAAAGCTCTGATCTTGGCTTCTTCCTCATCTCTAAACTACAAGCGTAATAACACTACGGCTGTGTTTGGTTCTCGGGAAAGTAAAAGGAAAATGCTAGAAAATGGTTTTTTCTTCTTCTTCTTCTGTGTTTCGCATCTTGATAGGAACCTGTAAATCTTTATACAACATTAGTCCACAGAGCTGTTTTATGGGATTACATATTTATTGATATTGGTTATTGGTTAATTGATTTTACATGTCAATTTTTTATATAATGGGAAATGCAATTTTACATGTTAAGACATTGGTGATTGGTTTCAATTTCTGAATTTGTTTATAATTTTCTTGTTCCCCAGGTTTTTGCTAAGTCTTTGAGGGTGTAGTATATTTGTTGGGGTCCAAAATTTGAGCAAGGGTTTTGGGTATTGAAAATTTATATTACTTTCTTTGAGAGACATGAGCTTGAGGCACTTAGTTTCTCGGAAAACAATCAACAATCTATCAAGAACCAATGGGAAATCACCATCAATGTACCCGTATATTTACAGGAATTTCACCACAATTACTGTCCCAATATCTTCTCGGTTTCATTTTCCAAATAGTGATGGAAGCTCTAAACCCCTCCAAAACCCTAATTGCCCTAAACCCATTTTGTCTTTCAGTACGCACATTCACTCTGCTGATGGAACTAAACTGAGCCACTTGGGTGGATACCCGAAACTCAATTCAGAGGAATTTGAGGAGGAGGAGGAGGAGGAGGAGGAGGATGGGACCATGAATGAGTTCTTGTCCCGATTTGTTTGGATAATGCGTGGGAAGCTCTATGAAGTTTACACTGACTGTGATAAGGAGACAATTGAGGCAATGCTTTTGGTCGTTGTTGGGAAAGTTGTGTCGGAGATGGAAAAGGGTGGTCTTGAGCAGATGCTTGGTGCTGCAGTGGCCGCTCCTTCACAGGATTTTAGTGAGGATTTATGGAGAACAGTTTGGGAAGTGAGTAATATGGTTTTGGATGATATGAGAAAGGAGAAAATGAAGGAAAAGATGAAGGGGTTTCTGCAATCTGAAGAAGTTAAGGAAATGTGCAGGTTTGCCGGTGAAGTTGGTATTCGCGGGGATATGCTGAGAGAGCTTAGATTCAAATGGGCTCGCGAGAAAATGGAGGAAAGTGAGTTTTATGAGAGTTTGGAGCGCATGAGAGAAGAAGCTCGAGCCCAAGATGAAGGGGAGAAATCAGAGGGCAAGCAAGCTGAAACAATGGGTGATGAGGCTGTTATGGCTGAGGAGAAGCCTAAAGTTGTTAGTCTTCCTAAGAGACGAGGGAAGATTAGGTACAAGATTTATGGTCTTGATCTCTCTGACCCAAAATGGGCTGAGGTGGCTGATAAAATTCATGAGAGAGGGGAGCTCATTTGGCCTGAGGAACCAAAGCCAATATCTGGGAAATGCAAACTGGTGACTGAGAGTATTCTTTCGTTGAATGAGGAGGAGGATCCATCTCCAGTTTTGGCTGAATGGGTAGAGCTTCTTCAACCTAGCCGGATTGACTGGATCACTTTGCTTGACAGATTGAAAGAGCAAAATAATAGTGTATATTTTAAGGTACGCCAATTTATTTTCCTGTTGTGCATATTGTTTTCAATTTAAAAATATCAGCGTTTAACTTAAATTAAATATAAGAAAACCAAATAAGATTTGTGTGTAATATCTTTCAAAAGCTTATAAAATGCGCATCTCCATTGATCATTCAAATAATTCTCCAGAGTTAGATGTTAAGTATATACTCTGTCTATAACTTGATTTCAACCTTTTACTAAGGTTGCATATCATCATCCAACATTAGGAGCTTTGAGTAGTCTGGCATCACAAAATCACAGTCAGCAACAATTTCATTATGCTTGTTGGAGGGATTAACTCCAGTATGTTGATTGCAATTTGGAGGAAGGCACTTGGTTGCAATATGCAATGATGTAGTGTCCTATTGAGGTTTTATGCATATCTGTGAACAGGAAGTTTTTCTAGGATACGTATATGATTCTCTTTTTCTTTGTTTTAGTTGTGGACTGTATTATATTTGAACTTCTTCCAGATGAATATATTTGAGTGTATTGTGTCTTCTGAAGGGATCACATTAAGTGCTTTTGTTTAGATTTTGTTATATATGGCATGTTTCTGGTTGCTCTTGGTTATGTTAAAATGCCTTTAAAGCCCAGCAAGTATTTTGTCTATGCTTCACTAAAGCAAATATATTTTTCATTGTTGCTGGACACATTGGCTCTTGTAATAATTAGGGGTACGTACAAAAATAAATAGAGTGGAGAATTGTGTACTTGGAGCAATGGATCCATGGAAGCATGGAAACCCATTGCCTTGGGAACAAGATTCAAATGGAAACTGGACATCAATGTACATTCATGTTCTTTTCTCTTAGTTGATAGCAGAATTGCTATCCTAGTGTGCTTTTCATGCATCTATATGTGACTCTTGTCCAGGTTTCTGTACAATGTTGGTTCAGTAGAGAAACGTCATTTGAATTTGGATGTATGCTTGTACATGTCAAGTGTGAAAGTGTCGGAACATGCATGTGCACCTGGATAACTTTCTAATTTGTGAGTCAGAGTTATGAAAGCTGCTTTTTGAATTTGCCATGTTCATTTGGTTGATTTCAAATTATTTGTTTTGTAGGTAGCAGAACTTGTACTGCGTGAAGAGTCGTTTCAAACAAACATCCGTGACTACTCAAAGCTTATTGATGCCCATGCCAAAGAGAACCGCTTAGAAGATGCTGAGAGAATTCTTAAGAAGATGAATGAAAATGGTATAGTGCCTGATATTTTAACAGCCACAGTTTTGGTTCACATGTACAGCAAAGCAGGCAATATTGAACGTGCCAAAGAAGCATTTGAAAGTTTGAGGAGCCAGGGATTCCAACCAGACATGAAGGTCTACAACTCGATGATCATGGCATATGTAAATGCTGGCCAACCCAAGTTGGGTGAGTCACTGATGAGAGAGATGGAGGCAAGAGACATGAAACCCACACAGGAAATTTACATGGCATTACTTCGGTCATTTGCCCAACGTGGTGATGTTGGTGGAGCAGGACGAATTGCAAACACTATGCAGTTTGCAGGTTTTCAACCAAGTTTGGAGTCTTGTACTTTGCTCGTCGAGGCATATGGGCAATCTGGCGACCCTGATTTGGCAAGGAGCAACTTTGACTATATGATAAAAGTTGGGCATAGACCTGATGACAGGTGCACTGCTAGCATGATTGCAGCATATGAGAAGAAGAATTTATTGGATAAGGCCCTAAATCTTTTGTTGCAACTTGAGAAGGATGGATTTCAGCCCGGGGTTGCCACTTACACTGTTCTTGTGGATTGGTTGGGTAGATTGCAGCTAGTTAACGAGGCTGAGCAGCTATTAGACAAGATTGTTGAGCTGGGTGAGGACCCTCCTTTTAAGGTGCATATAAGCCTTTGCGATATGTACTCAAGGGCTGGAGTGGAGAAAAAAGCCCTTCAAGCACTAGGGGCTCTGGAGGCTAAGAAAGAGCAACTGGGGCCTGATGATTTTGAGAGGATTATAAATGGGCTTGTGGCTGGTGGCTTTGTGCAGGATGCTAAAAGGATACATGGGCTGATGGAGGCCCGGGGTTTTGCTGCATCAGAACGACTTAAGGTGGCCTTGATGGCATCTCAAGCTTTTAGCCGCTAGAGACCTACAATGAGATAGTTTGTTGGTATTTTGTGAATATTTCTCAAGTCTTTTGCTGCTAGAAACAAACAATGAGATTGTTCTATAGTCCAATAGGAAGCCATAGAACACAGCAAGCAGCAGGTTGTTATCCATAAAAGGGGTGAGTTTTGGCTCTTCACCAACGTCATCTTAGCTTATTATATGAGTTTTGAGATGGTTCCCATGCCCATCTTTTTTGGTGCCTTCTTCCATAATAGACATACATTGTGTCAATAGACACAGGCAAGCATTTTATGTACTTCAATTTTCAGTTTTTAGCATGCCCTGTATCATTATGTGCTCATAGGTTGACTGACCTTTAGCTCTCCTATGGTGAATACATTCCCGCAAGGGCAGTTCACAAAACCCCAGCATATGGGACTGTCAATCACTCCTGTTAAGATTCAGTTTTACATTTTTTTTTTTTTTTTTGGTTTATTTATTTTTCCTTTGACTGATCCTGCTGGAGATATCAATTCATTCCTGTGATTTGCAACAAGCTCATCATGATATGAATCTTGAATATATTTCTCTTTTCTTTTTTATTACATGTCTGCTATACAATTTAAAATATTTCCGCATCAAATCATAATTATTCATTACCAGCAACATGCTCTCAAATGTAAAATTGTTTGATTCTAATAGTAGTCTCCTTTAATGAACTCATTCAGTTGCTTCAGTTCTCCACTTTGCTCATTCACTACTGCTGTTACAACATCTACAATAGAGATCATGCCAACTATCTTCCCATCAATGACTGGAATATGCCGTATCTGATTTTCTGCAAATGTCAAGAATTCTCATTAATTCCTCTTCAACATTGTTTTACATAGCAATGACCAAAGAAAATTACTCGATTTTTTCTTTGGTAATTACTATATATGAATTCTTAACATGACTATCACCTGTCATTAGCTGCATTGCTTGGAGAATATTGGTATCAGATGTCACTGTTATTAATTTGTCCTGCTGAAGGTAAATATTTAAAGCGGGTTAAAACACTAGCTGGTTGTACTTGGTATTTTCCAAGGGGATTAAAAGTTACAAGAAGCATGAAATAGAACCTTATCAGTCATAATTTCCCCAACTGTTGTATATATGGGTGATCTTCCCTGTGCGACTATCTTCCTCGTGTAGTCTGCTTGTCCAGTCATTCCATAACCAACAATAATCAGAATAAAATAAGTTGTTGAATGAGGACATTCCCAACTGTTTAATGTAATTGGACTTATATGGCTTGTTGAAATTATCCACACAAAAAAAAAAAACAGCCTTTTGGTAAATTTTGACCCTGTTGAGCCTACTTTTCTGGTATGAAATGAGTGTTTAGGAATGCCATGAATATTAATCAATTACCTCTTTCAGTGATGATTCCTGCAAGATGTTCCTCTCCTGGCTTTAGTACCACTAACGACCCAATATTATTTTTAGCCATCTGTAATATCAAGGTGATCATTGTGCAATGCATGTAATTTCAATTAAGGAAGGAAGTTTTCAGACTACTGAAATGTTATTAAGATTACATTTTTGACTGCGTCGATGACAGCATCATTGGTCCGGCACCACAGCCAGGAACCAGTTTTTTCTTCTCCCTTAGTCAGCAGCACCTGTGCCACTGTTACATTCTCCAAGCCTTTTAGCTGTTCGGGTGAAGAGGAGGTAGTGCCTCCAAAAGTGAATATTTTCCCTCTCCCATGTGAATGTTGCAAAATTGCAGCCTTGAGTGTTTCCTGGCAAGATCGTACTGCTCTGAAAATTCCTTGCATTTTTTTTTTCTCTGTTCATACAAAATCATTTTAATATTTCCAAGTGTATATAACCTCCCTCTTCTTTGGCCTTAGTATTTGATGTTTTATTCTATATCTATCCATTTAACTTCAAATTCAGATTCTTCATTACCCTACCAAGACATTATTTTTGCCTAGCTGATAGATATAGATGACATAATATATAAGTGGAGGGTCAAGAAGAACATCGCATACTATTACAATAACTTTTATTTTTTTTTTAATAATTCGAAAGTTATAATGGGGGAGGTGGATATCTCCATTGAAAATATCAAGATGCATTATTTAAACTACAAGGCTCTTAACACAATATTGTTTCTTATCAATAAAAAAAAAAAAAAAAAAACAAAAAACAAAAACACAATATTGTTGACTTAAAGGTTGGATTGGATTGGCTTGGGTTGTGTTGGCAAAGATTAACAATGTCCACCTGGGTTAGGTGTTTAGAATCTCACGGGATTGGTTTGGATTTGGATTTTTCAATATTTTACAGGCTTTGATATTTGTTCTCCACCTTTCATAGTTCTATTATAACAAAATCTCTTCAAAATTGAAAAAGCATGAAAGGTTTCCAAACTATCAGAAAGTAGAACATGAATTGCATTGCAATAGTTTCATAAATGTTAGAAATAGATAAATAGAGGGGAAACAATTACATGAACTTTTACTAGATTGCTCTAATTTATGTTAAAGAATTGTCAGGTTATATTCAAAGAGAATGAGACTAGTAAATAGGAAGTGACATGGTAACATACCTTGGCTGCAGAGAAGAAAGCTTGAAATTAATTGGATGCTCTCCTAATGATGGCAAATGCGTAAGGTATATGTAATGTAAACTAATCCATGTACGGCAATTTCAAAAGAATGGCATAAGAATATCTTGCTGTAATCTCTTGTAAAAGTACTTTCTTTGAATTCCTTTCTTGAATGAGTGTGTGAAGGAAGGGGAAATTTTGTTTAGATGTTTTACTTCTTTGTCACGTTGCTTTTACGATGGTGCATGATGTGGAAAGCTTTCTCTTCATCACTGAAAGTCACGTACTTTGCCCCATAACCCATTGTGTATGGAAAAGAAATGAGCTTCTTCTACACACAAATTCACAACCAGTTTTCAGAACTTGCTAAAGGAATTTTGCCATTAATGTCAATTTTGCATGTACCCAACACTGGTATCACTTTCCCATGAGCCTATAGTGGCAAGACATCTCAACAAGTTGTAAAAAAATGTCATTTGTATGTGTCTCTAACTTATTGAATGAATTATTGGCAAGACATCTCAACCAAGGTTATTGATCTAACCCAGAAAAACAATGAGCCAAGGCCAAATGATGTCTTTATTTTGTTGAGCAAGAGTATCATGAAAGATATTGCAAACCATATGTGGGAAACATAGCAATTGGTTATTCTGGATCAGCTTATGAAGGACAATCCTACACTGAAGAACTAGACATGAACATGTTGTCGTGACTAGGCGTCAGAGCTCGTGGATTGAATGAAGAATTCCAGACCATGTACGTTCTGTTGGAGCAAAAAATTACTGTATGTAGCTTTGAGACGAAGAGGCTCTCAGTGATTTGGTCTTAGAATTTGGATGAGCATACACTGGTCAGAAAGGATATTTCCATGCAAATAGACTTGAATATGTAGTTGATGCTAGACTCTTTTAACTGTTTCAATAAATCTGAGATGAAAAGACACTAAAGTTTCGGTCTGTTTTTCAGGTAGGAAGATTCATGATGTAAAATTCACATAAATTGCAGCTATTGAAACTATTTGTTATGATCAACAATTCTACTGGATTTCAGGGTCATGTGAAGGCTGATTGTCATGAACCTGATGCCCTGGAAATGAGTCATGGTCAACATTTGCTGTTGAAGACTTGTGTATGCAAATAGGAACACAATCCCACAAAGATAGGATGCCAGTTGTACATGTAAATGATTGCCTTGGCTTCCAATGCATTCTGCTTGCACAAGTGGAATCATATTTGACCAAGGAACTTACAAATCTTTAATTGTTTCCTTCTGATCTTTCTATCTGTCAACAATTAGACATATCTCTGTCAGAGCTGTAAATTAGTGAAAATATAAGTAATAATGTTTTTTTGAAAAAAGCAGAGAAAATTAAGAAAAGGGCAAGTAAAGAAAGAGACATTAGAGGCTCAACCCCAGAGTCAACTAAACTCTTAGAAGAGTAAACCTCAAGGCAACATATACGAAATGCTGAACCTAGACCTCAGAAGAGGAAAATAAAAGAGGAATCAAGAGCCTCCAAAACACGCAAGGCTGAAGTCAACACCACCCTGGCCAATAAGCTTAAATATGAGTATGACCAAGTAATCCATTCAAAGCCAGATAATTATACAAAGTCTCTTAACGTTTATGACCAAGTAAGTACTATCAATGCACAAGAAACTTTTTTATGACCAGGTACTATCAATTTCAAAAAATAACATTCTCTAGAAGTGTTGACGTTACATATTTGGGGATAGTCATACAACTGCCTTTCTGTAAAATATTTTTGCAGTCATTGCCAATACATAGAAGTAATACCTGCAAGATGAAGGGTAAAGCCCCTACAACTCTTCCATTAAAAACAATATTTACAATTAACTTTCAGGGAAGACTAGCTTGATAATGACTCATTGTGAAAGGCGGTAACTCATTCACAAGCTGGTTTAGTGTCGAAACTGCTCAAGCAGAGTGCAAACGCTTGGAAAGCGGAAAGAGGATAGCGGTAATCCATGGTGAAAATGTCTTTCCCAATTTTACCAAATTGTAGTATTACTTTTTCTTGTTCTGCCACCGGAACATTTTGGTGAGGCTCTGCAGCTGCAACCAGCTGAAAATTCTTAACAGAGGCAACTGTAACACGTCCTTTGAAATTTAGGCACCAACATTGCAGCTGCTCGTGCCATCTAGGAGCTTTGTTTTTCAAAACCAGAGAATCCCTTGTGTTGGGGGTTGATTCCAGTGTCTCGGCCAGGCTTGTGGAGCTGAACTCAACAAGTGGCTTCTTTCCTTTTGAAATTGAAAACAATGAGCATTGCTCGTCATGGTGATTTTTGAATTCCATTGGAGTAGGGGCAGTGCCCCCTTCTTGTATTGCAGATATGGGGATTGAATGCATTGTGCACTGCATTCTCCTTGGACCTCTGGTGCGGAGGACATTGAGCTCATAAGATATAGTAGCCACGTTGTAATTACCTGCAGCAGGTACCTTAGGAGATACCTGCTTTGGATGGATTCTTCGATGCGACCTAGAATTCGATTGGATTGACAAGTCATGTGGAGGCTGACTATCATAGACGGAAAACTTGGTCCCCAGGAAATTAGACCTGTTCAAAATATGCTGATCAAACACATTGCAGAAGAATGCCTTAAAGTAAAGATCCAATTTAAGTAGAGCAAACCTCAGCTTTCCAACATAAGAATTGCTTGCTCGAGAGTAATCATCTTGAACTAACGATATTACAAATTCTGTACTCGTTGCCCTTCTGATCTTTTTTGCTGCCAACAACAATTTACTCGTATCCGAAGACAGAGCTGTAGATGGTTTTTTTTCAAAGCAAAGCATATATTAGGGGTTGAAGCATATAGTTAGCAGTACTTTCTAAAAACAAAATGTTTAGGGTGACAAGGAAGATCAAAACTAAAACAGTCCAAAAAGAGACCTAGTTTCTCACTGCTACATCAGCCTAATTTAAGAATCCATAACACTAAAAATCACACAACATTAAGCAACTGAACTCCAGAGCATGCACTTATTTTTCCTAGAGACCCATTTTCTAATCAATTGGAAGAAGAAAAATAAAAGAAAATAACAATCATTATGCTAAGACAATGCATTTCCTTTACCATCCAATCTAAAAACAAACCAAACGAATCAAGATCCAAGATTACAATCCTAGCGATTGATTGCATAACTCAAAATCTGTACTTCAAAGTTCAAAAAACAAATCCAATTAGGACTCCTACGCCTAATTAAATTTCAGATTTCATGGTTGAGTTTAAATTGAATTGATACATAAACGCCTATTTTCAATTCATCAAAAGAGTAAAACAAACATTATAGCACAGAAACATTTACCGGGGCTCAAACCAAGATAGAGATGATAAGTCGAGGTCGCCCTTTCCCTCTTTATAAAGCATTGGATCGGAGCTTCCCTTGGGCCAGGCTATTTACACATATTAGCAGAAACAAGATGTCAATACACACAAAGCTCAAACGAATTAAATTTTTTTTTTTTTGTTTTTTGTTTAAATACCTGTTTGAGTGAGATGGGGAAGGTGAGGGAGCCACATTGTTCAGGAGTTTTAACAATCTCTTTAGTGATATCTCTCCAGGACCTGCAGACCGAGGCGCAAGCCACCACGTCTTTGCGAGCAGGCCAAGCGGTCTCGCTGGCTTCGACGCGATGAATAATATCTAGAAGCAATTCAGGAGGCAAATTCGCCCACCGGCTCAGCTGCTGCTGCTCTTGAATCGTAACGAATGCAGTCAACGAAGACGACGTTGACGATGAACAATCCGGCGCGATGTGAGACTTTCCGCGCCGATAATAACGCGCACTACTTTTCCCATCTTCTCCTCCTCCTCTTCTCCTCGATATGCTCCCTATTCCATCTCGAATCTCCTTCGTCAGCTCCCGAACTATCGCTTTGAACGACATCGTCTCAAACTAAAAACCCTCTGTTTGTCCAAAATTCAAAAACATATATATATAAATAAAATAGCGTTCTAAATTAGCAGATCTAGATGTACAAAAAAAATCAAAATATTGTGAAAACGAAAATATCTTTTTTTTTTTTTTTTGCAAAAGCCAAGATCTAAAACATTCGAAAATGTTCTTTCGAGGAAGCTCAGGAAGTGGTAGTACCGGTGTGGTGACGTGGTATATGACGAAACTATCCAGGGAAGTTCGAAGAAATTGCGGATCGGGACCAAGCGAAAGGTGGAGAGACTATTCTATTTTAATATTTTCATAGTTTTCGTGTAGAGGTTAGACTTAGAGCAATGTGTGTCTCTCTCGGGCAAACCAAAAAGAAGAAGAAGAGGAGAGAAAAGGCGGTGTGGGACCAAAGATAATTTAGAAAATGCCGACCGTATCCTCTTCTTCCTCTTTCTCCGAAATTTCCCTCTCTATCTCTGTTTGTTTTGTTTTGTTTATTCTTCACCTTGAGGTTTTGCACCAACCGCCACTCTCTCAGCCTCTGAGCCAACACAACCCAGCTTGCTTGCTTTTTCTGGGATCCCCCAAATTCTCTTATCTTTTTAATAACGTATTTTTAACCACCACCCTCCCCATTTTTGCTTTTGTCCGTTGAATTCATGGGTCTACTCTCCTGTGCTTTCGCTCACACCCGAGTTTTGATCACATGAAATACCATGACTTTGACCGTAATTGTATACATGATAAAGTGTGAGCGGTAGAGATAAAACTTACGAATTTATATAAAAATGACTTCCAACCACGGCCAACTAAGATTGTACAGTTGCGGTAAAAGTTATAAAATTTCACGTGGTATTATAATTTTTTTTTTTTAGTCTGATGGGGCCACGCGCTTTTTCTGTGTTTTTCTTTTTTAATAGATAAGTTTAGAATTTTTCTTTGTAAATTAGACAGCAGTACGTTTATGACAAAATGGTCTATAAATTAGTTGAAATAGTACAGTGAAATTTATAAATAGTACAAAAAATATAGTCAAACTTATGAATAGTACAAAAAAGTACAATGAAACCTATAAATAGTAATAAAAATAAGTTAAATAGTAAAATAAGTTGGTAAAATTAAATCATGCCAAACGCACACGAGGTCTCAATCTGACCATCCGCATTTTCTTGTCTATCTAGTATTTCATTTTCTGCTAAACTTAGGTCGCTTCACCTTTTTAATTTTAGTTAAAAGTTAATTTTTTTTAAATAAAAAAAAAAATGTTATAAAAATTTTATAAAGTACTAAATCACAATGAGGATAATTCCTTTAATAAAATAGAATTCATATAATTAGACTTGTGGGGAGTGAAAAGCTCAATCTAACCTATTAGGCCCAAGGCCCTATTTGAAGACTACTGTTTGTCCGAAGAGATGAAAACATTCAAGAAGCAGCCCATGAAAAAGAAGCATGTCTGGAGAGGAGCATGGTCATAATCTGAGGAGACATTCATTTGTCCGAGGAGGCCATTATCCTCGGATCCGAAGAAACTTGGTCCGGCAGGCGTCTGGGAAGCTCAAATGATCCCTCTGACAAGTGTAATGATAGAGATGCACCTTAGGCATGCATGAAGATAGCAGGAACGGAGAAATATCTAGGAGACAAACTTCAACCACCACATTAAATGCACTGCACCTACTTTCCTAGCCGCATTAATGTGGAGAAGACCCCTGAACAGTACACTCTCAGCTACCGCCACTCACACAAGGCTAAAAAGGATACATGATGGGACATGCATTCAAGTGGGCGCTTGGATGATGAACAAGTGGACGATGAAGATGAAGGGAGGGAGTACTATATAAGAGGGAGAGGCCTCTGATAAGGGGGGATCGAAAAAAGAGAGTTAAAAAGGAGAAAACTCCATTACTGTAGCTCTAAGAATTATAACCCACGTTCATTCAATACAAATTCCTCTTCAGACGTCTATGTTTGCATTTGTCCGAGCACGATTGAATGCTAATTTATTCACAAGCACTGCAGTCCAATACTGTTTAATTCATTTCTAGCCTAGCTCTTTCACCCACTCTCTACAAATTTATTGTCTTGGGTTCATTGGGCTCACAATCCATATCTTTTGGGCTTGGGCCACGAAATTTGACCCTACAATTGGCGCCGTCTGTGGGAAGAGCTTGTGCAAGGGTGAAAACAACAGTTGTTGATGGCAGGACGAGGTCAACAACAAGCAGAATCCAGGGCATCTGAACACGTGGACCCTTTTGTTAACTTAGAAAGGAGACAAGATCGTGAGGGTAGTGTACACACTGTGCGCGTTGGCCAAAGCCAGTAACAGGGCGGAAGTCACATGTCCCATGCAGAGAAGAACCGGGATTTGCAACTGGAAGTAGAAAAACTAAAAAGGGAGTTGCGCCATGCAAAAAGGAAACGAATTTCGTCGTACTCTGATGAAGATTCCGATGACGAGCAGGATGTCACTTATCAATACAAGTCTAGGACACCAGCCAGCGAGTCCTATACATATGAAGAGGAGTCCCATCGCAGAAGGCAACACAGAAGCCCATCGCGTGGAGACGTGGGGAACGATGCCATGAACAGGGCTCTGAATCAGATTTATAAGTCACCCTTTACGCGCAGGATTGAGGAAGCGAGACTTCCTCGACGCTTTAACCAACCAACGTTCACCATCTACAATGGTAAAACAAACCCTGTGGAGCACGTGAGTCATTTTAACCAGAGGATGGCTGTCTACTCCAGAGATGAAGCTCTGATGTGTAAGGTTTTCCCTTCCAGTCTTGGGCCAGTTGCCATGAGGTGGTTTGACGGCCTGAAGGCAAACTCCATCAACTCCTTCAAAGAGCTCACTCAAGCATTCGACTCCCGTTTTGTCACATGCCGAAGAGTGGCCAGACCCTTCTCTTCACTGCTATCCTTGACCATGCAGGACGGTGAGTCCTTGAAGGCATATTCAGATAGATACTGGGAGATGTTCAATGATATGGAGGGTAACTCTGACGCAATGGCCCTCAGCACATTCAAGCTCGGCCTCCCTACTGACCATGGCTTGAGGACGTCCTTATCTGGCAAACCGGTTACAAACATGCGTCAACTTATGGACCGTATAGAGAAGTATAAAAGAGTGGAAGAGGATCAGCAGCAAGGGAAGGGTAAGGACAAGGTTATCCCCCAGGAGAGGAGGGATTTCAGGTCGAACCGTTATAACCACAGTAAACCGCGGAGAGATTTTGCGGGGCAATCAGGATCGACAAACCCTCAAGCGGTCAACACTGTGTTCAAAGAGCCAGTACACCAGGTCTTGGAAAAAATCAAGAATGAATCATTCTTCAGGTGGCCCAACAAGATGGTAGGAAACCCTGAGAGGCGCAATCATAATCTCTACTGCCAGTACCATCAAGACCATGGGCATACCACGGAGGATTGTAGGTGCCTATGGGATCACTTGGACCAGCTGGTTCGTGATGGTAGACTAAGACACCTCTTACACGCCTCCAGTGGCCGAAGAGGGCAGATGGGCTCAGGGCCACGAGGAGATGACTCTTCAAAGCCGCCACTAGGAACTATCAACGTCGTCTTCGCCGCGCCGGGGAGAACAGGATCCTGGCCATTGAAAGTTATGTCGGTAAGCCGACCGTCAGCAAAGGATTCTAGCCGAGGTCCGAAGAGAGTTAAGTCTGGTGCCCCACTGGTGATAGGGTTCTCGGACGAAGACATGATTGGCACCATCCAACCCCATGATGACGCATTAGTCATCACCCTCAGAATATGAGGGTACGATATGAAGAGGGTGATGGTGGACCAAGGTAGTGCTGTGGAGATAATGTACCCAGATCTCTACAAAGGGCTAGGCCTAAAACCCCAAGACCTGACGCCATACAATTCCCCCCTCGTAAGCTTTGAAGGAAGGGCTGTCACCCCAAAAGGCCAGATACGCTTACCTGTGCAGACCGGCGCCGAAGTGGTAGAGGTGGATTTTATCGTGGTGGACGTGTATTCGCCTTATACGGCAATCATGGCCAGACCTTGGCTTCATACACTAGGGGTTGTCTCCTCCACTTTGCATCAGAAGGTCAAATACCCCTCTGAAAGGCAAATTCATGAGATCCGAGGAGACCAGTCTGCAGCTCGACAATGCTTGGTGGCTGCCATCCAACATGAGCCCGAAGCCGAATCCTCATCCAGAGCCGAAAAGGGTTTATAGCAGTTAAAGTTTCGGGAGTTGCCCGTCGTAGGTTCAGATGAAGGCACTCGATGTGAAGATTTAACGAAAGTGGTTATTAGGGATGATCCTGATAAGTTCTTCCAAGTCGGATCTCAGCTACCCCTTCAAGAAAGGGAAGAGCTAATAGAGTTCCTCAAGCGAAATCTTGATGTATTTGCCTGGAGTGCTTACGAAGCCCCAGGGGTAGACCCAGAGTTCATATGTCACCACTTGAAGGTAAATCCACTGATCACCCCAAAGAAACAACCTCCTCGGCGCCCGTCCAAGGAACATGCTGATGCAGTAAGAGAAGAGGTAGCGAAGCTCAAACAAGCTGGAGCTATTAAGGAAGTCTTTTATCCTGAGTGGCTGGCAAATACCGTGGTTGTAAAGAAAAAGAGTGGGAAATGGCGAGTGTGCGTGGACTTCACAGATTTGAATAAGGCCTGCCCCAAAGACCCATTCCTCACGCCGAAAATTGATCAGCTGGTGGATGCCACTGTCGGCCATCCTCGGATGAGCTTCCTGGACGCCTTCCAAGGCTACCACCAGATACCACTAGCCCTGGATGATCAGGAGAAAACCGCTTTTGTCACCCCCATTGGTAACTATCACTATAAAGTGATGTCATTTGGCTTAAAGAACGCGGGGTCTACCTATTAGAGGATGATGACGAGGATGTTCGAGCCACAGTTGGGAAAAAATGTCGAGGTCTACATAGATGACATGGTGGTAAATAGCAAGGTTGTCGCCGAGCATGTGAAGGACCTTGAAAGTACCTTTGAGGTTCTAAGAAAGTACAAACTGCGACTAAATGCTTCTAAGTGCTCATTTGGGGTGGGGTCCGGCAAGTTTTTGGGATACATGGTGACTCACAGAGGGATTGAGGTTAACCCCGACCAGATAAAGGCCATTAACGATTTACGAGCTCCTCGGAATCCCAAGGAGGTTCAGAAACTGACTGGAATGACAGCTGCCCTGAATCGATTTATCTCTCGGTCAGCAGACAGGTGTCGGCCCTTCTTCTCTCTGCTCCACAAGTGGAAAGGATTCGAATGGACTGAAGAATGTGCTTTGGCCTTTCAGCAACTCAAAGATTATCTAGCTCGGCCACCAATCATGTCCAGTCCTGAGCCAGATGAGGTATTGTTCGCCTACATTGCTGTAGCTCTCTGGGCGGTGAGCCTAGTGTTGATACGATCAGACTGCGGTGTGCAAAGACCAGTTTATTACGTAAACAAGTCACTGCATGAGGCCGAGATCTGTTACTTGCCTCTGGAGAAGGCTATCCTAGCAGTGGTGCTCGGTACGCGGAAGCTACCTCACTACTTCCAGGCCCATACGGTCATTGTCCTCACTCAACTCCCACTTAAGGCTATACTCCGAAGCGCCGATTACACTGGGCGGATTGCCAAACGGGGTACAATCTTAGGGGCTTTCGATATAAAATATATGCCCCACACATCGATCAAGGGTCAAGTCCTTGCGGATTTGGTGGCTGAGTTCACGGAACCCCAGCTAGAAGAAGTAAAGCCTACGTCGGACATGGATGAAAAATCAGTTGGCATGATCTCTCAACAGAGTCCCTCCTATTGGGAAGTGTACGTTGATGGCGCGGCAAACCAAAGAGGTTCTGGAGTTGGGCTAGTGTTGATATCCCCCGAGAGGATCATTATCGAGAAGTCGTTAAGGCTGGACTTCTCGGCAACGAATAATGAGGCGGAATATGAGGCCCTGCTGATGGGAATGGCTATGGTCCGAAGAATGGGAGGAAAGTCCGTGGAGTTGTTCTCGGACTCAAGGATGGTTGTAGGTCAAGTACAAGGCGAGTTTGAGGCGAAGGACGAAAGAATACAGGGGTACTTGAGCCGAGTTAAATGTCTGCAATCGGAGTTCTACTCTTTCAATTTGCTACACATCCCCAGAAGTGGTAACTCACATGCAGATTCCCTAGCCACACTTGCTATCTCCTCGACGCAAAACTTGCCGAGAACCATCCTCGTCGAGGACTTGCATGGGCCTACAGAGGCAAAAAGAGAGGTAGTCCAAGTTCACCAAGTCAGGGCTGGGCTCTGCTGGATGGACCCTATAATTAAATTTCTAAAAGAAGACATATTGCCAGAAGAGAGGGGGGAAGCTGACAAAATTCGAAGGAAGGCGACCAGATTCTAGTTATCTGAGGACCAAAAATTATACAGGCGCTCCTACTCGGGACCATACTTGTTGTGCGTGCATCCTGAA
Source organism: Quercus aquifolioides (assembly GCA_019022515.1). Lineage (NCBI taxonomy): Eukaryota > Viridiplantae > Streptophyta > Magnoliopsida > Fagales > Fagaceae > Quercus > Quercus aquifolioides. Next base: position 97,721,136 of record CM032327.1, on the reverse strand, counting down.
GCGTCTGAGCTATTACTAGAAGAGCTACACGAAGGAATCTGTGGGAGCCACACTGGAGGCAGATCCTTCGCTCACCGAGCCCTCACCCAAGGCTATTGGTAGCCGAACATGCAAAAAGAAGCCCACGAGTATGTTAGAAAGTGTGATCAATGTCAGCGCTTCGCCCCAAACATTCACCAGCCAGGGGGAACTCTTAATTCGCTATCTAGCCCATGGCCTTTCGCCCAATGGGGCTTGGATATCGTGGGACCCTTCCCTAAAGCTGCAGGAAACACGAAGTACCTCCTGGTCGGCACAGACTATTTCACCAAGTGGGTCGAGGCCGAGCCGCTAGCCAATATCAGAGACGTTGATGTGCAAAAGTTTGTGTGGAAGAATATTGTCACTCGGTTTGGAATTCCTCACACTCTCATCTCGGACAATGGCCTACAGTTCGATAGCAAGGCATTCAGGAGTTATTGTAGCGAGCTGGGAATTATAAATAGATACTCCACCCCTACCTATCCCCAGGGTAATGGGCAAGCAGAAGCTGTCAACAAGGTCATAGTGAACGGCTTGAAGAAGAGGCTAGATGATGCAAAGGGCAAATTGGTAGAAGAATTGCCACACGTACTTTGGGCTTACAGAACTACTCCTCGCAGATCTACTGGAGAGACCCCTTTCTCAATGACCTATGGGGCTGAAGCGGTCATTCCCTTGGAAACAGGATTCCCAACATTAAAAACTAGCTCGTTCAGTCCGACCAGCAACAATGAGCAGCTAGAGAAGAGTTTGGATCTGATTGAGGAAAGGAGGGAGAGTGCAATGGTTTGGATGACACATTACCAACAAAAGCTCAGGCAGGGCTACGATGCTAACGTAAAGCTGAGGCCTCTAGAACCTGGTGATCTGGTGCTGAGGAAAGTTGTGGGCACTGCAAAGAACCCAGCTTGGGGAAAATTAGGACCCAATTGGGAAGGGCCGTATTGTATCACGTCAGTAGCTGGCATTGGGGCATATTTCTTAGAAGACCTGGATGGTCATGTAATACCACGTCCTTGGAATGTAAATAACCTCAGGAGGTACTTTTATTAATCGAACCTTTTCTTCAGCCAATATGCCAATTCGTTAGATGAAGTATTCTCTCAAGTGTTTAAACTTAAATCCAATCATGCCTGTAGTCCTCGGACCATATGATTTGGGTTAGTTAACACTCTGCTCCGTTCTCTAAGTGTTTAAACTTAAATCCAATCATGCCTGTTGTCCTCGGACCAGATGATTTGGGTTAGTTAACACTCAAATGTGTTCGTCCCCTATGGTCCTTGAACCAGACGGTACAGGTTAGTCAACACCCCCACACAGCTATTGACACTGGGGCTTAGCGTTAAAATTCTTGATTGTGTTTAAACTGATTCTAATTTATGATTGGCTTCCTTAGTTATATTTAATTCAAAGCCAAGGAGTAATAACACTTTTTGTATATTTTGAAAGGCATGTGAAACTTCCATAATTACTGGCTGTAGTCATTGCTTATTAATAACTCTTATATGAACCGTTCTTTTCAGCACCAATTTCCATTGTTCATACCATCAGTATGATGTCATGATCAAGTTTATTCGCATTGTTTTAATTGCAAATTACAGTTATGTGCAGCAATAATAAATCATAAGACATGTAACGAAAACACTAAAAACGAAAGAAAAACTGCTTCATTGATCAAAAGAAAAGGGTCTACAATTCCTTACATAAAAACAAAATTAATACAAGTACAAAATAAGAGCCCCTACGCCTAAGTCTTCGGTTGAGGGACCACAGTCTCGGCAGCCTGGTCTGTCCGAGTAGCAGCAGCTTCTGGGGCCTGGTCCTTGGGCTCAGCAGAGGTCTTCCCCTTTTCCAACCCTTTGCCCTTATCCTTGGGTGGCTCAGCTTGCTTGCCCTTGTCACCTGTCTGATCAGACTCCTTGGAGGCCCCAAGGTGGACAGGAGATACTTGGCTGGCCAGAGGCTGGTCCGAGGCCTCTGGGAGCTGTGTAGGAGGAGGATCATCCACTGGAATCTCTCGGATCTCAGGATCGTAGTATATGCTCCCAGGCAGTCTCAGCTCCGAGTCAGTAGGGACTCCAGCAGCGTCCAGTGCCTTACTCCAGGTTATGTCACAATAATCTCAGCTAACCGAGGCAAATTGCTCCGTAAGCTGGGATCCGGTCTCATCCACTCCCAGCTGATACGCTGCTTTTCTCTCAGCCTCGATTGCCTCCTTGGCCAGTTGAGCATTCTGCTCGGCTAATCGGGCGCTCTCCTTGGCTTTTCTAAGCTTATTGCTAAGCCCTTTCACCAGCTCCCTCGCGATCGCCAAGTTGATCTCGGCCATATTCAGCAGCTTGCGTTGCTCTTCAGCCTGTCTTTCAACATTTTTAATACCAACGTCGAGACTTTTCTTCTGGTTGGTAATCTCTTTGAACTCCTCGGACAGATGGGCATATTCCTCCTTCAGCTGGTCCAAAGATTTCTCCGCCTCATTCCGAGAGTAGACCGCTGCCTGGGCCTCAAGATGGTTCTTCTTATTCCACTCCTCGGCCACAAAGATCTGATGGGTGACCTGCATAATGGAAATCCCGAATATAAAGTACAGAAAAAGAGAAAAAACAAAAGTGTCAGTGATTCAACTAATCGGACTGAGCTCGCTTACCATGGCCATATCCCTCTTAAGGGATTGAAAGAGCTCCTGTTGGTTGAAACGCCTGTAGGAGTCCATGTCGTGGGGAAGGAGGAGTGGCTGTTGCAAAGCCTCAGCAACATAACCTGCCCTTCCTCCATCGTAATTCCTAAGGGAGGTGTCCCAGGAGATTGGAGCGTCATCCAACTCCAACCTTGGAGACCAGATGCGAGGTCCTCCCCCTCGGCGGACGTCAGCCACTATGACCTCTTCTCGGCTCTCAATGGACGAGACCCTCTGGTTCCGGTGGTCTTTCACCACCTTCTGCTGCTTGGCCCCTTTGGGTGGCAGCACTTGTCTTTCTTCATTATCAAAGAGGGGCCTTTTCTTCTTTGGATCCTGCACGGGCTTCAGGCCAGGGTCAGGAACCTGGGAAGGCGCTGGAGGAAGACTCACAGGCGGCGGTACGTCCCTTTCTGCTTAGCCTTCTTTCCCCTATTCTTCATCAAATTCCTCAAGTCAGCCATGTTTTCCTCTTCCGAAGAGCCTACTGGAATAGCAGTTACTAAAACAGGATGGACACTAGAATGCCTATCAGTTTCCTCCTCGGCGTCGGAAACTTGTATCACCTGAATCCCTCCTGAAGCTTCCCCCTTCAAAATTGAACTCGTCAATCTGCTCGTCAAGCGAAGGGGTTGAAGAATCGACTCTTTCCTCAGCCGCAGCGGGTTCTAGAGGAACTTGTTGAATGGGCTGAAGGAGCAATGGCACATCCTGAGGATTCGGATGTGGCACGGGCGCAAGCTCGTGTGGTGCTAAAAAATTGTGCCGACCGACGTCTATCCGTTTGAGGCGGTAGTCCCCTTGAGTAATGGCGTTGCCGACCGGCTGGAAATCTTTCCGCTTGGCCGTATAGCCAAGGATGAGAGGAACAGATCGGAGTTGCCCGTCTTCACTTACAAAAATTTCCGACCGAAGTAGGTAGTTTAGCGCGGGGACGTTTGAAAGGCTGAGCCGAGGAGCAACTTGCCTTCTATCTGTAAACACCATAGAGAAAACTCGGTCAGAAACTCAAAGATAACGGTACCCACAAGAGAAAACAGACTGCTAAAAAATGAAAACCCTAAGTTTATTGTCAGGAAAACCTAGGCCTAAGGAGTCCCACCTGGCTCTCCTGGTTCGGTCGGGCAATGAAGACCGTCATGCCACGCACCCGAGACGATCAGGTAGTCGTCCTTCATCCCCTTATTAGACTTGGGAAGGCAGGAAACGAGCCTAACGACATCGGAACGAGATTTGAGATAGTATCCCGCCCCCTTCTGACTATGACACTCGTACATATGCACCACGTCATGCCAGGTAAGTCCTAATCCTAGTTGACGGTTCAAGGCATCGACTGCTCCTAGGATCCTAAAGAGGTTGGGTGCGCACTGATCGGGGGAGAGCCTGTGATTACGAAGATAACCTCCGGTGACAGGACCCATGGGAAGAGTCATTCCCCATTCTATGAACGCTATCATAGGGATTACGACTTCCCCCTCTCCTCGGTCGGTCAATATCCGCTCCGGAGGACAATACCTCAGATTTACCCCCCGTGGAATGCCGTAGGTCTCCTTAAATTCCTCTATTAGGGCGGGACTCTCAACAAGTTCCTCGAATCTACCCATTTTTGGCTAAAAAGAGAAGGGTGTGAGGCAGTGACTAGCAAATAAGGGTTTGAAAGCCGAAAGCACCAGCCGAGAAGAAGATAGAGGATTAGAAACGTTGACACTTACGCAAACTGAATTGAAAAGCGATCTTCGAACTCGCGGAAGGATTCTTGCAGACTCTGGGACGAATTAGGATCGATGATTGAATGTGCTCAGTGGTTTCGAGTGCTTGAGTTTGCTGGGAAGTCTGAAGATTCGCAAAGTAAAGAAGAAATAACCTCCCTCGAGGCTTTATATGGGAACAAGCGAAGGGTCAGGGGCCATCCCGCCCAATTTCTGAGGAAAAAATCACGTCCGTCGGATCTATAGCCCACCGTTGGATGCCAAAGACAAAGCGCCGCCTGGAGTAAATGGTAGTGCCTCGGGGAGACTGAAACGACAGCGGCATTAATGAAGCACCCACTTCTATGCCCACACGCGTGTAAGCTCAGATATTCCTATTATTTCAAACTTCCGTTTCGTGACAAGTCAAAATCCTATTTTTTCTCCTCAGATGCGAGGGAAAAACTAAAATTTTGAGGAGCTATTGTGGGGGGTGAAAAGCCCAACCTAACCTATTGGGCCCAAGGCCCTATTTGAAGACTACTGTTTGTCCGAAGAGATGAAAACATTCAAGAAGCAGCCCATGAAAAAGAAGCATGTCTGGAGAGGAGCACGGTCATAATCCGAGGAGACATTCATTTGTCCGAGGAGGCCATTATTCTCGGATCCGAAGAAGCTTGGTCCGGCAGGCGTCTGGGAAGCTCAAATGATCCTCCTGACAAGTGTAATGATAGAGATGCACCTCAGGCATGCATGAAGATAGCAGGAACGGAGAAATATCTAGGAGACAAACTTCAACCACCACATTAAATGCACTGCACCTACTTTCTTGGCCGCATTAATGTGGAGAAGACCCCTGAACAGTACACTCTCAGCTACCGCCACTCACACAAGGCTAAAAAGGATACATGATGGGACATGCACTCAAGTGGGCGCTTGGATGATGAACAAGTGGACGATGAAGATGAATGGAGGGGGTACTATATAAGAGGGAGAGGCCTCTGATAAGGTGGGATCGAAAAAAGAGAGTTAAAAAGGAGAAAACTCCATTACTGTAGCTCTAAGAATTGTAACCCACGTTCATTCAATACAAATTCCTCTTCGGACGTCTATGTTTGCATTTGTCCGAGCACGATTGAATGCTAATTTATTCACAAGCACTGCAGTCTAATACTGTTTAATTCATTTCTAGCCTAGCTCTTTCACCCACTCTCTACAAATTTATTGTCTTGGGTTCATTGGGCTCACAATCCATACCTTTTGGGCTTGGGCCACGAAATTTGACCCTACAAGACTTATTAACGTGTATGAGAGATTAGTAAAAAAATAAACATGTATGAGAGAGAGACTCCTCAATTTCGACACTCAAGATGACCTCCTTGTTGTAATAAAAGAATAAAATTTAGGTACAGTACTTACGTATTGTTCCTTAGGTTCTTCTTTTAAGATTTTGTCATATGAATTTTTTCTCATGGAATGGAAGTGTATTTTTAAGTTAAGTAGCCACATGCCTGAATCTTAAGTGTGGAACTTAAGAAACAGCACATAATGTACTGTACCTAAGTTTTGTCCATAATAAAATGATAATGTTAATAAGTGTCTTTAAAACAATTGTTAATAAACTATTTTATGAAATTTTGGCATTACTTTCATGGGAAATATAAAAAAACTGTTAAAAAAATGAATTGCTTATTTCTTTTCCCATCAAAAGTTTCTAAAAATATTTTATAAACTAATGTTCTTAGGACATTTATTAACTTTTTCCTCCCTTAATAAAATTGATGATTAAATTAATAAAAAAAAATAGAATAATTTGACAATTGAATGGACACAACAGAATTTCAACCTTAATCTTAAAAAAGTAAATAATAAAAAAGCCCAAAGAGGGACCCTTTTTTATTTGCTACTATTTGCTACTATTTGCTACCAGTCGTTCATAATAGCTTTAGTTTGGTCTGTGTTATTTCCCTTATCTGCAAAGTTTGTCATTGTTTATTGGAAAGAATCATGATTCTCTCTAGCCGACTACCAAACACACACCAATAGCTAAAATCCAAGCCTCGTATGTGTACTGTGTACAAGCTCCCCTATAGTATAACATGTCGTACATTATAACACTCATCTTTTTAGCAACCTCATGTGGCTGAAATGGACACCATGTGCCATGCCATCCCTGAGTTTGAATTTTGATCTTTTTACATGATAATTGAGTACCGACTGTCTGTCTATCATAAATACTATGGGTTTTTTTTTTTTTTTTTTTCATTTAAATGAGTACTGTTATAAGACAAAGAAGTTCATGGACATGTACGTGTGTGTGATTCGGAAATGTCACCCACGAGAATATAGAAGCAGCATCTTGAAATTAAGGTCTCAGGGTTTTTGGAACCCCTTTTTGTTTGTATAGGTGTGGTGATAAACAAGAGGCCTTGAAATTTTTTTTTTTTTTTTTTGTCAAATAAACCAACCGTTATCTTAACTTGATGGTAAAATTTAATCATCATAAAAATAACACTATCAATTTAAATTTTATCATATTTAAAAGAGAGAAGGGAGATGATGCGGCATTGTCTGTTTGCTATTTAGAAAATGAGTTATTTTAAAAAAATTTATTTTATATAAAATTATCTTTTTTTTTTTTTTAATATTTAGTAGCAACTTTAAATGAGTTGGAAAACGATCTCTTAACTTCTCTTATTTAACTTATCATGAGATAGAATTGTTTTTTTTTTTAAATGAGTGGAAAAAAGTTTCTAAAAAATACGTCATACATTTTATGTGATCAAAGATAGTTTTTCTTTAACTTTTTTTTTTTTTTATATTACCAAACATTGAAAAGCGCAACAAAAAAAAATCTTCATATAATATTTTCGATGGAAACGAAAGGAGCATCTTCTAAAATGAGACAAACTATAAAAAAATTGTCAAAAAATTAAATGAAATGCAATTCAAATAATTTTTACACCCTTAAAAATCTCACACCAAACAGAACGGAAAGCTCTTTTAGTTAATTACGTTGAAAGCTCAATCCAATAAACCAAAGTTGAAAAAAAATCATAAATTCTTAGTCTTTCCTAGTACTTCCAAATTAAATTTACTGCAAATCATTCCTTTGTTAAACTTCATTCGACTCACCTAGAGGTCTCCAATTATCTCGAAATATAATCAAAACCCCTTTCCATGTGCTTACTTCATAACATATAAATTTCAACTCAAAAATAATTCTCTAAGATTTATTCAAAATTGGCAAAGACAAACATGTCTTGACAATTTCAGGATCACAAAAGGAGTGTCATTATAATTTTATAATGCATATATATCCCAAATTAAATATAGGACAAAGTTTAGCTACAAAATTTATTGTAGTCTAAAGTTACAACCTACTCAATAAAATAAATATTACTACATATTTTGAAAATTTAACAGTCAAATTACAGGTTCTTTATGCTCTTAATACACTTGTCAAATTTTGTGTTAATTAGATATTATTTACTATATGATCTGTAAATTTATATTTTATGCATAATTTTAAACTACAAAAACTTGCAAAGTTAAATAATGTACTAATGACATGAGATTAAATTCAATAAGGACAAGGTGTAAAACCCTTTATTTACACCATCCAATAAACAAATGCCACATCAGACTTTTTAAAATAGAGCATCAAAGACTAATACATCTGGTAACACTTGATTAAAGCCCAAAAACCCCATTCATCGTCTCTCTCAAACCCATTCTCTGACCACAAAAACCATTAGCCATGGCTGAGCAACCCTTGCTCGCTGCTGCCGTCGCTCACCAGTGATCACCATCATTGATCTCTTGTCCATACCAGTCTTGTCTCTCTCTCTCCTCTTCTTTGTTCCCACTGCCTCGCTCCTTCACCTGTAACCGCAACTGCCATGATCGGCAGTGCCTTGCTCCTTCACTGGTAATCGCAACTACCATAAGCGACAGTGAATCTCATCTTATATGAATGAAACTCAAATATTTAGTGGGATTGTTCTAACCTTTGAAATTAATTAATTAATTAATTAAAAATAAGTAGAAGAAGAAGAAGAAAAATTGAGTTTCAGATTCTTATTTGGAGTGATGGGTATGAATCTCAAATCTTAATGTATCTTAGTGTGATTGGGTATGATTTCGTATTTGGAGTATTGTTAATCTAAGTTTTCCTTTTTATTTCATTTGTTTATTACAGATTACTTAGAAGAATTCCATGGAAGTCTTGGACAGAAACATTTTACTTGAGTTTTGTCATATAAAAACACATTTCAGATTCAGTAGGTTTGAGGCGACCTCTCCAGTTCGGCGAGGCAGTGTATTCAGACTTAACACAGTAATAGGTTTTCTTTTTTATTTGCTTGTTTGTTTTTTTAGTAAATATTGAATTATACTGGTTTTTAATGGGTTGTCCGGCGAGGTAGTGCGGCAGCAAATGGAGGTCTAGCAAGGATTGTGGCTGGAGATGCAAGAGCTGAGGAGGGATTGAGATTTTAGGGAAAACATGAAATAGGTTTTGATTATTTGTTTTTTGAGATGTTATTAGGTGTATTAGAATGTATTAATTTTACAATGAGTTTAAATAAAAATCTGATGTGGCATTTACTTATTGGCTAGTGTAAACCAAAAGGTTTACACCTTGTCTTTATTAAATTTAATCTCTAATAACATAGCTATTAATCTTCAATTTTTTAGAAATTTTGCAAGTATGGAGGATATAAGAAGAAAATTTAATCCAATGGTGAAGTTGTCAAAATTCACCTCTAATAAAAAGACATTAAATAAAGTTGTAGTTTAAGGTTACAACAAATTTTGTAACTAAACTTTGTCTATAAATATATCCTAGATTTCATTACATGGTGTTTTATTGTATCAAATTATCAATTGCAAATGAAATAATACACATTCTTCATATCATTATTACATAACATATAAAATATCAGTAAGGTAAATGAAATCACATATGCACATTTTTTTTAATTGAATAGAATTAGGTTTAAAAAAATTTAACTTTTATTCTTCTGTTATAATTTTAGTATAAAAACTAAAAATATATAAGGTCTGATTAATATCTGTTCATTATAAAAAAATTGAAAAAAATTATCAAAAAATTATTTAATTTTTCTATAAAATGTTTCTTAATGTATGCCTGCATACATTAGTAAACTAAAACCTAGAGAGAGAGAGAGAGAGAATAAACTACATATTTTGTCTTTATCTTTTACACTATTTAATTTGGTCTCTAACCTTTCAATTGTGTCAATATGGTCCATAACCTTTCAATGTCGTATCAATTTAGTTCATGCCATTATCTATTGGATGAGAATTGCTGACATGGAAAACATAAAGTATAAAAAAAGTTTATTGTCACATTAACAGAAACTAATTTTTTTATTTCAGCCATTAGTTATGTTAACAATTTTCATTAAAGAGATAACGACAATGATTAAATCGATATAATATTAAAAAATTAGATACTAAATTAATACAATTGAAAAGTTATTAAATAAATTAAAATATGACCTAAAAGATAGAAAAAAAAAAGTTTATCCATATATATTATCTTATATTTAGCAAATATCAGAAGAAGAGTTTGTTGTTTTGTTGGCAAACAGACCTCGAATTGATAACCTGTGTCTTAATTTGAATTTAGGGAGGTTTATTTCAAGTAAATGGTGGATCTTTGACACACGTGGTGAAGTGTAGGGACCGCTGAAGACCCACGTGTGTAGTCAGAGATGGACATGTGAAGCAACATGAAACGATAATATGGAAAAATTTTAATGGTGAGTGCTTGGCGGCACTAGATTTGATCTAACATATATATTGTGAAGTGGTTGGTGCATAGAACCTAGGCTAGAAGTAGTTTCTTGACAGCCGAGTCCGTGTCAGAGACGTTACTAGCCACTTGCACGTGCCACATTAACAAAATCCTTTTTACTATTCTATTGTCCTCGGTCAGACCCCACTGCCCTCTCAGTGTCAGTGTCTCATCAGTGCTTGCCAAATGCGTGGGTGTTTTTTTTATCAAGGATTTGAGAATAAAATCATAGATTTTTATTTTATTATTTAAAAAAAAAAAAAACAAGTGTCTGTTTGAATAGATAATAAGCAAGTTTTTTATGTAATATATTTTAAAGTTTTAATTTTTTTTTTTAAAATTTAGTTATATTTTAGCACATCTTTATCAAAAAATTAAATATGTTATTTTCAAATGAACACTAAGCGTGTATTTGGATTGGGATTATAAATGAAAATTATTTTACTATTCAGCTTATTTTTGTTACTATTCATGAGCCCCACTGCACTTTTGGCACTATTTATGGGCCTAACTGTACTATTTCAACTCACATTTATCTTTATCTATTGTACTTTCAGCAAAATAAATGGTATCCAAACACACCCTGAATATAATAAAATTTTAATTTATGAGATTTCATTGTTTTTTATTATTAGATCAAAACATCAAACTTTTTTTTTCTATATATAAAATTTTAATCTAAAACATTTGTTCTTGATAATTTCTTTTTATTATCAAACTAAAATACCATTTAATTTTTAGTGTTGGTGAAATCCAATCTCAAATCTCTAATTAAACAAGAAGATATTTTATCAGATGAATTAACTGAAACCTGCATCAAAATACCAATATTTGGTGAAAAGCAGAGTTTGAAATTTATAGTCTATTTGAATTGAGAGGAGGGAGGGGGAATAGAGTAGAGTAAATTTAGCATAAAATTAACTTATTTTTATCCAACTCTACTCTATTTCCCTCTACTTTCTCTCATTTCTTCCTCCATCCAAACAAACCATTAAATATTTTATTCGACAATAAAAAAATTTATCAATTAAATTAATTACTAAAAATTTTACCAATTAAACTAACTTTAACTCGGAATAGAATCATAGGCTTATCCGAATGAATGCGAGGTGAATGAATAAATTTGCAAGGCTGGCTGGTGCGAGATATTAGGCCCAGTGCTTTGTTGGTGGAACATGGGCCACTCACACCAACCAGCGCACCTATCTATTCGATCGATGCGTCGATTACATCTGTCCAAATTAGGAGATTAGGCTGATTAGCAATGAATGCTGTATAGATTTTGAGGCTCTGTTGTTAATATTCTTCCATCCCAATTTTAGTTTCTTTTTGTTTGTCCTCAAACCCCGAGTGGGATGATTGTGATTTGTGAGTCTTAAATCCACATAATATCTAACAAAATTTTGCTACCGAACCATTATTTATTTATTTACAATCATTATCATTGAATTGTGTTTCATATTTATTATTATTATTATTATTTTATCAGTTATTAGTGCTTTATTTCTTTTTTGATGGGAAGTTATTAGTGCTTATTTAGTTGGTCTTTACTCTCTTTTTTTAAGGTACAGTTATATTTTTAAGAGACTTCTTCTTTAAGTCAATTAAAACAAATAAATTGTTTATAAAAGATAACCGAAAACCAAAAAAAGAAAAATAATGACATTTGTGTGTTTTTTTTTTTATTTTTTATTTAAATAAACTGAACTTGAAAAATAGTAGTTTTAAATTGGCATCTCAAATGGCTACTAAATCAACGTTAGAGTTCATACCTCCTGTGAGAAGAGGAAGGACTCCTCTTGTAAGAGTGAATAATTTTACAATTTTTAAAGCTCATTCAATCAAACTAACAAGAAATTAGTGCAAGACACTCTTTATAATTATACATAGAAACTTTCACTTGTATGTGACTATAGCAAGAAATATTAGATTCAACAATGGGAGTTATTTTACTTTATTAAAAAAAGTATTTACTTGCCTTAAAAAACTGGATATATAGAAACTGGATATATATAGAAGAAAAAAAATACTACTATATATTATTCCAAATTGTTAATCCTTCATTCCATTTCAGAATGTCCCAAAATGAAGTATTCTTATATTCTTTATTTTATTTAATAAATCAAAACCCTTCTTTCAATAACTTTTAAATCAAAGAGGATAGTTATAGAAACTTGTACATTTTATATAAAATACAATGTATTAAATAATAATGATTTCTTAAAAAAATTAAATTTTCTAACAAATCCCGACAACATAGGACTATCAATAAAAGAGGATTTGGAAAATTATTAGAAATTTTGGCCATTTCAACCCATCATGTTTAGTTGATTTGATCAAAAAATTTCAGAGTGTCGAATGCCGAGTAAATATTCCACTTCCGACATGAAATGATTTACTTTATCAATCATGTTATATAGTCAGTCATAATCACTTACCTAAGCTGGTGGGTCACTATTGTTGGTACAGTATCATTAAAATTGTGCACTTAAAGGCAAGTTTTGCTTGCTGAATGAAACACATGATCGTCATTTTCAATATCAACCTGTATAAGCCACAAGGATCTCTCTCTGCACCATATTATCGACCACTTGATTACAAAAATCCTTATAAAGAAGAAGGCTCTTAGGTCACAGCTCAGTTTCATGTCATTATAACAACGACATTGACAATGCTAAGCGTCCTAGCTTAACCTACCACCCCAAAGCCATGAAACTAAAAATTAGTTCAAATAAATGCATAGATATATAGATAGGTGCATGTCCTACTTTTAAAGCATACAAGAACTAGTAAGATGTATTTGTTTGCTTTGTTTTTCACAAACCCACATTATTATATCAAACAAACTAATGCCTCCAATCTAGAGATAGGCTCTAATAGATAAACAACAACATAGTTTTTATTGGTACGTTAAAAGCCATAACTTTCTTTGTCTAAATTTCAGATCCCAGGAGGGGATGCGATATGTGTGGAGCCCTTTTCTCGTTCATACTTCAAGCTATTATGGTTGGCATTATTATTATGCCATTACTGTTCAAAGATTTTGCAGACTAAAATATGACATCGGGGACAGACGGAGTTGGAGCCTCAAACATATTGAAGAATTGATTGGCATCTTTTTTTTGAGCAAATTGATTGGCATCTTTGATTTGGATATTCATATATATTGTTGGGGTACCCATACTTCCCTAAGGACTTTTTCCACAATTGTTGAATATTTATGTGCCACATATAGAGGCAGTGCCAGCTATAATTTTGCCAAAGCTGGTGAGTCCGTACTTTTTCTACGTGTATGAATTATGATAGCATAAATTACAAGGTCATGACCTAAAATGGAAGCCCAACTTGGGTTTTTTTAATGTCAAATAACTAATTGAAAGTCTGAATTTTCACGGCCAGAGAATTTGATAGCCTCTTGGGACGCACTATGATACCACGCGTGATTTTTTTTAGTGAAATCAATCATGAACATATATATATATATATATATTTTTTTTTTTTTCCAAAAGGTAAACCAAAATGGTTGCTGGGTTCTCACTTCTCAGAAAGAAAACTCTTTTGTGGGTTCAAACATGCATAAAATTCAGGTGCCAATGCCACCTAGTTAAAGAGATGTTAGCAGCCACGCATGTACAGAGTAATGAGAAAAGTGGCAGGGGCGGAGCCACATACTAGCTTGGGGGGGCCCCGGCCTCTGCAAAAAAAAAAAAAATTTCCATTAAAGTAGGTAGAAAAAAAAATTGGGCCCCCCCAATATGGACAGCCGGCCCCCCATGCCCAATTCTCAATTATTCTCCCAAGCCCAGCTTTAGTTTTAGGCCTCATCACCTTATGTACTCCAAATAAAACAAGCTGACCTGCTCAAGTCCAAACACTAAAAACAAAACTTCACTTTCTCTTCATCTCAAAAAATTCACCCACTGACCCACGGAATCCCTTTCTTTACTTATTCTTTTGTTTTTGTCTTCTTTGATACACTCTCATTTGCACTGGTACTATTGCCTACCTACTAGCCCCCAAAACTCCAGTCCTTTGTACTCACAGTCCCAAAAAAAAAAAAAATTCCTGACCAATTTTTTCTTTCTTCATTAGCTTTAGTTTTGGAACTTGGTGACTAGTGAGTTTTCGTCTCTTTCTTAAGCATTAGACATTCATCTTAGGGATGACAATTTTGCCCCGCCCGGCTTAACCCGCCCCTCCCCCGCTTCGCCCCGCGCGGGTTTTCCCCACCCTGCAAAGGTGATGGGGCGGAGATGGGGCAAGATTTTAGCCCCGCACTACGGGGCGGGGCAGAGATGAGTTTAGATTTTTTAGACCCGCCCCTCCCCGTCCCCCGCCCCGCCCGCATTGCTAAGAGTTATAATTGTAAATTTTCATACCCTAAAACCTTACTATTTAAATAACATATCAATATTAGCGTATTTTATTCTCCTCAATGTGATTCTCTACCTTTATTTTGTTATGTGTTATACTATGAGTTTTGTTTTTCTTTATAATTTTCTTGTTTATGCTTGGATATACTATTCAATTTTTTCTAAAAATTGATTTGATTTGATGAGATAAATTAAGTTATAATTTCAAGTGTATTTTCATTAATAAAAATTTGTACTAATTGTAGGGCAAATTAACAAAAAGTAGAGTTTTATGGTGTGGGGCGGGGCTTCGCGGGACCCCAAGGGGCGGGGATAGGGTGAGAAAGTTTTCCTCATCATGCGGGGCGGGGCGGGGATGGGGCAAGACAAAATCATGCAGGGCGGGGATGAAGATCCCATCCTTCGGCCCCGCCCCGCCCCATTGCCATCCCTAATTCATCTCTTTTTAGTGTCTTTTTTTTTATTTTCTCAACTATCTACACCTAAATATTCGCATGCTCTTTATATTTTCATAGATTTTTAGAGAAATACATGATTAAAGGCATGGGGAGATTGTTTGTGATGAGTCTTGAAGGGAAGATCTAAAGTTGGAGGTAGTTAGGCAGAGGCAGTAGGCATTGCCACACAGGTGACCCATCTTTGCACTTTGTAAAGACAAAGTTTCTAAGGTAAAATTGTTTTGATTTATTACTTATTTTTTATTAGTTAGATATCATGTGGCTGTGGGTGGTGTTAAATTGTTTGGTTTATGTTGTATACCAATACTTGTGTGTTTAATTTTTGTTTTTGTTTGAGGGGTTATTATTAATTAAAGTTGTATTAAAAATGGGTTATATGTTTAAATTATAGTGGAAATTTTGTTTTTTCTTGAGTATGAATAACATCCATATAACTAAGTAAAAATTTCTAATTAAAATTTTATTTTTTAAACTTCTTTTCAGGTTAATTTTTGAGTCATATTTTTAAAGTTAAAAGAATTATGAGCAAACGAAAAACAATTGATGCATTCTTTAAGAAAAACGATGTTAGCAATTCAAAAATTAGGACACTTGTGGGTGTAAAAACAAATGTTGATATTTCAATGCCTGATGAACACCCTGACCCCTCCAAATGTTCAAGAGTTCAAACTGAAGAGATAGATCGTGATCCAGGATCACGTAAACAAATATGTGAATTCCCTAGTAACAAATAAGATGAAATTCGATGAGCTTATCTCAAAGAATGTCCATATCAACCTAAAAATATAGACTATCCATACAATAATGATACTCATCGTCGTCAATTTTAACCTTCATGGTTCGAATCGGCCCCCCATATAAAAATTTCTGGCTACGCCCCTGAAAAGTGGGTGTTTTTTCCGTTCGATTTGAACTTGCTCATTTTTTAGTGATAGAAACAAAGAGAAAGTAGACTACCTTTTATTCTCTTGCTGAGCTTTTTTGTCTGTTATGGTACTTTTGCTCACATGGGCGTTTTGCCTTTTCTATTTCACCTTTCTTGTTCTTTAAGACACATCAAGTTTTCTTTTTATTTTGTTATTTACAGTATCATGTGATAGAGCCGCACAAAGTATAACTCTCAAACTTGAAATATCCAAAACCTCATATCCATAAGAAAAAGAAAGCAAAAAGCATTATCTAGATTCTACGTAAAAAGAAAAATAAAGGCGAAAAATCAAAAGCCTTACATTATTTGTCTCTTTTTTTTTTTTTGGATCAGAAAAGCCTTACATGTGTGGTAGATGGATATACTCATATAAAGCGAAAAATCAAAAAACCTTTTCCCAACATCTTAATGTTGATAAAGTTGGACTGTTGGGCCGTACATTAATTTAAGACCGACATGCATCAAAGCATTCAAGTTCCCAGCCCAAACTTGACTTCTAAGTAGCTAGTCCAACCTGATCAACTTCTGGAATCTGGGCTCCACTTCACAAAAATAATGAGGAAGTCAAGTCAAGTCAAGTATATTGTACATTCATCTGCCCATTGCATAAAAGTAAACTTTGCTCACAGCCCTGAAATTGAAAATCTACATTGACTCCCCCCATTAGTTGGTTGAGTGTTTTAATGCCTTTAAAATGATGTACACCTTATTTGATTCAAGTGTTTTAGCCCCTTTGTTAAATAGACTATTTTAGAAAATTGTTAATATATATCACTTTTTAAAAAATATAAAAAAATTGTATAAAAAAAAAGTTAATTTTTAATTTTTGGAATATGGGCTAGTCCAACCTGATCAACTTCTGGAATCTGGGCTCCACTTCACAAAACTAATGGGGAAGTCAAGTCAAGTCATATTGTACATTCATCTGCCCATTGCATAAAAGTAAAATTTGCTCATAACTCATAGCCCTGAAATTGAAAATCTACATTGACTTCCCCATTAGTTTGGTGAGTGTTTAAATGCCTTTAAAATTATGTACTATATAAGGCTTATAAGCACCTCGTTCAATTTGGAGACGGCTTGTGTCCAATATTTTTTTGCATAAACTTGCTTCGATGTGAATATGTGTCCAAATCATAGCATGTCTAATGCAAAAAGGCACTGAACACAAGATTTACCAGTTTAATTTAATAGTGTCTAAGACACACTATTCAAGCTTTGAATATTAATAATTGAGTTAATTGGCTTAAGCCGAATACAACAATTTTTACAAACAAAATGAATCGTCATATATGAAGTTACAAAAAATTTAAGTGAATGCTATAAGTTAAAACTTTTTCTAAAACAAATTGCAAGACTTTTCTATTGAGCTTGAAACAAGATTGGACAAGCTTTACTTTAAACCAGCTGAACATATTTGTCAGAATTTGGGCCTAAATTAATGGCAACAAAGAGTTAAGACAGGCCGAATAGAAACAATAGGGAAAAACGGCCCATAATTTAATGGTCCTATTTTTATATCTTTTTTTTGAACCACCCATTATATTATTCACAAAGTTCTCAAGTAGGAAATTCCGGGTCCAACCGGATTTGAGGTAGCGTGCCTTGGTTCAAGGAGGGGTCCAGCCCACTTGGCTGAAGTCACCATGGCGGTGGAGTCGTCGTCAACTCCAATCCAATGAACTGCGTTCACGCTGGCAAGCGTAATGGGCCAGTAACCAAAAATTAAATACTCCTACATACTCGTATATCTCAAGTTATTCCAAACATATCACCACATACTCTTGATACGGTGGTCACTTTACAAATATAAATGCTTGTAGGGTGTGGGAGATAAGGGCCAGAATTCAAGTTCTTAGGAATGAGCTTTACATACATATACACTTAGATTATGTTAAAATAGAAATTCTATCTTGTAAAAAAAAAAAAAAAAAAGTTATTCCAAACACTTTTTAACCTAAAAAACATTCTATCTAGGGCTTTTGCCCAGATAAATGCTTGTCACAATATTTTTTTCACAATTTATTAAAAAATTGTAATTTGTGCAATAACAATTTCATATATTTTATTGCTTTTATTTTACATCAATTACAATATATTAAATTTAGAGTAATGCTACAGACACAAACTATTTTACAACATTTTTACAAACTGCTGATGTAGCCAACCTTTTATTGGTTTTCATCTAGGCCCACTATTAATGTCACTTTTTCATTTACCAATAATCATTGGCTACATCAGCAGTTCGTAAATTTTTTTGTAAAATAATTTGTATCTTTAACATTATTCTTAAATTTATAAGTTTAAATACACAATAGTTTTCCTTTCAAAAAGAAAAAGTACGTAACAAATTTCACATCTTTTACTTAAGTATTGACATGGACCTTTGTGATTGGTGAATGATAAAACTAGTATCAACAATGAACTTATGTGAAAGTGACGTTATTCTAATCATAATAAATTAATTATATTATCATTGTGGACAGTTTTGTCTCTAACATACCTTGTGCATTTTGCTTTGAAAGTCTAATTGTTTCTTACACAATATTCTAAGCTGAAATTCACACATTTTTCCAACATTTGTTTCGTCTGTCTCAAGCACAAATCTGAAATCTCTCTTTGCCGCCTGCTTCGAACTAGGGCAACAACCTGATATCCCTCTCCCTCAAATGGCGTCCACACACACGCTTACTTCAAACTGGATATCATTCTTATTGCATCACAAGAAAACGGCCCTATCTTGGTTGACATTCACCTCAGCTTGCCATATAAAAGAATACACACACCTTCATTCCTTTTTCATATCCTTGTCATACAAAAAGTTCATTATCTATCTCAATCTTTTAGTACAATACATAGCAAACTATACGTGATAATATATACCATTTTCTCAATATGATGACTCGTGGTTATGTTTTCAACTTCTTTGTCCTAGCTTTATGTACTCTCATGGCTATTTCTAGAGCAAACCAGGACCCAACTCAAATGACTACAGCCCTTCTAATACGTGTTGATCAGTCCGGAATGGGAGACTACAAAAAAATACAAGACGCCATTAATGCTGTGCCATCCAATAACTCGGAGCTTGTATTTATATGGGTCAAGCCAGGAATTTACAAAGAACAGATTGTTGTGCCCGTGGACAAGCCCTTCATAACACTAAGTGGCACAAACACAAATGGGACTATAATAACATGGAACGACAGTGGGGACATATTTCAGTCTCCAACATTTACTGTCTTGGCCTCTGATTTTGTTGGGCGATTCCTCACAATCCAGGTATATTATTATTTCCACAAAAGTTATTGATTTTCTTTGTAAAAATACAGGATCACTGATGAACTTTTAATACCATGATCTATATAGAATACATTTGGGGCAGGAAATAAAGCAGTTGCACTGAGAGTTTCGGGAGATAGGGCAGCATTCTATAATTGCAGAATACTGTCCCATCAAGACACCCTACTTGATGATACAGGAAGGCACTACTACAAAAATTGTTACATAGAAGGAGATACTGATTTTATTTGTGGAGATGCTGCTTCTCTCTTTGAGGTAACACATCCAATTTACCTAGGTAGCTTGTTTTAGACTTGAATTTATAGGTCTAATGCACGCTATATGTCAAATATTTTTAACGAAAATGTTTGATTCTCCAAAAAAAAAAAAAAAAATCCAAAAGTTAAGATTTAGTTCATCAAATCAGTTTGATTTTGTTCTCTTAAATATAAGATTGGTTCAAAAATGGGTGCCTCAGCATCTTATTAGTTACATTTAGAAAAATAGATGAATGGACAGAATTATTTCCTATTAAAATTTTGGGACCAAAATTCAAGCTTTTTAAATTTAAAAAATCAAAATCAAACCTGTACCAAACTTCAGAACTAAAAGCATGATTGACCATATTATAATATTAATCTACACATTAGAGATAATTAATATTTAAAGTGGTTTTCTTAATATCATGTATACATTAGTTAGAGATAACATTTTGGCATAGTACCCATTTAGGCCTCTCTCTTTTTTCATTGCTTGTGGCTGACTTTCAAATCTGTTTTTGGTCACCATCTGTTGCATACTTGCATGTGAGACCTGATTTAACGGTCAAATGAATGTAAAATAGTGTTGAAATTGAAATACGGGTGTGACTGGATTTATGCAGAAATGCCATTTGCACTCACTCTCGGAAGGAGTTGGAGCTATCACAGCCCAACGTAGAGAGTCACCTGCGGAGAACACTGGGTTCACCTTCTTGGGTTGCAAGATCACTGGAGTGAAAACTGCCCTTCTTGGAAGGCCATGGGGTGCCTATTCTAGGGTAGTCTTTGCTTTTACTTACATGTCAAATGTCATACTGCCCCAAGGTTGGGATGACTGGGGTGACTCATCCAAACAAAGGTAATATTTTAATGAGTAAAATTTATATTCAATTCTTTACATGTTGTACCTTAGATTATCCCATTAAATTTATATTCAACCCAAAAAAAAAAAAAAAAACTACATTTTTTTTAAATTATTTGGTGCTGGAGGCAATGAACTGATTTATGTTACATTTTTGGTTTTACAGTACGTCTTACTATGGGCAATACAAATGTTCTGGACCTGGAGCCATTACATCAAGAAGGGTCCAATGGTCACACAACCTCACAATTCAAGAAGCAGCACCCTTCTTGACTATGGACTTGATTAGTGGCAAAAGTTGGATTAGGCCAGCGCCAACTAGTTTCAAGAAAGCACCTGCTTCCATTTCTAAGAATAGTGATACTGGAAATTAATATCCAACACTAATTTGTAATTTGTTGATTACTAGTACTTAATTTGATGAACAGCTTTGCTCATCATGTTCTTTTGTAAACATAATAAACTACCATTGCTTTGTGATTTTTTAGAGGATTCTGCCGAGATTTTTTTTTTTTTTCAATAAGTGAATTAGTGAAGTGGTGGGCTCACTAGAATATAATGAAAATGGGCTGGACTTTTGTGGTAAGGGAAAACCCAAACCTAAAACGAATGAAATTGACATTCAGGCCCACATGTGATCTAAAAACAAAAACATATTCGGGTCCATTCAATTGCGCTCTGTCTACACTTTTTCGGACTTCGGGTTTTTTTGCCCCAATTTTGGGCTGGATAAGTGGATATCTACCTAGACAGTGGACACTAGATATTGTCTGCCACTTGATGCCACAATTGACAATCCCAATGATGACGTGGGTCTTGCGGTAAAACAGGACAGTTTCCTATTTCTTTGTTATAAGTGTTCCGTGACAGACTGCCGTGCACTCTATGAGTTGAAATTCAAATATCTAAAAAGAAACTTTATGTACAATTAAATTAAGTTAAAAGTAAAAAGATTAAATTCTATAAAGTTATAGTGTTAAACTCATATTTTATCTTTTTAATTTTAACAAGTCACATTATCTTATTATATATTTAAAAATAAATATAACTACATCTAATTAATTCTAAAATTCATATATAAATCTAACTAAATTGAGAATTTATTGAGATGTTATTATATGTGGTAAAATATATTAAATTTTAAGTAAAATACTGATGTGATAATATCTTATTAAATGATGTAAAACATAGGTTTTATACTCCGTTCTTATCAAATTCAAATTCAAAGTAAATTTCTATTCCAAATTATAAAAAAAAAAAAAAAAAAAAAGGTCCTTGTCATACAAAATAAACGGGATATTTCGTTCAATGAATATTATATGGCGTAACTTACAAGATGAATGTTTTGTATCTCTAGTCTTTAATTAATACATTAATGATATGATTGTTTTGAATCTCTAATCTTTAATGTGAAATGCTAACAAGCGCCTTTAGAGCACTGATTAATAATTTATTTAAATAAAATTTTTATGGGAAATGAAAAAAAAAAGTAATTAATATTTTGACAGTTTTTTTTCATTTCTCATAAAAGTGGTATCAAAATTTTCTTAAAATAGATTATAAACCAGTGCCCTAAGGGTACTCGTTAGCATTTCCCCATATTTAATTATTAATACATTAATGAGTTTCATTTTTTTATTATAAAGATTTGACTCCAAGTCTTGATTACAAGAATTTCTACTAATTAAATTAATAATAAAATTTAAGTACAATACCTTAATTGTTGTTACTTCGGTTTCTTTCTTAAAATTCAGTCATGTGACTACTCAACTAAAAATATATTTCCATCTCATGAGAAAAAAGAAAAAAAGTCACATGACTGAATTTTAAAAAGCAAACCTAAGAAACAACATCTAAGTACTGTACCTAATTTTTGCCTTTAAATTAATTAGAACCCAAGAAAATGTTATTAATTTTAAGTGTTCGTTTGGCATGATTAATTTTGTCAACTTATTTTACTATTCAGCTTATTTTTGCTACTATTCATGGGTCTCACTATACTTTTTGGTACTATTTATAGGTCCCACTATATTATTTAAGTTAATTTTTACGGTTATCTACAGTACTTTGAGTAAAAAATTTTCAATTTTAGCAAAATAAACAAATCTTAAACAAACCTTAAAAATAGTTTTTTTTTTTTTTTTTTTTTCTAAATCACTGTCAGCTAAAATCCATAATTAAACCTTGCCCTCTTGAATTTCTCCAAAAAATAAAATAAAAATAAAATAAAAGCCATTGCCCTCGTGGTTACACCAACTTTGGATTCCACCTACTAGTGGGTCCTTTCTTTTGATGAATGACTAGTGGGTCCTTTCTTGAAAAGGAAAACAAGTTGACAACAAATTAGGAGTACATTCAATGGATCAATGCATTATTAATTTGTTCATACAGCCTAAAAAAAATATAATGTTAAAGTTATTACAAATTTTATTATATAAAACTAAAAATTTGGAGGGTTTGAGGCATCGTGGTTGTACCTTCCAAAATTATTAGGATAAGTTTCTCAAATAAGAGGATTTGTATTTCTCAAATCACAAAATGAGTGAATTGAATTTATTAGGTCAACAACATTTGGAGAAAGATCGAGTGGCACTAATTTATTATCTAAATTTAGTAAACGAATTGATGATAATGCAAGTATTTCGCATGTAAACAATAACACTAGAAGAACAACAAAATCACACAATTTGAGGTAAAAATTTGTGTAATTCGCCGTGTTCTTAGCATTTGTCGGCATGTAAATCTGTGGGCTGGTAGATAGATCGGAACGAGTAAAATCTTTGACACGGCTGTGTCCGCGTTAAGCTGACTCCTCATACATCAGTACCATCGCATCATGCCACCTTGCATGTAAATCTAATCTGTGGGCTAACTGATCATTCATGTACAAAAGGTCATTGTAGCCTGTCATTGTCATACACTATTATCCTTAGCCCCAACTTTAGGATAAAGTCAGAAATTGGGCCATAGTTTTATCCTCTTTCCTAATAAAAAAAGTGATTGGGGATAAGAACAAAGCAGTAAAAGATTAGACCTCACGAACTATTCTAGAAAGATACATGCTAACTATATATAAATATATCTCTCTGATTTAGGCAATTTTAGTTGAGTGATCTTTGAGCAGATGGGTTCTTTAATGGCAGGATGGGGCTCGCCCCACCAAGATCCAAAGTCAGGTAATCTCACTAACCTTGTCCAAATTATTCTCCTTCTTCTTTTGGATAAAAAGTAAAAACCTTGTCCAAATTAATCTTATTTGACAAAATTTCCGTATTTTAAAAAAAAAAAAAAAAAATTTAAATAAGTATATGAAGATAACATGTTTCACAACCTTTTTACCTTGTTTCTTGATTTTTTCTAACGCAAACATATTACAAATTTTATTACATCGTCTTTATTCATTATTTTTTAAATTTGTAATATTTATTGGTATATTTTACCATGTCGGTAGTGTTATTCTGCTCAAATTACAATAAAAAATGTCAGTTAGAATTTTATTTTTCAAGAGTCTTTTGAAAAACTTGTCGTTTATAACAAGTGAATTTTTCAGTGGCATACAAAAGGAATTTGTCATTAACTAAAGAAGAGATTTCTTCGTACTGGAAAGCAAAGAAGAAAGCAGAGGAAGAACATCGTAGTGACGTCCTGTCTAGTCCATCGGGTAGTAGTACTCAGGTGTGTAGTGTGTTTATCTCTCTCATAAATAAACGCATGAGAAAAGCCTTTTCCTATATTTGCTCTCTTTCTTTTTCATGCTTTATAATTTGTAGTTGATGATACACAAATTCTCAAAATGAATATGACAGGAAAGCACATTTGGAGACTCTGGGAAAAAGTTCGAGAGGTCGAACTCGGCGCCTTTGGCCAATAGAAGGGAGGGCTTCATGCACATGGAAACTGAAACAAGCTTGGAGAAAATTATCAAGAAAAATGGCTGGTAAGTAAAATTAAACCTTGTTTAACCCTTAAGTAACACCAATATACAAAAGCTCTGAGCTTAAGTAGCTGCACTCTTTGATAGGGGGAAATTGCCATTTGCTGTAGTTTAAGTTGAGTATGAATGATTGAATTCTGCCTAAATGATATTGAATTAAAAAGCTACACTTTATCTACTTGAGGTTTATTGTATTTCCTTACAGTGTTCAGAATGTAACGAGATTGTTGTATTTTTTCGATTTTTTATCTGAATAATTGTATATGATTTTTTTTCTTAATAAAAGGTGAAGGGTAGACAAGATTCGAAGATCACTTGCTTGGATAGTGTGATAAATTACCATTTTATACCAAAATTTTAATGAAATAATAAATTTAATCATTTAACTGTTGTACATTACTATTTGTTTCCAAAATTTTTAATTAAATTTATTTATTTTAATCATTAATGTAACATTTTAATGATGTGTTGATCCAGATTTTCTCTTACTAATTGGACTATTTACTCCCAAAACTTTTAATTAAATTTAATTATTTTAATCATTAATCTAACATTTTTAATTGGGTTTCAATATGTGGAGTTTTTATTTTGAAATGGAAGCTAGAGTTTTTGTTTTTGTTTTTTGTTTTATAACGAAATGAAAAATTGAGACGAAGCATGTTTCAAATTTGAATGATAAATCATAAGGTTGAAATCTTTTAAAGGCATCTTAAGAAATTTTAGAGGATATTGATATTAGGTTTGTATAATTACAATTATATAGATTACAAATTAAATTTGTTTCAAACCCCAATAAATTAAAGAATATAATTAGCACTTTTTATCTTCTTGTCCTCCTCCTCATGCGTATAAACCTTCTTTTTTTTGCTGTGATTGCAGGTGGACAAGGAGTAATTGGGCATTTCTGAATGAGCCACCTCTTTCTGAAGGTGCATCCAACACTTACACATCTCAGTTCCATGTAGCTGGCCTGAACACCGCGAAATCAAGCACTGGTGAAGGAATTAGCACCTGATCTTTATTAAGTCAATCGAATCGAATGTAGAATATTGTACATATATTATATGTATATCCCTAATTATCAGTTGTAGTGATAGTACAATCTTGTGCTTCGAAAGCCCTAAACAAGCTGATAAATAGGTTTTGAGCTGTTACTTTGGTGTAAATAGGTTATGTATATGGCATTGCAATTTTTGTTTTCCAGCCCTATAAGAAGAGACTGTTCTTAATTTTTTTTTTTTTTTTTGATAGGAAGAGACTGTTCTTAATTAAATGATTATCGATTGAGTGTGATTCTGTGTGTGTTATGTAACATTTTTTGATTCTTAAATTTAATAACGAAGATATATTATGTTGATCTGGATTTTAATTGCAACTAGTTTAGTCCTTTTGGGGTAGAGCGCAAATGTGACTAACACTTTTTCTTGACTTGGTAATCCTATATGGCCTCAAAGACACTATCCCATGCTAGCCCCAATGAAAAAAAAAAATTAGAGATTTAAGTGAGGGAATTTGTGATGCTCCAGATGGTAGAGTATAGACTAATTAATCACACACACAAATATAATGGTGGTGGGGAATCCTACTCTATTGTTGGGGAAAGTAAATTTGACTCTATATCATAATAAAGTCTTGCCAAATACTAAAAAGTAAATGTGTGTATATATATATATATATATATATATATGTATATGTATATGTATATATCAACAAGCTCTAGCCTGAATTTATCTGGGATTATATGAAACCACTTTATCCAAAACAATCATGGGAAATTTTTAGAAACTTTATCCTTGATGTTGATAAGATGAAAAAAAAAAGTTCATGTTCTCAAACACTGAGAAGTGAGTTTAAAGCTTCACACATGAAAGAATTAATCCAAGTTAGATTTGGACTATTTTTCAAGGATGTTGGTTGTTGCGAATCAATTAAAAAGATATTGTTAAAACTTCGATGATACTCATGTGGTGGACAAAATCCTCCAGTCATGAGCTTCCAAATTTGACCATATTGTTTTGGCGATTAAGGAATCAAAAGACTTGAAATCACTTATTATTGATTAGCTCATGAAAATTTTATAAGCCTATGAAGTAAGGCTTAACAATAAGTGCGTGCTTTTGGAGCAAGTACTACAGTTTAAGCACATCTTGAATAAGAAAAGATGACATGAGAAAAGCCAAAGAGGTTAAGGGCATGGACAGGGTCAAGGAAGATGATCCAAGGGAATGACAACCAATTAACTATAATAGAGCGATGAAAAGAAAGCTTCTCAAGGTCATACAATAGAGGGCTTAACAAACAATAAACAGTAATTAACCCATTTTTATATACAACTAATACATGAAAAAAGAAAAGAAAAGGAAAAAGGTTAGTATTCACTATACAATCCCGCAAAAAATTGAAACAACATAAATGATGAAAAGAAAACCTAATCGTTACAAGAATTTCAATTAGATTTAGACTTTTAATTGACGAGATATATATTTTGACGGGACTGACGAGTCCGTCCCACACTGACGATATCGTTCACGGACGATGACACCATCGGGAGTAACAGAATGATCATGCACGTTACTGACGAAGACATTCAGGTTATTCAATGCAGTCAATTAAGCCTAGAACGGTTGAAAGGCCAGCTGTACGGACCGTTGGAACGCATTGATGCCCCATTCATTACCCCCAAACGTTACCAGAAAGAGCATTAAGACCTCCATAACTACTCCAACGGCTAGAGGCCATGAAAGAGTATAAAAAGACCACACATTTGCCAATACCAAGGTACATACACAAACACACTAAGAGAGAACTATTATTTCTTGCATTCTCCAATTTCTCTGAGATTTCTTTGCATACTAACTTTGGCATCGGAGGCGTGGTGGCAGGCACCACACCGGTGACCCTTCCAGGAGGCTGCAGGTTGGCTTCATCCGACCACATTGACTGACGAGTTCACGCTCCATCAGTTTGGCGCCGTCTGTGGGAACGACATTTTTTTGCATTCAATCGCGAAAAGGTAGTTTCTTCTCAAATACTTATTTCAGATGGAGTCCAATCAAGAATCTGCAGCCTTGGCGCAGCAAATTCAGGCCCTTGCGGCTACCGTCGAAGAATTGTCCAAACAAAATGAGGGAATGAAGCAGAGACTTCAGCAGGAAGAGAATAGGTCCAAGGGAAATCGGGATGACGAAGGGGATAGCCATAGAAGAATCGACCATCGAAGGCCTACCACTCCAACCGAGCAGAACTCGGATCTACTCCAGGAGATGAGGAAGGAGATGGACGAGCTTAGGAACGCCATCAAAGAAAAAACTGAACGAAGTGTGGACCGACTGGTCAGGGCAACAGATTCGCCATTCACTGTGGCCGTCCTCGACTGTCCAGTGCCGTCAAAATTTCGGCTGCCCCAACTTGAGCCGTTCGACGGGTTAAAAGATCCCCAGGATCATCTTAACACATTTAAGACGACCCTGGGACTCTAGCAGCCCCCAGACGAGATCTTGTGTCGTTCCTTCCCAACCACTTTCAAGGGAGCTGCACGAGAATGGTTCACAAAGCTGCCCACATCGTCCATCGATACCTTCGAACAATTGAGCAATGCCTTCCTGCGTCACTTCATTGGAGGACAACGACCAAAGAGAACCGCGTATCAGTTACTCACCATCAGGCAGGGAGAGAAGGAAACTTTGAGGTCATATGTGAAACGTTTCACTCGGGATACACTGGAAGTAGACGAGGCTGATGACAAAGTACAGCTAACGACCTTCAAGGCGGGGTTGAGAACCAGAGAGCTCGTCTCGTCACTTGCAAAAAATCCCCCGAAAACAATGGCTGAAATGCTCCTCAAAGCACAGAAGTACATGAACGCGGAAGACGCGCTGGCCGCCATCAGGGACGTTGAGAGGCCAGGAGACAAGGGTAGAAAGGAAGACGACCGTAGGGGGCAAAAACGCGAGCGTCCAGATCGCCGAATCAGTGACGGAATCAGAGGAAAAGATGATAAGAATCCTCGAATGGTAAAATTTACTCCTCTTGTTATGCCTGTTGACAAAATTCTAACGCAGATTAAGGACGAGCATTACCTGAAGTGGCCACGGCCCTTACATTCGTCTCCTAATGTCCGTGATAAGAACAAGTACTGCCGGTTCCACAAAGATCATGGCCATTACACCGAGGACTGTCGGGACCTCAAAGAGCAGGTAGAGGAGTTGATACGAAAGGGGAAGTTGCAAAAATTTGTAAAGAAGGGTGAGTATAGTAAATTTCGAGAAGGGAACAAAGGCCAGCCTGAAGCTTCGTCAAGAGGGAATGACCGTCAGTCACAACCTCCTCAAAATGTGGTCGGGGAGATACAGACGATCACAGGGGGACCCGTCACCGGAGGTTCGTTCAGATCCCTTCAAAAAGCATACCAACGTCAGGTGAACAGCGTCCACACGATTCCCCCGTTGAAGCAGAGACGAACCGATCAAGACATGACTTTCAATGAAAACGACGCAAGGGGAGTGAAGCAGCCTCACAATGACCCCCTGCTCATAATGCTTACCATAGAAGGGTTTAACACCAAAAGGGTCCTCGTGGACAATGGAAGTTCTGCTGATATCATTTACTTCCCTGCATTTCAACAATTGAAGCTAGACCCAAGAAGGCTACGTCCTTTCGATTCCCCCCTCGTCAGTTTCAGTGGGGACAGGGTCTACCCCAAGGGCATAGTCACGTTGACAGTGACAGTGGGGACATACCCGAAGCAACTGACCCGTCAGCTGGATTTCTTGGTAGTGGATTGCCCCTCCTCATACAACGTCATCATTGGGAGACCTGCCCTCAATAAGTGGAAGGCATCCACATCTACCTACTGCTTAAAGGTGAAGTTCCCCATGGAGAACGGGGTTGGTAAAGTTAAGGGAGACCAAGTCTTAGCTCGGGAATGCTACCAGGCTGTGTTGGCCGCAAAGGAAAACCATACCTGGATAATTGAAGAGAAGGAGGAGGAAAAGGTAGAGGCTTTAGAAACAGTGCAACTAACCGAGGAAGAAACAGCCAAAACAACCAGGATAGGGACGACGTTAAGTCCCGAGATGAGAACAAAGCTCGTCCAGTTTCTTAAGCAAAACCTGGATGTATTCGCCTGGAGCCATGACGACATGCCAGGTATATCCCCGGAAATCATCCAACACAAGTTGAATGTAGACCCAGAGAAGAAGCCCGTCAAACAGAGACGAAGAGTCTTCGCACCAGAAAGAGATCAGGCAGTCGCTGACGAAGTGAAGAAGCTCTTGACTGCAGGTTTCATCAGGGAAGTGTACTATCCAGACTGGCTGGCCAACACTGTTCTGGTGAAGAAAGCAAATGGGAAGTGGAGGATGTGCGTGGACTTCACGGACCTGAACAGGGCCTGCCCGAAGGATAGTTTCCCCCTTCCAAGAATAGACCAGCTGGTAGACTCCACAGCCGGGCACAAGCTATTGACGTTCATGGATGCTTTCTCAGGGTATAACCAGATAAAAATGGCTGACGAGGATGAGGAGAAAACGGCCTTTATCACCAGCCAAGGCCTCTATTGCTATAAGGTAATGCCTTTCGGACTAAAGAATGCAGGCGCTACTTATCAGAGATTAGTGAACAGAATGTTCAGCAGGCAGATAGGTAGGAATATGGAGGTCTACGTGGATGACATGCTCGTCAAGAGCAAGGAAGAACTTACCCATTTGGACAACCTCAGAGAAACATTCGCCACTCTCAAACAATACCAAATGAAGCTGAATCCGAGTAAGTGTGTTTTTGGTGTCGCCTCAAGAAAGTTCCTGGGATTCATGGTATCCCAGAGAGGAATAGAAGCAAATCCGGAGAAGGTTCAGGCCATAATCAACATGGCGTCGCCCAAGACCGTCAAGGAGGTCCAAAAGCTCACGGGACGGATCGCCGCCCTCAACAGATTCGTCTCTAGAGCAACGGATAAATGCCTCCCCTTCTTCAAGACCCTGAAGCAGGCCTTTGCCTGGACTGACGAATGTGAGGCAGCTTTCCAAGAGCTCAAACGCTACTTGAGCAATCCACCTCTACTAAGCCCATTAAAAGAAGGTGAGAACTTGTATCTGTACCTAGCTGTTTCATCTACAGCCGTCAGCGCAGCCCTGATCCGAGAAGAAAACAGAATACAACTCCCCGTTTATTATATCAGCCAAGCCTTCCAGGGGGCTGAGTCTAGGTACCCAAAAATCGAAAAAATCACGTTCGTGTTGATAATTGCCTCACGCAAGCTCAGGCAGTATTTCCAGGCAAATCCAATCTGGGTAATGACGGACCAACCTATCAAGAAGTCCATGAGCAAGCCTGAGGCAGCAGGGAGAATGGTCCAATGGGCGATTGAACTTAGCCAGTTTGATATAGAATACCATCCCATGACGGCGATTAAAGCACAGGCTCTGGCAGACTTTATCGCTGAGTTCACCCTTCCGGATGAACAAAACCCTGCCAGTAAGGGTAAACCTTGGGTAATACAGACCGACGGTTCGTCGGCCCAAAAGCGGGGAGGAGTAGGGGTCGTCATAACCACCCCTGACGGAGAGGTATTGAAGTATGGAGTTCAGTTGAAATTCCCGGCGACTAACAACGAAGCCGAGTATGAAGGGATTCTGACGGGGTTGAGGCTAGGGAAAGTGTTTGGAGCCAAGACCCTGTTAGTCCAGAACGACTCAAAGCTAGTAATTGGGCAGATCAAGGGAGAATACGAAGCAAAGGAAGAAAGAATGCAGAAGTACCTCAGGTTGACAAAGCACTTGACTCAAGAATTCGAAGAGGTAGAGTTCGTCCAGATTCCCAGAAGCCAGAATATGGCAGCAGACGAAGTATCAAAGATAGCATCGTCAGAAGGAACGGGGTCAAATGCAGACTTGATGATGGAAGTACAGAAGAGCCCCAGCATAGAAAAAGTTCCAACCTTCGCAATCCAGAACACAAGTAGCTGGATGACGCCCATTGTATCCTTTCTTCGGGATGGGCACCTCCCTCAAGACACAAATGAAGCCAGGAAGATCAAAAAGAGGTCTGCCAGATTCACAATTCTTAATGACACCTTGTACAAGAGGGGCTTCTCCATGCCCTACTTAAGGTGTGTGAACGAAGAAGACGCTGAGTACATCCTAAGAGAGGTCCACGAAGGGATCTGCGGAGATCACGCAGGCCCTAGATCCTTGGTAAGCAAAATTATGCGAACAGGTTATTTCTGGCCTACTATGCAGGTGGACGCAATGAAGTTCGTCAAGAAGTGTGACAAGTGCTAGCGATTCGGGAATGTTCAACGACTGCCAGCCGAAAGACTGACGACGATAGCGTCCCCATGGCCATTCGCACAGTGGGGAATTGACATCGTCGGCCCATTCCCCTTGGGCAAAGGCCAGGTAAAATTCTTACTCGTTGCTATAGATTACTTCACAAAATGGGTTGAGGCAGAGCCACTGGCAACCATCACTGAAGCAAAGATCCGGAGCTTCGTATGGAGGAACATAGTCTGCAGGTTCGGGATTCCAAGGACGATCATATCAGACAACGGACGACAGTTCGACTGCCAAGGCTTCAAGGACTTCTGTTCTGGACTAGGCATCAAGAACCATTTCTCATCGCCAGGCCATCCTCAAGCAAATGGACAGACAGAAGTGACGAACCGGACTCTACTCAAAATCATAAAGACGAAACTGGATGATGCAAAGGGTTCTTGGCCAAACGAACTACCCAACGTCTTGTGGGCATACAGAACAACAGCGAGAACCCCGACGGGAGAGACCCCGTTTAGACTTACTTACGGAATTGAAGCAGTGATCCCGGTCGAGGTCGGAGTAACCAGCACCAGACGGGAGATGTTCAGCGAGGAAGACAATGACGATCGTTTACGAGTCAACCTGGATTGCCTGGACGAAGTCAGAGATAAAGCCTGCAACAGAATGACGGATTACAAGAAGAAGATGACAGAGTATTACAATAAAAGGGTGAAGCTCCGACGACTCAACATCGGCGACCTCGTCCTACGTGAAGTAACACTGGCGACCAAGAATCCAACTCAAGGGAAGCTTGGCCCCACATGGGAAGGACCGTACCGGGTTGTTCATTACTCCAGACAGGGAAGCTACCACCTTGAAACTCTGGACGGACAAAGACTCCCGAGGCCATGGAACATTGAACACTTAAAGAAGTACCATCAATAGACGTAACAATCAAATGTACTTGTTATCAAAATCAATAAAGAATCCATTCAGCTGATATTATTCTGTGAGCAGGTCTATGCAACCGAAGGTAACTGACGAAGGCAATATCCCTAACAAGGGTGTAAGCCACGAAAAGCCAAAAATGGCTAAAGTAACAGGATTCCGCCTTGACGGATGTAAGTTACTGACGATGACTAAAATCCCTAAAAACGGGAATAAGTCACTAAAAGCCAGAAATGGCTAAGTAACAAGATTCCGCCTTGACGGATGTAAGTTACTGACGATGACTAAAATCCCTAAAAACGGGTATAAGTCACTAAAAGCCAGAAATGGCTAAGTAACAAGATTCCGCCTTGACGGATGTAAGTTACTGACGATGATTAAAATCCCTAAGAACGGGTATAAGTCACTAAAAGCCAGAAATGGCTAAGTAACAAGATTCCGCCTTGACGGATGTAAGTTACTGACGATGACTAAGATCCCTAAAAACGGATGTAAGTCACGAAAGGCCAGAAATGGCTAAGTAACAAAATTCCACATAGAATGGATGTAAGTTACTGACGACCATAAAAAAAAAAAAAAAAAAAAAATGGTTAAAATGAAGCTAAGTAACAAAATTCCACATGGAATGGATGTATGTTACTAACAATAACGATACCTACAAAGTAAAGAGATGGACCCTACATAGACGGGCGTATTGCAAACGACGACCAAGCAAACACAAGCATAGGTAAGTACACAGAAGTAAATCAAATTAAAAAGCCCAAAAAACAACGGGCAATTCACAAAGTGTTTTACAAGACCCATAAACGCTGAGCCAAAAGCTTCGTCCTTAAAATAAATTAATTGTTGGAAAATTGGATAAAACGACCCAAAACATAGTGGGTATCCAAAAAAGAAAAATTTTCTAAGTATCAGGTTCGAGCAGCATCATCAACAGAAGGTACGGCGTCAACAGGAGCTGCGTCAGTAGAAGCTTCGTCAACGAGGGCATCGTCCACAGGAACCTCGTCACCAGGAGCACCCACAGAAGCTTCAGGCTCAGGAGCAGGAGGTCGGGCGGCTTCATCTGCAGCCATTTCCTGATCCACCTCCTCCAGGTCTAGCTCCTCCATATTGACCCCCGAAGGGTGCTTCACGAGGTACCTCCTCAGGAGCTCGAAACCCTTAAAGTACCAACTGAAGAGCACAGTGTTATACTCGTCAGTGGTTTGGAAGGCTTCAACGGATCTGGCGGCTATGGTCTTGAGACTCTCCCTGGCCCCAAGGAGTTGCTCGTCCTTCTCCTTAGTCAGTTGGCGCTCAACCCGGAGGTCGCCGTTTAGCTTCTTGATCTGCTCCTTCAGAGTGTTGTTCTCACCCATGGAAGCAATAAGGTCTTTCTTCAGCGACGAGTTCTCTGCCTCCAAGACCTCCATCCTAGACGTCATTGACGCCACCTTGGCTTCCTGAGTAAAGAACTCAGAAGAAAGATGCAAACTCTCCCCTAGCACCTGGACAAGCTTGTGCACCTGACGAGCCGCGATCTCGTTGAAAGGGATGCCAGATAAAGCTTGCAAATCCGAAGATGTCACTGCTTCGTGGGCTCGATCTACGGCCATCTTCTCGTCATTCCACAGGGTTGATGAACGAGGAGCAGTTTTCTCCTTCCCTTTCTCAGTCAGCCGCGGCCTTTTTGAGGCAGGAGTGCCACCTATCTCCTCTACAGAAACTGTAGGAGAAGCCGTTCTCGTCGTCTCACCCGCGGGAACGACTGGACGAACAGAGGGAGTTGGAGTAGCATGACTTCCCTTCCCAGTGACACGTACGCTCTTTGCTCCCAGACTCGACAGAGGCTCGTCTTTCTTGGATCTCATCTTTGCGTACATACCCTTGTTAAATTTGGTCGTCATCTCTGCAAGGGAAAAACACTAAGTAAAAAAAAAAAAAAAAAAAAAAAAAAAAAAAAAGAAAACAGGGGAAGGAAGGAAAGTGAGTACTGACGGATTTAACACTTACTCTTTTTTCCTTCGATGTCAATGTTACGAAGGACGGTTGCAAAGGGATCAGGACCGAGGCAGTAGAAGGCTAATGTTCTGGGGTCGACAAGCTCGTCCCAGCTCTCAATCGTCAGTGCGTAATCGATCGCCTTCTGGACCCGTTCTCTATACCTGCTCTTGAGCTTGGGTCGTTTCTTAGCTATAAAAAAAAAATGTGTCAATAGCCATGAAAGAAAACACAACAAAATTCAAAGGACGAGGATGGAGGTCGACGCACCTAAAGTCGGGGTTTCCCACCGACGACGCAACCTTGGGATATCACCCCAAACCCCTCCAGAGGCAGTCTCAAAATCATCCCCAGACACAAAGAAGAATCTGGACTTCCAGTACCTGAAGGACGACGGTAAACCCTTGACGATCCTGGTTCTTCTCTCCCAGGGCACCAATTCGTAATACCCATACTCCTTCGATGCCTTTAAACGATACATATGGACAAGCTCGTCCATCCTAAGCATGTCCCCGTCATTAGCGGCCAACCAGATCACCATACAGCTGACCAAGATCCGCCACGAATTAGGCATAAGTTGCCCGGGGGCAACACCTAAATGGTCCAAGAGTTCCATCAAGAAGGGGTGGACGGGAAACCTCAATCCACAGACGAAGGCAGATTCGTAAAAACAAATCTCCCCAGGAAAGAAGTGACAGGCCCGGTCTGCCTCACTAGGCAGACGAACCCTAACTCGCTCTGGGAACTGAAACCTGTCCTTGAACCTACCCAGCGCGTCGGCATCCAAACCACACTCCTCCCCAAGAGCATAAAAAGCCCTAACTTCTCGAGGCGTGGAGACGGCTGTGTCTTCCTCCACTGGATTACCGCTAGACGATAACCCAGTCTCGAGCTCACTGGATCTAACCTCAGATGCCATCCTACCCTCTCTCACCAAATTCTCGAACCAGTCTATTGACTGACGAAGCAACGGCAAAAGATCAGCCAACACCACAGCCAGACAACTACCTTCGTGAACAAAGTTTTCGAGGTATGGAAAATTTCCCAATGAACCTCCTAATCGAGCAAAAAGAAACGATATGGAGGGGCAAGCTATCCTAACCTCAGAACTACCAACCATAAGTAAACCAGAAAAATGCAAGAAAACCTAGAAATCCCAAAACCCGTCGGAGCAAACACAAAGAGAAAAAAGATGGGAAAAATCAGAGATCCACCACCAAGTACACAAACAAAATATGAAAGAGAATGAGTGGGGAACACACCTCAAAGAAGATAACCGCCGCCGACGATGCACCAGTAGGGGGGAAAGTTGCAGAATGGTTGGCGGAGAAGATACCCAGAGAAAGGAGTGGAAGTTCTTAAGAAAAAGTGAAAAGGAGGAGTGAGAAGAAAGGAAGTTTAAAAATAAGGCTTGGGAAACTGAAAAATCAGCGGGAAACCCAATAGTCCCCATTATTCGGACATTAACTCCACCAGCCAGCACGCGCCACGTATGCCACGTTCTATGGAGCGCCGTCACTTCGCACTTAATGAGGAACAGAATCCCAAGAGTCACCTGCAACACAAGACCCTTCAGATTCTATAATCGTCAAGAACATGACGAACATAGAATCCGGGGGCAACTGACGGGACTGATGAGTCCGTCCCACACTGACGATATCGTTCACGGACGATGACACCATCGGGAGTAACAGAATGATCATGCACGTTACTGACGAAGACATTCAGGTTATTCAATGCAGTCAATCAAGCCTAGAACGGTTGAAAGGCCAGCTGTACGGACCGTTGGAACGCATTGATGCCCCATTCATTACCCCCAAACGTTACCAGAAAGAGCATTAAGACCTCCATAACTACTCCAACGGCTAGAGGCCATGAAAGAGTATAAAAAGACCACACATTTGCCAATACCAAGGTACATACACAAACACACTAAGA
This sequence comes from Quercus aquifolioides, assembly GCA_019022515.1. Taxonomy (NCBI): domain Eukaryota; kingdom Viridiplantae; phylum Streptophyta; class Magnoliopsida; order Fagales; family Fagaceae; genus Quercus; species Quercus aquifolioides. The sequence continues at coordinate 97,684,710 of CM032327.1, read as the reverse complement.
GAGAACTATTATTTCGTGCATTCTCCAATTTCTTTGAGATTTCTTTGCATACTAACTTTGGCATCGGAAGCGTGGTGGCAGGCACCACACCGGTGACCCTTCCAGGAGGCTGCAGGTTGGCTTCATCCGACCACATTGACTGACGAGTTCACGCTCCATCATATTTAATAGTTCCTTAAACTTTAGTAATAAATTTCCATCCAAAGTAAGTTATTTTAATCAATTTTAGGATAAGTTACATATTTAGTCTCTATTCTTTACACCATATTTCATTTGAAAAATCAAATTTAATTTCCCCAACAATGGAGTAAGGTTCTCCCTTTGATAAATAATAGGGACCAAATATGTAATTTACCTTAAATTTTATTTATTTAAATTGAACCACATTGCAAAATCCTGTCATATGACATGTAGTGACAGTGGCAAAGCCAGGATTTCAGTTCAGAGAGACAAGATTGAAAAACAATTCTAAAAACAAAATTAATCTAAAAATATTAATTGATAATAATAACAAAATAAATAGACAATTGTAACTACAAGTATATATTTCATATTATTAAAACAAAGAAACAAAAATAATCAATCATAGTTACTGTGGGGGGTGAAAAGCCCAACCTAACGTATTGGGCCCAAGGCCCTATTTGAGGAACACTGTTCGTCCGAGGAGATGAAAACACTCAGTCTAAGGCCCATGTAAAAGGAGCATGTCTGGAGAGGAGCACGTGCAATATCCGAGGAGATGTTCATTTGTCCGAGGAGTCCAATATCCTCGGATCCGAAGAAGCTTGGCCCGACAGGTGTATGGGAAGCTCAAGTGATCCTTCTGACAAATGTAAGGAGGGAAATGAACCTCGGACACGCATGAGGATAATAGGAACAGAGAAATATCTAAAAGACAAGCTTCAACCACCGCATTAAATGCACTGCACCTACCTTCCTGGCCGCATTTATGTGGAGAAGACCCCTGAACAGTGCATTCTCAGCTACCGCCACTCACACGAGGCTAAAGGGGGAGTATGATGGGACATGCACTCAAGTGGGCGTCTGGATGATGAACAAGTGGACGATGAAGATGTAGGAAAGGAGTGCTATATAAGATAGGTATGCCTCTGATAGAGGGGGATCAAAAAATCAAAAGGAAATAGGAGGATACTCCATTACTGTAGCTCCAAGAATTGTAACCCAAAGTTTAGGAAATAAAAACACCTCTTCGGACGTTGCATTTACATCTGTCCGAGCACATTTCAATACAAATTCATCCACAAACATTGCTGTCTAATACTGTTATTTCATTGTTAGCCTAGCTCTTTCACCCACTCTCTACAAATTTATTGTCTTGGGTTCAGTGGGCTCAAAATCCATATCTTCTTGGACTTGGGCTACAAAAATTGACCCTACAATTGGCGCCGTCTGTGGGGAGAGCTTGTGCAAGGGTGAAAACAACAGTTGATGATGGCAGGACAAGGTGAACAACAAGCAGAATCCAGGGCATCCCAACACGTGGACCCTTTTGTCAACTTAGAGAGGAGACAAAATCGTGAGGGCAGTGTACACACTGTGCGCCTTAGCCAGAGTCAGTCACAGGGCGGAAGTCACATGTCCCATGCAGAGAAGAACCGTGACTTACAACTGGAAGTAGAAAAACTAAAAAGGGAGTTGCGCCATGCAAAGAGGAAACGGGCTTCCTCATATTCTGAGGAAGATCTTGATGACGAGCAGGATGTCTCTTATCAGCATAAATCTAGGACACCAGCCAGCGAGTCCTACACCTATGAAGAGGAGTCCCATCGTAAGAGGCAACGTAGAAGCCCATCACGTGAGGACATGGAGAACGACGCCATGAACAGGGCTCTGAATCAGATATCTAAGTCACCCTTCACGCGCAGGATTGAGGAGGCCAGACTCCCTCGGCGCTTTAACCAGCCAACGTTCACCATCTACAATGGTAAAACTGACCCCGTGGAGTATGTGAGTCATTTTAACCAGAGGATGGCTGTCTACTCCAGAGACGAAGCCCTGATGTGCAAGGTTTTCCCTTCCAGTCTTGGGTCTGTTGCCATGAGGTGGTTTGACGGCTTGAAGGCAGGCTCCATCAACTCCTTCAAAGAGCTCACTCAAGCATTCGGCTCCCGTTTTGTCACATGCCGAATAGTGGCCAGACCCTTCTCTTCACTGCTATCCTTGTCCATGCAGGAAGGCGAGTCCTTGAAGGCATATTCAGACAGATACTGGGAGATGTTCAATGATATGGAAGGCAACAATAATGCAATGGCCCTCAGCACGTTCAAGCTCGGCCTCCCCACTGACCACGGTTTGAGGACATCTTTATCTGGCAAACCGGTCACAAACGTGCGTCAACTAATGGACCGCATAGAAAAGTATAAGAGGGTTGAAGAAGATCAGCAGCAGGGCAAGGGAAAGGACAAGGTTATCCCTCAGGAGAGGAGGGATTTCAGGTCGGACCATTACAACCACAGTAAACCGCGGAGGGATTTTGCCGGGTAATCAGGATCGACGAATCCTCAAGCGGTCAACACCGTGTTCAAAGAGCCAGTGCACCAGGTCCTGGAAAAAATCAAGAATGAATCATTCTTCAGGTGGCCGAACAAGATGGTAGGAAACCCTGAGAGACGCAACCATAATCTCTACTGCCAGTACCATCAAGACCATGGGCATACCACGGAAGATTGTAGGAGCCTGTGGGATCACTTGGAATAACTGGTTCGCGATGGTAAACTAAAACACCTCTTGCACCCCTCCAGCGGCCGAGGGCAGGCGGGCTCAGGGCCACGCAGAGATGACCCCTCAAAGCCGCCGCTAGGGACTATAAACATTGTCTTCGCCGCGCCGGGGAGAACAGGATCCTGGCCATTGAGAGTTATGTCGGTAGGTCGACCATCCGCAGGGGAGTCAAGCCGAGGACCAAAGAGGGCTAAGTCTGGTGCCCCGCTGGTTATGGGGTTCTCGGACGAAGACATGATTGGCACCATCCAACCCCATGACGATGCACTAGTCATCACCCTCAGAATAGGAGGGTACGATGTAAAGAGGGTGATGGTGGACCAGGGTAGTGCTGTGGAGATAATGTACCCAGACCTCTACAAGGGGCTAGGCCTAAAATCCCAAGACCTGACGCCATACAATTCCCCCCTCTTGAGTGTTAAGGACATATTTTGTGTAATTGGCTAATCCTTTGACAAAACGCACTTTACTTGTATTTGGGTAGATCTAGGATGTGTTTAATACTTCAAGGAACATGTTGTTCAAGTCTAGTATTAAAGCCATGAAGATTGGACCAAGAAACAAGTGAAGAAAAGCTATTCAAGAAGGCTGGACAGATAGCTCGACACCTGTGGACAGATATCCCGACAGCTGCCCGACACCTCTCGACAGCTAGCTATCTATCGAGCTCTTAAGGTGTTTTCTTATCGCAATCTCGACAGCTGGTGGATCGATCGAGAAAGCTCCTGTCCCCTCGACAGATTCTCGACACCTCCTCGACCCCTGCTATCTATCGAGGATTAAATCTCGACACCTCCCGATCGATCGAGGTATCTATCGAGGTTACGGGATTTCAGATTTCCAGATCTGATTTTTGGGCCAAGCTTTTGTATTTGTGTAGGGTTTCTTTTCTCACAACCCTAGACCTATATAAGGCTTATTTTAGAGGCCGTCACATAAGAGAATAAGAGAATACAAGGAGAACATATTCAAAAGGTTATTCTCTTTGAAAGAAGCTACTGCGTCTTTACGCCTTAGGGTTTTATAACCAAGTGCTTCTTGATCTTCATTGTTGATGAAGTGAAGAACTTTGCAGCCAACATTCTTCTTCCTTAAGTTGGTGAGTGAGTCACGTATTGGGATTCGTGCAAAGGAGTGAGTCACGTACTGGGATTCGTGCAAAGGAGTTAGTCACGTATTGGGATTCGTGCATCAAAGGGTGGCGTTCATATATTGAAGAGTTCAGAGGTTCTGAAGCGGTAGAAGGTTTCTGCTGTGAGTTCATCTACAGGGATTGTAGAGTCTAGGGACAAAGGTTTTGTACTAGATCTGAAACTTCTCTTTACTATAGTGAATTGCTTTTCGGGAAGGTTTCCTCCCAGGTTTTTTACTGTGAAACTGGTTGGTTTCATTGGTTTTCCTGGGTCGTCATATCTTGTCTTATTTATTTTTTCCGCTGCATGATTTTGACATGATATTGATGTTTGTTTGATTTAACAAGTTTGATTTATAATAAATCTAATTAACAACTTTGATTTAAAACTTGTTAATTCTATCAACTGGGGTCTAAATTTCCCAACAAGTGATATCAAAGCGGGTTTACTCTGATTGGATTAATTTCCTGAGTGTGATCCTTGACCCCCGTTGTCATGGAATCTTTTGATTGTTTTGATTTGCATGATCTTGTGTTGAATGATGATGATGATTTTCAAGATGCCTATTGCAAGCTTTATAATTTTTGTATGAAATCTCTTGAATGTTCTACAAAATTGAAAGCTAAATTTAAAAAGGTCAAGCTTGAAAAAGATGATTTGATTGCAAAATTGGATGAAGCCAATAATTTGAATGAGAATTTTAAAAATCAAATTTCATCTCAGGTGGACAAAATTAAAAGTTTGGAAGAGCAACTAGTTGAATCTAAAACTGAAGTTGAAAATTTAACTAGTGCCAAACTTGTTGTTGAGCCTAACTCAAAAGGAAAAAGGATAAGGGCAAACCTCTTAGGAAACCTAAATCCTCTAGGAAGGCCAAGAATGAAAAACCCCTTATTCAATGCCATGAGTGCAAAGAGTTTGGTCATATGAGGATAGAATGTCCAAACTACCTCATGAAGGAAAAGACCAATGAGTTAAAAGATAAAGGGTTGGTTGCTACTTGGAGTGATACTGAGGATGACTCTTTTGATGAGTTTGTGGATGAATGTCGTCACGTTATGGCCTTTGCTGCCTCAACCGATAAGGTGATTGTGGAGAGTGCTAGTGACAGTGAGAATTCTTCTGATGATGAAGTACCTAAGAAGATGACCCTTCAGGAAGCCTATGATAAGCTGTGCACTGAATTCATAAAATCTGAAAAGACTTCTCATCTTTGTAGAAAAGAGCTTAATGAGGTAAATACTGAAAAAGCTAATCTGTTAGTCAAGCTAGATGAGACTACAAGATTAGTTGAGACTTTTGTTATGGAGAACACCTCATTAGAAGAGAAGGTCAAGAATCTTAAAGTTGAGCTTAGTCAAGCTAGAACTCAAATAGAGAGGATGTTTAGTGCAAAGCTTGATGAGGTCTTAAGTGCTCAAAAGTCTAGTTCTGATAAAACTGGCTTAGGATATGCTGTTTCCTCCAGCCCCTCCTCATCCACGGCTTCTGGATCAAAGACTGTCTTTGTGCCACAATCTGAGAAAGGTAATAAAGGTATGAAATCCAAAACTGATCTGGCTAATTCTAAATCCTTTGTTAGACCTCATGTTTGTCACCATTGTGGTGTTGCTGGACACATTCGTCCTAATTGTTTTAAGTTGTATCCTCATAAGCAATTGTCCAAACGGTCACAGGTTTCCTCTCAAGGACCTACACCTTTGTTTGGAGAGTTATTAAAAGCTTTGAGCTTTTTAACTCAATTTCAGGAGAATTCTAATTCTTCTATGTCCTTTAGTAGGCATACTAGGACACGTGCCCTTTCATCTTCACGGCCAAAGACTCGTGCTGTGTGGGTGAGAAAGGAGTCTAAGACTTAATTGTCTTTTCTGTTTGTCCTCTGCTTTAATTCTTTCTATCTAAAGTAGGACTCTCTGTGCTTGATTTCTTATCTGTTTTTGGAATCATGCTTTCATGCATCTGCACCCTTCTATCATGTTTTCATGCATATGCATTTTTCTTTCATGCATTCATGTTGTTTATCTGTTTTTGTTTGGTTGTTTAGTTTTTATTTTGTTTTGTTTTCAAAATAAAAATAAAAAGGAAAAATCAGAAAAATACAAAAACAGTGTGTGTTTTGTGTACTTTGGTATTTGTGTACCTTGGATGGCCAATGAAACAAAGTTTTCTAAACTTTGTATCTCTTGTAACTTAGATGAGCATCTCTATGCACAACTAAGCAAGTGAGCTTTGTGGCTCTTGTTTGTGATGAGTAAGATTAAGTTATCTCTTAAAACTTAACACTCATATCACTCTTTTTGACGGGTAGGACTAGAAAATCCTAAGAGAAAGGCATAAATAACCATCTCACCACTATTACCCGCCAATCATAAGTATGACACCTATGTGCTTCGGCATAGCAAAAGTGCAGTGTCATAGACACCTGTATGCTTCGGCATAGCAAAAGTGCAGTGTCAAAGACATTCGTATGCTTCGGCATAGCAAAAATGCGATGTCAAATGCTTAAACATCTTGGGTATTTCTTTTCTCTCTTATATGCCCATGCATGATATGCTTAAAAGAAAATATGCAAAGAAAATATAAAGCAAAAAGATTAAAGATGCTTTAAATATGATTGCAAGCGTGTTTTTTAGGAGATGTGGGAGTTATAGGATGTACCTCGAAGGTGATAGTCCCCATCAAACAGTTATGATTGTGTGTGAGTTAAAGTTATTTTCTCATATCTCAGATCGTCATAACATGTATACACATATGCAATCTTGCGATGTTTTTCACACACAACACGCATTATTCTTTGCTACTCTTGATACATGTGCAGGTACAATGTGATTTGGCCATCACAAGTGTTTACATATGCTAATGTATGCTCACTAAACTGTCTTGACTTGTTTTTTGAAATATAAAATTGGTTAGACTTGTTTAGTGTGTGTGTGTGTTTTGGGATTTTTGTGCTTAACATTTTTCTTGTTGAGAGATGTGTTTTTCACATGTTTTGCATCTTTCTATTATCTTGTCATCCATAGCATCTTGTTTCATTACATTCATGCATTTATATGGATTTCTTTGTGCCTCCTTGATCATCCTTGATCATTTTTATGTTTCTCGGGTGAAGCTTTCTAGCTTCTTGTACCCTTTGTCAATCATGACAAAAAGGGGGAGAATTTGTGGAGATATGTGGTTTCTTTTTTTAAGATTCTACATGTTAGGGGGAGAAATACTTTCCTTTGTAAGGGGGAGATGTGTTTCATCTTGTTAGGGGGAGTGCTTACTTCCTTCTTCTTGTACCTTGGGTCTTGTGACCATGATTACATACATTGTGCTTATCTTCTTTATATGCTGATGTATGTTTCTTTCACCTATCTTTACATGTGTTGTTTCTTTTCTATCTTTATACACATGTTTCTTATACTTGTATGCAATCTATTATTTCTGTTTCACACTAAGATGCCTTGATGAGTTTTGTTTAAAGTGTTTCAGAAATACAGGTTGTCAAAGTCTACTTGCCATAAACTCTCTTCTTGCAAAGTTTTTCAAGAGTTTGTGTTAGGATAGATTTTATTGTATTCAACAAGTGAATATGAGTTGAGTGATTTATGACTTCTCTTATATGTTCATTTGTTTGTTGTGGTTTTGTCACAGATTGCCAAAGGGGGAGATTGTTAAGGACATATTTTGTGTAATTGGCTAATCCTTTGACAAAACGCACTTTACTTGTATTTGGGTAGATCTAGGATGTGTTTAATACTTCAAGGAACATGTTGTTCAAGTCTAGTATTAAAGCCATGAAGATTGGACCAAGAAACAAGTGAAGAAAAGCTATTCAAGAAGGCTGGACAGATAGCTCGACACCTGTGGACAGATATCCCGACACCTCTCGACAGCTAGCTATCTATCGAGCTCTTAAGGTGTTTTCTTATCGCAATCTCGACACCTTCTCGACAGCTGGTGGATCGATCGAGAAAGCTCCTGTCCCCTCGACAGATTCTCGACACCTCCTCGACACCTGCTATCTATCGAGGATTAAATCTCGACACCTCCCGATCGATCGAGGTATCTATCGAGGTTACGGGATTTCAGATTTCCAGATCTGATTTTTGGGCCAAGCTTTTGTATTTGTGTAGGGTTTCTTTTCTCACAACCCTAGACCTATATAAGGCTTATTTTAGAGGCCGTCACATAAGAGAATAAGAGAATACAAGGAGAACATATTCAAAAGGTTATTCTCTTTGAAAGAAGCTACTGCGTCTTTACGCCTTAGGGTTTTATAACCAAGTGCTTCTTGATCTTCATTGTTGATGAAGTGAAGAACTTTGCAGCCAACATTCTTCTTCCTTAAGTTGGTGAGTGAGTCACGTATTGGGATTCGTGCAAAGGAGTGAGTCACGTACTGGGATTCGTGCAAAGGAGTTAGTCACGTATTGGGATTCGTGCATCAAAGGGTGGCGTTCATATATTGAAGAGTTTAGAGGTTCTGAAGCGGTAGAAGGTTTCTGCTGTGAGTTCATCTACGGGGATTGTAGAGTCTAGGGACAAAGGTTTTGTACTAGATCTGAAACTTCTCTTTACTATAGTGAATTGCTTTTGGGGAAGGTTTCCCCCCAGGTTTTTTACTGTGAAACTGGTTGGTTTCATTGGTTTTCCTGGGTCATCATATCTTGTCTTATTTATTTTTTCCGCTGCATGATTTTGACATGATATTGATGTTTGTTTGATTTAACAAGTTTAATTTATAATAAATCTAATTAACAACTTGGATTTAAAACTTGTTAATTCTATCAAGTGGGGTCTAAATTTCCCAACATTGAGCTTTGAAGGAAGGCTTGTCATCCCGAAAGGCCGGGTACGCTTACCTGTGCAGTCCGGCTCCGAGGTGGTGGAGTTGGACTTTATAGTTGTGGACGCATATTCACCCTACACGACACTCATAGGCAAACCTTGGATTCATGCACTTGGGGCTGTTCCCTCTACTTTGCACCAAAAGGTCAAATACCCATCAGAAGGGCGGATACATGAGATCCGAGGAGACCAGTCTGTTGCTCGACAGTGCCTGGTAGCTGCCATTCAACATAAGACCCCAGCCGAGTCCTCGGACATAGCCGAAAGGGATTTATAGCAACTACAGTCTCGGGGATTGCCCGTCGAAAATCCAGATGAAGGCACTCGATGTGAGGATCTAACGAAAGTGGTTATTGGAGATGATCCTGATAGGTTCTTTCAAGTCGGATCTCAACTGCCTCTTCAAGAGAGGGAAGAGCTAATAGAGTTCCTCAAGCGAAATCTCGATGTGTTTGCCTGGAGTGCTTACAAAGCCCCAGGGGTAGACCCGGAGTTTATATGCCACCACTTGAAGGTGAATCCACTGGTCACCCCCAAGAAACAGCCTATTTGGCGCCCGTCCAAGGAACATGCTGACGTAGTGAGAGAGGAGGTAGCGAAACTCAAACAAGCTGGGGCTATCAAAGAAGTTTTTTATCCTGAATGGCTGGTAAATACCGTGGTGGTAAAGAAGAAGAGTGGGAAATGGCGAGTGTGCGTAGACTTCACCGATTTGAATAGGGCTTGCCCCAAAGATCCGTTCCCTATGCCGAAAATTGATCAGTTGGTGGATGCCACTGTTGGCCACCCTCGGATGAGCTTCCTAGACGCCTTCCAAGGCTACCACCAGATACCATTAGCCCCGGAGGACCAGAAGAAAACTGCTTTTGTCACCCCTATTGGTAACTACCACTATAAAGTGATGCCGTTTGGCTTGAAGAACGCGGGTGCTACCTACCAGAGGATGATGACGAGGATGTTCGAGCCACAGCTGGGCAAAAATATCGAGGTTTACATAGATGACATGGTGGTGAAGAGCAAGGTTGTAGCCGAGCATGTGAAGGACCTTGAAAGTACCTTTGAGATTCTACGAAAGTACAAGCTACGACTAAATGCTTCTAAATGCTCATTTGGGGTGGGGTCCGGCAAGTTTTTGGGATACATAGTGACCCACAGAGGAATTGAGGTTAACCCCGACCAGATAAAGGCCATCAACGATCTACGAGCTCCTCGGAATCCCAAGGAGGTTCAGAAACTAACCGGAATGACTGCTGCCCTCAATCAGTTCATCTCTAGATCAGCAGACAGGTGTCGGCCTTTTTTCTCTCTGTTCAACAAGTGGAAGGGATTCGAATGGACTGAAGAATGTGCTTTGGCATTCCAGCAACTCAAGGATTATCTAGCTCGGCCACCAATCATGTCCAGTCCCGAGCCAGATGAGGTACTGTTCGCCTACATCGCTGTAGCTCCTTATGCGGTAAGCCTGGTGTTGATACGATCAGACTGTGGTGTACAAAGACCAGTTTATTACGTAAGCAAGTCACTGCATGAGGCTGAGATTCGTTACTTGCCTCTGGAGAAGGCTATCCTAGCAGTAGTGCTTGGCACACGGAAGCTACCTCACTACTTCCAGGCCCACACAGTCATTGTTCTCACTCAACTCCCACTCAAAGCTATACTCCGAAGTGCTGATTAAACTGGTCGGATTGCCAAGTGGGGTACAATCTTAGGGGCTTTCAATATAAGATATATGCCCCGCACATCGTTCAAGGGACAGGTCCTCGCGGATTTGGTGGCTGAGTTCACGGAGCCCCAGTTAGAAGAAGTAAAGCCCACGTCAGGCATGGATGAAAAATCAGTTGGCATGATCTCCCAACAGAATCCCTCCCGTTGGGAAGTGTACGTTGATGGCGCGGAAAACCAAAGAGGTTCTGGAGTTGGGCTGGTGTTGATATCCCCCGAGAAAATCATTATCGAGAAATCGTTAAGGCTGGACTTCTCGGCAACGAATAATGAGGCGGAGTATGAGGCCCTACTGATGGGAATGGCTATGGTCCGTAGAATGGGTGGGAAGTCCGTGGAGTTGTTCTCGGACTCAAGATTGGTCGTAGGTCAAGTACAAGGCGAGTTTGAGGCGAAGGACGAAAGAATGCAGGGGTACTTGAGTCGTGTTAAACATCTGCAATCAGAGTTCGACTTTTTCAGTTTGCTGCACATCCCCAGAAGTGGTAACTCACATGCTGACTCCTTGGCCACGCTTGCTACCTCTTTGGCGCAAGACCTGCCGAGGATCATCCTCGTCGAGGACTTGCATAGGCCTACAGAGGCGAAAGCAGAGGCAGTCCAGGTTCACCAGGTCAGGGCCGGGCCCTGCTGGATGGATCCTTTAATCAAATTTCTCAAAGAAGATATATTGTCTGAAGAGAAGGGAGAAGCTGATAAAGTTTGGAGGAAGGCGACCAAATTCTGGTTATCCGAGGACCAGAAATTATACAGACGCTCCTACTCGGGACCATACTTGTTATGCATGCATCCTGAAGCGACTGAGCCATTTCTAGAAGAGCTGCACGAAGGAATCTGTGGGAGCCACACTGGAGGTAGATCCTTGGCTCACCGAGCCCTCACCCAAGGCTATTGGTGGCCTAACATGCAAAAGGAGGCCCACGAGTATGTCAAAAGGTGTGATCAATGTCAGCGCTTCGCTCCAAACATTCACCAGCCAGGGGGAAATCTTAATCCGCTATCTAGCCCATGGCCCTTCACCCAATGGGGCTTGGATATTGTGGGACCCTTCCCTAAAGCTGCAGGAAACAAGAAGTACCTTCTGGTCGGCACAGACTATTTCACCAAGTGGGTTGAAGCCGAGCCGCTAGCCAATATCAGAGACGTTGATGTGCAAAAGTTCGTGTGGAAGAATATTGTCACTCGGTTTGGAGTTCCTCACACTCTCATCTCGGACAATGGCTTACAGTTCGATAGCAAGGCATTCAGGAATTATTGCAGTGAGCTGGGAATTATAAACATATACTCCACTCCTGCCTATCCCCAGGGTAATGGACAAGCAGAAGCTGTCAACAAGGTCATACTGAATGGCTTAAAGAAGAGGCTGGATGATGCAAAGGGCAAATGGGTAGAAGAATTGCCACATGTACTTTGGGCTTATAGGACTACGCCTCGTAGGTCTACTGGAGAGACCCCCTTCTCAATGACCTATGGGGCTGAAGCTGTCATTCCCTTGGAGACCGGTTTCCCAACGTTAAAAACTAGCTCGTTCAGTCCGACCGACAACGATGAGCAACTACAAAAGAGTTTAGACTTGATTGAAGAAAGGAGGGAGAATGCAATGGTTCGGCTGACACATTACCAACAAAAACTCAGGCAAGGCTATGATGCGAACGTAAAGCTAAGGCCTCTAGAGCCTGGTGATCTAGTGCTGAGGAAAGTTGTGGGCACCGCAAAAAATCCAGCTTGGGGAAAACTAGGACCCAATTGGGAAGGGCCATATCGCATCACTTCAGGAGAAGGAATTGGGGCATATTTCTTGGAAGACCTAGATGGTCATGTAATACCACGTCCATGGAATGTAAATAACCTCAAGAGGTACTTTTATTAATCGAATCTTTTCTTCAACCGATGTGCCAACTCACTGCGTAAGGTCTTCTCTCAAGTGTTTAAACTTAAATCCAGTCATGCCTGTAGTCCTCGGATCAGATGATTAGGGTTAGTTAACACTCATTCGCCACTAGCTCAAGTGTTTAAACTTAAATCCAATCATGTCTGTAGTCCTTGGACCAGATGATTAGGGTTAGTTAACACCCCGTTACCGCTCAAGTGTTTAAACTTAAATCCAATCATGCCTGTAGTCCTCGGACCAGATGATTAGGGTTAGTTAACACTCAGTTACAGTTCTATAGTGTTTAAACTTAAATCCAATCATGCATGTAGTCCTCGGACCAGATGATTAGGGTTAGTTAACACTCAGTTACAGTTCTATAGTGTTTAAACTTAAATCCAATCATGCCTGTAGTCCTCGGACCAGATGATTAGGGTTAGTTAACACTCCGTTACAGCTCAAGTGTTTAAACTTAAATCCAATCATGCCTGTAGTCCTCGGACCAGATGATTAGGGTTAGTTAACACTCAGTTACAGTTCTATAGTGTTTAAACTTAAATCCAATCATGCCTGTAGTCCTCGGACCAGATGATTAGGGTTAGTTAACACTCAGTTACAGTTCTATAGTGTTTAAACTTAAATCCAATCATGCCTGTAGTCCTCGGACCAGATGATTAGGGTTAGTTAACACTCAAATACGTTCGTCCCCCGTGGTCCTTGAATCAAATGACACAGGTTAGTCAATACCCCCACACAGCTATTGTCACTGGGGCTTAGTGCTAAAATTCCTGATTGCGTTTAAATTAATTCTCACTTATGACTGTCTCACTTACACAACTACTCGCTGCAATCATTACCTGTTAGTAACTTTTATTCAGATTGTTCTTTTCAATATCAATTTTAATTACTCACACCATCAGTATGATGTATCAATCAAGTTTATTTGCATTATTTCGTTATAAGTGCAATGTGCAGTTATATGCAACAGTAATAAGTAGTAAGACATGTATTAAAAACATCAGAGACAAATGGGAAGCCATTCTATAAATAAAAGAAGAGTTTACAATTCCTTGGATAAAAACAAAAGAAAGTACAGGTGCAAAAACAAAAGCCCTATATATCTATTCTTTTGCTGGAGGGAGTACGGGGTCAGCAGCCTGGCCTGTCCGAGCAGTTGCTTCAGGGGCTTGGTCCTTGGGCTCAGCAGGAGTTTTCTCTTTACCCGACCCTTGGCCTTTTCCTTTGACTGGTTCAGCTGGCTTATCCTTGTCACCTGGCTGACCAGCCTCTTTGGGTGCACCAAGGGTGGACGGAGGAGCTTGGCTGACCAGGTTTGGCTCAGAAGCCTCAGGAAGCTGTGGGGCAGAAGGATCATCCATCGGGATCTCTCGGATATCAGGATCATAGTACGTGCTCCCAGGTAACCTCAGGGGAGAGTCCGAGGGGACCCCAGCAGCGTCCAATGCCTTTTGCCAGGTTATGTCGCAGTACTCACGACTAACTGAGGCAAATTGCTCAGTAAGCTACTGCCCGGTCACATCTACCCCCAACTGATACGCCGCCTTCCTCTCAGCTTCAACTGACTCCTTGGCCAGTTGAGCCTTTTGCTCAGCTGCTTTGGCGCTCTCTTTGGCCTTTTGGAGTTCAGCTCTGAGGCCCTTCACTAGCTCCCTTTCGGTCGCCAGGTTGACCTCTGACATGTTCAGCTGTTTACGCTGTTCCTCGACCTGCTTTTCAACATTCTTGATCCTAGCATCGAGGCTTCGCTTCTGAGTGGTCACCTCTTTAAGGTCCTCGGACATACGAGCATATTCCTCCTTCAGCTGGCCGAGAGATGCCTCTACCTCAGATTGGGACTGGGCTGCTACTTGGGCCTTGAGGTTGGACTCCTTGTTCCATTCCTCGGCCACGTAAATCTGCTGAGTAATCTGCATGACAACATTTTCAACATTAGGTTAAGAAAGGAAGCAAAGCCAATTAAGGATAAAACCTGAATTAAGGAATAGTGCACTTACCATGGCTATATCCCTCTTAAGGGACAAGAATAGCTCCTGCTGGTTGAAGCGCCTGAAGGAGGCCATGTCATGTGGGAGAAGGAGTGGCTGCTGCAGAGCCTCAGTAACGTACCCTGCCCTTCCCCCGTCATAATTCCTGAGGGATGTGTCCCAAGGAATGGGGGAGCCATCCAGCTCCAGCCTTGGAGACCAGTTGCGAGGTCCTCCTCCTCGGCGGACGTCGGCGACGACTTCGTCTCGGTTTCCAGTGGAAGAGGCCATTTTGCTTCGTTGGTCCCTTGCCACCTTTTGTTGTTTATTCTTCTTGGGTAGCACGACCACCTCCCTCTCTTTAGGCTCGTGGGGCCTCTTCTTCTGCAGGTTTGGTATAGGTTTCAGACTTGGGTCAGGAACCTGGGTAGGCACTGGGGGCAGGGTCACTACTGGTTTGGACGTCCCAGCATCTTTCTGCTCGGGCTTTTTGCCCCGGCCCTTCATTAAACTCCTCAGATCCATGTCGTCGTCCGAGGAGTCTTCGAAATGAATGGCTAGCAAATTAAGTTGGATGCCTGACTGTTTGTAGGCCTCTTCCTCGGCGTCTGAGACCTCTATCACTCGGTTCACTCCTGAAGCCTCTCCTTCAAATTGAAATCCGTCTATCTACTCTTCTAGCGAGGAGGTGGAAGAGCCGACCCTCTCACCTTCAACCGCTTGTCCGAGGGGAACTTGCTGGAGTGGTTGGGCAAGAGGGGGTATAGCCCGAGGATTTGGATGGGGTACGGGTTCAAGATCGTCTGGCGCCAAGAAACCCTTCCGACCGACGTCAATACGTGCAAGGCGATGATCTCCCTGGACAATTGCGTTGCCGACTGGTTGGAAACCCTTTGGTTTCCCTGTGTATCCCAGAATAAGGGGAGCAGATCGGAGTTGCCCGTCCTCGCTCACGAAAATCTCTGACCTTAATAGGTAATTAAGGGCGGCAGTATTTGTAAGGCTGAGCCGAGGAGAAACTTGTCTTTTATTTATTACAAATCACAGCAGAACATAGTTAGAAACTCAGAAATAGCAACACAAGAGGAATCAGAAACCACTAAAAGACGAGGACCCTAAGCCTATGGTTAGTGTGCCTAGATCTAACATGTCCCACCTGGCTTCCCATGCTGGGTTGGGCAATGATGGCCGTCATGCCATGCGCCCGAGACGATCACATAGTCATCTTTCATCCCTTTGTTGGATTTAGGGAGGCAGGAAATGAGCCTGACAACGTCCGATCGGGATTTTAAGTAATATCCCGCATCTTGCTGGCTGTGGCATTCGTACATGTGTACTATGTCGAGCCAGGTGAGTCCCAATCCTAAGTGACGGTTAAGGTCCTCAATCGCTCCTAGGATCCTAAACATATTAGGCGTGCATTGCCAGGGAGTAAGCCTATGGTTCCGAAGGTAGCTAGTGGTGATGGGACCCATGGGGATTGTCATTCCCCCTTCTTTGAAAGCGATGAGAGGGATAACGACTTCTCCCGTCTTCCGATCTGTTAGTATTTTTTCTGGGGGGCAATACCTCACACCCACGTTTGGGGGTATGCGATATGCGGCCCTAAACGCCTCCAGTTGCTCAGGGCTATCCACCAAGTACTAGAGTTTCCCCATGGTGCTTAAACAAAACGACTAGCCGAAGAGAGAACTAAATGATTTGGTGGACGACGACTCACAAGGACTAGATCGGAGAAAGGATTTCAGGCTTGTAGAAAGGTTCGTGCAGATCCTGGGGAAGTCTGAAACCGGCGACTGAGAGATTTGGACGGAGTGGCACGCTTGTTCTTGCTGGAGCGTCTGAAGATTTGCAAAGTGAGGAAGAAATAACTTCCTCTGAGGTTTTATACGGGGTCAAGCGAAGGGTCAGGGGCACTCCCGCCCAAATTCTGAAGAAAAAACCACAGCCGTTGGATCAGTCAGTCACCGTTGGATACGAAGGACAAAGCGCCACTTGGTGCAATTAATGCAGCGCCTTGGGAATATGGAAACGGCAGTGACATTAATGAAGCGTCTGTTCCTACGTCTACACACGTGCCAGTTCAAATTTGCCTATTCTCAAGCTTTTGCTCCGTGGCAAGTCAAAATCCTACTTTTCCTCTTCGGGTGCGAGGGAAAAACTACAATTTTGAGGGGCTATTGTGGGGGGTGAAAAGCCCAACCTAACGTATTGGGCCCAAGGCCCTATTTGAGGAACACTGTTCGTCCGAGGAGATGAAAACACTCAGTCTGAGGCCCATGTAAAAGGAGCATGTCTGGAGAGGAGCAAGTGCAATATCCGAGGAGATGTTCATTTGTTCGAGGAGTCCAATATCCTCGGATCCGAAGAAGCTTGGCCCGACAGGTGTATGGGAAGCTCAAGTGATCCTTCTGACAAATGTAAGGAGGGAAATGAACCTCGGACACGCATGAAGATAACAGGAACAGAGAAATATCTAAGAGACAAGCTTCAACCACCGCATTAAATGCACTACACCTACCTTCCTGGCCGCATTTATGTGGAGAAGACCCCTGAACAGTGCATTCTCAGCTACCGCCACTCACACGAGGTTAAAGGGGGAGTATGATGGGACATGCACTCAAGTGGGCGTCTGGATGATGAACAAGTGGACGGTGAAGATGTAGGAAGTGAGTGCTATATAAGATAGGTATGCCTCTGATAGAGGGGGGATCAAAAAATCACCCACTCTCTATAAATTTATTGTCTTGGGTTCAGTGGGCTCAAAATCCATATCTTCTTGGACTTGGGCTACAAAAATTGACCCTACAGTTACTAACAATCAAAGTGAGAAATTAATTTAAATACATAAAATTTAGACATAATTTGATTGCTTAAAATAAATTAAAAAAATAAATCAATCTACAAAAGTTAACTATGGAACCTACTAATTGAATTGTCATAGAAACACAATTTTTTCACAATAAATTTTACAATTGTTAAAATATTGGACTGTGAGTTGTGAAGGAAATAAAGTAGTGGGTTCATTGATGTAAGTTGTTCACCATTCACAATTAACCATTTTTACAATTGTAAAATTTATTGTGAAAAAAGTTATGTTTATAGCATTATAATTATAATAAAAAAAGAAAAAAAATAGAATAGGGAAGAAAAGTACTGTAAATAGTACAATGGATGGGACAAGATCAAAACTACTTAAAATAAATACTATTTAAGAATAGTAAAATAGGTGAAAGTGTGATTACGAGGGAATTGAGAAGCTTTTTATTTTTTTTACATTCTTACTTTTCGGTGTCAGGGCTGTTTCATAATAATGAGAGTGTTTTTTTCTATTTTTTTCCATTGACAGGGGGCAAATTACTTAAATACACATAACATAGTAGGTAACAAGGCATTTTTTAGAGGAGTCAGGGGGGCAATTGCCCCCACTTCCCCCCGCCGGGTGGCTCTGCCCCTGTGTAATGATTATGAGTAATGTTAAGAATATTCAAGAATTTTATTATATAAATTGTCTAAACTAATGTGTCACAAATTAAAAAAAAAAAATCTCAAATCTTTATTTTATTTTGTATATTTTTTGTATTAAATGTAATAGATTTAGCATTTTCCAATAGTTATATCAAACCACTCGGCTTACTTCTAAAAATGAAAAATCATAATAAGCTTAATTTTAAATAAGTAAAAACTTTTTGTAAATTTCTTGAATATTTAAATAATAGAAATTTAATTGAAATAATATTTTTAATTTTTTGAAATTTGTGCAACAGAATTTCCAATAAATAAAAAAACCATCTTAATAATTTAATTTGTTTATATTAAATTACACGACACAGCAATTGTTCATTATATTTTTTAAATGTTACCCTCTTTTTGCTGGTTGGGTTTTGCATTTTTGTTCCTAGGAATGCCAAGGTTCTAGGCTTTCTAGCCCACGAACTTGATTATTGGGCTGACCCTTATAATTCATGGGTCCATCCTCATCTCGTTAATGGACTATGAATGAGATTAGATCACTGGTTCGTTGGGTTTCTTTGTGCAATATAAATTCTTGAATGAACAATTCCATATTTCGGGGTGTTTGGTATTATTGTTTAAATAACAGTTTTTGGTATTTAAATATTGAATTCAGTGTTTAAATACTGAAACACGAATTTTCACAACACTTAAACAAAGATATTAGAAATCTCTAACCAAACGGGTCTTTCTTCTTGACCATCCGATATATATATATATATATATATATATTAAAAACAAATACACGTACATAAGAGATAAGAAAATGGGTTGTAGGGGCTGGATTCGAGCGCTCCCTAAGGATTGAGAGAGTGGACCCAAGCCCAGCTATCCCTCCAATAAATTTGTAGAGTATGGGCTCAAGAGCTAGGCCTTAGTAAAGAATGCAACGGCCATGCATGGTTGTACGTGATTGCTAATAACTAAAATGTGGGTTTGAACACACAATGAGGCTCCTCGGACGTGCCTTATGGAGCTGGAAATTCCTATTATCTCTTTTCAGAAAGGTTACAAGAGTTGAGAGAAAATACTTTGCTACAGTATTCCTTTTTCTCTGGTTTTTCGTCCGTCCCCTTCACAAGAGGGATTTTTACATTATATACTTCTCACTCAGTTGATCCTAGCCCTACATTTGTTGATCAATCCGGTTTCCACTTGAGTGCCTGTCCCATCAGCCGCATTCCCATACCTCCAGTGGGTTGCAGCGCTCAAGACGGCACTGTTCAGAGGTCCTATCCTCATTAATGCGGCCAGAGCGTTAGTTGAGGGCATTTAATGTGGAGGTGACAGTTCACCTGGGACTTGCTCCTCCGCCATGCTTCAATGTCCGGTGATTGGTTCTTGCTATTTGCTCCTTGGATGCTTGGGGAGACTTCCCTTAAAGGTGTGCTGTATGCCCACTTTCTGTCCTCGGCCTACCGAGGATGTAACCATCCTCGGCAATGCTCCTTGAGTCCCGGGCTCTGAACTTTCGTCCTCGGGCCTCGGATCGTGGAGGCGTCCTCGGAGTGGGCCTCTGGGCTTGGCTTGGAGTGGGCCGGGGTTGCTAACTTATTCTGGCCCCACATAGGTTATAACACAAATGCGCACTAAAATTTTTTTTAACATCCGAATTGATGTTACTTATAGCTTGCTCGTCTTATTATTTATTTTTATTATTTAATTCTCTTTCTCTTTCCAGGGAATGGAATGTTCTTTTCTTTATTATTATTATTTTGAATATGAAAGGTTTTTTTTTTTTTACCTAGAACTCGTTTGCACAAGATAAAACATAATCACGATTTCTTGAGCTGTACTCTATAGTCTATACTCATCATGAAAAAAAAAAAAAAAAGTCACCCGACTCACCCCACAGTTTTTGAAAGAGATATGCTATGTTTACAACATTTTTATAACAAATCATAGGTGGTTAGTTGTTATTGGTTCAAATTTGAACCTAACACTAAGATTATTTTTTTGCTCCAACAATAATAACCCGTAATAACCTGGCACTTAAGATTTGTTGTAAAAATGTTGTAGACATATCATTTCTCTTTATGAAAAAGTGTGTTTATTTCTGTTATGTTCAACTTGGATTTCACGTCCTCTGCCTCTTCCTCTCTTACCTATTTTGATGAAATAAATATTAGAAAGTGGTTGAGCACTTGAGTGTGCTTTAAGTGGTTTTCTTCGAGGGAAACCGGGCCTTCTTTAGAATTTAATTGGAATAAACTGATCTGCCCTTTCGTTTCATACTTCTAAATATAAATACACATTACAAGATAATGATAAACTTACTACCAATCTATATCGGATAGCTATCATAGCTCATCCTTTATTTGAAACCCTTGCTAAGATAATGCTTAGCTTATTGGAACTTGAAATCAAACTAATCTAAACAACCCAATCTAAACAATACCAATCTAAACCACCGATCCTAAACAATTAAAACCAAACCAATCTAAACAAGAAGTGATATCAGGAAACGTCATCTATATCTCTTTAGCAACGTAGCTGGCTATGGAAATCTTCTTGTCAACAGGGCCATGCAAGTCTTCATCCTTAGCAATGTGGTTATCTGAGGACGCTTGTAACAATTTCCCACAAAGTATACACACTCGACAAAATCACTGGTGTCATTTTTGGCCACCTGCCCATGGAGCCAATCCAAGTATCCAACAGGTCATGAATTTGCGGTGAATGTATGCATATTTACTTATTCTTGAAGGCGGCAGTACCTTATTCTCTCATTCCTCTTGCGTTCCTCCCAAGCGAAAATCTCTTTTCTCTCTCTTGGTTTCACACTCTATTTTCCCTCTCCCTAAAGGGAGAACCCTTGGGCTAAAGCTTGCATACTTACTTATTCTTATTTCTTAGTTCTCTCTTTTTTCTTTTTTGGGCTGACATCTACCTATGATGCATTTATATAGTAATTATTAATCAGGTCCGGCATGGAAGAGACTATTGGTGTTTGTTTGTTTGATTGTTCTTGTTTGTTAGTTTGTTTTTATGTTTTTGTTTTTCCCCTTTAAGTTAAAGCAACCATTTTATTAAATAGAAAAAATTAAAGCAATCATCAAAACAGTTTCTTTTCAATAACTAAAATACATAATAAATCCTTTAAATGTAGGGCTTTACTTGTTGGAGAGAGTTGTTGCATCAAATACCAACGACATGGAGATAGAACCATCCTGAGGTACCTCGCAGTAACTCCAATAGGAAACACCTTCTCTCTCTCTATGTATATATATGTGTGTGTAAATTGTAGATGTCTTTGTTAAAAATATTAGGAAATGCCAACTAATTGAACCACAACACTCTTGGCAACTCCAAATAGAAAACACAATACCTCAACTCACAACATCCATTGCTCCCAAACCTAACATTAAAAAAAAATTTAAATATATGGTATAAAATTATAAAAATTAGTCATTAAATAGTGCTATCTATTTATATTTTATTTTTTACTTTTACGTATATAATGGGTACACTCCATGTTGATTGCTCTTATTATCAAGTTAAGATAACAATTGATTTTTCGTGTAAGCATGGTTTGAACCCTACATCTCTTAGTCAATGACATATAACATAATTTTACATTGTATGTGTCAAATGGAACACTTAGATAGCACTATTGAAATAAACTAATTTTTTGTTTTTGTAAAATATTTAACATAAAAATTATCAAAAACTATCTATTTTGATGAACATTATGTAAATAAACTACAAAAAATAAGCAATACTCATATATACGCTTTAATATGTTTCATTGCAATGACTGTTTCACTCTTCTTCTTTTTTTGGTTTCCCACAATGTATTCTCAAA
Source organism: Quercus aquifolioides (assembly GCA_019022515.1). Classification (NCBI taxonomy): domain Eukaryota; kingdom Viridiplantae; phylum Streptophyta; class Magnoliopsida; order Fagales; family Fagaceae; genus Quercus; species Quercus aquifolioides. Next base: position 97,663,104 of record CM032327.1, on the reverse strand, counting down.
GTTTTCAATCAGAGACTAATCACTGTTCACGACGGGTGGACCCTAGTGGGGTAAATCGTTGGCCCAGGAAGTTTTTTTCAAAGTGCAAGCACCTAGACTCGAATTAGGGAACACACCCAGTCAAACTTGGGATAAGCACTTTGAAACCGAGTGCCTAACAACTTGGCCAACCTACCTGAGTTGTTTTACTCTTCTTTTGGTCACTTAGTAAAAGACACCTTATCTTGTGCTAGCTTTCAAAACTTCTCTTTCTCTCATATTTTTAGACAAAGTAATCCAGTAGCACGTGCTTTAGTATGGAGAGCAATGTTTTCTTTTCTTTATTAATTTAGATGAAGTTTGTTTCTCTGAACATTAATAATGAATTTCTTGCTAATTACCAACAATTCAATAATATTTATAATGATTTGTTTCTCCAAAAAAAAAAAAGAAGAAAAAAAAAAAGAAGTTTCATTACAACTCTAAATATTTAATCTATTCGGTTACTAGCATTAAAAATTGACAATGGCCTCCAAAGTCCAAAGTCCAAACGCCACCTTACTGACTCCAAAAAAGAAAAAAAAGAAAAAGAAAAAAAAGAATGCACCTCTTCATGATAATGGCTGGATTCATCTGGGTTTCTAGAGAATGCAACCGTTTCTGATGCTAAGAATTTAGTGACTCCTCAAATTACCTTTATGGGCCTCATCTCAAATAGATATACTTTTTTTTTTTTTTTTTTGGATGGAAAAATAGATATACTTTTTGATTTGAGGACAGTCCTACGAATATTAATATTTGCCTGCCAAACCTTCTTTCTTTTGGGTAAGGAAAAAGACGAAAGAGTCTCCCGTCCCTTTATTTACCTAACTCTCCGTTGATTAGCAACAACACCAGGTGGGACCGATTCTCCAATTTTGCAATTTTAACAAAGAATACAATGCGGATATTTTAAAAGTATTGATTTATAAAATATTTTTAAATGAAAAAAATTTATTATTTTGACTTTTTTATATTTTCTATAAAAATGATGTTAAAATTTTTCTTTAAATAATTTATTAATAATTGAATTATAAACATTCGTTAACAAGACATTTTTAATAATAGCAATTAGTATATTTAAAAAAGAATAAAGAAACATGATCAATTTTGAAAACCAACCTTATAAAATTGAATTCAAATATATATTTTTTAATTTTTATAATATTCATTTGAAAAAATTCTGATACATCCCAACAATGAAAATAAGCACAACAAAAGGACGGCTTAACAAAAGACTTTGCTGCCAAATGAAGATTTCAATATTCATTATCAGTTCACATGGAAGGCTTGTTTTGACAAAATAAAGTAGTGGACAGTTTATCATTAGAGAGAGAGAGAGAGAGAGAGAGAGAGAGAGAGCCACAAGTTTTGCATGATTCCCAATCTATATCATGAATCTGTACCATAATAGTGGATTGATGCAGACGCTTGGCTTATAAACGTTTTGCCTAATTAATTAATACTAGTCCTCTTCCAACAATGGTTAGTGTTTAGGTGTTCTCTTGTACCCTATTTTTCCAATTAAATTCAGCTATATATATCTATTTACGTTTATGTCATGAATTTGTACTGTAGAGACTCAAAATAGATTGGATCCAGAATATGAATGGGTTTTCAGCCCAACAAGCCCAAACAATAAATTTTTAGAGCGTGGGTACAAGAACTATGTCTACTTGACAAGAAAGGTTACAGTTATAGTGGAATAAAAGACACTTCGAACTGTTTGTATGATTAAGACTCTCCTCGGCTAGGTTTCAGTGAACTTCTTTATGAGTTTTATCGTTCTTCTCTCTTTTTTCCCCGAAAGTCCTCTCTAATGTCATCTGCGTCCATGTTATATACTACGTTCCTTACTCCTTACTCCATTTCCACCGTACACGTGTAGTTCCTATCCTGGGAATTCCTTTCTGTCCCATCCAGCACTTACCGGAACCTTTGCTCAGTGGCCATAAAGCTGCTTGGTTACTGTTTAGGTATCACCTCCACATTAATGCGGCCAGAGAGTTAGTTGGAACGCATTTAATGCGGAGGTAGTAGCCTTGGAAGATATTTGTTATCTTTACCGACACCTCCTTAGGCCTATATTCACTCTCCAGTTCTAACACAACTTTGCGGATTACCCTAGACAAAATGATAGTTACATCCACCTCGGACTGTAGTATCCGCGGTGGACTTCATCCTCGGACATGTCCTGTGCCACTATACATGACTTTCATCCCTTTTCCGTATACTAATCCCTCAATAATTCTTTTAACCTATCCTCGGAATGGGCCGTTGGACCCCAAGCCCATTTCTGATGACTCCTGTATCTTTTTAGATAACAGGCCCTACAATAGCCCCTCAAAATCTCGCTTTTTGCCATCTCGGAAAAAAGGGAGATTTTGACATCTTGCTCCCACCTATTTCGTAGACTTTCCTTGCCTTCAGAACGTCTTTCTATCTGCCCAAGGCGCGCTCCTGACGTTTCGGCGTCGGGAACACGCCATTATTAAATGATGACGGCTTCCTTGTCCCCCACGTGCAACGACATGATGCAAATCTAACGGTGGAGGATCCTCCGCATTTATGGGCGGGATTTTTCCCGCTCCCAATTTATGTGCCCTTATAAAGGGCCTTTCAAATCAAAACTCTCTTCAATTACACAAATCACACCGTCTCAGCGCGTATTCATTGAATTTGTCTCTCTCTCACCACTCCACGCTCTCATAAATACTAGGAGCCTGTCCGAGGAGCTCATTTTCCAAACCTGTAAGTTCCCTTAACCCTCCTTAGTTTTCCATCCTCTTTGTCAGTTTTTCTTTACAACTGTTAGGAAATGGGTAGATTCAAGTATATTTTTGATTCCGAGGAACAAATAGAAGCATTTAGAGCCAAGTATAGGATTCTCCCAACAGTGGGTATGAGATATACCTCCACAAAAACGTGGTTACACGATAGAAAAACAGGGGAAGTGGTCATCCCTATGATCGCTTTTATAGAGGGAGGGATGACTATCCCGATGGGTAGTTTAACTAGAAGTTACCTCAGGTTCTTTAGATTATCTCCCACACAGTGCGCCTCGAATATGTTCAGGGTGCTTGGGAGTATAGAGGTTCTAAATGCCAAGTTTAATCTAGGTCTAACTCATCACGATGTGAACTGGGTGTATAACCTCAATCATTTGAAGGGCCAGGGATATTACCTTAAGTCCAGGTTCCCTGAAGTAAGATTGATCCAGTGCCTCCCTATATCAAACAAGGGTTTGAAAGATGATTTCATTATTTTTTCCAGGGAATGGCATGACGGTTTACCCTGTCCGACTGAAGAGGGACAACCAGGTGGGGTTCTTAGGACATACGCCCTTATAAATTAGATTATATTTTTAATTCAAGTTGCTTTTATCTCTGATAAAGTTTTCCTTCCATGTTTTAATGACCTTGCAGACAAGCGTGCTACTAAACCTCATATCAGATTGATTAACAGGGAGAGCTTAGACAGAATCCTGCGATCCGAGGTGCATGTGAATCCATCTGACGGCCAACTGAGAGCAGCACATATAATCCTCAAGTACAAACCAATCTCCACAGCCTTTCAAGCTCCCAAGTGCGTAATAAGGGCAAAAGATCCTCGGCTCCACCGTATCAGTGTAGCCTTTGAGGGATTCATTATTCCTAAGGGCGTTCCAATTCCTGAGGGTGTTCCCTTCACTAAGCCGTTGCCCAAGGCCACTCTCTCAACAGGAGCTTCATCGTCACACTCCGTTCCTCAGGAAGTGAAGGAAGAAGACGAAGAAGAAGAGGAAGAAGAAGCAGAAGAAGAAGAAGAAGAAGAAGAAACTCCAAGGGGAGTTGTAGAACTGTCAGATTCTGCAGACGAGTTTGACGTTTTCAACCAGCCTCAATCTCCCGAGGTGACCTTTGAAGAAATGGGCATCGAAAGGAAAAGTCAGAGGAGCTTGAAGGATGTAATCGAAGGCCAGCCTGGCAGGGTGGTGGTGGAGAAGCCAGTTCAGCCCAACCTCCCACCTCCTCCTCCTCTTCATCCTCGGCCACCTCAGCCACCTGTGACCGAACCCAGCGATCCGAAGAGGAGGAGAGAGCCAAAGGACAAAGAAGTGGTGGATGCTGGGAGGTCTCGTACGACCCGTGAAAATGAGGATCAAAGAGCTGCAAAGCAGCAAAAAGTTAGCCACGGGTCTCAACGAGTGGCCGACAAGACGACCACTCAGTCCTCGGAACTTGAGGCCTGGCTTCCTGCTCCCATGCTCGGTGGGGAGCCCTTGAGGGAGGATGCCTCAATCAGGAACTTTAATGATGGACTTGGGTGCCGCGTCGCCTCGGCTTTAGAGGAAACACTTCTTCTTCCCAAGGATATGGCCGAGCTGAGGACTATCAAGAGCAATGAGGTCTTCCAGAATGCCAAGAGATACTTGGGCATAGTATAACGCCCTTATTTTTATATTATTATTGTTTCTTATCATAGATATCATGCACACAATTCCCCGTAGTGTCTTTCTAACCTCTTTTCTTCCAGGCCGTTCAAGCCACTTTCAGGCTAGAGGAGATAACCAATTCCTGCTACCAGCCTTATAAGAAGAGACTGTTCTTAATTTTTTTTTTTTTTTTGATAGGAAGAGACTGTTCTTAATTAAATGATTATCGATTGAGTGTGATTCTGTGTGTGTTATGTAACATTTTTTGATTCTTAAATTTAATAATGAAGATATATTATGTTGATTTGGATTTTAATTGCAACTAGTTTAGTCCTTTTGGGATAGAGCGCAAATGTGACTTAACACTTTTTCTTGACTTGGTAATCCTATATGGCCTCAAAGACACTATCCCATGCTAGCCCCAATGAAAAAAAAAAATTAGAGATTTAAGTGAGGGAATTTGTGATGCTCCAGATGGTAGAGTATAGACTAATTAATCACACACACAAATATAATGGTGGTGGGGAATCCTACTCTATTGTTGGGGAAAGTAAATTTGACTCTATATCATAATAAAGTCTTGCCAAATACTAAAAAGTAAATGTGTGTATATATATATATATATATATGTATATGTATATATCAACAAGCTCTAGCCTGAATTTATCTGGGATTATATGAAACCACTTTATCCAAAACAATCATGGGAAATTTTTAGAAACTTTCTCCTTGATGTTGATAAGATGAAAAAAAAAAGTTCATGTTCTCAAACACTGAGAAGTGAGTTTAAAGCGTCACACATGAAAGAATTAATCCAAGTTAGATTTGGACTATTTTTCAAGGATGTTGGTTGTTGCGAATCAATTAAAAAGATATTGTTAAAACTTCGATGATACTCATGTGGACAAAATCCTCCAGTCATGAGCTTTCAAATTTGACCATATTGTTTTGGCGAATAAGGAATCAAAAGACTTGAAATCACTTATTATTGATTAGCTCATGAAAATTTTATAAGCCTATGAAGTAAGGCTTAACAATAAGTGCGTGCTTTTGGAGCAAGTACTACAGTTTAAGCACATCTTGAATAAGAAAAGATGACATGAGAAAAGTCAAAGAGGTTAAGGGCATGGACAGGGTCAAGGAAGATGATCCAAGGGAATGACAACCAATTAACTATAATAGAGCGATGAAAAGAAAGCTTCTCAAGGTCATACAATAGAGGGCTTAACAAACAATAAACAGTAATTAACCCATTTTTATATTCAACTAATACATGAAAAAAGAAAAGAAAAGGAAAAAGGTTAGTATTCATTATACAATCCCGCAAAAAATTGAAACAACATAAATGATGAAAAGAAAACCTAATCGTTACAAGAATTTCAATTAGATTTAGACTTTTAATTGAAGAGATATATATTTAATAGTTCCTTAAACTTTAGTAATAAATTTCCATCCAAAGTAAGTTATTTTAATCAATTTTAGGATAAGTTATATATTTAGTCTCTATTCTTTACACCATATTTCATTTGAAAAATCAAATTTAATTTCCCCAACAATGGAGTAGGGTTCTCCCTTTGATAAATAATAGGGACCAAATATGTAATTTACCTTAAATTTTATTTATTTAAATTGAACCACATTGCAAAATCCTGTCATAGGACATGTAGTGACAGTGGCAAAGCCAGGATTTCAGTTCAGAGAGACAAGATTGAAAAACAATTCTAAAAACAAAATTAATCTAAAAATATTAATTGATAATAATAACAAAATAAATAGACAATTGTAACTACAAGTATATATTTCATATTATTAAAACAAAGAAACAAAAATAATCAATCATAGTTACTAACAATCAAAGTGAGAAATTAATTTAAATACATAAAATTTAGACATAATTTGATTGCTTAAAATAAATTAAAAAAATAAATCAATCTACAAAAGTTAACTATGGAACTTACTAATTGAATTGTCATACAAATACAATTTTTTCACAATAAATTTTACAATTGTTAAAATATTGGACTGTGAGTTGTGAAGGAAATAAAGTAGTGGGTTCATCGATGTAAGTTGTTCACCCTTCACAATTAACCATTTTTACAATTGTAAAATTTATTGTGAAAAAAGTTATGTTTATAGCATTATAATTATAATAAAAAAAAGAAAAAAAAATAGAATAGGGAAGAAAAGTACTGTAAATAGTACAATGGATGGGACAAGATCAAAACTACTTAAAATAAATACTATTTAAGAATAGTAAAATAGGTGAAAGTGTGATTACGAGAGAATTGAGAAGCTTTTTATTTTTTTTACATTCTTACTTTTCGGTGTCAGGGCTGTTTCATAATAATGAGAGTGTTTTTTTCTATTTTTTTCCATTGACAGGGGGCAAATTACTTTAATACACGTAACATAGTAGGTAATAAGGCATTTTTTAGAGGAGTCAGGGGGGCAATTGCCCCCACTTCCCCCCGTCGGGCGGCTCTGCCCCCGTGTAATGATTATGAGTAATGTTAAGAATATTCAAGAATTTTATTATATAAATTGTCTAAACTAATGTGTCACAAATTTAAAAAAAAAAAAATCTCAAATCTTTATTTTATTTTGTATATTTTTTGTATTAAATGTAATAGATTTAGCATTTTCCAATAGTTATATCAAACCACTCGGCTTACTTCTAAAAATGAAAAATCATAATAAGCTTAATTTTAAATAAGTAAAAACTTTTTGTAAATTTCTTGAATATTTAAATAATAGAAATTTAATTGAAATAATATTTTTAATTTTTTGAAATTTGTGCAACAGAATTTCCAATAATAAAAAAAAAAAACCATCTTAATAATTTAATTTGTTTATATTAAATTACACGACAAAGCAATTGTTCATTATATTTTTTAAACGTTACCCTCTTTTTGCTGGTTGGGTTTTGTATTTTTGTTCCTAGGAATGCCAAGGTTCTAGGCTTCTAGCCCACGAACTTGATTATTGGGCTGACCCTTATAATTCATGGGTCCATCCTCATCTCGTTAATGGACTATGAATGAGATTAGATCGCTGGTTCATTGGGTTTCTTTGTGGAATATAAATTCTTGAATGTACAATTTGATATTTCGGGAGTGTTTGGTACTGTTGTTTAAATAACAGTTTTCAGTATTTAAATACTGAAACATGTATTTTTCTAATATTTTTTAACTCACATGTATTTTCATAACACTTAAACAACGATATTAAAAATTTCTAACCAAACGGGTCTTCTTTCTTGACCATCCAATATATATATATATATATATATATATATTAGAAACAAATACACGCACACAAGAAATAAGAAAATGAGTTCTAACACAAATACACACTAAAATTTTTTTTAACATCCGAATTGATGTTACTTATAGCCTGCTCGTCTTATTATTTATTTTTATTATTTAATTCTCTTTCTCTTTCCAGAGAATGGAATGTTCTTTTCTTTATTATTATTATTTTGAATATGAAAGGTTTTTTTTTTCCCCCTAGAACTCGATTGCACAAGATAAAACATAATCACGATTTCTTGAGCTGTACTCTATGGTCTATACTCATCATGAAAAAAAAAAAAAAATAGTCACCCGATTCACCCCACAGTTTTTGAAAAAGGGTGTTTATTTCCCACAAATTATACACACTCGACAGAATCACTGGTGTCATTTTTGGCCACCTACCCATGGAGCCAATCCAACTATCCAACAGGTTCATGAATTTGCGGTGAATGTATGTATATTTACTTATTCTTATTTCTTAGAGCATCGACAGCAGTGGAGCTATTTTTTTAGTTATTTGGTACCAAAAAAAGCTACTTTATCTATTTTACCTACTCATTTTACAAAACATCCAACAGCAATGGATCTATTTTAGCTTTTCAACACAATAAATAATATAAATATCACAATAAAATAATATATTTACTACAATAAAATAATACATCTCACTACAAAAAAAAAAAAAAACACCACAAACCGATCAATGGCACAATCCACAACCATTGCCAACCAAGAACAACCACCTACAACCATTGCCAAAAATCCAAATTAGCCTCAAATCACCACCAACATAGCCACACCTCACCACCAACATAGCAACATCGCCACTGACCCACGAAACCCAGCCACCATGAAACCTAGCCAAACCGCCACCACGAAACCCAGAGAAACCCAGAGCTTGGATCGATGATGAAGATTGGGTCGGCAATGGAGCTTGGATCGGTGGTGAGATGGAGGACTAGGCTTGTCGGCGTTGGGTGAGCGATGAGATGGAGGACTGGGCAGAGGCGTGGGTCGGAGGCGTAGATCAGCGACTTGGGGCGTGGGTCGGCTTGGGACTTTGACGGAGTGGGTCAGCGAAGGGCCGGTGATATTGAGGCCGGCGGTAGTGAGACAAAGAGGTGAGAATTCAAAGGGAGTTGAGACACGGTTTGGAGAGTTTAGAGGGAATTAAGAGTGAGTCATGGTTGGATAAAAAGAATAGAAAAAAAATCAACAAACAAATAGTATTTTATTTTAAACGGATGAAGAATAAAAAAGTTTTTATTTTTTATTTTTTTTAGTTCTCATTTATAGTGCACAGTCATATATAGCTGTGCACTATAACAAGGTACGTAAAAAATATACCTATACCTTCACTACTGTAGCACTCTTTTTATATATAGTGGTGCTAAAAATAGTTTTTTAGCTTTTTAACACCACTATTGTGGATGCTTTTAGTCCTCTATTTTGTCTTTTTTGGGCCGACATCTACCTATGATGCATTTATATAGTAATTATTAATCAGATCCGACATGGAAGAGACTATTGGTGTTTGTTTGTTTGACTGTTTTCGTTTTTTCGTTTGTTTTTATGTTTTTTTATTTATTTATTATTTTTTTCCTTTTCCTTTAAGTTAAAGCAACCATTTTATTAAATAAAAAAAATGGTTGCTTTAACTTAAAGGATTTACATAATAAATCCTTTAAATGTAGGGCTTTACTTGTTGGAGAGAGTTGTTGCATCAAATACCAACGACATGAAGATAGAACCATCCTGAGGTACCTCGCAGTAACTCCAATAGGAAACACCTTCTCTCTCTCTTTCTCTCTCTCTATCTATATATATATATATATATATATATGTGTGTGTGTGTAAATTGCAAATGTATTTGTTAAAAATATTAGGAAATGCCAACCAATTAAACCACAATACTCTTAGCAACTTCAATAGAAAACTCACAACATCCATTCCTCCCAAACCTAACATTAAAAAAAAAAATATATATATATATATATATATATATGGTATAAATTAGTCATTAAATAGTGCTATCTATTTATATTTTATTTTTTACTTTTACTTTTACGTATATAATGGGTACACTCCATGTTGATTGTTCTTATAATCAAGTTAAGATAACAATTGGTTTTTCGTGTAAGCATGGTTTGAACCCTACATCTCTTACTCAATGACATATAACATAATTTTACATTGTATGTGTCAAATGAAACACTTAGATAGCACTATTGAAATAAACTAGTTTTTTGTTTTTGTAAAATATTTAACATAAAAATTACCAAAAATTATATATTTTGATGAATATTATGTAAATAAACTACAAAAAATAAACAATACTCATATAGACACTTTAATATGTTTCATTGCAATGACTATTTCACTCTTCTTTTGGTCACTTAGTAAAAGACACTCTATCTTGTGCTAGCTTTCAAAACTTCTCTTTCTCTCATACTTTTAGACAAAATAATGCAGTAGCACATGCTTTAGTCCGGAGAGCAATGTTTTCTTTTCTTTATTAGTTTAGATGAAGTTTGTTTCTCAGAACATAAATAATGAATTTCTTGCTAATTACCAACAATTCAATAATATTTATAATGATTTTTTTTATGGAAATATTTATAATGATTTGTTTCTAAAAAAAAAAAAAAGTTTCATTACAACTCTAAATATTTAATCTATTCGGTTACTAGCATTAAAAATTGCCAATGGCCTCCAAAGTCCAAACGCCACCTTGCTGACTCCACAAAAAAGAAGAAAAAAAAGAAGAAGAATGTACCTCTCCATGATAATGGCTGGATTCACCTGGGTTTCTAGAGAATGCAACCATTACTGATGCTAAGAATTTAGTGACTCCGCAAATTACCTTTATGGGCCTCATCTCAAATAGATATACTTTTTTTTTTTGTTGGGATGGGAAAATAGATATACTTTTTGATTTGAGGACAGTCCTATGAATAGTAATAATTGCCTACCAAACTTCTTTCTTTTGGGTAAGTAAAAAGACGAAAGAGTCTCCCGTCCCTTTATTTACCGAACTCTCCGTTGATTAGCAACAACATCAGGTGGGACCAATTCTCCAATTTTGCAATTTTAATAAAGAATAAGGTGCGATATTTTAAAGTTATTGGTTTATAAAATAATTTTAAAAGAAAAAAATTATCATTTTGACTGTTTTTTATATTTTTTTATGAAAATGGTGTTAATTTTTTTTTTAAAATAATTTATTAATAATTGTGCTATGAACATTCATTTATAGGACATTTTTAATAATATCAGTTAGTATATATAAAAAAGAATAAAGAAACATGATCAATTTTGAAAACCAACCTTATAAAATTGAATTCAAATATTTTTTTTTTATATATTTTTATAATATTCATTTGAAAAAATTCTGATACATCCCAACAATGAAAATAAGCACAACAAAAGGACTGCTTAACAAAGACTTTGCTGCCAAATGAAGATTTCAATATTCATTATCAGTTCACATGGAATGGAAGGCTTGTTTTGACAAAATAAGGTAGTGGACAGTTCATCATTAGAGGGAGAGGGAGAGAGAGAGAGAGAGAGGAAGAGCGAGAGAGAGGGCCACAAGTTTTGCATGATTCCCAATCTATATCATGAATCTGTACCATAATAGTGGATTGATGCAGACGCTGGGCTTATAAACGTTTTGCCTAGTTAATTAATACTAGTCCTCTTCCAATAATGGTTAGTGTTTAGGTGTTCTCTTGTACCCTATTTTTCCAATTAAATTCAGCTATATATCTATTTTCGTTTATGTCATGAATCTGTACTATAAAAGTGGGTTTGTACATCAAGAACAATTGATTTCAATTATGCATTTGTGTCCTGTTATGAATCTGTATCATAAAAGTGATTTATACTCTACTCAACATAGTTAATATTAGTATAATACTCTTTCAACAATGGGTAGTTTTTTTTGGCATCGTGACTTAAAGTTCTTTGATTAAATTCAAATATATGATTATATTGAGTAATAAATTAGTCAAGTGCATACTTATTAAAATGTTTTCAAATTTTAAAATTATATTAAATGATATTTTTTTTATGAATTTTATTAATGAGTATTTTAAGAACACAAATATACGTGTATTTTTTTTTTTGTCTACTCACCGAATACAACCTTTTTTTCGTCTCACCAAATGACCGAATACAACCTTTTTTGTCTACTCACCAAATATACATGTATCTTAAAATGTGTTTGTTTCTTAAAAAAAAAAAAAAAAATTCCAAACTCTTTGTCCTTTGGGAGTGTTTGGTTTGTGTAGGGACCGGTTTCGAGCGCTCTCCGCAGATTGAGAGAGTGGACCCAAGCCCAGCTAACCCTCCAATGAATTTATAGAGTATGAGTTCAAGAGCTAGGCCCTAGTAAGGAATGCAGCGGCCATGCATGGTTGTACGTGAATGCTAATAACTTAAGTGTGGGTTGGAATGCACAATAAGGCTCCTTGGACGGGTCTTATAGAGCTTGAAGTTCTTATTATCTCTTTTCAGAAGGGTTACAAGGGTTGAGAGAATATGAGTTGCTACGGTATTTCTTTTCTCTGGTTTTCCGTCCGTCCCCCTCTCAGGAGGGACTTCTTACATTATATACTTCTCTCTCAGTTGATCCTAGCCCTACATTTGTCGATCAACCCGGCTTCCACTTGAGAGCCTGTCCCATCAGCCGCATTCCCATCCCTCCTGTGGGTTGCAACGCCCAAGACGGCACTGTTCAGAGGTCCTATCCTCATTAATGCGGTCAGGGCGTTAGTTGAGGGCATTTAATGTGGAGGTGACAGTTCACCTGGGGCTTGCTCCTCCGCCATGCTTCCATGTCCGGTGCTTGGTACTTGCTATTTGCTCCTTGGATGCTCAGGGAGATTCCCCTTAAGGGTATGCTGTTTGCCCACTTTCTGACCTCGGTCGCCCGAGGATGTAACCATCCTCGGCAATGCTCATTGGGCCCTGGGCTCTACACTTTTGTCTTCGGATCTTGGACGCGTCCTCGGCGTGGGTCTCTGGGCCTAGTCTGAAGTGGGCCGGGCTTGCTTGACTTATTCTGGCCCCACAATAGCCCCTCAAAATCTTGCTATCCGCATCCTTGGGCGGAAATGAGGATTTTGATATCCTCGGACCTGCTCCGTGTCCAATCGAGTCTTGTCCCTCGTCAGCGTTGGAGCCTTTTCACCTGTCCAAGGTGCGTTACTGGCGCTTCGGTGCGCGTAACGTGTCCTGCATTAAATTCGGGCGGCTTTATGCTCCCCACGTTCAACGGGCAGATGACAATCTAACGATGGGGATGCGTCTAGCATTTCTGGGTGGAAAAACTCGCGCGGCTCTTCCATCTAGGGTATAAATACCCATTCGAACCGCTTCCTCCTTTTTCATTTACAATCAAGAGCTCTTGCGCCTCCATTCAGAGTCCAGCCAAATTTTCACCTACATCTCCAGCATAAAAAGCCAGTCCGAGGAGCTCTTCCTCATTTCTGTAAGTCGCTCTATCCCTCTCTGAGCTTTTTTTCTCTCTACTCATTCTCTTTTATTTGCTCTCCCTTTAGCTCTCTTAGGCGTCATTTGGGATGGGTAGATTTAAGAAGTACGTCTTTACTGAGGAGGCGATGGAGAAATTCATCGCCGATTATAAAATACCGGCCAACGTGGGCTTAAGGTATTGTGAGGAGGGGGAGTGGCACCTCCGGAGGCAGGAGGGTGAGGTGATGATTCCCATCATCGCCTTCCTTGAAGGGGGGATGAGGATCCCAATGGGGCCGGTGATGAGGGGTTACCTCACATACTTTCGGTTAACCCCCACCCAATGCGCCTCCAACATGTTCAGAATTCTGGGCAGTGTGGACGCCCTTAATGAGAAGATGGGTCTAAGGTTGACCTATCATGATGTGAACTACTGCTACAATCTTCAACATCTGAAGAACAAGTCCTACTACATGAGGACGAGGGACGACAGGGTCCGGCTTATCCAGTGCCTCCCTGAGTCCAACAAGGGGATGAACGAGGATTTTCTCATCGTGTCTGGAGTGTGGCACGATGGCCTTCATTGCCCGACGACAGAGGGAACACCAGGTGGGGCAGTGGGAATAGGAGGGGATTCAAAGATTCTAACTTCTTTTCTGCATTATTTCTTTTTGTACTGTTTGGTTACTAACCGTGGATGTGTTTTCTTTCTGCAGATCCGCACTCTTTCGCGCGCCACTTCAGCTTGATCAACAGGGAAGACTTGCAGAAGGTGCTCAGGTCTGCGGCTTTTGAGAACGAAGCAGACCACCAAGTCAGAGCCGCGCACAAGATTTTGGGGTACACTCCACTCCAAAAGTCATTCGCGGCCCCAAAGCACGTGATTAAAGCAAAGGATCCTCGGCTGCAGAAAATAAAAGTGACCGAGGACGGGTTCGAGTTTCCCGAGGATCCCTCCACTTCAGAAGGCGTCACAGTAGCAATCCCCTCGTCTTCCCACACATTCCCAGAGGTCGCGGGTGAGGACTTAGAGAGGGAAGGGGACGCTGCAGATTTTGGTCCTGCCAAGGACGATTTTGACGTTTTTGAGCAACTCCATCAGTCTGAGGACCCTTCTGGAGACTTGGGTGATCCTCGTCTAACCGAGGCAGACCTCTTAGCGTCAGAGACATCTTCTCGGCTTGAGATGGGCTACAAGAAGAAGGCCCAACCTAGTCTACTCGACCTAATTGAAGGGCAGCCGGGGAAGTCCAAGCCGAGGCTTCCTCCTCCTCCTCCTCCAAAGACTCGTCCTGCTCAGACCAGGTCGGCCTCAACCTAATCCAGGCTCCCTCCTCCTCCGCCTCAGACGAGCTCGCCGTCTAGGCTCGAACCTACTGATCCTAAGCAGAAGAAGGACAAGGGCAAGAGGACCCTTGAGGACAAATCTGGGCCCACGCGGGAGGGCGATGACACTCGGCGGCCACCGAAGCAGCTGAGGATAGGCTCTTCAACCCAAGATAAACAGGTCGCTCCCCCGCCCGAGGTCCAGGCCTGGCTCCCCGCCCCAATGCTCCGCGGGGCACCTTTGAGGGATGACTCCTCCCTCAGGGACTTTAAGGATGGCGAAGGCGCGTACGTGGCCGACGCGGTGGAAAGATGCTTGCTCCTTCCCGCGGACATGGCGGAGTTGGGGACCATGAGGAGTAGGGATGTCTTCCTCTGCCTCAAGCGATATTTGGGGATGGTAAGACCCTCAACACTTGTGCTTTTTCTCGCTTCAGTTTTTTTTTTTTTTTCCTTTTTTGAGCTCGGCTAATTATAACTTATCTGTTTTGTTTGGCAGGCTGTCCAGGCCACTTTCAGGCTGGAGGAGGCAGCTAATGACCATGGAAAGGCCATGGATGAGGAGCGCGAGAGGCGCTTGGTGGCCACTCGGACCCTCAAGACATCCGAGGAGGACCTTGCCAAGGCCAGGGAGGAGCTGAAGGCAATGACCCGGGCTAGGAACAGCGCGGTGTCAGGCCTTGAGGGTGCCCAGAGGCAGGCTGAAACTCAGACGAAGCGTCTGGGTGAGGTAGAGGGGCTGCTGAAGCTCGCCGAGGATCAGATAGCTGGCCTGACGAAGAAAGTGGCCGATGCTGAGGAGGCCAAGAGGGTGGCCGAATGGGCTAAAGGGGAGGCTGAGAGGGCCAAGTTTGAGGCAGATCAAGGCCGGGAGGAGGCCTGGGCCACCAAGGATGAAGCTGAAGAGGCAGCCTATGCTGCTGGGGCAGCTGAGACAGTAGCTGCCTACAAGTCCCAAGTCCCTGGGGTATGTAGGCACTACTGCTCTGAAACTTGGAATGAAGCCCTCAAACGAGCTGGGGTGGAGGCCTCTTCCGACTTGTGGAAGGAGGAGAGCGTGTACTACCCCCTTGTCATCCGCGAGGCTGCCCCAGATGGCTCTGAAGCCGAGGAGGCTGCTGTGGAAACTGCTGCTACTCCGGGCGAGGGGGCCTCGGATGCTAGGGTCACTGATGAGCCAGTCCAAGGGAGTAATCCTCCCGTGGTGGTTGATTTGAGTGATGGCTCTAACGAGGATGCGCCTCAGCAGGCTGCAAAGCCTTCCCTCGATGCCCAGGTTTCTTCTGCCGAGGGGGCAGCTATTCCTGCCGTGCCTCTATAGGCCGTCCCACTCAGTCAGGGCTCAGAGGACCCCGAGGCAGCTATGGGCCAGCCACCCACCGAGGCGGGCAACTAAATAGAAGAACTAGGCTCCTTGGCGCCTCTGCCTGCCTCACTTTACTTTTTGCATATTTTTCTTCCCTTTTTCTTTATTTGTAATGTAATTCCCATTGTGTAATTCTTTTGAACTTAATGAAATGCAAGCTTCGTTTCTTTTTCTGCTTGTTGTGGCTGTTTGCTTACTTGCACGCTATCCGCCTTTTCTTTACTTGTATGATTTTAACTTCAATTGTATCTCGGCCAATCGCGGCATCAACTATTATAATGAGAAGGCATGTATGCTCTGATGCACCTTTCGTTTCCTAAGGACCAGATAGAATTTTTTCGAGTAGACACTTAGGATTTCTTCAATGTAGTTAACTTCCCCATAGGCCTGAGTCCGAGGACCATGCAGAGCCTTGGTCCTGTCTAACACTTGAGTTTGGCTGTAAGTAACTAGTCTCCCCATAGGTTTGAGTCCTTGGACCATGCAAGACCTAGGTTCTGTCTAGCACCCAGATATAAGTGGTTAGCTCCCCATAGGCTTGAGTCCGAGGACCATGCAAGACCTAGGTACAATGCTACCTTCAATATAAGTGGTTAGCTCCCCATAGGCTTGAGTCCTTGGACCATGCAAGACCTAGGTACAATGCTACCTTCAATATAAGTGGTTAGCTCCCCATAGGTTTGAGTCCGAGGACCATGCAAGACCTAGGTACAATGCTACCTTCAATATAAGTGGTTAGCTCCCCAAAGGCTTGAGTCCTTGGACCACGCAAGACCTAGGTACAATGCTACCTTCAATATAAGTGGTTAGCTCCCTATAGGCTTGAGTCTTTGGACCATGCAAGACCTAGGTACAATGCTACCTTCAATATAAGTGGTCAGCTCCCCATAGGCTTGAGTCCTTGAACCATGCAAGACCTAGGTACAATGCTACCTTCAATATAAGTGGTTAGCTCCCCATAGGCTTGAGTCCTTGACCATGCAAGACCTAGGTACAATGCTACCTTCAATATAAGTGGTCAGCTCCCCATAGGCTTGAGTCCTTGGACCATGCAAGACCTAGGTACAATGCTACCTTCAATATAAGTGGTTAGCTCCCCATAGGCTTGAGTCCGAGGACCATGCAAGACCTAGGTACAATGCTACCTTCAATATAAGTGGTCAGCTCCCCATAGGCTTGAGTCCTTGGACCATGCAAGACCTAGGTACAATGCTACCTTCAATATAAGTGGTTAGCTCCCCATAGGCTTGAGTCATTGGACCATGCAAGACCTAGGTACAATGCTACCTTCAATATAAGTGGTTAGCTCCCCATAGGCTTGAGTCCGAGGACCATGCAAGACCTAGGTACAATGCTACCTTCAATATAAGTGGTTAGCTCCCCATAGGCTTGGGTCCGAGGACCATGCAAGACCTAGGTACAATTGCTAACCTTCAATTGGCTGTAAGTAACTAGTTTCCCCATAGGCTTGAGTCCTTGGACCATGCAAGACCTAGGTTCTGTCTAGCACCCAGATATATTTGCCGTTGGGACACGAGACGTGTGATCATGGTAGGCAGAACATCTAAATCAAAAGAGACTTCTTTATTAATAGTAATACCTTTTCAGGTTATTTACATTCCATGGACGAGGTACAGGTTTGTCATCTAAATCTTCTAAATAGTATGCTCCTATCCCTGCTACTGAGGTGATTCGGTAGGGCCCCTCCCAGTTGGGTCCGAGCTTTCCCCAAGAAGGGTTCTTGGCAGCTCCTACGACTTTTCTCAGCACCAGGTCTCCCGGTGCTAGTGGTCTGAGCTTTACATTGGTGTCATATCCCTGCTTGAGCTTTTGCTGGTAGTGGGCCAGCTGGATCATTGCTTGCTCTCTTCGTTCATCTACCATGTCGAGGCTCCGCCCTAGCAGTTCATCATTGCTGCCTGGGGTGAAGGAGCTCGTCCTTAGTGTCGGGAAGTTGGTTTCCAGGGGGATCACTGCCTCCGCACCATAAGTCATGGCAAAAGGTGTTTCCCCCGTTGAGCGCCGGGGCGTAGTCTGGTACGTCCAGAGGACGTGGGGCAGCTCTTCTACCCATCTCCCTTTGGCATCATCCAGTCTCTTCTTAAGCCCGTTGACGATGACCTTGTTGACAGCCTCGGCCTATCCGTTCCCCTGAGGGTAGGCTGGCGTTGAGTACCTGTTTGTGATCCCAAGTTCACAACAGTACCTCCTGAAGGCCTTGCTATCGAACTGGAGCCCATTATCCGAGATGAAGGTATGAGGGACCCCGAACCGTGTAACTATGTTCCTTCAAAGGAATTTCTTCACGTCTACATCCCTGATGTTGGCTAGTGGCTCGGCCTCGACCCACTTGGTGAAGTAGTCCGTGGCCACCAACAGATACCTCTTGTTCCCTAGTGCCTTGGGGAAAGGTCCCACAATGTCCAAGCCCCATTGGACGAATGGCCATGGACTGGACAACGGATTGAGGACCCCTCCTGGCTGATGGATGTTTGGGGTGAACCTTTGGCATTGGTCACACTTCTTGACATACTCTTGGGCCTCTTACTGCATTCCCGGCCACCAGTATCCTTGTGTGACGGCTCGGTGAGCCAGGGATCTCCCCCCTGTGTGGCTCCCACAGATTCCTTCGTGCAGCTCTTCGAGCAAGGATTCTGCCACTTCGGGGTGAACGCAAAGTAGATATGGCCCAGAGTAGGAGCGCCTGTATAGCTTGTGATCCTCGGACAACCAGAACCAAGGAGCTTTCCTTCGTATCTTTTCTGCCTCTGACTTCTCCTCAGGCAGGACATCATCTTTAAGGAATCTCACTATGGGGTCCATCCAGCTGGGACCCATCACAACTTGATGGACGGGGATCACTCCCTTTGGCATTTCACTTGCCCTCTCCAGGTGCTCCACAAGTATGATCCGAGGCAGAGCCCCTGCCGAGGAGGTTGCGAGTGTGGCAAGTGAATCGGCATGACTGTTCCCATTCCTAGGAATATGGGACAAGCTGAAGGGGCGAAACTCCAACTGCAAGCGCTTGACCTGGCTCAGGTATTCTTGCATTCTCGAATCTCTGGCCTCCATCTCCCCCTTCACCTGCCCTACCACCAATCTGGAGTCTGAGAACATCTCTATCGACTTTCCTCCCATCTTTTGCACCATGATCATCCCTTGCAGTAATGCCTCATACTCGGCCTCGTTGTTTGTGGCCGTGAATCCGAGCCTCAGGAATTTCTCAATGACATGATCTTCAGGGGATACTAGGACCAGCCCCACTCTGGACCCCCTTTGGTTTGCCGCGCCATCCACATATACTTTCCAACATGGTGACTCCGGGATGGAGATTGCCCCAACTGATTTCCCATCACGGCTCTTATCCTCGGCTGTCACTTCTACAACTGGTTCGGCGAACTCGGCCGTCAAATCTGCCAGAACCTAGCCTTTTATGGAAGTCCGAGGCATGTACTTGACGTCGAAAGCCCCCAGAATTGTGTTCCACTTCGCGATTCTTCCCGTGTAGTCAGCGGTCCGGAGTACAGACTTCAAGGGCAATTGGGTTAGGACAACCACCGTGTGAGCTTGGAAGTAATGGGGGAGCTTTCTCGTGGCGTGGACCACCGCCAGTATGGCTTTCTCCAGGGGTAGGTATCTGACCTCTACTTCGTGCAGCGACTTGCTGACGTAGTAAACTGGCTTTTGAACGCCAATGTCTTCTCGTATCAGTACTAGGCTCACTGCATGGGGCGCCACCGCAAGTTAGGCGTATAGGACCTCGTCGGGCTCAGGATTGGACATGATAGGCGGCCGGGATAGATACTCCTTGAGTTGCTAGAAAGCTATGGCACAATCCTCGGACCACTCAAATCCTTTCCATTTGTTGATTAGGAGATAAAAGGGCCTGCACCTGTCGGCCGACCTGGAAATGAATCGGTTCAGCGCCGCGATCATCCTGGTAAGCTTTTGGATCTCCTTGGGGTTCTGCGGAGGCTTCAAATTGTGAATGGCTTTGATCTGGTCAGGGTTGACTTCGATCCCACGGTGGGTGATCATGTACCCCAAAAACTTGCCAGAGCCCACGCCAAACGAGCATTTTGAGGCATTAAGGCGGAGCTTGTGCTCTCTCAGGACGTCAAAAGTGCGGCCGAGGTCCTTCAAGTGCTCGGACACCAGCTTGCTCTTTACCACCATATCGTCAACATAGACCTCGATGCTCTTGCCCAACATCGGCTCAAACATTCTCGTCATCATCCTCTGGTAGGTGGATCCGGCGTTTTTCAAGCCAAACGACATAACCTTGTAGTGGTAGTTCCTAATGGGTGTCACAAAGGCTGTCTTCTCTTGGTCGTCCAATGCTAGTGGGATTCAGTGATAGCCCTGAAAGGCATCTAGGAAGCTCATCCGAGGATGGCCTGCCGTCGCATCTACTAGCTGGTCTATTCGTGGCATTGGGAAGGGGTCCTTTGGGCATGCTTTGTTCAAGTCTGTAAAGTCTACACAAACCCTCCACTTCCCACTTTTCTTCTTGACCACCACAGTGTTGGCCAACCATTTGGGGTAAAAGATCTCCTTGATAGCCCCCGCGCGCTTAAGCTTATTGACCTCTTCCCTGATCGCATCAGCGTGCTCCTTCGACGGACGTCGAGGTGGCTGCTGCTTGGGGATCACAGATGGGTTGACGTTAAGGTGGTGACAGATGAAGGATGGATCAATCCCAAGGGCATCGCAGGGGTCCCATGCGAACACGTCAAGGTTCCCCTTGAGGAACTCAAGCAACTCCTCCTTCTCCTGTGGAGGCAGCTGGGTTCCGACCTGGAAGAACTTCTCCGGATCATCGCCAATTACCACCTTCTTCAGGTTTTCACATTTAGCATCCTCGGTAGGTGCATCCGGAGACGCCACCTGGGTCTTTGATTGCTATGAATCTTCCTCGGCTGGGGCCGAGGACTGTGCATCAAGCCGATAGGATATGGCAGCCACCGTGCACTGCCTAGCCGTGGGTTGGCAACCTCGGATCTCCAGAACCTGGTCCCCTGATGGGAATTTCACCTTCTGGTGCAAGGTGGAGGCTATGCCATCCAAGGCGTGTAGCCAGGGCCTTCCTACGATGGCCGTGTAGAGGGAGTATGTGTCTACCACTACAAAGTTCGCCTCCACCACCACTGGGCCTGTCTGTACGGGCAGTCTAATCATGCCCTTTGGGATGACGAGCTTTCCGTCAAAGCTCATTAGGGGGGAGCTATAAGGTGTGAGGTCTTTCGGTTTTAGCCCCAGCCCCTTGTAGAGGTCTGGACACATGACCTCGGCTGCGCTGCCACCGTCCACCATCACCCTTTTCACGTCATAGCCCCCGATTCTGAGGGTGACGATTAGGGCGTCCTCGTGTGGTTGGATGGTCCCAACCTTGTCCTCCTCCGAGAAACTCAGGTCTGGGGGAGGATTCCTCCTGGACCTCTTTGGTCCCATCCGAAGGTCCTCGGCGGGCAGTTGGGCTGCAGACAACACTCGCAATGGGGGTGTGCTTGTTCTTCCTGGCGCGGCCAAGATTATGTTGATCGTCCCAGCGGGCTGCCCCATGGCGGCGTCCCTCCGAGGCTCTTGGTAGGTTTGGCCCTGCTGGCCGCTGGAATGGTGCAGAAGGTGCTTTAGCCTTCCATCCTGAACTAGCTGGTCCAGGTGGTTCCAGAGGTTCCTGCAGTTCTCTGTGGCATGTCCGTGGTCCTGGTGGTACTAGCAGTAACGGCTCTGGTTGCGCCTATCAGGCTCCCCCATCATCTTAGCTGGCCATCTGAAGTATGACTCGTTCTTTATCTTTTCCAGAACCTTGTGCATGGGTTCTCGGAATACTGCGCCGACAGTCTGGGCATTGGTCGCCCCAGATTGCCCACCGAAATCCCTCATCGGGCGGGCGTTGTTGTACTTGTCTGACCTGAAATCCCTCCTCTCCTGAAGGATAACCTTCTCCTTGCCTTTGCCTTGCAGCATATCTTCCTCCACCCGCTTGTACTTGTCGATCCGATCCATCAGCTGCCGCACGCTGGTGGCGGGCTTTCCGGTCAAGGACTTCCTCAGGCCATGCCCCATTGGTAGCCCATTCTGGAACGTACTGATGGCGACGGCGTCATACTTGCCGTCCAGCTCGTTGTAAATCTCCCTGTACTTGTCCGAGTAAGCCTTGAGGGTCTCCCCGTCACGCATGGATAAGGACAGCAATGCGCTCATGGGCCGAGGAGGCTTGCTGTTCGTGACAAAGCGGGAACCAAAAGCCTGGGTCAGCTGTCTGTACGAGTCTATGGAATTCGTCCTTAGACCGTTGAACCACCTCATCGCCACAGGTCCCAAGCTGGATGGGAAGACTTTGCACATCAGTGCCTCGTTCTTGGAGTGGACAGCCATCCTCTGGTTGAACTGGCTCACATGCTCCACGGGATCCGTTTTGCCGTTGTAAGCAATAAAGGTTGGCTGCTGGAACCGCCGAGGAAGTTCCGCCTCCTCTATACGACGCGTGAAGGGCGACCTGGAGAGCTGATCCAGTGCCTTGCTCATGGCGTCACCTCCTAAGCCCCTAGGGGTTGGGTTGGCACGCCTACGCCTCTGGTAGTGTTCCTCCTCGTGAGAGAAAGTCTCGCTGAGGGGCGTTCTTGACCTCTGCCTGTATTCGTTATCACTCTCGTCATCGGAGGGCAGGTCAGGGCTGAGTTCGGACTGTCTCCGCTGCGCACGGCGCAGCTTCCTCTTCAGATCATCTATCTCGCGCTGCATGGCCATCTTATCATCCTTTCTCTGGGAAGCGTGGCTTTGGGCCTCTTCCGATCGCGTGGCCTGGCCATCGTCACGCTTCTGGGGAACGTGCCCGTCCCCCTGGCTTTCGCTCGCCGTTGAAGTATGCACGCTTCCTTCTCGAAATCGTCTGTTGTCGTTCTAACCGCCCCCGGGGTCACCATAGTTACCCTGATGCCTTGACTTCACCGGTTCAAGTCGATTCGGAGTTCTTTGGTGAGGGTCTGATCCTACCATGTTTGACTGTTGTCCTTACTAACGCACAAGCTCTCCCCACAGACGGCGCCAATTGTAGGGATCGGTTTCGAGCGCTCTCCGCAGATTGAAAGAGTGGACCCAAGCCCAGCTAACCCTCCAATGAATTTATAGAGTATGGGTTCAAGAGCTAGGCCCTAGTAAGGAATGCAGCGGCCATGCATGGTTGTACGTGAATGCTAATAACTTAAGTGTGGGTTGGAATGCACAATAAGGCTCCTCGGACGGGTCTTATAGAGCTTGAAGTTCTTATTATCTCTTTTCAGAAGGGTTACAAGGGTTGAGAGAATATGAGTTGCTACGGTATTTCTTTTCTCTGGTTTTCCATCCGTCCCCCTCTCAGGAGGGACTTCTTACATTATATACTTCTCTCTCAGTTGATCCTAGCCCTACATTTGTCGATCAACCCGGCTTCCACTTGAGAGCCTGTCCCATCAGCCGCATTCCCATCCCTCCTGTGGGTTGCAGCGCTCATGACGGCACTGTTCAGAGGTTCTATCCTCATTAGTGCGGCCAGGGCGTTAGTTGAGGGCATTTAATGTGGAGGTGACAGTTCACCTGGGGCTTGCTCCTCCGCCATGCTTCCATGTCCGGTGCTTGGTACTTGCTATTTGCTCCTTGGATGCTCAGGGAGATTCCTCTTAAGGGTATGCTGTTTGCCCACTTTCTGACCTCGGTCCGAGGATGTAACCATCCTCGGCAATGCTCCTTGGGCCCTGAGCTCTACACTTTTGTCCTCGGACCTTGGACGCGTCCTCGGCGTGGGCCTCTGGGCATAGTCTGAAGTGGGCCGGGGTTACTTGGCTTATTCTGGCCCCACAGTTTGTATTTTCAAATAACAATTTTCAGTTTTTAAATAACATTACACATATTTTTACGTACTTTTTCACTCACATATATTTCTACAAATATTTTCAAACAATAATTTTCAGTTTTTAAACACATATACCAAATTGTCAAATCTAGAAGAAAAGAAAAAAAAAAAAAGTCTCAGTTTTTAGCAAGCAAATGTGTACCAACCACAGGCCCATTCTTGTAACTTCACACCGCTAAACTCATCCATAAATAGCTTGATATTTTACAACAATTTTCATCCACTCCACCTTCTTCTCTGCTCTCTCTCTCTCTCTGCTACTACCTGTTCTTGTAAATACCTCTCTTTTTTTAGCACAAAAAGAAACACTGAAATGGCTCACAAAAGCAAGGTTTTGATAATCGGAGGCACAGGCTACATCGGAAAATTCATCGTGGAAGCAAGCGCAAAGGCTGGTCATCCCACTTTTGCTCTGGTCAGAGAGAGCACAGTCTCTGATCCCGTCAAGGGAAAAATCGTTGAGAATTTCAAGAACTTGGGTGTCACTTTGGTCCACGTACGTATATTAATCTCTCTCTGTTTGTATGTGTTTTTGTGAGTTTTTTTGCTAGATGGGTTTGGTTTTGTTTGTGGGAAAAGTTTGATGATGGCGTTTATAAAAAAAAAAAAAAAAAAAAATGGAAATGCAGGGAGATCTTTACGACCATGGGAGTTTGGTGAAAGCAATTAAGCAGGTGGATGTGGTGATATCAACTGTGGGTCACTTGCAAATAGTAGATCAGGTCAAGATCATTGCTGCCATTAAAGAAGCTGGTAACGTTAAGGTTCGTGTTTCTAAATTTTACTCAAAACTTTATTAGTTTGAAACCCTTTTATCTAAAATTTCATTCCTTCAATTTTTTTTCCCTAAATAATTTGTAAAGTTTAATTTTTAATTGGGTCAGCAACTTGGCTTAAAAATTGATTCCAAAGGCTAGTAAAGTTGTTCTTAGGATCAAGATAAAGAAAACCCTTTTGTGAATTCTGATGATGCTACCGACCAATTAATAAGAGTTTTAATATTTTTATTTTAAAATTGTTGAAAGTGATCTACTGATTCTGCTTGATGAATAATAAAAGTTGTGTTAATAATTAATTAATTAATAAAAAATTAATTGATATGTTGATCTGCTAATAAAAAATAATTTTCCGGAACGAACGTATAAGATAAACCCTATCTCAAGAAAAAAAAAATTAATGAAAACAAGTATAAGATAAAAATGTCTTTTTATTTTTTTTGTTTGTTCTCTTATGAAGGTAATGTTTAATGAAAACAAATATAAGATAAAAATGTATCTTTTTGTTTATCCTCTTATGAAGGTAGTGTAATAAGTGAATCTAGTGAATTGTTGTAGGTTCTCTAAAAAGAAAAAACAAGAAGGAAAAAAAAAAAATCAGTGTATATTATGGATTTGGAATGTGTTAAATAATAAATTAATCTTCCTGCTATTTATGTACAGAAATATAAAATGAGTATATTGACCAATAGGAAGAAAAATGTCCACGTAGAGGACAGAAGATTTGGATTCCACGTAGGGGACCCCTCTACCATGACTTTAAAAATAGAGAAAATTCGGTTTGGCGTGAACAATCCGTCTAATTTATTTACATGGGCCCACGTCGCATGTCATATCTCACAACAACCGCACCAATTTGGTGGGCCTTTATTGTTATTATTATTATTTTTTAATGGGCTTTTTCCTATTAGATTTCTGACTCTGAATCTTACCCAAAAAAAAACCTATGTTAAACATATTTTCCGGTGGCATAAATGATAAACTTGTTTGTATTTATATCACCTAGACATGGCAAACCTGCAACCCATTTGACCCATAACCTATTTGACCCATTTAAAAATGACCCGTTTTGACCTGCGACCCGTTTGACCCGATCCGAACTCGACCCGACCCGCCCGTTTTGCCACGTCTACCAACGTTGAGTAGATTGAGATTGAGGTGTAATTCTTATAAGATATTTACTTATTTTTCTTCACTTAATATGTTATGTACTCTATTATAGTTTGTCATTCTTTACTTGTCACCTTCATTTTCTCTTCCTACTTTAAACAGATAAAAAATTATACCAAGATTAGCTTTTAGAAAGTTGGAACAAGAGTTGCACCAAATTTAGGTATCAAGTGTTTAGTGGTAATTGGTAAGTGGTAACAGTATCACCAATGAGAATCTAATCATAGTTAAGGAACTTAGAAACAATTGACAAATTGCATCTATTTCCAAAAAAAAAAAAAAAAAACTTGTTTGAAAAATACGGGTCAACTCGACCCGTCCCGCGACCCGTTTAAAAATGACCCGTTTTGACCCGTGACCCGATTGACCCGACCCGACCCGCCCGTTTTGCCATGTCTAATATCACCAGTTTCACACACACACACACACACACACACACACACATATATATATATATACACACATAGATTAAAGTAGGATTTTTATCATGTATTTAAATAAAAAAAAAGGTTATGGTATCTGAAAATTTCTGATTGTATAATAATTGTTTGGAAATTAGTGAACAAATTTCAATTAAAAAGTCTACAATTATTTAGAGATTTTATTGGTTGAGTTGTTTTTCAGAGATTCTACCCATCTGAATTCGGAAACGATGTGGACCGTGTCCATGCTGTGGATCCAGCGAAGACTGCATTTGCTTCCAAGGCCCAAATCCGACGTGCTGTTGAGGCCGAAGGCATTCCCTTCACTTATGTGTCATCCAACTACTTTGCTGGCTATTTTCTTCCTACCTTGGCGCAGCCAGGAGTCACTGCTCCTCCTAGAGACAAAGTCGTTATCCCCGGAGATGGAAATCCCAAGGGTAACTAACAATTTCTTTAAGCTCCTGATCAGCATTTTGCATTATCAAAATGTGTATCCATGCTTGCCAAACACGACATTTAAGCCTTTTCATTACGAGTATGTCTTTTTGGTGAATAGAATGTCACGGCTTTCTAAATCATTTGTCATTCCTTTATTTGGTGTAATTAAATTTTAAATGATGTGACAACATGTATAAAATGGACTATCTTAATTTTGAAGCAAATGGAGAAGAGTGTCAACTGAAACTGAATGAACTTAATGGTAATACCATTATGGTATAGCTATGATATGTATATAACTATTTGACCATGTGTTGCTTTGAACACTCCTTGCAGCAATTTTTAATAAGGAAGATGACATTGGAACCTATACCATTAAATCTGTGGATGACCCAAGAGCATTGAACAAGGTACTCTACATCAGGCCTCCAGGAAACATTTACTCCTTCAATGAGCTTGTTGCCCTTTGGGAGAAGAAGATTGGCAAAACCATTGAGAAAATCTATGTTCCAGAGGAAAAGCTTTTGAAGGACATCCAAGGTCAGTGAGAAAACCTGTCCAAAATTCCAAGGATGCTATGCTTAGTTTATGTTCTGTCATGCTCTTTAACATTAGTATTTTTAACATTGGCAAGGAGCAAAACATTGGTTAATTAAATATGTTTTTGATCTTGGTACATTTGCAGAGGCCCCAATTCCAATTAATGTGATATTGTCAATCAACCACTCAGTCTTTGTGAAGGGTGATCACACTAACTTTGAAATTGAGCCATCATTTGGTGTGGAGGCTTCCCAGCTGTATCCAGATGTCAAATACACCTCTGTGGAAGAATACCTGGACCAATTTGTTTGAGAAATTAAGCCCCAGCTCTTGTTATTCTTAAGATAAATAATTATAGTTGTTGTGGGTGACTTCAAGCAAAGAGTGTATGTACTTGTGAGTATCCTGTTCTCTTTAACCGTATCGTGAAGAACCATAATCTATTTTGAGTGGTGCATTTTCTCTTTACAATAAATACTTGTAACTGAATGTCTTTCATATTTCTTGAGCTCTATTTTCTCTTACGTATCTTCTCTCTATTGTGAAGAGTAATAATGATATCAGAGAAAAATGAGAAGACGTTGGTTTCAGTGGTTAAAACCTATTGTACGAATGGTTTTGTTGTTGTTGTTGTGCCCGTTAAATTATCACCTCTTAGATTTTTAATAGATACGTCCAGGGTTCCGATTTCTCCTTTCTTATTATAACTGTTAGAAATACTGAAATTTGTAGTATTGTATTTCATGATTAAAGAATAAACATGAGTGTTTTTATATATGAGGCATATGTGTGCAGTACAAGTAAGAGTGTAGTATAAGAATGTGTGCTATATAAGTAATCTAGCTGGGCTTAAAGCCTACAACATTATACACGTTAACAGCCCTCTCAAACTCAAGATAGATGTGAGACCAGCTTAAGGTTGTCAACCAAATACGAAGGTGTCCCTTAGGATGTGACTTGGTGAAGATATTTGCAAGTTGATCTTTGAAGGAGACTGAGAAGAGCTTGAGAACACCATGGACAAGATGATAAAATGGATAAAATGACAATCAATCTCGATGTGTTTAGTCTGTTCATGGAAGACATCATTGTGAGTAATATGAATGGCACTCTGGTTGTCACAATAAAGAGGAGTAGCAGAGGATGTGAACACACCTAAATCCTTAAGAAGTCATCGTAGCCAAAGGAGCTCAGATATGGTATCAACAAGGGCACGATATTCTGCTTCAGTACTAGAGCGGGTCACAAAGGTTTGTTTCTTACTTCACCAAGAAATCAAAGAAGAACCAAGGAGAAAGCAATAACCCATAGTGGACCTGCGATCAGTGGGATCTTTTGCCCAATCAGCATCAGAGAATGCACGGAGTACAAAAGGAGACTGAGCTGAGTAGAAAATGCCATGGAAGAGAATGCCTTTCAAGTATTGAAGAATGCGCAGAATAGCAACATAGTGAGTCGATCGTGGAGTAGACAGATACTGACTCACCTGATGAACAACATAGGAAATGTCTGGATGAGTAACTGTGAGATAAGCTAGGCTGCCAACCAATCATTTGTAAAGAGAGGGATTAGACAATGGTTTCCCCCTTGAGGGTGTCAGATGCACATTAAGTTCAACTAGAGTGTCAACAGTTTTGCTGTCAGTGAGTCCAGCTCGAGACAAAAGGTCAGAAGCATACTTGGCTTGAGTAATATAAAGATAGCTGAGATGTCCAAGATCTTTCATCTTAAATTGCTGACTGAGAAAATTCTTAAGTTCTTAAATGCCACTGAAGTCATCACCAGTTATGATCATATCATCCACATATAGGAGAAGTAAAATGGTGTCTTTATCAGTGCAACGAAGAAATAAGGCAAAATCATAAGGATTGGCAATGTAACCCAAGCGAAAGATAGTGGAGCTGAACTTGGCAAACCAAGCTCGTGGAGCTTGTTGAAGGCCATAAAGTGCACGTTGAAGGTGACAAACCTTGTTTGATTCAACAAAGAGACCAGGAGGAGGTTGCATATAGACCTCTTCACTCAGATCTCTATTAAGGAAGGCATTTTTAACACCTATCTGAAAAAGATCCCATTTACTAACAGTGGCAACAACTAAGAGGGCATGAACAGATGAGATACGAGCAACTGGAGCAAAAGTCTCTTCATAATTAATCTCATACTCCTGTGTAGCGCTCAATGAACCCATCAGAGCGAGTCTTGATCTTATTGATCCACTTAAAACCAACCACAAACTGTTTAGGAGGGAGAGTAACCAGATCCAAGTATGATTTTTGGTTAATGCATTAAGTTTCTCTTTCATTGTAATCTGTCATAAAGGGTCAGTGGAGGCCTCATGTTAGGTATGAGGCTCGTGGAGTGTAGCAAGGGCAGTGTAACAATGATAGTCAAGTAAATGTGCAGGAATGGATTTTACCCAGGTTGAGTGGCAAGGTGGAATGTCTTGTGGAGGATCTTCAGGCGGAGCAGGAGCAGGGGAGCCAGGCTCAAGGTGAGGTAGCTCGTCATCAACCTGTTCATCTTCGACCTGTCTAGGAGAAGCATAAAAAATATCTGGAGGTTGGATAGAGAAGTCCAAAAGAGGATCAAGAGTATTTGTAGAAGGAATATGAGACTCATCTGGAAATATTTCTAAAACAGAGGAGGTAGTCAGGGAAGAACGAAATGAGAGAGTTCAACAAACAAGCGGTGTTCCCAAAAGACAACATTACGGGAAATACGAAGACGATAAGAGAAAGGATCATAACATCAATACCCTTTTTAAGTTTCGCCATAACCAAGGAAACAACAAAGTCTAGATCGAGACTTAAGTTTGTTGTGCTCATGAGGCTGAAGAAGAATGAAACAAGCAGATCGAAGGAGCGAAGGTGATGATAGTCAGGGGGTGACCCAAAAAGGCGCTCATATGGAGTCTGATTATGAATGACAGTGCTTGGAATGCGATTAATAGCATGAACAACATGAAGAGCAGCTCCACCCCAAAATGGGGCAGGAACTTTGGCAGAAAGAAGAAGCACGAACAGTGTCAAGAATATGACGAAATTTTCTTTCAACTCGACCATTTTGCTGAGAGGTACCTGGACAAGTTAGACGATGTACAGTGCCACAGGAATGTAACAGAGCTTGAAAGGCATATTGAGTATATTCAAGAGCATTATTAGATCGAAAAGTTTTGATACGTTTAGAACAAAATATCGAGATCCACCAATACTAGCAACAGGAGAAGGTCCCCAAATATTAGAATGAATTAACTCAAAAATACTATTAGAGATAGATTCACTGTTATTGAAAGGCAAAGCTGGCTGTTTTCCTAACTGGCATGAAGTACAATCAAAATTGTCTTTGGACACAACTGTTGTATCCGAGAAGATGGTGCATGACCAATACGAAAATTCCAAAGTGCGAGAGAAGGTAAGGAAGAAACCGCAGCAATTGAAACATGAGCAACAGGTGGAAGATGAAGATTGTCCACGGGAAACATACGCCCAACTCTAGGACCAGTCCCAAGCTCTTGCTCCATCCTTGGATCTTGCACAATACACCCAAAATAGTAAAAAATAAGGCGATA
Organism: Quercus aquifolioides; assembly: GCA_019022515.1. Classification (NCBI taxonomy): domain Eukaryota; kingdom Viridiplantae; phylum Streptophyta; class Magnoliopsida; order Fagales; family Fagaceae; genus Quercus; species Quercus aquifolioides. The sequence goes on along the minus strand of CM032327.1, from coordinate 97,632,398 downwards.
TCCTAGTTCAGCTAATTGTCCCACAGAGCACAAATTATAAGATAGGTCAGGTACATGGAAGACCCTAGGAACAGAGAGGTTGAAGGTCGAAACAAAACCTAGATTATTCCCATGCATGGTGGAACCATCAACTATATGAATATTAAGAGGATGTGGTGCAGGGTCAAGTTTGGAGAATAAGGATGAGGTGTCATGTGATTGCAACAGGTAGAATTAAAAAGCCAAGTTTGAGACTTACCAAGCAGAACTGAGAGAGCAGTGGAAAGAGATGCATTACCAACCATTTGAACAGCAAGACTGGGACTCAACTGAAATGGAAGGCATCGGCGGAGTAGGCTCAGTATTAGCAATAACAACAGTAGATTTGTTGCGACAGTAACAAGATTCAATGGTGTGGCCAGGACGCTTGCAATAGTTGCAGAACTTTTTGTTGGTCTGCTTGCGACGATTGCTAGAGCCGGAGGAATCACCTGATTGCTGAGGTTGCTCTATGGGTGGAGCAGAAAGAGTAATAGCCAAAACATTGAGCTTATTCTGGACTTGAAGGGTTGCAAGACAAGCTTCTTCTCTAACCAACTCGTTTACTGCATTATCAAGAGAGGGAGGAGAATTGCGATTAAGAAGCTGACCTTGGATGGGCTCAAAATCCTTGTGAAGTGACATCAGGAATTCATAGAGACGAAATTCATCTCTAATGGTAGCATATTGCTGACCATCCTTTGAGCATGCCCAAGTTGGATTAGAAAGGTCAATTTAGTCCCAAATGAAGCGAAGCTGATCATAGTAGTCATGATGGATTGCCCTGGTTCTTGCCCGAGTTGATGCAATTCAACCACTAACTAATATTTCATGGATCTGTGAGTAGTGGAGCACCTTTTGGCCAACATATCCCATACTGATTTTGCATCATCAAAGTTGCCCAACAGATTGGAGATGGAGGGAATGGAAGTGTTCCGAATCCATGTGAGGATCATGTGGTTGTGCTTATCCCATTCAATCATGCGATTGAGGAAGGCAGCATCTTCATCACTTGCCCCTTTGACAGGAATAGTGATTGCACCAGTACAATATTGCTAGAGCATGCGACCCTTAAGAAAACTGCGCATAGTTTAAGAACAAGATAAGTAATTCTTATTCTCCTCCAATATAGTATTGATGGGGCGAGGAAGAAAAATATCATTTTTATCCATTTAGAGACACAATATTCAAAAACAGACTACAAAAATGAAATTTACGCGAAAAACTGGGTAAGGAGAACCTAGATTGCAAAAGTCAACGGTCAAAGTCAACAGCTCAGTCAAAGTCAACACGGTCAACAGAGATGACATCGGCAAGATGACGTGGTGCTGACGTCAGCAGATGACTGGATGCTGATGTCAGACAGGGCTGACGTGGCATTGATGACGTCACGGGTGACGTTAGCCTGGAGCTGATGATGGCACGTGTGGTGCGTGAGATTTGACGCAGAACCTTTGGGTGACGCGTGAGGGCGCATGCCGTCTCCGATGGCTGCGAGGCTTCCGCCAACGTGTAGATCGGAGCAAGACGATCTCAGTGATACCTGCAGAAATGTAATCAGAGCAATATTCGTGGTGGTGATGACATGTGCAGTGGTTTGTGCGGTGTGAGACTCCTCAACGACAATGGCTGCAGGTTCGAAACCCAGAGACTATGGCTGGAAGACGTCGGAGGTTCAACGGCAAAAGGCTGCGACGACTGTTGTGACGATGGAAGCGATGTTGAGAATGGAGTAACACCAATAAAGACAAGACTACTAAGAATAGGTTAGAGCAGTAGCTCTGATACCATGTTAGAAATACTGAAATTTGTAGTATTGTATTTCATGATTAAAGAATAGAGTGCCTTTATATAGGAGACATATGTGTGCACTACAAGTAAGAGTGTAGTACAAGAATGTGTGCTATACAAGTAATCTAGCTGGGCCTAAAGCCCACAACATTATACACGTTAACAATAACAATCTAATCATAAGGAAAAAAAGGGATCAATTGTTGCCTGGGAAAACTGTAGTAACTTATAATGGAATGGCCAAGGTGGGTTTGGCCGGGTTGCAACATCATAGTTAAACTCAAACATGTGTGGTAGTTTTTCCACATGGATTATTGTTCTCTCACACTTATTAATGTGATTAAGTACACACAATGATTATAATTTCATGCGTGATGTTCATATTTTTATTTTTATTGATGTGTATATTTAAAACGTGAAATACTATCGTACACCCTTAGTGCGATGATCACTCCACAAGTATAAATACTTGTGGGGTGTGGGGGGTAAGGGCCGGGGTTCAAGTCTCCAGGAGTGAGTTTCACATACATATACACTTAGATTAGGTTAGAGTAGAATTCTATCTTATGAAAAAAAAAAAAAAACCTTGAAATAGGTGATATGTACAAACAATGTGCAATAAAGGGCGTGTGAGAATCAAGAGAACATATAAATCATCTTTGTTATAGAATGTAGGTCACAAAACTGTGAGATTTACATGGCAGTGATAACGACAATGCAAATATTGGATATATATAAGACAAATAATGTTGTTTCTTTTAAATGTCAAAATGGCCACACCATTATTACTTTCACCTGCTTGATATTAACATGAAATTGACTTCTCCTTGGTTTCTTTGCTATTACGATCGATCATCACCAGATTCCAGATGCATGCTTCATTAATTAGGAGCACCAACCGGTCCAACCAAAGATGAACATGCATATCATTAGCACAGGCACGTAGAGAGAGGGAGAGAGTGAGTGTAAAGGTATATTGTCATTGTAACATGACTTTATAGATAAAGTAATGGTACTCGGATTGAGACCCGTGCAATGCACGGTGTGCAATTCCTCAAGTCTCAACATTTGTTGTGGTTGTGGGTATAAATTTCTCTTTGTTAAGGTGTGGGTGTTGATTTTGGGGCTTTTTTTTTTTTTGATTAAAAACACACTGACTATTATTATAATAACATCACAATACAAAAACATCCTGGATAAGAGCTTGCTGAATACAGCAAGGAATCTCTTCAATCCAAATGATATCATTGACAAGGTTTTGAGCTTGTCTTGCTAGAATGTGGGCTGGCTTATTGCCAGTCCTGCGTACATGAAAAAAATTGATCACACCAATTTCAGCACCTAACACATGAATGCCTTCTACAACAGCAGCAACAGAAGTGGGCGATAGTGCAGATCGCTTGAGAGCATTGGATATTGTCAGAGAATCACCTTCCAACACCCCATCTCGCAACCCCAAATGTCTTGCTAGTAACAGACCAGCCTCATAGGCTTTAGCTTCCACTTCAAGTGCTGCCAATGGAACTTTAATTTTTCTGCACAAAGCTGCCAAGAATCTGCCCACAACATCTCTAATTACAACACCAATGCCCGCTTGTTTCTTTGATGTAAACAGAGCTCCATCAACATTTATTTTTATTAAACCTGCTGAAGGAGGTAACTAGGCCGATTGCAAAGACTGTTGCTGTGTTTCAGGTAAGTGCAGAATCGCTTCAGGTAAGTGTAGAACCGGGTCTGATGCAACATCAATACCTGTATCCACTGCAGATCGGTACTCCAGAAGATAATTTGCTGCCCAAAGAGCCAAGGCCGGACCTGTTTTGCCTTCACCTCCATACTGAATCTCATTCCTGTTACTCCAAAGTGCCCAAGCAGTCATTACAAGTTGTGAACATCTTTCCGCACCAGTTGCATTAGTCATCATGACAAACCATAACAGGTCCTGAAACGAGTCAATATGAACATCCAAAGGCAATAGTTGTAATTTGGTTGCAGCCCAAGTTTCCTGTGCTTTTGTACAGCCCCAGAAAATGTGACCATTCGTCTCGGCCATCTCATGACAGCAAACACACCTGTCTTTAGCAATGACATTACGCCTCCTTAACTTAACTTTGGTTGGTAAAGTGTCACGACAAGCACACCAACAAAAGTGTCGCACCTTATGAGGAATGGGCAAAGACCAAATTTTCTTCCAAAACTTCCTCAATAAACTACCATCAGAAGTAGTTCCACAGGTTGTAGATTTAAAGAAGCTAGCCGCTAATTTATAAGCACTCCTAACAGTGAAATTTCCATTAGTAGTTTCAGCCCAAACAATTTTATTCGCTGGTAGAGTAGCACTCAAAGGAATACTCTTAATTAATTCAGCTTCTTGAGGGATAAAGAGGCTGTCAATCACTTCAGTTTTCCACCTTGCTGTTCCTATATCAATCAAATCAGAAACATTCATATCAGCACTCAAAAACAACCTTGGAGAAAGCACTCTATCAGATGAAACCCCTGGCAGCCATTTATCTTGCCAAATCTTGATATTTGCTCCATTACCAACCCTCCATCGCATCCCTTCAATGACTAAGCTTTGGGCAGAAATTAAACTCCTCCATGTATAAGAAGGGTTGTGTCCAATCGAAGCATGAACAAAATCACTCGTTGGGAAGTATTTAGCCTTAACAACCCTATAAACAAGAGAATCACCTCCCATTTGAAGATGCCACCCCTGTTTCGCAAGCAAAGCCATATTAAACCATTTTAGATTCTTGAAACCCAATCCTCCACACACTTAGGCTCACACATTTTTTGCCAACTAAGCCATGCAATTTTCCTTTCCTCTTTTTTTTGACCCCACAAAAAATTCTTAATCATCCCCATCATTTCATCACAAAGCGAATCTGGAAGTTTGAAACAACTCATAGTGTAAGTCGGAATAGCTTGAGCCACAGCTTTTATTAAAACTTCTTTTCCTGCCTTGGACAATAATTTTTCTTTCCAACCCGCCAACATTTTCCCCAATTTCTCCTTAATGGCATTGAAGGTAAGTCTTTTATTTTTCCCCACCAAAGAAGGTAAGCCAAGATACTTCTCATGTTGCTTGATTATTTGGGCACCAAACCGATTTTTAATCTCCTCTTGAACTTCCCTTGAAGTGTTGCTACTAAAAAACAAAGATGTTTTTGCACGGTTTAGTTGTTGACCGGAAGCTTTCTCATACACAGCAAGCAATCGTTGTAGTTCATCACACTCCTTTAATGTTGCCTTGCAAAAAATCAAACTATCATCTGCAAAAAACAAATGAGACAATCTTGGACCCCCCCTACAAATTTTCACACCCTCCATTTGACCCTATCCACCACTGATTGAATCAAAGCAGACAATCCTTCTGCACACAATAGGAAAAGGTAAGGTGACAAAGGGTCTCCTTGACGGATTCCCCTAGATGGAATGATGTGCCCCCTCGGAGTTCCATTAATTTTAATTGAATAAGTAACTGTAGAAACACATCTCATGATCAAATCCCTCATCTGGTCAGCAAAGCCCAATTTCTCCATAACTTTATCAAGCCAAACCCACTCAACTCTATCATAAACTTTACTCATATCTAATTTAAGAGCCATTTCCCCAATCTTACCCCCTTTTTTTTGGCTAATATGATGCATGGTTTCAAAAGCCACTAACACATTATCAGTAATCAATCTCCCATGGACAAAAGCACTCTGTGTATCACTAATAATCAAAGGTAAAATCTATTTCAACCTATTTGCAATAGCTTTTGAAGCAATTTTATAAACAACATTGCATAAGCTAATAGGCCTATAATCCGTTATTTTCTTTGGCTCTTTAATTTTTGGGATAAGAGTTATATGAGTTTCATTAAAATTTGGTGGAGAAATACCAGAGTTTAGAAAATCAAGTACCGTTTTGGTGACCACAGCGCCACAAGTGCTCCAAAAATGTTGGAAAAACAAATGAGGCATCCCATCAGGACCTGATGCCTTAAGAGGGTACATTTGTTTCAAAGCTTCACTCACTTCACACTCCACAAAAGGCCTAACCATCCACTCATTCATTGCTTGAGTCACCTTTGGTTGCACGGACAAAAGTAAATCAGAAAAATCTATTGGGTTGCTAGTAGAGAAAAGATCCACAAAATACCCAATTGCAATCTCCTCCATTTTATCCTCTTCAATCTGCCATACCCCATCATCATCTAACAAACCTTCCATAAAATTCTTTTTTTGTCTAGCCGAAGCCTTGGCATGAAAGAAACTTGTATTCCTATCACCATTTTGGAACCAATTAATCCTTGATCGTTGTCTCCACATGTCATCTTCTCTATCCAACCAACAATTCAATTCAATTCGTGAATGTCTCAATGCTTCCACTACTTCCTTTGACATAGGCTGCAACTCTAGCCATTCTAATTTTGCTTGAAGCTCCTTTATTTGCTTTCCCACATGACCAAATTCCGTAGCATTCCAAGTAGATAACTCAACCTTACACCTCTCCAAATAGCTTTGTAGAACCCAATCTGACTCCATGACTTGACCACTCACCCATGCATCCTCAACAACCTTTTCACACCTTAAATCCTTCAGCCACATTGATTCAAAACTAAAAGCTTTTCTATGTCTCTTCTTCTTTCGCTTTTGGAACAAGTGAAGGGATAGTGGAGAGTGATCTGAAACCGAAGAAGACAAATGATGAAGCTTGGCTGTTGGATAAAGGGACATCCATTCCAAAGTAGCCAAAGCTCTATCTAATCTTTCTCTTATTTGAACCCCATAAGTTGTTTGATAAAGCCAAGTGAATTTAGATCCAATGAAACCCAAATCACACAAACCACAATGATCAATTGTAGACACAAAATCTGCCATCTGTTTTTTAGGACGGATACTTCCACCCTCTTTCTCTGAGAGCCCTATAATCTCATTAAAATCACCGATAACCAGCCATGGTAAAGAAGATGCGCCTTTCAAATGTTTCAATTTTGCCCAAGATTCATGTCTCTTAGCTGTATCTGGATGACCATAGAAACTCGTAAGATGCCACCAACTAATTTCTCCACCATCTACCCTTGCATCAATATGGTTTTGTGAAAATGTCTTAACATCAATCCTTAAGTCTTCTTTCCACAACAAAATAAGACCACCACTATTTCCAATACTAGGAACAACAAAACAATTTTTCATATTGCATTTTTCCTTAATCAAATCTATCCAATCTTTTTTCAGCTTTGTCTCCATAAGGAAAACAATAGTGGGCTCTTCTTTATGAACTACCTTTGCTGAGGCATTAACTGTTCGGAGGTTCCCAAGCCCCCGATAGTTCCAACTTAATAGACTCATTGTGCTCGACGGGGTTGCTGAACATAGCAACCTCCGCCGTTAGAATAGTTGAACATACCTCCATCTTCTTCCTCTTCTCCCCATCAAAAGAATGAAGTTTCTTACTATCTGTCTCAGCAGCCTTTCTCTTTTCACCAAGGTCTAGACCTGCTTCTTTCTCCTTTGTAGAAATTTCTCTGTTATCAACATTTCGTTTCCATGTCTTCTTGAGATTACGGGTTTCCAGAGAAGAACAACCAGAGACTGATAGAGTTGTGTTTGCATTAGAAGATAAGACTCCTTTTAATGACTTCTTAGGCCTACCACGTGCTCCTTTCTTTTCTTTAGGAGTAGTATTTCGGCCCACATTAAATTGCTCAATCTGGATGGCCTCCAAAGAAACCATATCATCTATGACTTCATCACGTTTTAAACATTGAATCTCCTTTGCCACGTTTGTGCATGATGTGGCATGATGAAAGTTTGGAGTAGTAGAAACATCACCAAAATTATCAAGTGTCTCAATCTGTATTGCCTTTAATGGATCCACCTCATCTCTGACTTTTCCCCTATTTAAACATTGATTCTCCATTTCCACGTAAGGGTAAGATGTGGCAAGAGAGAAGTTATTCCTCTGATCTGAAACATGTAACTGCTCCTCAATTCTTGGCACCACCCTTGCATTGTGTTTCTCTGCCTGCAACAGCCCCGTTGAATGCTTCACTGATGAAGAAACATACTCACCATCCTCCATAATTCCTGCCAAAGTCCTAGACACCATAGCATTGACAGTTGTAGCGTGAGAGGCAGATGAAGTAATCATGTTATTAAAACTTCGAGACAAACATGGACGATCTTGAGAAGCCCGAGAGTCTGAAGCTAACATCCCACCATCAACACCATGATTCCTTACTTCATATCCTTTAACTTCCACAAAAGACTTCTTTGCCGGATTAAAAGAGGAGCCCTAATCCACGGTCCAAATTGTTGTTCATCTACTTTCAGAGTACCCTTACTTTGCAGCCAAAGCGAACAATCCTTATCATCATGAGAAACAGACCCACACCAATAACAAATATTCAGTAGCCTTTCGTACATGAATGCAGCCCAACCTTCATTTTCATTATCCCAATAAATCTTTCTTCCCCTACACAAAGGCTTAGAGACATCAACAACCACCCTCACCCTCATGAAATTGGCTCCTAACATTTCCCCCATATCTTTTGGTGTAATAACATGTCCAATAGTCTCACCAATGCTAAAAGCAGTGTCAATAGTTTGAAGAGGAAAGGGTAAATTGTGGATTTGCACCCAAAATACAGCCCACGGTTTGCCTTGAAGAACTCTTTCAGCGTCAACTTCCAATTCAAAAGCAAACAACAGAACGTTTTCGCTACCAACAGTAACATTGAATCCACCTTTTGACGCCATAAAGGCCTGAAAGTCTTTGCAACAGCCTCAACATTTAGAGTTCTACGAGTAAAAAATTTCCCAGCAAGAACAAAATCCTTCTTCTTTCTATCAGCCCTCAATGCAATCCTATTCTCCTCTGACTCCGACAGTGTTAATTTCTTCCAACGAGTGGATAAATCTTCCATTGGAAAGGCTAACTAAAGTCGGCATTGAACAAACCTTAACTAACTAAGACGTAAATAAACAGATACAGAAAACAAAGTATGACCAGGCACAAATGTACGAAACAGAAATCTCCAAACAAACAGAAGAATACTAGAGAACCCACCTTCCTTCTCAAAGAGAAGGGAAACTACATACTACAAGAAAGAGAAGCAAAACTACCTCTACGGGAAAGCCAACTGCTCTTACTTGAGAATGTGTTTTTACAAATATGCTTCTATATAATCATAGTAGCTTTAAGAATACATTTGGTATGCTGTAATAGCTCATGTAATGAAATAGTTATTTATGTGTAATAGCAATTCGGTTATTTGATTGCATCATTATTACATAGATTAATTCTTGGTTGTAGAGGTTGTACCATTAATTAATATAACTAGTTAATTCCATCCATATGTATGGATATACTTAAAAGATATACATTAAGATGCATAGTATAATTCTTACATATATAATTTAAATACAATTAATAGTCATTTATATATTTTTTTAACTCTTTAAAAAGTCTTGTAAGAATATTATTAGGTAGAAAATGTAAATTGTCCATTTTAAAAAAAAAATTTATGTTCATTAATTCTAGACTCTTTAGTTTTTGTACGCAATAACTCACTTGGATGGATATTTATAATGTGGTCCCACATTTGATTCCAAAATTAAAAAATAAAACTCTCTTTAAAAATAAATAATTAGGACACATAGCTCAAAATTAGACTTTAGTTATAAAATCTAATTGAATTTTCTCTAAATTTTACCTATTAATAAATAATATATATATAGATATGTTCTGTTTAATTTTGTAATAGTATATGTTTATGGGAAATGTTAACGAATGCATTGCTTTAAGAACTATTTAAATTTAAATTTAAATATATAATTCTATTGATCAATATAATACATTGTCGTAGTTATCAAGAACTATTAAATTCAACCATATATGCATTATGTCATGAATCCGTACCATAAAAGTGGATTTGTACATCAAGAACAATTGAATTCAACTGTGTGTGTGTTCTGTTATATATGAATTTGTATCATAAAAGTGAATTTCTATATATGTTAAGAAAATGAGCAACCTAGTTAATAATAGTATAATACTCTTTCAACTGTGCCTTAAATTCTTTGATTAAATTCAAATATATGGTTATATTGAGCAATAAAATAGTCTATTATTAAGGCTTTTGTTAACAAGTGTATACATATTAAAATGTTTTCAAATTTTAATATGTATATTAAATGATATTTTTATAGATTTTATTAACGAGTGTCATAACCACACAAATTAAGAAATAATTAAGGAGACCTTATGGATTTATTAATGAGTGTCATAAAGACACAAATTAAGGAATAATAAAGGGTTTTTTCAATTATTCCTTAATTTTTGTATTTATGAGACTTGTAAGGTCAATTTTTGTAGCCCAAGTGCAAGAAGGTATGGATTTTGAGCCCACTGAACCCAAGACAATAAATTTGTAGAGAGTGGGTGAAAGAGCTAGGCTAACAATGAAATAACAGTATTAGACAGCAATGTTTGTGGATGAATTTGTATTAATATATGCTCGGACAGATGTAAATGCAACGTCCGAAGAGGTGTTTTTATTTCCTAAACTTTGGGTTACAATTCTTGGAGCTACAGTAATGGAGTATTCTCCTTTTTCCTTTTGATTTTTCGATCTCCCTCTATCAGAGGCATCCCTATCTTATATAGTACTCCCTTCCTACATCTTCACCGTCCACTTGTTCATCATTTAGACGCCCACTTGAGTGCATGTCCCATCATACTCCCCCTTTAGCCTTGTGTGAGTGGCGGTAGCTGAGAATGCACTGTTCAGGGGTCTTCTCCACATAAATGCGGCCAGGAAGGTAGGTGCAGCGCATTTAATGCGGTGGTTAAAGCCTGTCTCTTAGATATTTCTCTGTTCCTGTTATCCTCATGCGTGTCCGAGGTTCATTTCCCTCCTTACATTTGTCAGAAGGATCACCTGAGCTTCCCATACACCTGTCGGGCCAAGCTTCTTCGGATCCGAGAATACTGGACTCCTCGGACAAATGAACATCTCCTTGAATCTTGTACGTGCTCCTCTCCAGACATGCTCCTTTTACATGGGCCTCAGATTGAGTGTTTTCATCTCTTCGGACGAACAGTGGTCTTCAAATAGGGCTTTGGGCCCAATACGTTGGGTTGGGCTTTTCTCCCCCCACATTAGCCCCTCAAAATTGTAGTTTTTCCCTCGCATCCGAAGAGAAAAAGTAGGATTTTGACTTGCCACGGAGCAAAAGCTTGAGAACAGGCAAATTTGAACTGGCACGTGTGTAGACGTAGGAACAGACGCTTCATTAATGCCGCTGCCGTTTCCATATTCCCAAGGCGCTGCATTAATTGCACCAGGTGGCGCTTTGTCCTTCGTATCCAACGGTGACTGACTGATCCAACGGTTGTGGTTTTTTCTTCAGAATTTGGGCGGGAGTGCCCCTGACCCTTCGCTTGACCCCGTATAAAACCTCAGAGGAAGTTATTTCTTCCTCACTTTGCAAATCTTCAGACGCTCCAGCAAGAACAAGCGTGCCACTCCGTCCAAATCTCTCAGTCGCCGGTTCTAGACTTCCCCAGAATCTGCACGAACCTTTCTACAAGCCTGAAAACCTTTCTCCAATCTAGTCCTTATGAGTCGTCGTCCACCAAATCCTTTAGTTCTCTCTTCGGCCAGTCATTTTTGTTTAAGCACCATGGGGAAACTCCAATACTTGGTGGATAGCCCTGAGCAACTGGAGGCGTTTAGGGCCGCATATCGCATACCCCTAAACGTGGGTGTGAGGTATTGCCCCCCAGAAAGAATACTAACAGATCGGAAGACGGGAGAAGTCGTTATCCCTCTCATCGCTTTCAAAGAAGGGGGAATGACAATCCCCATAGGTCCCATCACCACTAGTTACCTTCGGAACCATAGGCTTACTCCCTGGCAATGCGCGCCTAATATGTTTAGGATCCTAGGAGCGATTGAGGACCTTAACTGTCACCTAGGATTGGGACTCACCTGGCTCGATGTAGTACATATGTACGAATGCCACAACCAGCAAGATGCGGGATATTACTTAAAATCCCAGTCGGACGTTGTCAGGCTCATTTCCTGCCTTCCCAAATCCAACAAAGGGATGAAAGACGACTATGTGATCGTCTCGGGCGCATGGCATGACGGCCATCATTGCCCAACCAAGCATGGGAAGCCAGGTGGGACATGTTAGATTTAGGCACACTAACCATAGGCTTAGGGTCCTCGTCTTTTAATGGTTTCTGATTCTTCTTTGGTTGCTATTTCTGAGTTTCTAACCATGTTCTGCTGTGATTTGTAACAGATAAAAATCAAGTTTCTCCTCGGCTCAGCCTTACAAATACTGCCGCCCTTAATTACCTATTAAGGTCAGAGATTTTCGTGAGCGAGGATGGGCAACTCTGATCTGCTCCCCTTATTCTGGGATACACAGGGAAGCCAAAGGGTTTCCAACCAGTCGGCAACGCAATTGTCCAGGGAGATCATCGCCTTGCACGTATTGACGTCGGTCGAAAGTTTCTTGGCACCAGACGATCTTGAACCCGTACCCCATCCAAATCCTCGGGCTATACCCCCTCTTGTCCAACCGCTCCAGCAAGTTCCCCTCGGACAAGCGATTGAAGGTGAGAGGGTCGGCTCTTCCACCTCCTCGCTAGAAGAGCAAATAGACAGATTTCAATTTGGGGGAGAGGCTTTAGGAGTGAACCGAGTGATAGAGGTCTCAGACACCGAGGAAGAGGCCGATAGACAATCAGGGATCCACCTTAATTTGCTAGCCACTCATTCCGAAGACTCCTCGGACGACGACATGGATCTGAGGAGTTTAATGAAGGGCAGGGGCAAAAAGCCCGAGCAGAAAGATGCTGGGACGTCTAAACCAGTAGTGACCTTGCCCTCAATGCCTACCCAGGTCTCTGACCCAGGTTTGAAACCCATACCAAACCTGCAGAAGAAGAGGCCCCACGAGCCTGAAGAGAGGGAGGTGGTCGTGCTACCCAAGCCGAATAAACAACAAAAGGTGGCAAGGGACCAACGAAGCAAAAGGGCCTCTTCCACTGAAAACCGAGACGAAGTCGTCGCCGACGTCCGCCGAGGAGGAGGACCTCGCAACTGGTCTCCAAGGCTGGAGCTGGATGGCTCCCTCATTCCTTGGGACACATCCCTCAGGAATTATGACGGGGGAAGGGCAGGGTACGTTGCTGAGGCTCTGCAGCAGCCACTCCTTCTCCCACATGACATGGCCTCCTTCAGGTGCTTCAACTAGCAGGAGCTATTCTTGTCCCTTAAGAGGGATATAGCCATGGTAAGTGCACTATTCCTTAATTCAGGTTTTATCCTTAATTGGCTTTGCTTCCTTTCTTAACCTAATGTTGAAAATGTTGTCATGCAGATTACTCAGCAGATTTACGTGGCCGAGGAATGGAACAAGGAGTCCTGCCTCAAGGCCCAAGCAGCAGCCCAGTCCCAGTTTGAGGTGAAGGCATCTCTCGGCCAGCTGAAGGAGGAATATGCCCGTCTGTCCGAGGACCTTAAAGAGGTGACCACTCAGAAGCGAAGCCTCGATGCTGGGATCAAGAATGTTGAAAAGCAGGTCGAGGAACAGCGTAAACAGCTGAACATGTCAGAGATCAACCTGGCGACCGAAAGGGAGCTAGTGAAGGGCCTCAGAGCTGAACTCCAAAAGGCCAAAGAGAGCGCCAAAGCAGCTGAGCAAAAGGCTCAACTGGCCAAGGAGTCAGTTGAAGCTGAGAGGAAGGCGGCGTATCAGTTGGGGGTAGATGTGACCGGGCAGCAGCTTACTGAGCAATTTGCCTCAGTTAGTCGTGAGTACTGCGACATAACCTGGCAAAAGGCATTGGACGCTGCTGGGGTCCCCTCGGACTCTCCCCTGAGGTTACCTGGGAGCACGTACTATGATCCTGATATCCGAGAGATCCCGGTGGATGATCCTTCTGCCCCACAGCTTCCTGGGGCTTCTGAGCCAAAACTGGCCAGCCAAGCTCCCCCGTCCACCCTTGATGCACCCAAAGAGGCTGGTCAGCCAGGTGACAGGGATAAACTAGCTGAACCAGTCAAAGACAAAGGCCAAGGGTCGGGTAATGAGAAAACTCCTGCTGAGCCCAAAGACCAAGCCTCTGAAGCATCTGCTCGGACAGGCCAGGCTGCTGATCCTGTGCTCCCTCCAGCAAAAGAGTAGATACATAGGGCTTTTGTTTTGCACTTGTATTTACTTTTGTTTTCGTTTAAGGAATTGTAAACTCTTTTCTTTTTATTAATGAAATGGCTTCCCATTTGTCTCGGGTGTCTTCAATACATGTTTTATTACTTACTATTGCGGCATATAACTGTACATTGCACTTATAACAAAATAATGCAAATAAACTTGATTGATACATTATACTGATGGTGTGAGTAATTGAAATTGATATTGAAAAGAACAGTCCAAATAAAAGTCGTTAATAAGTAATGATTGCAGCGAGTAGTTGTGTAAGTTTCACACGTCTTTCCAAATATGTAAAGTGTTACTACCCCTCGGCTTCAAATTAAGTATAACTAAGGAAGACAGTCATAAGTGAGAACTAATTTAAACGCAATCAGGAATTTAAGCACTAAGCCCCAGTGACAATAGCTATGTGGGGGTATTGACTAACCTGTGTCATTTGATTCAAGGGCCATTGGGGACGAATGTATCTGAGTGTTAACTAACCCTAATCATCTGGTCCGAGGACTACAGGCATGATTGGATTTAAGTTTAAACACTTAGAGAACTGCTACGGAGTTTTAACTAACCCTAATCATCTGGTCCGAGGACTACAGACATGATTGGATTTAAGTTTAAACACTATAGAACTGCAACTGAGTGTTAACTAACCCTAATCATCTGGTCCGAGGACTACAGGCATGATTGGATTTAAGTTTAAACACTATAGAACTGTAACTGAGTGTTAACTAACCCTAATCATCTGGTTCGAGGACTACAGGAATGATTGGATTTAAGTTTAAACACTATAGAACTGTAACTGAGTGTTAACTAACCCTAATCATCTGGTCCGAGGACTACAGGCATGATTGGATTTAAGTTTAAACACTATAGAACTGTAACTGAGTGTTAACTAACCCTAATCATCTGGTCCGAGGACTACAGGCATGATTGGATTTAAGTTTAAACACTATAGAACTGTAACTGAGTGTTAACTAACCCTAATCATCTGGTCCGAGGACTACAGGCATTATTGGATTTAAGTTTAAACACTATAGAACTGTAACTGAGTGTTAACTAACCCTAATCATCTGGTCCGAGGACTACAGACATGATTGGATTTAAGTTTAAACACTTGAGCTAGTGGCGAATGAGTGTTAACTAACCCTAATCATCTGGTCCGAGGACTACAGGCATGACTGGATTTAAGTTTAAACACTTGAGAGAAGACTTTACGCAG
This sequence comes from Quercus aquifolioides, assembly GCA_019022515.1. Lineage (NCBI taxonomy): Eukaryota > Viridiplantae > Streptophyta > Magnoliopsida > Fagales > Fagaceae > Quercus > Quercus aquifolioides. Next base: position 97,617,146 of record CM032327.1, on the reverse strand, counting down.
TGACTTGGCACATCGGTTGAAGAAAAGACTCGATTAATAAAAGTACCTCTTGAGGTTATTTACATTCCATGGACGTGGTATTATATGACCATCCAGGTCTTCCAAGAAATATGCCCCAATGCCTGCTCCTGAAGTGATGCGATATGGTCCTTCCCAATTGGGTCCTAGCTTTCCCCAAGCTGGATTCTTTGCGGTGCCCACAACTTTCCTCAGCACTAGATCACCAGGCTCTAGAGGCCTTAGCTTTACGTTAGCATCATAGCCTTGCTTGAGTTTTTGTTGGTAATGTGCCAGCCGAACCATTGCATTCTCCCTCCTTTCCTCAATCAAGTCTAAACTCTTCTGTAGTTGTTCATCGTTGTCGGCCGGACTGAACGAGCTAGTTTTTAACGTTGGGAACCCGGTCTCCAAGGGAATGACAGCTTCAGCCCCATAGGTCATTGAGAAGGGGGTCTCTCCAGTAGACCTACGAGGCGTAGTCCTGTAAGCCCAAAGTACATGTGGCAATTCTTCTACCCATTTGCCCTTTGCATCATCCAGCCTCTTCTTTAAGCCATTCAGTATGACCTTGTTGACAGCTTCTGCTTGTCCATTACCCTGGGGATAGGCAGGAGTGGAGTATCTGTTTATAATTCCCAGCTCACTGCAATAATTCCTGAATGCCTTACTATCGAACTGTAAGCCGTTGTCCGAGATGAGAGTGTGAGGAACTCCAAACCGAGTGACAATATTCTTCCACATGAACTTTTGCACATCAACGTCTCTGATATTGGCTAGTGGCTCGGCTTCAACCCACTTGGTGAAATAGTCTGTGCCGACCAGAAGGTACTTCTTGTTTCCTGCAACTTTAGGGAAGGGTCCCACAATATCCAAGCCCCATTGGGCGAAGGGCCATGGGCTAGATAGCGGATTAAGATTTCCCCTTGGCTGGTGAATGTTTGAAGCGAAGCGCTGACAGTGATCACACCTTTTGACATACTCGTGGGCCTCCTTTTGCATGTTAGGCCACCAATAGCCTTGGGTGAGGGCTCGGTGAGCCAAGGATCTACCTCCAGTGTGGCTCCCACAGATTCCTTCGTGCAGTTCTTCTAGTAATGGCTCAGTCGCCTCAGGATGCATGCATAACAAGTATGGTCCCGAGTAGGAGTGTCTGTATAATTTCTGGTCCTCGGCTAACCAGAATTTGGTCGCCTTCCTCCGAACTTTATCAGCTTCTCCCTTCTCTTCAGGCAATATATCTTCTTTGAGGAATTTGATTAAAGGATCCATCCAGCAGGGCTCGGCCCTGACCTGGTGAACCTGGACTACCTCTGCTTTCGCCTCTGTAGGCCTGTGCAAGTCCTCGACGAGGATGATCCTCGGCAGGTCTTGCGCCGAAGAGGTAGCAAGCATGGCCAAGGAGTCAGCATATGAGTTACCACTTCTGGGGATGTGCAGCAAACTGAAAGAGTCGAACTCTGATTGCAGATGTTTAACACGACTCAAGTACCCCTGCATTCTTTCGTCCTTTGCCTCAAACTCGCCTTGTACTTGACCTACTACCAATCTTGAGTCCGAGAACAACTCCACGGACTTCCCACCCATTCTACGGACCATAGCCATTCCCATCAATTGGGCCTCATACTCCGCCTCATTATTCGTTGCCGAGAAGTCCAGCCTTAACGATTTCTCGATAATGATCTTCTCGGGGGATATCAACACCAGCCCAACTCCAGAACCTCTTTGGTTTGCCGCGCCATCAACGTACACTTCCCAACGGGAGGGATTCTGTTGGGAGATCATGCCAACTGATTTTTCATCCATGCCTGACGTGGGCTTTACTTCTTCTAACTGGGGCTCCGTGAACTCAGCCACCAAATCCGCGAGGACCTGTCCCTTGACCGATGTGCGGGGCATATATCTTATATAGAAAGCCCCTAAGATTGTACCCCACATGGCAATCCGACCAGTGTAATCAGCACTTCGGAGTATAGCTTTGAGTGGGAGTTGAGTGAGAACAATGACCGTGTGGGCCTGGAAGTAGTGAGGTAGCTTCCGTGTGCCAAGCACTACTGCTAGGATAGCCTTCTCCAGAGGCAAGTAACGAATCTCAGCCTCATGCAGCGACTTGCTTACGTAATAAACGGGCCTTTGTACACTAGAGTCTGATCGTATCAACACCAGGCTCACCGCATAGGGAGCTACAGCGATGTAGGCGAATAGTACCTCATCTGGCTCAGGACTGGACATGATTGGTGGCCGAGCTAGATAATCCTTGAGTTGCTGGAATGCCAAAGCACATTCTTCAGTCCATTCAAATCCCTTCCACTTGTTGAGCAGAGAGAAAAAGGGTCGACACCTGTCTGCTGATCTAGAGATGAACCGATTGAGGGCAGCAGTCATTCCGATTAGTTTCTGAACCTCCTTGGGATTCCGAGGAGCTCGTAGATCGTTGATGGCCTTTATCTGGTCGGGGTTAACCTCAATTCCTTTGTGGGTGACCATGTATCCCAAAAACTTGCCGGACCCCACCCCAAATGAGCACTTAGAAGCATTTAGTCGTAGCTTGTACTTTCGTAGAATCTCAAAGGTACTTTCAAGATCCTTCACATGCTCGGCTACAACCTTGCTCTTCACCACCATGTCATCTATGTAAACCTCGATATTTTTGCCCAACTGTGGCTCGAACATCCTCGTCATCATCCTCTGGTAGGTAGCACCCGCGTTCTTCAAGCCAAACGGCATCACTTTATAGTGGTAGTTACCAATAGGGGTAACGAAAGCAGTTTTCTTCTGGTCCTCCGGGGCTAATGGTATCTGGTGGTAGCCTTGGAAGGCGTCTAGGAAGCTCATCCGAAGGTGGCCGACAGTGGCATCCACCAGCTGATCAATTTTCGGCATAGGGAACGGATCTTTGGGGCAAGCCCTATTCAAATCGGTGAAGTCTACGCACACTCGCCATTTCCCACTCTTCTTCTTTACCACCACGGTATTTGCCAGCCATTCAGGATAAAAAACTTCTTTGATAGCCCCAGCTTGTTTGAGTTTCGCTACCTCCTCTCTCACTGCGTCAGCATGTTCCTTGGACGGGCGCCGAATAGGCTGTTTCTTGGGGGTGACCAGTGGATTCACCTTCAAGTGGTGGCATATAAACTCCGGGTCTACCCCTAGGGCTTCGTAAGCACTCCAGGCAAACACATCGAGATTTCGCTTGAGGAACTCTATTAGCTCTTCCCTCTCTTGAAGAGGCAGCTAAGATCCGACTTGAAAGAACCTATCAGGATCATCTCCAATAACCACTTTCGTTAGATCTTCACATCAAGTGCCTTCATCTGGATCTTCGACGAGCAATCTCCGAGACTGTAGTTGCTATAAATCCCTTTCGGCTATGTCCAAGGACTCGGCTGGGGTCTTATGTTGAATGGCAGCTACCAGGCACTGTCGAGCAACAGACTGGTCTCTTCGGATCTCATGTATCCGCCCTTCTGATGGATATTTGACCTTTTGGTGCAAAGTAGAGGGAACAGCCCCAAGTGCGTGAATCCAAGGTCTGCCTACGAGTGCCGTGTAGGGCGAATATGCGTCCACAACTATAAAGTCCAACTCCACCACCTCGGAGCCGGACTGCACAGGTAAGCATATCCGGCCTTTCCGGATGATTGGCCTTCCTTCAAAGCTTAAGAGGGGGGAATTGTATGGTGTCAGGTCTTGGGGTTTTAGGCCTAGCCCCTTGTAGAGGTCTGGGTACATTATCTCCACAGCACTACCCTGGTCCACCATCACCCTCTTTACATCGTACCCTCCTATTCTGAGGGTGATGACTAGTGCATCATCATGGGGTTGGATGGTGCCAATCATGTCTTCGTCCGAGAACCCCATAACCAGCGGGGCACCAGACTTAGCTTTCTTCGGTCCTCGGCTTGACTCCCCTGCGGATGGTCGACCTACCGACATAACTCTCAATGGCCAGGATCCTGTTCTCCCCGGCGCGGCGAAGACAACGTTTATAGTCCCTAGCGGCGGTTTTGAGGGGTCATCTCTGCGTGGCCCTGAGCCCGCCTGCCCTCGGCCGCTGGAGGGGTGCAAGAGGTGTTTCAGTTTACCATCGCGAACCAGTTGGTCCAAGTGATCCCACAGGCTCCTACAATCCTCCGTGGTATGCCCATGGTCTTGATGGTACTGGCAGTAGAGATTATGGTTGCGTCTCTCGGGGTTCCCTACCATCTTGTTCGGCCACCTGAAGAATGATTCATTCTTGATTTTTTCCAGGTTCTGGTGCACTGGCTCTTTGAACACGGTATTGACCGCTTGAGGATTCGTTGATCCTGATTGCCCGGCAAAATCCCTCCGCGGTTTACTGTGGTTGTAACGGTCCGACCTGAAATCCCTCCTCTCCTGAGGGATAACCTTGTCCTTTCCCTTGCCCTGCTGCTGATCTTCTTCAACCCTCTTATACTTTTCTATGCGGTCCATTAGTTGACGCACGTTTGTGACCGGTTTGCCAGATAAAGATGTCCTCAAACCGTGGTCAGTGGGGAGGCCGAGCTTGAACGTGCTGAGGGCCATTGCATCATTGTTGCCCTCCATATCATTGAACATCTCCCAGTATCTGTCTGAATATGCCTTCAAGGACTCGCCTTCCTGCATGGACAAGGATAGCAGTGAAGAGAAGGGTCTGGCCACTCTTCGGCATGTGACAAAACGGGAGCCGAATGCCTGAGTGAGCTCTTTGAAGGAGTTGATGGAGCCTGCCTTCAAACCGTCAAACCACCTCATGGCAACAGGCCCAAGACTGGAAGGGAAAACCTTGCACATCAGAGCTTCGTCTCTGGAGTAGATAGCCATCCTCTGGTTAAAATGACTCACATGCTCCACGGGGTCAGTTTTACCATTGTAGATGGTGAACGTTGGCTGGTTAAAGCGCCGAGGAATTCTGGCCTCCTCAACCCTGCGCGTGAAGGGTGACCTAGATATCTGATTCAGAGCCCTGTTCATGGCATCGTTCTCCATGTCCTCACGTGATGGGCTTCTACGTTGTCTCTTACGATGGGACTCCTCTTCATAGGTGTAGGACTCGCTGGCTGGTGTCCTAGATTTATGCTGATAAGAGACATCCTGCTCGTCATCAAGATCCTCCTCAGAATATGAGGAAGCCCGTTTCCTCTTTGCATGGCGCAACTCCATTTTTAGTTTTTCTACTTCCAGTTGTAAGTCACGATTCTTCTCTGCATGGGACATGTGACTTCCGCCCTATGACTGGCTCTGGCTAAGGCGCATAGTGTGTACACTGCCCTCACGATTTTGTCTCCTCTCTAAGTTGACAAAAGGGTCCACGTGTTGGGATGCCCTGGATTCTGCTTGTTGTTCACCTTGTCCTGCCATCATCAACTGTTGTTTTCACCCTTGCACAAGCTCTCCCCACAGACGACGCCAATTGTAGGGTCAATTTTTGTAGCCCAAGTCCAAGAAGGTATGGATTTTGAGCCCACTGAACCCAAGACAATAAATTTGTAGAGAGTGGGTGAAAGAGCTAGGCTAACAATGAAATAACAGTATTAGACAGCAATGTTTGTGGATGAATTTGTATTAATATGTGCTCGGACAGATGTAAATGCAACGTCCGAAGAGGTGTTTTTATTTCCTAAACTTTGGGTTACAATTCTTGGAGCTACAGTAATGGAGTATTCTCCTTTTTCCTTTTGATTTTTCGATCTCCCTCTATCAGAGGCATCCCTATCTTATATAGTACTCCCTTCCTACATCTTCACCGTCCACTTGTTCATCATCTAGACGCCCACTTGAGTGCATGTCCCATCATACTCCCCCTTTAGCCTTGTGTGAGTGGCGGCAGCTGAGAATGCACTGTTCAGGGGTCTTCTCCACATAAATGCGGCCAGGAAGGTAGGTGCAGCGCATTTAATGCGGTGGTTGAAGCATGTCTCTTAGATATTTCTCTGTTCCTGTTATCCTCATGCGTGTCCGAGGTTCATTTCCCTCCTTACATTTGTCAGAAGGATCACCTGAGCTTCCCATACACCTGTCGGGCCAAGCTTCTTCGGATCCGAGAATACTGGACTCCTCGGACAAATGAACATCTTCTCGGATCTTGTACGTGCTCCTCTCCAGACATGCTCCTTTTACATGGGCCTCAGATTGAGTGTTTTCATCTCTTCGGACGAACAGTGGTCTTCAAATAGGGCTTTGGGCCCAATACGTTGGGTTGGGCTTTTCTCCCCCCACAAGACTAATTAAGTGTTCAAATTTAATTATTAGTTATAATGTACATTTTTCACAAAAAATATATTTGTTAATATTTTTATATATCTTTTAGTAAGAGGGTTTTTTTTTTTTTTTTTCGTTTTGAGAAACAAAAATCTAGTAAGAGCTAAATAGAGGAAATTTGAACCCGAGAATCAAGAAGTTTGAAATAAAAATTTCAGGTGGAACCAGGTCAACTACCAACTCTTTGTTTAAATATAGAAAGAAAAAAAAAATTGTCCATCTTTTTCATCAAGCATACGTGTACCAACAATAGGCCTATTACTGTAACTGCACACCCCTCACCTCATCAATAAATAGCTTGACATTTCACAACACTTCCATACGCTCTACTTTCTTCTTTGCCATCTCTCTGCTACTACGTACCAGTTCTTGAAAATTTCCCTTTTTAGCGCGCACACACAAAAAAAAAAAAAAAAATTCAAATGGCTCAGAAAAGCAAGATTTTGATAATTGGAGGCACAGGCTACATAGGAAAATATATAGTGGAAGCAAGCGCAAAGGCTGGTCATCCCACCATTGTTCTGGTCAGAGAGAGCACAGTCTCTGATCCTGTTAAGGGAAAACTTGTTGAGAATTTCAAGAATTTGGGTGTCACTTTGCTCCACGTACGTATATTAATTTATCTCTGCATGCATGTGTTTTTGTGTGTTTTTATATATGCTAGATGGGTTGGTTTTGTTTGTGGTAAAAGTTTGATGATGGTGTTAAAAAAAAATGGGAATGCAGGGAGATCTTCACGACCATGGGAGCTTGGTGAAAGCAATTAAGCAAGTGGACGTGGTGATATCAACCGTGGGTCACGGGCAATTACAAGATGAGTTCAAGATCATTGATGCCATTAAAGAAGCGGGTAACGTTAAGGTTCGTATTTTTAAATTACTCAAACTTTGTAGTTTGAAACCCTTTAATCTAAAATTTCATTCCTTCATATTTTTTTTTTCCTAAATAATTTGTAAAGTTTCATTTTTAATTTGCTCAGCAACTTGGCTTAAAAATAGATTCTAAAGACTAGTAAAGTTGTTCTTAGGATCAAGATAAAGAAAACCCTTTTGTGAATTATGATGATGCTACTAAAGAAAACCCTTTTGTGAATTATGATGATTCATACGGTTATTGTTATAATTATTACTTGGACATTTTCGTCACCAATTAATCTGAGTTTTAAAATTTTTATTTTTTTAAAATTGTTGAATAAGGTCCATTCCGATTGGTGTAGAATAGAATTTGTGTTAACGATTGAACATATAAAAGGTGATATTCCAATCTAAATTTATCACTTTATTACAGGTTGTGATTGGTGGAAAAAAAAAGATTTAAATTAGAAACAATAACAATTTATTAGTTATGATTTGTTGTGAATGTATTGTGAAAATGTTGTGTACGTAACATTTTTCTATAATTAATGAAAAAAAAAAGATGATTAAAGTGGTTTTTATTATTATTATTATTAAGAAATGCTAAATTTACAACATTTTCACAATACTTTTATAACAAATACTATATGAAAGGTTGTTATTAGTTACTATTAGTGGGTAAAAAAACAATTTCAATTGTAAATTTTAATCAGAACTAGTAACAACCCGCTACATAATATTTGTTGTAAAAGTGTTGTGAAAATGTTATAATTCTTGTTATAAGCACATTTATCATTTACATCATGAGAAATGCTATGTTCATTATATTTTCACAACAAATAATAAGTAAACAGTTGTTACTGCTGTTATTAGTGGATAAAAAAATAATTTCAGTGATAAATTCAAATTAAAACTAATAATAACTCACCACCTAAAATTTGTTGTAAAATTATTACGTCTCAATTTTCTTTATACAACCGGCAAATATGTTTATTATAAATTTTTTTTCGTTGTGTTCTGATCAGTCAGTAGTCATTACTCATTAGTGTGTATATATATAAAAATTATGTATATATTCTTCAAAACCAATAATATATTATTCCCATCATCACTTAAAAGTTAAAACTTAAAACCAATTTGGTGTGTGTATATTTAAATTTTACAGCTAGGGACCCCTCCACCATGACTTTATAATTATAACTTTGTATATATATAAATTAATTCTGACATATATTATGTATTTTTTTTTTACATTGATGGTTGGGGTGGAAATTTTAAAATTTGAATATTTTAATTAAAAATACTTTTGTAAAACTCTTGTTTATATATATATATATATACACATTCCGTATTATGTAATTAAAGTAACACAACTCATATATTTATTATCATGTCAATTTGAGCCATAGTAAAATCGGTATTAGTTTTTTTTTTTTTTTTTCGAGAACCAAAAAATTGGTATTAGTCATAGCAACCTAGTAGGTTAAATTTCCAATTCCACACGGTGAGAAAGTACAATAATAATAATAATAATAATAATAATAAATTCTGATTGTATAATTACTTTTTGGAATTTAGCAAACAAATTTTGTTGAAAAAGTGTTATAGTTATTCAGAGATTTTATTTGTTATTTGTTTTTCAGAGATTCTACCCATCTGAATTCGGAAATGATGTGGACCGTGTCCATGCAGTGGAGCCAGCGAAGAGTGCATTTGCTGCCAAGGCCAAAATCCGACGTGCCATTGAGGCTGAAGGCATTCCCTACACTTACGTCTCGTCCAACTATTTTGCTGGCTATTTTCTTCCTACCTTGGCGCAACCAACAGCCACTACTCCTCCTAGAGACAAAGTCATTATCCCCGGAGATGGAAATCCCAAGGGTAACTAACAATTTCTTTAAGCTCTTCATCAACATTTTGCATTATCAAGATGTGTAAATGTGTACCCATGCTTGCCAAACACGACATTTAAGCTTTTTCATTCTGAGTATGTCTATTTGGTAAATATAATGTCAGGTCATTTAAATCCGTTATCATTTCTTATTTGGTGGAATTAAATTTTAAATGATGTGACAACGTGTATAAAGTGGACTATCTTAATTTTGAAGCAAATGGAGAGGAGAGTGAGCTGAAACTGAATGATCTTAATTGTATAGCTATGATAAGAGATGTGTAATACTATTTGACTATGTGTTGCTTTGAACTCTTCTTGCAGCAATTTTTAACAAGGAAAGTGACATTGGAACCTATACCATCAGATCTGTGGATGATCCAAGAGCATTGAACAAGGTACTCTATCTCAAGCCTCCCGGAAACATCTACTCACTCAATGAGCTTGTTGCCCTTTGGGAGAAGAAGATTGGAAAAACTGTTGAGAAAATCTATATTCCGGAGGAAAAGTTTTTGGAGGACATCAAAGGTCAGTGAGAAAACCTGTCCAAAATTCCAAGGATGCTATGCTATTGTTATGTTCTTTAACATTAGAATTTTTAACATTGGGAAAGAGCAAAATATTGGTTAATTAATATGTTTTTGATCTTGGTGCATATTTGCAGAGGCCCCATTTCCAATCAATGGGAAATTGTCAGTCTTCTACTCAGTCTTTGTGAAGGGTGATCACACTAACTTTGAAATTGAGCCATCATTTGGTGTGGAGGCTTCCCAGCTATACCCAGATGTCAATTACACATCTGTGGAAGAATGCCTCGACCAATTTGTTTGAGAAATTAGGCCCTAGCTCTTGTATTATTTAAGATAAACAATTATAGTTGTTTATGTATAGGTGATTTCATGCAATGGATGTCTGTACTTACCAATATCCTGTTCTCTTTAACCACATCGTGAAGAACCATAATCTCCTCGATTTGAGTAATGTATTTTCTATTTACAATGCACGTCTTTCATATTTCTTGTGGTCTATTCTCTCTCACCTAGTCATCTTCTCTATGTTGTGGAAGAGTAATAATGATATCAGAGAATCAATGGAGAAAAGGGACATGAGGTTGGTTAAGTGGTTAAAACCTATTGTATGAATGATTTTATTGTGGCAATTGGCGGTTATCTAAATTCACTCCAGATCATTCGCATCAACTCGTGCAAAATTTTTTGTTTATTTTAGCATAAAAACCTACTTTTTTTTATTTTACACTTTTCAAAAACATATTATCTTTATTACACTAAATTTCATTAAAATATTATTTATTTATCATTTTTTATCTCTCTCTCTCTCTCTCTCTCTCTCTCTCTCTCTCTCTCTCTATATATATATATATATATGAGTAAAGAAGTACTCAAAAATAGATTTGCATGTGAATAATAATTGTGTATATTTACTTGGTTATTGTAGTTACAATCTAAAATTTACACAAGTTTACATAAACTGATGTGGATGATTATTGAAGTTAATTAATGTGCAAAATTTAACCCTTATACTATTATACATGGACTAATCTAATTGCTCTAAATTTTTCAATAGAGATGTATAGGATTCCAATTCCCTTTTCCCAGGGTGGCCAAAGGGATTGTGGGACCTAAGGTGATGTTTAAATTGAGGTATTTTTTGTATTTAATTTAATTAAATAACATATATATATATATATATATTTTAACTTAAAATTTATTAATCTAATTTGTTTAGATGTAAATTTTTTTTTTTAATGAATTTCTTTTTCATATGTAAGTTGTCCATCTAAATTTTTTTATAACTTTAAAAAAAAAAATCATTTTTGAGATTTCCATCTTTTTTTATTATTATATTGTGTTCATTACTAGTAATAAATTTATCTAGAGAACCCTTTTGAAACTTAAATTTTTCATGAAATATTTGTTTGTTTTTGTTTTTGTTTTTTTTGTTTTTTTTTGTTTTTTTTGTTTTTTGTTAACAACTAGTATATATATTGTAGGGGGTGGATTCGAGCGCTCTCTAAGGATTGAGAGAGTGGGCCCAAGCCCAGCTAACCCTTCAATAAATTTGTAGAGTATGGGCTCAAGAGCTAGGCCTCAGTAAAGAAGGCAACGGCCATGCATGATTGTACGTGATTGCTAGCTACTAAAACATGGGTTTGAATACACAATGTGGCTCCTCGGACGTGCCTTATGGAGCCGGAAATTCTTATTATCTCTTGTCAGAAGGGTTACAAGAGTTGAGAGAGAATACTTTGCTACAGTATTCCTTTTTCTCTGGTTTTTCGTCCCCCCCCTTCACAAGAGGGATTTTTACATTATATACTCCTCCCTCAGTTGATCCTAGCCCTACATTTGTTGATCAATCCGGTTTCTACTTGAGTGCCTGTCCCATCAGCCGCATTCCCATACCTCCAGTGGGTTGCAGCGCTCAAGACGGCACTGTTCAGAGGTCCTGTCCTCATTAATGCGGCCAGAGCGTTAGTTGAGGGCATTTAATGTGGAGGTAACAGTTCGCTTGGGACTTGCTTCTCCGCCATGCTTCAATGTCCGGTGATGGGTTCTTGCTATTTGCTCCTTGGATGCTTGGGGAGACTCCCCTTAAGGGTGTGCCGTATGCCCACTTTCTGTCCTCGGCCTACCGAGGATGTAACCATCCTCGGCAGTGCTCCTTGAATCCTGGGCTCTAAACTTTCGTTCTCGGATCATGGAGGCGTCCTCGGCATGGGCCTCTGGGCCTGGCTTGGAGTGGGCTGGGGTTGCTGACTTATTCTGGCCCCACAATAGCCCCTCAAAATCATGCTGTCCGCATCCTCGGGCGGAAGGAGGATTTTGATATCCTCGGGCCTGCTTCGCGTCTAATCAAGTCTTATCCCTCGTCAGCGTTGGCGCCTTTTCAACTGCCCAAGGTGCGTTACTGGCGCTTCGATGTGCGTAACGTGTCTTGCATTAAATTCGGGCGGCTTTATGCTCCCCACGTTCAACGGGCAGATGACAATCTAACGGTGGAGATGCGTCTGGCACTTATGGGCGGGAAAACTTGCGCAGCTCTTCTTTCTAGGGTATAAGTACCCATTAGAGCCGTTTCTTCATCTTTCATTTGCAATCGAGAGCTCCTGCGCCTCTATTCTGAGTCCAGCCAAACTTCCACCTCCATCTCCAGCACAAAAAGCCAGTCCGAGGAGCTCCTCCTCATTTCTGTAAGTCTCTCTGTCTCTCTCTGAGCTTTCTCCCTCTATACTCGTCCTTCTCTTTCATTCGTTCATCTTTTAGTCCGCTTAGGCGTCATCTAGGATGGGTAGACTTAAGAAGTTTGTTGGCACTGAGGAGGCGATGGAGAAATTCATCGCCGATTACAAGATACCGGCCAATGTGGGCTTAAGGTATTGTGAGGAGGGGGAGTGGTACCTCACGAAGCGAGAGGGCGAAGTGGTGATTCCTGTCATCGCTTTCCTTGAAGGGGGGATGAGGATCCCCATGGGGCCAGTGATGAGGGGTTACCTCACCTACTTCCGGTTGACCCCCACCCAGTGCGCCTCCAACATGTTCAGGATTTTGGGCAGTGTGGACGCCCTTAACGAAAAGATGGGTCTGAGGCTGACCTATCACGATGTCAACTACTGCTACAATCTTCAACATTTGAAGAACAAGTCCTATTACATGAGGACGAGGGACGACAGGGTCCGGCTTATCCAGTGCCTCCCCGAGTCCAACAAGGGGATGAATGAGGATTTCCTCATCGTGTCCGGAGCGTGGCACGATGGCCTTCACTGTCCGACGAAGGAGGGAGAGCCAGGTGGGGCAATGGGAATAAAAGGGGATTTATAGATTCTAGCTTCTTTCTCTGCGTTATTTCTTCTTGTATTGTTTGACTTCTAACCACGGACGTGTAATTTCTTTGCAGATCCGCACTCCTATGCGCGCCATTTCAACTTGATCAATAGGGAGGACTTGCAGAAGGTGCTCAGGTCGGCGGAATTCGAGAACGAAGAAGACCACCAAGTTAGAGCTGCGCACAAGATTTTGGGGTACACTCCGATCCAGAAGTCATTTGCGGCCCCAAAGTACGTGATCAGAGCAAACGATCCTCGGCTGCAGAAAATAGCAGTGACCGAGGACGGGTTCGAGTTTCCTGAGGACACCTCCACTTCAGAAGGCGTCACAGTAGCAGTCCCCTCGTCTTCCCATTCGTTCCCTGAGGCCGCGGAAGAGAACTTAGAGAGGGAAGGGGACCGTGTGGATTTTGGTACTGCCGAGGAGGATTTCAGCGTTTTTGAGCAACTCCATCAGTCCGAGGACCCCTCTGGAGACTTGGGTGATCCTCGTCTGACCGAGGCAGACCTCTTCGCGGCACAGACATCTTCCCGGCGCAAGATGGGCTACAAGAAGAAGTACCAGCCAAGCCTGTCCGAACTACTAGAAGGGCAGCCGGGGAAGTCCAAGCCGAAGCTTCCTCCCCCATCTCCAAAGAATCGTCCTGTTTAGACCAGGTCGGCTTCAACACAATCCAAGCTTCCTCCTCCTCCGCCCCAGGCGAGCCCGTCGTCCAGACACGAGCCTGCTGACCCTAAGCAGAAGAAGGACAAGGGTAAGAGGACCGTTGAGGACAAATCTGGGCCCACGCGGGAGGGCGATGGCAATCAGCGGCCATCGAAGCAATTGAGAATAGGCCCCTCAACGCAGGAGAAACAGGTCGCGCCCCCGCCCGAGGTCCAGGCCTGGCTCCCCGCCCCGATGCTCCGCGGGGCTCCCTTGAGGGATGACTCCTCCCTCAGGGACTTTAAGGATGGCAAAGGCGCGTACGTGGCCGACGCTGTGGAGAGATGCCTGCTCTTGCCTGCGGACATGGCGGAGCTAGGAACCATGAGGAGTAGGGATGTCTTCCTCTGCCTCAAGCGGTATCTGGGGATGGTAAGGCCTTAACACTTGTGCTTTTTCTTGCCTTTTACTTGCTTTCATTTCTTTTTAAGCTCTGCTAATTGCAACTTGTCTGTTTCGTTTGGCAGGCTGTACAGGCCACCTTCAGGCTGGAAGAGGCGGCCAATGAACATGGGAAGGCCCTGGATCAGGAGCGCGATAGGCGCCTGGTGGCTACCAGGACCCTCAAGAAGTCGGAGGAGGACCTTGCCAGGGCTAAGGAGGCGCTGAAGGCAATGACCCAGGCTAAGGAAAGCGCAACATCAGGCCTTGAGGGTGCCCAAAGGCAGGCCGAGACTCAGACAAAGCGTCTGGGTGAGGCAGAGAAGCAGTTGAAGCTCGCCGAGGATCAGATAGCTGGCCTGGCGAAGAAAGTGGCAGATGCCGAGGAGGCCAAGAGGGTGGCTGAATGGGCCAAAGGGGAGGCTGAGAGGGCCAAGCTTGAGGCAGAGCATGGCAGGGAGGAAGCCTGGGCCACTAAGCAGGAAGCTGAGGAGGCAGCCTTCACTGCCGGGGCAGCTGAGACAGCAGCTGCCTACAAATCCCAAGTCCCTGGGCTATGTAGGCGCTACTGCTCCGAAACTTGGAGCGAAGCCCTCAGGCAGGCTGGAGTGGAGGCTTCTTCTGACTTGTGGAAGGAGGAGAGCGTGTACTACCCTCCTTTTATCCGCGAGACTGCCCACGATGGCTCTGAAGCCGAGGAGGCTGCTGTGGAAACTGCTGCTACTCCGGGCGAAGAGGCCTCGGATGCTGGGGTTGCTGATGAACCAATCCAAGGGAGCAATCCTCCCGTGGTGGTTGTGTTGAGTGATGGCTCCAACGAGGACGCGCCTCAGCAGGTTGTAGAGCCTTCCCCCGCTGCCCAGGTCTCTTCTGCCGAGGGGGCGGCTATTCCTACTGTGCCTCTGCAGGCCATTCCCATCAGTCAGGGCTCAGGGGACCCTGAGGCAGCTACGGGCCAGCCACCCACTGAAGCAGCCAGTTAGGCCCCATGGCCCTTCTGCCTGCTGCACGTTATTCCTGCATCTCTTTCTTTTTCCCTTTTTTGCTTTATCTGTAATGTGACTCCCTGGGTGCAATTCCCTTGTGTTTAATGAAATGAAAACTTTATTTCCTTTTCTGTTTGTTGTGGCTATTTCCTTACTTGCACGCTATTCATTTTTTTTGTATAACTTTGACTTCAATTGTACCTCGGCCAATCGCGGCATTTGATAATTACAACGTAAGGTGGAATTTTGAAGTAGACACTTAGGATCTTTTTAAAGTGGTTAGTTTCTCCTTAGGCATGAGTCCGAGGACCCAGCAGTCCTATGTTTCTGTCTAACACTTGGTTTTCTTTAAGTGGTTAGTTTCCCCATAGGACTGAGTCCGAGGACCATGCAGTTCCCTGGTTCTGTCTAACTCTTAAGCTTTCTGAAGCAGTTAGTTTCCCCATAGGACTGGGTTCGTGGACCATGCAGTTCCTTGGTTCTGTCTAAAGCTTAGCATTCTTAAGTAGCTAGTTTCCCCGGGGGACTGAGTCCGAGGACCATGCAGTTCCGTGGTTCTGTCTAACACTTGGGTTTCTTAAAGTGATTAGTTTCCCCATGGGAATGAGTCCGAGGACCATGCAGTTCCCTGGTTCTGTCTAACACTTAGTTTTCTTAAAGTATTTAGGACGCGAGGCAAATAACTAAGATATGCTAACGATTATGAATCAAAGTGACTTCTTTATTAATAGTAGTACCTTTTCAGGTTGTTTACATTCCATGGACGAGGTACAGGTCTGTCATCTAAATCTTCTAAATAGTACGCTCCTATCCCTGCCACCGAGGTGATTCGATAGGGGCCCTCCCAGTTGGGTCCGAGCTTTCCCCAGGAAGGGTTCTTGGCAGTTCCTACAACTTTTCTCAGCACCAAGTCTCCCGGTGTTAGTGGTCTGAGCTTCACGTTGGTGTCATATCCCTGCTTGAGCTTTTGCTGGTAGTAGGCCAGCCGGATCATTGCTTGCTCTCTTCGTTCGTCTACTGTGTCCAGGCTCCGCCCCAGCAGCTCATCATTGCTGCCTGGGGTGAAGGAGCTCGTCCTTAGTGTCGGGAAATTAGTTTCCAGGGGGATCACTGCCTCCGCACCATAGGTCATGGCAAAAGGTGTTTCCCCTGTTGAGCGCCGGGGCGTAGTCCGGTATGTCCAGAGGACATGGGGCAGCTCTTCTGCCCATCTCCCTTTGGCGTCATCCAATCTCTTCTTAAGCCCGTTGACAATGACCTTGTTGACTGCCTCGGCCTGTCCATTCCCCTGGGGGTAGGCTGGCGTTGAGTACCTGTTTGTGATCCCAAGTTCGCAGCAGTACTCCCTGAAGGCCTTGCTATCGAACTGGAGTCCGTTATCCGAGATGAGGGTATGAGGGACCCCGAACCGCGTAATTATGTTCCTCCAAAGGAATTTCTTCACGTCTACATCCCTGATGTTGGCTAGTGGTTCGGCCTCGACCCACTTGGTGAAGTAGTCCGTGGCCACCAACAGATACTTCTTGTTCCCTGGTGCCTTGGGGAAAGGTCCCACGATGTCCAAGCCCCATTGGGCGAACGGCCATGGACTGGATAACGGATTGAGGACCCCTCCTGGCTGATGGATGTTTGGGGCGAACCTTTGGCATTGGTCGCACTTCTTGACATACTCCTGGGCCTCTTGCTGCATTCCCGGCCACCAATATCCTTGGGTGATGGCTCGGTGAGCCAGAGATCTCCCCCCCGTGTGGCTCCCACATATTCCCTCGTGCAGCTCTTCGAGTAGTAATTCCGCCGCTCCGGGGTGGACGCACAGTAGGTATGGTCCAGAGTAGGAGCGCTTATATAGCTTGTTATCCTCGGACAACCAGAACCGAGGGGCCTTCCTTCTAACCTTCTCGGCTTCTGACTTGTCCTCGGGTAGGATGTCTTCTTTTAGGAATCTCACTATGGGGTCCATCCAGCTGGAACCCACCTCAATCTGGTGGACCGGGATCCCTTCCCTTGGCACTTCGCTTGCTCTCCCCAGATGCTCCACGAGTATTATCCGGGGCAGATCCCCTACCGAGGATGTTGCGAGCGTGGCCAATGAGTCGGCATGGCTGTTCCCGCTCCTGGGGATATGAGACAGGCCGTAGAGGCTAAACCCCAACCGCAAGCGCCTGACTTGGCCCAGGTATTCCTGCATTCTTGAATCCCTGGCTTCCATCTCCCCATTTACCTGGCCTACCACCAACCTCGAGTCCGAGAACATCTCTATCGACTTTCCGCCCATCCTTTGTACCATAATCATCCCTTGTAGTAATGCCTCATACTCGGCCTCGTTGTTCGTGGCCGCGAATCTGAGCCTTAGGGATTTCTCAATGACATGATCTTCAGGGGATACTAGGACCAGCCCCACTCCGGACCCCCTTTGGTTTGCCGCGCCATCCACATACACTTTCCAACATGGTGCCTCTGGGGTGGAGATTGCCCCAACTGATTTCTCATTGCGGCTCTTATCCTCGGCCGTCACCTCTGCGGTTGGTTCGGCGAACTCGGCCGTCAAATCTGCCAGAACCTGGCCTTTTATGGAAGTCCGGGGCATGTACTTGACGTCAAAAGCCCCCAGGATTGTGTTCCACTTCGCGATTCTGCCTGTGTAATCAGCGGCCCGGAGCACAGACTTCAAAGGCAATTGGGTTAGGACAACCACGGTGTGAGCTTGGAAGTAATGGGGGAGCTTTCTCGTGGCGTGGACTATAGCCAGGATGGCCTTCTCTAAGGGTAGGTATCTCACCTCCGCTTCGTGCAGCGACTTGCTGACGTAGTAAACTGGCCTTTGAACGCCATTATCTTCCCGTATCAGTACTAGGCTCACCGCATGGGGCGCCACAGCAAGGTACGCGTATAGGACCTCGTCGACCTCAGGATGGGACATGATAGGCGGTCGGGAGAGGTAATCCTTGAGTTGCTGGAAAGCCGCGACACAATCCTCAGACCACTCAAATCCCTTCCATTTGTTGATCAGGAGGTAAAAGGGTCTACTCCTGTCAGCCGACCTGGAAATGAACCGGTTCAGCGCCACGATCATCCCAGTAAGCTTTTGGATCTCCTTGGGATTCTGCGGAGGCTTCATATTGTGGATGGCCTTGATCTGGTCAGGGTTGACCTCGATCCCACGGTGGGTGATCATATACCCCAGAAACTTGCCAGAGCTTACGCCAAATGAGCATTTTGAGGCGTTAAGGCGGAGCTTGTGCTCTCTCAGGACGCCAAATGTGCGGCCGAGGTCTTCCAAGTGCCCGGACACCAACTTGCTTTTCACCACCATATCGTCAACATAGACTTCGACGCTCTTGCCCAACATCGGCTCGAACATTCTCGTCATCATCCTCTGGTAGGTGGATCCGGCGTTTTTCAGGCCAAACGGCATGACCTTGTAGTGGTAGTTCCCAATGGGTGTCACAAATGCCGTCTTCTCTTGGTCCTCCAAGGCTAGGGGAATTTGATGATAACCCTGAAAAGCATCCAGGAAGCTCATCCGAGGATGGCCTGCAGTCGCGTCTACTAGCTGGTCTATTCGTGGCATCGGGAAGGGGTCTTTTAGGCATGCTTTGTTCAGGTCTGTGAAGTCTACACAGACCCTCCACTTCCCACTTTTCTTCTTGACCACCACAGTGTTGGCCAACCATGTGGGGTAGAAGATCTCCTTGATAGCCCCCGCGTGCTTAAGCTTGTCGACCTCTTCCCTGATCGCGTCAGCGTGCTCTTTCGACGGGCGCCGAGGTGGCTGCTGCTTGGGGATCGCAAATGGGTTGACGTTGAGGTGGTGACAGATGAAAGATGGATCAATCCCAGGGGCATCGCAGGGGTCCCATGCGAACACGTCAAGGTTCCTCTTGAGGAATTCAAGTAACTCCTCCTTCTCCCGTGGAGGCAGCTGGACTCCGACCTGGAAAAACTTCTCCGGATCATCGCCAATTATCACCTTCTCCAGGTTTTCGCATTTAGCATCCTCGGCAGGTGCATCTGGAGGTGCCACCTGGGTCTTTGATTGCTATGAATTTTCCTCGGATGGGGCCGAGGATTGTGCATCGATCCGACGGGATATGGCAGCCACTGTGCAGTGCCTAGCCGTGGATTGGCAACCTCGGATCTCCAGAACCTGGTCCCCTGACAGGAACTTCACTTTTTGGTGCAAGGTGGAGGCCACGCCATCCAGGGCGTGTAGCCAGGGCCTCCCTACGATGGCTGTGTAGGGAGAGTACATGTCCACCACTATGAAGTTCGCCTCCACCACCACTGGGCCTGTTTGTACGGGCAGTCTGATCATGCCCTTTGGGATGACGAGCTTCCCATCGAAGCTCATTAGGGGGGAGCTATAAGGTGTGAGGTCTTCCTGCTTCAGCCCCAGCCCCTTGTAGAGGTCTGGACACATGACCTCGGCTGCGCTGCCACCGTCCACCATCACCCTTTTCACGTCGTAGCCCCCTATTCTGAGGGTGACGATCAGGGCGTCCTCGTGTGGTTGGATGGTCCCAATCTTGTCCTCCTCCGAGAAACTCAGGGCTGGGGGAGGATTCCTCCTGGACCTCTTTGGCCACGTCTGGGGGTCCTCGGCGGGCAGTTGGGCTACAGACAACACTCGTAGAGGGGGCGTGCCCGTCCTTCCTGGCGCGGCCAGGATTATATTGATCGTCCCGGTGGGTTGCCCTATGGCGGCGTCCTTCCGAGGCTTTTGGTAAGTCCGGTTTTGCTGGCCGCTGGAATGGTGGAGGAGGTGCTTCAGCCTTCCCTCCTGGACTAGCTGGTCCAGGTGGTTCCAAAGATCCCTGCAGTCCTCCGTAGTGTGTCCGTGATCCTGGTGGTACTGGCAGTAGCGACTCTGATTGCGCCTTCCAGGTTCCCCAGCCATCTTGTTCGGCCACCTGAAGTACGGCTCGTCCTTTATCTTCTCCAGCACCCTGTGCACGGGTTCTCGGAACACAGCGCCTACCGTCTGTGCATGGGTCGCTCCAGAATGTCCACCGAAACCCCTCCTCGGACGGGCATTGTCATAATGGTCCGACCTGAAATCCCTTCTCTCCTGGGGGATAGCCTTCTCTTTGCCTTTGCCTTGCAGCATATCTTCCTCCACCCGCTTGTACTTGTCGATCCGATCCATCAGCTGCCGCACGCTGGTGGCCGGCCTACCGGTTAGGGACGTCCTCAGGCCGTGCCCCATAGGTAATCCATTCTGGAACGTGTTGATGGCAACAGCATCGTACTTGCCGTCCAGCTCGTTGTAGATCTCCCAATACTTGTCCGAGTAAGCCTTGAGGGTCTCCCCGTCGCGCATGGACAGGGACAGCAGCGCGCTCATGGGCCGAGGAGGCCTGCTATTTGTGACAAAGCGGGAGCCGAAAGCCTGGGTTAGCTGCCTGTACGAGTCTATGGAATTCGTCCTTAGACCGTTGAACCACCTCATTGCCACAGGTCCCAAGCTGGATGGGAAGACTTTGCACATCAGCGCCTCGTTCTTGGAGTGGACCGCCATCCTTTGGTTGAACTGGCTCACGTGCTCCACAGGGTCCGTTTTGCCGTTGTAGGCAATGAAAGTTGGCTGCTGGAACCGCCGAGGAAGCTCCGCGTCCTCTATACGACGCGTGAAGGGTGACCTGGAGAGCCGGTCCAGCGCCCTGCTCATGGCATCGCCTCCCAAGTCCCTTGGGGTCGGGTTGGCACGCCTACGCCTCTGGTAGCGCTCCTCCTCGTGGGAGAAAGTCTCGCTGGGGGGCGTCCTTGACCTTTGCCGGTATTCATCATCGCTTTCATCGTCGGAGGGCAGGTCAGGGCTAGGTTCGGACCGTCTTCGTTGCGCACGGCGCAGCTTCCTCTTTAGATCGTCTATCTCACGTTGCATGGCCACCTTGTCGTCCCTTCTCCGGGAAGCGTGGCTGTGGGCCTCTTGTGAATGCGTGGCCTGGCCGTCGTCGCGCTTCTGGGGAATGTGCCCGTCCGCTCGACTTTCGCTCGCCGTTGAAGTATGCACGCTTCCTTCTCGAAACCTCCTGTTGTCGTTCTGACCGCCCCCGGGGTCGCCATACTTGCCCTGATGCCGTGACTTCGCCGGTTCAGGTCGATTGGGAGTTCCTTGGTGAGGGCCTGATCCTACCATGTTCGACTGTTGTCCTTACCAACGCACAAACTCTTCCCACAGACGGCGCCAATTGTAGGGGGTGGATTCGAGCGCTCTCTAAGGATTGAGAGAGTGGGCCCAAGCCCAACTAACCCTTCAATAAATTTGTAGAGTATGGGCTCAAGAGCTAGGCCTCAGTAAAGAAGGCAACGGCCATGCATGGTTATACGTGATTGCTAGCTACTAAAACATGGGTTTGAATACACAATGTGGCTCCTCGGACGTGCCTTATGGAGCCGGAAATTCTTATTATCTCTTTTCAGAAGGGTTACAAAAGTTGAGAGAGAATACTTTGCTACAGTATTCCTTTTTCTCTGGTTTTTCGTCTCCCCCCTTCACAAGAGGGATTTTACATTATATACTCCTCCCTCAGTTGATCCTAGCCCTACATTTGTTGATCAATCCGGTTTCTACTTGAGTGCCTGTCCCATCAGCCGCATTCCCATACCTCCAGTGGGTTGCAGCGCTCAAGACGGCACTGTTCAGAGGTCCTATCCTCATTAATGCGGCCAGAGCGTTAGTTGAGGGCATTTAATGTGGAGGTGACAGTTCGCTTGGGACTTGCTTCTCCGCCATGCTTCAATGTCCGGTGATGGGTTCTTGCTATTTGCTCCTTGGATGCTTGGGGAGACTCCCCTTAAGGGTGTGCCGTATGCCCACTCTCTGTCCTTAGCCTACCGAGGATGTAACCATCCTCGGCAATGCTCCTTGAATCCTGGGCTCTAAACTTTCGTTCTCGGATCATGGAGGCGTCCTCGGCATGGGCCTCTGGGCCTGGCTTGGAGTGGGCCGGGGTTGCTGACTTATTCTGGCCCCACATATATAAAGCTAAATTTTTTTAAGGGTTTTTGTGCTTCCTAAGGGGCTGATGAATGTTTTGCTTCTTTCCCCGAATAAGAGGAAAAAAAAGAAGGTATTAAAATGGGTTCTCCTAGGATTTTGAGAATGTGAATAAGAATGGATTTTGGAAAGGAATTGGTGACACACCATATGAGTAATGTCACCCTATTAGTATTTGGTCATGAGAATTTTTCAGTAATTGAGACAGACCTTAATTCACCTTGCAATGGATTAAACGTGGACTGTAATGCACTTAAGGAACTATAACATAGATTTTAAATCAACAATTAATAATTCACAATAAAATTAGACATGCTCATTAATTTAAAAAAAATTGACTTGATCTTCAAATAAATCATATAGATAACCTCATAAAAAATAAATGACCAAATATGTCAATGGCATATGCTTGCCAAACAAGGGTGGAGGCTGACTCAGGATACAGGTTCATTGGTATATGCTTGCTTCAAGGCTAAGTACTTTCCAAGGAGCAGCTTCTTGGAAGCAAAGGATGCCCCAAACAGCTCGTATGTTTGGAAAAGCAATCTAGCCGCTTAAGAAGTCCTAAAGCGTGGTTGTTGTTGGAGGGTGGGAATAGGATCTGAAATTAGGGTCATGACAGACAAGTGGATACCGAATCATCCTAGTAATATGGTGATTTACCAACCACAAGAGGTAGAATGGGAATGGAGGGTGGTGGAACTTATTGATTGGAATATTGGTGCATGGGATAGAAACTTAATAGAGACGAAGTTCCATAAAGAAGATGCTGATGCAATCCTTAGAATCCCACTTAGTAGACGATTTGTGGCTGACTCTCTTTTCTGGCTGTTCAATAGAGATGAGGTCTATTCTGTCAAGTCAGGATATAGGGTGGCATGTAAAGTCATAAGGGAAGCTAGTATGCAGGGGGAGAGCTTAATGGCAGGGGATGGTGAGTTGGTGTGGGGGAAGATATGGCAGATGCACATTCCCAACAAAATAAAAGTTTTTGTGTGGCGGGCTTGTCATGGTATTCTACCTACCCGTGACAACTTGCTCCGAAAACATGTAGTAGAAGATAGCACCTGTGTACTCTGTAAACAAACTAGTGAAACAGAGTTGCATGTGTTGTGGGAATGCAGCGTGGCTCAGGACATATGGGCTGGGAACATGAGGAAGTTACAGAAAGGAACAGGTGGCCAACTTGATTTTCGACACTTGGTGGAGGAGTTACTGTTGAAACTGTCTCGGGAGGAGTTGGAGTTGTTTTTCGTACAAGCTTGGCTCATATGGACACAGTGCAACAATGTGGCTTTTGGTGGAGTGATTCAGGACCCTTCTCGGCTGGTGAAGAGAGCGGTGGAATTCTTGGATGAGTTCAACTAGTCCTAAGTTCAGTTGGCTGTTTCGACAGTTAGTGCGAGAAGTTCAAGGTGGACTCCCCCATCGGGCTTGAGCTTCAAACTTAATTTTGATGCGGCCATTTTTCAGGATGGTAAGGCGACGGGGTTCGGGGCGGTGATCAGGAATAATGTGGGAGAGGTTATGGCGGCTCTATCAGCAAGAGGACCACCTGTTCTTGACAGCAAGGAAGCGAAGGTGTTAGCTTGCAGGAAGGCGCTGGAGTTTGCTTGCGACTTAGGCTTCGTTGATATTGTGCTTGAAGGTGACAACTCAGTGGTTATGGCTGCCATTTCAAGCTCATGTCTACTTCATTCTAGGCTGGGTCATCTGTACTCAGATATCCAATGCCTGGCTACAGGTTTACAAGTCCGTTCGATGTCATGTGTTGCTCGCTCAACCAATTCTGTTGCCCATTCTCTAGCTCGTTTTGCTAATTGTATCAATGATGAGATTATTTGGTTAGAGGAGTCCCCTCAACCGGCTTTGGAAGCTCTGTACTTTGATGCTCATTAAGTTCTAATACAAAGTTCCGTTTTCAAAAAATGAACCCGAATAAATGGCATGCTTGATTAAAAAGTTACAAAATGGTACCAATTTCCCATGAAAACTATACTTAAAATTTAGAATGCATTACATAGAAAATTGTATACTTTTTTTAACCGTTAAAATGCAAAGTAGGTAATTTTTTTCAATTCGTGATATCTCATTCAAACCAGCTCTAAATTTTACCCATGACCAATCAAATTAAATGGATTTTCACGATCTTAAACATAGCTCCAAAATTAATCCAATCACATGGTTAGATTTCAATTAGATCTCAATTAAATTTAGTCAACCACATAAAATTGATGAAAATCAACAAACAATACGGTCTAATTATTAAAACCATGAAATCCTTCATTTTTAGGCTAAAACTTCTATTGAAATTTAGAGTCGAATAAAATACGGTATCAACAACACTAAAATAAATAAATAAATAACACATGGCTTATTTAATAATAGTATAATACTCTTTCAACAATGGGTAGCTTTTAGGTATTATGCCTTAAGTTCTTTGACTATATTCAGATATACGGTTATATTGAGCAATAAAATAGCCTATTATTATGGCCTTTTGAGATCACCACAAGTTTGCATGATTCCCACTCTCTGTCATGAATCTGTACCATAAGAGTGGATTTATACAGACGCTTGGCGAATAAAATTTTTGCATAGTTAATCAATACTAGTCCTCTTTCAATAATGGTTCGTTTTTAGGTGTTCTTTCTTGTTGCCTAACTTTTTCAATTAAATTCAAATATATGATTTTATTGATTAATATCTATCTATACTATATATAAGAGGATTTCTCTCATTCAATTGGACTTTTATATGGTTCAAAAATATCCTCATTAATGAAAGATAACTTTATTTAGAAATAGGGTCATAAATGTCAAATAACAAATTTCATTTTGAATTCAAAAAAAGAACTCCTAAAATTTAGGATTTTTTTTTTCATGTTCAAAAAAAAAAAAAATTACAGTTATTGCTAATCTCTAAAGTTTATCATTTTTATTTTTTTGAAAAAAAAAATTTTAAATTATAATAGATGCAAATTATTAACCTTTACCCAAAAACAGTTATATTCAACCATGTATCTCTGTTATGCCATGAATCCACAATATAAAAGTGGATTTGTACATTAAGAACAATTGAATTCAGCTATGTATCTGTGTTTTGTTATGAATCTATATCATAAAAGTGAATTTATACATGCGCTAAGAAAAGGAGCACTCGATATAGTCAATAGTATAATACTCTTTCAACAATGGGTAGTTTTTAGGTATAGGGCCTTAAGTTTTTTGATTAAATTCAAATATATGGTTATATTGAGCAAAAAAAAGTCTATTATTAAGGCTTTTGTTAACAAGTGCATACATATTAAAATGTTTTCAAATTTTAATATTATATTAAATGATATTTTTATGAATTTTATTAACAAAGAATCATAAGCACACAAATTAAGGAAATATTATGGAATTATTAACGAGTGTCATAAAAATACAAATTAAGGAATAATAATGGGTTCCTTAATTATTCCATAATTCGTGTATTTGTGACACTAATTAAGGGTTCAAAAAGAAATTTTGATGCATTAGGGGTTCAAATTTAGTTATTAGTTATAATGTACATTTTCACAAAAAAATATTTGTTAATATTTTTATATTTTTTAAGTAAGGGTTTTTGTTTTTGTTTTTTTTTTTTTTTATATAGAGAATTTCAACCTATGGTGTCCGCTTCTGATGATAGCTCTTTATCATCAGATCAAGACACCAATCAGTTTTTGGTGTAGGCGGAGATTGAACCCAAATATCTTATTCAACTATTAGAGACTTTACCAGTTGAGCTAACTGGAACCCACTAGTAAGAATTAAATAGAGGAAAATAGAGGATATTTAAACACGAGAATTAAGAAGTTTTTGATAAAAATGAGTATTTCTATGGACACATAAAAATGCACAATTTTGTGCCACAACTCACCACACGAGAATTAAGAAGTTTTGGATAAAAATAACAAAGTTGTGCATTTTTATGTATCCCTAGCATTACTCAATACAAATATCAGGAGGAGTAGGTCAACTACAAACTCTTTGTTCCAATCAAATTATTTAAATATAGAAAAAAAAAAATTGTGTACCAACAACAGGCTCACAACCCAACTGGTGAGTTGTGGTACAAAATTATTCATTTTTATGTGTCCCTAGCATTACTCGATACAAATATAGGGATACAAATACAAGGAGGAGTAGGTCAACTACAAACTCTTTGTTCCAGGTTAGCAAAAAAAAAAAAACTCTTTGTTCCAATCTAATTATTTAAATATAGAAAAAAAAAATTGTACCAACAATAGGCCCACGGCCCAACTCAACTCATCCATCAATAAATTAGCTTGGTACTTCCATTTAACAACACTTCCATACACTCCACTTTCTTCTTTGCCCTCTCTTTGCTACTACCAGTTCTTGTAAACTTCCCTTCTTTAGCGCAGAAGAAACATTCAAATGGCTCAGAGCAAGATTTTGTTAATCGGAGGCACAGGCTACATCGGAAAATTCCTCGTGGAAGCAAGCGCAAAGGCTGGCCATCCCACCTTTGTTCTGGTCAGAAAGAGCACACTCTCTGATCCCATTAAGGGAAAACTCATTGAGAAATTCAAGAACTTGGGTGTCACTTTGCTCCAAGTACGTTTATTATTTTCTCTCTGAATGTATGTGTTTGTGTGGGTGTGTGTGTTTTTGGCTAGATGGGTTGGTTTTGTTTGTAGAAAAAGTTTGATGATGGTGTTATAAAACAAAAAAAATGGGAATGCAGGGAGACCTTCACGACCATGGCAGTTTGGTGAGTGCAATTAAGCAAGCGGACGTGGTTATATCAACTGTGGGTCCAATGCAATTCGAAGATCAGCTCAAGATCATTGCTGCCATTAAAGAAGCTGGTAACGTTAAGGTTTGTATTTTTAAACTACTCAAACTTTGTAGTTTGAAACCATTTTATCTAAAATTTCATTCCTTCATTTTTTTTTTCCTAAATAATTTTTATAGTTTCAGTTTGAATTGGCTCAGAAACTTGGCTTAAAAATAGATTCTAAAGACTAAAGTTGTTCTTACGATTAAGATAAAGAAAACCCTTTTGTGAATTCTGATGTTGTTGCTATAACTCATTAGCCATTTTCGACACCAATTAATCAGAGTTTTAATATTTTTGTTTTAAAATTTTTTAACATGGTCCAATCTCAATTTATCACATTATATACTTAATGAAAAAGAGAGAGGTTAAAGTGGCATTTCTCAAAAAATGAAATTTAAAAAAAAAAAAAAAATCTTGGAGAATTATACGGATTTGAAATTTGTTAATTTTCCTGCTATTTGTCTAGAGAAATATAATGAGTTTTGACCAACAGGAAGAAAAATGTGCAAGTAGGGACCCCTCCACCATGACTTTAAAAATAGGAAAATATTTCTCTCTCAACAAACTTTGTTAATTTCTTTTTATTGAAGGTAAATTTTGAAAATTTAATTATTAGATTACATGTTTTTATTATATCTCTTGCAAAATTTCAAAAATATCTAACATTAATAATTATGTTATCAATTAAATGTTTAAATTTCAAATTTTTATGATTTAAAATTAAGCACAAAAAATAAGTTTATTGATTAAATGGTAAATAATATCTTATTTGAATGAATATTGACACATAGGTTAAGAACATAAAAAATACGCAATTTAATAATTAAAATTTTAAAATTCCCATTTCATAAAAAAACATAGACAAAATTTGAAAGGTTTTAGAGTTTGGAGAGAAACTGTCCCTAGAGAAACAACCCTTCAAATATCGGCCCTCATACCTGGCTCACGTCGCATGTCATAACTCACAATAACCGCACCACAATAGGAAATGGGCCACGATTAAAAAATAAAAGGGGCCAATTCGGTGGGTTCTGAATCTTCGAATCAGCACATTAGCTTGTGTGTGTTGTGTGTATATTTAAAAATTACAGGTAGGGACCCTCCTCCATGACTTTATAATTATAACTTTGTGTTTGTATATATATAAAAATTAATTCTGACATATATATTATGTTTTTTTTTTAATATATATATACATTAAATTTTAAATTTTAGATATTTTTATTGGAAATACTTATTAAGTTGCAAGATTTTTAATTATATTTTCTTCTCAATATAGTAAGAAGATTTAAAAAGTTAGTTATTGTTTTTTTTTTCAAAAATACCCTTAATTCCCCTATCAAAAAAAAAAAAAAAAAACCCTTAATTCAATTAACTTATCCTTATTCTTAAAACATAAAAATAAGGTTAAAATCATAAATTGATAAAAAAAATTATAATAAAGAATTTACCCATGTTTATAAAACTACCCCATGTTCTATAAAACTTCCCATTACCCCATGTACACAACCAAAACTACCCCCATATTCCTATATAAAAAAAATAATAATAAAAAAAAAAAAAAAAAACCCCAAGTTCTTAAAAATTTTCATAACTTTTGAGTGGAGTTGTGGTGTGCCTTTGTGTTAGAACTCATTTCCCTCTCCCTTGTGTGTGTGTTTGTTTCTCAAAAAAAAAAGTTCTTATAAAAAAAAAGAGCCTCATTGCATTTTATTTAAAATTTTAAGAAATCACTTAAAAGAATTCTTATATATGTCAATACAATAGTGTTAAGTATTTTTTTAAACCCACCCGTGCAAGCCCATCCTTTAAAACAAAGTCGAACGCCTGATGTGCTTGCTTATTAATCACCTCAACCAATATCGACTCTATCTCTTGCAAGTTGCAACCAAACTCCAGTTCTCACGCATCATTATCACTGCCTGCCTCTTTCTCTCTCTGTTTCTTTTTGCATGTGAATCTCATCCATCTGACTATCTTTTTCTCTAAACTAATTTGATGATGATGTTTGTGATTGTAACTGTGGTTGTGCATGTCATAGAACAAGAATATGGAGCAATCAGTAGGTTAAATTTCCAATTCCACACGGTGGGGAAGTATAAAATAAAAAAATAAAAAAATTTCTGACTGTATAATTATTTTTTGGAATTTCATGAACAAATTTCATTGAAAAAGTTTACAATTATTAAGAGGTTTTATTGGTTGAGCTATTTTTTAGAGATTCTACCCATCTGAATTCGGAGTTGATGCGGACCGTAACAATGCTGTGGAGCCAGCGAAGAGTGCATTTGTTGCCAGGGCCAAAATCCGACGTGCCATTGAGGCTGAAGGCATTCCCTACACTTATGTCCCATGCCACTTCTTTGCTGCCTATTTTCTCCCGAACTTGGTACAGCCAGGAGCCACTGCTCCTCCTAGAGACAAAGTCATTATCCCCGGCGATGGGAATCCCAAGGGTAATTAGCAATTTCTTTAAGCTCTTGATCCGCATTTTGCATTATCAAGATGTGTAAATGTGTATCCATGCTTGCCAAACGCAATATTTAAGCCTTTTCATTCCGAGTATGTTTTTTTGGTGAATAGAATGTCACGTCATGTTAATTAAGTCAGTTATCATTTTTTTTATTTGGTGGAATTAAACACTAAATTATGTGACAACATGCATGAAGTGGACTATCTTTTAATTTTGAAGCAAATGAAGAAGAGCGTGAGCTGAAACTGAATGATCTTATTATTGTATAGCTATGATAAGATATGTACACAATACTATATAACTATGTGTTGCTTTGAACTCTCCTTGCAGCAATTTTTAACAAGGAAGATGACATTGCAACCTATACCATTAGATCTGTGGATGACCCAAGAGCATTGAACAAGTTACTCTACATTAGGCCTCCCAAAAACATTTACTCATTCAATGAGCTTGTTGCCCTTTGGGAGAAGAAGATTGGCAAAACTCTTGAGAAAGTCTATGTTCCGGAGGAAAAGCTTTTGAAGGACATCCAAGGTCAGTGAGAAAATATGTCCAAAAGTCCAAAGATGCTATTCTGTTTTTATGTTCTTTCATGTTATCTAACATTAGTATTTTTAACATTGGCGAGGAGCAAAAAGTGGGTTAATTAATATGTTTTTGATGTTGGTCCATTTTTGCAGAGGCCCCAGTTCCACTCAATACGTTGTTGTCACTCAACCACTCAGCCTTTGTGAAGGGTGATCACACCAGCTTTGAAATTGAGCCATCATTTGGTGTGGAGGCTTCCCAGTTGTACCCAGATGTCAAATACACCACTGTGGAAGAATATCTCGACCAATTTGTTTGAGAAATCTAGTCCCAGCTCTTGTTATTATTAAGATAAATAATTATAACCAATGTGTGAACATTGTGTGTGAAATTAAGAGTGTTTGTACTCATTAGTATGTTGTTCTCTTTAACCTTATCGTGAAGAACCATAATATACTAATGACTGATGCTTTTTTCTCTTCACAGTATAAGCTTGTAACTGAATGTCTTTTATATTTCTTGTGGTCTATTCTCTCTCACACAACTTGTCTTTATTGTTGAAGAGTAATAATAATATGGGAGAATCAATAAAGAAAAAAGGAAGGTTTGGTTTGAATGGTTAAAAGCTATTGTACGAATGATTTTATTGTGCCAAGCGCCTTTAGTTAAATTAATACCTCTAAGTTTTCCAATAGAGATTTTCAAGGGTTCCAACCCCCCTCTCTTCCATTCTAACAATCGAATTATAAAAAAAAAAGGTTCTATTGTAGTAACTTATAATGGAATGGCCAAGATAAATTTGGGTTACAACATCATAGTTAAACATGCGTGGAAGATTTTCCACATAAGTTATTGTTCTCTTATACTTGTTAATATACATTAAGCACACATTATTTATAGTTTCACACAATATTCACACATTGGTTATAACTTATAGGTTCTTCCAAAAAAGAACATACATATTGATGATGTTATAAAATGCAACTTCCAAAATCGTCCATATGGTTCGTCCTTGGAAAAAGAATGGAGGTAGGGCGCAACAAAAAAGCCGTCCGTCCCCATCAAACCTCGTCTGTCATAAATTAAAGACGGACGAGACGAGGCCTCGTCCGTCCCAAATGACGGACGAGGCAAACATTCTGAACTTGAACCAGGGCTCGTCCGTCCTTAATTAAGGACGGATGAGGCAAATATTTTGAACTTGCAAATTTAGTTCTTATCTATGAACCAAGGCCTCCATTATTCGTGATGAAGCACCGGTCCAGATAAAGTAACTTCCATGGAAGTTATGGAAGTTACCTCTGACTTTGATGAATTCCTTGACAATAGGAACGGTTATCAGAGCAAGTAACCGTTCCATGTGCGCTATATAAACGTTTCTCTACGAAGAGGTAATGGATTCGGACACTTTTTTTACAGAACAAAAGAAAGTCTTAGAAATATCTCTCTCTATTCCAGCCCACTGACTTTACCATCGGAGGACCCTAGACCGGCCTCCACCGGTCTTTCTCTGATTGAATTCGGTTTTTCAGGACTTAGCCCTCAAGATCATCGAAGCCCGGAGACTTTCAACCCACTGATTTTCCAGGATTATCAGTTGGCGCCGTCTGTGGGAAAGAAATATTTGTCTCTCTTGAACTTGTTTAGTTCTGCGATTTTCTTTCTCTTGTAAAGGGTTGAAATGGTTCGGACAAGATCAAGGGCAACTAGCCCAGGCCCTCAACAGAGTAGAGACACATCAAGTAACCCTCATTGCGATCGCCAATCTGCACCGGTTATGCAGGCATCATCTGTCCAACATATGCACTCTATGGCGGCTGCGATGGCGGAGTTAACTCGCCAAAATTAAGAACTACAGAGAGAGGCTAATTTAAGAAGGCAGACACATAGAGAGCATGAAGAAGAAGGGCAAACTCGGAGTCAAGAGGGCAGAGAGAATTTTCAACATGGGAGTCAATCAAGGGATACCACCTCACGAAGGGTACCCAACTTGGAAAAAGAGTTGGATCAGATGAAGAAGGTCATGGACGAAATGAAGGAGAATATGAGGAGGGCGAACCCAGTAGAGGATTTGGTTCATAGAACTGATTCTCCCTTTACGGCTTCCATCAATGGCCATCCCCTGCCACCAAAGTTTAAAATGCCTTCTTTAGATTCATACGATGGGAATCGAGATCCTTTTGACCACATTGCCACCTTCAAGACCACTATGCATCTTCAAGGAGTTCCAGACGAAATAATGTGTAGAGCCTTTCCTACCACTCTCAAGGGTCCAGCCAGAGTATGGTTCAGCAAATTATCCCCAAACTCAGTAAGTTCTTTTGAAGAATTAAGCAAGTTGTTTGTCAATAACTTCATAGGGGGTCAGCGACACAAACGTTCTACTTCCAGTCTGTTAACAATAGAACAGGGGGAAAATGAGAGTTTGCGATTGTTTATCACTCGATTCAATAGGGAAGCCTTGACAGTGGACGAGATGGACGACAAATTGCTGTTAGCAGCTTTCCACAACGGAATCCATTCGGATTTGTTCATCCACAAACTTTATGAGCAAGAGCCACAAACCATGGCGGAGCTCGTCCATTCAGCTCAAAACTTCATGAACGCGGAAGATGCGATTATAGCTAAGAAAAGAAAGAGGACAGAGAAAATGGAGACAAATTGCCACCCAGAACAAGGCCCTCGTCCAAAGAAGGGACGGACGGACGACAGAAGAGACCGGGAGAAGAAGACAGGTTCGTCAGCACGCAACCAGCAATATACTCCATTGAACAGGTCCTTATGCAAATCAAGGACGAGCCTTCCCTGAAGTGGCCAGAGAAATTGAAGGGAGATCCCAACAAACGCAACAGGAACAAGTATTGTCGCTTTCATAAAGACCATGGCCATGACACAGATGAGTGTTTTGATTTGAAGCAGCAGATTGAGAATCTCATAAGGCAAGGGAAGTTGAGAAATTTCCTTGGACGAGATCACAAGGACGAGAAGTTGAAAGGGAAAGTAGAAGAGTCATCACGACCACCACTGGGCGAGATAAGAGTTATCATTGGAGGAAGTATTGCAGGACGGTCATCCAAGTCCAAGAAGACATACTTGAAGGAAGTGCAGAGCGTCCAACTTTCAGGACGATCGCCAAGGGTGAAGTCCACGGACGAACAACCGATTATTTTCACGGACGAGGAAGCTGAGAGAATCCATCATCCTCATGATGACGCTATTGTCATCGCCCTACTCATTGCTGATTACACAACTAGAAGAGTGCTAATAGACAACGGAAGTTCAGCGGACATTCTGTATTACCCAGCCTTTCAGCAGATGAGGATCGGACGAGACCAGCTCCGTCCAGCGCACTCGCCTCTAGTAGGCTTTGGAGGAATGAAGGTACAGCCTGTAGGTACTGTTACATTACCAGTGGTGGTAGGAGTATATCCACGACAGTTGACTACCAATGTGAATTTCATAGTAGTAGATTGCTCGTCATCTTACAATGCAGGTGGAAGGCAGTTACATCTACCTACCACCTGTCAGTCAAGTTCCTGACGGAACATGGGATAAGCCAAGTACAGGGAGACCAATTAGCAGCAAGGGAGTGTTATCTAGCCATGCTGGCTACGGACGAGCAAATTCAAGCAATGAATATTGAAGAAAACAAAGTTGTGGCAGAACCCATAGAAGCGTTGGAAGATATTCCCTTAGATGAAAATAACCCTGAGAGTTGTACCAGGGTTGGAGCAGATCTGGAAGCGAAGATTAAGAAGGACCTCATTTGTTTTTTAAAAAGAAACAGAGATGTGTTTGCTTGGAGTCACGAAGACATGTCGGGTATAGATCCTAATGTCATTACCCACCGTCTGAGTGTATGCCCTTCCTCCAAGCCAGTGCGACAAAAGAAGAGGGTGTTCGCCACTGAGAGAGATAATGCTGTTAAGGAGGAAGTTCAGAAGTTAATTGTGGCGAAGTTCATTCGAGAGGTATACTATCCTGACTGGTTAGCCAATGTGGTCATGGTCAAGAAGGCGAACGGCAAATGGAGAATGTGTGTTGATTTCACTGACTTAAACAAGGCTTGTCCCAAGGACAGTTACCCGTTGCCGCGCATTGATCAGTTGGTAGATTCTACTGCAGGCCACAAGTTGCTCAGTTCCCTGGATGCTTTCTCTGGTTATAATCAGATTATGATGGATGAAGCAGACCAAGAGAAGACGTCCTTCATCACCAGTCAGGGACTATTTTGTTATGAAGTGATGCCTTTCGGTTTGAAAAATGCTAGAGCAACATACCAACGACTGGTCAATCACATGTTTCGTCCACAGATCGGGCGGAATATGGAAGTCTACATAGATGATATGTTGGTGAAAACTCAAGATGAGGAGAGGCATTTGGACGGCTTGCAGGAAACATTCGACACACTGAGGCAGTATCATATGAAGTTGAACCCTAACAAATGTGCTTTTGGAGTATCATCAGGGAAATTCCTAGGATTTATGGTCTCCTATAGAGGAATCGAAGCAAACCTTGATAAAATTCAAGCAATATTGGATATGAAGCCTCCGAGCAATGTTAAAGAAGTCCAGTCCCTCACCGGACGAGTTGCCGCCCTCAACAGGTTTGTTTCTAAAGCTACTGACAAATGTTTGCCATTTTTTAAGGTTCTTAAAAAAGCATTTGAATGGACCGACGAGTGTCAGAAAGCTTTTGAAGATTTGAAGATATATCTCACCAAAGCCCCATTGTTGAGCCCGTCCGTGCAAGGAGAAGAGTTGTACTTATATTTGGCAGTCACCCCATACGCAGTGAGTTCAGCTCTAGTGAGGGAAGAGGGCAAGGTACAAAGACCTGTATACTATACCAGCAAAGCATTGAGGGGAGCAGAGGGACGATACCCGTTAATGGAGAAATTGGCTTTTGCATTGATAACAGCCTCCAGAAAACTAAGGCATTATTTAACGTCATGACAGATCACCCACTCAAGAAGGCAATGAACAAATTAGAGGCTGTAGGACGTTTGATTCAATGGGCCGTCAAGCTCAGTGAGTTTGACATAAAGTACCAACCAAGACATGCCATAAAAGCTCAAGCTCTGGCAGATTTCATTGCTGAGTTTACCTTAAGTTGTGATGATGAAGGTGAAGTGGAAAACAGCAAGAAGTGGGTCGTCCATGTGGATGGCTCGTCTACACTGTATGCAGGAGGAATAGGTGTGGTTTTGCAATCTCCAGAGGGGGACAAACTAAAACACAAAGTTCGTTTGCAATACCAGACAACTAATAATGAAGTTGAGTATGAAGCTCTTCTCAAAGGGCTGGAATTGGCCAAATCTGTAGAAGCGAAGTCACTCCTCGTCTTGGGGGATTCTCAGTTAATCATAGGCCAAGTAAATGGAATGTTTGAGGCTAAAGAAGAACGAATGAGGAAGTATCTAAACAGAGTGATGCGCCTTATAAAGAAGTTTGAAGAAGTTAGCTTCGTTCAAATCCCAAGGGAGGAGAACATGGAAGTTGATGCCTTGGCGAAAGAAGCCTCAGCGAGTGAAGCCATAGACAAATTTGATGAAATTCAATATATGCCAAGTATAGACATCCCAAAAGTACAACAGGTGGAAAATAGAGCAAATTGGATGGCTCCAATTGTGTCGTACTTAAAAGACGGACGACTCCCAGAAGAAAAAGACGAAGCTAGAAAGCTGAGGGCAAGGGCGGCCAGGTACGTTCTTATAGACGAGATTCTCTACAAAAGAGGTTTTTCCCAGCCTTATCTCAGGTGTTTGGCCCCAGACGAAGCGAACTACATATTAAGAGAAATTCATGAAGGAGCATGTGGCAATCACTCAGGAGCCAGGTCGCTCGTCCACAAAGTCGTCCGTGCAGGATACTATTAGCCAAACATGCAAGCTGACGCTAAGGCCTACGTCAAGGTCTGCAATCAATGCCAAAGGTTTAGCAACGTCCCCAGGCAACCATCAGAGTACCTGACTCCAATGACGGCCCCATGGCCTTTTGCATAATGGGGACTAGACATTCTGGGTCCATTTCCACTGGGTATAAGGCAAATGAAATTCCTAGTGGTTGGTATTGATTATTTTATCAAGTGGGTAGAAGCAGAACCCTTAGCCAACATCACACAGCAAAATGTCAAGAACTTCGTGTGGAAGAACATTGTGTGCAGATTTGGAGTACCCAGGGTGCTGGTATCGGACGACAATTTGACAATGCAATTTTCAAAGATTTTTGCATACATTTTGGAATTCAAAATCACTACTCCTCACCAGCCCACCCACAAGCTAATGGCCAGGCAGAAGTTGCAAACCGATCCTTGTTAAAAATAATCAAGACTCGGCTTGAGGGGGCTAAGGGAGTATGGCCAGATGAGCTACCAGGTGTTCTGTGGGCATATAGAACGACAGTGAGAACTCCTACAGGAGAAACTCCTTTCAAGCTAGCATATGGAACTGAAGCAGTTATACCCGCGGAAGTGCACATGGCCAATCATAGGGTGACAACCTACCAGGACGAAGCTAATGAGGAACAACTCCGTTTGAACCTCGATTTAATAAACGAGGTAAGGACGGATGCTGAGCAAAGGATGGCAAGGTATAAAAACCTTATGGGCAGGCGGTATGACGCAATGGTAAAGCCAAGGCGATTCAACATAGGAGACCTCGTCCTAAAAAGGGTTTCCTTAGCAACAAAGAACCCAACCCATGGGAAGTTGGGACCAAATTGGGAAGGCCCCTACAGAGTCGTCAACTGCAAAAGACAAGGATCCTATTACTTGGAAGCCCTTGATGGGAGGAAGTTGGAGCATCCTTGGAATGTGGAGCACTTGAGGAAGTACTATCAGTAGAATGCCAGCTTGGAGGAGCATGACTCTGAACGAGCTCAGGGATTAAAAACTTTATTATTATATGTTGTGTGGCTTTATTATTACGTTAAATATATGGACAACGTTATAGTTTGTGTTGTTTAAATAAAGGCATTGGCCTCTAAGGTGCATGCCTCGTCTATGAACAATACTTATGTTATGAACGATATTTGTGGAATGTACATAATGTTGTGTAATTCACTGATTCCCATACTACGTTTGTTCAAATTTACCCCTGAAAAGTTTGAAAAGCATAAGATGAGACAATTCTCTGAACAAGGAGATATAATGTCAAACTTTCCTAAGGGAAAAACATCAAGGCATGCTCGTCCAAATCAGAGGATGAAGCAAAGCCAGTGCTTAAAGCTAATTGCGATAAAGCCCAAAGCATACTCGTCCATACCATGGACGAAATAAAGCATAATACATCTGACTCATGGACGAGAAAGTGCATAGACGAGTGCATGTTAAGCCATGGACGAAGAAATGTATGGCTGTATTTCAATCTTGTTAAGGCCTTTATTAAAACAATCCAGTCCATGGACGAGTAAAATGTAAGGCCTTGACTTCATTAAGCATAAAGATCAGCCAAGTCCATGGACGAGTAATGCTGATCTTTATCATTTCTCAACAGGTCCTTGGACGAGTAATGTTGATTATTACCATTTCACATAGACGAATTACATTTGAAATTCCAATGAAAATGGTAGACGAATATATGTAAAATATGGACGAAGTCAAGCAAAAAAAAAAAAGAGAAAGATAAAACTCGTCCATACATATGCAAAAGGAAAATGACATTCATTAAGCCAATGGTGGATATCCTACGTCCAAAAAACCCTTGCTAAATAAACTGAAATGATTGTTTAAAACCTTGTCCTAAAACCTTGGACGAAGTAAATGTATTGAAATTACATAAAAATGTCTCAAAACGGACCAAATAAAAATACACTGAAAAATCTTAAGTAGAGGGAGCGACATTGGAGGCGTCCTGAGGAGGCAGGGTTGTAGCATCATCTTCAACATTGACGTCGTCGGAGCCAGTCTGAAGGAGAGAACTAGTGGCAGCAGCATTCAGATTAAGTAAAATGGGGCTGAAGTCTACGCTAGGGAACTTTTCCATAGCCTCCATTCTGAAATCTTTAAACCCTGCTGCGTAATTAGTGTCCAAAACATCAGTATATTATTTGGACACCTTAAATTCAGCCACTGCGTCTTCCTTCGCTTTGGAGAGGAGAGTGCCATATTCATCATTCTTTTTCTTCAGGACCTCAAGACGAGCGTCCTTCTCTGCAGCACTGGTTTTCAACTCCTCAACCAAAGTCTTTAACTCCTTCAGCTCTTCCGTAGTTTTGGCAGCCACTTCAGCCCATTGTTTCGCCTCGACCTTCAACTCCTAGATCCTCGTCTCTAACAGGATCCTCGTCTTGTCCAACCCTGTGGCCTGCCTAGACGCCGCTATAAACTTTGACATGCCCTACAAAAAAAGAAACACAACAACAAATAAAAGTAAAAAAAAAAAAAGGAGAGAGAGACGAAGAAGGAAAGTGAAAATCCTTGGTCAAGACGAGGTATGAATGTTACCTTGAAAAGGTCGTGAACACCAGAGTGTTCAAAATCCTTAAGGGACATATCATAGCAAACGTTTATATCTTCGTCGGTCACAGCCTTCTTGAAACGTTCCCAAGCCAGGTCCTCATTTTCAATAATATTTGAAGGGACTGTTTGAGAAGTAGGGCTGTCCACGGGTCGAGTCGGATTGGGTTTGGGACTGACCCGTACTCGACCCATTGGAGTCGGGTGACTAAAAATTAGACCCGTACTCGACCGAACATACGGGTCGGACCTGACGTTTCGGGTTGTTGGTTGGGCGGGTTGGAACCGTCGGTTTGGCGGGTCTGAACTACAGATTAGGTAACAAAATAAATAAAACAAATTGTCAACAAAATATATCAAACAAATGATTTATTTTAAGTTTGGGTTTTAATTTTTTAAGTTAATGTTTTGAGTTTGCTAAGTGATAACTCAAATCTATGACTAAACAAATCAAATCAATAACTATAAATTTTTATTTTTTTTAGATAAAATATAGGAATATTATTAAAAGAGAAAAAGAGTTTACAAAGAAAAAGTTTACAAGGAGAGGACCATTTCAAAAACAACACAACCCACCTAAAAAAATCCCCATGCCAGCAAAATGAAAAAAGAAACTGCCAAAGTCGTGCCAGCAATCAACTAAAGGAAGTCCACCATTAGTCTCTTCTTAGGAGCTTCGTTGTGTTGCCATAAGGCGTTGGTACTCCGTCAGTAAGCCAATAGAGGTAGAGACGAAGTGGAAAGGGGGTGAGGTAGAGACATTGTGATGACAGCCGCAGCTGGAGAAAGAGACTCTCAAAACTGGAGAGAGCTTGAAAAGTGAGAAGTGAAGTGGAACTAAAGAGAGGAGGAGAGAGATCCGGATATTTTTTATTTTTACTTTTGAGTTTGATGTTTTAATTTTGTGTGCAAGCCAGCTGTATACAACCTGCCTAAAAACTAATGAGATGAAAAAAAAATTATTTTTGATGATAGGTGGTAGATTTTCTACCAATGAGAGAAAGACATGTGTTGGGAAAATTTTTAAACCTTATCACTTTGCCTCAAAATCGGTGATGGCTGAAAAAAATATTACTTTTGGTAGGTAAGGTGGCAGATTCTCTACCAACGAGAGAAAGACACATGGGTGGAGAGAAATTTTAAAAACATTTCAAATGCACTTCGGGTGGTCGGTTTATACGGGTCTTTGATTCTTCAACCTGCCACCCGAACCGAAATTTCGGTTTTCAAAGAAAATAGACCCGTATCCGACCGACTAGGCCATTTGGATTCACCCGCTGGGCTTCAGTTCGGTCGGATTCGGTCGGTTTGATCGGGTCTCTGGCCCGTTGGACAGCCCTATTGAGAAGGCTGAGACGGGGTTGACACAGTCTTGGACGGAGTGGTCTGAGACGGAGTGGTCTCAGTTGGAATGGACGAGTCTACATCAACTATATGTACAGGCTGCTGGGACGAGGGAAGGGTAGGCTTGACTACCTGGGACGAGTTAGACTTGGCCTTTTTGCCTTTTCGACTGGGGAGATTTCCCAAATCCAAGCCCTTTGACAGCGTCTTCCTCTTCTCCCCAGTCGCAGGACGAGTTTGAGTTTCAGTCTCAGGACGATCCCCCTCAGCAGCCACCTCTCTTCCCTTGTTCCCTTTCATTGTTGCCATTCCTAAAAAAAAAAAAAAAAAGAGTAAAGTAAAAATACTTTGAGTTGAAATAGAGTAAACAATGTGCAAGGACGCTTGGAACTTGAGACTTACTTCTTCTTACTGTGACTTCGTGTGCAATTGCTTCGTCAGATGGGTTAGGGCCCAATCTCCACTTGGCAAGTCGTCTAAGCGAGACCAAGGAATGGAAGTCCCTATCCACGTGTAGACGAGCCCTGTGGACGCGGTCACGGTGGAATTTGCTCAAAGACGGTCGTTTAACAGCTGAAATGAAACAAGTAAAAAAAAATTTGATTAATTAATCGTTAATGTTAAAAGAAGAAAAGGG
This sequence comes from Quercus aquifolioides, assembly GCA_019022515.1. NCBI lineage: Eukaryota > Viridiplantae > Streptophyta > Magnoliopsida > Fagales > Fagaceae > Quercus > Quercus aquifolioides. The sequence continues at coordinate 97,576,951 of CM032327.1, read as the reverse complement.
AAAATCAAAAGAAAAAGGGGAGCAACTTACCCTTAGGACGAAGGTTTCCTAGGTCCCCGGTATAACGACCAAACGTATCCCGGCCAACGTCTACAGGATTCCCAGCCCAGAAGCCGGAGACGAAGAAAAATTCCGTCTTCCATTTTCTGTCAAACGAGGCCAGGGACTTGATCAATCTACAATCTCTACCCCTGGCTGTGAATTGATGAAATCCAAGGGATTGATGTATTTCTGAAGGTTTGTAACAATAAAAGAACTCGTCCACAGTAAGAGGACGGTCCCTTCCAAATACTTCACCCCACAAAATTTGCATTGAGATGATTAATCTCCATGCATTTGGGTTGAATTGGCATACTCCTAAACCTAACTTAATCAACAACTCCCTAGTAAAGGCGTTTAAGGGGAATCTTAAACCCCCCAAAAGATAAGCCTCATAGACGCCTATCCCAAAGTGAGGGTTGCAACACCATTCTCCTCGGACGGGCAACCTAGGGCCAAACTCGTCTGGGATTTGGTACCACTCGCTAAGATTTTTTAGTCTTTGCTCGTCTGTCCTAGAAGGGATATCTACTGCACAACTGTAAACAGTGACCTCCTCCTTGTCCAAAGGACCAGAAGGAGGGACAGTGGACGAGGTACCAGCTTGAGACCCTAAAGCCTTCCTAAGCTGTTCCTGTACAACCTCTATAGGAAGCCCAGGGACGCCAGAGACATACTCCTCGTCCGTGGTATTCCCCCCACTACTATCACTACTGCTACTAGAACTATAGTAGCTACTCTCATCATTATGCTCATCTATGGCCTTATCTACACTATCGCTAGACGAGGAAAGTACAACCTCAGCCATCTTAACAGAAAAACTAAGGACGAGAAGAAGAGAAATACCTGGATCTAGGACGAAGGAAAGCTATAGACGCGAGAAGCTTCTAGACGAAGATCTAGGACGAGGAAGGACAAGGAGAGAAATTTTAGAAATGAAGAGGGTAACGGAGGTATTCCACTATTTATAGGGAACAAACCCCAGCATCTGAAGCGACATGACCAAATCAACAAGAAACATGTGGCATACTCCTCGGGTAAATCAATCGACGAGATTCTTTCACTAATGAATTCATGACACGTGGCACACCAATCTGCAGCCAACACACGTCTTACATCTCTTTGGACGACCCATGGACAAGGGGGCAACTGATGATGTTATAAAATGCAACTTCCAAAATCATCCATATGGTTCGTCCTTGGAAAAAGAATGGAGGAAGGGCGCAACAAAAAAGCCGTCCGTCCCCATCAAACCTCGTCTATCATAAATTAAAGACGGACGAGACGAGGCAAACATTCTAAACTTGAACCAGGGCTCGTCCGTCCTTAATTAAGGACGGACGAGGCAAATATTTTGAACTTGCAAATTTAGTTCTTATCTATGAACCAAGGCCTCCATTATTCGTGATGAAGCACCGGTCCAGATAAAGTAACTTCCATGGAAGTTATGGAAGTTACCTCTGACTTTGATGAATTCCTTGACAATAGGAACGGTTATCAGAGCAAGTAACCGTTCCATGTGCGCTATATAAACGTTTCTCTACGAAGAGGTAATGGATTCTGACACTTTTTTTACAGAACAAAAGAAAGTCTTAGAAATATCTCTCTCTATTCCAGCCCACTGACTTTACCATCGGCGGACCCTAGACCGGCCTCCACCGGTCTTTCTCTGATTGAATTCGGTTTTTCAGGACTTAGCCCTCAAGATCATCGAAGCCCGGAGACTTTCAACCCACTGATTTTCCAGGATTATCACATATCATTAGCACAGGCACGGCCGCATGAGAGAGAGAGAGAGAGAGAGAGAGAGAGAGAGAGGGGTATATTGTCGTTGTCTATCACCGGACATGATTGTTAATTTTAATCATAGATAAAGTAACGGTACTCACGTTGTAATTTTTTTTCTGTTGATAAAATTCATAGATAATTCAAATCTTATCGACATATAGTTTGAAATGGATTACATATTTTTTATTTTTTATGATAAACGATACATAAGATTTTTTTTTTTTTAATAGAAGTGATTTTGTTGGAATAATAATTAGAGCTCATATCCACCATGTGTTATTAAAACTAATGTGTTGTCCTGTATATATGGACAGGTGCAATTAAATACAATCACGATTATACTTTTTTTTTAAGAGATTCAAATTATACGTAGTATTAGTTTACATTTTTTTTTAAACTATACATTTCTAAAATATGTAATGGTTTCTCATTATATATACCTATACTATCTAAACTTTTCAAATGCACGTTTTGCATCCTAAATTATGATTATTGTTACATTTTTCACCCTGACATCAAGTTTGCTATTAATTTGGATGAAAAAATATGGCATTGCGTGAAAAGACCTAATTGCCTCTCTTTTCAATTCTTTAAAAACAAAAGATAAATTACACTTTACCACCCTAAACTATACTTCCAATTATATTTTGTACCATAAACTTTGAATTTTCGTCCAAGTTAACTGCAAATTTAACGTTGGAGTACAAAGTACAACAAGAGTCATAGTTTATGGTATAAAACATACATTCAAAAAATTTAGGGTGCAATGTGTAATATGGGGTAGTTTAGGGTGGTAAAGTATAATTTTTCCTCAAAAATTAATTCAAATATTACTTCTTAATACCAAACTGTGTTAGTACGTACTCAGTACAATAAAATTGAAGACACCTCTTCTAAAATAATAATAATAATAATAAATTGAAAACAATTTTTTTTAAAGTATTTCAACCTATGGATAATCAACATTTTCTTGTGATACAATTGACTTTAAGTACGATTTTATCAATTTTAATTTGAAACTTCTTTTCTGCAGCAACAATTATAACAAGTATTTTCAATAACCTACCAGCAATGCATGAATTTTTTTTTTTTTTTTTTTTGAGAAAGAGCAATGCATGAATTTGGAAAAGTGATACATGCATTTAGAAAATAATTTATTCTTTTTATATTCTCAAGAATTCTTATACTACATTTTTAAATGACACTATGAATATATTATTTGTTATCTTTTTGTTGTATTATTTATTTTTCTTATGAATCTTTTTGATGAACTTCTTGTTCATTTGTGAGATATTCATCTAAATGTTTTTTTTTTTTTTTTTTTTTCATACTGTTAGTAACAATCAAAAGATCCTATTTGAGATTTAGTTAGAAAAATTCTTTTGTTTTTCTCACTCTCTTTGAAGTTTATTTATTTATTTATTATTTTATATTTCTAGTAGACATTTATAAGTAAAAAAAATTCGTTACAATATACAATTATAATATGACAAGAATAAAATAAAATTTTAAATCATACAACAATAGAGTCTAATTTAATCTTTCACGTGAATTCTTTCAAACATAGTTATTAAATCCGGTCTGGACATTGATATGGCCTATGAGTCAGGTCACTAGGTCACCGGTTCAACTAATGGATTATCGGTCAAACTGTATGGTCAAATAAAATTTTTTTAAAAATAAATAAATAAATAAATATATATATAAATCATAAAATAAAAATAAAATTTTTAAAAATAGGCATATTCCCAATTAAAGTGAAAATTATAATTCAAAATTAAGGTTCACAATAACATAGTAGTCTTTAGATAGGATGAGAATCTTGGAGGTAAGTAGACAGACAAAAGAACTACATTTAAAAAAAAAAAAAATTCATTAGGTTTTATCCTCTTTAAATTACAATATTATAACACATTAAATAGTAAAAAAGTCAATAAAGTAGACCTATAGATGTAGTTTTTCAAATTTCACAAACAAACCGAGTTATATAAATTTATCTGAGTTAAACTGGTTACTACTACTTTACAAACCTGTCGAGTTTGATTGAGTTTGACTAGGTCTTATGTAGAAATGGTCCATTAAAACACCCAAACCGGTCTAGGTGCTAGGTTACCGAGTTCCCATTTTGACCAACTAAGTTAGTCTGGGTTTAATAACTATTGTAAGGACAAGATTTGTGGCCCAAGCCCAAGATGTGTGGGTTGTTGGCCTAGTGAGCCCAGTACAATGAATTTGTAGAGAGTGGGTTAAAGAACTAAGCCCCAATGAATTTAACAATAGCTAGTATGGGTTTAAAAAATGATCAAGCAAGAACAAGGCAAAAAGGACCGAATAAATTCCCTGTCCGAGGAGGTGAATCTTGGCGTAAATCAATAGAACTGATTACAAATGCAACTATGATCACTACAGTGTTCTCTCCCTCTTTTTATGATCCCCCTTCCTTCAAGGGTCTCTCACATTATATATCTCTTTCCTGGTGATCTTGGCCCTCCAGTTGTCAATCATCCCAGCCACTACTGGAGTGCCCGTCCCATCAGTTATCTCTTCTAACTCTCTGTGAGTTGTGGTAGCCAAGGAAGCACTGTTCATAGGTCTTCTCCACATAAATGCAGCCTGAAAAGTAGCTGCAGTGCATTTAATGCGGAGGTAACAGCTTTTCCCTAGATACTTTTGGGTTCCCTTCTTTCTCGTGTGTTTGTGAGTCACGCTTCTAACACTGGAGCTTCTATGGAGATCATTTTCGTTGTTGGAATAAGTATCTAAGCTATATTTGTCATGGCCGATGAGAAATTCCTCCTCGAACCGCCTTCTACTTCTTTCTAACTCATGAGACCCTGAACTGGAATCCTTCATGGCTATTTGTCCCTCCACGGACATGCCAACGTCCTCGGATAGGGCCCAAGGCCCAATATACAATTTTGGGCCCTTATCCCTACAACTATGTTTTCTAATAATTTTTTTCTTGCTCGTGAAGTAAATCATCGCACTTACGGTCCAACCAATTGAGAGAGAATCTATTAATAATTTTTTTTAAAGGCACTATTATTGCAACTTCACTTAACAATAGAATCATCCAGTGCCAAATTAAAAACAAATTCGACAGATAACTTGATGTATTAATCCTAACTAAACCAGGATTAATTTAATATATAGAACCAAATATCATTACGAGAGCGTGGCCCATGACTAAGTTGCCTAATCTTAAAATCAAACCCTGTTATACTTATAGCACAACCACCTGAGTGCTTGACAAAAGGGTTACTCTATCTATAATAAATTAATAGTTGATGGTGTGTCAGTAAACCGAATAGTCTATAATTAATGATTCCTTAAAAAAGCTAATCAAAACGAATTGAACCGTGGGTATGGTTGCACCAGCCTCCTTTTTGTAAATTCAAACAATTACATGGGGACAAAACCAGTTTGCATATGACTGTATATGCAATTAAGAGACAAGGAAAATCATAAAAGTGTTCATACTTTTTGGCTAAATTTTAGGGGAGAAAGAAGAAGAAAAGGAATATAAAAAAATGTGCATACTTGTTTTTTTTTTTTGATAGGAAATGTGCATACTTGTTGGTTAACAACAAAAGCTTCCAGTTTTTCATATTTCTTATTTGTTCATTCATTCTTTCCCATATTTGTAATAGAAGTGACATTATTATTTTTTTCTGACTAAAAGAATGACAAAAACCCTTTTCCTCTGAAATCAATGTAGCAGTTTTCTATAAGCACAGAGAACATATTTACAACCCAAAGAACTAAGTGACTATGTCATTGAAGGTAGCGTACACTTGGTTTGGGCATGCTCTTATAGGCATACCTTGGTTAAACTCAGTCTTATGATCACCAATTCACGTACTCGTGTCATTGCTCCTTTCCTTTGAGAAAATCATCAACATTGGCTTTTCTGCCTCCCCAAAGCTGGATTTAGAGCTGGTTTTAGTCCCAGTACGGGACTGCTGATATTGGTGTTGGTGCTGGTGCCGGTGCCGGTGCTGGCGCTTCCTTTGGTGCCAGAGCTATTGGTATTTTTGTTGAATATTTCTCTATATATAGCATCATTTTTCTAACCTTTATTACTACATCTTTCTGACCTGTAAAATATGAAGCAAAAGATGTCAACAACTTTCACAATAAACAAGGCAAAGCAAAGGAACCAACCCATCAGAAAAAATACAGTAGTGTTAAGATATCCATCTCTTTGTATCTCTTACCATTTAAATCCAATTTGGGTTTTGAATTCTCTGACAGGATAATCAGTGTGGGCGTGATGATTGTAAGGACAGCCCAGAAGAAGAATATCAACACGAATGTTCTTTCCATCTTTTGTTGGACAAAAAAATTATTGTTCTGTAATGGGGTGTTTGAGAAATTGAGAATTTAATACAAGAACACAAGGTGAGAGATAGAGACATGGAACACATTAGCTGGCCATGTTTAAGAGCAGTCATTATAAATTCTAAAACTAAAACTCTTTTTAAATTTTTTTTTATAATAATTTTCTATAAGCAAAGTCAAGTACATCACAAATAAAGTTGTGATTTGGTTGTTCAGTTGTTGGATGGTTGTTATATAGTTTGAATGTATGATTGGACATCCATCTGGCATCTCATGCTCAAGTCATTACCCACTGAGTCATTCTTTGCAATGATTAATTTTTATATAATACCACTTTTATTTATAATTTGATCAATAATTTGCTTATAATTTCCATCTAACAAATGAAATTTGGGGTTAATAAACTTAATATCACAAAAGATTCTTCTTCTAGGTACTGCCTAGTTGCTTTCATAGACCAGGTCTATACCTAATTTGTATTGTTAAGTCTCATAACCAACCGACTCTATAGCTGCAACAATCTTGACATTTAGGAATCACAAGTAGCACAACAAAATGACAAATGTTCTTTTGTGCAATTGTGCATATACATCGAAAATATTTCATGCATCCGATACATATATCCTCCTCCTCATAGTCGTGTTGTGAGACCCATACACTGAGGGAGAATGAATGTCATATACTCATATGCATAAAATAATAACTGACATACATCATGCCTTCCAGAAATTGGGAAAATCAACCCAAGCATTAATTCTTGTTTAATGTAATCAACACATTGTAACAGGACGTGTTTAGTTTACACATTCTAATGGCTCAAAAGGACTAGTTAGAAAAAAGGCTGAAGATATGGAGCCTCATCATTTTTCAGATTTGATTCCTTGGAAAATACAGCATGTCAAGAAAATAAAACAAATAATGATAATTCAAGAAATGTGAGAAACCCAAATCATGCAAGTAACAATTGCTAATAAACAAAATGCAATTTTCAACATTTGTGTTAACTTTGGAGGTAGCTTTAGCCTAAAACATGTGCTCCACCTAAAAAATCCAAGGGCAGCAAAATTGCAGGGCTGCACTTCTCCCACGCTCTTCCTAAAAGTGGACGTTTCAAAACTTCAGTCCACTATGTGACCTTTACTTGCAGCGGACTTCTTCCCAGTATACCTCTGTCAAAAGTCAAAAGCAACAGAGAAGTTACAAAATGTCACTGCAAGGCCTAAGAGGAACCAACTGCCACCACATATTTCAAAATAAAATGCTATATAACAGCAATGGAAGAAGGCACAACTCTCACCTGCTTTCCAATGCTGAACGGGACATATCTATACTTAATCATGTGCATAATTTGGCGCTTCATTGTGAGGACAAACAGCACAACCCAATAACAAAGCAGTATAGGCCAGAAAACAGGGACATCAAACACAGAAAAGAAGGTCATCAAAAACGCCACACAGAAAGCTTTAGTGATGGAATACCTGAAACCACAAAACCAGGAGAAATAAGTCATTTTTTAAGCCTCCATTAAAAGACACAGAAATTCTCTGACAGTAAGATTTGTTAAACAGATTGGGGAAGCACACAATACCAACTCTAAAAAAAACTTATCTCAACTACTGGAGTCAGTTATGTTAATTATTGTTCACTGCTGACCTCACTTTATAATTACATATTCACATCATGATCCATCATGTCTCTTCTCACAGCTTCTATTTGGTCTTTTCCTTGGGTAGACCATGTAAGAACGAAAGAGATCTACAGCTATATAACAGGCTCCCTCTTATTGATAGTTTTGTAACTTGTTTCAGTAAGTATGAGGTTAAAAACAGTTTCTAACAAGTAACAAGTGAAACTAATCCAATGTCCAAATGTCTCAAATTTGAGACTGTAAAGGATTAGTTATGGATGCCAGAAGTACCAGCAAAGGGATTAAGAATGAACCAACAATTTGCAAAAACAATAACTATAGCTTTTTGGTAAGTAACAACTAAAACTGATATGAAGAAAGCATGTTACGAACTTCTACCAACCAAATAAAATGAGATGCATATCTTTGCATCCATGCACTTGAAATTGGTCTAAAAAACTATTAAACATTATCAAGTACTGGTTTGATGACAAATTATATTCATAGAGTCCACTTCCACACAGCAGCAGAGTTCAAAAAGAATTGGACTACACGAAACTTCTATCAAAAGCTCTGTTCTCTCTTGATCACGCTTCCCAAAATACAGGATGTGAAAAGCAGCACAGAGTTCAACTTTTGCTACAATCAATCACTCTAGTCAATGAACACTGTACAATTTCTGAACTATCTTCCACAATACAAGTCATGTACTAATATACACAGGTGATTATGAAGGAAAAAATATAGACAAGGCAACGTCCAACTGTAACTAAGACTTGCTTTTCTCTTTGATCCAAACTAACTGTTTGTACAGTAGTTGTTCAAATGAAGGGGGGCTTGATTCAGATGTCCCTTTTACTTTAAGCTTTCTCAGAATTTTGATGGATGAGCATATAAGGCCATCATCCACTCTCTTTAACATCTGACAAAAATCACTCAAAACTTATCATACTTGATGTCTAAGTAAAATACCTCTGCGGTTGACAAGAATGACCCACTACTACAATTTCACTTTGCAAAATTGAATTGTAATAAATTCTGAGACATAGGGATAAGATGACACGAAGCTCCTCAATAAATTAATGAATTAAATGACCAATCAACTGACTTATATTACATGACAATGCTAGTTGAGTCGATTCCTCTAGCCTGGTTCTAGACTTCTAGTGTTACATGTTGCAAGATATCCAGATTCCAGACTAATAACACAAAACAGAAAGATAAACATCAAGAAATAATAGTTCAGCATATGATGATCATGCATACCTCTCACAATTGAGATCAGAAAATTAGAGTGAAATGAATACTAAATTACTAAAAAACTTGCAATGCCTTCTTTTTTCTTCAGATAAGTGATAAACTCACAATGTCAAAAAGTTGAACACTTGGTGATCTTTTTTTTTTTTTGAGATTTAAAGGTTCAAATGGCACCTTCCTCCTAAAATAAAATAAAAGCAACAAAACATGTACTTCTCAAGGAATCAACTTCTAGTCTCTAATGTATTAGATTATTAAACTTAATAAAAATTTTGGGACCAAGCCCTTGTTTTTGTTGTTATTGTAAACTCCATAAAAATGGTGTAGTTTAATCAAATACAAGTTCTATTAATAGAAAGAAGCGGCACTCCTCCTTTCTAAACCAGATCCTAATATAGTGTAATTTGACAAGGAGAGGTTATTGCTTGATTTTGGCCTTCAGTCATAAACCAATTGAGAATCAGCTAGAAACCACTTTAAGATCATACTCTCAAGATAATTAACACAACAAAAGAAGTGAAATCATTCACAAAACTAGTCCTCACAAGGGATCCTTAGATTACCAGAACTTAAACTCAGGAAGGCGGCGCACAAATGGCCTGAACTCATCTGAGCCTTTTGTTGGCAAAGAAGCCCCATCCAAGACTTCAAGCTCTGGATCAATCTTAGGTGACAGAAACCCAATCAATAGATTCAAGATGTAAATCCCAAGGCCATATGATACAATGTAAAATCCCTGAACATAGTAAACCCGCAACATATAAATCGCCGCAACAGCAAGAGTTCCCAGCCATCGCTGGACCATGTGAGGAGTGGACCGATCCAAATAGTACTGAAACATCCTCGTGAAATCATTTCTCAACTTGGCAAGAGGCGCCACCGCAGAGGCAGCATCACCCCCAACTCCTTCCATTAGATATTACTCTTTAAATAATCCCCTGCAGATCCAAAGCACCAAAAGCAATAAATTGATTAAATTTTAGGCTTTCTAGCATCAAAAGATGCCCAACAAAAATCACACTCCATCAAAAACCCGAGACAACGAACCAATTGTAAAAAGTCTTAAGACCCCATTTCAGATCTCATTCTTGCCATTGCTTTGGCAGTCAAATAATATTAATTCAAACCATAGTTTTAGTTTTCTGGGTCACATGTTAATTCACATTTCATAATAATTTCATGTCCAATCCTATTTTCTCAGTAACCAATAAGCATATTGCCCTTCTTCACATTCAAAATCAAAGAATAACTAAAAACTCAAAACATCATTGGTTTCACTTCCCAAAACCATGAAACATTCTATTATCATCATTCCTAAGATATCGTTAGTTTCTTACCTTAAATATAACTAACCCTAACAAAACTTTCCCTTCCAAAAAAAAAAAAAATCAAAATATTCTAAAAACAATCTTTCCATATAACATTAATTAAAATATGGTAACAAAGACAAAAAGCAATATAATAAATAATATAAAGGTTTTTGTAAGAAACATAAACATAAGACATCAAAGATGGCCAAAAAAGGAAAGGAAAAGTGAATGAAAAGAGAGAAAGAAATAAAGTAGAAACTCACCTTCAAAAAAACAAGAGCAGTTTATAGATCAGATGAGATTGTTTTTTATAAATGGTGAAGAGATCTATTGCCTAAGTATCGTCCATGGGTTTTCCAAGAGCTCAGCTGTTTTTTTTTTGTTTTTGTTTTTATTTTCAACTTTTCAAACAGAAGAGACAACATTCGCCTAGACATGTCACACGGTTATCATGCGTATAGCTTCAAAATGCACCGTTCTGTTCCGTATATTTTCAAACGGCCCCAAGTTTTTTTTTTTTTTTGGGTAAATTATATTTTTAAAATTAAATATTGTGAATGGTAACAAATTAATTAGACCCTATAATTTTAAAAGTTTAGATTAAACCGCATATTTTAAAACTTTATGTATTAATCATCTAGAGTCTTGTAACACAATTAAAATATCATCGTATTTTTAATAAAAATATTTAAAATTCAGCTCTCACATCATTTCATAGGATTAGCGAAAAAAGTTTTGAGAATCTCATTTGAGTCATATATGAAAAAAAAAACCGTATTCTCTTGGGATTAGCATTCCACAAAAATAATATAAAAATAGACTAATAACCTAGTAATTTAGTAAACACAAACAAATGCACAACTTTTGTCACAACTCTTGTGGTCACAAATTATATTATGAAAATGACTAACAACCCGTCACTTGTAACAAAAGTTGTTAATTTGTTGGTTGCCTCATATGGCTCCATTGATTTGAGTGCCACGATTTTCCATTTTTTCTGTTTTAGTTGCTTGGCTGGCCCTTTCCTTTGCCTCATGAAAGTCTTTGAATAACATATAACACCAAAAGAGGGTGACGAACAAGACTTGAATTGCATACTACGCAGCCAAATTTGTTGAATACTTTCATGTTTATCTTGTTTTGATAAAGGACTTCTATAAGCTTCGACTGGTTTGTGTTCTGTTCAATTTGTTCATACTCATTTAATTGCAATTTGCAAGGATATTTATTGCATAATGCTAATATATAACAGCAAATTACATGACCAATAATTTTGACCATACTCCCAAAAAACAAACAAATATGGCTCAGGAACTTGGTCATCAACTATCTTATGCCCTCCTCTTCCTCTTCTTTTTCCTTCTTGTGTCCACCAGAATGCATCATCAATATATTCCTACTTTCCTCATTGATCCTTCTGAATGCAACTGTTAATGCTTCCTCTTATGGCAAAAAGATAACTATTTTGCCTTTATAATCAAGTGCAGGGACGTAACGGTTTTCACAAATTTGACATGATATGCTGTGTTTGGTTTGGTGTATAATAAAAGTGGTGTCAATGGTAAACTTAGGTGAAGTGATATTACTTTAATCACAACAAATCATGTTAACTAGTCGTGAAAAATATTGTGTCTTGAACATTAAACGATTTGTCTTTGGGTATGCAGATATGCCTATGCTATAATTTATTTGTCTTTTCGCATGCAGACATGCTTAGAGTATTCACATCAGCTCTTTTATAAATGTGTAAAATACACATTTTGACCACTTTTACACATTTTGAACCAAAAAACACTTCACATCAGTCCTTTTAAAATCATGTAAACTTGTGAAAAATTATCAACGAGCTACAGTACCCGTGTAAATTTACACAGGCACTATAGCTCGTGTATTTAATTTTTTAATAGTTTTTTCTCTCTCCTCTCTAACTGAGTCTCATCTCCTACCTCTCTTCCCCAACCATTACAACATCCAGCGTGCCAGAATCAACTGAAAATTAACCCAAACAAACCCACACACACACAAACAAACCCAAACGGACAGAGAGATCGGTGCTTATCGAAACGATCTGGGTCGCCGGAGCTCGTGGGTCGGCCGGTGAAGCGTGGAGCGTGGATCGATGCTTGTGGAGCGTGGATCAGCCGATGAAGAAAGGATCTAGGTCGCCGGAGCTCGTGGGTAGGCCAGTGAAGCGTGGAGCATGGAACGATCTGGATCGGCCGGTGAGAGAAGGAAGAAAAGAGAGAGAGAGAGAGAGAGAGAGAGAGAGAGGTGATCTGTTCAGAAGAGAGAGAGAGAGGGCGCGTATATAGGTAGAAGTAGTTGAGAAAAATAATAAAAAAATTGTGTAGAATGAATATTTTATTAAAATATCTTGTAAAATAGATAAACTAATGTAAGTGTTTTGTAAAAGTAATAGTGTAAAATAGAAAGATGAGGTTTTTTCGTGTAAAATAGACAGAAAATTTAGAAGAGCTGATGTGAATGCTCTTATGGTGGAAGGAAACGTCTGTGAGAGGTGTAGCAAAACATGGACGGGGTTTTGTGGAAACTCTGGACACTGTAACAGCCAGAGCAGGATCTGGGAGCTTGTCACGCCCAATTTCCAGGATTTGCTTGCTTCTGTTACTTCACATGTTGATCAAGCATCAACTACTAAAGTGACATCCTCAGCTTTAAGTTTCATATATCAAGCACTTTATATAGTTAGATCATGTAGAAGAAAACTACCGGTACCACAATACCACTGCGTGCCCAGCGTCCACTAAATAAGTCATCCATGACACTTACAAGTTGCAACTAACAATAAGATAATACTAGTACTGCCATTGCTGTTTAATTTTTATCCTTTCCTTATCCCTGCTATTACCCATTTCCCTCATTTTATCCAAAAGGGAATCCACTTATCTGGCAAAAGATTTAAGGAAATTCATTCCTAAGAAAAGCTGAAATGCTAATTCCTAAAGAGATCACATAGAGAAAGAAATACAGGTCCAAAGCACAAACAGGAGATAATCAACCACAGCAAGACATTCCATAAACAGAACAATTTAGAGGTTGATACCACCCTTGTAGCAGCTCTCATCCAATAACATCCATATCCACCTTATCTAATATTTCCCTTCCTATTAACATGATAATTTGCCATATGGCTGGAAATTTTTTTTCTTTCTTTTTGAGGGAGGTTACATAAAGGCTCAGAGTTTATAACATTTCTCAGATGAAGTCCCAAGTTTAAATTTAGACAATTATAATCCCAAATTTAAAAAGATTGTTTCAATTTAAAGCCTTTATCAATCTCCATTACTCATTTCTACACTTCATCAATCATGTTAACAGAGTAGAGAAAAACTGAAAACCATTTATCAAACCCTACTCTTCACCTATCAAAAAATAAGTTCATAAATCAATTTGGTCGCCATTGAACAAAGATGGTACTTTCTATCATTAGTTTTCTCTACTTCAGAAATGAATAACATAGATATAAAGGTAACAAGTGTTTCAAATCGAAACGATTTCTCAAGTTTGAGAAAATTAGAAACCTGTCACTCTATATTAAAGCAGACATATCCACAAACACATAACACGCAATTTCATTCAGAACAAGGTCTACAACATAGAATTCACAAAAACAAAAAACCCAAAACTCAATCTAGTAAGTAATTACTATTTACTAGTACTACTTCTTTTTCCCTCCTTTAGGGGAAATGGATTTGCGCTTACTGGGTAGCACAATCTCTCCTTTAAGCACAGGAATCTCCATGATTCCCGCAATCTCACCATACTTCCTACGGAACTTCTCGACCTGGTCATCATCGAGGAGCAGCCCCGACCGGTTGCCGAGGTAAAAGGGGTGGTTTCCCGACCACACTTCCACCGTGTACTCCTTCTGGGTCCCACCCGTTGTCATCACCAGCTCACCATTGCAGTACACCTTTGCTTCCTCGTGGAATTGCGGGTGTATGTCTTTCTTCCTGCACGTCACCACATTTCGGTAATTCCCACTGGCTGATATTCCAACTTTTCCCCTGGTTACCTGAAATTTGAAACAAAATAGAGATTTGTGAATAAAAGGTAGTAAAATTTTTTGATAGGGGAGAGGAGAGAGTGTTGAGGATTTATTTTGCCTTGTTGATGGGAAGAAAGGGTTTTCCTTGGAGGAACGTGTTGGGTAGGCTTAGAGCCATTTCTTTCTCTCTCTGTGTTTGTTTGTGTGAAATGGGTGATGACTGATGAAGCTTTTTGTTTTGCGATGGATATGAGAAGACGAAATTACTTTTAAGCCACTTCTTTTTCTCTATTTTTATCTTCTTTTCGGTTAAATTTTGTTTGGGTCAAATGGGTTCAAATTTCACATTGAAAACAAATCACTATTTTGGACCAACAGATATTAAAGAAAAAAAAATGGGCCTAAATGTTGAGTTGGGTAGAGACAGATCTAATCCAAGCCCGACCAAGCTTGCTTCTATTTGTGGGCCTTATTAAAACCTGGCCACCGCTGTTTCAAATACATTTAGGGCTGATTTTGGGCTATAAAAATAAGAAGAAGAAGAAGAAGAAGACTTATTGCTCCTATATACAGTGTTGGGCTAAGAATCAGGTTCTATTACATAGGCCTAAAAACGTCACTTTGGGTTTAAAATTTTTAAGTCTACGGACCTGGTATTGCTTGTAATTGTAAGTTGTAGCTTGTAAGTTGTAACCCAACCTTCTTGCAGATGAACTACTGAAAAAAAAAAAAAAAAAAAAAAAAAATCCCATCGCAGTTTATTTAATGATCGTTCTAAATCCTAATAACACAAAAGTCCCATGTGTAATTTGTTTTCTAATAGACTAATAATTATTGGTTGAGTTTGGTTGAGTGATGAGTTTGAGAAACTGTCACTCGATACAAAGTCAAGTTTTCTATCATTGATCAGCTGTCATACATTCATTTGTGACAGCTCAATTGACACGTATCAAGTACTTGGTACTTCTCACTCCCAATATAATGGACCCCTATACATTAATTAACTTCCTTGAATTTTTAACGTCTGAGAAATGAATTCTATGAATTTGAAAAGAGACTTATTGAAAGTGAAACTATCCATATACAAGTCATCTTATGATCTATTGATAGAACATGTGGAATGCACAGAAATTTTTTACCATGAGACATAGAAATTCTTATCAAGAAATAAATAGATATTGAAAAGGTTGAAACTTAAAACTCTAAAAATATATTTTATTTAAAAATAAAACAGCATAAATGAAAAAAAAAAACCACGTTTATGCATTTAAAGTAAAAAATTTATACACCCATTGTTGGAAGCGTTTCTCTTCTTTAGCTTTAGCTCCAGCTTCACATCACAATAAAGGTCAGTAAATATATATACTCACCGTTCCCTTCTGTTTTTTCTCTCTACTCTCTGGAGCCATTACTACAATTCAAACTTCCCCATTCACTCATCTCACCCACCACTCTGAACCTCACATAAATTTATTCCTTTACTTTTTCTTTTCTAGCTTATATTACATGCGGGAGGGAGCAATGATCATTTTGAACTGGGCAGGTTGTGGGCTCCACAAAAATGTGATAAAGTTGAGTTATGAGAATGAGAAACATAGTTTTGAGTTATGAATCAAACTGACTCCGTTTGGTTTGGCATTTCAAACAACATTTTTTAGTTTTTAAACAGCATTTCACGCATTTCAACACACTTTTTCACCCACACGTATTTTAAAAAACTACAAACAACAATTTTTAAACTACTCTACCAAACACCCCAAGTTTTCGGTTTTGGGTTTTTGATGAGATAGAGTTTTGAGTTTTGAGATAGCTTCAAACCAAACATTTACTCACAAAGTACACACACTCACCCATCACCATTTTAATTCGAAAACTTAGCCACCACTGTTTCAAATACATTTAGGATTGATTTTGGGCTATAAAAATAAGACTTGTTGCTCCTATATACAGTGTTGGGCTAAGAGTCCGGTTCTATTACATAGGCCTAAAAACGTCACTTTGGGTTTTAAATTTTTAAGTCTACGGGCCTGGTATTGCTTGTAATTGTAAGTTGTAACCCAACCTTCTTGCGATAAAAAATCCAACCTTCTTGCAGATGAACAATTGAAAAAAAAAAAAAAAAAAAAAAAATCCCATCGCGGTTTATTTAATGATCGTTCTAAATCCTAATAACACAGAAGTCCCATGTGTAATTTGTCTTCTAATAGACTAATAGTTATTGGTCCCATGTTCCTTGATTTTTTTACTTTGGTTTTATTCTCCTACTGCCAATTTTTTCTGTTTTTGTTTTTTGTTTTTTTAATACCATGATAAAAATTTGTAAAAAAAAAAGAACACAATACTAGAAGTATCAGATATCGATCTGGTTACAAAAGATGCCAACCAAAGGTGCTCAACAAAATCAGGAACACAATCTCAAATTCTCAACATCCATCCTAAGATCTACTGGAAATCTAGAATAAAAAAATGCTTTGGGTTTTTACTTTTTCAGTAGCATATTTTTAGCTTTGTCCTGATATATACATGCTTCTCAAAATGATTATTGGGACCTGCTTTGATGCATAATGGTAGGGCTGTAAACGAGCCGAGCTTTGTCGATTTGTGCATGTTCAAGCTTAGCTCATTACAAAAAGTTAAAAGTTTAAGCTTGGCTTGAGCTCGTGACAAGCCTAAAAATGGTGTTTAAGCTTGAGCTCGTGGAAAAGCCAAAAAACTTGAGCTTGGCTTGGTTTGGCTTGATTAATTAGTCAAGCTAAGCTCAAGTTTAATATCAAACTCAAACTCAAACTCAAATCAAGCTTTTGAGCTTGAGATCTAAAAAAATTATATTATCAAATGCTTAAATCTCTAAAATTAAGAAGAAGAAAAAAAAGTAAACTTTAATTATCATGCATCTAGTCCTACTTATAATTAGCCATTATTCAAATTAAAATTTTACATAATTAAATTCATTCATTCATTATTCACTGTCTACAGTTTCAACAATTATTCAAAATACAATTTTTACATTCACGTTAGAATGTGAAGAATCAGAAAAATATTTGTTTGTAACTATTATGAATAAGAAAATACTAATATGTTTCATTACTTTAGATGATTGATAAGAAAAGATCATATGTGACCAGTTTAATTTATTTATTTATTTTTAAATGTAACTATAGTCTAAAGTGGTTCTTGGTCAGTTTAGAGGGAATGAAAATATTAAGGTAATGGGTAGTGGTCCCATGTTGCCATGTTGGTTATGTCATTATTAAGATATGTGTAATGAATATATTTAGCTAACACATATAAGTTTATAAATGAGTTTATACTTAAATTGTGTTGTATCAAACCTCATAGCTTATGAGCTTGTTCATGAACATATTTTTTTGCTTAGACTCGACTTGTTTTTTAAATAAGCCTAAAATTAAGGTTCAAACTTGATTTATTTATAAACAAATAAACATAAACAAACTTTTGATCGAGCCGAACTCAGAGTTTTTCATGATCACCTTTGCTCATTTACCGTCCTAAATAATAGTCTCAATCCTTGATTCCTTGTTGCCTTAGACTCCAAGAATATCTTGGGTTTGCCATTAATTTGCTCTGCCTTCTTCTCACTCTCTGCCATTATTGCTGTACTTAAATATTTTTCTTTTTTGTCTTTTAAATGGTGCTGATAGTGATAGGTAACAACACTGAATTCTATTCCACGTGGCTCTCTGTTATCAAACATTTTCGTCCATGCGTTTGGGAAACAACGTTTTACCGGCTACCCTTCAACTCACTGTACATAGATTGACAGGACCTACATATTCTTAACCGTGTCCCCTATAGCTTAAACCAGAATAGTGTTTTCCGAGAGAGAGAGAGAGAGAGAGTTCCTAGTTTTTCTGTTGCGTGGTGAGTGACTAAAATAAGCCATAAAGATATGGGCAGTTTGATAAAGTTGTTAAAAACAACTTATTTTCAATTTTCAAATAACATTATATGTATTTATATATATTTTGTTATTTATACGTATTTTAAAAAGTTATTGCGGGGTAAGAGCTCAAATTTGGATAGTGGGCCTTGAGCCTTGTCCGAGAACTAGAGTACGTCCGAGGAGAAATAAATAGTTTTTTTTAGAGACTTCGAGGTCACGAGCTACGTGGGAGATGAATGGGGAAGTGTTGTCCGAGGAGTATCCCCTCGTCGGATACGACAAACATTGATCAAGCCTGTAGTTAGACGGTGTAGGTGATCCTTCATAAAATTCCAACGATAAGGACGAACTTCAGGCACGTACAAAGAGGATAAGAATACAGAAATATCTTAGAGAAAAGCTGCTACCATCGCATTAAGTGTATCGCAGCAACTTTTCTGGTCGCATTTATGTAGAGAAAACCCCTGAACAGTATAATCTCAACTACCACCACTTACAGAGAACCAGAAAATGATGTTTGATGAGACATGTACCCAAATGAAGGTTTAAATGGCTAACAAGTGTACAGTCAGAATGACCTAAAGAGAACTATATAATGTAAAAGATCTCCCATAAGAGGGGATCGAAAAAAGATAAAAAAAAGGAGGAGAGAAGAAAGGCTACTGTAGTACTTTAGACCATCACAGCTTTCAAATACAATTCAGGTCATAATTAATCTCCTCAGACACCAACTTAATCAAGTTCTAAGTGTGTTTTTTGTGTTTACTCATCTCTTAAATCATAACTAGCCGTTGTTCAATTCACATATAGTCCAGCTCTTTCACCCACGTTCTACAAATTTATTGTATTGGGCTCATTGGGCTCACATCCCATCTCTTTTGGGCTTGGGCTACAAATCGTGACCCTACAGTTACAAATAATATTATTCAAACTTCTCTACTAAACAGGCCCTTAGAGTTTTGCTTGGTTGACAACATTTCCTTTTGTTTACCACGGGCATGTCGTTTTCAAAGCTACGCCATTGACTTTTTTGGTGTTAAACATAGGGCCGAAAATGAATCTAGGTGATTATGAATAGTTTAAGCTTAATACAGGAAAATGTTTATTAATATTTGTTTGTTTAAGTTCAGCTATTAAATAAATTAAGGTCAAATATAATAATGTGTTTATGAATAAATTCATAAACATATGACTTGATTCAACTATATATACTATTATATTTTTATATATATAATTTCTAAAAATATATTTATACAAGCTTCAAATCTGAATGTATGAGTTTATAAAGAGGTTTATATTATATTAAATTATTATTTTTAGTTTAATAATAATATAAATAGTCTATTTGTAATTAAAAAAAAAATTGTAGATTTGTGTATGGGTAAAAATTTCTAGTTATAGTATTACTATATATGGGGGAAAAAATAACTTAATCAAGTAACTCGTTAAAATGCTCGAGCTTGTTTGACAAAAAAATAAATTAAGTTTAAATATGTAATTTTATTTGGCAATAAACTCGAGACCAACTTGCATTCAAAATAAAATTAAATAAACAAATTTGAATTTTTTATTCTCGTTTGGCTAGGCTTGTTTATAGTTGTACATCTAAACCATGTCTTCTTCTAAACAACATCTCTTATATAACCAATCCAATGATGCTTCGCGTCATGCTCAACAAAATACCCAAAAAATGTAGCAAATGAACAGAACATCACCCAAGTTTTCAAGTACTGTTCATTGTCAATCCTGAGAAAAAAAAATTATTATTGACGGGACTGACGAACTCATTTACCGAAGACGACGACCATGATACCGACGACCATGATCCCTGGACGAGCATACTAATACCCACGTCACTGACGAAGGCAGAAAGACCATTCAATACAGCCAATTAATACATAGGGCAGTTACAGATCCAGCTGTGTGAGCCGTTGGAGCACATTGAAGCCACATTATGAGGCAAGAAATGTTACTAAGAAGAGCATTAAAACCACCTTAATTGCCCCAACGGCTAGGAGCTGGAACCGCATATATAAAGCCTCCACATTGCCAAATGCAAGGGACAGACACACATAGACACTAAGAGATCTCTTTCATTCTGTTCAATTACATTGTTTATTCCTAAGAGAGCTTCTTATACTGACTTTGGCATCGGAGGCATTGTGGCAGGCACCACACCGGTGACCACCTTTGAGAGTACGTTCATACAGGCTGAGGATTGCTTCCATCTGACCAAATCGACTGACAAGCTCATGCTTCATCAGTATAACTCTACTGACGAACTTACTCTACTGACGAACTTATTTTACTGACGAACTTACTCTACTGACGAACTTATTTGACTGACGAACTTACGCTTCATCAGTTTGGCGCCGTCTGTGGGAAACGACGTTTTCGTGTTCAATCTCGAAAAAGTAGTTTCCGATCAACTATTTCTCTCAGATGGAGTCCAATCATGATTCCGCAACCCTAGCACAACAAGTTCAGGCTCTTGCAGCCACCGTTGAAGAACTGACCAGACAAAATCAGGAAATGAAGCTACGGCTTCAGCAGAAGGAGAATCGGTCTAAGGGGAATCAGGATGACGAGGGAGATAGCCATAGAAGAAGTGA
Organism: Quercus aquifolioides; assembly: GCA_019022515.1. Lineage (NCBI taxonomy): Eukaryota > Viridiplantae > Streptophyta > Magnoliopsida > Fagales > Fagaceae > Quercus > Quercus aquifolioides. The sequence goes on along the minus strand of CM032327.1, from coordinate 97,556,064 downwards.
CCATCGAAGGCCTACTACTCCAACCGAGCAGAACTCGGACTTGCTCCAGGAGATGAGGAGGGAGATGGACGAACTTAGGAATGCCATCAAGGAAAAAACAGAACGGAGCGTGGATCGAATGGTCAGGGCAACGGATTCGCCGTTCACCACAGCAGTCCTTGACTGTCCAGTGCCGTCGAAATTTCGGCTACCTCAACTTGAACCCTTTGATGGGCTAAAGGACCCTCAGGATCACCTTAACACCTTCAAAACGACACTAGGACTCCAGCAGCCCCCAGACGAATTATTATGTCGTTCCTTTCCAACCACTCTCAAGGGAGCTGCAAGGGAATGGTTCACAAAGTTGCCAACATCTTCCATTGACACCTTCGAGCAGTTGAGCAACGCCTTTCTGCGTCACTTCATTGGAGGACAACGTCCAAAGAGGACCGCAGATCATTTACTCACCATCAAACAAGGAGAGAAAGAAACCTTGAGGTCCTATGTGAAACGCTTCACTCGAAAAACCCTGGAGGTGGACGAAGCTGACGATAAGGTGCAGTTGACGACCTTCAAAGCGGGACTGCGATCTAGAGAGTTCGTTTCTTCACTTGCAAAAAATCCTCCAAAAACAATGGCGGAGATGCTCCTGAAAGCACAGAAGTACATGAACGCAGAAGAAGCACTGGCTGCCATAAGGGACGTGGAAAAACCAGGGAACAAGGAAAGAAAGGAGGACGAACGTAGAGGACAGAAAAGGGACCGCTCAGATCGTCGGTTCAGTGACGAAGGTAAGTCTAAATGGGGTTTCTCCCGTCGGGGTTCTCACTGTGGTTCCGTAAGCCCACATGGGAAGGACCTTACCGAGTCACCCACTACTCCAGACAAGGTAGCTATCACCTAGAAACCCTAGACGGACAGAGGCTCTCGAGGCCATGGAACATCGAGCACTTGAAGAAATACCACCAACAGATGTAACAGAAAATGTATTCGTCATTGAAATTAATAAATGAACTATTTAGCTAATGTCTCTATAAGAAGCAGGTCTGAACAGCTACAAGTCTAAAAAATGGCTAAGTAACAAGATTCCGCATTGACGGATGTAAGTTACTGACGATGACAAGATTCCGCCTTGACGGATGTAAGTCACAGAAGCCAGAAATGGCAAGTAACAAGATTCCGCCTTGACGGATGTAAGTTACTGACGATGACAAGATTCCGCATCGACGGATGTAAGTTACTGACGATGACAAGATTCCGCCTTGACGGATGTAAGTCACAGAAGCCAAAAATGGCAAGTAACAAGATTCCGCCTTGACGGATGTAAGTTACTGACGATGACAAGATTCCGCATCGACGGATGTAAGTTACTGACGATGACAAGATTCCGCCTTGACGGATGTAAGTCACAGAAGCCAAAAATGGCAAGTAACAAGATTCCGCATTGACGGATGTAAGTTACTGACGATGACAAGATTCCGCCTTGACGGATGTAAGTTACTGACGATGACAAGATTCCGCCTTGACGGATGTAAGTCACAGAAGCCAAAAATGGCAAGTAACAAGATTCCGCATTGACGGATGTAAGTTACTGACGATGACAAAATTCCGCCTTGACGGATGTAAGTTACTGACGATGACAAAATCTTTAAAAGGGGGTAAGTCACAAAAGGTACTGACGAAGTTATAGACAAAAGGTACTGACGAAGATAAGGAGAGAAGTTTAGAAACAAAGGCTCAGAAAACTGAAAACTAGCAGGAAACCCAAATGGTCACACGAATTGGAGTTATTTACAGCCCAAAACCTTTCACATTCTACGGTCGTCATTACAAGTCACGACGACCACAGAATCGGGGGGCAGCTGACGGGACTGACGAACTCATTTACCGAAGACGACGACCATGATACCGACGACCATGATCCCTGGACGAGCATACTAATACCCACGTCACTGACGAAGGCAGAAAGACCATTCAATACAGCCAATTAATACATAGGGCAGTTACAGATCCAGCTGTGTGAGCCGTTGGAGCACATTGAAGCCACATTATGAGGCAAGAAACGTTACTAAGAAGAGCATTAAAACCACCTTAATTGCCCCAACGGCTAGGAGCTGGAACCGCATATATAAAGCCTCCACATTGCCAAATGCAAGGGACAGACACACATAGACACTAAGAGATCTCTTTCATTCTGTTCAATTACATTGTTTATTCCTAAGAGAGCTTCTTATACTGACTTTGGCATCGGAGGCATTGTGGCAGGCACCACACCGGTGACCACCTTTGAGAGTACGTTCATACAGGCTGAGGATTGCTTCCATCTGACCAAATCGACTGACAAGCTCATGCTTCATCAGTATAACTCTACTGACGAACTTACTCTACTGACGAACTTATTTTACTGACGGACTTACTCTACTGACGAACTTATTTGACTGACGAACTTACGCTTCATCAATTATTTTATTTCTCTGTGTGTGTATGTATTGCAATGGCCATCAAAGAGGAGGCGAAATGAAAACAGTGGTGAGTCGATTTGGTGGTTGTGCATAGCGTCAATCTCGTGTGTCGATTTGTGCTCCAGTGAGAAAGGAGCATTGGACCTTCGCTTGGATCCAGTGGCACGATTAAATTTTTTTTTTTTTCCCTTTGAAGAACAAAAAGGTAATTTGTGTTCTTGAAAAGACTCTAAGAAGTGAAAAGCTAACACCTTGAGTTTTAAGAAAACTCCAATTGAATAGTTAATGCAACATATTGAGACATAACTTGATCTAAAAGTTTAAATTTATAAATTTGGGCATGTCCAACTATATTATATTAGCTACTCTCTCTTCTCATTACTAGACTTCTCTCACATATGTATATCAACAATTTGCCTTTCAAGTGTAAGTTTTTGTAATGTAGAGAATGTGTGTAGGCTGAACATTTTTGGGTTTGTTTAGCAATGAGATTTGCTTAGAACATTTAGTAGGTGGTTAGATACCTCTACAAGAACACTAAGTTCTAAAGAAAAGCACACAAAGACTTAAAATCATTAATTCAAAAAAACAAAAAAATTGGTTGCAAAATGACAGTACAAAAGTACTTATACAATTTGTTCTACAACTAACAACCATTAGTATCTTGCCAAGTGTCAAACTAACACTGGTTACATCTAATACAAGTAATTAACTGTTCTAAACAACTAAGGTAGCTAGCTAGAACTCAAACAAAGACATCTTAAAACAGCCTAAAAGATGCTCTTGTATCATTTTGCCTCTCTATGGGCCACAAACAAGTCTCACTACCTCCCCACTCATCCATGAGAACCCGCCCCTATATATGTCATGTCCATAGGAATATTTAGTGATATGTATACTATAAATTCATATTGTGGGTTGTCAAAAACAAATTCATATTGTGTCACTTCAATATATGTTTCACAATCAAATATGAAAATTAAACCATGCATAATGCTCAATCCAAACAATATACTTCCAAGTTCCAACCATGCAATGCCTACAATAGTTTTCACAATATACTATCATGTCATTTTATTGCTATAGACAAAGAGAGAGATCAACTAATTACGATAATTTTTGCAAATTGTGCCCAAAGTTACGTCCTAATCAATGGCTATTTCCTAGTAAGAAATCAAGCTCCCCCCAATCTTTTCTTCCTAGTTACATAACAATTTTTATAATTTTTGTTACAATCTACTTATGTGACAAGTTGTAAGTGATGAAAATAAAATAGTGAGTTCATAATTTCACCAGTCACAAGTTATCATGTGACAAAATTATAATAAAATTGTAAAAATAATTATAATATTAAAAGAGAAAATACAAAACATTTTAGATGCATACATCCTTTCACTCAAAGTGAGCCCACAAGTGTAGAACCCGGCCAACCTCTTGTAAGTGGGAAAATGCATGTATCGAAACACCTGATTCCACGTCGGTATTGAAGCTGCCGTTGAAATTTCTAAGGTGGTGGAGCCTACGCACTACATGGGGATGGGGTAGACAGTACGAGTATAATGTAAAACAGCCACGTATCCAGTAAAAAAGAGATACGCAGCCACGTGGGGTTTGCTACTGTAGTTTAGTCCAAAGTCTCTGAGAAGGAAAGGACAAGGTCGCTTTCGGTTGCTCACGAATAACGACAACCATGCATAGATAGTCATGTCGATATCGGATAGGCCAATAGGCCACACGTCTCCATTATTGTGAATCGGTGTGGATTATAATTTTTTTTAATAGAAAACCATCAGCAATGGTGTCGTTTATATATTGGTACAACAAATTTACAATTAGTGCGAGAGATTGAGGGAGTGTTTGGATTGTGTTTTCAAACAATTATTTTTAATTTTTAAATAATATTTTATGAATTTTTACACACTTTTTCAGTCACACATATTTTTATAAATATTTTTAAACAACAATTTTCAGTTTTTAAATACATATACCAAATGGATCCTAAATAACATTATAATTAATTATTTGTTTGGGTTGAGGTGGAAGGAAGGAAAGTAAGGTAAATATAACTTAAAATTAATTTAATTTTAACTAATTTTATTTTATTCCTCCTTTACTCTTTCTTTCTATCCAAACGGACCTTAAATGAGGTTTTATGACTAGTGTGGGGGGTGAAAGTTCAACCTTATGTATTGGGCCTAGGGCTCTATTTGAAGATTACTGCGTGTCCGAAGAGAAGAAAATGTTTGAGAAGGAATCCATGTGGAAGAGATATACCTGGAAATGAATGAGGAGTATAGTCCGAAGAGATCACCAGTGGTCCGAAGAGGTCATTCTCCTTGGGTACAAAAAGCCTTGGTCAAGCAGATACCTAGGAGGTTCAATAATCTTTCTAATGATTTCGATGATAAGGGTAGGCTTTAGGCACGTATGGAGATGATAGGAACGGAAAAATATCTAGAAGACAAACTGCTACCACCACATTAAATGCACTGTAGCTGCTTTTCTGGCCGCATTAATGTGGAGAAGACCCCTGAACAGTATAATCTCAGCTACCACCACTCACAGAGAGCTAAAGGAGACTTGACGTGACATGTACTCAAGTGGATGCTTAGATGAAGAACAAGTGGACGATGAAGATGATGGGAGAGGGTGCTATATAAAGAGAAGAGGCCTCTAATAATAGGGATCGAAGAAAAAGGAAGAGGAAAAAGAGAGTAACTTTACTGTAGGACTAAGAGTTGTAATCACCTTTCATTCAATAATACACCTCTTCGGACATCTGTTTGTTGAGTTTTTCAAGTGTGTTTCTACGTTAATACATCTCTTAACACCATAGTTGGCTATTATTTAATTCACAACCAGCCCAGCTCTTTCACCCACTCTTTACAAATTCATTGTTTTGGGTTCATTGGGCTCATAACCCAAACCTTTTGGGCTTGGGCTACAAAAATTGACCTTACAATTGGCGCCGTCTGTGGGAAGAGCTTGAGCAGGAGTGAAAACAACAGTTGAAGATGGCTGAACCAAGTCGACAACAAGCAGAATCTAGGGTATCCTAACACGTTGACCATTTTCTTAACTTGGAGAAGAGACAAGATCGTGAAGGTAGTGCGCACACTGCAAATACTGGTCAAAGCCAGTCACATGGCGGAAGTCACGTGTCCCATGCAGAAAAGAACCGGAATTTGCAACTGGAAGTTGAGAAGCTAAAAAGGGAGCTGCACCATGCAAAGAGGAAACAGATTTCTTCGTACTCTGATGAAGATTCCGATGACGAACAGGACGTCACTTACAAACAAAAGTCTTGAACACCAGTTAGTGAATCCTTTTCCTACGAAGAAGAGCCTCATCATAAGAGGCAACCTCGAAGCCCATCACGTGGAGGCGTAGGGAACGATGCTATGAGCAGGGCTTTGAATCAAATCTCTAGGTCACCTTTTACACGTAGGATCGAAGAAGCAAGACTTCCTCGGCGTTTCAACCAGCCAACGTTCACCATCTATAATGGTAAAACGGACCCTGTGGAACATGTGAGTCATTTTAATCAAAGGATGGCTGTCTACTCCAGAGATGAAGCTCTGATGTGCAAGGTCTTCCCTTCGAGTCTTAGACTGGTTGCAATGAGATGGTTTGACAGCCTAGAAGCAGACTCCATCGATTCCTTCAGATAGCTTACTCAAGCATTTGGTTCCCGTTTTGTCACATGCCGAAGAGTGGCCAGGCCCTTGTCTTCACTGCTATCCTTGAGCATGCAAGAGGGCGAGACCTTGAAAACGTATTCCGATAGATACCGGGAGATGTTTAATGATATGGAGGGCAATTTTGATGGGATGGCCCTTAGCACGTTTAAGCTCGGCCTCCCCACAGACCATGGTTTAAGGAAATCTTTAACTGGTAAGCCAGTTACTAACATGCGTCAGCTCATAGACCGTATTGAAAAATATAAAAGAGTTGAAGAAGATCAACAGCAAGGGAATGGAAAGGATAAGGTCATCCCCCAGGAGAGGAGGGATTTCAGGTCGGACCGTTACAATAGCAGTAAACCATGGAGGGATTTTGCTGGGCAGTCAGGATCAACAAATCCTCAAGCAGTCAACACTGTATTCAAAGAGCCAGTACACCAAGTTTTGGAAAAGATCAAGAGTGAACCATTCTTCCGGTGGCCGAATAAGATGGTAGGGAACCCTGAAAGGCGTAATCATAATCTCTATTGCCAGTACCATCAAGACCATGGGCATACCACAGAGGATTGCAGGAGCCTGTGGGATCACTTGGACCAACTGGTCCGTGAGGGTAAATTGAGACACCTCTTACACCACTCTAGTGGCTGAGGAGGTCAGGTGAACTCAGAGCCCCGAAGAGATGACTTTTCAAAGCCTCCATTGGGAACTATTAACGTCGTCTTCGCCGCACCGGAAAGAACAGGATCCTGGCCATCGAAAGTTATGTCGGTTGTCCAGTCACCCGTAGGGGATTTCGCCCAAGGTCCGAAGAGAGCTAAGTCGGGTGCTCAATTGGTTATAGGGTTATCGGATGAGGATAAGAGTGGGAGCATCCAACCCCACGATGATGCTTTGGTAATCACCCTCAGGATTGGAGGGTATGATGTGAAGAGGGTAATAGTGGACTAGGGTAGCGCGGTAGAAATAATGTATCCTGATCTCTACAAAGGGCTAGGCCTAAAACCTCAAGACTTAACACCATACAATTCCCTCCTTGTGAGTTTTGAAGGAAGGGTTGTCACCCTAAAAGGCCAAATACGCTTACCTGTGCAGACCGGCTCTGAGGTGGTAGAGGTGGATTTCATAGTTGTAGACGTGTATTCGCCCTATACGGCAATTGTAGCCAGACCTTGGCTTCATAGACTAGGGGCTGTTTCCTCTACTTTGCATTAGAAAGTTAAGTATCCATCTGAGGGACAGGTTTGTGAGATCCGAGGAGATCAATCCGCAGCCAGACAATGCTTAATGGCTACCATCCAACATGAGCCCGAAGCTGAGTCCTCGTCCAAGGCCGAAAGGGATTTATAGCTGTTAAAGTCTCGGGTATTACCCGTCAAAGATCCGGACGAGAGCGCTAGGTGCGAAGATTTGACAAAAGTTATCATCGGAGACAATTCAGAAAAATTCTTTCAAGTTGGATCTCAGCTACCTCTGCAGGAGAAGGAGGAGTTAGTAGAATTCCTTAAGAGAAACCTTGACGTATTCGCCTGGAATGCTTACGAAGCCCTGGGGGTAGATCCAGAATTCATATATCACCATTTGAAAGTAAACCCACTGATTACCCCTAAGAAGCAGCCTCCTCGGCACCCATCCAAGGAACATGCTGATGTAGTAAGAGAGGAAGTGGCAAAGCTCAAACAAGCTGGAGCTATCAAGGAAGTTTTTTACCCTGAGTGGCTAGCAAATACCGTGGTGGTGAAGAAAAAGAGTGGGAAATGGCGAGTATGTGTAGACTTCACTGATTTAAATAAGGCTTGCCCTAAAGATCCATTCCCTATGCCAAAAATTGATCAGCTAGTGGATGCCACTGTTGGCCACCCTCGGATGAGCTTCCTAGATGCCTTCTAAGGTTACCACCAGATACCACTAGCCTTGGATGATAAGGAGAAGACTGCTTTTGTCACCCCTATTGGTAACTACCACTATAAGGTGATGCCATTTAGTTTGAAAAACGTGGGATCAACCTATCAAAGAATGATGACGAGGATGTTTGAACCACAGCTGGGTAAAAATATCGAGGTTTACATAGATGACATGGTGGTGAAAAGCAAGATTATTGCTGAACATGTGAAGGACCTTGAAAGTACCTTTGAAGTTCTAAGAAAGTACAAGTTGCGCCTAAACACTTCCAAGTGCTCATTCGGTGTGGGGTCAAGTAAGTTTTTGGGGTACATGGTGACTCACAGGGGAATTGAGGTTAACCCCGACCAGATAAAGGCCATCAACAATTTACAAGCTCCTCGGAATCCCAAGGAAGTTCAGAGACTGACTGGAATGACTGCTGCCCTGAATCGATTCATCTCCCGATCAGCAAATAAGTGTAGACCTTTCTTTTCATTGATTAACAAATGGAAGGGATTTGAGTGGACCGAAGAATGTGCTGTAGCCTTTCAACAACTTAAGGACTATCTGGCTCGGCTACCAATCATGTCCAGTCCTGAGCCAGATGAAGTCTTGTTTGCCTACATTACCGTAGCTCCTTATACGGTGAGCTTGGTGTTAATACGAGCAGATGGTGGTGTGCAAATGCCAGTTTATTATGTAAGTAAGTCGCTGCATGAAGCCGAGATCCGTTATTTGCCACTGAAGAAGGCTATCCTAGCAGTGGTGCTTGGTACACGGAAGCTACCTCATTATTTCCAAGCCCATACAGTCATTGTTCTCACTCAGCTCCCGCTCAAGGCTATACTCCGAAGTGCCAACTACACTGGAAGGATCGCTAAATGGGGTACGATCTTAGGGGCTTTTGATATCAAATACATGCCTCGCACATCGGTCAACGGCCAGGTCCTTGCGGATTTGATGGCCGAGTTCACGGAGCCCCAGTTAGAAGAAGTAACGCCAACCTCGGACATGGATGAAAAATCAGTTGGCATGATTTCTCAGCAAAACCCCCCACATTGGGAAGTGTACGTGGATGGCGCAGCGAACCAGAAAGGTTCTGGAGTGGGGCTAGTGCTGATATCCCCTGAAAGAATCAACATTGAAAAGTCATTAAGGTTGGACTTCTCGGCAACAAATAATGAGGCGGAATATGAAGCTCTACTGATGGGAATGGCTATGGTTCGAAGAATGGGAGGAAAGTCAGTGGAGGTGTTCTTGGACTCGAGGTTAGTCGTCGGTCAAGTACAAGGTGAGTTTGAGGCGAAGGATGAAAGAATGCAGGGATACTTGAGCCGAGTTAAATGTCTGCAATCGGAGTTCGAATCTTTCAATTTGCTGCACATTCCCAGGAATGGTAATGCACATGCTGATTCTTTAGCCACGCTCACTACCTCTTCGGCACAAGATTTGCCGAGAGTTATCCTCGTCGAGGACCTGCATGAACATACAGAGGCAAGAAGAGAGGTAGTCCAAGTTCATCAAATCAGGGCCGGACTCAGCTGGATGGATCCTATAATTAAATTCTTGAAAGAGGATATTCTGCCTGAAGAGAGGGGGGAAGCCGACAAAATTCGGAGGAAGGCGACCAGATTCTGGCTATCCGAGGACCAGAAACTATATAAGCGCTCTTATTCAGGACCGTACTTATTGTGTATGCATCTTGAGGCGGCTGAGTTACTACTAGAAGAATTACATGAAGGAATCTGTGGGAGCCACACTGGAGGTAGGTCCTTGGCTCACCGAGCCATCACTCAAAGTTATTGGTGGCTGAACATGCAAAAAGAAGCCCACGAGTATGTTAAAAAGTGCGATCAATGTCAGCGATTTGCCCTGAACATTCATCAACCAGGGGGAACTCTTAATCCATTATCCAGCTCATGGCCTTTCGCCCAATGGGGCTTAGATATCGTGGAACCATTCCCTAAAGCTGCGGGAAACAGGAAATACCTTCTGGTCGGCACAGACTATTTCACCAAATGGGTCGAAACTGAGCCGCTGGCCAACATCAGGGACGTAGATGTGCAAAAGTTTGTATGGAAGAATATTGTCACTCAATTTGGGGTTCCTCATACTCTCATCTTGGACAATGGTCTACAGTTCGACAGCAAAACATTCAGGGATTATTGTGGCGAACTGGGAATCATAAACCGATACTCCACTCCTGCTTATCCCCAGGGTAATGGGCAAGCAGAAGCTGTCAACAAGGTCATAGTAAATGGCTTAAAGAAGAGACTAGATGATGCGAAGGGCAAATGGGTGGAAGAATTGCCACATGTACTTTGGCCCTACAGAACTACACCTCGCAGATCTATTGGAGAGACCCCCTTCTCAATGACCTATGGGGTTGAAGCTGTCATACCCTTGGAGACTGGGTTCCCAACATTGAGAACTAGTTCGTTCAGTCCGACAGGCAACAATGAGCAGCTAGAGAAGAGTTTGGACCTGATTGAGGAAAGGAGGGAAAGTGCAATGGTTCGGCTGGCACATTACCAACAAAAGCTCAGGCAGGGCTATGATGCCAACGTAAAGCTAAGGCCTCTAGAGCCTGGTGATTTGGTATTGAGAAAAGTTGTGGGCACTGCAAAGAATCCAGCTTGGGGAAAGTTAGGACCCAATTGGGAAGGGTCATATCGTATTACTTCAGGGGCTGGCATTGGGGCATATTTCCTAGAAGACCTAGATAGTCATGTAATACCACGCCCTTGGAATGTAAATAACCTCAGAAGGTACTATTATTAATCGAATCTTTTCTTCAATCAATATGCCAACTCGTTCGCTGTTCTCTTAAGTGTTTAAACTTAAATCCAATCATGCCTGTAGTCCTCGGACCAGATGATTTGGGTTAGTTAACACTCGTTCACTATTCTCTTAAGTGTTTAAACTTAAATCCAATCATGCCTGTAGTCCTCGGACCAGATGATTTGGGTTAGTTAACACTCGTTCACTGTTCTCTTAAGTGTTTAAACTTAAATCCAATCATGCCTGTAGTCCTCGGACCAGATGATTTGGGTTAGTTAACACTCGTTCACTGTTCTCTTAAGTGTTTAAACTTAAATCCAATCATGCCTGTAGTCCTCGGACCAGATGATTTGGGTTAGTTAACACTCGTTCAATGTTCTCTTAAGTGTTCAAACTTAAATCCAATCATGCCTGTAGTCCTCGGACCAGATGATTTGGGTTAGTTAACACTCGTTCAATGTTCTCTTAAGTGTTCAAACTTAAATCCAATCATGCTTGTAGTCCTCGGACCAAATGATTTGGGTTAGTTAGCACTCGGTTACAAATCTCTAAGGTGTTTAAACTTAAATCCAATCATGCCTGTAGTCCTCAAACCAGATGATTTGAGTTAGTTAGCACTCGGTTACAAATCTCTAAGGTGTTTAAACTTAAATCCAATCATGCCTGTAGTCTTCGGACCAGATAATTTGGGTTAGTTAGCACTCGGTTACAAATCTCTTAAGTGCCTAAACTTAAATCCATTCATGCCTGAAGTCCTAGGACCAGATGATATGGGTCAGTCCACACCTCCATACAGTTATTATTATTGAAGTTTAACTTTGAAATGAGTCATGCCTAAAATTCTCGAATGTATTTAAATTAACCCTAACTTATGATAGGCCTCCTTAGTAATGTTTTGTTCAAAACCAAGGAGTAATAACATGCTCTGTGCATGTCCGAAAAGACCTGTGAAACTTCCATATCACTCGTTGCATTCATTGCTTATTAGTAATTCTTATACAAACTGTTCTTTTTAGTACCAATTTTGGTTATTTACATCATTAGCATGAAATGGTGGCTAGTATGTTTACCTACATTACCATAATTACAAAGTACAGTTATTTGCAGCAATAATAAGTCATAAGATATGCAACGAAGACACCAGAAATAAAAGGGAAACTGTTTCATTGATCAAAAGAAAATAGTTTACAATCCCTTACATGAAAGAAAAGCTAATACAAGTACAAAATAAAAACTCCTAAATGTTTAAGTCTTCATTTGAGGGACCAAAGGGTCAGCAGCCTGACTGGACTGAGCTGCAGCAGCTTCTGGGGCGTGGTCCTTAGACTCTAAAAGGGTTTTCTTTTTTCCCAAGTCCTCGCCCTTATCCTTGGGATCCTCGGCTGGCTTGCTCTGATCACCAGGCTGACCAGACTCCTTGGAGGCCTCAAGGTTGGTAGGAGGGACTTGGCTGATCAAGGATTGCCCCGAAGCCCCTGGGAGTTGTGTGGGAGGAGAGGGATCAGACCCTGGGAGTTCTCGAATATCAGGGTCGTAGTATATACTCCCAGGTAATCTCAAGTTGGAATCCGCAGAGACTCTAGTAGCGTCCAGAGCTTTTCCCCAAGTCACATCGCAGTATTCTCGGCTGACTGCGACAAATTGCTCAGTGAGGTTGACTTGGGTCTCCTCCACCCCAAGCGTATATGCTGCCTGTCTTTCGGCCTCCACTGCCTCCTTGGCCAACTGGGCGTTTTTCTCGGCCAATTGAGTAGCTTCCTTGGCTTTTTTAAGCTCAGCCTTAAGACTTTTCACCATCTCCTTCTCTGTCGCCAAGTTAATCTCCGCCATGTTCAGCTGTTTACGCTGCTCTTCAGCCTGCTTCTCAGTAGTTTTAAGGTCAGCATCAAGGCTGTTCCTCTGGTTGGTCATGTCTTTGAACTGCTCGGACAGATGAGCATATTCCTCTTTCAGGCTGCCCAGAGATTTTTCCGCCTCAGACCGAGAGTGGGCCTCCGCTTGAGCTTCGATATAGGACTTCTTGTTCCACTCCTCGGCCACATAAACCTGCTAAGTAATCTACACAACAAAAAATTTTCAATATAGAACAAAGAAAACGGGTAGGTAAAAGAGATCAGCACCTTAATTAAGAAGATCAGTACAGTTACCATGGTAAAATCCCTCTTAAGGGATAGGAAGAGCTCGTATTGGTTGAAACGCCGATAAGACTCCATGTCCTTTGGAAGGAGAAGTGGCTGCTCCAAGGCCTCGGCAACGAGACCTGCCTTCCCCCCATTGTAATTTCTGAGGGAGGTCTCCCAGGGGATTGGAGCACCATCCAATTCCAGCCTTGGGGACCAGGTGCGAGGTCCTCGGCGCACATCAGCCACGAGGGCTTCATCTCGGCTCTCTGTAGACGAAACCCTCTTGTTCTGGTGATCTTTAACCCCCTTCTGTTGTTTGGTCCCTTTTGGAGCCGCTACCTCCCTCCCTTCATTGTCAGCAAGGGGTCTCTTCTTCTTCGGATCTGGCAACTGCTTGGCGTCGAGATCCAGAGGGACCTGAGGTGGTGGAGGAAGACTCATGGCTGGTTGGGACGTACCAGTCCCTTTGGGCTCAGCTTTTTTGCCCCTATTCTTCATCAAATCCCTCAGACTTGCCATGTCTTCTTCTTCTTCCGAAGAGTCCTCAGGAAGAGCAGTTATCAGAACAGGAGGGTGGACACCTGATTGCCTGTCAATTTCCTCCTCGGCGTCCGAGATGGGGATCACTTGAATCTCTCCCGAAGCCTCTCCTTCGAACTTAAACTTATCTATTTGCTCCTCGAGCGAAGAGGTTGAAGAAGCAACCCTTTCACCTCCTGCTATTGGTCCGAGGGGAGCCTGCTGAATTGGCTGGAGGAGTAATGGCACACCCTGTGGATTTGGGTGTGGCACGGGTACAAGATCGTACGGTGCTAAAAAGCCTTTCCGAGCAACGTCTATGCAGTTAAGGCGATAATCTCCCTGTATTATCGCGTTGCCGACTGGCTGAAAATCGATCGGTTTTGCCGTGTAACCAAGGATAAGAGGAATCGACCGGAGTTGCCCGTCTTCACTCACGAAAATTTTTGATCGTAGTAAGTAATTAAGCGCGGCAACGTTTATGAGGCTGAGCCGAGGAGAAACGTGATTCTTATCTGTTAACACCACAATAAAAAGAAACTTGGTCAGAAACTTGAAAATAATGATACAAAGAGAAGACAGATTGTTAAAAAAAAAAAAAAAAATGAAGATCCTAAATCTATTGTTAGGGAACCTAGGTCTAAGAGGTCCCACCTAGCTCTCCTGGTTGGGTCGGGCAATGAAGACCGTCATGCCACGCGCCCGAGACGATCAGATAGTCATCTTTCATCCCTTTATTGGATTTGGGAAGGCAGAAGACGAGCCTAACATGGTCGGACCGGGATTTAAGATAGTATCCCGCTCCCTTCTGGCTATGGCACTCGTACATATGTACCGCGTCAAGCCAGGTAAGTCCTAGTCCTAGGTGAAGGTTCAGGGCGTCAATTGCTCCTAGGATCCTAAAGACATTGGGTGCGCACTGCTCAGAAGAAAGCCTATGGTTGCGAAGATAGTTTTTGGTGATAGAACCCATAGGAAGGGTCATTCCTCCTTCTATGAATGCTATCATGGGGATTATGACTTCCCCCTCTCTTCGGTTGGTTAATATCCGTTCCGGAGGACAATACCTCAAATTTACCCCCTGGGGTATGCCGTAGGTCTCCTTAAATTCCTCTATTAAGGCAGGACTATCGACAAGATACTCAAATCTACTCATTTCTGGTTAACTAGAGAAAGGCACAGAGCAGTAACTGGCAGATAAGAGTTTAAAGGCCAAGAATACTGGCCGAGAAGAGGATGGAGGGTTTAGAGATGTCGAAACTTACGCAAACTAAATCGGAGAATGATCTTCGAACTCGCAGAAAGATTCTTACAGACTTTGGGAAGAACTAGGATTGATGATTAAAAGAGCTTGGTGGATTCGAGTGTTTGAGTTCGCTGGGTAATTTGAGAATTTACGAAGTAAAGAAGAAATAACCTCCTCTGAGGCTTTATATGGTGACAAGCGAAGGGGTAGGAGACATCCCGCCCAAATTCTGAGGAAGAATCACGTCCGTTGGATTAATAGTCCACCGTTCGATACCAGAGACAAAACGCTGCCTGGAGTAATTAATAGCGCTTTGGGAATACTGAAACGACAGCAGCAATGATGAAGCGCCTGCATCGATGCCCACACACGTGTAAGTTCAGATATTTGTGTCTTTTCAAGCTTCTACTTCAGGACAAGTCAAAATCCTATTTTTTCTCCTCGGATGCGAGGGAAAAACTAAAATTTTGAGGGGCTATTGTGGGGGGTGAAAGCCCAACCTTATGTATTGGGCCTAGAGCCCTATTTGAAGATTACTGTATGTCCGAAGAGAAGAAAATGTTTGAGAAGGAATCCATGTGGAAGAGATATACCTAGAAATGAATGAGGAGTATAGTCCGAAGAGATCACCAGTGGTTTGAAGAGGTCATTCTCCTCGGGTACAAAAAGCCTTGGTCAAGCAGATACCTGGGAGGTTCAAATAATCTTTCTAATGAATGCGATGATAAGGGTAGGCTTCAGGCACGTATGGAGATGATAGGAACGGAAAAATATCTAGAAGACAAACTGCTACCACCACATTAAATGCACTGCAGCTGCTTTTCTGGCCGCATTAATTTGGAGAAGACCCTTGAACAGTATAATCTCAGCTACCACCACTCACAGAGAGCTAGAGGAGACTTGACGTGACATGTACTCAAGTGGATGCTTAGATGAAGAACAAGTGGACGATGAAGATGATGGGAGAGGGTGCTATATAAAGAGAAGAGACCTCTGATAATAGGGATCGAAGAAAAAGGAAGAGGAAAAAGAGAGTAACTTTACTGTAGAACTAAGAGTTGTAATCACCTTTCATTCAATAATACACCTCTTCGGACATCTGTTTGTTAAGTTTTTCAAGTGTGTTTCTGCGTTAATACATCTCTTAACACCATAGTTGACTATTGTTTAATTCACAACCAGCCCAGCTCTTTCACCCACTCTCTACAAATTCATTGTTTTGAGTTCATTGGGCTCATAACCCAAACATTTTGGGCTTGGGCTACAAAAATTGACCCTACAACTAGTATTATGATTATTTCCATTTCAATACAATTTTCAAACTATAAATTGTCAATGTCATGTCAATTGTTATATAGAGTATATATATATTTTTTACCTCTAATATTACTTATATTTAAATTGAAGCTTATTGTGATTAATTACAATGGCAACATGATTTTGTTTCGTTTTATTTTTCTAAGTTATTATTTATCATTGATTGAACTATTTCTCATTTATTTTGTAGTTTGTACACCTCTTTCTCTCTCTCTCATATGTGAAATTTAAGACTTGTCATCAGCTTCTTTTGGTCATTTGCTTAAAGTGATATCTTCAAACTTTTTTAAAACTTTAATTGATAATTTTTTTTTTAAAGAATTAAACGACTTGATTTTTTTTAGGGGAAAATTTATTATTTATTGAATGGGATATTAAGGTTCATAAATTTTGCTTGGGGAGCAATAAGTTTCAATTTTATTTTATTTAGGCATAACATCATACTGGGTAATGGACATGGCACATTTGTAGGAGCCTAGCGAACTTGGAACATGACACTGCATCCGTGACTTAAACTTAGTGTTGGGCTTTGTGGAGCCTAGTTTATGTTTGATTCGGTTGACAACCCAACCCGACCCGAATAATATTGCGTGATTTTTGATGGGAGATTTTCTGAGGCTTAGTCTATGGAGCAGAGGCTTGGGCCGATAGGCAAATTGCCAAACCACGTAAATACTGTCTTATGCGTGTGATTGTTTTCTTTGACGTGTGTTTTCTCTATTTTTTTTGTTTCTCACATGTTGGAATTTTGGTTGAATTCCCAACACTTAGATCAATAAAATAAAAATAATGTACTGTAGAGTGTAATGAAGTTAAAGAGCTACTCAAAATAAATACTAAATAAATAAAAGGGCTAAAAAGCTACTATCATCATGGCCAAAAAGATCAACTTTTTAGTGTGTATATATATATATATATATAATTAAATTTGAAAATATGACATGGGTAAACTTTAGTTTAAGTAAAAATTTCACATGAAGATTGTTATTTCCTCATTCAATATTATTTCTCAACTAGTTGCTAATCTGAGTATTAATGTAAGGAAAAATTTAACATAATATGATTTTTTTCGGTATTATTTTTTTGGGTTCAACTATGAAATTTGATAATTATAATAGTTATTTATTATAATTTATAATTATATTTGTATATAAAACTAAATATTCTAATATTATAAATTTATTACGACTATTTTTGTATGAGAAACTAATTCGGAAGATTGTTATTCCCTCCTTCCATATTGTTTGTCAATTCTTCCATTTTGGAATGTTTAAAATATGATTCACTTTGAAAATTTAATAAACATAATTATATGATTCAATTGTTAATTCTTAGTGTTTCCAGCAAAAATATCCAAAATTTAAATTCTCAACTCTCAACTAAATTTTTTTTTTAGTTAGTTTACACTATCTAATTTGAGAAGTCAATAATTATTTCCGTTTACTTTAATTGTGTCAATTAAGAAGGATAATTTTCAAAATTGATAACTTCTATTTTCAAAAACAATATATTAAATGATGCTCTTTCAAAAAGTTTGATCTGTTATTTTAAGAATAGCAAGTGTAACATGTGATACTCAACTTCTCAAACTTTTGTTTAGAGCTTTGATCAGAAGAATATTCATCTTGAATTAACACAAATTATTAAATTAGGTGTGTGTTAGGCTCCAAATTGAAAAACTAACTTATTTTACTATTCAACTTATTTTTGCTACTATTTATGAGTCTTACTGTACTTTTTGGTATTATTTATGGGTGTTACTTTATTATTTCAGCAGATTTTTACCTTTATTTACAGTAGTTTCAGTAAAAAAATTTCAATTTCAACAAAATAAGTAAATTTAAAAAAAATTATAAATAAGAAAATTATTATCACCATCCCCAACGACCCCCTTAAAAAACGAAGCTTCCCAACACAAATTAGATTAGATATATAGTGTGAACTTTGCACATGGATTTGAAGTTCAATTTCATGGAAAAATGAAAAAAAAAAAAAATCACAAATGTGTACTTTAAAAATTGTTACAATTCTGTTGACAAAGAAATTCATTGAGTACGTTTTCTAAGCTCGATTTTCAAAATTAAATCCCGTTTTATATGGCACGTGGCCTGATATTTACCTCAGAAATGAGTCACTGTGAGAGTGAAGAGCTGGCAACAACTCTAGCAACACGATGAAATCATACTCAAAGTTCAAACTAATCTTTCCAAACAAAAGCAAACATGATTCTAGAATCTAGTGTCTAGACTTCTAGGTAATTTAAATAATATTAAAATATAGTATATTCTGTAAAAAAAAATAGTAATAATGAAACATTTATCATCAAATACAAAAAGTATAATGGTATTTTTATAATAAATTTTATGTAAAAAATTATTATTTTGTTACACATTTTAATTTAAACTCATTTTATGGGTTCCAGATAGCTCAACTGGTAAAGTCTCTGATGGTTGAATAAGAGATTTGGGGTTCAATCCCCGCCTACACCAAAAACTGATTAGTGTCTTGGTCTGATGATAAAGAGTTATCATCAGGAGCGGACGTCATAGGTTGAAACTCTATCTCAAAAAAAAAAAAAAATTTTAAACTCATTTTTAAAATTATTTTTTTATTAATAATAATTAATAACAACTTTTTATTTTGAATTTGTCGTCTGCAAAATATTATTTACAACTTATAATAAAAATTCTTCCGAACAAAAATTCAAACAGCGAAAGAAATGTGAAAAAATGATAAAGATGAATCTTTTAGCGTGGAAAAGTGTTGATTGTAAAAGAAAGAAAAAAGAGAGAAAGCGAAGTCAAAGGATTTACACTCACTTTGTAGTTTGTAACTTTGTATGGATTGGACTGTATCAAATGTGAAAGAGTAAGCAGAAAGTCTAAATTCAAGAATACAAAACTACAAGTCCGTATTAAGTGCAAAGCTGTACAACTAGAATCTGAAGAGTTTCACAGAGTCACAGACTGAGAGATCCGCACAAATTTACAGACCACGTATAGCTGACTCAATATTAAAACAACCAGACGCAACAAGATACCAACTTTGCGGGGTTTCTCGTGACGACTCACAATCCAACCAACAAGACCATACCATCCTCCTCAGTTCCTTTCTCCATTTTCATCATCACTCACTCACTCAGAGTCTCAGTCAAGAACTTAACACATCCTCACTCTGATCACTTCAACAACCTTAGACTAGGCTCTAATTAAAATTTCAATCTTTTTTCGCATCTGGGTGTTTCTGATTCTTCCTTTTCGGATCGTTTTCTGATCTGAGAGTATTTTTTTTTTGGGTGTGAATTTTGTTACTTTTCTGAATAAAATCTATAAGAAAAAAGTGATCTTTGAATTTGATTCATTGGTGGGTCAACCATGGACTATTGCTGTGCTACACTGAAGGCCAATGCTCATCCAGTTAAACTTGGCGGAGGATTGAACAATGGAGGTACAAGGTTTTGGGGTGAGAGTATCAGAGGGAGCCGGAAAAGCAGGGATTTGAGTACCCAATTGTTGAAAAGTTCAAAAAAAGAAACCAGCAGGATCACCAAGCTTAAGCCCGGTGTTGCCTATTCTGTTCTCACTTCAGATATCAACAAACAGAACCTGGTGAGTGATTTCATTTGAGTTTTTTTTAGGATGTGTTTATTCACTCTCACTGTTACATCAACATTTTTATTTCAGTCATTTCATGAACCACTTTTTGAGACTCCAAAAGCAGACCCGAAAAATGTAGCTTCGATCATATTAGGTGGAGGTGCTGGAACTCGCTTATTTCCTCTTACTAGTAGAAGAGCCAAGCCAGCGGTATGATATCAACTATTTCTTTTGAAATTAGATTCTATGGCGTTGGTAATTAGTAATAGAATGACATTTGTTCAATATTGAGACACCAATTATTAGTGATAAAGCTAATAATTTTGGTTTTTGAAAGCTTGTTATGAAGTTGAATTTAATTTGGGGTGGATTTTTGTGATACTTTGGTGTGATCTGCAGGTTCCAATTGGAGGGTGTTACAGGCTGATTGATATCCCAATGAGTAATTGCATCAATAGTGGCATAAAGAAGATTTTTATTATGACACAGTTTAACTCTTTTTCCCTCAATCGTCACCTTGCTCGCACCTATAATCTCGGAAATGGTGTGAATTTTGGAGATGGATTTGTGGAGGTAAGAAAATTGAGGCAAACAGAAACCTTCATAGATACTTTAGGCATATGGAAGTATGTTGGAATTGCATCAATGATACTGCATGGCAATAATAGATGAGATTAATGATTTTTCATGTCCTGTGGAAATGAATGTTACTTGATGATTCACAACTTTGTTTTAGTCATTTAGAAATTGGAGTCTTCATCAAAATTTTTTTTTTCTTGTTAATAATTTCAGTGAAAGTTCCTGATGAATTAAAGCCTAATAAAATGGAAAAACAGGTTTTGGCTGCCACTCAAACACCAGGAGAAAAAGGGAGTAGATGGTTCCAAGGAACAGCAGATGCTGTAAGGCAATTTACATGGGTCTTTGAGGTGGGTGATTATGATTGCATTTTTACTAAATATTGCATCCTCGTAATAAGCATAATCGGATTTTGTTTGATTCATGAAGGATGCCAAGAACAAGAGTATTGAGCATATATTGATACTGTCAGGTGATCATCTCTACCGGATGGACTATATGGATTTTCTGCAGGTAATTATTTTCAGCCACTTACTGGTGCAATAGTTCATCTAGTACTAATTTGCATTTTTTGGAAAATCCTGCTTATTGATGGGATCTGTGCTTGCAGAAGCATATTGACACAGATGCTGATATTACAGTTTCATGTGTGCCTATGGATGACAGGTATGTCTAGCACTATATGTTACAGTTTCAACTATACACTGTACATTATTTCTTAAGCTGGTGATAGGTTTACAGGAATAAAACAGCCAATGGTTGTAATTTTCATTTTGATTCTTCAAGTGAGATATGCATCCCAACCAAAAGGAAGAAAATGGCATTTAAGTTTTATAGAAGTTCTATGATCTCAGTTGCTGGTTTCTTGATATATATATTTTTAGCTGAGTTAGAAACCCTAATCTACCCTACATATACTGCTTCCTCTGGAGCTTGAACCTGTGATCCCCCCAACCCACAAGTACTTAGTACCTGTGAGGTGACCACCACGCCACAGGTCATGGACCTTGTGGTTGTGGTTTCTTGATATTAATAGTTTAATATATGTATTTGTCTTGCAGCCGTGCATCTGATTACGGACTGATGAAAATTGACAACAAAGGACGTATTATTCAATTTTCTGAGAAACCAAAAGGCCCAGACTTGAAAGCAATGGTAGGCAAATTTTCCTTATCACTGTTGTTTGAACTTTTCAGTTTTTTCTAAGGTATCTATGCCCAATTGGTTATTTTCTCACTCATTTGCACTGCAGCAAGTTGACACCACTCTTCTAGGACTTTCTGAGAAAGACGCTCGGAATAACCCTTATATTGCATCAATGGGTGTTTATCTATTTAGAACTGATGTTCTACTAAAGTTATTGAGATGGAGTTACCCTTCATGCAATGACTTTGGCTCTGAAATTATTCCGTCAGCTGTGAGGGAACATAATGTCCAAGTAAGACAGAAATACCTACATGATTTGTTGTGTGTGTTATTATTTAATGTTTTTGATCTTCCTGTAGCTATTTGAATATTGCGAACAAGATTTTTATTTGTTTATTGAATTACATATAGTTTCTTAGTGGCTAGTGCATTTAATTGTCAGGCTTATTTATTCAATGACTACTGGGAGGACATTGGAACTATAAAGTCCTTTTTTGATGCCAACTTGGCCCTCACAGAACAGGTTGGTATGACCGTAGCCCAAGTTACATTTTCTCAATTATCATTTGAAAAAATCCTATTGCAACTGATATTTGAGTAAATGACTATCTGGCAACTTGGAGTAATTGGGAAAGTATTCTGTATAAACTTCAGGAAGCCAGTGGTAGCTATAAAGTTGGGTGAGAAATTCAGTGATAATCCGTTAAAACCAAGAATAAATCTGAGTAGGAAAATGCTTCATGTGTTTGCAAATGAACTTAGAAATCTTTAGAACAGAAAAAAAGAAAATCACGCATATTTGAAAAACCTATGTTAGAAATTTGGAGATTGAAATTGTGTCTTTCTTCCTTGTAAATGAGAAAATGACTCTATGAACTGATAATATGGTTCCTTTCATGCAGCCTCCAAAGTTTGAATTCAATGATCCAAAGACACCTTTCTACACCTCACCTAGATTCTTGCCGCCTACGAAAGTTGAAAAATGCAGGGTATGATCATGAGCTTAAGTCAGTATGTAAGATAGCTCTGCTCCTTGTATCTCATAACTCAACTGGTTCTTGCAGATTTTGGATGCAATTATTTCTCATGGTTGCTTCTTGCGGGAATGTAGTGTTCAACACTCTATAGTGGGTGTGCGCTCACGTTTAGAGAATGGTGTAGAACTTGAGGTGAGCTAATATCTTATGCTTAAGTAGCTCTCCTTGACTATATAGAGTAATTGGCCATTTGATGTGCAATTCACAAAAACATGTGGGTGCTGATTGTCAAGTTATATTGACTTGTAACGGCTCCTTCAGACGTCCGGTAGTCTATATCTCTTTCAAAATAGTGTTATGGTTTTTGATTTCAGTAATTCTACAGGATAACCATGTAATTGAATATTCCTAGCCAAAAGTAAATGTATTGCACTTTAAAAAAAAAAAATTGCCTCCCTAGATTTTGCTAGTTCGTGCTTTCCACTCCAAGGTGTGCAGGAAATAGCTCTCTGCAAAGTGCAGAGTAAACCTCTCAAGCACTTGGTGATAGTGATAGCATAATAGTTATTATTTCCAATAATTGAGTTTTAAGAACTTAACTTCCAATGTAAGTTATTCATCTTGAGAGTAGCTTCAATATGAGCAAATGAAGTTTTTGTATGTGAGTTCCTGTTTGAATCTGTTCAAATTTTGATTGGTGAATATGGAATGATGTAGGAGCTTTTACTGTTTTGCTCTTCATTTTACAGAGTGAAAATTAATTATTTTTGGTTATGAAATTTACTTTCCAGGATACTATGATGATGGGTGCAGACTACTACCAAACAGAATCTGAAATTGCATCTCTGCTAGCAGAGGGAAAGGTTCCAGTAGGCGTAGGACAGAATACCAAAATTAGGTAGGATTTAATTGTGTTAATAATCCCAGTGCACATATGTGTGCACATGCGTGATAGGGAATAATTAGAAATGATTAATGTTTCACAACTGAATGCTGTCTTAGAAGTTCATAATGAAATGCCTTAGTCTATTAACTAATTTCTAATGTCAACTATCTTGAAGGAATTGCATAATTGATAAGAATGCCAGGATTGGAAGAGATGTGGTCATCACAAATGGTGATGTAAGAATGGCTTTCTGCACTCGTTAAATTTTGAATTGCTTTGCACTTCAAGCTTATCCAAGTTATTGAAGAATGGTGTATTACTGTTCATTTACACACTGCTTAAGGAAATTTTTTTGACTTCTCAGGGTGTTGAGGAAGCAGAAAGGCTGAATGAAGGGTTTTACATTCGGTCAGGGATTGCGGTCATACTGAAGAATGCAACAATTAAAGATGGAACGGTCATTTAGATCTTTCACACTTGAAAAGACTTCATGTCCAGATTGAGCCAGTGTTGCAAGCATTAGCCAGCTAGTTTTGGGTTTTAAATTGCATGCAGTAATAAACACTAGCAGGAATGCCCCTATATATGTAAATCACTAGTTCCTTAGATATCTGTAGGAAGGCCTCCTAGTTGCTGAATAAAAAGAACTGTTGCTTGATTCAATTTAGTAGTTCAAACTGCATTCTTAGTCTCTCTGTACATTAGTCACACTTCAATTTTGCCTAAATAATTTTAGTCTCTGCACGCTTTTGATAGTTTCAACTTTGTCTTTAGACTTTTAATTGTATTAAGTTCGTCCTTCAACTTTCAACATGAGACCCCTCAGACAATTAAATGTGTTAATTTCTTTCTTTAATTTTCAAAATGAAGTCAATGTCACCCATCAATTTTCAAAATTATGTCAATTTTATTCTTATAAGTGGATTTTATTAAAAATAAAATCGACTTGATTTTGAAAATTAAATGACATAATTAAAGTTGAGAGATGAAATTGACACAGTTAAATGTATAGGGACCAAGTTGAAATTACCCCATTGTTGGAGGGCTAAAAAGTATAATTTGCCTTCTATTTATTTTTACTAGAAGCCCATGACTGATGCTAAAGCTAAAAATATTAGACACTTAGCTTAATACATAGGTGTAAATCTCAAAACTCTTTTCCAATGCTACTCTCTTGGATAGACAAATATCATCTGTAACAGATAATTCACCTCTTAGAAGTCACACATTTCCGGTACACAGCTTACAATGCTGGTAATCTGTAACTACTCTTAATATAGATGGGATTCTCTTTGCTCAATTTTCATTATTATTGCCCTTGCTTTTAATCTCTCTTGCTTTCTTCCACTTCTCAATGTTTCTCAGCCTAGCATACAACTATCAAATCCTGCTTAGCCTTTGAGACTCTTGAGCAATCAAAATAGCTGTTGAGGAATTCTCACTGAGGATTACTTCATACCCATCTCCGAAAGAGTCCATTCCTGCAGCTAGAAGTTGCCAGAACAAGCCACCAACAGCTGCACCTCCACCTCTAGCATTTAAATAGATTGTTGAGTAAACTGTGTTGAAAAGCTGGTCCCTTTGTGCAATACCAGATAACTTCAAAGATTTTCCAAACTCAGCAATGAGAACTGGCTTGTGAAGGATATTCTGTGCATCTTGTATATGATCATTAAGCCAACTGTTCAAAAATAAGAGTTGGCTTTCATCACTTTAGCCAGGCAACCTGCTCATCAAAGCAGAAACTTTCTTTTATTGAGTCCATACCATTGTTCAGGGTATGCATGAACTGTGGCAAAGTCGATGACAGGGATTTGATTATTTGTGATGAAATCTGTCCCTACTTGAATATTAGGATTTGATCGCTGCCTTGATACTCCATAAAACCCTTCTAGACCAATTTCTAGCAAGTGTTTTCCATCTATGGATTTTAGGTAGGGTGCCATCTCTGCAATCCAGGCCTGTCAGAGAAACGCATTATAGTAAAACATTAAAACCACACACACACATATATATGCTTTCCTTTGCCCATTGAAATTTGGTATCTTTTTCTTGTTTGACTCTATTGGCTAGTGTGTGACTGGTATTATATGCATGACAAAATAATAGCCATGTTTCACATTTCCTTATGCTGAAGGCATTGGTGAAGACTGGAGAGGTCGGCTCATCAGGCCTTTGTGCTATGACAAATGCCTTCCATCAAAAGTGATAAGTCATGGTTCAAGTCCCGGAATGAATCTCTCAAAAAAAAAAAGCTTATTTACTAATCACTTATTCACTTCTCTTCTTTTTTTAAGGCATTGATGAAACCAACTGTTTCTTAACCGATGCTAATGCAAGTACAAAGTCATTGTCACTATCACTGTTTCTTTTCCTTTTTTTTTTTTTTTTTTTTTTTCTGATTCTAAAATTTATATAATCAACCTGTCCAAATTCTAGTTAATAGGTTTGGTTCAATTACGATTCCTGCCCCTTCCTGCTTCAAGCAGCTAACCAAAGAAAATCTATTCCATTAGTTTCTCTTGGGGGCAGTTGAAGTGTTGGACACTTAATAAGTTCAAGATTAAGGTGGACTAAGCACAAGATGATTTTTTTTTTTTTTGGGTGAGGCAAAGCACCAGTTGAATTCAACAAAACACTAACTCCACTGTAAAAACATGAAGGTGAGGTCTCTCTAGGGAAAAAACACAAAATATAGTTTTCAAAAGCGACCTTGGCCACAGTAAAACGGTATACAAGAAAAACACATTTTATCGATCGCTGAAGTGCCAATAAGGGAAAGAGATATGATCCAGTTAAAAAAAATGTACAACACAGAAATCTTGTGCATAAATGGAAAGGAAAATGCTCCATTAAAAAAACAAAGTAACCCTTAGATATTTAAGTAGCATAAATGCAAAAGAGTCCAGTGTAGGAGGTTTTGCTAACCTGAATGGTCTTTCCTGATATATCCGAAGGGCACCTGGGCTCATTCATAAGCTCCCATGCCATTATGGTTGGATCATCTTTGTAAGCAATTCCAGTCAGGTTATTACGTCTTGTAAGAACAGTCTGTTATGTACGCAAGATAATAAAATAGTTCAATTACACAGAACAAGGAAAATACTAGTTTTACATGTCATAAAATGTGTAAAAGTATAGTTTACCACCATTTGCCAAACTACTAGCAAATTAATGTTCACTCTGATCACATTACCAAAAAAACAGTAGAGGAAATAATACAGCTAATTACTTAGCCAAAAAAAAAGGAAAATGAAAAAAATATTCAAAGAGCAAGTTCATAACATGAAACATTTAATATACAGCTAGCTCAAAAGAGAGGGTTTACAGTATAATCTACCTTGATATTGTTCTTGTAGTATCCCTTCACAACAGAATTGGTGAAGAAATCATCATCAGATGTTACAGACTGGCCCTGACGGCTACAGCTCAAGATAACGCGGCTTTAGACGCATTCTATGGCCGCATGTTTAAAACACGGCCTCTGTTGTTTCTTTAAGCCATGTTTTTTAAAAACGCGGCTTTAGGTCGTCTGTAGCTACGTTTTTGCAAACGCGGCTTAAAAAAAGGCGGCCTAAGACCCGCGTTTTTTGTAGTGTCTTGCCCAATCCACATACTATTTCTTTCCTCCAAAGTCCGCATAGTTATTAACCAAACTCAACACTATCTTAATCCCATATTTTTTAGCTTCAGATATTACAAAATCCAACCCCTACAAAACAAGAAAAAGAAAATGGCTAAAAAAATAAATAAAGGGGTAATTACAAGTAACCACCTTGAACTTTCAAAATAACATTAAACACAATATTGCATCTACAAGTTAAAAATTGTTGCATAAAAAATAGTAACTTATTGTTGTTTGCAATAACTTATAATTTTCAGTTGCAATACATATTTTAATACCTCATTGCATTAGGAATTTTTTTTTATAATAACTTAAAATGAATAAATCATTACAATAGTTTGATACAAATTATTTTTGCAATTTATTGCAACAAAAATAAAAAATAATAGCTTATTGCAATGAAATTATCATTGTAATATATTGTTATAAGTTATTTTACAATCAATTACAATGACAAATATGAAATAATTATTTATTACAAGAATATATATATATATATATATATATATATATATATATTATTGCATCAAAAAGTTGTCATTAAAGTATTTGAAATTTATTGTAATGGAATTTTTTGTTATGCAAATCTATTATTTTAGATTTTATTGTAACACATTGCATCAATTATTGCAATAACTCTGATGTTATTGCAACAATTTTTTTCATTATAAATATATATATATATATATTTTTTTTTTTTCTGGTAGTGATAATCAGTGGTTAGATTAAATGAACCAAAAGAGAAATAATAACCAAGCTGAACATTTGGACTGCAGAGGTCTAACCCCTCCATCACTAAAAGCCCAAGTTCTTGCAATTGTAAGGCCATGCTTTGTAGCATCTTGGAAGGCAGTTGAAACTTTGTCTCTCTGAGATGGGTCAAAGGCCACGTACATCATCCTATAGGATTAAACCCATTTGCATTGTAGAGTTTCCCATTCAACATAAGCTGCACTCCTTTGGTTGTCACAAACCCATCATCTTCTTTGTCCCTTCCTCTTCTTCTTCCATTTTATAAGGATTTCGTGGTCGTGTACATGGAAGTATTTATAGATGGATTTGCTAAAAATGTACACGTGGTTGGGCCCTCAATGTGCACAATTAATTTCACTTAATATCTCTCTAAAATTCAGCTTCATCTTTGTGTGTAAATTTGGACATATTAGCATATCTTTTCTTCACACAAAATCGCCAATTTAATGTGGACAATTGATTTGGGCATTTCATCCTAAATACATAGTTACAAAAGCCATGTATCATTGCTGGAGCTTCCATGGCTTGACATGGGGTTAAATTTTGTATTTATTAATAATGATTTGGACAATTGATTCCAATTAGCACAAATTGATTTGTCCATCTCAACCTTATTGCTTACTATATAGTGTCTATGTATTATTAACAAATGTTATCCATAAATTTCTTAATAAATATATCTTTTAGTGTACACTATTAGTCTCATCAAATATTCCATTAATGTTTTCCTTTTTGGCTATGAAAACCTTTATTATTATTCGGTTGAACTTCCTTATACTTTAAAAAAAAAAAAAGTCTTGTTATTAGTGTTTGTTTGGTTGTGGCTGAAAAAAAAAATGAGAGAATAGAAAATGGGAAAGAAGTACTACTGGGCGCCCTTGGTGTGATGGTCACATCACAAGTATAAAGATCTTGTGGGGTGGGGGGCAAGGGCCAAGTTCAATTTTTCAGGAGAGAGCTTTATGTACATATACACTTAGGAGTGTGCGCGATTAGGTCAGTGCGGTGTTTTCCCAAATTTATTACTGAACCAATAAGGATCAGTTTCCCCATAACCGCAACTGATGCACCCCACCAAGGATCGGTTAACGGTGCGATTTTTTGCATTTGATTCATTGGTTTTATAGGTTTGGAAAAGAAAAAAAAAAACGTTAGTCATTACTCAATCACAATTAGGTCCAACAATAACAATAACATAATTCTTTTTTTGACCAAATAAATTCTTTACAATGAATAATAAATCTTATCATAAATCTTATTTATATTTTATATTATCAATATCTTAAGTTAAATTAGTATTAGTGTTTTTGCGGGGAAAAAAAAGTCAGAACTAGTGCAAGCCAACTATAAACCATGTAAACCACAAAAGCTAATAGGAACTTAGATATTTTTTGTCAACTTCAATAAAATATACTTAGGATCCATTTGGGATTCGCTTATTTTGCTGAAACTAATTTTTTTTTTTGCTGAAAGTACTGTAGATGAAGGCAAAAGTTAGCTGAAATAGTATAGTGAAACCTTTATTATTATTCGGTTGAACTTCCTTACACAGAAAAAAAAGTATTTTTATTAGTGTTTGTTTGGTTGTGGGTGAAAAAAGAAGAAGAGAGAATAGAAAATGAGAAAGAGGTACTACTGGGTGCCCTTGACGTGATGATTACACCACAAGTACAAAGATCTTGTGGGGTTGGGGGGGGGGGGGGGGGGGGGTAAGGGTCAAGTTCAATTTTTCAGGAGGGAGCTTTATACACATATATACACTTAGGGGTGTGTGCGGTTAGGTCAGTGCAGTGTTTTCCCAAATTTATTACCGAACCGATAAGAATTAGCTTCCCCATAACCAGAACTGATGCACATCGCCAAGGGTCGGTTTTCCGACCTACAACGGTGCAGTTTTTTGCAGTCAATTCATTGATTTTATAGGTAATTGAAATATATATATATATATATATATATAAACAATGTTAGTCATTACTCAATCACAATTAGGTCCAACAATAACAATAACATAATATTTTTTTGACCAAATAAATGCTTTACAATGAATAAATCTTATCATAAATATTTTTTATATTTTATATTATCAATATCTTAAGTTAAATTAGTATTAGTGCTTTTGCGGGAAAAAAAAGTCAGCACTAGTGCAAGCCAACTACAAACCATGTAAACCATAAAAGCTAATAGGAACTTAGATATTTTCGTCAACTTCAATAAAATATACTTAGGGTTCGTTTGAGATCCGCTTATTTTGCTGAAACTGAAAACTTTTTACTGAAAGTACTGTAGATAAAGATAAAAGTTTTGTAGATAAAAGTAAAAGTTAACTGAAATAGTACAGTAAGACTCATGAATAGTACCAAAAAGTGCAGTAGGACTCATGAATAGTAGCAAAAATAAGCTGAATAGTAAAAGAAATTTGAAAAAATAATTTTTGCCAAACGGACACTTAGTAAACACAGTACTCAAAATCACAAGACACTATTATGCAGACAAAAAAAATACATAGAGATAACCGCATAGTCACAGAGAGAGTGAGAGATCTGTACCACTTAGAGCTATGTAGACGGCAAGAGCAAGAGACAGATTTGCTCAAAATTGGGGTAGATTTAAGCAGATGATTAGAGACTTAGGCAAAAAAAAAAAGATGTGTTTGCAGCATAGTTTCGGTGGCGTAAGGAGGATTTTTTTTTCTAGTAATTTACTAAGAATGTTTTTTATTTTTTATTTTTTTTTTAATCTCTATATATGAATCAGTTGGTACAGTTCGTGGGTTGGTTTTGAAAATCAACTCCGACTGTGTCATTGCACCGGCGTCGAAAGGGTCACCAGGTTCCGTTTGCTGGCATGAGCTCCTTTGGTCGGCCCAAAGTTCAGTGCGATTTAGTCAGTGAGATTTGGTCATTACTCTTCTTTATATATACTTAGATTAAGTTAGAGTAAAATTTCTATCTTGTATCAAAAAGAAAAGAAGAAAGAGATTGAAAAGTGGGGGATAAAGTGATTTTAGTTTTTTCCTTATGGTGTTTGATCTCATTTGAACGTTGCCCAAGGCAATTTTGGTCCAACACACTCGAAAATTTTGTTCAGTCTTTCTCTTCACTTTTCTCTCCAATTTAAGGAGATTACATTCTCTTCACTTTTCTCTCCAATTTAAGGAGATTACATTTTGGTAGGCTTAGAAGAAAACACTCGCCCCACCAAATTTTTCTCTAAAAATCACCCCAATGATACCCAAAAGAATATTGTTCTCTCCACTTTCTCTCCTCCCTTTTCCACCCCAAAAATTACCCCAACAGGACTTTGTTCTAAAAGGTAGATGCCCCTCAATGTGCACAATTAATTCCACTTAATATCCCCCTATGATGATGGGTGCAGACTACTACCAAACGGAATCTGAAATTGCATGATAGGGAATAATGAGAAGTGATTAATGTTTCACTTCACAACTGTCTCAGCCAAAAAAAAAAAAAAAAAAAAGTTTCACAACTGAATGCTGTCTTAGAGGTTCATAATGAAATGCCTTAGTCTATTAACTAATTTCTAATGTCTACTATCTTGAAGGAATTGCATAATTGATAAGAATGCCAAGATTGGAAGAGATGTGGTCAGCGCAAATGGTGATGTAAGAATGGCTTTCCGCACTCTTTAAATTTTGAATTGCTTTGCACTTCAAGCTTATCCAAGTTATTGAAGAATGGTGTATTACTGTTCATTTACACTCTGCTTAAGGAAATTTTTTTGACTTCTCAGGGTGTTGAGGAAGCAGAAAGGCTGAACGAAGGGTTTTACATTCGGTCAGGGATTGCGGTCATACTGAAGAATGCAACAATTAAAGATGGAACGGTCATTTAGATCTTTCACACTTGCAAAGACTTCATGTCCAGATTGAGCCAGTGTTGCAAGCATTAGCCAGCTAGTTTTTGGTTTTAAATTGCATGCAGCAATAAACACTAGCAAGAATGCCCCTATATATGTAAATCACTAGTTCCTTAGTTAGATATCTGTAGGAAGGCCTCCTAGTTCCTGAATAAAAAGAACTGTTGCTTGATTCAATTTAGTAGTTCAAAGTTCAAACCGCATTCTTAGTCTCTCTGTACATTAGTCACACTTCAATTTTGCCTAAACAATTTTAGTCTCTGCACATTTGTCATAGTTTTAAATTTCTCTTTATACATTTAATTGTATTTAGTTCATCCTTCAACTTTCAATATGAGATCCCTCAAAATTAAATGTGTTAATTTCATCCTTTAATTTTCAAAATGAAGTCAATTCACCCATCAATTTTCAAAATTGTGTCTCTCAAAAAAAAAAAAAATCAAAATTATGTCACTTTTATTCTTATAAGTGGATTTTATTAAAAATAAAATCGGCTTGATTTTGGAAATTAAATGACATAATTAATTAATTATTATTATTATTTTTTTTTGTTGAGAAACCAGACTAAACTTTGATTAAAAGGAGTCGACTAAATCAGCTTGAAGTACAACTGAAAATTGTGGTGAAACATCCTCCATCCACACTAAAAAATCCGAAATGTCAAAAGCATATCTTGCTAAACAATGAGCAACAAAATTACATTCTCTCTTTACATGAGAATAAAGCAATTGATCAAAATTACCTGCACTAAACTTAGCGTCATCGATCATCAACCCAAAAGAAGATAAAGACCTTGCGATCACTCGATAAGGCTTTCATGATTGTGAGTGAATCACCTTCCAACGCAGCTTTGGTAATGCCAATCTCTGCCATGAAAGACACCACCTTAGCTGCTGCCAAAGCCTCCACTTCATTGCTGCTATAAACTTGAGATAAACGTTGGGAACAAGATGCAATGACTTGACCCAAGTTATTTCTAATTACCACACAAATGCCTAATGCATTAACACTAGGAAAAATAGCTCCGTCGAAATTAATTTTCATTAAATCCGTCGGAGGAGGTTGCCATCTAGTTCTGGGATTGATTGTCTTACCAACATCGGTGTTGCAGATGGTTGACAAGCCGTGAACTCAGCAAGCTTCTCTTTAGAAATCTGGAAAATCTGATGGAGTGAGGCAGTAGCATGGTTGAGCCGAGCTTGATTACGTCGATTCCATATCCCCCACGCTATCATCGCAAAAAGTTCCACTTTGCTTGACTGTGTGAGTATCTAAGAGAGTAACTCATTGAAATTCAGGAAGTTGGCATCATGGCGCGCTTGATAGTGGGCAATCCTCTCCCAAACCGTGTCTAATTCCTTGCAAAGCCAAAGAGCATGCAACAGTGTCTCATGGGTAGCATGGCAGCGATCACAAAGTAGATCCTTGATGATTGTACGTCGGACAAGGGCCTCTTTAGTTGGCATTGCACCTTGGCATGCCCTCCACAACAGATTTTTAACTTTGTTAGGAATTTCAAGAGAACAAATCCCTTTCCACAAGTTTGTGTTCATACTTGAATCCTCCTGGTTACAATACTTGAATCCTCCTGCGTGTAACCCAGCTCGGCTTCCTCCTTGAGGAACCTATAACTCGTTTTGCATGTGTATTGCCCATCTTGCGTATGTGGCCATATCAAGACATCCTTAGCAACTCTACGGCTCAGTGGGATTGTTTTAATAATTGCTGCTTCCTCTTGGGAGAAAATCTCATCAATCAATTCATTCCACTTCTGTGCACTTTCATCAATCAACACTGCCACAGGACAATCAACCGTTGACTCAATTGGATATGAAGCCACTAGGGATGAGAGTTTCCTTGGAATTCATATGTGCTGCCATATAGTAATTGATTTCCCATCCCCAACTCTCCATCTAGCCCCTCTTTGTGTAACATCTCTCCCCTTTAAGTATGCTCCTCTAGGCATACGATCCTCCCCTTGAATTCGTGGCCTCCATAATTGAACAATTTGGAAAAAAACGTGCTTTGAACACCTTCTAAAATAGAGATGATCTATTATGTAATAGACGTCAAGTTTGCTTTGCCAACAAAGAGTCATTATAGAGAGCCAAATCCCGAAATCCCATTCCACCCACCATTTTTTATTTTGTCAACTCATCCCACTTTACCTAATGAATTTTCCTACGGTCACCTCGTTGCCCCCACTAGAATTTTTTAATCAGTGCTTCAATATCGTGGCACAAACCTAAAGGAATTTTGAAGCATCCCATAGTGTAGGTTGGGATTGCCTGGATCACCGATTTTATTAAGACTTCCCTTCCAGCTTGTGATAGTAGTTTACCTTCCTAACCTTGAAGTTTTCTCCACACCCTCTCTTTAATATAATTGAAGCTTGATTTCTTTCCTTT
The DNA here is from genome assembly GCA_019022515.1 of Quercus aquifolioides. Classification (NCBI taxonomy): domain Eukaryota; kingdom Viridiplantae; phylum Streptophyta; class Magnoliopsida; order Fagales; family Fagaceae; genus Quercus; species Quercus aquifolioides. Next base: position 97,522,227 of record CM032327.1, on the reverse strand, counting down.
CCCCACCAATGAAGGAAGCCCCAAATACTTCTCATATTGTAAAATATCTTGCACACCTAGGGTTTGTTTAATACTTGATTTAATATCATCCAAAGTAGATCTACTAAAGAAAAGAGCTGTATTATCCCTGTTCACCTTTTGGCCTGAAGCCCCCTTATAAACCTCCAAAAATTTTAAAACATTGGCACACTTTTCCATTGTTGCCCTGCAAAATAGGATACTATCGTTTGCAAATAAGAGATGAGTTAGTTTTGGACCCCTCCTACAGAGAGAGAAGCCATGAATATCTCCATTCAATTCAGCATTTTTGATCAACCCATTCAACCCTTCAGTACACAGCAAGAAAAGGAAGGGGGATAATGGGTCACCCTGTCTAATACCTCTAGATGGGTGAGTAAGGCCTCTCGGTTCCCCATTCACTAAAACAGAATATGTCACTGTTTTAACACAAGTCATGGTTAGATTAATCCATCTTTCGTTGAATCCCATCTTCCTCATGATTTCCTCAAGGAAAATCCACTCAACTCGATCATATGCCTTACTCATATCCAGTTTAAGTGCCATGAATCCCGAGGAGCCGAATTATATTTTTGCAAACAGTGTAATGTTTCAAAGGCAACTAAGATATTATCAGAAATTAACCTATCTTTGGTAAAAGCTGACTAGTGCTCTATGACAATGGTGGGAAGGATAGTTTTTAGTCGATTGGCTAAAACTTTAGAGAAAATTTTATACAACACATTACAAAGACTAATAGGGCGAAATTGAGTGACATATTAGGATTTTCAGTCTTTGGAATGAGTGTGATAAAAGTGTGATTTACAGGGTGGGGTAAGGTACCTGTGTTTAGCAAAGATAAAATGGAGGAAGTCACATCCATGTCCACTGTCCCCCAAAAGTGCTGGTAGAAGAGAGGTGGCATTCCATCCGGACTTGGTTCCTTAAGTGGAGCCATCTGTTTCAAAGCTGCTGAAACTTCACATTCCATGAACTCACGTGACAGGTATGAATTCATCTCATCCGTAATTAATTGAGGGACATACGCTAACACATTGCTCGAATTTTCAGGAGTAGAAGTTGTAAAAAGATTCTGATAGTAACCTGTCAACACGGCAGCAATCTCGTCAAGGTGACTTTTCCAGTCATCCATCTATCTCTAATTCCCCTAATCTGATTTTTTCGAATCTTTTTGTTGCCTGACTATGGAAATACTTCGTATTCTTGTCACCTTGGCTAGCCCATAGTAGCTGTGACCTTTGAGGCCACATCCTCCCTTCCCTATCCATGAGTACCCCAATTTTGGCTTTTAATTCCCTTACTCGATGATTAACTCCACTGACTTGTGCTTCAATTTCAGCCTGCTCAACAACTCTCTCTTTTTTTATTAATTCTTGTCTCACATTACGAAATACATTGCGATTCCACCAAAGTAAGTCGTACCATACTTCTCAATTTTTGCCAAAATTCCATTGCTCAAATCTGACCCAATCGTAGAGCGCCAGGCTGCCTGTACAGTTTCTCCACAACTTGGGTTGGACAACTACATTTCCTCAAATCGAAATGGTTTTTTTCGTTGGGGAGTCTCTATAGGTGCAAGAACAATAAGAAGCAGACAATGGTCTGAAGAGTTGCAAATTGTAGATGATGAACCGAGACCCTAGGAATTTCAAAAACCACCCATTATTGGCTAATCCTCTATCAAGCCTCTCCCATATAGATCTTCCATTCTCAAAGTGTCTAGCCCATGTGAATTTCGGACCTACATACCCAAGATCCATGAAGCTACACTTGTCAATAACATCTCGGAACAATTACATTTGGTTGTGAGGCCTCCACACACCTCCCAACTTCTCATCTTGTCTTGTAATCTCATTGAAGTCCCCCATACATAACTATGGAATAATCGGATTAGAATTAAGAAGTCTCAATTTATTCCAAGCCTCACTTCTTTTTGCTATCTCTGGTTTGTCGTAAAATCCTGTGAAGCACCATTGATTACTTCTATTTTAGTCGATGGTTGCATCAATGTAATACTTATGCGAACCTTTTACCTTCAAATTTACTAATGATTTCCAAAAAAGAACCAAACCACCTCCTCTCCCTTCTCGTTGAACCACCCACCGATGGTCAAACTCAATGTTTCATTGTACCGTATCTAGCCTTCGGTGTTTCGACTAAAAAAAGGACAGATGGATCTTTTGCTCGTATAATCTCTACAAGCTCTTTTCCTGTACGTAGGTTTCCAAGCCCACGACAGTTCCATACTAGGCAACTCATTGCTCCTAGCAGGGCTAATGATCAGCCTCTGCCACTTCAAAAAATCCTTCAACATCACTCTGATAAACTTGTTGTCTTTTGGAAGGTAAATTATAGCAAATAACCATATCTGATGTAGCCCTTTTTTGACCTGAGAGTGATTCAGTTGCTAACCTTGCCATGGGGTTTGCTTCTCTCACTCTGCGAGACCACTTAGGAAGAACACACAATTGGATTGAGGGCGTGGGAGCCCTAGCCAAATCATGAGGGTCACGTGCTTCATTATTCTAAGCTTGGGCTGAAGGGCACTTAAGTGCACGTGAGTCAGAGTAAGCATGATTAATTGAATTAAAATCCTGATGATCAGACTTGGCCAACTCAACATCGATCTCTTTCAATTGCATATCAAAATCCTTGACTTGCTCTTCAGTAACCGTTTTGGGCATAAAGTCCCGATTTATCACGTTATGAAGTCTGTGCGCATGAAATTAGGCCCCATGTTATGGTGATTAAATGTAGTTTTAACGTTGCCAGCAAGCCCATGGACTTCCCCCTCCTGTGGTACACTTCCTTCCCTGCTGTTACAACCGCCTGAACCCTCCGATGGTCCTTGACTCACCGTGGATTGCCCGTGGACTTGACAACCAGCGTGGGACTAGGACTAATGTTCCTGATTTTTTCTTCGCTGAGTAAAATCCAGGCACCGTGAGTATACTCTTCCTTGACGGCACAAAAGTAGGTGTGCGTATACTCGAACCAAATTGACGATCTTCTAGTCGGAGTGGCCCCTCGCTTTCTATCCAGATAGCACAATCCTTGTCAACATGAGTTAGGCGACCACACCAGTAGCACAGGTTCGGAAGTCTTTCGTACTTAAAACTCACCCACACTTGCTTATCATTCTCCAGAGAAACCAAACATCCACAGCACAAAGGTAAAGATAGGTCGATAGAAATTTTAAGACGTAAAAAACTCCCACCATCTGCATCTTTTGGGTCCTTTGGTCGAGAGACATCTCCAATGACCTCACAAATTTTTTCAGCAGTAGCCACTGTCATATACCGTAATGGAACACCGTGGATTTGAACCCACTCGTCTTCTCAAACTTGAGCTCATGTAGAGGGGTCTCTTTCTCATATCGTTCCATTGCAACTAGGTGCTTGTCAAAGCTCCACAGTTCACTCATAAGGATTCTGTCAACATCATTCTTATCATCAAAAGTAAAAAGGATTTTATGATCACCCAGAGACTTAATCTTAAAACCATTGTGGGACCTCCACAATGGAGTGAAGGTTCTAGCGATAACATCGATACTTAAAGCTCTCTTAGTAAAAAACTTGGTTGCGATGGAGAATTCTGGGACTCTATCATCTTTTGTTAGGCTGCAACCAGGATCCTCTCTCTCTCTCTGACAGAGAAAGTCTGTTCCAATTCTGTGCGAGATCATCCATAGTAATGATTGAAAAAAAATCACTCTCCTCACTCTTGTTTCCCAATCCCCTGAAAGAGACAACCCACTAGCAGAGGATTAACGTAGTTAATCCATGGAGACAATCAACACCTTCTTAGAGAAGGGACAAAAAGTTCTACTGCACTTGAGAAGCTAGAGCTCAAGTTGAGAGATGAAATTGACACAATTAAATGAACAGGGAAGAATTTGAAATTACCCCATTGTTGAAGGACTAAAAGTATAATTTATCTTCTATTTATTTTTACTAGAAGCCCATGACTCCACGGAAAGCAAAAAATATTAGTCACTTAACAAATAATTCACCTCTTAAAAGTCATACATTTCCAGTACACAGCTTATAATGCTGGTAATCTGTAACTACTCTTATAATTGTTGTTACTCAATTTTCATTCTTATTGTTCTTGCTTTCTTCCACTTCTCAATGTTTCTCAGCCTAGCATACAACTATCAAATCCTACTAAGCTTCTGAGACTCTTGAGCAATCAAAATAGCTGTTGAGGAATTCTCACTGAGGATTACTTCATACCCATCTCGGGTAGTGTCCATTCCTGCAGCTAGAAGTTGCCAGAACAAGCTGCCAACAGCTGCACCTCCACAACTAGCAGATAAATAGATTGTTGAGTAAACTGTTTTGAAAAGCTGGTCCCTTTGTGCAATACCAGATGACTTCAAAGATTTTCCAAACTCAGCAAAGAGAACTGGCTTGTGAATGATATTCTGTGCATCTTGAATATGATCATTAAGCCAACTGGTCAAAAATGAGAGTTGGCTTTCATCACTTGAGCCAGGCAACCTGATCAACAAACAAAAAAAAACCCTCTTTAAGGAAATGGTTGCTAGTTAATTGTTAGTTTTAAGCAGAAACTTGAAACCATACCACTGATCAGGGTATGCGTGAACTGTGGCAAAGTCAATGCCAGGGATTTGATTATTTGTGATGAAATCTGTCCCAACTTGAATATTATTAGGATTCGATCGCTGCTTTGATGCTCCATAAAACCCTTCTAGACCAACTTCTAGCAAGTGTTTTCCATCTATGGATTTCAGGTAGGGTGCCATCTCTGTAATCCATGCCTGTTAGAGAAACGCATTATTGTAAAACGTTAAAACCCCACACACACACACACATGCTTTCTTTTGCCCATTGCAATTTGATATCTTTTTCTTGTTCGACTCTATTGGCTAGTGTGTGACTGGTATTATATGCATGACATAATAATAGCATGTTTCACATATCCTTATGCTTAAGGCATTAGTGAAGACTGAAGAGGTCAGCTCAGCAGGCCTTTGTGCCATGACAAATGCCTTCCATTCAAAATGATAAGTCATGGTTCAAGTCCAAGAATCAATCTCTCCAAAAGAAAAAGAAAAAAGTTATTTACTATTCGCTTATTCACTTCTCTTGGACCCTGCAAAAAATTGGAATTGAATATATTGGATACGACCTTTATTTTTTTTAAAAGGCATTGATGAAACTAACTGTTTCTTAACTGATGCTAAAAGTTATATAATCAACTTGTCCAAATTCTAGTAAAAAAAATGTACAACACAAAAATCTTGTGCATAAATGGAAAAGAAAAATGTTCCCTTTAAAAAAAAAAAAAGTACTCCTTAGATTTTAAGTAGCAAAAATGCAAAGGAGTCCTGTGTGCTAACCTGAATGGTCTTTCCTGATATATCCGAAGGGCACTTGGGCTCATTGATAAGCTCCCAGGCCATTATGGTTGGATCATCTTTGTAAGCAATTCCAGTCAAACTATTACGTCTTGTAAGAACAGTCTGTTACACAAAACAATAAAATAGTTAAATTACATAGAACAAGGAAAATACTAGTTTTACCTGTGTCATAAAATGTGTAAAGCCCGCCTTTCCCAAAATAAAATTACCAAATTCTTGAATTTACAAAGAAGCAATTTTTAGGGTAACTTTTATTTCCTTTGGTCCAAAGTTGTTAAAAGTGGTCTACCACAATTTGCCAAACTACTAGCAAATTAATGCAAACTCTTATCAGATTACCAAAAAAAACGGTAGAGGAAATAATACAGCTAATGCTTCACGATTCATCATTCATATACCACTAATTTCAACTTCCTATTTATGGTCGACCCAACTATCCAATTACTTAGCCAAAAAAAAAAAAAAAAATCGAAGAGCAAGTTTATAATATGAAACATTTAATATACAGCTAGCTCAAAAAAGAGAGTTTATAGTGTAATTTACCATGATATTATTCTTGTAGTATCCCTTCACAACAGAATTGGTGAAGAAATCATCATCAGATGTTACAGATTGGCCCTGACCCTTTGCCCAGTCCACATATTGTTTCTTTCCTCCAAAGTCCGCATAGTTATTAACCAAACTCAACACTAACTTAATCCCATATTTTTTAGCTTCAGATATGACAAAATCCAACCCCTACAAAACGAAACCAAAACAAGAAAAAGAAATGTCTAAAAAAAACATTAAAAGGATAATTACATGTTACTATCCTAAACTATACCATCAGTTGCACTTATCACGTTAAACTTTCTAAATGTAACTTGTATTTCACTTTATACAAAATGTAGCTTGTATTTCACTTTATATTCTACCATCAATGGGGCTGTTAACTTGAAAAAAAAAAAAAAAAAAAATGTCACCTGCGACTCAAGTGACAACTACATACATGGCATCACATGAAAAGATGAAATTGCCCATTTTCAATCCCTTGAAACAAATGTTACGTAGCATCACAAGGATTAAATTTGTTAAATAGTTTTCTTTTAAGGAATTGAAGAGGGGTAAATTGGTATTTTCATGTGATACCACGTGTTCAGAGATCATTTAAGTCACATGTGACATGTTTTTTTGTCCAAGTTAACTGTCCAATTGATGATAGGGTACAGAGTGAAACACGAGTTATAGTTTAGGTGGTAATTATGCATTCTGAAAGTTTAGGGGTGTTAACTGGTAAGTGTAAAATGTGGGGTGTAATTTTCAATAATAAAAAAGTTCAAAAGAAAATAATAATAATAATAATAATAATTTTTCTTATTAATACACTACACCAGAATAAATCTATTGCATTAAATACTAATACAACAAAATTAGTATAATAGTATTAAATGCAATATCACATCTACAAATAAAAAATTGTTGCAATAGTAACTTAAAAATGGTAAGCTATTACATCAACAATAATTAATTACTATAACTTCTAATTTTCAATTAGAATATATATTTTAATACCTTATAGCATTGGAAAAATTTGTTGAAATAACTTAAAATGAAGAAATCGTTGCAAAAATTTGATACAAATTATTTTGCAATCTACTGCAACCCAAAAAAAAAAAAATGACAATGAAGTTATCATTGTAATAACTTTATATAAATTATTTTATAATCTATTGTAATGACAAACATGAAGTTAGAATGAAGATATTATTGCAATAACCTGATATCAATTATTTTACAATCTATTACAATGAAAAACATAAAATAATTATTTATTACAACGAATATATTGTAGCAATAATTTGATTCAAATTCTTTTGTCAATTATTTGCAATTTATTGTAAATTTGTAATCAAATTCATGAAGTAATAGTCTATTGTTACAAATATTTGAAGTTGTAAATTATAGCATCGAAGTTGTCATTAAAACATTTGAAATTTATTGTAACAAAATTTTTTATTGCACAAATCTATTATCTCAGATTTTATTACAACACGTCGCATCAACTATTACAATAAACTCTGATATTATTGTAACAATTTTTTTCATTGTAAACATTTTTTCTTATAGTGATAATTAGTTTTTGGATTAATGAACAAAAAGAAAAATAAAAACTAATTAACCTGGAACATTTGCTCATTGTAGGAGCCGGGAGAGGACTGCAGGGGTCTAACTCCTCCATCACTAAAAGCCCAAGTTCTTGCAATTGTAAGGCCATTGTTTTTAGCATCTTGGAAGGCAGTTGAAACTTTGTCTCTCTGAGATGGGTCAAAGGCCACGTACATCATCCAGTAGGCATTAAACCCATTTGCATGGTAGGGTCTCCCATTCAACATAAACTGCATTCCTTTGGTTGTCACAAACCCATCATTTGGGTCTGCATGTAGCAAAATCCCATAGTTTTGAATCAAAAGAAGAACAAAGAAAGCTACACTCAATTGCTTCATCTTCTTTGTCCCTTCCTCTTCTTCTTCCACTCTATAAGGATTTCGTGGTCGTGTTCATGGAAGTATTTATAGATGGATTTGCTAAAAATGTACACATGGTTGGGCCCTTCAATGTGCAAAATTAATTTCATTTAGGTATATTTGATAAACTGTAATATATACTTAATGTAATACTTATTCCTATGGTTTAACAATTCAGTAGTTTGGTTATGTTTTTATTACAATGAATAGTCATTCATTATGAATAGTTATTCCTTATGAATAGTTATTCTTTAAAATAAGGAATAACTATTCATCTCTAAAAAGGTTTTAATAACTATTCTTTAGTAAATGTATTAATTTTTAAAATTAATATAATTCCAAATAAAAAAACTTTCCATATGCATATAATAGCTATGAAAATAAAAAATCATAAAAAATTAACTAATCTCTCTTTCAAATTTAAAAAATATTATTTTTTAGAAAATATAATTATATGAGTAAGATATTTCCTAAAATATATTTTAAGTTTAATTTAAAATGTTTTCATTCTATTGTCTTTAGGATTCTATTATTGTGTTGTCACCAAATAAATAGTAATAAGTATTACATTATAACATCTTGTATTTCTTGTAATACTTATTCCATTGTCTTCAGGATTCTATTATTGTGTTGTCACCAAACAAATAGTAATAAGTATTACATTATAATATCTTGTATTCCTTGTAATACTTATTCCTATTCCTATGTAATTACCGTAACAATCTACCAAACGTGCCCTGAATATATCTCTAAAATTCGGATTCATCATTGTGTGTAAATTTGGACATATTAACATGATGTACAAAGCCTAAGATAAGGTTCTACCATGGCTTGACATGGGGTTAAATTTTGTATTTATTGATAATGATTTAGACAATTGGCACAATTTTTGAGAAAGCCAATTGGCACAATTTGATTTGTCCATCTCAACCTTATTGCTTACTATATGGTTTCTATGTATTATTAACAAATGTTATCCATAAACCTTAAAAACTATCATTAAATGTACATTATTAGTCTCATCAAATATTCCATTTTTTTCTCTTTTTTGGCTAAAAAAAACTTTTCTTTTTTTGGTTAAACTTTCTTACAATAAGAATAGTAATCTTTATTACTGGGAATAAAATGTATTATAATGGAATGACTAAACATATTCATTAGCTTTGTTGTGAGTTGTAACATTAGAATAAAACTTAAGATTTATTTTAGGAAATATCTCACTCATACAATTATATTTCCTAGGAAATAATATATTTTAAATTTGAGAGAGATGAGTTATTTTTTATGATTTTTTATTTCCATAATTGTTACATGGATATGGAAAGTTTTTTATTTGGAAATATATTAGAACATGTTTGGTAAACTGTAATAGACAAATGTTATCCATAAATTCCTAATAAAATATCATTAAATGTACACTATTAATTAGTCTCATCAAATATTCCATTAATTTATTCATTTTTTGGCTAAATTTTTATTTATTTATTTTTAGTAATAAATATTACCATTTCTGTTGCAATCCACATTTAGTGTACCAAATGTGTCCTTAAGGCACATTTGGTAGACTGTAACAGTAATCACAAAAGAATAGGAATAGATATTACAAAGAATACAGAATTCTGTAATGTAATGTTTATTATTATTCATTTGTTTGGTGACAACACAATAATAAAACCCTAAAGACAATAGAATGAAAGCATTTTAAATTAAACTTAGGATATATTTTAGGAATATCTTACTCATATAATTATATTTCCTAAAATATAATATTATTAAAATTTGAAAGAGAAATTAGTTATTTTTTATGATTTTTTATTTTTATAATTGTTATGTGTATATGGAAAGTTTGTTTATTTAGAAATATATTAATTGTAGAAATTAATACACCTACTAAGAAATAGTTATTACATCCCTTCTAGAGATAAATAGTTATTTATCATTTTAAAAAATAGCTATTCATAAGGAATGACTATTCCCTGTGATAAAAACATAATCAAACTACTAAATAACTAAACTATAGAAATAATTATTACATTACAGTACTTATTACAATCTACCAAACATTCTCTTAATGTTAGAAATTATTACACCTATTAAGGAATAGCTATTACAACATTTTTAGAGATGAATAATTATTTCTCATTTTAAAAAATAGCTATTCATAATTTTATAAGGAATGACTATTTACTGTAATAAAAACATATATAACCAAATTATTGAATAGCTAAACTATAGGAATAGCTATTACATTACAGTGTCTATTATAATCTATCAAATATGACCTAAATCTTTTCATTGGTGTTTGTTTGGTTGTGGGGTGGAAAAAATAAGAGAATAGAAAATGGGAAAGAGATGGAAAAATGGGGGATAGAAAAGATTTTAGTTTTCTCTTATGGTGTTTGGTTGGAGGTGGAAAAGTGAAGGAATGAAAAACATTTTTGTTTGAAAGGGGAAAAAAAAAGATGAAAAATGTAATTTGTATAAATTTACTCTCATGCCTCTGTTAGATTAAAAAAAAAAAAAGTAACAAATTGGGGGGGGGGGGGGGGGGGACAATTGAATGAGAAGTATTAGAAAAAGACAAAAATTAAAGGGAGAAAAAACTCGAAACAAATGAGTGACAAAAAATGACAAAATCAAGGCAAAAAAAAAACACGCAAAACTCGTTTGAATGTTCGACAAGGGAATTTTGGTCAAACACACACGGAAATTTTATTCCATTTTTCTCTTTAGTTTTCTTCCTAATTTAAGAAGATTACATTTTGGTAGGTTTGGGAAAAAAATACTCGGGGTCCCACCAATTTTTCATCCAAAAATCACCCCAACGACACCCAAAAGAATATTTTCGGCAAAACTACATCATTGGTCTCTAATGTTTATCCTATAAATGCAATTAGTCCCTTAAGTTTCAAATGAACACTTTTAGTCCTTCAAGTTTTAAAAATGAACATAATTAGTTATTTTGTTAATTGTCGTTAGTAGAATTACATTACATACATGACTAACTGAATGGTGTCATGACTTTTTTTTTAATGATGTGGCAACTATTTAATGAAAAAAATTATTTTTAACATTACTATTTAAAATTATTCTTCCTAAACCGGTTGTCAAAATTTGTTGAGTCAAAAAGCCTTTGAACTCGAAATCAGATGATGGGGCGATTATTCTCGCTAGAAGCTAGGCTGAGCTTCCTTCACGAGAAATGAGAGGAACCTGGTTGAACTTGAGACTTGACAGCCTCTGGAGTCTTTGGGACTATGGGCCTTTGATCTTAACAAGGAAATGGGAAATTGCCCAAGACTGTGTAGTTGGACTTTGGCTGGGAAATTGCCCAAGATTGTGTAGTTGGGCTTTGGCTGGGAAATAAGGATGCTTAGGTGTTCAAACTAAATTGTTGATGGATTTTTTTTTTTTTTTTTTTAAATTGTTCAGTTTTGGCAGTTTATTTGTCTACTGCAATGGGTACAAGAAGAATTGCGGCAATCTTAGATTGGTATTTGGTTTTTCGTATGGACGCCAGGCCGATTGTTTGGGGTTTGGCCCGTTAGGGATAAGTATAATTTGATAAAATTTGAAAGTATTTGACAAGTGAGATTGTGAGTTGGCTTTGATGTGTAATTTTTTAATAATAAAAAGTTGTCATATTACTTAAAAAGTTGACACATCAATCTTTCACTAGACATGTAGGCCAAAAAATAAAAATAAAAACCTATCAGAAGTTAACAAAAGAATCAATAAAGTACATTTTTCAAACTTCAAGCACTAATAACAGTGCTTACTTGAAACTATAAGAATTAATTACGCTCATAAAGTAAATTTTAAAGATTAATAGTATAATTTCGCCTAGAGCAAAATTTAGTTACAAGATTAGTTGTAACTTAAGATTACAACTTTACTCAATAAAATAAATATTACTACATATTTTGAAAATTTAATTGTTAAATTGCATATTTTTTATACTTTTAATACACATGTCAAATTTTGTGTCAATTGAATATTATTTATTATATGATCTATAAACTTATATTTTATGCATAATTTGAAAATCTAACTGTCAAATTGCATATTTTTTACGCTCTTAATACCCATGTCAAATTCTGTGTAAATCGGATATTATTTACTATATGATCTATAAACTTATATTTTATGCATAATTTTAAATTACAAAAACTTGCAATTTAAACAATTTATTGATGACATAACTATTGATATTTAATTTTCTAGAAATTTTGCAAGCAGGAAAGATATAAGAAAAAGATTTAATCCAATAGGCAAATTTGTCAAAATTCACCTCCAATAAAAAGATACTGAGTAAAGTTGTAGGTTTGTAGCCTTAGGCTACAACCAATTTTATAGCTAAACTTTATTCTTTCGTCTATATTTTTCTCTCCACTTTCTCTCCTCCCTCGTTGTGCACAATTAATTCCACTTAATATCTCCCTAAAATTCGGCTTCATCGTTGTGTATTTGGGGGGGAGTACAAGGTCAACCTGCTGACCTTGTACTCCGAGACCACACAATAATTTTCCATGTATTTATGTGTATAATTGAATATATTAGTATGACTATGACTCTTTATTTACCCAAGAACCGCAAAATTTAAAGTGACAATTAATTTGGTCATTTCATCTTAAGTATTTAGAGTAATTCTTGTGCCACATAAAGTAGCATAACATTGGCCACAACTCGTCCATATGGCAAGTTGTGTTTGGTGGAGGGGTATCCCCACATAGACCCACGGACACCCATCCACCAACCACAACTCACCACATGGGCGAGTTGTGGCCAAGTTGTGCCACTTTATGTGGCACAATAATTTTTCAAGTATTTATAATGCTTACTCAGCCATGAAACAAATAAAAACTAATAAAGATAAAGATAAAAACCTTCCAAACACGATGAATTACTTGGATCATTAAGCAGCATATGTAATATGTTAGTAATTGGTGAATCGAATTCCAAAAGAGAAATCAATCAATGTGCGGATCGGCTTGCCAAATCCAGAACTAAGTTAGAACAAGATTTTGTTGTTTATGGTTCTCCTCCTTTGGACATCAGTTTGTTGTTGTTTTACGATTTGTCTGGCATATACTTTGAGAGGCTTATGCCTTACTCTGTTCCTTTTGTTTCGTTTATATTAATTCCTGATTTACCCCCAAAAAAAAAATGGTAAATCAAAAAAGAAATGTTAGTAATTGGAAACAATTTTCTATAATTAAGTTTCTTGCCTTCCATAAACAAATTCATCATTATTTACTACTATTTCCTACCAAAAAAATATCCCAAAACTACGTAGTTTAATTTGTGTTTCAAACAGACAAGAACAAAAGTTTCCCTATCAACGTTAATTCTAATCTGAGAATACTAAAGGTCACACGGCATCTCACAAGAGTAACTTCAAGGCTCTTTAGTTAGTATATATATGATGTGCATTACTTTACATTTTTTTTTTAGAAAACAGTAATACTTATTAGAACACACAAACACAAAAGTAGTATATAAGAATTGAAACTCTAACTGACAACCAATGTGGGATAATTTTTTTTTTTGAGGAAACAATAATACTTATTAGAACACACAAACACAAAAATAATATATAGAGTTTTTTAAACAAACTTATAATATATTACATAACCAGAGTACCACTACAAAAGAGTCTAACCTTTGTAATAGTAGTCTGAGGTTATAAGGACTAAAACTCTAACACACACAACTAATGTGGAATAAACATCTTTATTTTGTTTTTGAGAAAACAATAATACTTATTAGAACACACAAATATAAAAGTAATATATAGAGTTTTTTACACGAAAGTAGTACTTTACATTGATTGTTAAAATCATTGCTTCGTTGGTTTGTTCTTCAATGCTCTCCCTAGATTTGCGAGTCTGTTTTATTGTCTATTTTATTAATGCTTTTCGATTTGTCATTTTGTTTATGTAGTTGTGACCGCTAGATGTTTAATGTTTCGTAGGAAAATCGAGGGAAGTCGAACCTTGCAAAAAACTATAAACTACATAATATATATTTGTTGTGTACTATGCTTGTTTCATTGGAAAATTGAGAGAATAAAAATAGAAGATTGACTTTTTTTTTGGTTTGACAATTAGTAACCACATGGATTGAGGCTTTAGGTCCCTTCCCATATGACCATATCTGTAAGATTTGTCTGTGTGAAAATATAACGAGAAGGGTTGAAATTTGAATGCCTTTTTTGGTTACGGAATTCTACAGATCTTGGAAAATTGTTGTGATTGAGAAGGTAGGTAGCCAATAGGTTTGGACCCATCTTTTTGCAGTTGTTATGGTTGTGATTATTTATGTCTTCTTTTAAATCAACCCCTCTCCTGTTTTCTAAAATAGAAATACTTTGTAGACTAATGCTTTTATTTATTTATATTAGTCTAGTCAGGGATTGTGGCCATGCTGAAGAGTGAAGAATGCAACGATTATGGCTTGTTTGGATTAAAGGGCGAGGGAGGGGGGAGCAAGGGGGAGTAGAGTAGAGTTGGCCGGAATACTCCCCCTTAATCCAAATGGACCATTAAAGATGGAATGGTCATTTAGATGATTAGATCTTTGATACTTGCAAAGACTTCTTGTCAAGATTGAGCCAGTGCTGCAAGCATTTTTGCAGCTAGTTTTTGGTTTTAAATTGCAAGCAGTAATGAACACTAGCAGGAATGCCCCTATATATGTAAATCACTAATTCCTTAGATATCTGTAAGAAGGCCTCTTAGTTCCTGAATAAAAAGAACTGTTGTTTGTTTCCATTTAGGCCAAACTACAATCTTGATCTCTGTACATTAGTCACACTTCCAATTTTGCCTAAATAATTTTAGTCTCTGTACATTTGTCATAGTTTCAATTTAGTCTTTATACATTTAGTTGTATTAAGTTCATCCTTCAAATTTCAATATGAAGACCCATCAACAATTAAATGTGTTAATTTCATCCTTTAATTTTCAAAATGAATTCAATGTCACCCATCAATTTTAAAATTTATGATAATTTTATTCTCATAAGTTGATTTTATTGAAATTAAAATTAACTTGATTTTGAAAATTAAATGACATAATTGACATAATTAATAGTTGAGAGATGAAATTGACACAATTAAATATATAGGGATGAAGTTGAAACTACCCCATTGTTGGATGACTCAGACTAAAGTATAATTTGCCTTTTATTTATTTTTACTGGAAGTCCACAACTTCAGTCCTGGGTGATGTTAAAACTAAAAATATTAGACACTCAGCTTAATACATTGGTGTAAATCTCTTTACTCTTTTTTCAATCCTACTCTCCTGGATGAAAAAATATCATCTGTAACATATAATTCACCTCCTAAAAGTCATACATTTCCAGTACACAGCTTATAATGTGGGTAATCTGTAACTACTCTTAATATTGTTGGGATTCTCTTCGCTCAATTTCCATTATTATTGCCCCTGCTTTTAATCTCTCTTGCTCTCTTCCACTTCTCAATGTTTCTCAGCCTAGCATACATCTTTCTAATCCTACCAAGCTTTTGAGACTCCTGAGCAATCACACTAGCTATTGAGGGGTTCTCACTGAGGATTATTTCATACCCATCTCGGAAAGAGTCCAGTCCTGCAGCAAGAAGTTGCCAGAACAAGCCGCCAACGGCTGCACCTCCACCACTTGCAGATGAATAGATTGTTGAGTAAACTGTGTTGAAAAGCTCATCCCTTTGTTTATTACCAGATAACTTCAAAGACTTTCCAAACTCTGCAAATAGAACTGGTTTGTGAAGAATTTTCTGTGCATCTTGTATATGATCATTAAGCCAACTTTTCAAAAATGAGAGTTGGCTTTCATCACTAGAGCCAGGCAACCTGCTCATCAAACAAAATAAACCTCTTAAGGAAATGATTGTTAGTTAAATGTTAGCAGAAACTTTATTTGATTTAATCCATACCATTGATCAGGGTATGCGTGAACTGTGGCAAAGTCGATGCCAGGGATTTGATTATTTGTGATGAAATCTGTTCCTACTTGAAAATTAGGATTTGATGGCTGCTTTGATGCTCCATAAAACCCTTCCAGACCAATTTCTAGTAAATGATTTCCATCTATGGATTTCAGGTAGGATGCCATCTCTGTAATCCAGGCCTGTCAGAGAAACTCATTATGGTAAAACCACATATATACCTTCTTCTTTTTTTAACTAACTTGCAATTTGATATATTTTTCTTGTTCAGAGTGTGTGACTGGTATTATATGCATGATATAATAATAGCCATGTTTCACATTTTCTTATGCTTAAGGCATTAATGAAGAGGTTAGCTCATCAGGCCTTTGTGCAGTTACCAATGCCTTCTATCCAAATTCAAATCCAAGAATTGTCTCTCCAAGAAAAAATAAGAATAAGGTTATTTAATAATCACTTGTCTCAGTCTCTCAACCCCGCAAAAGTCGAAGTTATATATGCTGAGTATGACCTTTTTTTTCCAAGGCAATGGTGAAATTGGTGAAACTAACTGTTTCTTAACTGATGCTAATGCAAGAACAAAGTCACAGACAATTTTTTTTCTTTTTCTTTTTTTAAAATTTATATAATCAACCTGTCCAAAGCCTAGGTAATAGGTTAGGTTCAATTCCTGCCCCTTCCTGCTTCAAGCAGGTAACCAAAGAAAATCTATTCCATCAATTTATCTTGGGGCAGTTGAAATGTTGAACACTTATGACTTAAGTGCATGATAAGGACCGCTAAGGCGCTAAGCACCAGGTGAATTTAATTTTTATATATAAAGCACTGGTTGAATTTAACATAACACCAATTTAAAAACATGAGGATGAGGTCTCTCTCTCTGTGGAAAAAACACAAAATATTGCTGCAAAATACTGTTTTCAAAAGTGACTTTGGTCGAAGTAAAAAGTATACATGGGAAACACATTTTTAGATTTTAAGAGTCTGATTTGGGAGGTTTTTGCTAACCTGAATGGTCTTTCCTGATTTATCTGAAGGGCACCTGGGTTCATTCATAAGCTCCCATGCCATTATGGTTGGATCATCTTTGTAAGCAATTCCAGTAAGGCTATTACGCCTTGTAAGAACAGTCTGTTACACAATACAAAAAAAAAAAAAAAAAAAAAAAAAAAGGTTAAATTACATAGAACAAAGAAAATACTAATTTTACCTGTGTCGTAACTTCTCAAAATTAAAATTTTCAGGAACAATGGTAATATTACTAATATATTTGTTCGTCTCTAATGTGTAAAGCACTAAATCCAGCCTTTCCCAAAATGAAATAAACCAAATCTTGAATTCACAAAGAAGCATTTAATCTTAGGGAGACTTTTATTTCCTTGTGGGCCAAAGTTGTTAAAAGTAGTCTACCACCATTTTCCAAACTACTAGCAAATTAATGCAAACTCTTACCACACTACCAAAAACACAGTAGAGGAGGAGAATAACACCGCTAATGTTGGACGATTCATCATTCATTTACCACTAATTTCAACTTCCTATTTTTGTTCGACCCAACCACCCAATTACTTGGCCAAAAAAAAAAAAAAAAAAAAGGAAAAAGAAAAAAAATATATCATTCAGGACCAGTTTATAATATGAAACACTTGGTAAATTAATATACAGCTAGCTCAAAAGAGAGAGAGAGAGAGAGAGGAGGAGAGAGTTACAGTGTAATATACCTTGATATGGTTCTTGTAGTACCCCTTCACTACAGAGTTGGTGAAGAAATCATCCTCAGATGTTACAGATTGGCCCTGACCTTTTGCCCAGTCCACATACTGTTTCTTTCCTCCAAAGTTCTCATAGTTATTCACCAAACTCAACACTACCTTAATATCATATTTTTTAGCTTCAGATATTACAAAATCCAACCCCTACAAACCAAACCAAAACAATAAAAAAGAATGTCAAAAAAAAAAAAAAGTGCAAAAGAAAAGCAATAACAATTCTAATCAAAACTAACCTGGAACATTTGTTCATTGTAGGAGCCAGGAGAGTACTGCAGAGGTCTATATCCTCCATCACTGAAAGCCCAAGTTCTTGCAATTCTAAGACCATGTTTTGTAGCGTCTTGAAAGGCAGATGAAACTTTGTCTCTCTGAGATGAGTCGGAGGCCACATACATCATCCAGTAGGCATTAAATCCATTTGCATAGTAGGGGCTCCCATTCAATATAAGATGCACTCCTTTGGTTTTCACAAACCCATTATCTGCTTCTACATGTAGGAAAATCCCATAGTTTTGAATCAAAAGAAGAACAAAGAAAGCTACACCCAAATGCTTCATACTCTTTCTCTCTGCCTCTCTTCTTCCTCTTTCTCTCTCTCTCTCTCTGTTTCTCAATGCAGTTTTAAAAGGAAACGGCTAAATAAAGTCATAAATCCAATAAAGGTTTCGTTGTCGTGTATATGAAAGTATTTATAGATGGATTTGCTAAAAATGTACACGTTCTTTTGCTGCAGTAAAATTTTTTCTTTTAATTTTTTTGGTATATTTTGATAAATACAATGTCGAGAGGGTTTATTCGTTTATTTGCTTATTTTGAGAAGAAGAAGGCTAGGGGATTTAAATAAAGTAAATATAAGAGGTACTAATGGAATGATAAGGAGCTTGACTCAGTTTTAACCTTTAATTTATGAGCAATGTTATGAGCCTTGCATTTATCTTTTTAATCGGTTACATAATATGACCAAATTTAGAAAAGACGCGTTATTACTTAAAATTTGTTACGGATTCAATACCATCATTTATGTTGTTAAGAATCTTTTTTATTTTTTTTCCCCTTTTTAAATAAATAAATTTATTTAAACAACACAAAAGGCAATAGAAGGGCCTGACTCATTGAGAAGGAAAATTATTGTGTACTCCCGCAGTACCATAAATGCATACTCTACTCCTCTCACATGAATAGTGGGTCTCACTAATTAAATTCATGGTGGGACCTACCATTATGTGAGAGGAGGGAGTATGCATTTATGGTACTCCGAGAGTACCTAATAATTTTTCCCATTGAGAATGTATTTGGTATCAAATGATACCATGTCAGTGAGTATCAAATAACTACCCCGCTAATAAATGAAAGACATGTGTTAGTGGGTAGTTATTTTTATACACATGTCACTCATTTATTAGGTTTTGATATAATGATATGGTATCATTTGATGCAAAATACTTTTTTCAGGCTCATCTCTTCCTCAATTGAAAAGTTTTTTTTAGAAACAAACACACACACAAGAGAGAGAGAAATCAGTTCTAATACAAAGACACACCACAAACTCCACTCAAAAGTCATGGTAATTTTTAAGGGAAGGTGGAGCAAGTTATACTACACACAAGAGAGAGAAAAGTGGGTTCTCTCAGTTGAAAATATTCAACGAGGAAGAAGGGAGATGAAAATAGGTCCAAAGGAATTACAATATGAAGTTGTTAAGGAATAAAAACATCACTTTAAATTTCAAGAATTAATCAATTCATGGTTAAAGTTTAAGGTCCAAGTCAAGAGCCTTGAAGTTTAATTGTTTGGTACATCATGATATTTCAAATGCAGACATCCATAATTCAAATCCTCCAACCTATTGTGAAAGTTTAAGATCCAAGCATTTCCTCTATTTTAGCGTAATAACTATTTTTTCTATTTTACATAATTACTTTTTAAAAACAAAGACATCATATCATCTATTTTACATTAAATTTCATTAAAATATCTTAAAATTCAAGCATTTCTTCTATTTTATCTTAAAATAACTTATTTTTTCTATTTTATATAATCATTTTTTAAAAACACAGACATCAGATTATCTATTTTACACTATATTTTATTAAAATATTATTTTTTATCAATTTAAATAATTTTTTTATATATAATTTGATAATTGATAGTAGAGATTTGAACTTGGATATTTCTATTAGAAATGCCAAAGCAGTATCAATTTGTTTAGTTACATTTCTTATTTTTTGAAGAATCTGTTACATGGCTCTTGACACCTGAGAGTTTTGATAGATAAAAAGTCAATCTAGTACAAGCATACCGTGTTATAAACACTAAGTAAACGAAGTCGTTTATGCAATTTGACATGACTTCAATATATTATAGGCTCTGTATCTGTCCTGAAAACAATTCTCTTTCCGCCTTTAAAATCTTCAATTAATGGGATGCAGCTGCCTTTGCTTTCGGTTGTGTCTGTTCATGAGGAAGAAACAACTTTCCAGAACATTAAAAGATGAACCTTGCATTACATGTGTCATGTAGGCATGGCACATATTAGATCCTTTTTATCTGCTCATATGTACTTCCAAGTTGCAAGTTTCTCTAAAGTATTCCCATCAGGTGTGCTGTGCCGAATGCCAATTTACCCCTTCAGAAACTACTTTATTAATTTTAGCACATCATTTTACAATAAGCTATATATCAGATAATCTATTTTAACATTACACTATATTAAAATAATAATTTTAAAAACCCAACTATTGTACTGTAGCAAAAAAATTGTACAGTAGTAATTTGACAGTACAATTCTACTAGTACAAATTGTTATTTAATTTGAACGCCTCATGCTACAGTAGAATTGTTATTTAATAGATAATTAAAAAATTGTTATTTAATTATACAACATGCTACAGTACAATTCTATCAATACAATTGTACATTTGTACTGTAGCAAGTTTGCTAAAAATGCTAAAACTTTTAGCATATGAAACACCTCATGAATCTTATTTTTTGGTGTTTGGTGTGTCAAATGCCAAATATTTGACATTTGGCACACCTGATGGGCTAATAATTGTTAGTAAACCAAAATATAAAATTCATTCTTTATTTTGCCAAAGACCAAAATAATTGTTTTTTTTTTTTTTTGGGCTACTAGACCAAAATAATTGTTAGTAGTCAGACAATATCTCATATATTTAAAATCAATAACGACTCTTCAAAAAACTAAAAAACAGCACCAATTAGACTATTGTAGGTATTTTAATTTCTTACTTTTGCAAATGCTAGATGGGTTTTTTTATACAACATTTTTTATAATTTTTTTATTATTATTGTTAAGATGATCTTGGTATATGTGATGAGTAAAAGTAATAATATTCTAATCATAGCCTAAGTAAAAATTTCTTGAAATTCAGTTATCTTAATTAATAAAAGTCCATTGATTTGATTTCATCCTTCTTATATTAAAAATTAATTAATGTTTTAATCCGATAATAAAAAATGATTATCACATAGCAAATATCATAAATTAAAATTAAATGGAATCTTAAAAAAGTTACAAAAAATGTAATGGTACTAAAAGCACTCACATTAGTTGCTGTATAATAGAATAAGGTGTAAAATTTACACAGTTTTATTTAAAAATGATTCACATTAGTTAGTGTATAATTATATAAATTTACAAGTTTGCTACAGTAATCATGTAAATTTATACTGACACTATTCATGTTGCATTTAATTTTTTATTCTTTCTTTAGGATGAAAGAAGAGAGTAGATGGTAGTTGTTGTGTGTGAAGAAAGAGAAACAATTAAAAAAATCAAGACAATTTGATAATTAAATAAAATGTAGTATAAAATAAATAATCATGTGTGGTGTTTTAAAAAATGAGTATGTAAAATAAAAAAAGTAAGTTCTTATACTTAAATAGACAAAAATTTTCGCACAAATTGATGCTAATACGCTTTTTTTATTTATTTTTTATTGATGTTCTGTTCTGTTTCGATGGAAAACATTATGTAGAGATAGTTTCCATATTTTTCAGTATTTGATAGCATCAGAAAAAATGAGTAAAACGAAAACTATCTTTAGTCAATATAAAAAAGTATAACTTATTTTTAGAAATCGTTTTCTGTTTTTTTTTTTTTAGAAAACAACTCTATCTCACAGCAAACTAAATAAGGAAATTTAGAAGATTGTTTTTTAACTCATTTAAGGTTATTAACAAACATAGGAAAATGAAATAGTTTTATAGAAAATATTTTTTTGGAAAATGGCTCATTTTCTAGAAATGACAAAATTTATATATAATACTTCAAGTGCTGTTCCTTAGGTTTCACTTTTAAGATTATGCCATGTAGAGTCCGTTTGGATACAGCTGAAAATTAAAAACTGAAAACTGAAAATACTATAGCAAAATAATTTTTAAATGTGTGAATAGTACCGTAAGACCCATTTTTAATGAAAAAGTTGCTGAAAAGTGAGGTTTGTGGGTCCTGTGAACAGTGCACGGGACCCACTAGTGTGCACAGAAATGTCAAAAATCACAGCTCAACAGAGCGTGAACAATACTCAACAATGCATGAACAGTGCACTTGTCCCCTAAAGCTGAAAAGCGTGCAAAAAAAAAAAAAAAAACAAACAAAAAAAGAGCAAAACGCAAACGCAGGTTCATCCAGACCCAAACGCTCATGTAGCTGCTTAATTAAAAAATATATTTTCATCTCATGAGAAAAAAAACTATATGACAAAATTTTAAAAATGAAATTTAAGGTATAGTATTTAAGTCTTGCTTTTCTAGAAAACATCATCGGTAAAATAAACAGAGCTCACAAATTTACTAGTTTTTGCTTTTTGGGATATGGTCTACGGTCCCTTTCAGACGCCGGGCAATATGGTTAACAGTAATTACAATTTTGAGCGCACATCACGGCGACGTTTTTATTTAGTAGTTACTAGTTAGTTCATTCATTCAGCTACGAGGCCATCGCTTTTAAACAATGCCGCGTAGCTGAGGAAAAGTAGAACTAAGAAGTACAAGACGGTTTATTTTTGACTTTGTAAGTTTGTGACTACACTAGTGGTCCACGATCGATGGTCCTACCCTACGGATAGTGTAAATCCTACAAAGAAGAAGATTAGATTACAGCAACTTGTGCAAATGGGAACAAAAGCACGTAAATGGAGACAAGCCGAAGATTCAAAAGCACAATTGAATGGAGAACCACGCAAAGTAAAGAATAAGTGGAAACAAAGTTATCATCATTCACGGAAGAAATTTGTTTCACTATTGCTTTTTTATTTATTTAATTGGTGCTGGTTATTTGGTGGGTCGATGTCACTTTTTCCTTTCCATTCATGGATTAATTTATATTTTTTAAAGTATGTTGTTTTCCAATAAATAATTATCAAATTGAACATTTTTGGCGACATCCTCACATCAACGTTGTTCGACAACCTTAATCTCATCACTGCCCACTTAAAGACGAATTTCGTGACTTTTTTTGAACGTTGGGCTACATCATCTTAAATTCTGCCAATAATGGTGGAGTTTCCTTCAACAGTGACTTTTTATAAATTAAAATAAAATTTGTGGACAATATCAAATTGTTGCAATGATCAGAGTCTTAATTTTTCATCCAAAAAAAAAAAAAAGAGAGTTGATTTGATGTCTTTTTCTTTTAGGGGTAGAAAATTCAATATTTATTCAATGAATAATAATTTTTTCAGCATTGCAAAAATCATGAGTGAAACTACCAGTCATTTCACGGGGAAATGGGTCTTTTTGCATGACCCATGGCATGAGACCACAACCCCTGTGAGAGGATTAGAGGAATGGGGGGACTAGTCCAGAGAATAATATCTTTATCTTGTCCCATGCTTGGGATGACATTGCCGTGTGATTTAGGTACAATTAAGAGAATATATTACATTATCAAAAAACAATTTAAGAGAATATATTAATATTATTGTGTTTTGGTGAGTCTGAAATGTGCCTTATGAAAACTTGAGAAGTGTTTCTTTTACAATATTTTAACAACAATTTCGCAACAAATTTTAGTGACAAATTGTCATTAGTTATTATTGGTTGATAAAAATGTAATTTCGGTAATGGGTCTAGATTAAAACTAATAACAACATATCATTTATAAATTGTTGTAAAAATATTGTGAATGTAAATCATAGATGAAATCAGTACTTCTGACTTCTTTTTACAAGGGATTTGTTTGGGTCTTTTGTAGGAGCTATGGTGTGGGCCCAAAATTCTTATGAGAGGATTAGAGGAATGAGGACTCCTCAGTGAATAATATCTCGTACTTGCACTATAGTTGAGATGACATTGTAGTGTGATTTAGGTACTATATTAATAGTCTTGTGTTTTAGTGAATATGAAATGTGTGCTACAAAAACTCAGATTCAAGAGTTCTAAGGTCCAAAATATGGAAGAAAGAGGTGTTTCTATGACTCTACCACCCAGTCGATTCTATTCCGCTTAATCCCTATTTCATAGCCATATATTCTATTTCGCTTAATCCCTATTTCATAGCCACATATCTTTCCAGCTAAGGAATGGTAAAATTTTTTGTTGTTACATGAATCCAATTTTTGTTTCATTCAAGCAAAGCCATCTTTTTTTAACAATGTTTTTGTGATATGATCCAAGTGTTCCGTTAGATAGGAATAGACTTGATAAATATTGATAACTCTTGAATGGAATATTAGAGAGATATTTGAACCATGATTTTAATTTCCAAGTAATCTCATCAATTTTGTATAAATGAATGATATTTCTATAGAAATTATTGATGAGGTGGCATCCATGATAGTATATCTATATCCTTAAGTATAAGTGCTTGTGGGGTGTTGGGAGTAAAGGTCGGGGTTCAAGTTTTCAGGAGAGAACTTCACACACATATACACTTAGATTATGATAGAGTAAAATTTCTATCTTGTAAAAAAAAGAAAAAGAAAAAAGAAAATGCTAACGGGATCAAGCACTTAGAGGCTGTTTGGTTTACTAGTTTTCATGACTCAATTCTCTGTTTCCATAACTCAATTCTCAAAAATGGTGGGACTCATAGCAAAATACTCGTTTGCATGCACAATTTCTTTGTTTTCATAACTCTGTTTCCAATACTCAATTATCTGATTTTTGAGTTATGAGTTATGGAAACTGAAAACACATTTTGGCTGTTTTCAGTTTCCAATTTTCATAACTCAATGGCATTTTTGTAATTAAACACACATAAGGGACCCACAAACAGTACCAGTCGCACCTTTTGACCACCTTTCGACTTTTTTTTTTTTTTTTTTCATTTCTTCTCCTGGGTGGGTTGGCTGTTCGATTCTTCTTCTTTTTTTCATTGGTTCGATCTGTTCTGGGTTTCTTCTTCTTCTTCTTCTTCTTCTTCTTCTTTTTCTTCTTCTTCTTCTTGCACTGGTTCGGTCTTCATGTTCTGGGTTTTTTTTTTTTTTTCACTGGATTCGGTGAGATTGGATACTGAAATAAACTGCAGCGGTGACAGGAATGAGGTCCACAAATAGTGTGAAAAATATTGAGTGATGGGAAGTGAGTGATGGTGCCAAATAAACATGGTATTTTAGAGTGATGGGTGATGAGTGATGAGTGATGAGTTATGAAAATTGAGTGACGGAAATTGAGTGACAAAAAAAAAACATCCAAATAGCCTCTTTATTAAAAATAGACATTTAGAGGGTGTTTGGATGACTTGTTTCCGTAACTCAATTCTCTGTTTCCATAACTCATAACTCAAAAATGGTGTGACCCATAGCTAGAAGTCCATTTGGCACCACCATATCTCTGTTTCCATAACTCTATTTTCATCACTCAATTCTCTGATTTTTGAGTTATGAGTTATGGAAACTGAAAACACATTTTGGCTGTTTTCAGTTTCCATAACTCATAACTCAATGACATTTTTGTAATTAAACATACATGGGGGACCCACTCAGCCGCAACTTTTGACCAATCTAACTTTTTTTTTTTCCTTTCTTCTCCTGGTTCGGTCTTCAGTTTTGGGTTTTTTTCTTTTCTTTTTTTTTTCACTGGGTTCGATGAGTTTGGGTACTTGGGGAAAAAAAAAAAAAAAAACTGCACCAAGTGACAGAATTGGGGCCCACAAATAGTGTGAAAAATATTGAGTGATGGCATTTGAGTGATGGTGCTAAATGGGTGTGATATTTTAGATTGATGAGTGATGAGTGATGAGTGATGAAAACTGAGTGACGGAAATTGAGTGATGAAAAAAAAGCATCCAAACACCCCCTCAAATTAAATCGTAATGGCCATTCCATTTGCAATCATAAATTCAAGATTCAATTTAATCAAATTAAAAATCAGGAACTTAAACACAATGTCATTGGCTAATCTAAATTTCATTTCAGAAGATGATTTTTTTGTTGGTACAATAAATTCACAATACGGTTATACAGTAAAATTGATTAGGAATATCAATATAATTTCTATACAAAAATTAACCCAAGTACCCAACCCATATAGATTTCAGCAATAAAACTCTATTGCAGGTCGCTTGCATAGAACTCAGTCACTCACATGATCATGCCCAGAAAGTTTCCTATCTAATCCACGTGAGAAGCTGTCCCCACTCCCCACTTACATGTTTGCCATAAATTTTTTGCTAGCAATGCATGTGAACCTAAATCTACCAATGTGATCTGAAGCCTCTGTCCTCTTTAACTTTTATGATAATCTGAAAATGACATTTTTTTTCCTTTTAAGGGAAAAAGTAAATTTCTTTCTCACACGATAAGTAATATATGTCTTGTTGAAAATAGCTAGCAACCGACTCAGTGAGTCACGACGCACTTAATAAATGGTTCGAAAATGGAGGCATTGTCTGCTCACCCGTGAAGTCATTTAGAGCATTCACAGCAGTGTAAGTATATTGCTATATAGCAATAATTTAGCTCTTCAAACCCCCAAAATAGCACACAGCAGTGGAGTTAAATCTATTTTTTTTAGCTCCACTGCTACAGTGCACATCTATCTTTAGATGTACACTGTTCATGAGAGCAAAAAAATTATATATTATTTTATTAAATTTCTCTCTCCTCTTCCATTAAAAAAACATTTTCTCTTTCTTTCTTTTTTTTCTCTCTCTCTCCGGCTTCTCTTCTTTCTTCTTTCTTCTTCCATTTTTTTTTCTCTCTAGCTCGCCGGCGCTCCCTCATCTCCCTCATCCCTTAGCTCGTCGGCCAACTCCCTCATCGCCGATTTGTTCCGCCGACCCACCCCAAGCCCCATCGCCCACATTGATTCCAACAACGATTTCGACGAGGAAGCCCCTGAAGCCGCAAACGCTGAAACTCCGATGAAGATGACTCCTCCATTCGCACCTTCACCACAACTCACCTCGACGCCGCCAACGCGGGTGGAGGCTCCGGTTCGGCTCGAAACATGAAGATCAAGACGGAGAATCTGAGCTCCTCTGCCACGGTTAAGATCGAGAATAGAAATGATTGATTATGGCAAACCGATCTGTGCCTCGAATCGTTGTTTAGAAGTGATTGATTCAATGAATTGAGAATAGAAATGGTGTTTGTGGAATTTGTGATTGTGGTTGTGGTTTTGTTTTTTTTTGTTTTTTTTTTTTTTCTATGTTGTGTTGTGGTTGCCAAAGTAGAGTGGTGGTTGTGGCCGGTGGTGGTGGTGGTGGTGGTTGATGTGGCTGTGGCTGGTGGTAGAAGTGGTTGTGGTTGGTTTTGTAGATTTTTTTGGGTAATAGGATATATTATTTTATTGTAGGGGATATATTATTTTATTGTGATGTTTATATCATTTTATTGTGTTTAAAGCTAAAATAGATCCACTGCTGCAGCATGTGTATAGGTAAAATAGATAAAGTAACTTTTATTGGTGCTAAATAGCTAAAATTATAGATGCACTGCTGTGAATGCTCTTATATAGCCAAAGAGTTTAGGATCTCGTAGAATCTTCATACGCTTTTTGTGTTTTCCTAATACTCTTAGTCTGTTTTGATTGAATAGGAGGGAGAGTAGAGTAGATTTGACTCAAATTAAATCTATTTTCAGCAAACTTTACTCTACTCTACTCCTCTCCACTCCTCCTCTTTCTCCCCTCAATTGAAACAGCTCATGCTAACACTAGGTCTCATCACACACGTGTGCAAAGAGTTTTTTTTTTTTTGGTCTAGTTTCATAATTTCCCCATTTAAAAAAAAATAAAATTGGATAAGTTTGTTTTGAAGATATGGATTAGTAAGAAAGTATCCTATTTTATAGGCATTTTAAGTGGAGTTGGAGATATACTTTTATGAAGTTGTACTCAAGTTTTTATCCTGTTAAACGTAAGGTTTAGGAGTATTTCTGAACCACATAAAAATTTAGTTCAAAGAGATGAATCATCTTATAAATAGTATAGAAAAACAATAACAAGAAGCCCCGGAAGATTAGCAACTGTTAGGGTGAGCAAATCTGAATAATGACCTGCACGGTTTTAAGTTCCATGAGTAAAATCCCAAAATATACATACATCTAAAAAATGGGCTAGCTTGGGAGGTATTTTTCAACACAAGCCGACCACTTTGAATTGAAAAATCTTTAGCCCGACCCGATCCTAAAGGATTTGGCCATTTGTCAAGCTTAATTACAAAAATTATTTTCATTCAACCATTTATGACTTTTAAGTTCATTATTCAATAAATTATTGCAATTTACACAATTGGACATGGCATTTCAATTTCAATCAAAATACTAAAATAAATCATACTAATCGAAAACTTTGCCACCTTTGTAACTTTAGACCCAAAATCAACCCTAACACAATTTGATATGTTTTGAGTCTTTTGACACTAGAAAGTGTGAACACGTCTTTGACCCCGAACGTTATACAATGGGTATAAGTAACACACTAAAACATTTAATTGTGAGACCTATACATGTGGGTATGTATGGAAGTGAGAATAATATTGTATATACCTATTATATAAGAAATCACCTCTGTCACAAAACAATAATCCAATTACTCAATTAGTTTTACACAATTATCAGACGATTAAAAAATTTTGTCAGACAACAAAATAAAAGTGTCTATAAGCTATAAAACCTTTCTTTTTTTTTCTTTTCTTTTTTTTTCTTTAAAGGCATTTTCGGCAGATATTATGCAGAGGCCCATTATTGGACCCCTCTACTCAGATGGAAGAGAGGACCCATTTGTTTCATTTCTGGATCTCTGGCTACTTAGATATCCAAATTAACAGATTATATTATATTGCAAGATCATGTACCCTAGCGACCCAAATTATACAAGAGAAATTAAATGAGAGGGCCTTAGAGACAATGTACACTGCTTACAAATAGGGTCTCAAGCCTCAACTTTAAACAGCATTTTTTTATAATAGAGAAGAAACTCCCAACTCTTGAGGGCCAATCAAGTGACACACTTTCTTCCTATGACCCCCAGCTAGTATTACCCCTACTTGTTAGTGACCTTGTAACTTGTGACAACAATGGTTTCTGATATTTATTTTTTTATTTTTAAATACAAAGATAGAAATATCTTAGATTTCTTATGGGAAAAAGGAAGAGAAGAAGTACCATTAAACTATAAGAGCATTGATGGTTTTAATAATTGAATAACCACATATTCTATCACAAAGTTTTAATGAAGAACCTTTTATATCAGAAGAATTATTTGGTCATCCTATAGAAAGATAGCACAAGGCTGTGATTTTGATTAGATTTTAAGGAATTTTTAGGAGAAAATTGAGTGGAAATTAGCATTTCCTTATTGCCATTACACTCCTTTCTACTAAACTCCAAAAAGGAAATGAATTAAACATTTAAAAAAAAAAAATCGTTTCAATCTATCTCATTCCTTTCCTTGCCCTTCCCAAATGGACTTAGGCTAATGAATTTGACAGAAGAATCATTATTCAAATAGAATCTTTGAGTCTTTTTCTTTATTTTTGCTTTGATTTTTTTAATCTTCATTTTGGTGAATTTTCATGCAGTTTGAATTCTCCTCTTTTTTCTTTTTCTTTTTTCCTTTTTTTTGGGGGGGGGGGGGGGGGGGGGGGGGGGAGGGGGTGTTAGGGGAAAATTTTAAACACACAAAAACTACAAATAGAAGACCAAGAACGTGCATGGCTGAAGGAGGGTGATCTTAACACCCGGTATTTTCATTGCCGAGCTAGTCAAAGGAATAAGAGGAACTATATCACGGGTTTAGAAAATGAGGCTGGTTTGTGGATGGAAGATGAGGCTAAGATGGGTAAGATTGTTGAGAGATATTTCCAGGAAATGTTTACTACTTCTCAACCAGATGGTTTTGATGCAATATTGGATGGGATAGAACCGGAAGTGACAGCTGATATATGTGCAGCCCTTGACCGTGACTTTCAGGCAGAGGAAGTGGACCAAGCTCTTAAACAAATAGCACCTCTTACCGCCCCGGGGCCTGATGGTATGTCTCCTATTTTCTATAAGACTTATTGGCATATAGTTGGTAAGGATGTAACTACTATGGTTTTAAATGCTTTAAATTCTGGTGTGGTTCATGAGTCCCTAAATCCCACTTTCATATCTCTCATCCCAAAAATAAAGAACCCAAAAAAAGTCTCTGATTTTCGACCTATCACTCTCTGCAATGTGGTGTACAAGCTAATTTCTAAGGTGTTGGTTAATCAGTTGAAAAAAATCTTGTCAAATCTGGTTTTTGAATCCCAAAGTGCATTCCTTTCTGGTAGACTAATTTCAGACAATGTGTTGGTTGCATTTGAAACTTTGCACTATCTTAAGAGAAAAACCCAAGGTAAATTGGGCTTTATGGCACTAAAACTCGACATGAGTAAGGCATACGACCGGGTTGAATGGGTTTTTCTGGAGAAAATAATGAAGAAATTGGGTTTTTCTGATAAACTGGTAACTCTCATTATGTCTTGCTTGACTTCAGTTTCTTATGTTGTCTTGCTCAATGGACAACCAGTGGGAAACATTAAACCAACCAGAGGGCTCAGACAGGGTGATCCTTTATCGCCCTATTTATTTTTATTATGTGCCATGGGATTACAAGGGCTGTTAAAAAAGGCAGAAGCAAATGGGGATATCAAAGGTGTTTCTATATGCAGGAATGGCCCTCGGGTTTCCCATTTATTTTTTGCTGATGATAGTGTCCTGTTTTGTCGTGCAAAGGAGGAGGAGTGCCAAAACATTCTTGATATACTCTCAGTCTATGAGAGAGGTTCGGGGCAAAAAATAAACAGGGACAAGACCGACATTTTCTTCAGCACCAACACTCAGCCAGAAATGCAAACCCGGATTCAAAATATCCTAGGTATGCCTGCTATTCGCCAATATGAGAAATACTTGGGATTGCCTGCTTTGGTAGGCAGAGCAAAGAAACAAAGCTTTGCCTACATTAAAGAAAGGGTATGGAAAAAGTTACAAGGGTGGAAAGAGAAACTCCTCTCTCAAGCTGGTAGGGAAATTTTGATTAAATCTGTCATTCAGACCATCCCTACATATACGATGAGTTGTTTCAAACTCCCTAGGGGGCTGATCAAGGATTTGGAAACACTCATTAGGAAGTTTTGGTGGGGGTATGATGGTAACAGTAAAAAGGTGCATTGGGTGAAATGGGAAAGGCTGTGTGAGGATAAGTGGAAAGGAGGAATGGGTTTTAAGGACATTGAAAAATTCAATGATTCTTTGTTGGCGAAGCAAGTTTGGCGTATGATAAATAATCCGGATTCCTTGTGCCATAGAGTTTTTAAAGCTAGATTTTTTCCCGATTGTTCTATACTTGAAGCTAAGGAGACTACCACTGGTTCCTATGCATGGAAGAGCATTTTAAGTGCTCGGGATGTTATTCGAAAAGGGATGGTATGGAGGATAGGGAATGGGAGCTCTGTCAGAATCAAAGAAGACAAATGGTTGCCAGTCAAAGCACACAAATCTGTAGTATCACCTATGCCCACTATTGCACCGGGCGCAAGAGTGAATACACTCATCAAGACCGAGACAGGTGAGTGGAATACACCTGAAATCCAGCGCCTGTTCTTGCCTTCTGAAGTAGCCACTATTTGTGGCATCCCATTGAGCACCAGACTTCCACAGGACCGGATTATATGGGGCCTTACTCCCTCTGGTACTTTCACAACTAAGAGTGCTTATAAACTTTTAGTTTCCCATGCTTCAACTAACCTTGCAGGTACCTCTTCATTGGCGCAACAAAACATGTTCTGGAAACACCTTTGGCAGCTAAGAGTCCCCAATAAAATAAAACACTTCGCTTGGCGAGCGTGTAACAGTTCCCTCCCAACCATGGTCAACCTTCAACACAGACATATCTCTGCCTTGAATACATGCGAAGTGTGCGAGACTCAGCCTAAAGATGAACTCCATGCGCTTTGGTCTTGTTCGAAACTTGCCGAGGTGTGGAGCTCTCTAAACTGGACCCAGCAAGCTGCCGATGTACAGGTCTCTAGCTTCAAGGATTTGTTGGAGCAATTTATGCATACTGATGAAGACTACAGGAAGGAGATTTTCATCACCGTTGCATGGCTTCTGTGGAATCGTCGCAATGCCTCAAGAGTGGGGCGGCCCACCCAACCCCTGCACAAGATCACCCAAATGGCAGGAAGTCTACTCCAAGAGTTCCTAAATGCTTAAGAACCCACCAAAGTTAATTCCAAACCACCTCCGATTCAACAAGTCCAGCAGTGGCGTCCACCTGATGCTTGCATCTTCAAGGCTAACTTCGACGCGGCAATGTTTAAGTCAGAAAACTTGGCTGACTTAGGCGTTGTGATCAGGGACTGGCGTGGGGAGGCTATTGGTGCATTAACCACGTCAGTCCCCCTAGCTCAGACTGTGGTTGAATTGGAAGCATTGGCGTGTCGTAGAGCAGTACAGTTTGCTAGGGAGATAGGCCTTTCACAGGTCATTTTTGAAGGTGACTCGTCCACTGTCATTCAAGCAGTACAGGAGGGGTCTTCTGACGTCTTACCGTACGGACATATCATCGAGGATATACGCGTGCTAGTTCTGGACCTTCAGTTTGCTGTGTTCACTCATGTTTCACGTGTTTGTAATGTTGTGGCTGATGCATTAGCCAAAAAAGCAAAAACTTGTAGAGGCACCCAGGTTTGGTTAGAAGAGTTACCTGAGGACATAGCCTCCCTAGCTGGTTTTGATGTTCACTGATGTTTCTTTTCTTTGATTATAAATAAATTGCCAGGCACTGATAGTCTGGATTCTAAAAAAAAAAAAAAAAAAAAAAAAAAAGACCAAGAACGTCCAAAAAACATTAACAAAGTGGGTTTTAGTTTTTTATGGTTGAATAAAAGATTTAGGGTTTAATCTTCACTTACATTAAAAACCAACTGGTGTCATGGTCTAATAATAAAGGTGAGGCAGATTAGCCCGATGGGCTAAAATGGTAAAATGCACAGGTTTGAGCTTAGCCCAATTTTCTAAAAAGTGGAATGTATCTCTGAAAGTTAAGCCAGACAAGAATTATGGGCCCCGAAGTGGGTTTGGTACTGCAATTGGGCCACGCTTGTGCTGGAAAAAATAAATAATTAGAGAGTTGTCGTTTGGCGTTTAGCACAAAGCTTTTTGTTTTTGCCATTTGTTTTTGACTTTTTGTCTAGCCTTTAACTAACAATTTAAATAACATATGGTAACAAAATGTTTTTTTTTTCAATAATTTAACTTTTATGTTTTTATCTCACATTTAACAAATAAATTACTGAAAATTACACCACAAAAGACATTTACTAAGCAGATTGCGTACTTCATACGTTATCAAATTTATGCATAATAATAAGTTTAACTACACGACAAAATTCAAAACTTTTTAAATAATTTCTCAATTGATATGTTATGATTATTAGTCCCATGTGAAATTAATGATATACAAATCACAACAAACCATCTTAATAAATTTAAAATCTTTCTTAAAAAAACCATCACATTTAATTGTGATTTTTTTCTTCTTTTTATGTTACTTCATTAAATGCATAATTAGCCGCGATTAGAAAAACTTATATATCTTTTTTTTTTTTTTTTTTTGTGCCAAGCTTACTAACGTGATCTTGTAACTAACTAGGTCATTAAAGTAGTTGAAAATATGGTGAAATTAGCTTAATTTAGAATTGCATGGTCTTTTGGTCTGGAGTCGACCTTGGCGTACCCCCTTGTCCTTAGATTTTAATCAACAAAATCCAAACTTACATATTGAAATCGGAGGAAATTACACTTTACTATCTTAAACTATACACCAGATTACACTTTGCACCCTAAACCGTTCGAATGCACACTTTGCACCCTAAACTATCACATTTTTCACACTTTGCACTCTAGCATTACTTTTACTATTAAGTTAGATAAAAATTAATAGCACATGACTTGCATATGATTTTTTCTTAAGTAGCACATTGTTTAAAGACCAAAACACCCTTTTCACACACAATTAAAAACAAATGCTTTCTTTTCTTTTTTTTTTCTAGGTCTTTCTCTTTCTCATCCAACAGCTCTTCTCCTCTTTCTCATTGTCCAGTTGCTCCTTTCCCCAAATCAGACTCACAAGTTATCTCTAAACCCAACAAAATTGGACCCTTTCTAAGCATAGTAGTTGATGAAACTATATCACCTTCCATGGCTGCCTTGCATCTTAATTTTCGTAATGGCCAGATAGTAGTTGAAGCATTATAAATAGGGGTGTTCACCAAATCGCACAAAACGCACAAACCGCAAAAACTGCACCGCACCGCCCGCAAAATGACATAACCGCACCGCACCGCACCGCACCCTCTCTATATATTAATATATTTATTTATTTTTAATATCAAATATATTATTAATAGTTTAATAACCCTATTTTTCAAAAAAAAAAAAAAGTTTAATAACCTTAGCAAGTGTTGACTAGAAAAGCCAACCCAAAATAAAGAAAAACTAGCTCAATAATTTAAAACTTGGTCCAAAAAAAGAGAAAAATTAGTTTTGGGTTGAGTAGGAAAAACCCAAAATTTGAAAAATATACCGATTTCAAATCGCATCTTATACATAGTATCGCACATGTGATCGTAAAAATGAGGTGCGGTGCGGTTATGGTTTTGGCTAAACTCTAAACCGCACCACACCGCACATGTAACCGTAAAAAAAAGTGCGGTGCAATTATAGTTTTAGCTAAACCGCACCGCAAAGTGCGGTGCTAAAAATGATCCAAAACCGCACCGCACCGCACCGCGAACCCCCCTAATTATAGATATAGAAAAACCATCCAAAACATAATGTTCAGCAGCTTAACAGTCAACCAGGTAGATACCAAAGCCTTAATGGGTTTGGGAACCAAGTTAACCACTGGGATTGTTAATACAACTTGTGTAGTCTTTTAATGGTGTAGTGATTCAATCTTCATTCTTCGGTTAATCGGTTCCTACTATTCGTCATGTTGAACTCGTAGTGGCCCAGTTCGTATGTGATCTTGATTTTGCAACTATTCGACCTTACAAGCATGGCCCAACAACTAAAGACCCAAAACGGAACCATATTGATCTGTGTTATGAAGCGTTTCTTGTACATCATATTTCGTTTTGGTACCGTTGATGATTTTGTTTTGGACTTAGAGATAACTTGTATGTTTGATTTGGGGGGAGAGAAGCAACTGAACAATGAGAAAGAGGAGAAGAGCTGATGGGTGAGAGAGAGGGGAAGAGCTGTTGGGCGAGAGAGACCTGGAAAAAAAAAAAAAAAGCATTTGTTTTTAATTGTTTGTGAAAATGGTGTTTTGGTCTTTAAATAGTGTGCCACTTAAGTAAAAATCATGTGTAAGTTATGTGCTATTAATTTCTATCTAACTTCAAATCAAAAAAAAAAATTTCTATCTAACTTAACAGTAAAAGTAATGACAGGGTGCAAAGTGTGATATATTTTCCCTAACGTCACTTTATGTCATATAAAAGAAGGTGTCTTAAAATCCGTGATTGTGCTAAGTGGCTTTACCTTCTTTGTGCTAAGTGGCTAACTTTAATTAAAGATTTTGATAAATTATATAATTCCCCAATAATTCAGGTACTTTTAAATTAAATTCTAAATTTTAAAAAGGTTTAATTAAATCATTTGTATTTTCAATTCACGCTTTCAATAAATCACTATTACTTCTGACTAAAACTTATCATACACCATAAATATTTTTAAAATTGTAGGACATTTGATACACATCATGGTTTTAAAAACCGGTACGGTGAAAGAACCGAAAAATGAGCTAATTACTGGTTTTATGGTCGGACCGGAGTCCGACCAATGGTCGAACCGGTGACGTCATAAATAATTTAATTATTATTTATTTAAATTATATAAATAATTAATAACTTTTTAATATACTAAAACTAACAAACCAATAGTAATAAATATGTT
This sequence comes from Quercus aquifolioides, assembly GCA_019022515.1. Lineage (NCBI taxonomy): Eukaryota > Viridiplantae > Streptophyta > Magnoliopsida > Fagales > Fagaceae > Quercus > Quercus aquifolioides. The sequence continues at coordinate 97,486,195 of CM032327.1, read as the reverse complement.
TCCTTTAAAAAAAAAATACAAGTATATAAGTATATAACATCTTTTTAAAGAATTTAACATAATAACATTACAAAACAATCATCCTTAACATAATAAACTTTCAACAAAACCAAATAAATAAGTTCATTAGTCATTACATTTTCATCCAAATGGCAAACAACTACTAAGTTTAACAACAAACAAAAAATAAAACACTAAACAAACAGTGGTCATTGATGATACTTAATGATTAACTTTAAAATCCAAACACAATTATGCAGGCAGGGTGTAAATAAATAAATAATACGGTGCCTAGAACAAAGCAAAACAAATTGAAATAAAGCATGTAAATCAATAAATAATAAGGTGCCTAAGCTCAGAAGAAACCATTATGCAGACAAAAATTTTCCAATCCTCAATTAACTTTCAAATAGAACCCAGATTTAGATTGAGCAAAACCCAACCGATATCAAAGTCAAAAAACTTCAAAAATCAACTATAATAATGAAATTTACCCCAACAAAAAAAAAAAAAAAATGAAATTTATAGGAAATCAAAAATCAAAATCAAAGAATTACATCCATAATCTCATATTCCAGTCATCTAGATTACTATATGTTTAAGCAATACAAAAACAGATTAAGAATTAACAACCAAGCAAAACCCATCTCATATCAGAGTTAACAAGTCCAAACCAAACAAGTCTTTTTAAAGAATTCTATCTGTGACTTATTAAAACCCAAGCAAAACCCATGAACATTACAGAATATTAAAACCCGTGACTTATTAAAGAATGACTTCACATGAACTGAGAATTCTATCTGTGAAGTCACGGAAGGAGAACCTGAGATGAAGTCGAGAACATGAACTGAGAATCTGAGATGAAGCCGAGAGAAATGAAAAAAAAAAAAAACCGAGAAAATCAAAATCAAAATGAAGTAATCAAAAGAAAAGAATATTACCTTCAGATGCCGAGAAACAGAAAGCAGAGAAGGCGAGGGTGAGACCGATTATGCGAAGGGAAAAAGAAAAAAAAAAAACAGAACACGGGTTCAGACGCCGAGAGAAATGATGAGAAGGGGAAAAAAAATTTCAAAGGTGAGACCATGAAAGTGAGGCAGAGAGAGTGAGGGATATTCAAGATTTCAGAGAGGGTGAGCTTGAGTGAGGCAGAGAGGCAGAGAGCTTGAGAGAGCTTGCTTTCAAAGAGTGAGGCGTGATACGACAGAAGAGACTGTTTAGGAGTTAAGCATGAGTCTTTAGGGTTGATTTTGAGGAGCAAAAAGTCGTTTTATTTTGAGGGGCAAAAAGCCAAAAACGATGTAGTTTATTTTGAGGAGCAAACCGGTTTGACCATGCTGGTTTTTGGTTCTTAGGTTGAACCGGCCGGTTTGCACTATTTACCGGTTTTTAGGTTATTTTTGGTTTTTTACCATAATCGGACCGAATTAAAGGCCAGTTTTTGGTTGAACCGGTCGGACCGGCCGGTTCGGTCCCCTTTTTAAAACTATGCTATGGATACACTATCAAACTTTTAGTTACTATCACTAAAATATTTACAGTAAAACTATTTTTTTTAAATCATTATAATAAAACTAATTTTATTATTCATTTCAAATCATATACTATATAATAAAAGTTGGGCTTAGAAGCCGTGGTTATGCCAAGTGGCTGCACCATATTATAGAAATTTTTTTAGATTTTTAAAAATATATATAATTTTTCTTCTCCTATAATTCCTAAGTCAATAAATATCTTATTTAATTCAAATTCAAATTCTTCATCTGATCCATCTAATCCTTATTTAAAAGAAAACATTTATATATAAAAATGGGTAGCACGTGTATTATAAAAAAAAAAAAAAAACAGCAATGTAGTGTAATCTAATCCTTCTCAAGTTCTCCATCTAATCTTTATTTATATTCCATAAAAACAAAGATAGCAAGTTATTTGTTCATATCGATTTACCAAAACTGTTTTTGGATAAAGTAAAAAAAATTGTAAAAAATGCTTCTTTTTTTGTCAAAAGAAGCGTTTTTCTCTCTCTTCCCGCAAAACAAATGGATTATAACAAGAATTAGCTGGACATGGGTAAGACTACACCACCTCTTTTTCTACAATAAATGTTGAATTTAGTTCTTTTTTCATGCATATACACAAACATGTATCATGATTTTTACTTTCAATTTTTACTTTTGATTATATAATTGTAATTTATTTAGCTATTTTTTTTAAAAAAATTATACGTTTTATAAGTTTATACTCACGGGACTTAAACTTCAAGTTTCAGTGTCTTCTCTCATACCTTCAAGGACAAAAATTAAATTCTCATGTGAGTCTCTCTACTTCAAAAATTTTAATGTTTAGTAATTTAGATTGTTCTTAATTATTGAATTGAGGTTTCCACTTAAATATGGTTTCAATTGTTATTTTTGATAGTTTTTAATTATTAAATTCAAGGTTTATCCATTTAAATACATGTGATTAATTGAGCATTAAAGTTCAATGTATTATTGAAAATCATTTTATATATTTTTTTAGGTATTTCTACCCTCTTCCATTCAATTTATATATATATATATATATATATATGTGTGTGTGTGTGTGTGTGTATTTTATGATACCTTAGTCTCGCGCAATATGTGTAGGGTCAGTTTTTGTAGCCCAAGCCCAAAAGATTCAGATTATGAGCCCAACAAACCCAGAACAATGAATTTGTAGAGAGTGGGTGAAAGAGTCGGACTGGTTGTGAATTAAACAGTAATTAACTATGGTATTTAGGAATAAATTGACATGAAATCATGCTTGAAAAAATGAACGTCCGAAGAGGCGTTATATTGAATGAAAGGTGATTACAACTCTTAGAGTTACAGTAAAGTTGTTTTCTACTTCTCTCTTTCTTCTTTCCGATTCCCTATTATCAGAGACCTCTTCTCTTTATATAGCACCCTCTCTCATCATCTTCATCGTCCACTTATTCTTCATCTAGGCATCCACTTGAGTACATGTCCCATCAGGTACCTTCTTTAGCTCTCTATGAGTGGTGGTAGCTGAGATTATACTGTTCAGGGATCTTCTCCACATTAATGCGGCCAGAAAAGTAGCTGCAGTGCATTTAATGTGGTGGTTGCAGCTTGTCTTCTAGATATTTTTCCGTTCCTACCATCTCCATACGTGCCTGAAGCCTTCCCTTATCATCAAAATCATTAGAAAGATTATTTGAACCTCCCAGGTGTCTGCTTGACCACGGCTCTTTGTGTCCGAGGATGATGACCTCTTCGGACCAATGGTGATCTCTTCGGACTACGCTCCTCATTTACTTCCAGGTATGCTTCTTCTACATGGGTGATGGGTTCTTTCTCAAACATTTTCCTCTCTTCGGACACTCAGTAATCCTCAAATAGGACCCTAAGCCCAATACGTAAGGTTGGACTTTCCCCCCCACAATATGCATTCATTATATAACTTAAAAGTAAAATATTAATATATTTTTAAGTAAATTAATAAAAAATTTATTTACACATGAATTTTAATTAAACCGTGCATCGCACATGCATAATGCTACCTATTTTATAATCTTTGTTTTTTTTATTTTTTTTATTATACCTATATGAACTGTGTGATGGTGAATCTCGTGATGTAGCTTATAAAGTTAATTGTATTCTTTTATATTTTACTATCTATTTTATTAATCAATTTTAATTATATATATTTTTGCTGATTTACATTATAGCAGTGGCGAAGCCAGGATCTAACTTGAGGAGTGGCAAAAATTACATTTGACATCACATTTACGCACGTGCAAATGAACACACACACACACACGTATATAGTATTTGAGATCAATTTGCAAAATAACAATTCATTCATGTGTATATTAAGCAATATTTGAATGCAAGAAAATTCAAAATGAAATAACATATTCAAAATATTATTTATCTATTAGGGGTTTATTTACATAAAAATCATTTGAAAATTGTAATTATAAAAAATATTATATCAAGAGGGTTTTGGTTTTGGTTTAAAAAACCATCCTATTTGTAGGGACTCGAATTGGATCGGACCCGGAATATGGATGGGTTTACAGCCCAACAAGTCCAAACAATAAATTTTTAGAGCGTGGGTACAAGAACTAGTTCTACTTGATAGAAAAGGTTATGACTATAGTGCAGTCACAGACACTTCAAGCTAACTGTATGATAAAGACTCTCCTCGGCTAGGGTTCAGTGGGTCTCTTTTTGAGTTCTATTGTTCTTCTCCCTTTTTTTTCTCCAAAAAGTCCTCTCTAATGTCACCTGCTTCCATGTTATATACTGCGTTCCTTACTCCATTTCCACCGTACACGTGTAGTTCCTATCCTGGGAACTCCTTTCTGTCCCATCCGGCACCTACCGGAACTTTTGCTCAGTAGCCATAAAGCTGCTTGGTTACTGTTCAGGTATCACCTCCACATTAATGCGGCCAGAGAGTTAGATGGAAAGCATTTAATGTGGAGGTAGTAGCCTTAGAAGATATTTGTTATCCTTCCCGGTTCCTCCTTAGGTCTATATTCACTTTCCAGTTCTAATACAACTTTGCGGAATACCCTAGATAGAGTGACAGTTACATCCACCTCGGACCGTAGTATCCGAGGTGAGTTTCGTCCTCGGACGTGTCTTGTGCCACTATACATGACTTCCACCCTTTTTTCGTATACTAGTCTCACAATAATTCTCTTTAACTATCCTCGGACAGGTGAGTGTCCTCGGACTGGGCCACTAGGCCCCAAGCCCATTTCCTATGATTTCTGTATCTTTTTAGATAACAGGCCCCACACTATTTATTAACAATTTATTTATATAATTTTTAAATGCATTTATTGTGTTATATAATATAATAGAAGAAATATTAATAAATTTTAAGTGCCCCTTGGCCCCCTCTGGCTCTGCCACACATGTTACATATTTGCAGGAAAACAACAAAGTGGTAGGCGTCACGCCCTCACTACCAAACAGGTCAAGTGATCATGTGTGGGAAGCTTGAGCTAAATAATACGTGTTTACTACTATATACTTCTAACATATATATAACCATTCATCCCCAGCACAATCTTTCCCATCAAATTATATTTCTGATTTCTCTTCTAGTTTGTCTTTCCCCTCAAATTATATATATATATATATATATATATATTGTTTTTGTTTTGATCAGAATTATTATGGGTTCAACTTCTAAAACAGTCTGCGTTACTGGAGCAGCTGGTTTTATTGGATCATGGCTTGTCATGAGACTTCTAGAGCACAATTATACAGTCAGAGCTACCGTGCGCGATCCAGGTTCATTTCTTTTCAAACCTTTATTAAAAATAAAAAAAAAAAAAAAAAAAAAACTTTTTTGGTAACCCTACATGTACATTATCCACCTTCCCAATTATACAATTCAAGCCACCGACACAATACTTTATTTTCATTTTTTATTAATAGACGTGAGGTTCTTTCTATGATAATTGATATTTATCATCTTATTAAGACATTAATTGATGTAGGTTTTAATTAGCTCGACTAGTAAAGTTTCTGATGGTTGAAAGCTATCATCAGGAGTGGACGCCATAAGTTGAAACTCTCTCAAAAAAAAAAAGACATCAATTGATTTTTAGATGTTGATTCTAATTAGCTGAACTTTTAAAGTTTTTAATAGTTGAATAAGAGATTTAAGGTTCAATCCTCGCCTACACCAAAAACCGATTGGTGTTTTGATCTAATGATAAAAGAGCTATCGTAGGAGTGAAAGATATAGGTTGAAACTTTCTTAAAAAAAAAAAAAGGTTTTTGGTGTATCTTCTCAAAAACAAAAAATAAAGATTGGTTTTTGGTGTAAAATATGTTCAAACTCTAGATTTTTTTATTCAACAACATATTTTTTTTACAAGTTGAGTTAATCGAAACCCACCAAACTCAATACATTCTAAGGCTAAAGACAATAATTTAAATGGAGTTTTCTATAATACTTAAATATTAATTAATATTATATATATTATAGAAACCATTTGTCTTTTATTTATATATGCAATAATACTGATTAAGGTTTTGCGTTTCGGTTTAATTAATTTTTTTCAATTATCTTTAAAAATTTTATAATTCAACAATTACTATGGATATGTTAATAAAATAAATTTTAAAGGGTAGATCAATATAATCTAATTTATTATATTATTGCAACTTCATTTATTGATTTACAAAAACTAAGTATCAAGTTGTTAGGAAAATAGATTGTCAATGATTATTAGGCACACACATAATTTTTTAATTAAATTGTTTAGGGTTTTAATTGAGTTGAGTTTTTATTGACAAAATATTTCGAGGATCTTCTTGGAGGTGGGGAAAAGAATGCAAAATATACTTCTTTCTTCTTTTTTTTTTTTTAAATGATCATTTTTCGAATTTTGGGACTTTTTTTGTACAAAATTAAGGACCTTTTATTTATGTAATTGGGATCTTTAAAAAAAAAAAAATTAGGGGAGAGGGGCCTTAGGCCTAGACCTTGAGTGGGTCTCGAACTTATATATTATTTAATTTATTGTGAATGCTTTGGTAATAAAAACTTTTTTTTTTTTGAGAATCTTGGTAATAAAAACTTAATGATTGATAATTATCACAAATTTCATATATTATATTAGAGGTCTTATAATTTTGCATGGAAGTGTTTTTTTAGATAGTTTTTAGTTACAACTTATGTGAATTTTTATTTCTTTTAATTTTTTTGAGAAACTATTTCTTTTAATTAATAGTGACTCATTGATGAAGTGAATTGAATGATATAAATAGCTCATGATGTTAATTGCAGTTTTTAAAAAACTTAGGATCTAATTTGAAACAAATAGAAACTATAGGGGAATTATGTAATTTACCAAAATAAGTAATAAAGGATAGTCACTTAACACCAAAAGAGTATAATCATTATGAAAAAGACAAAATAACCACTCAACGTAACTATGACTTATGAGATCTAACTTTTATCATATAGTATTTGATCAATTAATTTTCTCCATTTAATTAATTGCATGTATTTTTTTTATTATAAATTTATTTGTGTGGAAAATTTTGGTCTATTTTAAGGGTTTAACGTATAAGAAACTATGCAAAAAGATTTTTTTTTTTTTTTAAACTTAATTGTTGATAAAGGTCAAAATAATTATTTTTTACTTAAAAATATTTAAAAATAACTCCTTGTAAATATTTTGATGTTTTATATTCATTCTTTTTATAATGATTTTATTCACCAAATTACTTTTCTACGGAATTAATTAAGTCAAGTATGTAATAAGCTTATTTTCAATAAATTCTTAGCATTGAATCACTTGTTTAAGAATTATAAATTGTGTATCCATAATTCTTTCGCGAAATTAAATTTATCTTCGCTTATTGTTGATTTTTAATTCATTACTTGTTAAAGTTAGCACCAAATATGCTCAAATTTTTAGTTAATATTTATTTCTTTAGGAACCATGAATCATATTAACACAACCAAGTCATATTGTATATTTGTTTTGTTTTTAATAGAAATCATATTTTGGTTTACCAAATTGAGAGGTCTTAGCTGATTGGCATCTATTGGTAAGTTCATGACATCCAAGGTTCAAAACTATTATCTCCTAGCGTAACTATATATCTAATTATAAAATAATAAAAATAAACTATGAGGTCTCAAGTTCAATCCATCACACTATTTGCCTATGGGTTTTTAAGATGTCTCATGAACAGAAAATAAATTAATGGCCAAAGTCTAAATCATTTAAAGAAATTATATATTTGATTTATGAATATCCTTGAACAATACTAATTTAAAGAAATTAAAAAAAAAAAATAATGAATGAGGTTGTAATTCAATCAATGTCTAAATGGATTCCAATCAATACAGAATGAGCAAACTATTGATATAAGATGAGTAGTGAAAAGTACAGTTCTTTTATATACTAATTAATTAAAATTTTATTTAATTATTAAAATACTTTATTAATTCATATTTGGTTTTTCTCCTTAAAATAAAATTATATATTGCTGCATAGAAATGCATATTCTATAATGAGAAAAACCTTAAATTAGTATGTTAACTTAACCTTGGATTTTAGTTAGCTCAATAGATAAAGTTTCTTTTTGTTAAACAAGAAATCTAGAAAATTTTATAAAATCTATATACATACATACATACATATACATATATATATATATATATATAATAAAATAAAAAAGCACGTTAACTTAAACGCATACATGGTAACTTAAATCCATAACCAAGTTCAACTGATAAAGTTTCTGATGGTTGAATAAGAAATCTAGGGTTTAATCCCCGCTTACACCAAAAAAACTGATTGGTGATAAAAAGTTAATATCAGGAGCGGGCGTCATAGGTTAAAAATCTCTCAAAAATCCATAACCAAGTTCTTCAACTTATTTAGGGAAGAAGTGTAATTTAAATTATAACTCATTGTCAATTTTATTTAAAAATTTTAATGAGCTTATTCAATGGGAACGACATCATGACATTATACGTGTAGCAACAAAAACAAGTGAAATGACCAATTTTTTTTTTTTTTTTTTTTTTTTGAGAAAGAAAATGACCAAATCTCATTTCTAAAAGACTATCTGAATGTTCTACTTGTTTGTTTTTATGTTCTTATATATAAATATATATATATATATATATTTTTCAGTTCAAATTTGATTTTAGGAAGTTACTTAGTAGTAATAACTTAAAATATAGTGCTTAAGATTATTGAATTGGGTAAAAAAAGAAAAGAAAAAAAGGAACAAACCCGATTAAAATCATGTTGTTTTGACTTGAACTTAAACCATACACAACCTAATACATTGTGAGAAGGCTACTATATATCGAATTATATACCTAGAAATTTCTATTGATGCATAGATTCTGATTTTTTTTTTCTTTTTGGGGGCGTTTTTTGTGTATTGATTTTAGAGAATATGAAGAAGGTAAAGCATTTGTTGGAATTGCCTAAGGCATCGATACACCTGACACTGTGGAAGGCAGACCTGAATGAAGAGGGAAGCTTTGATGAAGCAATCAAAGGGTGCAATGGTGTTTTCCATGTGGCCACACCCATGGACTTCGAGTCCAAGGACCCTGAGGTCTGATTTTGAGTTTTCACCTCAAAAATGGATGCCAAACTCGTTTATTATATTGTGCTAAGTGTGAATAAAAGGATTTGGTTTCTATCCAACTAGTAAAAATTTGCTACGTTTTTAAAATTTTGAGTAATGTTATATGCACAAAAATTTTGACAACTTTTTTTAGATTTGTTGATTTGTCAAGTTTTCACTAGTTTTCATTTGTGCCAGTGATTATTGGTAAGTAAAAAGTGATGTCAGTAGTGGACCATGATAAATACTAGTAAGAATTTGTCATATTAATAGTTTTTAAAAATGTTTTTAAAAATTTAAGTAATGATATATGCACAAAAATTTTGACAATTTTGTTCACATCTGTTGAGTTGGCTAGTCTTTACTAGTTTTCATTTGAGCTTTTCACCAACGTCATTTTGTTTACATACGACTAACAATTTGTCACATTAACCGGTGTCAAATTATTTGCGTTAGTAGACTTTCTTAAAAAATTTGTAACTGTAACATTACTCTTTTACTAATACTGAACTAATTTTTTTTTTATGCCAAATAAGTAAATGAATTGAAACTATCAAATTCTAAATCACTCCTATTAGAGTCCTAACTAAATGTTTGCTTTGCAGAACGAAGTGATAAAGCCCACGATAAATGGGATGCTAAGCATCATGAAAGCATGTGTGAATGCAAAAACTGTCCGAAAGCTGGTATTCACATCATCTGCAGCAGCAGTCAGATTTGGAGAGCATGAAAAGACAGTATATGACGAAAACTGCTGGACTGATGTTGAATTTTGCCGCAACAAAAAGATGACTGGATGGGTAAGGTTTTATTTATTTATTGATTATTTTATTCGTCAACAAAATTTAGCTCCAAACGTGCTCTAATCACTAATAGGAATAGGGAATTTATCTAATTAAGTGCGTCAAGTGTGTTGCACATGACACTAAAGATGTCGTTTTCTTATTGGTGGTTAGAGGTCAAACATTTTCCTTTAGTTATTATCTAATGTTTGTGTTTGGTTTTATTTGGTTAGAGCTCAAGGCTCCAAGCATGCTTGGAACCATTGTTTATTACATTCAGTTTGTTTTGAAGTAAAATATTTTCTTATTTACAATATTTGTTATGCAGTAAAATATGGTTATACTTGTAAAATATTTTTCGTTTACAGTAAAATCAATTATAAAAATTTATAAAATGTTTTACCTTTAAAAACTTGGTAAAACATTTTATAAAAATACACGGTTACCCTCTCCCATCGGGTGGCTAAGCCGTCAGTCTAGCACATTGGGAAGTTGGTGTTGGTAGTCATGTCACTAGAGACGACAGAACTGTTGGTTCGGTCAGTGGAGTCGCTGCTCTGTAGGTTAGTGCCTATGGTCAGGTTGCCAAAACCAGTAGTCTAGCAGCTGGAATGGCGATCCAATCACTAAACTTTCAGCACCAGCATCTCTGGTGACTGAGCTGCCAGTTTTGGTGGTTTGTACTTGAAAAATTTTACACGTCACACTAAACAGCTGAAAATATTTTGTTTCGAAACAAACAGAGCATAAGTAAGTGGTTGGGATAGTGTATATTCTAAGCAATTTGTTTGGGTGCGCAGATGTATTTCGTGTCCAAGTCACTGGCTGAGCAAGCTGCATGGAAGTTTGCCAAAGAGAACAATTTGGATTTCATCACTATAATCCCACCTCTTGTGGTTGGTTCATTCCTTATGCCATCAATGCCACCAAGTCTCATTACTGCTCTTTCTCCTATCACAGGTACGTGCTGCCATGCCCTTGTTATCATTGAACATGTAGTTCAATTCACTTGTCCCTTGAAATTTACATTAACATGTTCCATTGCAGGGAATGAAGCTCATTATTCGATATTGAAGCAAACCCAATTTGTTCACTTGGATGACCTCTGCAATGCTCACATTTTTCTGTATGAGCATCCAAAGGCAGAGGGAAGGTATATATGCTCTGGCTGCGACGCTACCATTCATGACGTTGCAAAATTGCTTAGAGAAAAATTCCCCGAGTACAATGTCCCTACAAAGTGAGCCCTCTCAACTTCTTGACATTTTGCATTTGTTATACTCTTTTTTCATTTTCACCAACAAAGTGGTATATATTTATGTTTTAAATATCACATGTCTTACATCTAAATAAAAAATGGAGAGAATTGGAGAATTCAATTGGAGAGAATCTTATCCCTAATAAACATAATGTCAATGATAGATCTAAGTGAAACTAATGTCACTTCAATTACAACGGGTCATAAAAATTGTGACAATACTGTCCCTAACACTTTTTTTCTTCTTTATATACATGTACACTATAAGATTATAAGATTGACCATCAGGCTAATTAAGGCTTTGAATGCTCAGGTTCAAGGATGTAGATGAGAACTTGGAGATCATCTCCTTCTCTTCCAAAAAGATTAAAGAGTTGGGGTTCGGGTTCAAATACAACTTGGAGGACATGTATGTAGGTGCTGTTGAAACATGCCGAGCCAAGGGTTTGCTTCCTCCAGCTGCTGAAAAACGTGTTAACGGCACAGGTTTGCTTCCTCCAGCAGCTGAAAAACGTGTTAACGGCACAAGCTGAGATTGAATATTACAGCTTCTGAGGTGACATGTCTTATAGTATTCTAGTCAAAATAAAACTGCCAACCTATGAGAGTACCATGGGGGGTTTTTTTTTTTTTTGGATGAGTTGTAGTATGCTATCTGTATTTTGTTATTGTGAACAAGTTTATTTACATTAAATTTTTTGCAATTGCCAAGGCAGTAAGTTGTTATTAGTAGATAAAAAGGTAATATTAGTGATGATGAATTACTAAAAGCTTCTCAATTCAATTGTTGTGTCTGTAGCATTGCTGTAAGTTTGAGATTTCAACTAAGTGTTAAGAGTGTATGAGCTTATAATGAATAAAAATAAAGTTGATTTTTGGTAGTATTTTCAAAGAAATATTCCAGTTACTGATGAATGCTCCTTTTTAGTTTTGTTACTTTGCCCAAATTTATTATAAGAAGTCCCAGATGAATGAGATGATGCATGTATAACCTTCTGCATTGAAAAACAGATACAAGCACATACATCCAATGAAAAACTAGATCAAATGAAGATCCCCACAACAAAACTTTCCAACTGACATTGGTAGTGAAAAGTATATAACATTTCAACAGCATACAAGCACATATATCTAGAAAATTAAAGAAAGGTTATGCAAAACTTTCCAACAGCATTAAATGTATATAACATGAAGACACAAACTCAAAATGACACTTGACATGGGTTGAAAGAATGCCCAAAAATTGATGAAAACAATGGACTCCTGCAAACTCACACTAGTCTTCATTTCTAATCCTTCCAGCAAAAAGCGCAAGCTCTTTTAGCACAAAATATTTAAGCAGCAATGTAATGGGCTTCTCTATCATGGACCGACCCACTTTCAAACGAGTTACTCAGTATTTGTGGCTACCAATCCACACGAGCTATTGGGTCTAAACATTACAACAAGGCAACTTAAACTCATTGAGCTCCATGTATTCCTACAAGCTTCAATTTGTTTTGGGCTATTCTAAACCTTCTAGCAAAGCAACTCTGACCCATTGAACTCCAACGATTCTTTGTATCCTCCAGTGGTTTTGGAATATAATATTGGGTCTAAACTCTTAGGACATGTTTGGTTTGTATTGAGGTTGTATTCATTTTCTATTTTCTTTTTTTGTACTCATTTTCTATCTTCAAATCTTGTACTCATTTTTTGTTTCCAACTATTTTTTTGTTTGATATCATTTTCTACTTTGTCTTCCCCTTCACTTTTTTTATGACAATCACCAACAAATATAGATAGAAAGAGTTCTTTGATGTGACAAGTCAGTGATAGTGGGACTCACAGTTTTGATTTTTTTACAAAAATGTCGCTGTTTTCATTTTCAAGAAAATGAAAATATCAAAAGTTGTATTAAATTTTTGTATTCAAATCCTTTTTTTTTTTTTTTTTTATACTAAAACTGAAAACTGAATACAAATATAAAGTCAAACAAGTTTTTTAATGATGGATCCCACAAAAAACTGAAAATGAATACAAAATACACCCCTTTTTTGCTCAAACCAAATAGGCCCTAAACCTTCTAGCAAGGCAAATCAAGACACATTGAGCTTCAGAGATTTCCATAACCTTTCAAGTGTTTTGGGCTACAGGATCTAAACCTTTCAGCAAGGCAATGATCCTCAAAGCCCAAAACATGCATTTTTTTTTTTTTTTTTTGCATAAACGGGAGATATATTAGATAAACAGAAGTCTTACAAACAGAAATATTACAACAGGACTACAGTGTAAGGAAACACATCAACACACAAACTAAACTGAAGCAAACTAAACACAAACTTAACAACACCAACCCGAAGAGAGGAATAGCTGAAACTAAACAAAATGCCACTGGATCCTTATTAACCGCGACGACTCCGGGATGAGACAAAACCCATGGAGTCCCAATATAAACATTGCTACAAAAAGGTGGGACATGTATCATACAACACTTCTCGTTCCGATTGAGAAGCACCCCTCTTTGCCAATACGTCCGCACAGCTATTAGCCTCTCTCCATATATGTTCAACACGTGCCTCCTAGTCCCTGTTGAGGAGCCACCTGCAATCCAAAATCAAGTTAGCAAATTCCATAGGATAATCTTCATTAGTATTCAACCATTTGAAAGCAAGAAGAGAATTTGTTTGAAGACAAACTCGGCGATGCCCTTGGCCCATGCTTGAGCCAACACCTCTCTAATACCCCACAGTTCAGCCATAGTATTATTGGTGACTCACTGGTGTAAAGAGAAACCCCACAACCATTCTCCATTGGTTGAGCGTGCCACGCCACCCGAACCAACCTCTCCGGGGTTACCTAACGAGCTTCCGTCTGTATTAAGAGTTATGTAAGGGAAAGGAGCCGGGCTCCACCTAATATATATGTGGGAAGACGAGGATGAGTGCCCCGATGGAACGGTGCTGAGGAAGAAAAACTTTGTGGCATGAGATATAGTGTTTTGTTTTAAAACATGATAAGGAATGAATTTTCCTGTAAATATCAAAGAATTTCGACCCAACTAGATCGCCCATATGGTAAAAGCGAATATAATGTTCCATGGGATATAACACGAAGGGGAATTAAGTTTACACCAAGCATGGAGCTCAAGCTTGAAAAAATCAGAAATAAGGAAGTGCACAGGAAAGGAGGACCAAATATGACGTGCAAAGTGGCAATCATGCAAAACATGAATTGGCGTTTCAATCTCATTGCAACGGGGACACACTTGGTCACTCAGGGCAATATGAGGGAAAATGACCAATTTGGTGGGAATACGATGGTGCGCACATTTCCAAACGAAAAGTTGAATTTTAGGAGGTATTTTTAACTTCCAAATCCAAGACCATGTTACCGATGTCCGCCATTTAGCCTCGTTGGATTTAGGTAAAAGAGAATGGTAAGCGGATTTTACCGAGCAAATACCCGCATGATGGTCCCAGACACGGTCATCTACAAGAGTAGCAGGAGAACCAGGAATAGGCAATGGCTGAGCATAAATAAATTGGGTTATTGTCGATGGCAATACCATACTAAGAGGTGTGAAATCTCATTGGTGAGTGTCAATGATCATTCTAGCCACCTTAAACTCATATTCATGAGGAAGAAGTGGGCCATGAATGAGACCTCAAATTGGTCTCGGGGTAGCCAATGATCCGTTTTAAAAATTTATATTATGGCCATTACGAATAATCCACCGCAGACCACCCTGCAAGAGGTCCCGCCCCCACAACAGAGCCTTCCACCAATGCAGGGGCGGAGCTGTGTTGAAGGGTGAGGGGGCCATGGCCCTCCCAAAAATTTTATATTTTTTTAAATATATATATATATATATATAATTATTTTAATGTTTTCAAAATTTAGTCTATAAAAATAAGAGTTGGCCCCCCCCCCCCAAATATTTGAATTAGTCCAATGATGCTCTTAAAAAAAAATTGGTCTAATAGTAATAAAGATATAACTTTATTTTTCGCAATTTTATTTTTTATATGTGCTATTATATTTGTTAAATATTTGATAAAGTTTGACATCAAAACATGTTTAAATCTATCTTTTTTAACCTGTTATGTGGCGATTAACAAGTCATTGACTCATTAAAAAAATCTTGTCATTAAAACTATACATGAAATGTGTTTTTAGTTGCCACATAATAGGTTAGAGCAAGATAGTTTCAAATATGTTTGGAAACTAATTTATTCCTCCAAGTTTTGGATCATTCATATTTTTGAAAATTTCATTAGTTCAATTGAAAGATTTTTTACTTGCTTTAGTATAAAATTTGATAATTTGTATTTAAGGCTCCATTTGTTTCAGGTGAAAACCACTTCTGGAAATGCTTTTCCGTAAATGCGGGTGTTTGAGTGCGCAAGGAAAATTGGGTCAAACGGAAAATCATTTCCGTTGACCGTAAAAACGCATTCTGATTACGGAAAACCATTTCCGTTTGTATTTTACCTTCAAATTACTTCTGGAAAGAAAGAAAGAGAGAGAGAAAGAAGGACCCAGAGCCGTCCTCGTCCTCGTCCCATCGCCGGCGACCCACGAACCCACAAACCCAGAGCCTTCGACCCAGACCCAGACCCATCGCCTTCGACCTTCAACCCAGACCCATCGCCTTCTTCGACCTTCGACCCATCGCGACGAACCCAGACCCAGACCCATCGCCTTTGACCTTCGACCCAGACCCATCGCCACGAACCCACGACCTTCGACCTTCGCCTTCGACCTTTGACTTCGCCGGAAACCCACGAACCGATCTCTCTCTGTGTGTGATTTTGATTTCTATGTGATTTATTTATTTTTTTTGTTGTTGTGGTGGTGTGGGTGGTGGTGTTTTGGTGGTTTTCCTGTTGTGTGGTGGTGGGTTTTGTGTGGGTGGTGGTGGAAAATAGCATTTTCAGAATGTTACCAAACACATGAAAATATTTTCTAGAACAATTTTCATAATGCAACAAAACACTTGAAAATATTTTCCTTTCCCGAAAATAGCATTTCCGAAAAATAAATATTTTTCGGAAAATATTTTATGGGAACCAAACACAACCTAAAATGAAATTTTCTAAGAATTTCACTATGAAAATGGAAAAAATGAATTTTATTTTATGAAAGATCAACATCAAACATAATTTTGATTGAAAATACTAAGCTCTATTTTTTTTTTTTTTTTTGCTGGGTGTGTGTATATATATAACTTATCAAATAAAAAAATGTGTATATATATGTGTGTGTGTGTGTGTGTGTGTAATAAAAAAAACGTGTGTGTGTGTGTGTATATATGTGTGTGTGTGTGTGTGTGTGTGTGTGTGTGTGTGTGTGTGTGTGGGGGGGCGGGGGGGCGGGGGGTTTCTTGATAAATGTATTAGTGCTGCAACTTGGCCCCCCCAAATAAAAATTCCTGGCTTCGCCCCTGTACGAGTGAGATCCAGTATGCGAAGTGGTCTGCAAAAAATCAATTATTCAATAGTACTTTTGGGAGAAAATTTTGGCTAATAGAGAACGCGGGTTCTGCCATATTCGCCACACTTGATTCATAAGAAAGGCATCATTGGTAGTTTCAGAATCCCTAATACTCAGCCCACCACAAACCTTAGGCTTGGTGAACGTGTCCCATGTAATAAGGTGCACATGCCGTTGTGTCGGTGTGTCTCCCCATAATAAATATCTTATGGACTTAATCTATACTATTCACAGTGCTCCTAGGAAGGACAGGGAATCTCTCATTGTATTCCCAGTCAGCATTGTGATGGTTTTGAGTACTGTCCTAATGACTAGCTTTGGAGCACTCGATGTTTGGAGGGACTGTGTCTGGGAAAAGGAAATAGATGGGATTCAAAACATGCATTTGCCACTGGATCTAGGTTATTATTTGCTGCCATGGGACATCCAACCTTCATCGACCATAGTTATTTGATATCAATATCATCTATTAATTTTGTCTTCTATTAAAGTGTGTTAAACTGTACGTAAATAAGTTGCAAAAAAGTATATTTATACCTACAAAAATAAAACTATAAAAAGCTATGCAAAAAAAAAAAAAAAAAAACTGAGATTTTTTTTTGGATAGGAATAAACTGAGATCTTATACTAAAACAAACCCAAATCTTAGTAATCAACATTTGAAAAAAAAAATAGAGGGTTTTAGTTAACTTAACTAGTAAATTCTCTTATCATTGAATAAGAAATATGAAGTCGAACCCCACTTTAATCAAAAACTAATTATTGAATTAACCTAATAATAAAGCGTAATCATCATGGAACCGGACACAAAAAAACAAATCTCAGTGTTAAGCTTTGCATAGATCAAAGGACCCGAAACCTAATTGACATAGATAGAAGAACGAAGCAGGCTCGTAGACCTATAGCCCATTGTGTACATGATGCTTCGCCCAATTAACGAGTGATGACAATGAATGTAAGGTAGGGTATCCGTTGAGCCAAATGACATGAAAGTCCCAAGATTCAACCTTATTGGAAAGCCAAAAATTCAAGGCCATAATAGGAAAATAATAGTTCCGAGATTAGGTGTGTTTTTTAATTTTTTTAGCAAAGAGTAGGTGTGTTTAGACTCTGGCTCTTCCATCTACCACTACAACTTCGTGGTAGCAAACACGTGCGATTACTGGCTGGTAAGTGATAATCACGTGAGATTTAGCTGTGCGACAAAAATTGTGTTAGATTCCATAGCGCACAAGGCATAGATGACTATTTATAGTCAAGCATTGCAGGACCCCCAAACACCATTATTGGCGTTAATATTTGATTTTCATTACAAAATAGTCTCACTCTCTCTCTCTTATACTTTTACTTTCCAAACAAGTAAAGAGAATTAACATGGGGTCAGAGGGTGAGACCGTTTGTGTCACTGGTGCTGCTGGGTTCATAGGATCATGGCTGGTCATGAGACTCCTAGAGCGTGGTTACACTGTCAGAGCCACCGTGAGAGACCCAGGTCTGGTTTTGTATTTCTTTTCTCAGTTATTACCATAACTTTTTCGATTCTGATGGGATTGACTGTAAGTAATAAACAATTAAATTAACTTATTACTTTTTCTTTATCACTCACGAACACATTAAGTCGTGACAGGAACATAAAAAGTCTTATTATTCTTAGTGATTTTTGTTTGGTTGTGGTGGGTTGCAGAGAACTTGAAGAAGGTAAAGCATTTGATAGATTTGCCTAAGGCATCGACGCACCTGACACTGTGGAAGGCTGACCTGAATCAAGAGGGAAGCTTTGATGAAGCAATTAAAGGATGCACCGGTGTTTTCCATGTGGCCACGCCCATGGACTTTGAGTCCAAGGACCCTGAGGTAAGGTTTTTGGTGTTGAGCTCAAAAATAAATATGATACAAGAAACAATGACTTTGCTTGTTGCTTTTTGTTTCTTTTCCTGCACTTATCAAATATTGATATAAAGGGCATAATCAATCAATATATTAATTTGTTTGTCTGTGTTGGATTTATTTTCGTAATTAAGCAGTGATAATTGGAGTGTCTAGCAGCTGTGGTGGCCGGAATTTAGGATGTAGAAACTAGAAAGTTAGGCCGGAATGAATGGGAGAAAAAAAAAATCATACTCTCTTGTCTGTTTTTTTTTTTTTTTTTTTGCTGAATATACTCTCTTGTCTGTGGCTATCACCAATTATGTTTAGTGGATAATTCTCATGTACTTTTAATAGGGGTCTCACAGTGTACTTTGATAAATCGCATGTCCTTTTAAAATGGGCCTCACAGTGTACATTGGTGAATTGCATGTTTTTGTACCATAACTTGCTCATGTAACTAATGGTAAGTGATAGAGGTGTGTTTTCACTTGAAGCTATCATTACATTTTTATCACTCACAACTTGCCATGTAAGCGAGTTGTCGCATAAATTATATCATTTTATATGATCTTAGCATTACTTAGGCGATCAAAGATTTAACAAATGCATTTCACAAGTTGTTTTATTAGGTGGTGGACTGGTGGGCCAGATGAAAAATCAGCAAAAAAAATTTGTTAATATTAATGACTCAATTGGAATGAAAAATATTGTGTATATAATATTATTCATATAAAAATGTTAAAATTAATATAATATTTATTAAATAAAACTTACAAATTGATATTCAACCACTTAATAAATTTTAAACTTTTAAATTGCTTTTTTTATGATGGGAAATGCTAAAATTATTACAAATTTTACATCTTAAACTTACAAATTGGCGTGTCAATAAATGTGATTAGTAGGTTTCAACTACCTAATAAATAAATGAATTGTTTTGTGGAGATTGATGACACACCAGTTTGTAAATTTTATGTAGTAAATTTTTTAGTATCCCTAGAATCACTTTTGTTTGTGATTAGTTTGTAAGTTCTATGAAATAAATTTTTTTAGTATGCCTACCCTAGCTAATTAACAAATTGTATTAATCATTCCAATAATAAGGGGTGGTCAAATGGTAAAAATACAATAACTTTTTATTTGTTTTTTTACATAAACCTTATAAATGTGTAATTTTTTTATTCATACGATAAAGTAGTAATTGTAAATAAAATCCAGATCTACCCAATAAATACTCGATGTGGGACTGATCACATATCATACGTAACGACCCAAGGGAAAGCGCTAGTTACATCTGCGCTATATCTCAAAAGGACTAGTCACAATTAAGGCTCCTTGTAGTTGTTAATAAAGCCCAGATCTACCTAGTAAATACCCGATGTGGGACTCATCACACATCCACACACATCACACAATCAATCAAATTGGGGCATCACAGTAATAAAGAAATTTATTTATTTGGTTATTAACATGGAATGGGTCATATTTTTCTGTCATATTAGTTTTTTATAACTAAAAAAAAAAAGCTCTATAAAATAATAGAAAATATGTTTGGTTGGATTAGAGGGGATTTGAAAAGAGAGGATCACCACACACAACAACAACCCAAAAAAAAAAAAAAAAAAAAAAAGAGGGAAATGTGAACACTTAGATGATCACCCTATTTTTCAATACAGTTTAAGAGGAGCACCCAAAAAAACTAGTAATAAGTGCCATTTAAAAACCATTGGCACATGAATTTCCAACTTTTTGACCTACACCTACTCTACATTCATTCAATTTTGAATATTTGCATTGCAGAATGAAGTGATAAAGCCAACGATAAATGGTGTGTTAAGCATCATGAAAGCTTGTGTCAATGCAAAAACTGTTCGAAGATTGGTATTCACATCCTCTGCAGGAACTGTCAATGTTGAAGAACACATAAAGCCTGTTTATGATGAAAATTGCTGGACTGATGTTGAATTTGTCCGGAAGAAAAAGATGACTGGATGGGTTAGCATTCATTTCATTTCGTTTTGTCTCTCTTTTGTTATATTTATAAATTTTCCCCTAAAGATACCATTGTTCTGGTTTGTATCTAATTTTGTTGGCAAACTAAGTGATGAATGATATGAGTAATTCTTCTGTGTTCAGATGTATTTCGTGTCCAAGACACTTGCTGAACAAGCCGCATGGAAGTTTGCAAAAGAAAACAATTTGGATTTCATCAGTATTATACCACCACTTGTGGTTGGTCCATTTATCATGTCATCAATGCCGCCAAGTCTTATAACCGGACTTTCTCCTATCACTGGTACATATTGCTATTGCCATTATGACATTGTACTAAAATTATGAAAATTAATTACTTAACCTATATAAAATCTACCTAAAATTCTTTAGATGTTGGTTAGATTCAATTATATGACTGCATTGGCGGATGAATCCCATATTCTGTGCTATGTTAGTCAATGCAACCACATACATGATTTAATTTAATTTGAAAACGTAAGAAACAATACCTAAATGATTGAACCTAAATTTTGTTGTAAAGACTAACTTGTTTAATTACAGGTAATGAAGCTCATTACTCGATCATAAAGCAAGGCCAATTTGTTCACTTGGATGATCTCGTGAATTCTCATATATATTTGTATGAGAATCCAAAGGCAGAGGGAAGGTATATATGCTCCCGGACCGATGCTACCATTCATGACATTGCAAAATTGCTTAGAGAAAATTTTCCAGAGTATAATGTTCCTACAAAGTAAGCACTTTTTAATTCTCGCCGTCTTTGACATTTTGCAAACATTGTTTTTCTTCTTAATTTATGTTATCTGGTACAACTATGAGCTTGGCCATTGAGACAATTAAGCATTGATTCTCAGGTTCAAAGGCATCGATGACAACTTGGAGATTGTCAGTTTCTCTTCCAAAAAGCTTAAGGACTTGGGGTTTGAGTTCAAATACAACTTGGAGGAAATGTTTGTAGGAGCTGTTGAAGCATGCCGAGCCAAGGGATTGCTTCCTGCTGCTGGTGAAAACAATGTCAATGGCACGAAAAAAGATTGAAAATTGTTAGTTTCTTGCGTGATTCATGTGACATGGCTTAAATATGTGCACAAGTTATAAAATAAATGTATTTCTATCTATGAATGTGAGCTATCCGCTAATGTGATTCGACTGATTCCCAAATTTTTCTATATACTTTTCCTAGTGGTGTATCTGTTTTTTTTTTGGTTCAATGGAGGGCTCTGGGCTCCACATTCACCTACCCAAAAAAGGAAGTGTCTTTCTATGAAGCTTTAATTGGTAAATACCTTCTTCATTTGTAATTTGTAAGCAAAATCGAAAAAAAAAAAATCAATAAATTGTTACTGAAAAATAACAATAGATACTACAAATTAAGTATCAATTATTTCAAAAGATAAAACCTTTTAGTAATTTGCAAACTTTACCTAAATATTAAGGTCAGTATTAGTATTAGTATTTTCTAAAAAGACCAAGCTATACCCAAGGTTTTGTTTTTTTTTTTTTTTTGGAATATTCTATACCTAAGAGCATTAGCATTGGAAAATTCTAATACTACTTTATTTTACAATTTTAAAAAGCTATTTTATCATTATACCGTACCATTTTACAATACCTCCACATCCCAAACTTCTACTTCCCTCTTTTACTCATTAAAATAATATATCTACATAATAAAATAATATATCTCAAAATTATATTTTTTTTCTCTCACATCTCTCTCCTCTCTCTACATAATAAAATATTATTATTTTTTTACAATACTTGTTACAGTGCAATTCTATGTTTAGAATTGCATTGTAGCAGTATTGCAAAAAAATTTGCAATACTACTGTTTAGCATTCTCCAATGCAGATAATTTTGGGACTTAAAATTCCAAATTTTTCTTAGATTTGGCATTAGCATTCCCCAATGCTAATGCTCTAATAAGTGACTATAAAGTTTTTCATTCAATCCTCAATCACCAGGCAGAAGTCGCCACTCGCCACACCTATGGTGTGTGCGGGTGTTGGATGAATTAAATTATATTATCCTCTGTTCTTTCTTGGACCACTCTAGCAAAACCAACGGTCAAGTTCATATAGAAATAATGATTTCCAAGTATTTCTTTTTTCTTTTTTTTTTGTACAGATTTCCAAGTAATTCTTACTCCTTAACACTTACCCCCTGTTTTTTGGGAGGAGAGGAGGTAAGTCATACCCATCAAGCCGCCACTTTTATTGAAGTTTAACTTTGTCCAAAAAAGTCTGCACATTTTAATTTGACCCTCTTAAAGATAAACTCCTAACTTCTTTACTATCTAGGTTCCATTACACTGAGCTCATTGAATTGGTCATAAAAGCCTATATAATTGGTTAAGTAGTTT
The DNA here is from genome assembly GCA_019022515.1 of Quercus aquifolioides. NCBI lineage: Eukaryota > Viridiplantae > Streptophyta > Magnoliopsida > Fagales > Fagaceae > Quercus > Quercus aquifolioides. The sequence continues at coordinate 97,463,317 of CM032327.1, read as the reverse complement.
CATGAGAACGACAACCCAAAAGGTTCGAAGATTCTAGCTCTTTCTCTTTCACTCACTTTTTTTTTTCTTTTATAATTCAATAATTACACCAATAGATAATAGAATTTGAATCTTAATTCTCCTCATAAATAAAAATAAGTAATATCATTGAGTTATAAAATTTTTGACATCTTTTTCTTTTTAATGGCTTTTATTACACCCAAAAAAATAGGTTAGTAAAATGGATGACCAGCCCATAACGCATTACAACTGACCTAGTGGCCCTATTAGGCTAGGTTATGGGCCACAATCATGTAGAGATACTGTAGAGCATGGGTTTCAATGAAATAATGGCAACTTCTTGCTGCTTCTTTTTTTCCCCCTTTTTTGGAGAACCACAGCAACTTGATTCTTGAATATGGTGTCTAGAGGCAAATGGACGAATTAGGGGAAATCCTATTTTATTTGAAGTGACATAGGATTAAAACTTTTTTTTAATAATTTAATAATTAAGAACAATAAGAATTAAAGATTTAAATCTTGAATGTATCCACTAGAACACGTGAAATATAACTTGTAGCAACATACAAGATTTGAATAATTTAAAAATTATCTGCATTTTATAGTTGTTAACAAGCTTTAAATTCACATGTAACAACTATAAAATGCAGATAATTCTTACCATTTTCAGTCCCAAAAAAAAAAAAAAGTGTACAATCAAATTCTTACCATTTTAGCTAGGGATGAGACTATAATATTGAGTGGCACTTTTTTTTTTTTTTCTTTCTATTTTATAAAAATAAGTGATACAAACTTTGGGGAGTGGGGGGGAGTCAAGATGAAAATTCTTGATAGTTGATTATATGGACTTAACATTAGGTGAAAATTTAACGAATAATGATGGACATGATTTTTTTTTTTTTTTTTTTTTGGAGGATGTGATTTATTGTTTTTCACACCATGGTGTATAGGAGGAATCAATAGCGGTATTCATGATACCATGAATGTAACATTTGGTAAAATTTAAACAAATAAAGATGGACTAGAGTGGAATCCCATAGATGAAAGCAATAAAATAATTTTATAGTTATAGTTTTTTTTTTTTTTTTTTTTTTTTTTTTTTAAATGCTTAAACGGAGGATATACTAGATAAACAAAAATAGTACAAGAGCAATGTGACTACAGTACATAGACCAACACCAAAACACTAAACCATGCTGAAACGAGACATACACATTTCGTACAAACCTATTAACACAAACCACAAACCAACTCGATGAGAGGTAATAGCTAGAACCAAAATAAAACACCAGACAATTGGACCATTATTGACCGCGACGACTTTGGGATGAAACAAAACCCATGGAGTCCCAATATAGACATTGCCACAAAAAGGTGGGGCATGTATCATACAAAACTTCCCTCTCAGACTGAGAAGCACCCCTCTTTGCCAGTAAGTCCGCATAGCTATTTGCCTCTCTCCATACGTGCTCAACGCTTGCCTCCCAGCCCTTGTTGAAGAGCCACTTGCAATCCAAAATCAAGTTAGAAAACTCCAAAGGATAAACCTCATTAGTATTCAACCATTTAGAAGCAAGAAGAGAATCTGTTTGAAGACAAACTCGGCGGTGACCGTTGTCCCATGCTCGAAGCAACGCTTCCCTAATACCCTATTGTTCGTGACTACCAGGTGCAAGGAGAAACCCCACAACCATTCGCCAATGGCAAAACGTGCCACGCCACCCGCGCTGGACATACCAAGGTTACCTTTTGAGCTTCCATCTGTATTGATAGTAACATAAGGTAGAGGAGTCAGGCTCCACCTAGTGAATTTAGTTAAAGGTAGGGATGAGTGCCCCATTGGAATGGCGCTGAGGAAGAAAAACTCTGTGGCATGTGACATAGCATTATGTTTTAAAGTGTGAGGTGGTATAAAGATCAAAGAATTTTGACCCAACCAAATTGCCCAAATGGTAAAAGCAAATATAATGTTCCATAGGATATAGCAAGAGGGTGAAGTAAGTTTGGAATTATTTTTACACCAATCATGAAGCTCAAGCCTAAAGAAGTCAGAAATAAGTAAGTGTGATGGAAAGGAGGACCAAATGTGTTGTGCAAAGTGACAATCACCAAGAACGTGAATTGGCGTTTCAATAGCAGTGCAACGGGGACACAATCGGTCAGTCATGGTAGCATGAAGGAAGATGACAAAGTTGGTAGGAATGTGATGGTGAGCACACTTCCAAACAAATAGTTTAATTTTAGGAGCTATCTTTAACTTCCAAATCCAAGACCATGTTTCCGTTGTCCTCCGTGCTCCACCATTAGATAGTGGCAAAATAGAATGGTAAGAGCATCCATATCAGATGTGTCAAAAATTATGCCATTTTGCCACATTAAAACCCTACTTTATTATTTTACCACATCATTTTACAACATCTCATTTATCAGATGTTTTATCCTTCAATTCTATACATTAAAATAATATTTCCTACACACTAAAATAATATATTAAATTTCTTCCCATCAATTTCTCAAAAAAAAAAATTTCTTCCCATCATCATCGTCATCATCGACCACCGCCGCAGCAACAACAACAACAACAACTACTACAAAAATGCGGCCACAATCACCGATTCGCCCACCTATCAACGGCACAGCCACCTATCCAACCTAGTCACAGCCTCGCCGAACTAGCCACGGCCACAGCTCCGCCGAATTAGCCACAGCCACCACCCACTGCACATCCCAGAAAAACTAAAGTCCACCCACTACACAAACCAAAACCCACAAACGACACAAATCGAAACCCACAAAAGCCCCACAAATCGAAACGCAAGCCACCACACACGGCACAAACCGAAACCCACCCATCGCACAAATCGAAACCCAAATCAACCAATAACCCAAATCATCCAACCAACAACAATCAAAACAACCAACCACCAAAAGAAAGAGAGAGAGATTGGCGAGATCGGAGAGCGATGACGATGGCCCTTCTCGTCTTGGACGTCGGCGATGACGAGGGCTTGTGCGCCGTGAGCGACGATGGCTTGTGCGTCGTGAGCGGCGAATGACGATGGCTCGACCCATGCTGCTTACGCCTCCGGTGATAATGGCCGAAAACAGAGGGAAGGGTGGCTGAGAAGAGAGGGAACTGTAAGAGAGAACAGAGGTGAGAGAGGAGAAAAGATTAAAGTGAAGAGAGAGGAGAGAGAAAAGAGAATAAAAAATAATAAAACTTATACCATTTTGAGTCCGTACCGTTGCAAATTGTGGCAAATTTTATAGAATTTGGCACATCTGATAAAAGGGCTTTTTAGTGTTTGGTGTGGTAAATATGCCAAATATTTAGCATTTGGCACATTTACCACATCTGATGGTGATGCTCTAAGCAGATGTTACTGAGCAAATACCAGCGTGATGGTCCCAGACACGGTCATTAGCAAGAGACAGTGTGGATTGAGAACCAGGGATAGGCAGTGGCTGAGCATAGATATATTGGGTTATATTTGATGGCAAGACCATACTAGGTGGTGTAAAATCCCATTGGTGATTGTCATTAATCATTCTAGCAACCATAAACTCATATTCTTGTGGAATAAGCGGGCCGTGAATGAGACCTCGGATTGGTCCAAGGGGAAGCCAATGGTCCGTCCAAAAATAAATGCTACGGCCATTGCGAATAACCCACCGCAAGCCACACCACAAAAGGTCCCGCCCCCGCAATAGAGCCTTCAATGAGTGAGATCCAATATGTGAAGTGGTCCGTATGAAATCAGATGTTCGACAATGTTTTTGAGAAAGAAAGTTGGCTAATAGAGTATGCGGGTTCCCCCATACCCGCCACACCTGATTCATAAGGAAGGCATCATTAGTAGTTTTGGAGTCCCTAACGCCTAGACCGCCAAAGACCTTAGGCTTGGTAAGCGTCTCCCAACTAATGAGGTGCACATGCCTTTGTGTTGGCGTGTCGCCCCATAAAAAGTTTCATATGGATTTATCTATACTGCTCGTAATACTTCTAGGAAGAACAATTGTTTTCATTTGATAATAGGTGAGGGGAGAAAGAATGGATTTAATCAACGTTATCCTACCCACCTGTGAAAGAAGTTTAGATTGCCAGGCTCAAATGCGGGTGTGGATTTTGTCAAGTAAGGGCTAAAATGCAGGTGTTGATTTCCGTTTAGTTAGAAGGGGCATGCCTAGATATTTACCGAGGTCTTGAACAATAGGCATGTTAGTAAGTGAGGCTATGCTACGCTGGATCTCCGAAGATGTGTTCTGTGAGAAGAATAATTTAGATTTAGTAGTACTACAAATCTGGCTTGACACCTCACAAAAGTGCGAAAAAATATTAAAGAGGGTCGTGCAATCCTGAATATTTGCCCTCAAGAAAAGGAAAATATCATCTGTGAACAAGATATGATTAAAACCAATAGGTCGACGTCCAACCCGAATAGGAGAGAGTTGTTTAGTATGAATAGCCTGATTTAATGATAAAGATAAGTGATTAAGGCAAAGGATGAAAAGGTAAGGAGATAATGGATCTCCTTGCCTAATGCCTCTAGATGGATGGAAAGGTGCACCTGTCATGTCGTTCCATAAAATAGAAACTGAGGAGGAAGAGATGCACGCCATGATTAAATTGATAATAAGAGTGGGAAAATGGTAGAAAAGCAAGGTATACTTATTGAAGGACCATTCTAATTTATCATACGCTTTCTCAAAGTCAATTTTGGCTACCAATAGATTGGTTTTCCCCCGCTGATGGTGGATAAAATGAAGAAGCTCTTGGGCAAGGATGTAATTATCTGTTGCTCGTCTACCCAGGACAAAACTGGATTGGGCCAAATGATCATGGCCGGAAGAAACGCTTTTAGCCTATTGACTAGAAGTTTGGTTAGCAGTTTGTATAACGTATTACACAGACTAATAGGCCATAATTGAGAAACTGTTTCAGGATTAGGGACTTTAGGAATGAGCACCAGTTTCACCTGGGTTAACTCTTCAGGAATACGCATTGTGATGAACAACGTTTGTATAAAGTTTGCTATACCATCACCCAAAAGCTGCCTATTATGTTGATAAAAATAGGCGTGGAACCCATCCGATCCCGGAGATTTTAAAGGATGCATAGTGAAAAGGGAGGAACATATTTCCTTTATATCCGAGAAACGGATGAGAGTGTCACAAAGAACTTAAGGGTTGAAGTCTGAGGAGGAGAATAACAATTATGGGGGAGGTAAAGATGAACCTGGTGAACCGGATTAAAATAGACGCTGAAAATGTGTGTTGACATGGTGATGGAGTTCGAAGCCCCGAATCCATTCCTCGGACTCATCTTTTAAGGTGACAACATGTTGACGTGCTTGTTTAATTTTGGCTTGGACATGAAAAAAGTGTGTGTTGGCATCTCCATAGGATAAATAAAGGATTCGAGATTTCATTTTCCAAAGAAGAAATTCTTGGTGTAGAATAGCATTATATTGATTTATTAATTGCTGTTCTAGTTGTAATAGAAAGTGGGAAGGATGGAGACATAAGGCTCATTGGGTACCCAAAAGACAAGCGCGAATGCGTTTTTTGTTTTGGTTAACTTGGCCAAAGACGTGAGTATTCCATTCAGCTAGACAACCTTGGAGGTGATGGATTTTTTTATAAAAAGTATTCGTGAAGTTGTCAGACCTCATGACATGGTTTTCATGCAATAACTTTCATGCAATAACCAACACTTGGTGATAAGTTGATGGAAGAGATGATGGGTCTGCCACATAGGTTGAAAAAGAAAATGTTTAACTGGGGAAGGCCGCCCCCACTCCTCGGTGGAGACAATAATTGGGTGATGATCAGAATGAAACCTAGGTAAAGTAAGACAGTGACCTTTTGAAAATAACACTTGCCACTCATAATTTATAAAGACCCTATCCAATTTTTCCCTAATGTGGTGCCGCCAATCCCAATTCTTATTCGTTCAAGTGCAATAGGGTCCACTAGTGGCAAGATCAAACAGACCACAATGATTTAAACAATCATTAAAAGCTTGCACATGTGATGCAATGAGTGGGCGGCCTCCTAGTTTGTCCATTGTATCTAAAAGATCATTAAAATCACCCATAACCAACCATGGCATATTAAATTCAGAAGCTGCGTTCTTAAGATGAGTCCATAAATGCATGCGTTTATGAAGTATGGGAGAAGCGTAAATAGCAGAAAAAAGCTAGGGAGTAGATTGAGAAGAAAAGTGTACTCTGATAATCATGGCCACGCTCTGCTTAGTAGCCCAAACGACGTCTACATTGCATTTATGGTCGTCCCACAACACCCATATCCCACCACAGAGGCCCATCAGATCCACACGAAAATGCCAAGGAAGTCCCACCTGACCAATAACATGCTCAGCATGATTGCCGCTGACACGTGGCTTAAGTATAACGAGTATGTCAGGACCATAGGCATTGATAAGGTCCTGCACATTCAGGCAAAAGCGGGCATTCCCCGCTCCTCTAACATTCCAAGTCACTATCTTCATGAATGGTGACTAAGGAGGTTAGAATTGACTCAGATGTGGGGTCTGAGAAGTTGAAGGATACATCCTCCCTTAAGGAGAGGGCAATGGCGATGCCAGTAGCGCAATCAAATGGTCCAAATAAATCTTGTATTGCAATGGCAACGCCACCCGCCCTAAGCATGATATGACACTAACGGCCACAGTTCGTTACCAATCAGAAAAGTGGGTAATGACCAGCTTGTTGAGTTGGGTCTCCCCGGTCAGGAAGTTGAAGGTGGGGGAAGGGGAGCACTTCACTTCCAAAGACCATGTTGTCGTGTGCATGAAAGGCCTGATTTAGTGGTGGGGCCAGTACCCTTCTTGTGGACCAACATCGTGGTTATATATGACGGGGTCAAACTTGAGTAGCTCTTGGGGAGGAAGGTGGTATGGGAGGCACCAACCTCTGGTTCATCATCCCACATTCCTGTTGTGAAGGGTTGAGTTTGTCCATACAGGTAGGGATACGTGACTGCCATTGTATCGGAGTGGTGGGATGGAGAGCAACTTAAAGAATCGGAATGGGCTGTAGCGAGTTCGGAGGGTGGATGAGGGACATGTGAGGAGTCAGGTAGTCCACTAGAGATGACAGATAGAATGGTTGTGCGTCGGGGTTGAGAGTGCTGGAGCTGGAATTTTGAGGGTGGTGGAAAGGTGAAGACGGTGGTGAGTCGGAGTCAAGGGAGTGTGGGAGATGGGAAGGGTGGTCCATCATGGTGACCGATAGAAGTCTTTGAAGTGGGAGATGAGTAAGAGTGGAAGGAAGTCTGACTCGTAGAATCAGATATAAGGGGAGTTGTGCGTGTAATAGTGATACCAGGGAGGTGAGGCGTGGCCACGTATGTGTCCAAAGCGTCTGAGGTGGAAGCAAGATAAAATGTATGCATTAAAGAAGGGCACTCATAGTTTGTCGAATCCAAGGACTCGCTCGAGAGGTCTACCAAGTTGGAAAACCGATTGTGTAATGGGGCATTATGAAGCTGTCCAAAGACAAGGTCCTTAGATAAAGATTGGGTCATGTTAGCAATGTGGGTCAGAGGGTCAATCGGTCTGACAGTTGAAGTGTGCAAAGTCATAATGTTATACTCAGTGTGACGTATGCTATTCTCAGTGTGACGTGTAGGATGGTCTGCTGGCCGAGTGGATTTGTTTCTTGCATCAGTACAGTGCTTGGGATTCTTATGCATCACCATCATCCAGGGACCAAAATCATGAGAGGCCAAGTTGTCAGAGCGCACTAGTAGGGAATGGGAGGAGTGGGAGTTACGCTGGGCATCACCACCTTGCATCGCTAATAGCTGAACTGGACAGTGTTCCATTGTGTGTCTAATTCTACCACATGAAAAGCACAAGGTTGGAAGATTTTCGTACTGTATGGCTTGGGTGAAACTGCCTATTGTAACGTGATGCCACAGAGGTTTTTCCATCTCAAGCTGAACACAAATGCGCGCAAATCGACCTCTAGCAATAGTATTCGTTATAGTGTCTATTTTTATGAATCGACCTATCCTATTCCCTATTGTTCGTAAGATATCAGGATGAAAGAACTCATTGGGAAGGTTAGGTAACTGAATCCATGGAGCCAAGGACGCCATCGTGGCCTTTGCTACTTGAAACTCGGGTTCCCTTTTACGCACCGACAAATAGTTATCACCACGAACCAGGGACCACGTTCTAGGACAACTAGATAATCAGGAACTTGGATAAACTTAACTAAGAAGAAATCATGCCCTAAATCTATCATATTGAAATTACCTGTAGGGCGCCAAATACCTTGGAGTCGTGTGAACAATGCCTTATATCCAAAGGACTTACCCATTACCTTGACAATGACGCTGCTCTTCCATGGAGCATAAATCTTTTCTCGAACATGAGACGGCAAAGGAATAAATTGTTCCACATGCTCCACAGCCCCATCCTCATTCACCGTCAGCTCGAGATTAGCCTCGTGAACAGGGAGAGAAGTAGTCTCCATCGTTGCCATGTCTTGAAGGCAACCTTAAACGAGGTCGGTGGGGATACTGAAGGGTCTGGGCCTTGAATGGGTGAAGTAGAGGAAGACACATCTTTTTTACCTGTAACGTTGAGCACGAATTGCGTTTCTGGGGAGGGCAGAGACGGTGTGAGTGCTTCAAAGGTCATAGTTGCTTTTCGTCTTATTTTCTCTTTTCCCCTAACTCAATTTTTGCTTTTTTACTTAGGCTTTTCTGGTATAGGCAAGAATCAAAAATTTTAATTTTATAGTTTTTCACATAATGGTGTATAGGAGGGATCAACGGTGGTATCCATCTTGTCCTTTAAAGTGGTTGTGTTTTTCTTAATAAAATAAATAGATATAGATGAGAGCGGGTCTGACTTATCTTCCGTACTTTTTTAATGGGAATTTCTTTTTATTTTAATGAGAAACTGCCACAGCATCTACTAACTAAATAAAAAGTGGAGATTAAACTTACTACCACCTGCCATTGTATATTTAAAATAAAAGGATATGTCCAATAAAAAAAATACTAAAGGTAAGCCAAACCTAATGAGAACAATGATTTGTACTTTTTGGCATCATGGTGTATAGATGGGATCGAATATTGGATACAAACCACCCACAAGACTAAGCATATTGACTTAACAAGTTATATAGCAAATATACCACTCAAACAAAAAAAAATGTCTTTAATCTGTTGGGTTTTTATTCAAGTCACAAGTAAACTAGTATTTTTTTTTTTGGAAAGCGTTATTTAAATTTAATTTGAAACTTAAAAATGTTTTTTCCCCTTGTCATGCTTTTGCAATTGTAACTCTAAAGTAATCCCCTTAATTGTAAAGATTTTCTCAGTTTATTTAATGAATTTTTTCAGGCAATATAGTTAACCTTGACTTTAAGCATTTGATTTACCATATCTTTAGCGTGATTATATATAGTTATATACAATACAGTACAATAGATATGAATTGGATTTGGAATCTTTGGAATATATGGATTGGATTCGGAATCTTTGGAGTCATGTTCCAGGCCTATAAGCCCACCACCTAGTACTCATGTGAGGCTTATTTTAACCTGAAAATTAAGATATCATTACATTAATTTATATACTGACTTATATGGTGACGAAAATAGTTAAAAACAAATTATTCATCAAATGTTTTTTTTTTTAAGTTATTCTTTAAATATTTTCATTAAAAAAATTAAAATTTTATATTAAAAGGAAAAAGGAAGTCATTACAAATGGATGTATATATATATATATATATGTAGGGTCAGATTCTGCAGCCCAAGCCCAAGGAGGTATGGATTTTGAGCCCAGTGAACCCAAAACAATAAATTTGTAGAGGATGGGTGAAAGAGCTAGGCTAAAAATGAAACAACGGTCTTAAACAGCAGTACTAATGGGAGAATTTGTATTAATACGTGCTCGGACGGATGTAAATGCCACGTCCAAAGAGGTGTTTTCCATTGATGAACTTTGGGTTACAATTCTTTAGAGTTACAGTAGAATAATACTCTTTTTTCTTTCTGATTTTTCGATCCCCCACTATCAGAGACACCTCTCTCTTATATAGTACTGCCTTTCCACATCTTCACCGTCCACTTGTTGATCATCTGGGCGCCCACTTGAGTGCATGTCCCATCAGAGGCGTTCTTTAGCCGTGTGAGTGGTGGTAGCTGGGCTGATACTGTTCAGGGGTCTTCTCCACATTAATGCGGCCAGAGAAGTAGGTGCAGTGCATTTAATGCGGTGGTTGAGGTCTCTCTTAGATATTTCCTCGCTCCAGTTATCTTCATTCGTGTCCGAGGTTCATCTCAGTCATTACATCTGTCAGGGGGATCACTTGGGTTGCAAAGGGTTGAATGTCAGACCAAGACTCTTCGGACCGGAGGGTATTGGACTCCTCGGCCCATCGAACATCTCTTCGGACTACGGTCATGCTCCTCTCCTGACATGTTCCTTTCTCAGTGCCTCCAAATGAGCTTCTTCATCTCTTCGGAAAACAGTGGTCCTCGGATAGGGCCCTGGGCCCAATGCGCTAGGTTGGGTTTTTCTCCCCCACAATAGCCCCTCAAAATTGTAGTTTTTCCCTCGCCTCCGAAGAGAAAAAGTAGGATTTTGACCTGCCACGGCACAAAAAGCTTCAGGCAAATTTGAACTGGCACGTGTGTGAGCATAGGAATAGACGCTTCATTAATGCCGCTGCGGTTTCCATATTCCCAAAGCGTTGCATTAATTGCACCAGTTGGCGCCTTGTCTTTCGTATCAACGGTGAACGATCGATCTAACGGCTGTGGTTTTTTCTTCGGAATTTGGGCGGGAGTGCCCCTGACCCTTCATTTGACCCCATATAAAACCTCAGAGGAAGTTACCTTCCTCTCACTTTGCGAATTTTCAGACGTTCCAGCAAGAACAGACGCGCCACTCCATCCAAATCTCTCAGTCGCTGATTTCAGGCCTCCCCAGGATCATCACAAACCCTCCTACGAGCATGAAATCTTCTCCCCGATTTAGTCCTAGTGAGTTATCGTTCACCAAATCGTTTAGTTCTCTCTTCGGCCAGCCGTTTCACTTAAGCACCATGGGAAAACTCGAGTACATGATGGATAGCCCTGAGCAAATAGAGGCGTTTAGGACCGCGTATCGCATACCCCCTAACGTGGGTGTGAGGTATTGCCCCCCAGAAAAAATACTAACAGACCGGCAGACGGGAGAGGTGGTTATCCCCCTCATCGCCTTCAAAGAAGGGGGAATGACAATCCCCATGGGCCCCATCACCACCAATTACCTTCGGAACCATAGGCTTACTCCCTGGCAGTGCGCGCCCAATATGTTTAGGATCCTAGGAGCGATTGAGGACCTTGAGCGTCACATGGGGTTGGGACTCACCTGGCTTGATGTGGTACATATGTACGAATGCCACAGCCAGCAAGATGCTGGGTACTACCTAAAATCCCGGTCGGATGTTGTCAGGCTTATTTCCTGCCTTCCCAAATCCAACAAAGGGATGAAAGACGACTATGTGATCGTCTCGGGCGCCTGGCGTGACGGCCATGGTTGCCCAACCAAGCATGGGAAGCCAGGTGTGACATGTAGATTTAGGCACACTGACCATAGGCTTAGGGCTCTCGTCTTTTAACTGTTTTTGATTTCTCTTCGGTCACTATTTCTGAGTTTCTAACCATTTTTTTTTTTACTTGCAACAGATAAGAGACAAGTTTCTCCTCGGCTCAGCCTAACGAATGTTGCTGCCCTCAATTACCTTTTAAGGTCGGAGATCTTCGTGAGCGAGGACGGGCAACTACGATCTGCTCCCCTTATTCTTGGATATACAGGGAAGCCAAAGGGTTTTCAACCGGTCGGCAACGCAATCGTCTAAGGAGATCATCGCCTTGCGCGTATTCACGTTGGTCGGAAGGGCTTCTTGGCGCCAGACGATCTTGAACCTGTACCCCGTCCAATTCTTCGGGCTGCACCTCCCCTTATCCAACCACTCCAGCAAGTTCCCCTCGGACAAGAGATTGAAGGTGAGGGGGCTGGCTCTTCCACTTCCTCGCTAGAAGAACAAATAGACGGATTTCAGTTTGAGGGAGAAGCTTCAAGAGTAAACCAGGTGGTAGAGATCTCAGACGCCGAGGAAGAAGCCTACGAGCAGTCAGGCGCCCATCTTAATTTGTTAGCCACTCATTTAGAAGACTCCTCGGACGACGACATGGATCTGAGGAATTTGATGAAGGGTAGAGGCAAAAAGTCTGACCCGAAAGATGCTGGGACATCTAAAACAGGGGTGACACTTCCTCCAGTGCCTATCCAGGTCCCTGACCCAAACTTGAAACCCATGCCAAACCTGCAGAAGAAGAGACCCCACACTGAGGTTGGGGAAAAACAGGTGCCACCAACCAAGGGGGCCAAGCAGCAAAAGGTGGCACAGGACCACCGAACTCGCAGGGCTTCGTCTACTGAAAGCCGAGACGAGGGCACAATGGCAGATGTGCGCCGAGGAGGAGGGGGACCGCGGACTTGGTCTCCAAAATTGGAGTTGGAGGGCGCTCCAATCCTCTGGGAGACCTCCCTCAGGAATTATGATGGAGGGAGGGCCGGCTACGTTGCTGAGGCCCTGCAGCAACCACTTCTCCTCCCTCATGACATGGAGTCCTTCAGGCGTTTCAATCAGCCGGAGCTCTTTCGATCCCTCAAGAGGGATTTAGCCATCATAAGTAACCTCAGTCCGATTAGTTGAATCACTGATTTTTGCTTTTCCTATTCTTCTGCGTTTGACATTCAGAGTTTCCATCATGCAGGTCACTCAGCAGATTTACGTAGCCGAGGAGTGGGACAAGAAGAACCGCCTTGAAACCCAGGCGGCGTTCTGCTCCCGAGACGAGGCGGAGAAATCTCTGGGCCAAATGAAGGACGATTATGCCCGTCTGTCCGGGGAACTCGCGGAGATGACCAGCCAGAAGAAAAGCCTTGACGCTGGGATAAAGAATGTTGAAAAGCAGGCTGAGGATCAGCGTAAGTTGCTAAAGGCGGCAGAGGCCAATCTGAAGACCGAGAGGGAGCTGGTAAACGGGCTAAGGGATGAACTCCGAAAAGCCAAAGACAACGCCCGATATGCCGAGGAGAAAGCCCAGTTGGCCCAGGAGGCGGTTGAGGCTGAAAAGAAGGCAGCTTACCAGCTGGGGGTAGAGACGGCCACGTCCCAGCTTCTAGAGCAATTCGCCTCGGTCAGCTGAGATTACTGCGACATAAGTTGGGGCAAAGCCCTGGATGCAGCTGGAGTCCCTGCCGACTCGGAGCTGAGGCTGCCTGGGAGCGTATACTATGATCCTGATATCCGAGAGCTCCCAGGAACTGATCTCCCTCCTGTTCCACAGCTTCCAGAGGCTTCGGAGCCAATCTTGGTCAGCCATGCTCCTCCACTCACTCTTGGTGCAAGCAAGGAAACTGGTCAGCCAGGCGGCAAGGATAAGCCAGTTGAACCAGCCAAAGAGAAAGGCCAAGGGTCAGGCGAAGAGAAAATTCCTTCTGAGCCCAAGGACCAAGCCCCTGAAGCAACTGCTCGGATAGGCCAGGCTACTGACCCCGTGCTCCCCCCAGCAAAAGAATAGATGTGTAGGGCTTTTACTTTTGCACCTGTGCTTTCTTCTGTTTTATCCGAAGAATTGTAAACTGTCCTTTTATTTATGGAATAGATTCTCATTTGTCTATGATGTTTTAAATACATGTCTTACTAATTATTACTGTCACATACAACTGTACATTGCACTTATAACCAAATAATGCGAATAAATCTGTTTGATACATCATACTTAGGGTGTGAGTAAGTAAGAGTGATATTGAAAAGAACAATCCGAATAAGAGTCGCTAACAGGTAATGATTTGCATCGAGTAATTTGTGTAAGTGAGACAGTCATAAGTATAACTAAGAAAGACAGTCATTAGGGGGGATTAATCTAAACGCAATCAGGAATTTTAGCACTAAGCCCCAGTGGCAATAGCTGCGTGGGGGTATTGACTAACCTGTCGTTTGGTTCAAGGATTATAGGATTCGAATGTACTCGAGTGCTAACTAACCCTAGTCATCTGGTCCGAGGACTGCAGGCATGACTGGATTTAAGTTTAAACACGAACTGCACCGGAGTGTTAACTAACCCTAGTCATCTGGTCTGAGGACTTCAGGCATGACTGGATTTAAGTTTAAACACGAACTGAACCGGAGTGTTAACTAACCCTAGTCATCTGGCCCGAGGACTTCAGGCATGACTGGATTTAAGTTTAAACACTAGAACCGTAACTGAGTGCTAACTAACCCAAATCATCTGGTCCGAGGACTACAGGCATGATTGGATTTAAGTTTAAACACTATAGAACTGTAACTGAGTGCTAACTAACCCAAATCATCTGGTCCGAGGACTACAGGCATGATTGGATTTAAGTTTAAACACTTGAGCTAACGGTGTTAACTAACCCTAATCATCTGGTCCGAGGACTACAGGCATGATTGGATTTAAGTTTAAACACTATAGAACTGTAACTGAGTGCTAACTAACCCAAATCATCTGGTCCGAGGACTACAGGCATGATTGGATTTAAGTTTAAACACTTGAGCTAACGGTGTTAACTAACCCTAATCATCTGGTCCGAGGACTACAGGCATGGTTGGATTTAAGTTTAAACACTTAAGCTGGTGGCGAAGGAGTGTTAACTAACCCTAATCATCTGGTCCGAGGACTACAGACATGATTGGATTTAAGTTTAAACACTTGAGCTAACGGTGTTAACTAACCCTAATCATCTAGTCCGAGGACTACAGGCATGATTGGATTTAAGTTTAAACACTTAAGCTGGTGGCGAATGAGTGTTAACTAACCCTAATCATCTGGTCCGAGGACTACAGGCATGATTGGATTTAAGTTTAAACACTTGAGAGAAAGCGGTGATTGAGTGTTAACTAACCCTAATCGTCTGGTCCGAGGACTACAGGCATGATTGGATTTAAGTTTAAACACTTGAGAAAACTTTTCGCAGCGAATTGGTATATCAGTTGAAGAAAAGACTTGATTAATAGAAGTACCTCTTGAGGTTATTTACATTCCAAGGGCAAGGGATTACATTACTATCCAGGTCTTCTAAGAAATATGCTCCAATACCAGCGCCTGAAGTGATACGATATGGTCCTTCCCAATTGGGTCCTAGTTTTCCCCAAGCCGGGTTCTTTGCGGTGCCCACAACTTTCCTCAGCACTAGATCACCAGGCTCTAGAGGCCTTAGCTTTACGTTAGCATCATAGCCTTGCCTGAGTTTCTGTTGATAATGTGCCAGCCGAACCATTGCATTCTCCCTTCTTTCCTCAATCAAGTCTAAGCTCTTCTGTAGCTGCTCATCGTTGTCGGCTGGACTGAATGAGCTAGTTCTTATCGTCGGGAACCCGGTTTCTAAAGGAATGACGGCTTCAGCCCCATAGGTCATTGAGAAGGGGGTCTCCCCAGTAGACCTGCGAGGCGTAGTCCTGTAAGCCCAAAGCACGTGTGGCAACTCTTCTACCCACCTACCCTTCGCATCATCTAGCCTCTTCTTCAAACCGCTCAGTATAACCTTGTTGATAGCTTCTGCTTGTCCGTTACCCTGAGGATAGGCTGGAGTGGAGTATCTGTTCGTAATTCCCAGCTCACTGCAGTAATTCCTGAATGCCCTGCTATCAAATTGCAAGCCGTTGTCCGAGATGAGAGTGTGAGGAACTCCAAACCGTGTGACAATATTCTTCCACACGAACTTTTGCACATCAACATCTCTGATATTGGCTAGTGGCTCAGCTTCAACCCACTTGGTGAAATAGTCTGTTCCGACCAGGAGGTACTTCTTGTTTCCTGCAGCTTTGGGGAAGGGTCCCACAATATCCAAGCCCCATTGGGCAAAGGGCCATGGGCTAGATAGTGGATTAAGATTTCCCCATGGCTGGTGAATGTTTGGAGCGAAGCGCTGACATTAATCGCACTTTTTGACGTATTCGTGTGCTTCCCTCTGCATGTTAGGCCACCAATAGCCTTGGGTGAGGGCTCGGTGAGCCAAGGACCTACCTCCAGTGTGGCTCCCACATATTCCTTCGTGCAGCTCTTCTAGCAATGCCTCAGTCGCCTCGGGATGTACGCATAACAAATATGGTCCCGAATAGGAGCGTTTGTATAGCTTCTGGTCTTCGGATAACCAGAACTTAGTCGCCTTCCTCCGAACTTTATCAGCTTCTCCCTTCTCTTCAAGCAATATACTTTCTTTGATAAATTTGATTAAAGGGTCCATCCAGCACGGCCCGGCCCTGATCTAGTGAACCTGGACTCCCCCTGACTTCGACTCCGTAGGCCTGTGCAGGTCCTCGACGAGGATGACCCTCGGCAGGTCTTGTGCCGAAGAGGTGGCAAGCGTGGCCAAGGAGTTAGCATGTGAGTTGCCACTCCTGGGGATGTGCAGCAAACTGAAAAATTCGAACTCTGATTGCAGATGTTTAACACGACCCAAGTATCCCTGCATTCTTTCGTCCTTTGCCTCGAACTCGCCTTGTACTTGACCTACCACCAATCTTGAGTCCGAGAACAACTCCACGGACTGCCCACCCATTCTACGGACCATAGTCATCCCCATCAGTGGGGCCTCATACTCCGCTTCATTATTCGTTGCCGAGAAGTCCAACCTTAGCAATTTCTCGATAATGATTTTATCGGGGGATATCAATACTAGCCCAACTCCAGAGCCTCTTTGGTTTGCCGCGCCATCGACGTACACTTCCCAATGGGAGGGATTCTGTTGAGAGATCATGCCAACTGATTTTTCATCCATGCCCGACGTGGGCTTCACCTCTTCTAGCTGGGGCTCCGTGAACTCAGCCACCAAATCTGCGAGGACCTGTCCCTTGACCGATGTGCGGGGCATATATCTTATATCGAAAGCCCCCAAGATTGTACCCCACTTGGCAATCCGACCAGTGTAATCAGCACTTCGGAGTATAGCTTTGAGTGGGAGTTGTGTGAGAACGATCACCGTGTGGGCTTGGAAATAATGAGGTAGCTTCCGTGTGCCAAGCACTACTGCTAAGATAGCCTTCTCCAGTGGCAAGTAACGAATCTCAGCCTCATGTAGCGACTTGCTTACGTAATAGACGGGCCTTTGTACACCAGAGTCTGACCGTATCAACACCAGGCTCACCGCATAGGGAGCTACAGCGATGTAGGCGAACAGTACCTCATCTGGCTCAGGACTGGACATGATTGGTGGCCGAGCCAGATAATCCTTGAGCTGCTGGAACGCCAAAGCACATTCCTCAGTCCATTCGAATCCCTTCCACTTGTTGAGTAGAGAGAAAAAGGGGCGACACCTGTCTGCTGACCTAGAGATGAACCGATTGAGGGCAGCGGTCATTCCGGTTAGTTTCTGAACCTCCTTGGGATTCCGAGGAGCTCGTAGATCGTTGATGGCCTTTATTTGGTCGGGGTTGACCTCAATTCCTCGGTGGGTGACCATGTATCCTAAAAACTTTCCGGACCCTACCCCAAACGAGCACTTAGAGGCATTTAGTCGTAGCTTGTATTTCCGTAGAATCTCAAAGGTACTTTCAAGGTCCTTCACATGCTCGGCTATAACTTTGCTCTTCACCACCATGTCATCTATGTAAATCTCGATGTTCTTGCCCAGCTGTGGCTCGAACATCCTCGTCATCATCCTCTGGTAGGTAGCTCCTGCGTTCTTTAAGCCAAACGGCATCACTTTATAGTGGTAGTTACCAATAGGAGTGACGAAAGCAGTTTTTTTCTGGTCCTCCAGGGCTAACGGTATCTGGTGGTAGCCTTGGAAGGCGTCCAGGAAGCTCATCCGAGGGTGACCGACAGTGGCATCAACCAGCTGATCAATTTTCGGCATGGGGAACGGGTCTTTGGGGCATGCCCTATTCAGATCCGTGAAGTCTACGCATACTCGCCACTTCCCACTCTTCTTCTTTACCACCACGGTATTCGCTAGCCATTCGGGATAAAAAACCTCTTTGATGGCCCCAGCTGCTTTGAGTTTCGCTACCTCGTCTCTCACTGCGTCGGCATGTTCCTTGGATGGGCGCCGAATAGGTTGTTGCTTGGGGGTGACCAGTGGGTTCACCTTCAAGTGATGGCATATAAACTCCGGGTCCACCCCTGGGGCCTCGTAATCACTCCAGGCAAACACGTCGAGATTTCGCTTGAGGAACTCTATCAGCTCCTCCTTCTCTTGAAGAGGCAGCTGAAATCCGACCTGAAAGAACCTGTCAGGATCATCTCCAATAATCACTTTCGTCAGATCCTCACATCGAGCGCTTTCATCCGGTTCCCCAGAAGGCACTCCCCGAGACTGTAGTTGCTATAAATCCCTCCCAGCCACGTCCGAGGACTCGGCTGGGGCCTTATGCTGAATGGCGGCTACCAAGCACTGTCTAGCAACAGACTGGTCTCCTCGGATCTCATGTATCTGTCCTCCTGATGGATATTTGACCTTCTGGTGCAAAGTAGAGGGGACAGCCCCAAGTGCGTGAATCCAAGGTCTGCCTACGAGTGCCATGTAGGGCGAATATGCGTCCACGATGATAAAATCCAGCTCCACCACCTCGGAGCCGGACTGCACAGGTAAGCGTATCCGGCCTTTCGGGATGACAAGCCTTCCTTCAAAGCTAAAGAGGGGGGAATCGTACGGCGTCAGGTCCTGGGGTTTTAGGCCTAGCCCCCTGTAGAGGTCCGGGTACATTATCTCCACGGCACTGCCCTGGTCCACCATCACCCTCTTTACATCGTACCCTCCTATTCTGAGGGTGATGACTAGCGCATCATCATGGGGTTGGATGGTGCCGATCATGTCTTCGTCCGAGAATCCCATAACCAGCGGGGCACTAGACCTAGCCCTCTTCGGTCCTCGGCTCGACTCCCCTGCGGATGGTCGACCCACCAACATAACTTTCAAAGGCCAGGACCTTGTTCTCCCCGGCGCAGCGAAGACGACGTTTATAGTCCCAAGCGGCGGCTTTGAGGGGTCGTCCCTGCGTGGCCCCGAGCCTGTCTGCCCTCGGCCGCTGGAGGGGTGCAGAAGGTGTTTTAGTTTACCATCGCGAACCAACTGGTCGAGGTGATCCCACAGGCTCCTACAATCCTCCGTGTTATGCCCGTGGTCTTGATGGTACTGGCAATAGAGATTATAGTTGCGTTTCTCGGGGTTTCCTATCATCTTGTTCGGCCACCTGAAGAATGATTCGTTCTTGATCTTTTCCAGGACTTGGTGTACTGGCTCTTTGAACACGGTGTTGACCGATTGAGGATTCATCGATCCTGATTGTCCGGCAAAATCCCTCCGCGGTTTATTGTAATTGTACCGGTCCGACCGCGAATCTCTCCTCTCCTGAGGGATAATCTTATCCTTTCCCTTGCCCTGCTGCTGATCTTCTTCAACCCTCTTATACTTCTCTATGCGGTCCATTAGTTGACGCACGTTTGTGACTGGTTTGCCAGATAGGGATGCCCTCAAACCGTGGTCAGTAGGAAGGCCGAGCTTGAACGTGCTGAGGGCCATTGCATCGTTGTTGCCCTCCACCTCATTGAACATCTCCCAGTATCTGTCTGAATATGCCTTCAAGGACTCGCCTTCTTGCATGGACAAGGATAGCAGTGAAGAGAGAGGCTTGGCCACTCTTCGGCACGTAACAAAACGGGAGCCGAATGCCTGAGTGAGCTCTTTGAAGGAGTTGATGGAGCCTGCCTTCAAACCATCAAACCACCTCATAGCAACGGGCCCAAGACTGGAAGGGAAAACCTTGCACATCAGAGCTTCATCTCTGGAGTAGACAGCCATCCTCTGGTTAAAATGACTCACATGCTCCACGGGGTCAGTTTTACCATTGTAGACAGTGAACGTTGGCTGGTTAAAGCGCCGAGGGAGTCTGGCCTCCTCTATCCTGCGCGTGAAGGGTGATCTAGATATCTGATTTAGAGCCCTGTTCATGGCATCGTTCTCCACGTCCTCACGTGATGGGCTCCTACGCTCCCTTTTACGATGGGACTCCTCTACATAGGTGTAGGACTCGCTAGCTGGTGTCTTAGACTTGCGTTGATAAGAGACGTCCTGCTCGTCATCAAGATCATCTTCAGAGTACGAGGAAGCCCGCTTCCTCTTTGCGTGTCGCAACTCCCTCTTTAGTTTTTCCACTTCCAGTTGTAAGTCACGGTTCTTCTCTGCATGGGACATGTGACTTCCGCTCTGTGATTGGCTCTGGCTAAGGCGCACAGTGTGTACACTGCCCTCACGATTTTGTCTCCTCTCTAAGTTGACAAGATGGTCCACGTGTTGGGATGCCCTGGATTCTGCTTGTTGTTCACCTTGTCCTGCCATTATCAACTGTTGTTTTCACTCTTGCACAAGCTCTCCCCACAGACGGCGCCAATTGTAGGGTCAGATTCTGCAGCCCAAGCCCAAGGAGGTATGGATTTTGAGCCCAGTGAACCCAAAACAATAAATTTGTAGAGGATGGGTGAAAGAGCTAGGCTAAAAATGAAACAACGGTCTTAAACAGCAGTACTAATGGGAGAATTTGTATTAATACGTGCTCGGACGGATGTAAATGCCACGTCCGAAGAGGTGTTTTCCATTGATGAACTTTGGGTTACAATTCTTTAGAGCTACAGTAGAATAATACTCTTTTTTCTTTCTGATTTTTCGATCCCCTACTATCAGAGACACCTCTCTTTTATATAGTACTGCCTTTCCACATCTTCACCGTCCACTTGTTGATCATCTGGGCGCCCACTTGAGTGCATGTCCCATCAGAGGTGTTCTTTAGCCGTGTGAGTGGTGGTAGCTGGGCTAATACTGTTCAGGGGTCTTCTCCACATTAATGTGGCCAGAGAAGTAGGTGCAGTGCATTTAATGCGGTGGTTGAGGTCTCTCTTAGATATTTCCTCGCTCCAATTATCTTCATTCGTGTCCGAGGTTCATCTCAGTCATTACATCTGTCAGGGGGATCACTTGGGTTGCAAAGGGTTGAATGTCAGACCAAGACTCTTCGGACCGGAGGGTATTGGACTCCTCGGCCCATCGAACATCTCTTCGGACTACGGCCATGCTCCTCTCCTGACATGTTCCTTTCTCAGTGCCTCCAAATGAGCTTCTTCATCTCTTCGGAAAACAGTGGTCCTCGGATAGGGCCCTGGGCCCAATGCGCTAGGTTGGGCTTTTCTCCCCCACAATATATATATATAAATTTAAAGAAAAATTACAAAAAGAATTGACATTTAAACTTTGTTGAGGTCCAAAATTTCACAAGTATTAATATCTAAAACTAAAAGGCCCTCAAAGATAAGGAATGCCCAATCTGCCAACCAAAGCCCACTTAAAATAAGTAAAAAAGGAGCCCAAGCACTGGGCCTTAGAAAATGAGAAAAAGGAAAGAAGGGCTCGACCCAGCCTTTGTGAGAAGAATTTTTGAGGAGATCAGAAAGGGATTGGACCAGGATACCTTGGAACTGCCAGAACTAGGGGGTATCCTCGGGGAATGCAGGAAAGAACTAGCTGGGATTTGGACGGCTCAAGAAAGCATGCTTATGGACACAAGGAACGAAGATAGACATGTCCCATCAGCCACCTATGACTCAGAAAGAAAGTTGATGACTTAGGAATTAACACTTGATATAAAGAAGCCTGGAACTTCGGGAAACGTAAGGAGGTGAACCATGAAGGAAGGTAGCTGAGGATCTTTCAGCTTGACAGGGAGGAATCTACCTATTTAGGAATAAGGACAAAAGCTGAAACAACCAAAAAGAGGAGTTTGAAAAGGTCCATCTAGAAGCTTCGAGAAAGAAGCTTAAAAGTCAGCTCTCAGGACCTCCTAAAAAAGGAAGGTCAGCTGGGGACTTTCTGAAGGAAAACCTCAAAAGAAGAATGTTGTGAGAAAATGAGGAAATGACCAACCACCAATGTTGCTGACACAATATTGGTTCTAGTACCCAGGGCAGCAAATGGAGGGAATTAATGGCACACAAAAAACCCTAGGAATGTACTATAAAAGGAGGATCAAGCCATCAGCAAAGGACACTCAGCAACAATTAATCAGAGCAAAGAGAGTCTCTAAGAAACTCATTTAAACCTCAAAAAAGAGAGAATAGAAGGAAACACTGTGAGGGATCCTGAGATAAGTGCTAGAGGATATACTTGGATTCAAGGGGATTCAAACCTCGCAAGTCTTGGAAGCCTATAAAGAGCTATCTAAGTCTGTGATTTTTGAAATTGTTTGAACCTTGTGACACATCCCATCAAGAAATAGGATCTAATGTACTAAAACTCAATATAATGACATATTCCTTTATTTTCCGAGGATCCCTGACATACCTACTTACTTTTTTTTTTTTCCTTATTTCTTTATTGTTCCTCAGCCATTTATTTTACACTATGTATATATCTGCATGTATGAATATGTATGTACTGTAGGGCCCAAGTTTTGTGCACAACTTGGTTCGTAATCAGCCTAACAAAGCTACGGTGAACCAAGCCTAGTCCACCAAATTACAAGTATA
The DNA here is from genome assembly GCA_019022515.1 of Quercus aquifolioides. Classification (NCBI taxonomy): domain Eukaryota; kingdom Viridiplantae; phylum Streptophyta; class Magnoliopsida; order Fagales; family Fagaceae; genus Quercus; species Quercus aquifolioides. Next base: position 97,440,737 of record CM032327.1, on the reverse strand, counting down.
AAGCTCTTTGGGGGCTCAGGATCCTTGTTCCTACTTGGGTTTGGGTACTGTCCAAAATAAGAACCCACAAACTTATTTCAAGAAATATAAAAATTACAGTTATATATAATTCAAGACTTTGATATAGTTGGGGAATAATCGGTACATATTAGTATTATTCGGGATATTAGGTCTTTTTCTTTTCCTTTGTGTAACCATAATATATAATACTCCTCTCATGTGGAGAGGCTCTATAAGTGTGGAACTCACCCTTATATGAGAGGAGTGTTACATAACACAATTACACATACTACCACCTCCTCAAACAGACATCCAAATTTACAAAAGTTTTCAATTATTTCATTTTAATCTTTTGACATATGATGTAACTTCATCTCGACTTCTTGATATTAATGAGATTTCGAATTTTCTTTAAATAAATAAATAAATAAGTGCAAGACTAACTCTTGTAAGAGAGGAGTGTTATACAACACAATCAATCAATCATACATAGGATAAAATTTATGTCCAAACTGTTTTGAAATTATCTCCTTCATTTCATCACGTGACAATTTATATAACTATTTATATATTTGTATTATTTAAAGAAGTTATGTAATTAAAACTAGACACAAATAGTCTTTTCAATGGATTGAGACCTAGGTATTGCACCATGTCCAATTACTCTCTTTTACAAAAATTTTTACTTTTTTACTTTTTCACTTTTTTACAATTTTTTATTTATTTAATGATTGAGATTGATTTTTTTTTTTTATAGCTAAACTTTCTCATTATATTACATATGATCTCAAATTAAGGAAATAGCTTCAAACCGATATAGAGCTAAACTCTCTTCAAAAGAGTCGTTGAGATTTACAAAAGTCACTGATTATTTCATGGTATTTATTCATTGTAGTACTCCTATTGCCATTGCTTTTTTACTCAGTGTCATAAATTAAAAAAACAAGGGAGGTTTATCCGTTTGGTACATGTGTTTAAAAACTGAAAATTTTTGTTTAAAAATTTTTGTGAAAATACGTGTGGGTGAAAAAGTGCGTGAAAATATGTGAAATATTGTTTAAAAACTAAAAATTGTTGTTTGAAAACACTCACCAAACACCCCCGGCCTTTGCCACACATGACACAACTTTGAAAGCCATTTCAGTAATATAAAATAAAAATAAAATAAGCTATTTTAGTAAATTTAATAATTTATTCGCCAAGTTTCAAGCAAAAAAATAATAATAATAAAAAATTTATTTCCCAAGTACTTAGTATAAAGTATAAACCCTCTTTGCTTTTTTAAAGCCTATTTATTCATAAGTAACAACAACAACACATGCTCAGTATCTTGCTCTTGCTATTGCTCGTGCTAAGCTTCTTAGAGATAAACAACAATGTCGGCGATATTTTCTCACTGTACCCCAATTGCCTTAGACAAAGCCATGTCTCCATCCTCCTCATTTTCTGGTCATAATCTCTAGCGACCCTCTCAATTTCCAGTTGGAAAGTTCTTCTCGAGCATTTCGGTGTCTTCTCCGGCGAGCTCTCTAGCTTTCCAATCAAGGATTGCATGCCAGACCTCCTCCTCCTCCACAGCTTCGCCACCTTCTTCCTTCGTCAATGGCCCAGCTTCATAATTAATCATTCGTTGATTAATTACGAAGCTTTTTGATTTTATATATATTGTTGAATAAATAACATTATTATTATATTAGCAACGTGATGTGATATACCATGTTGTGTATGCTAGAGTGGATGCGGAAGGGAAAGCATAGAATAGGAACATTATGAACACGAGGGTTACGTGGTTCAGCCTTGACGGCCTACATCCACGGAGGAATCCCTTAAGGGCTACATCTTTATTGTATAAGAGTGTAGTACAATAACCTGTGTTACAATAAACCCTAACATGAGTATATATAGGCGACTAAACCCTAGACTACTAGTACAAGCAGGAATGGGGTTGGGCCTATTACATTGGGCTAATATGTCTAATATATATCTCTAACACCCTCCCTCAAACTCATGGCGGAAGCTCGATGAAGGCTTGAGGTTGGATAAGCATGAGAAGATCACTTGGAGATGCCTTGAAGAATGCCTTTGAAGAAACCGCAATGAAGAATATGCCAATAGACCAATTTCGGAGCTTCAAATGAAGAAACGAAGTCCAAAATTGAAATCTACGCGAAAAACTGAGCAAGACAGGCCCTTTCGAAAATTTTGACTTTGGTCAAAGTCAACGTAAAAGTCAAAGTCAACTGTCCAAGGTTAAAGTCAACAGATACTGGTCCGGGTCGGGTCATGGATCGGGCAGCAGAGCCGTTGACGTCATCCTATGACGTGTAGCTGACGTGGACTAAGGCTGATGTGGACGTGCTTGCGTGGCTGCTGACGTGGATTAATGACGTCATCAGATGACGTCAGGATGACATCAGCAGCAGTTTTCGGCGAGTGTGGCACGTGCGAATAGTCCTCCGGCGCGTGGAAGAGATGCCAGAAACGCTAGCGGCGCGTGTGGGCGCGTGTCTTTGTTTCGGCTGCCGGGCTTCCGGGGTTTTGTAGATCGGAGGGTTACGAGGCCGACAGAGCGGCGCGTGTACCATAATCCAGTCTGAATCCGAGAACTTCGGCGGCGCGTGGGAGGAGCAACCTGAGGCTTTGTCAGCGCGTGGAGGCGCGTGCAATAGCCGTTAGATTCCAGGTTCCTGGGTTTTGGTCGCGAGATGTCGTGGAGCGCTTCTGTCTTGTTGGTTTCATCAAGCAAAGAATTGATTTGCACAAATCTGAGATTGATGTCACGGGTTTGCTTGAGAGATCAGAGATGTAGCAGCGAGGCAGCAACGTTTCCGTGGGAGCTGCGTGATGCTGTAGACCCAGATCTGAAAGAAGGCACGGGCACTGTTGTGGATCTGTGTTACGCACGTATTAATCTTCTTTGCTTGCTAAAGATTTTGTTTGATGCCAAGAATGAAGTTTGGCTCTGATACCATGTTAAATAAATAACATTATTATTATATTAGCAACGTGATGTGATATACCATGTTGTGTATGCTAGAGTGGATGCGGAAGGGAAAGCATAGAATAGGAACATTATGAACACGAGGGTTACGTGGTTCAGCCTTGACGGCCTACATCCACGGAGGAATCCCTTAAGGGCTACATCTTTATTGTATAAGAGTGTAGTACAATAACCTGTGTTACAATAAACCCTAACATGAGTATATATAGGTGACTAAACCCTAGACTACTAGTACAAGCAGGAATGGGCTTGGGCCTATTACATTGGGCTAATATGTCTAATATATATCTCTAACATATATATATATATGTGTGGATTTTTTTTTTTTAAGAGAGTTTTAACCTATGGTGTCCTCTATTGATAATAGCTTTTTATCATCAGAACAAGACACTAATAAGTTTTTGGTGTAGAAAATATTAAACCCAGATTTCTTATACAACCATAAAAAATTTTACCGGTTGACAATGGCGGCTTCAAGATTTTTTTTCAAGGGGGGTCAATAGTGTCAGAGTTAGAAATAGTCCAAAAAGAAAGTTTATTTATTCATTTTGTTTAACGAAGAATCAATTTTAACAGTAATGCTACTAATGCAACACTTTCATAATAAAATCTAGGTGACTTGTTAAAGGTATGTAAAAAAGTGATGTCAGTTGTGAGTCTAGATAAAAACAATTACAACATCCCACTTAACTTTTATTGTAAAATTATTGTGAAAATATTGTGAAAGTAGCACTAAGATAGTTTTATTTAAGCTTATTTCAACTGGGTTCAAACAAAATTTAGGTTTAGGGTGTTCAAATTTTTTATTTAGGGGTAAATATATACATACATACATATATATATAATGTATTTTTTTTTGGCCAGGTCAGGGGGTTCAAATGAACCCCCTGGGTTGGCTGTAGTGCCGCCCATGACGGTTGAACTAACTAAAACTCACATATATACGATTGAAGTTGAAAACTTGAAATTAAGAGCCCATTTGGTAATGTTGTTCTAGCAACATTGTTTAAGTGTTGTGCAAATACGTGTAGGTGAAAAAGTGTTGTGAAAATACATGTTGTGTTGTTTAAACAACGAAAACTATTGTTTAAACAACACAACCAAACACCCCCTAAGTATCTCTGTTTGGGATATTTATAACATTTGCTACTATGGTATAGAACTTTTTTTTTAGAAATGTATGCTATAGAACTATAAGGGTGTGTTTGTTTGGAGGTGAAATAGGGTGAATAGAAAACTTTGGAGAGAAAATGGGTTTGTGTGTTGTTTGGATGGGGGGGAAGAAAACTTTTGTGTGGGGCCCAAGCATTTTCACCTGGACCCACACAAAACTTTTCTCTCCAAAATGGAGAGAAGAGAGGGGAGAAAACGCTGAGGCCTGCTGGCAAAAATATCCTCATTTTTTATTGCTGTGTGACAAAAACGCTGAGGCCTGCCAGTGCCCAATTGATTTATAAGTGCAAGTTTGCCCAGTTTACGTAAAAATGGTCATTTTAAAATAGGTTCTTTGTTTAACCCCTTTGTTTAAAAAAAAAATATTGTTGCTAGGGTCCGAATTGGGCAAATGGCTAGGGTCTTATCATAGGTTTTAATTCTTCTAGTAGTAGTCTCTGCATGTTTAAGAATCATCGACACTTACCACAATATTCTTGAACATAGTCTTGTACACCTTTTTGCCCAGTTGCCCACGTTATACACTATTTGTTGCCCACCTTGCACCGAGTTTTTCTCAGCAATTTTTTTTTTTTAAATGTCTTCCCAGTTAACGCATAATCAATTTTTGTGTTAATTTTTATATTATTTAATGAGTGTAAATATATCTATTTCTTATATATTATATAACAAGAACATAATAGTCAATTTATATAAACTACATTTTTTATCTTTCCACTTTTTTTTTTCAACCAAACAAAAAAGTTTTCCACCCTCCCACTTTTCCACCCCTCTAACCAAACACTCACGAGGGAAAATCAAATATTTTCTATCCTCCAATTTTTCCACCCTCCCACTAATTTTTCATCCTCTCACTTTTCCACTCCTCTAACCAAATAGACCCTAAAAGTATCTAATAGTATAAAACAAAATTCATTAATTATTAATTCAATGAATTAGATAACACAATACAATACAGCTAAAAAATATATTATCTAAGCAACCAAATACTAGAAATAGCATATTGACTATTTTTGTTTTGGTTAACAACTAAGATATTAAATATTTAGAACATTTATTAACTTGTGCAAAAATTCATATCTATTTTAGCACAAGAACCTTTTTTTATATTTTAAATAACCATTTTTCAAAAATACACCTATCATATTATCTATTATATTGTCTATCTCATTAACATATCAAATTTTCTTATTTTTTAATTGTTTACCTCTCTTCACATATCATAATCATTATCCATTCCCTTCTTTTATTTTCGAAAAAAGAAAAAAGAAAAAAAAAGAAGTAAAAGTACATAACATGGTTACAATAATTGTTTAAATTTATACCAATACTGTAATTAAAATGGAAAAATGCTCTAAGAAATGAAACAAAATAAATTGAGAAAGTGTCAACGTGGACCTAACAGGAGTATATTAGTGAAATTTTATATAAAGAATCAAATAAATTATACCCACAAAATGAACGTGAAATTTATTTTAAGAATTAAAAACCTGAAGAGATAAGTACAGACGTAGTCTCATGATCACTCTCTTAAAATAAAATAAAAATAACAAAATCTAATGTCCCATGCTACCCCAAGTCCCCACCTCAATTTGTTAAATGAATGAATGAAAAAGTTTAGGTATGCGATGTGACTCAGAATGTAAAGCAATTACCAAGTTTAGCGGACCAAGATCAGACACGTATTTAGGGAGGCCAACAGAGTAGCTGACTGGCTTGCCAAGAAAGCTTGTTCCTTGGTTAATGATGTTGTTAATGATTTTGTTGTTTTGAATGCTCCCCCTTCCCCTGATCTTGATGTAATTTTGAACTCTGATGTTCACGGTCTGTACTCTCTTAGGCTCACAGCCAATACATTGCCTTTTGTGACTAGTTAATCTAATATAATTCAGCCTCTTGACCCAAAAAAAAAAAAGCAATTACCAAGAATAAAATAGGGAGAAAGTAAAACAAAATAGCTAGAATAATGAGAAAGTTAATAAAAGAAACAAAGGTTTTAGAGAAGTACCAAGGCGAAAATAGGTAACTATTTTTTTTTCTCTAACTATCTAGTTAGTAGTTCTAGTTTCCAAACTATATTATTTACTAGCATCTCGAGTCTAAGAGACTCGATTTAGGGTCTATAAATCGAGTCTTTGAGGGTCGATTTTCATGTTTTGATCGGGTCTGAGTTTGCACTTTTTCCACGTGGGATCCACATGGAAATCGAGTCTCTGAGACTCGATTTCTAAGCCCATATATAAATCATCAACAACACCAGCAAATAAGAAATCAGAGCAAGAAGAAAAAAAAAAAAAAAAAACCCCCGAAGAAGAAGGAAAGAAGCCGAAAGCCAGAAGAAAAAAAAAAAAGAAAAACCCAGAAACAGCCAGGCCAGCGCGACCCAGGTTGCCGCGCGCGACCCACCCAGGTCGCAGCTGGGTCGCGCAGGGCGCGCGCGATTTCTGAGTTTTTCTTTTTACTTTTTTTGTTATCTGATGAACACATATGTATTTGATCTTTTTCTGGATTCTTTTGTGATCTGATTTTTTTTTTTTTTTTTTGGTATTTCGGCTTGGACATGAGAGCCTTGGAAATTTTTTCAAATTTTTTTGGTTTGTAAATCGAGTCTCTAAGACTCGATTTCCAGGTGGTCTCCATGTGGAAAAAGATGCCACATCAGACCATAAAAATCGAGTCTCAAAGACTCGATTTATAGGCCAAAATCGACCCTTTGAGACTCGAGATGCTACTAAATCATATAGTTTGCAAACCGGGCCAACTAACTAGATAGTTAGAGAAAAAAAAATAGTTACCTATTTTCGCCAAGTACCAAACCTAAGGAACATACTCAAAGAGGAGAAGAAGGTCCAAAGTGTGGCAGTTACAACAAAGCATTATAAAAAGACCTCTTTTTTATGCTTTAAATAGAAAGTAGGGGGCAAGAGCTGGGGTTCAAGTCTTTAGGAATGAGCTTGACACACATATACACTTAAATTAGGTTAGAGTAGAAATTCTATCTTATATAAATAAATTAAAAAATGGGGCAAAATTTTCAACAATTCTTACAAGAAAAATTGAGGTTTGAGATTGAATATATATATATATATATAGTCTTTTGATTTTAAATTTTTTTTTTTTGGATAAGCTTGATTTCAATTGTTTAATTGAGAGAGAGAGAATGTGTTTTTTCAACTCCTTTGAACGGGAGATTAATGAGTTCTACAATCTAAAACTCCCATAAAGAATATGAAATGTTAGTTGCACATCCAACGTAAAATTTCTTTGTTCTAATAGTTTTTGTAATTATTTGTTAAAATTTGAGGTTTAATTAAGGATTGAGATCAGGTGCACCATGTGCAATTGCTCTCAATGGCTGAGATTGAGAGATGAAAAAAAAAATCTTTCAATCTCAACCAATGAATTAAATAGATTAAAAACATTAAAAATTAAAAAATGAAATGGTAAAACCTTTTTTTGAGAGGAAAATGCGTAAGTGATCCCTTAATTAATACTCTTGGGAAAAGAGATATCTTTTTGGTTAGAAGTAATGTTATAGTACACAACATTTTTCACAATAATTTTTTTTTGAGAAACAAACTAACTACTAAACGCACACATACACACACTTAATTACACTCTCTCACCAAGCTCAAACACATTACTTAACCCAAAGTACCATCACATTAGTTTTTTTTTAGTCAATGTGTTTTTTTTTTTTTTTTTTAAGCTTTTATGTGGGTTCATCATTGCCATTAGGTGAAAATATTTCAAGAAAATAATTATTTTCAAGTGTTTAATTTCATTTCTAAAAATACTCCGAAAAATTTTCAAGTATTTGGTTACATTCTTGAAAATGTTATGTAAAAATATTTTCTACTATTTTCTCATATCTAAAGCTCATATATAATTAAAAAAGGAAAAAATTAGATTAAAAAAAAAAAAAAACATTGTAATTGGGAATTAGCAGCGGTTGGCCACTAGAGGAGACTATGAACGTTGGTGGGGTGGTGGTTGAGCAGCAGACAATGGGGATGGAAGTAGAAGTTTGGTCAATAAATTTTTGGTGAAGCAGAAATTAAAAGTGTAAATAAATTTCCATCACAAGTGCTCGCTTAGTCTCTATTGTCATTTCATTTTCCTTATGTCATAAAAAAAAAAAAACAAGGGAGGTTTTATAGCCACACAGCTTTGCCATTTTAGTAATAAAATAAGGCTGATCAAGTGAATTTATTCCCTAAGTACTAGGTACTGTATTATTCCTTTTAGTAAATTTCTTCTTCTTCTTTTACCATTCCAAAAAAAAAATTAAAAAGGAATTATTCTTTTTTCTCTCAAAAAAAGAAAAAGAAAAAAAAAGAGAGGTATAAACCTACTCTTGCTTTTATAAAAGCCTGATCACAACGACAAGTAACAAACGAACACGCACTCAAAGCTCAGCGTCTCTCTCTTGCTATTGCTCTTGCTCTTTCTCTTTGCTACGCTTCTCAGAGATAAACAACAATGTCGGCGATATTTTCTCACTGTACACCTATCACCTCAGACAAAGCCGCCTCTCTCTCCTCCTCACTTTCCGGTCACAATCTCTGGCGATCGGCCCAACTCCCCGGAAAGTTCTTCTCGACCATTTCGGTGTCTTCTCCGGCGAGCTCTCCGGCTTTACGATCAAGGATCGCTTGCCAGATTTCCTCCTCCGCCGCTACTTCGCCACCTTCTTCCTCCGTCAATGTCCAAGGTCAAATGCATGTCTCTTAATCTTTCGTTGATTACGAAGCTTTTTGTTTATAGTCTATCTGTTTGGGCCAATTCAATTCGATATAGGGTTTATGGTGTTTGCTAATGTGCTATAGAGGAAAGAAGAAAAAAACTTGAATTTGGGTTTAAGAATTGGAAAATAGTTAAGAGAGATATAGAATTCTTTGTGTTCGTTGGACAATGCATGTTTATCTGTGTCTGTTATTTAGGCTTCTTGTAATGCATGTGGTGATAATTGGGGTTTCTGATTGAAATTGAACATTAATGGACCAAAAAGGTTTTGAATTTATTTCGTTTTTGTTAGGGTTTAAGGTTCCTTGTTTTCGCATATTATCGTTGTCTTTGTCATTTTATTTGAGGAATAAAATGTAAAAATGTGCTTCTTAATGGTTATTGATTTTAAGGGTGTGTTTGGATAAGATGTTGCAAAACGTTATTTTGGGTTTAAAATAAGCCATTTGTAAAAAAGCTATGAGAAATTGCTGTTGCGTAACGGAGTTTTGGGTTTTTAAAAACGCACTTTTATGCTCCCAAAATGCCTAACCAAACGGATCCTTAGTTTCATTATTATTATTATTTTTAAATCCAATGCGGTGTTTGAGTTTATATGAATTTTTGGGGGGAGAAACTTATTATTGATCAGAAAGGATCTTTTCAAGACTTTTGTGGTCAGTTTGTTAAAATTTGGTTTGATATGCTTGACTTTTAAAAAAGTGTTGGTAATTGGAAAATAGTCTAGAAGGGTTAAATATCCCTTATTTCCATGAGTTTGATGTAAGAGGGTGTGTAATTTTCCTTGTAAAATGTCCTCTTTTGACACAATTTATTTGGGTTCCTCGTGTTACAGCGAAATCAGGGCAGAAGGATTTTCTGCACATTAGTGATTTTGACAAGGCTACTATTTTAAAGATCTTAGACCAGGCTGCAGAAGTCAAAGCATTGCTAAAATCAGGAGACAGGACATTCCTTCCATTCAAGGGGAAAACAATGGTGATGATCTTCGCAAAGCCATCCATGAGAACCCGAGTTTCTTTTGAGACTGGGTTTTCCTTGCTAGGAGGCCATGCTATATACTTGGGACCTGATGATATTCAGATGGGTAAGCGGGAGGAAACTCGTGATGTTGCTCGTGTTTTGTGTCGCTATAATGACATTATTATGGCACGGGTCTTTGCTCATCAGGTATGCTGGTGAGTTGTGGTGGTAAATTGGTTTTTCTGGTTAATGTAATTGTTTGTAATTAATAGTAATAAAACTTGGTAATTATTGGATCTTATTAGTTTTAACTTTTTTTCTTTTTACGTTTATGTTTTGGCTCCTTTTTTTGGGAAGAAAGGGGGGAAGGGGGGAAGGGGGGGGGGGGGGGGGTTTGTTGTCATTGGCATATATATATATATAAATTTCTTTTATCATTGCAAAGTTACACCATTCTTAAAGTAATTGATCTTGCACATTGTTTTACAAATGTAATTCCTTGTTCTATTTGCAGGACATTCTTGATCTAGCTAAATATGCAACTGTACCTGTTGTTAATGGCCTGACAGACTATAACCATCCCTGCCAAATAATGGCCGATGCCCTCACTATAATTGAGCATATCGGTCATTTGGAAGGAACCAAGGTCAGTCCATAGTGCTGCTAGTTTAATGCTTAAATATGGTTGTTATTTATCTTGCCACATTCTGCATACAATTTCTTGGTGTGTCTTTCCATTCTAATCTGATTTGATGAAAATGAAACATTCAGGTCGTCTATGTAGGAGATGGAAATAACATTGTACACTCTTGGTTGTTGTTGGCATCAGTTATTCCCTTCCATTTTGTTTGTGCCTGCCCTAAAGGTTTTGAACCAGATGAACAAACAGTTGAGATGGCACGAAAGGCTGGAATCAGCAAGATTGAAATAACAAATGATCCAAAGGAAGCCGTTAGAGGAGCTGATGTTGTCTACTCAGATGTGTGGGCCAGCATGGGACAAAAGGAAGAGGCTGCCCATCGACGTCAAGTGTTTAAAGGCTTTCAGGTGTATGTCATAATAATAATTTTATAAATAATTATATTAATATATAATATTAAAAACCTTTTTTAATGCATGATTATGATGTGTGAAATCTTTAACTTTTTGAAAAATATTTTTAGGTACTAATGTTTGTATTTTAAATTGAAGTTTTGTAGTTTTTCATATACAAAAAAATAGGCATGTTTTTAAATTTCAGACGGAGACAAAATCGAGTAGATTATGTAAGACGAATAGAGAACAGAGATGTCCTTGTTGTGTATTATAATTAATAATACAAGTTGAGCGAGTTCTAGTTAAGCTCAATAGGTGTAGTCTCCTGTTGTTAAAAGATCTAGGACTCGAATCCTGCCTATACAAAAACCAATTGCTGTCTTGGCCTGATTATAAAGAGAAATCTTCATGGAGCAAATGCCATAGGTTGAAATTTTGTCGGGTTGATATTAGATAGACTTCCGTCTTATAACAAGACCTAAAGTGCACCATGTTATGAGTCATAGTTGCTAAAAACATAGACATGATTTTTCCTATCAATGTTTTCTTATTAGTTACTTCAGCAGCAATATTTTTCATTCTATATGTATTGTAAAGTTTGTGATAAGATGGGGTGAGGGGACTTGCCAAGCAGTAGGAATGGTGGATCAACAATGTAGAATTTTTTTTTTTATTACCACATATATTTTTGCTCAGGAGGATGCAAGTTATCTTCTCTTCACTAGTGACACCAGCTTTAGTCAATGAGCTCTAGCTCAACTGGCACCTCCTCTCTCCTTAGAAGTTCTTGGTGGAGGGCGAGGTTGTGGGTTCTAGACTCATTAGGTGCGCGTGGAACTTAACAATTCAAAAAAAAAAAAAAAAAAAAACTAGTGACACAAACCTTAAATTTGACAAGGAAATCACCCGTGCTGTTCTGAGCACAAAAACAGGAAAGAAACAAAGCTTTTCAGTTTCCATAGAAATGAACTTTTCTGCTATTAGCAGTCTTTCTGTTAAGATAGATTTTTTTTTTTTTTGGAAGAACTTCAGATCTCAGATGAAATCATGAAAGTAATTGAGCATGGCAGAAGTACTTTGTTAGTTGTTTTAAGTGAGGAAACCCATATTATTTTATTCTATTCTTGTTTTGCAACATGTGCAGGTTTTCTGCTGTAAGATGATATAGATGTGTTTCACCAGCATCTTTTATCTTTTCTTGTTTGAAGCTTTGAAAAATATATATGGTGATGACATCAATTTATTGTATGTGTTCAAGCATGAAATGGTGCATGTTATATTGCATTACTGGTGACATATATAGTTCCTGCACTGTGCCATGACATTGGTGTACTGCAAATTGCATCATTGGTTGAACACTAATGAGATATTTTTGCTTGATATTATTTGCAGGTTGATGAAAATCTTATGAAGTTAGCAGGCCCAAAAGCCTACTTCATGCATTGCTTACCCGCAGAAAGAGGAGTTGAGGTGACTGATGGTGTTATCGAAGCCCCAAATTCCATTGTCTTCCCACAGGCTGAGAATCGCATGCATGCACAGAACGCCATAATGCTTCATCTGTTTGGCTTGTAATTGCACATTAGCCCCACAAGTTGAAGTTGCTCAGTTTTGAGCTTTAGCCGTCTACTAGGATTTTGTGGGTTAAGTATGTTTTTACTGTATCTTTTTCCCAATGTAGTGCTAGAACATCACAACTCAATATATTGAGGTTTACTTTGAACTTCAATTGATGCTTATTTTGAAGACTATTCTAGTCTGTTGCATGTTGGATTAAATTTTGTGAATCTCAATCGCATCATTTTCCATCCTCTAAAATCTTCCCAACCAAGGGGACCATTTGTGGTGGGGAGGGGAGGGAATGTTGAAGAAGAAAAAAAAATACAACAGGTCTGGTTTCTTTACCAAAAGACATCTCATTTTATGCTATTTCATGGGGTTACAACTTGCAGGGTTACAACTTGTGTCCAGAATTTGTACAAATGAGGAAAAAGAACTGCCTACAACTTGTTTATGAATTGTATTACTTAGTTTAGGAGATATAATACTAAAACTATCTACCGTTCTTCCACATTGAATCTGTTCCAAGCCTCCTGGATGTAATAAACCAAAAAAATAATATAGGTTAGCGAACTTTAAAAGATTTGGTCGATAAGACAGCCAAAAAGATAATAATAATTCAGGACTCTTAATTAAAAGCCTAAATACCAAAGCCCAGATTGTTTCTTTAAAAGTTCTATCCTAGAGTCTCTCATGATCTAGCCAAACAGTTAAAAAATGCAAACCAGAAGAGAAAAGGCAGATATCTTGAGACATTTATATCTTCTCACAGTTCACACCTCAGACTGCTTAAGCCCTTTGTTGCATGACCAAGGAATTTGCAGAACAATAGAATATCAATTGCACCATCCTTAGTGAGAAGCAGCAAAAGAAATCCAGGAACTAATTACAATCAACTTTGGGGTGTCACTTTAGTTTTTGACTGGCTGTTGAGTATCAGTGAATGAATGCAAATGACAACCTACACATATTGCATTGTTCCGTGCAGTTTCTTATCGACTTAAATTTAATGCTTATGCAAAACCTAATCCAGATCTTCCACTTGATAATAATGCAAAAGATCAGCATCAGAAACAAACCTTTAGAAGATCAAAAACCTTTTCACAAGTGTACTTTTGCTGAATGCTTGCACCCCTCTGCTGCAGCTTGTCAGGGTGAACAAAAAGAGTCGCTTTACGGTAAGCTTTCTTTACAGCACTAGTCGTAATAATATCTGTTAGAGGAATTGGCTGCCAACTACTATCAGGCCCAAGTATCTGCCAGTGAAAACATCTCGTTAAATCAAATAGTGATTGAAATGCTTGAATTAATGCCAATGGAAGGTAGCTTGGAATTTACCGTACTCATTATCAGCGCATAAAAATAATTTAGAACATAAAGAGTCAATTTTCACCATGAGAAATTAAACATTTCTTTAATAGCAATATAGCAACTTTTATCTATTGCAACCAGATATGATTTGTACAAGCACAGAAGCAATTCTTTTTGTTGGTTGTGAAAGCATTTACAATGAAAATGCCAGTCTTGCGTGCCCGCCCCACCCCCAAAAAAAAATAAATAGATAAAATGCTGGTGATGTCTACACAAGGGAGCGTTACCTTTGCCATCTTATCAGCATTCACCAGCAGAAAAAAAAATCGTATGAGATTAGGAAAATAAAAAACAAAGAGAGATAGTATTTCAACAGAGAAAAGGATATTATACATCAAGTAGACTGGTAATATATTAAATCAATGGCAGAGACAGTCAATAAGTCCTAAGAATCCAATTGTTATGCTATCCTATAAAATATCAAGGTTAAGAAGTACCAAGCATGGGGATACAAGTTTATAATAAAAAGTTAGTACGGGTCTTGCACATACATATTGTAGGGTTGAAAGCAATGCCCTCAAGTTCCCTTCCTTCCCGTTTGACCACCTTTTGACATCAGAATCAAGTGCTTCTGCTAATCTCTGCCATAAAATGAGATTCAGACAGTTAGACAACACTTCAGGTCTTTAGCTGTAAGCGCAAGAATTTCTTGTCCTTAATAGAAAAGATCATTACATTTCTCTCGGCTTGCTCCTTCTGTGCAAGAAGATCACGCATATTCTTCTCTGCAAGAGCTTTTGCCTGAAGGAAACCAGAAAATGCATTAAGCAAGCATGTTAGATGCTAAAATATCTGTATATTTGAATCTAAGCAAAAGCAGGAAGCATACCGCGCCTTCTACTATTCTTTGATGCCTCTCGGACCTGGCTCTACACCTCTGAACCGATTCACCATTAGATTCGCCATTAGATCCATCAAATCTCTCAGTAGAGTAGGAAGCTTCATCAAGAAAATATAAATTGTTCAGAAGTGGGAAAGCAGGAATTAGTTAAATCTTCACATTAATCAATAACTGAGGCATATATCAAATGCTATTATAGGGGTGGTGGGACTCACAGTATGACCCGCCACCATGACTTGAAGAATTGGGGTATCTTGAATTGCCGGTAGGACATGAGTTTTTTGGTTGTAGATCCTGCAGGAATTTCTATCAACTATTAATTTGTCACGTCACAAGTTTCATGGGAAAGGAGTGATACAAGATTTAGCAGAGAGACTCACATTGGCCGAAAAGCTCTGCCTCATTCCATTATCTCTGGAAGCACCAGAAAGTTTCTCACCAACAAACTTTTCAGCCTGGTTTCTTGCCTTGAATGCAGCCTTCTCAGACAGTGATTTTTCTAGGGCACGCTCTCGAGCCTCTAAAGTTGCTCTCTCTACAGCAGCACGTTCAACTTTAAGTTTGGCATCCATAGCAGCCTTCTCGGCTGCCGACTTTTCATTAACCTCAGCAGAAGTCTTCCCCAACTTTTCTCGGGCCTCTGCCATTACCCTTCGACGAGTTTCAGCAGCTGCTCTCTCCGCAGCAGCCTTTTCTGCTCTTTCTCGGGCTTCAGCAAATGCCCTTTCGCGAGCTTCACGGATGGCTCTTTCAACAGCCATCTTCTCTCTTTCTCTTTCCTTTTCCCTCTCTTTTGCTTCATCTATTTTTTTTTTAAGGTGCTCCTTTTCCAATTCCACTTCCTTTTGCAAAGTATCATTACTTTCCTTCTCTTCCATTGTCAGGGTTGATTGATGATTCTGCTCACGTTTGTTGGTAATCTGGGTTATTTTGATCTCCTCAGTTGTTTCTTTACTTTTGCCTTCGCCTTCAATCAAGCTGGGTTGCTCAGTTTGGTTCAGTTTGTTCTCATCATCAGCCCATCTATCCTCATGAGAAGAGGTAGAAATATTCACTTCTTCTTCCTGATCTGCAGAAAATTCGACTTCCTTGACATTCTCATAAATTTCCCCCAGTTCAGGATCCATTTCTTCAATGTTCCTTCCCAGATTGCAGACTATTTTTTGTTCTTCCGCATTTTGGTCAAGTTGTTTTTGCCCAAAGCTCATGTCAGTTTTAACAAAATCTACCCCATTCAAGTAAAAAACAATGGTCTTTATTGTATCTTCCATTTGCTGCTTCATCTCAGAGTGTATAAAGGCATCTTGAGGAAAACCATCTGTTTCAAGTATCTCCTTATCCTCAATGTCATTTTCTTCTTTAACTACTTCTGTCTCTTTTCCATTCTCTTTGTGTTCAAAGGAAGCTGTATTTACTTCTACTGTACTCCTGTTCTCTTCATGTACAGGTACCTCTGGATTTAATTCCACATCTTTATTGTTTTCAATATGTCTGCTTGCTTCCTGATTTTTGCTTAGGTTCTCTCTTTCATCCTGCTTACATCCATCAACAGTTGCCTCAACATTTTTCTCATAATGAAAAGCTTGTTCAGCCTCTTTCACCACCCTTTCATCTTTGACTGCTTGTTCATTTTCTATATGTCTGCTCACTTCCTGATCTTTGCTTTTGTTCTCGCTTTCATCCTTCTGGCTCCCACCATCAGTCGCCTCAAGACTTTTCTCCTCATGAAGAGCTTGTTCGGCCTCTTTCACGACCTTTTCATCTTTAACTGCTTCTGTCTGTCTTCCATTCTCCTCCTGTTTAACAAAAGCCTTATTTACTTCAATTGTACTCCCATTTTCTTCTTGTGCTGGTACCTCTAAAATTAATTCCACATCTCCATCATTTTCTATATGTCTACTGGCTTCCTGACTTTTGCTTAGGTTTTCACTTCCACCCTGCTTGCATTTATTATCAGTTGCCTCAAGATTGATCTCCTCACAATTAAGAGTTTCTTGGGCCACTTTCAGTCTCTTCTCTTCTATCCATTTGTAAATCTCATTTTGTCTCTCCACTTTTTCTTCAATCTGATCAGTATCACCTTTAAATAACTCCTCATTTTCTCCAGCTTCTTGAAGCTTCTCGTTCCCTTCCAACTCATCAATATCTTGAAGACTATTCCTAGTTTCTTCTTCATTGGGGAAGTCATTAAATCTTATCTTAGTTATTGACTGTTCATGAATTTTGTCTATACACTTTTCAGTTTCTTCTTCCCTGAGGGCATCTTTCTGCTCCTTGCCAATTTCCAGTTTGCAAGCCTCCTCAGTGTCTTCTCGCTTGTGGGCATCCTCCGGTTCCTTCTCAATGTCTTCCTCCTCAAAAGCCTCTTTTGCATTTTTTTCAGTTTCTATATACTCCTGAGACTCTATTTGCCTCTTCATGTTTTCATTATCCTCAAACTCTTGGGTCTCGATGTTTTCCTTCTCAATGTCTTCCTCCTCACAAACCAGTTTTCCTTTCTTTTTATTTTCTAACAACTCCTGAGCCTCAATTTGCCACTTCATGATTTCATTTTCCTCATACTTTTGGGTCTCGATGTTTTCCACAAAATTTATTGGTTCCTGAAGATCTCCCGGTTTTTCTTCAAAAGTTTCCTGTTCATGGCATGCTTTTATTTTCTTCACATTTTCTACCCACTCTTGAGCCTCTGTCTGCCTCTTCATGTTTTCATTTTCCTCAAGCTCTTGGGTCTCAATATTTTCCATATAATTCATTGGTTCTTGAAAATCTGTAAGCGTCTCTTCAAACATTTCCTGTTCATGGGATGCTTCTACTTTCTTCACATTTTGTACCCACTCTTGACCCTCTATCTGCCTCTTCACGTTTTCATTTTTCTCAAGCTCTTGGGTCTCAATAGTTTCCACATAATTCATTGGTTCGTGAAAATATGTTAGCGTCTCTTCCCATTTTTCCTGCTCATGAGATACTTCAACTTTCTTCTCAGATTTATTTTGCTCCTGTACTACCCTTAATCGCTTCTCATTTTCTTCCAGATCAAAAACCTGTTGAACTGATTTTAATTCACCTACATGTTCTTCACTCTTAAATGCCCCTTCAACTGCAATAACCTTCTGCTCTATCTTCTCTTGCTTACAAGCCTCCTCAAATGTATTTGCTCTCTGGCTACATTCTTCTGGCTTCTCAAAGCACTCTTTCTTTGTCTTATCTGCCTGCTCAAACTCCAACATTGTTTCTTTGTGTTTAACTACCGTCTCAAATTCATAAAACTGTTCTTCTGCATCCCAAACTTCTGCTGCTTCCTGCATATGATCTGCTTGAGTTGGTTTCAATTCCCTCTCGCAAGTTTCTCCTACAGCTGCTTCAGTGCCAAAAGCTTTTTCCCTAACTCTGAAGTCTGGAGTTACATGACCTGCTCTCTCCATGTTTTGCTTTCTCATACCAGCAGAATCTTGCACTGGAGCATCCTCTTTTTCATATAAATCCTTCTTTTTGGATCGGTTTGCCTTGTCTGCAATTTTGCCCTCCCTTCTCTGCTCAGCTTTCAGACCATCATTAGAGCTCAGCTTCACATGACTTTGAAAGCCTTCCTTCTTTCTTGCCATTGATTCTTTTGCAATCTTCATTCTTGCTTGAGCCTCCTCTATTGCCTTTTTCAAAGCAGCCACAGATGCAGCAGCAACTGAATTTACATCTACTTCCTCATCAAAGCATGGTGGTGAAGAAATATGTCCAGCACTTTCAAAGTCAGTTCTGGAAAAACCAGACTTCAAAGCCATTGGTCTCTTAGAAGCACCCTTGCTATCACATGAGTCAGGCAGTGTGCTTGAAGATGGGGAGACTTTCGAAGAATGTGCTCCATGGCCATATTCATATGCACTAAACAACATATCGATTGAATTGGACCTACTCTGATTAGAGTTATTTTGAAGTGCAGCACCACCCCTGGACCTCTGTTTGCTAGCACCACTAGCAGGAAGATCTGTCACAACTTTTGTGGAATGAATGCCTTCAGTTATCCTGTCACTGACATTTTTGTTAAGAATCACATCATTTACCGCAGAGGTTACTGGCTTATTGCTGTCATTCATCTGCAAGGGGCTTCTTTCATCAATTAAACGTGGATCACATGAGTTAGGCAGTGGGCCTGAAAATGGTGAAACTTTCAAAGAATGTGCTCCATGAACATATTCATTTACACCAAACAACATATCAATTGAATTGGACCTGCGCCGATCAGACTTATTTTGAAGTGCAGCACCACCTCTGGACTTCTGTTTGCTAGCACCACTAGCAGGAAGATCTGTCACAACTTTTGTGGAATGAATGCCTTCAGTTATCCTGTCACTGAAATTTTTGTTAAGATGCACATCATTTTCAGCAGAGGTTACTACCTTACTGCTGTCATTCATCTGCAAGGGACTGCTTTCATCAATTAAACGTGTATCACATGAGTTAGGCAGTGGGCCTGAAAATTTTGAAACTTTTTTCAAAGAATGTGCTCCATGGCCGTATTCATTTGCAACAAACAACATATCAATTGAATTGGACCTATGCCGATCAGAGTCATTTTGAAGTGCAACACCACCTCTGGCCTTTTGTTTGCTAGCACCACTAGCAGGAAGATCTGTCACAACTTTTGTGGAATGAATGCCTTCAGTTATCTTATCACTGGAATTTTTGTTAAGATACACATCATTTACGGCAGAGGTTGCTGGCTTATTGCTGTCAGTCTTCTGCAAGGGAGTGCTTTCATCAATCAAACGCATATCACACAAGTTAGGCAGTGGGCCTGAAAATCGTGAAACTTTCACAGAATGTGCTCCATGGTGATATTCATGCATATCAATTGAATTGGACCTACGCCGATCAGACTTATTTTGAAGTGCAACACCACCTCTAGATTTCTGTTTGCCAGCACCACTAGCAGGAAGATCTGTCACAACTTTTCTGGAATGCATGCCCTCAGTTATCCCGTCGCTGACTTTTTTGTTAAGATACACATCATTTACTGCAGAGGTCACTGGCTTATTTCCGTCAGCCATTTGCAAAGGAGTGCTTTCTTCAATTAAATGTGTATAACCAGGAACAGCATGAAGCTGAGCTATGTGGGTTGTTACATTTGTCCCATTTTTTCCTCCTTGATTGACTTTATTGTATGACATGTTGTACTTCTTCACACTATCAAATGACTGATAAGATGCCTCATGGGAATTCATCTGATTCTTTTCTCGACAATCCAAATGATCCTCCACTTTCGAAGGCGATCCTCTTTCAGCTGGAGTCCTCCTACATAATAACAAATAGAAATAACAACATATGGTCAATTCTCTACCTATACAAGTGGACCAATTCTGAAGAAAACTAATTCATCCCTCTCAATGTCATTGCAGGCATGAAGAAATAAGAAAATGCAATAACATAGTAAGGGAAAAGAAAATGAGGCAGAATACTCTACTAAACGGTGCACTATAAGATATTTGTGAAAATTTATGATAAACATCTAACAATACAAGCTTATAAGAATCCCATCAATGTCAATTTCTTCAAGTCAGAAACAAAGGACCACATCAAACAAAAAATCCAGCATAGAAAATAATTTTTTTTTTAAATCAAAAATCAAAATCAAAAGGGTGACACTCCGAGAATGACAGATAACAATTCTCCTATGCATCCATTAATATTTCAAAGCAGAATTGCTGTCATAGTATGTGTTGGTTCCAAAAGTAAGCATATGCCCCAGAATGAAAGTGTGTTTTCTTCTTTCAGATTCTTCATAAAAAATAAAAAGTTAACAAATAATAAAGTCCCCGCTTTTTGTGTTCCCTTCCCGATTCATATTCTGTGAATAAATCATAGAATATGAAATTGACAAACTATTCCGAAACTTCCTTGAAATTGCATCAACAAAACAAGAACACGGTTCGGATTATCCTCACTCTTTCACAAACTATTCCGAAAATTCTTGAAATTTACATTAACAAAACAAGAACACGATTCGGATTATCCCCACTCTTTCACAAACTATTCCTAAACTTCTTGAAATTGCATTAACTGAATAAATAGTTTCTAAAACGCAAATATCAAAACGAAGCGAAAATCCAACTTCGTTGTAACACAAATCCCCATTTTGCAAATACATAACTCAAAAACCCATTTAAAGAAATAACACACAAGAAAATTCTATAAGAAGAAAAAAAAATAACTTTTTTTAACTATCAATTGGACCAAATGGCCATATGTAACACGTTTTCACTACTGAGTTCCAACTTTACAAAACTTATTTCCCCCAAAACTTTCTTTTCCAATAATTTCTCAGAAACCAAACAGAGCTTACATTACAAGCTCAAAAAAAAAAAAAAAAAAAAAAGCACAGTACCGTTCCCAAAAACGAGAACATAGCTGTGAATGCACAATATTCGCCATTTTCAAGTAGAAATACAAAGATACAGAGACAAAGATGTGATCTGAGGCAAAGATTTTGAGCTTACCGCGCTTTCTGAGAAGAGCTATTCTTCTTCTTCTTCTTCTTTGGCTCAGAGATGAGTTCCTCATACGATACAGCATAATCGAACTCTTCAAAGCCACCGAAAACGTTTGAGTAATCGAGTTTCGAGCTCCGAGCAGCATCAGCATCAGCATCATCAGCCGAAACGTTTCTTTCATTCAGCGCTGGGATATCAAGAATCGGAATCGAGCAGGCTCGCGAAGCTTCGCCGAATATCTCGCTGTAGTCCTGAATCCGAGACGAGATATTCGGAGCCCCGAACTTTGACGAAGGTGCTGAGAAAACGCCGTCGTATATGGATTTTGAGCTGAAGCTATGGCCGCTGGAGAGTTTCTTGGAGATAGTAGCAGAGGACGCTTGGTACTCCATTGTTAGCGAGCGTTTAGGGTTTGTTCATGCGTTTCATTTCGTTTCGTTCCTCTTCTTGTTCTTGTTCTTGTTCTTCTCTCTGTGTGCTTTCTCTGCTGAAAGCAGAGTCAGACACGGAGAAGAAGAAAGAAGACCGAGAAAATGTCAGAGCTAAAATGAAAAATAAGAGGGGAGACTTTGCCGAGAAATTGAGGGTTAAAAAAATTGCGGTTTTAACCGTCACGTGTAAAACTAAGCAAAAAATTACCCCTTGGTTGGTGTTAATGTCATTATAGTATTATACTATTCAAAAAAAATTCAAAAAAATCAATTTTATCTCAAAGTACAAGTATCAGAAACGAGAACGGGGATTGGTTGGGTGGCTTTTCTAGGAGTATTGGTTGCTCTAACAGCTTCATGGCTGAGCTATGGGGGCTTAGAGATGGTCTAAATCTTTGTTATGAAATGCAGTTGAGTGCTGTGGATGTTCAGCTTGATGCAAAGGCCGTTGTTCAGCTCCTCTCTAATTCTTCGAGTGCGAACATTTGTGCTCTGCCTCTGCTTGATGACTGCAGACATTTGATATCTCAGATTGGCCAAGTCCGAATCAGACACTGTTTTCGTGAGGCTAATTCTTGTGCTGATTTTTTGGCTCGATTAGGAACTCACCAGGATAGAACTTTTGTTTTATTTCATGACCCGCCTGTGGGTCTGTTGGACTTGTTAAGCTCTGATAGAGCTGGTATGTATCATAGCAGATTCTCTTCTGATCTGCCTTGTTTCTCTTAGTTCTTTTCTTTAATGAAATTCCTTTCTACCAAAAAAAAAAAAAAAAGTATCACTTAATAATGTTCGATAATTTCTTTATATACATATATATATATATATATAATTTTTTTTCATTTCTAACTATCTACACACTCCTTATTTGGTTTAAGAGAATTTATATTACTCTCGGCATCTAAATTACAAGAAATATGATGTCTGGTAATTTAAATTTTTGAAAATATAACTATTTATATGTTTGGTTTTATTAGAAATCTAATAAGAATCATGAGAGTATGAGACGCTTATATTTGATTTATGTTTTAAAATTTTTAAGATTTATTTATTTTTTTAAAATCTATTTTAATTCATATTAAGTCCTTTTTTTAATCTTCCTTAAAATAAATTATAAAAAAACATAAACCATAAATTATGAAAATTTTATTAAAATTATTGTACAACATTAAATGCCAAGTATAACCCAAAAAATTATTTAAATTGTCAATTTATAATAATAATTATTGTTATTTAATTTTATTTCTATTGATTAAATGGTAAAAGGAAATGGGTAAAATTTTAGTTTATAAAAAAAGTAACTTTTTTTTTTAACATGGGAATGTAAATACCTACATTTTTTTTTAAATCCATATTTCTACAAAAAAAAAAAAAAAAAAAAAAAGTTGAGAAAAAGGGAGGCTCAAGTGTGTAATCATCGCCCCATGCCTCAAGGTACATTGTTGCTTGAGTTTTTTGGTAAAGTATGGGTATTATCAACGCACAAGAAGACATACTACTACTAAATTACCTCTTGATACTTGGTTCGAAATGATAGGTCTTTTGGAAAAAAATTTACCATTGTATCACACTTGCTGGTGGTCTTGGTTGTATTTAGTATTAGCCTAAAACTTTATAGAGTTTTTTTTTGTATTTTCCAAAAAAAAATGTTAGTTGTTTTTGTATTTTCCCAAAAAATAAAAACTGTTACATATTGGCTGAATCGGCAATTTTTTTTCTTCTTCTTTTTTCATGGTGTGACCCGTGATCGGTAGAGCCCTTTGAGAGTGAGAGACAGAAGTGATTTTTGACGCTCATTGTAGCATTAGCTGTTGTCGTGTTGCATTGAGTGTTGTTTCGTTTCGGCTTCGCTAAGTTTGCTTCTTCACACGTCCCACCTGTCAATCAAACACGAGATACAGACAATGGGTATTTTAGTCATTACGTCAAACACTTAAACTTGAGCGCTACAGCTGTGGATTCTCTTGTGACGTGGCGAGCTTGTTGTTTCCTTCGCGCGTGTGAGTATACATATATTAATTAATTGGTTCTAATTAGTTCAATTGATAAAATTTTTAATAGTTGAATAAAATATTTGGAGTTTAATCTCTGTGTACACCAAAAAATAATTGGTATCTTAATCTGATGATAAAAAACTATCATCAAAAGCATACGCCAATTGAAACTCTCTTTAACAAAAAATTATACATACCAAAAAAAAAAAAAATTATATATACTATTAGTCTCCTTGTTTTGTTTGTTTTTGTAGTTTTTTTTTTTTAAAGAGTTTTAATTTTATATTTTTGTTGTTTTCATGGATTTCATCGACCAAAGATGTTCAACTGGTGATAGATGTTTTTTTTTTTTTTTTTTTTTTTGTCATGCTAACGAGTGCTCTTAGGGCACTCGTTAGCATTTTCCTTTTTTTTTTAATTGGCTTTTAGTTTTACCGTTGTGATTGTGATTTTGGACAAGTCATCGTTTTTCCCGTTGTTGTGATTACTATTTATTGAACAGTTCTTTTTGTTTCTTTGTTGTGTGTTTAATCAAGGGGTGAATCCAAAAACCACCAACCAAATAAAAGAAAAAATTGTTGTGGTGGGAATTTGCTATCTCAGTTTGTCTTGCATTTATTTGGTTTAAGATTGAATTAAATAAAACTTAACTTTTAGTTTAAACAAGTTGGCTTATAAGCAAAAATTAACCGTTTACTTGTAGTTTAGATCAATTATCATTCATTATTTGAAATAATAAGATTCAATTAAAATCACTCACCTAAAAAACTTCCTAAAGAATAATTATCTCTTTATAATCATTATAATGTTTTCAAATTTTAAATATCCAACGGCTAGATCCACTCCTAACACCAAGTTAATTACATTTTATTTTCACATAAAGGTAGATTTTATATATTTTGTACACAAATTCTACAATTAATAAATTTTTTTTTTTTATGACATAGGAGAACTTTACTCAGATTAGTTGCACGTCGCAAAGCATACTGTACAACAATCTTCACTGTTAATCAAACTCCTACAGGCAATTGACCCCACCCGCCAGAACCAGTTACCGGGTAATCCAAGGGTTTTTCACCCCTGACGGACTAAGCAGTTTATCCTTATGCCTAGGAGGCATAAGAAATAATTACAATATGATGTTACTTTGCAATTTGAACTTTCCTCTCTTAAACTTGTGGACTTTTAATTCTTTTAAGGGTCTGTTTGGATACCATTTATTTGTTAAAAACTGAAAACTTATTGTTGAAAACACTGTGCAAAATAATTTTTTAAAGGCAAAAGTCAAAACACTGTAGCAAAACCTATGGTTGCGTTTTTTAGTTCTTGGTGGTCCATGAACAGTACCCATGGGACCCACTAAAAAAACGCAAAACGCGAAAAACTCTGTACACAAACGCACACGTGAATTTGCCTAAAGATTATTAGGCGTTTTGCGTTTTTTGGTTGAGTTCCACGGCACTGTTCATGACCCAGCCAAACTTTAAAAAACGCGCATAAGCAGGTCAACCGTAAGTCCCACGACACTATTTATAGTTTAAAAATTATTTTGTTACAATATTTTTAGTAATAAATTTTCAATTTTCAGCAAAATAATTTTACTGAAAATACTATGCAAAATAATTTTTTAAAGGCAAAAGTCAAAACACTGTAGCAAAACCTATGGTTGCGTTTTTTAGTTCTTAGTGGTCCATGAACAGTATCCATGAGACCCACTAAAAAAACGCAAAACGCGGAAAACTCTGTACGCAAACGCACGCGTGCGTTTGCCTAAAGATTATTAGGCGTTTTGCGTTTTTTGGCTGGGTCCCACGACACTGTTCATGACCCAGCCAAACTTTAAAAAACACGCATAAGCAGGTCAACCGTGAGTCTCATGACACTATTCATAGTTTAAAAATTATTTTGCTACAGTATTTTTAGTAATAAATTTTTAATTTTCAGTAAAATAAGCAGTATTCAAACAGACCCTACATCTTAAAAAAAAAACCTTTGGTATATCCCATTGGTCACCTGCTTCTTCTTTTTTAATTAATTAAAGTTGAGGATTCTTTGTCGTTTCGGATAAACGAAGCTATAGATTCTAGTATGGCAAATTGGCAATTATATGAGATTCTCAAACGTTCGAAAAATTTCAAATCCCAATACCTACACATGCATGGATGGGGACTAGACACATTAGACATGCTCACAGGGTAATAATGGTGGGAAATTGGGACCATCGTGTGGTCACACCCACCAATTACTACATGCCATGTGGTACAAAATATATATATTTTTACTTGCCCAACGACCAGTTTTACACAGTTATAACATTATTATAAATTTTATTAATATGTGCCTTAATAGTACACAATAGTATACTATTTTTGAAAAAAAAATTTGATAATTTTTTTAATTTTCGATAAAATTTTTCCAGAAAAATGATTTGTTACCGGACCCATTATTATTATTCTTCTGTGCAGTATCCCACACAAATTCTTTTATCAAATTTTACTCACAGTAAAACAAAAAACTGAAACAGTAATTGGAACTATGATTTGTTGCTTTTTTGCGTGTTAAAAATGTATAAAATAATATGTCTGTAATAACTCATTTTATTTTTTTGAGTAAAGTTATTGGATCATAAAATGGAACCACAACTCCACAAAAATTGATAGTGTCATTACGTGGAAAGGCCGTTGGCTAGCACGATAAATTGTTGGGCAAAGATGGTACGTAAGTACGTTACAGTACGTACATATTCTTATATGTCATCTCCATAACCATAAAATCTTCCAAGGCAGTAATTTTTTTTTTTTTTTTGATGGGACCAAGGCAGTAATTATTGACTCCATGCTCTATAGGTGAAAAATTACGAAACTTTGAATTTTTTTTTTTTTTTGGTCACATTAAAAGCAGAATAAATGTTTCTCAAAAAAAAAATAATAATAAAATCAGAATAAATGAACAGAGATATTCTTGAGTTTTGGGCAATGCCCCCCCCCCCCCAATTTTTTTTATAAATATTAATATATTACTAATTTTAGTAATTTGGTTCAATAAAATGACACTTGGTTTCTTTAACAATATCATTGATACTTTTAAAAGTCATAAATAATTTTATAGATCTAAAATTTAAATCCAACAGCAAAAATTACTAATATCAAAATTAAAAAATATTAAACTCAATCAACCCATTTTATCCAACTCAAACAACCTAACTCTTTAAAAATTATAAACAAAATAATTTTGCCTTTACCTAGCTGCAAGTGCATGCATCAAATGCTTGTGCTTACATTTTCAGTTTCTATCACCACTACAGAGCAAACTTTTTAGTTATGAATATCATCAAAATTGACCCTTGCAACTAAATGTAAAATGAGTTTTTGACGGACGCTATGATATTATTTATTGAAAAATACATCACTATGACAATTGTACGTATTCAATTAGAGATAATTTTGAAAACTTAAAAAAAAAAAAATGCTGAATTCTCATTTTTATAATTGATTGCATTGTAATGTATCAACTAACAATAATTTTGTGTCTTTATTGATGATTTGTTAATATTAAATTATACCTATACGAAAGTTTCATAATGATTTTTCATTTTATATATACTTTTTCCTTCTTTAATTCTAAGTCCTAAGTCCCTCCTTCCTTCACACGAATGTCTAGCAATGGTGCTGTTGCTTTAATCTCCTTTTTCCTTTTTCTCCTTTTCCAATAGAAGCTATATATTACTATATTAGGGAGCTGGGGACTGTGCCGCGGCTTTTAAGTCTTGCTTTGATGAACTCTTGGACTGGATGTGCCTTCTAATCATTAATTAATGTTTGGTTCAATTATTATTTGCTTTATATATTATTGTCATTGTTTTGTACTATTATTTCTTTTCTTTTCTTTTTTCTTTTTTTGTGAGAGGGTTGTACTCTGATTTCTTGAAAAGTTATTTGTGCTCCACGATTCAAATTTTGCATTAAGTGATAGGACCCGCTTAAATAATGGCGACTTTTCTTTTCATTACCAGGCTGATCACTTTCTTATGCTTAAGAGCTATCAAAATATTATAAAAAGTGTGTAAAACTTATCCGAATTTGCCGTTATTACAGGCTTGGGCTCAGCGGATAGAGTATTATAAAGATCACGCCAAAGTGAAAAACGTTAACTCAAGTCATCCCCTACTTATTTTTTATTCATAAAAAAATGTGTAAAATATAAACAAAAAAACCAAGCATGATTTCTACTGTTAATGTCTTTTTTTTTCACCTCCTTTTCCATAAAGATAAATGAAACTAAAAAAGAAAAAGAAAAAGTAGGGATGCACATAAAAATCTACTACTAAAACATGATCAAGTTGGCAGTCTTGTTGGCCACGTTATCCCTCTCTTAGCAACTAATTATTGAAGTTGTAAGTTAATGGCTATCTCCGTGTCACGCATGGGCGGCTCTAGGTGCAGCCCAGGGGGTTCAAATGAACCCCCTGCGCTGGGCCCAAAAAAAAAAATTGTAAATAATTTTTTTTAATTTGATCCTCCTAAAATAAATTTTGAACCCCCTCAACTTAAATTTTTTTTTTTAAGCCTAGCTTAAATGAATTTGAATATGATCATCTTGACAATATCTTGGTCTTTTAAAAAAAAAAAAAAAACCCAATAACAAACCAATATGATCTAAAATACGGTGGAAAAATAGTAAGCCTAACAACAAAAGTATAAATTTTTTCATCTTAAATCTAAAAAAAAATCATTTACATCTTAACAAATTTGAAATAAAGTAATACATAAAAGTTTATTGTATTTAGATCTCACTTGGAGTTCACTTAACAACAATAATCCATATGTTGATTGTATTTAAAAACAATAGATGATTTCTAAGATTTAATCTTAGCAACAATAATTATTATCTTCATCATATTAATAAATAATATGCAATAAACTTATAGTTTATCTTATATGAGGTACGCTATGTTCATAATACGCTCATAATAAAGTCTAATTGGCAAATTGTTACTAGTTGTTACTAAAGAGAAAAAAAAGTAATTTCAGTCGTAAGTTTAAATTAGAACTAATAACAACTTATAACCTAAAATTTGTTGAAAAAGTGTTGTGAAAATGTTTTAGATGTAGCACTTCTCATCTTTTATTCTCTTGTTAATACGTATTATGAAAAATTTTGTAATAAAGAAATCATGTAGACCGTAAGATTCACTTTTTTTTTTATACCCAAAATACATCTTCTTACTGACCTCCCTAAAAATATATCTTAGAGCCGCCACTGGTGTCACGTAGGAGTAGGACTAATTATTGATAGGACCTTTTACTGTAACAACAATTGTCTTCTCTCCAAACAATGTTCCATGGATTTAAGTCTTAAAAAAAAAAAAAAAAAAATTAAATATGCTTAATTTAAAATACTTTAAAGTATTTATGCTTATACATATGAAAGAGTTGTTGAACTTACGACATACTAAATCCCAATCAAAGTTTACATATCTATAAATTAATAAAATTATTGTCTTTAAAGTCTAAGGTTACTTGTATTCATTTAAATAGAGTTACAATCTCATTACCGATAATTTGTATATACCGATTACTCTAATTAGTGGCACATTCGTAAAATTATAATTAACATATATACCAATTACATTTTATTATTGTCTATTTTTGTAGTCGTGTAATGCTTAGATGATTGTGGATTAAAATAATGTTTAAGACAGCACATTTTGTTGTCAATATTGGCATAGTTTGTCAAGTTTAAAATATATTTTTTAATTTTGTTTATATTACTTTTAAAATATATATATATATATATATATATATATTTGTATACATTGTGGTAGTTATACATATTGTGTGGATGAGAATCCCTAATCTCATTTAAGTGGATTGCTAAGATGATTTCCGAGGATGCAACTCAGACCTCAAGGACGAGCACTGGATGACCACAAGACGAGCACTCATTGACCTTGGGGATGAGCAGTAACCATAGGGAGCTTATAAAGTTAAAAATATCACAGAGGGAAGAAAGTAGATTTGGCACGAGTTACGAGGAGGGTGAAAAGAGATGGGTGTGGAAGCTATCCCCTTCGCATTAAATGCAAGACAACTACTCATCTAGCCGCATTAATGAGGAAATGACCATGAATAGTGGTGGCATAGCTCAAATTGCAAGGTAGAAGCTTACTAGTATGTTCTGGATGAGACAGAAGTCCTGGGAATGCAATCTCAGCCCTCCAAGTGTAGGATTAAGATAATCTATGTGTAAATATAAAAGAAAGAAAGGAGTGGACTTTTAGAAGAAGAAGAAAAATACTTGTGAAAAAGAGAAAGCAAGACTCATATATAAAAGATCTTCCTCGGGTTGGACCGATGATCCTTTTTTCTTCATAATTGTGTGATCCTAGTCATTTATTTGGCATTTCTTCTCATTGTGATTAACTTTAGCTCATCAAGTAGTCAATATCCTACCCATTCTCTAACAAATTTATTGTGGTAGGCTCATTGGGCCACTGTCTGGTCATTCTTGGGCCATAGGTTTGTATGTGCCCTTACAATTGGCGCCGTCTGTGAGAATATTGAGCATACTTGAGTTAATTTAATTATGGTGAATTCAGATAAGTCGGTGGGGTCGCAACGTCAAGATCATTTTGTGAATCTTGAGCGTAGGAGAGATCGTGAGGTTAGTGTTCATACAACCAATACCAGTAGGAGTCACTCTAGGAGTGGGAGTCATGTGTCTCATGGGGAGGAAACCAAGAACATGTAGAAAAATAGATCATTTACGAAGGAAGTTGCGTCGAAAGCAAAGAAGAAGGTCACCATCAAGCACAGAAGCTTCATCAAACCCTAATGAAAGTTACAGACCCCGGTCAAGGACTCCCCCAGTGAGTCTTACTCCTACAGGGAAGAGCGCCATCATAGGCAAAGAAGCAAAAACCCGACCTATAAAGGCTTGGAGAATGACGCTATGAGCGGGGCTTTGCGCCAAATCTTGAAGTCTCCATTTACTAGAAGGATTGATAAAGCAAAACTTAATCGGCAGTTTACTCAACCAACATTTACCATGTATAATAGTAGGACGGACCCGGGTGGAGTATGTTAGTCATTTCAATCAGAGAATGACTGTCCATTCAAAGAATGAGGCCTGAATGTGTAAAGTATTCCCATCTAGCTTGGGGCCAGTGGCGATGAGATGGTTTGACGAATTGGAGGAAGGATCAATTAGCTATTTTCAGGAGCTTACTAGGGCTTTTGGGGCCTGATTTGTTACTTGTAGTAGGTTCTTCGTCCCTTGGATTCCTTGCTGTCAATGGCCATGTGAGAAGGGGAGACTCTGAAGACATATTCAGATAGGTATTGGGAGATGTTCAATGAAATAGATGAAAATTTTAATGATGTAGCAATAAGGACGTTTAAGGTCGGCCTCCCTATCGAGCATAATTTAAGGAAGTCTTTGACAAGAAAGCCTACCAGAAGCGTACGTTAGCTCATGGATCAAATTGATGAGTATAAATGGGTCGAAAAGGATCAACAACAAGGAAAGGGGAAGACTAAATTAATTCCCCAAGACCGAAGGGATTTCAGATCGGAGAGGTACAATAATAATCGGCCCAAAAGAGATTTTGCTGGGCATACCGGGCCTGCTACTGCCTAAGTAGTTAGTACTATGTTCAGGGAGCTTGTGCACCAAATCTTGGAGAAAATCAAGAATGAGTCATATTTCAAGTGGCCAAATAAGATGGGAAGAAACCCCATGAAGCGTAACCAAAGTCCTCATTATCAGTACCACCAGGACCGAGGACACATTACAGAAGAGTGTAGGACTTTACAAGATCACCTGGAGCAACTGGTCAAAATTGGGAGACTAAAGCAATTCTTATATCAGCCCAATGGGCAGGAGAGCCAGGCAGGGTCGGCACATCAAAGGGATGCTTTTTCAAGACCGCCCTTGGGGACGATCAGTGTTATTCTTGCTGTCCCAGGTAAAATTAGCTCTTATCTATCCAGGGTAATGTCTATAGGCCGGCCACATGCTGAGGATTTGACCCTTGGTTCTAAAAGGGGTAGAATGGAAGTCTGACTAGCTCTAAGCTTTTCTGATGAGGATAAGGTGGGAACCCTATAGCCACATGATGATGCCCTGGTAGTTACTCTCAGGATTTGAGGGTATGATGTGAAGAGGGTTTTGGTAGATCAAGGCAGTGGTGCAGAGATCATGTACCCTGACCTATACAAGGGGCTCCAACTGAAGCTCGAGGACCTAGCCTACTATGATTCTCCTTTAGTGGGGTTTGATAGGAAGACAATCATCCCAAGGGACCAGATCAAATTACCTATTCAGGCAGGGTCGGAGGTTGTGAAAGTGGACTTTATTGTGGTAGATGCATATTTTCCCTACACGGCTATTCTGGCGAGGCCTTGGCTTCATGCCATGGAGGCTGTTTCCTTCACTTTGCACTTAAAAGTGAAGTACCCTTCAGGAGATCAGGTTGAGGAATTGATTGGAAGCTAGTCTATGGCCAGACAATGTTTGGTGGCTGCAATTAGACATCAGTTTGAAGGTGAATTCTCGGCTATTACAGGAAGAACGTTGATGTGTTCACGTGGAGCACTTATGAAGTCCCTAGAGTGGATCCAAACCTCATTTGTCATCATTTGAACGTTAAGCCAACGGTTACCCCCAGGAAACAGCCACCTTGGCACTCCTTTAAAGAGCATTATGAGGCTGTCAAGGAAGATGTGATCAAAATTAAACGAGCGGAAGCCATAAAAGAAGTGTTTTACCTCGAATGGTTGGCCAACACGATTGTGGTAATGAAGAAAAATGGGAAGTGACAAGTGTGTGTAGATTTCACAGATCTAAACAAAGTTTACCCCAAAGATCCCTTCCCAATACCTCAAATAGACCAGTTGGTGGATGCAATAGTTGGTCATCCTCGGATGAGCTTTTTGGATGCCTTTCAAGGGTACCATCAGATGCCATTAGCTCTGGACGATCAGGAGAATACTGCTTTTGTTATGCCCACTGGGAATTACCATTACAAAGTGATGTCCTTTGGACTAAAGAATGTAGGATCAACTTATTAGAGGATGATAACTAGAATGTTTGAACCTCAACTTGGCAAGAATATTAAAGTCTACATAGATGACATGATGGTGAAAAGTAAGGCAAAATCTGAGCATGTGAGTGACCTCAAGAGTATTTTTGAGGTGTTAAAAAGGCACAAACGACACCTTAATGCTTCTAAGTGTTCTTTCGACGTTAGTTCGGGAAAATTTTTGGGTTATATGGTCATCCATCGTGGAATTGAAGTCAACCTTGATCAAATTAAGGTCATGAATAATTTACAACCTCTTCGGAATCCTAAATAAGTCCAGAAGCTGACAAGAATGACAGCAGCCTTGAACCGATTTATTTCTTGGTCTGCAAATAGGTGTAGGCCCTTCTTCCAACTGTTGCACAAATGGAATGGATTTGAGTGGACTGAAGAATGTGCCTTGGCTTTTCAGCAGTTGAAGGATTACCTTTCTCAACCACCCATTATGTCCAAACCCAAGGAGGAAGAAGTTCTTTTCGCTTATATTGCTATGGCTTCCCATATGGTTAGTCTAGTATTGGTAAGGGTAGATAATGGAGTACAACATCTAGTCTATTATGTGAGCAAGTGACTACATGAAGCTGAGGTTCGTTATTTGCCTTTAGAGAAGGCTATTTTGGCTGTGGTACATGCTACACGGAAACTCCCTCATTATTTTTAAGCTCACACAGTTGTGGTGTTAACCCAACTTCCCCTGTAGTCACTGCTTTGAAAGGCTGATTATACGAGAATTGCCAAGTGGGGAACAATTTTAGGGGCCTTTGACATCAAGTATATGTCTCAGACCTCTATCAAATGACAAGTTCTTGCATATTTGTGGCAGAATTTACTGAGTTTCCAGTAGAAAAGGTGGACGAGGAGAAAAAGTTAAAAGGAAAGCAAGTTGGGACAATTTCTCTACAAGGGCCTTTGTCTTGGAAATTGTATGTTGATGGCGCAGCTAATCAGAGAGGATCTAGAGTAGGGTTAGTTGTGGTGTCCCCAAACAAAATCATTATTGAGAAATCTTTAAGGTTAGGGTTTTCGGCCACGAACAATGAATCAGAATATGAAGTTTTATTGGTAAGGATGACCATGGTTCAGAAAATAGGAGGAAAGTCAGTAGAAGTGTTCTCAGACTCAAGGCTGGTGGTAGGCCAAGTAAAGGGAGAGTTGGAAGCTAGGGATTTAAGAATGCAAGGGTATTTGAAGCAAGCTCGGCGTTTGCAATCAGGTTTTGAATTTTTCACTTTACAAAAAATCCCAAGGAGTAGAAATACACATTTTGATTCTCTAGCTACTTTGGCAATTTCTTCTGGACAAAACTTACCTCGAGTTATACTTGTTGAGGATTTGCATAAGCCCACCAAGGAGAGGAAGGAGATGGCCCAAGTTCATCAAATCATGATCGGGCCTAGCTGAATGGATCCTTTGGTCTTGTTTCTCAAAGAAGGCACCCTACCTGATGAGAAGGGAAAGGCAAATAAAGTACAAAGGAATGCTCCTCGTTTCTGGTTGTCCAAAGAGCAGAAGTTGTACAAACGTTCTTTCTCTGGACCATATTTACTTTGTGTCCATCCTGAGACAGTGGAGCCACTTCTGAAAGAGTTGCATGAAGGAATTTGTGGAAGTCACACCGAGAGCAGGTCGCTATCCCATAGAGCCCTTACTCAGGGGTATTGGTGGCCAAGCATGCAGAGAGAAGCACAAAAGTACGTCAAAAAGTGTGATCAGTGCCAAAGGTTTGCTTCAAACATCCATCAACTAGGAGGGGTTCTTAATCCCTTATTTTGTCCATGGCCATTTGCTTAGTGGGGTTTGTACATTGTAGGGCCATTTCCCAAGGCTATGGGAAACCGCAGATGGCTCATAGTCGGAACTGATTCCTTCATGAAATGGGTGGAGGCTGAGCCATTATCCAACATCAAGGATGTAGATGCAAAAAAAAATCATTTGGAAGAACATTGTTACCCAGTTTGGGGTCTCCTATATCCTTATCTCAGACAATGGACTTCAGTTTAACAGTAAGACATTTAGGAGATATTGTTGCGAAATAGGCATAAAAAATAGATATTCAAATCCAGCCTATCCAATAGGAAATGGACAAGCTGAAGCAGTTAACAAGGTAATAGTAAATGGGCTCAAGAAGAGGTTAGATGAAGCAAATGGTAGATGGATAGAAGAACTACCACATGTCTTTTGGACGTATCGGACTACTCTTCGTCAATCAACAGGAGAAACACCCTTCTCAATGACCTATGGTTCTGAAGTTGTACTCCCCTTAGAGTTTGGGTTTCCCACACTAAGGACGAGCTTATTTACCCCAGATAGTAAAGACTAGTTGTTGGAGAGAAGCCTAGATCTGGTTGATGAAAGAAGGGAGACAGCCATGGTACAAATGGCGTATTATCAGCAGAAGCTCAAACAAGAATATGATACCAAGGTGAGGGCAAGACCACTAGCCCTAGGAGATTTGGTGTTGAGAAAGGTGGTGGGTACTGCTAAGAACCCATCATGGGGAAAGTTAGGACCCAATTGGGAAGGGTTATACCGCATCACTTCAGTAGCTGGAATAGGTGCCTATTTTTGGAGGATCTAGACGAAAATGTTGTACCACGCCCGTGGACTGTAAATAACCTGTGAAGATATTACTGTTAATGAAAAGCAGTTATGCCCTCTTTTATTTCAATTGTTATGTGTTGTACTCCATTATTCATTTAAGTGTTAAACAGAATCTCGGTCATGTTTGGTTCCTCGGATCACATATCTTGGGTAAATTATTGCTCTCCATTATTCGTTTAAGTGTTAAACAGAACCTCAGTCATGTTTGGTTCCTTGGACTACATACCTTGGGTAAATTAATGCTCTCTATTATTTGTTTAAGTGTTAAATAGAACCTTAGTTACGTTTGGTTCCTTGGATCATATATCTTGAGTAAATTAATGCTCTCCATTATTCGTTTAAGCATTAAATAGAACCTCGATCATGTTTGGTTCCTTGGACCACACACCTCAGGTAAATTGGCACGAAAGTTTTTCTAAGTGTTAAACAAAAACTTGGTTAGATTAAACTCCTTGGATTATCTGCCTTGGGTAAACTAACATTAAGTTTATTTTTCTATGTTAAACAGAACCTTGGTTAGATTCAACTCCTTAGGTTATTTGCCTTGGGTAAATTAACATTAAGGTTATTTTTCTAGGTTAAACAAAACCTCGGTTGGATTTAACTCCTTGAGTTATCTGCCTTGGGTAAGTTAACTATAAGATCATTATTATGATTAAGTAACATCTCATTTGGATCCAGCTCTATGGAATGCCTATCTCGGGTAAGTTAACATTTAGATTGTTTTAAGTATTAAACAAAGCCTTTACTAAATTAAACTCCTTCAATCACTTGCCTTAGGCACGTTAATACTTGCATTATGTTTGTGGTATTTAATATACCCTTGATTATGTTCTGTTTCTTGGGTGACTTACCTCAGGAAATTAACACATAGCATAAGCACTTCTTTACATGAGAATATGATAAGCAGAGCTTAGAATCATAAAGGGAAAAAAAATATAATATTAAGTACAAAAACGAAATGACAAAAGATAATAAGAGTTTCCCATTAGTTCAAACTACAAAAGATATATAACGCAAAGAAGGAAAGTAAAAAATGCCTTATGTTTCTATATAAAACAAAAAACAAAAAACAACCAAGAAAAAGGAACAAAGGTCCACTGCCATGGTCTTTAGGCTTGAGAAGTCTTCTGTGCCTCAGTCTCTGTTATGGTTTGCACTTCAGAAGTTGGAGTGGGGGCAGAAGAGGCCATTGTGGTTGGTGGAGTGATTGTAGAAGGTCACCAGCTAGGGGAGGTGCCTTGGTTGGCCCTTCAGTGCCTTGGACAGCAGTTGTGCTAGGTTTGGAGACAACCAGTTCTGTTTGTTTGGTCTTGGTAGGAATGAGAATGCTTGGTTGTTACCCACCTGATTTGGCTTGGGCTTACACAATGGCTTTGGATTGTTGCTCGTTGGGTTTGGTTTTGGTTGGGGCAGTGGTTTTGGGCTGCTGCTCGTTTGGCTTAGCTTTGGCAGGGGCAGTGGTGCTAGGCTTTGGTTGAGGGACCTCTGTGGAGTTTGCTAGGACTGAAGTAGAAGTGCTGACAGAGGACTGGAGAGCTGGGCGAGTTCTGATTGCTGGGGGGTAGAAAACTTTATCAGGATTCCTCAATTCTGAGTTAGAGTCTACCCTAGCAGCATTGAAGGCCTCGATCCACATTTGCAAGCAAAAGCTGCGGCATACAATAGGGAGTTGGAACTTCAGGTGAGTCTCAGTTTCCTTTTGCCCTTGGTCGTAAGTCATTTGCTCGGCTTTCTCTATCTCCTTGTCCTTTAGGACAAGCTCCTTCCTCAGCTTTGTGATGGTTGTCCAAGCAATGGCAAGTTACTTCTTAGCCTCCCTCAGCTGCACCAATTGCTCCCTGGCTTGCCTTTCTATGCTTTCTATGGAAGCCTCGACGCTTTTTCTTGCCTTATCACACTCGGCGAGTTTGAGGAGGGTCTTTTTCAGCTTCTTGTCAGTTGCTGCCTGGGCTTTCTGCGTAACGAGGCATTTGGACTCCTCCTCCTTCGTGTCACGGAAGGCTTGGTTAACCCATTCCTCCACTACATGTGCTACTTGGGTAGCCTGGGTGCAAACAATTCACATTAAAGTTAGTAGGGAAACTTGTGCAGAAAGGCCATTAAATAGTAATAACAAAGGAAAAGTCTTACCAAGGCTAAGTCCCTCTTCATAGATAGGAAGAGCTCGTGCTTTTTTAAGTTTCGATGCTCATCCATATCCTTTGGGAGTAGAAGGGCTTGCTTAACAGTGTTGGCTATGTAGCCTACTCTTCCACTGTCGAAATCCCGGATGGAAGCATCCTCTCAAAGAGGTGAGTCGTCCAAGGCAAATGAGGGGTTCAATATTGGAACCTTGGACCTACGCTCGGAGGCGGTGCTGGAGCTCTCTACACCCTTTCTTTGTTGGGTGTGAGTCATCTTGACCACCTTGGTAGGCTCTGGGGGAGATTCCTCTTGAACCTCTCCCTCCTTTACAACTCCTTTGCCCCCTCCTCTGTCCCTTTTTTGCTTTTTATCTATTGGTTCTATCTGGACGGGGGTTGGAATGATTAGAGTTGGAGGCCTCGGAGCAACTGGAACCTCGGGCATTGTAGTCCCAGTGTGGGATTCTAGAAGAGAAAGTAGGTCTGGAAGCCTTTTCTCTATCACCATGCCTTCTGGTACTTCGATGTATTCTTGGTCTTCATTGATAAGAATTGTAATTGACTGGGGGCTAAGTGTTTCTTCCTCAGATGTGTGGGTGTCGTAAAAGACTTCAAAATCCTCATCTTGGACAGGATTTTCAGTATCCTCCTCCAAGGTAATGTCCTTTGATTCTGTATCCTCTCCTTCGTCCGAGGATGTGATCTCCTCTATGACAAGTTGAGGCCTCTTAGTAACAGGAAGTTCAGCAGGCTTTGGGTCTGTGAAGTTAGGGAGCTCGATTATTTGCGTTCCTTCGAGGGGAGGCTTACTTATGAAACCTTCAATAGCCACGTCAACCAGTGCGAGGCGGGAATCTCGAGCTTTGATCACGTGCTTAGACTTTTGGAAGCAGTTGGATATGTTGGTGAAGCCTAAAATAACATGAACTGCTCAGAGCTGATCGTCCTTATGTAGGAAGATCTCGGATTTTAGTACTTGATTCAGCAACTCAAAGTTTACCAGGCTTTGTCTTTTGGCAGTAGCTCTCTTTTTTGAAAAAGAAAAGTCAGGGTTATCATTAGTTAGCAGGTCAAGCAAACCTTAATCCGAGCAAGTAAAAGATAAATAAGCATACATAAAGGTAAAATTGATAAAATATCATGTAAAAAGGTTATGTGTAATTTCCTAAGCTAACATTAATTTTTATTAAGTGTCCCTAAGCCATCCCACCTGGAGTTCCATCCTTGGTAGGAAAATAGAGTCCGTCGTGCCACTCCCCTGACACAATGAGAAAGTCCTCGTCCATGCCTTTGTTCGTTTTAGGGAGACAGGAGATTAACCTAACGGCGGGAACCCTAGTTTTTAGGTAGTAACCCCCTCATCAGTGCATTTCTGACAACTGTACACCTAATTCATGTCGTGGTGGGTAAGTTGTATACCCAATTTTTCGTTTAGAGCGTCTACACTACCTAGTATTCTAAGCATATTAGAGACGCACTGGGTAGGAAACAATCTAAAAAGATTTAAAAAATCCCTAGTAACTCTACCCATAGGAATCCTCATGCCTCCTTTAATGAAGGCAATCATAGGAATTACGACTGCACCAGTAGGCCTTCTTTCATGCCATTCACCCTGATTGCAGTGTTGTATGGACACATTATTGGGTATCCCATAGTATCTCTTAAACTCCTCTCAGTTTTGAGGAGTCTCGACTAAACTAAAAAATCTACTCATTTGAGAAAAAGAAGAATCAGCAAATGTGAAAGCGTAAAGGGAGAACTATGATTGACAGAGATATGCACTTATGAATTTAGGGAAAAAAAACTCCTTGGGCAAGATTATCAGGTGAAGGGGGTGTGCTTAAGTTATTTTTTGCTTCTAGGGAGATAAAATGGAGAGAGGAGTTTCACATCTCTCTACATATAAGCTGGGAAAAGGAGGGGCGGTAAGCTTCCCGCCCATTCTACTGGTGAATCCTGGGCTATTCGATCAAGATCTCACCGTAGAACGTGGTAGTGGATCCCTAATCTCATTTAAGTGGATTGCTAAGATGATTTCCGAGGATGCACCTCGGACCTCGAGGACGAACACTGTGTTAAGACATATGTAGTTCACTCATTAAGAACATATGTCATTCTTTTACGTAATTGGCTAATCTTTTGACAAAACGCACTTTACTTGTAATTGGGTAGTTCTAGGTGTTTTTAATACTTCAAGAAACAAGGTTTCAAGATCAAGTGTTGAAGTCATCAAGTCTGTCTAAGGAAAACAAGCTGATAGTGCAATTTCATTAAAGCTCGACAGTTGCATCTATCGAGCTTAAAGAATGTTGTCTCAAGCTCGTAAGCTCGACACCTTCTCGACAACTGCTCGACACCTCCTATTTGTCGAGAATTAAGAAATTTAGAATTCTGATCTGATTTCTTAGGATCTGTGAATATGTCTTTGGGCCTTCTTTTCTCCTAACCCTAGACATATAAAAGGATTGTTTTAAGGGCCGTCAAACAGTTCACAAGTTGCACAAGCATTGAGAAAACTTTGTTGAAGCAAATTGTGACCGGAGACGAAGTTCTTGCCCTAGTTCATCTCTTCTTGAAGAAGTTGCTGTGTATGTGCACCTTTGGGTTTTGTGACCAAGCATCTTCTTGATCTTCATCGTGTAGGATGAACTGAAGAACTTTGCAGCCAACCTTTCTTTCAGTTGGTGTTTGAAGTCGCGTACTGGGATCCGCGCATTGGTTAGTCACGTACTTTGGAGCCGTGCATCAAAGGGGGAACTGTCACTACAGAACAAGTCCAATTGGGTATTGGGGTAAGGGTTCAACGGTAGGTTGGTAAGGTACTTGGGATTCCTTTACTTGTAACCGCTTGTTGTGATAATAGTGGAGTTTCAGGAGTAGTGACCTGAAAATCACCCGGTGGAGTTTTTGCCGTAAGGTTTTTTCCCATTCGTAAACAAATCACCGTATCATTTAATTTCCGTTGCATACTTAGTTTATTGGTGATTTGTTTGTGCTTCTACATGTTTGCATGTTAAATTGATTAATTAATAACTTGGCTAATTAATTAATTGGTTTAATCACAAGGGGTCATTCAGTTTGTGGCATATCAAGTGGTATCAGAACAGGCACACTCTGATTAGGTTTAATCTTTGCTGTGTTGATCCATTGACCCCTGTTT
Organism: Quercus aquifolioides; assembly: GCA_019022515.1. Lineage (NCBI taxonomy): Eukaryota > Viridiplantae > Streptophyta > Magnoliopsida > Fagales > Fagaceae > Quercus > Quercus aquifolioides. The sequence goes on along the minus strand of CM032327.1, from coordinate 97,400,171 downwards.
GTCATGGATAGAGGACAATCATTAATCATACCTCCTTTATTTGATGGCACTAACTATGCATACTGGAAAATACGCATGAGAGCTTTCTTGCAGTTTTTAGATAAAAAAGTGTGGCAAGCTATAAAGATTGGCTGGACTAAGCCAAAGGAAGCGCTGGCCAATTAGGATGAAGCCAAGATCAAGGCGGCAAACTTCAACAGTAGAGCGTTGAATGCCCTATTCAGCGCAATCACCAATGAGGAGTTCAAGAAGATATTCTCTACTAAAACTGCAAAGGAAGCATGGACCATCCTCCAAACAACCTATGAAGGTACAAAGGCTGTCAAGGATTCAAAGCTTCAAAGGCTCACAACAAGCTTTGAAGAAATAAAGATGGAGGAGGATGAGTCGTTCAATGAGTTCTATACCAAGCTCAAGGACATAGTGAACTCAGCCTTCAATCTTGGGGAAACCATTCCTGAACCCAAGATTGTAAGGAAAGTGCTCAGGTCTCTACCCGAGAGATTCCATACGAAGATTACTGCTATAGAGGAATCAAAGGACATTGACAAGATTCCTTTAACTGAGCTGGTTGGAAACTTGCAGACCTACGAGATAGGATTATCTAGGATTGGCAAGTCGGGTAAAGGCAAGAGCATGACCTTAAAGGCAAAGAGCAGAGATACAGATGATTCTTCCGATGATGAAGATTCCAAGATGAAGTCCTACATTACAAGGCAGTTCAAGAAGTTTATGAAGAATGCCAATGGAAGGAGCTTCCATAAGGACCGCAGACAATCCAGTTCCTTTCAGTCTAAGGGGCAAGACAAAGGGAAAAAGGATGCTAAGGATGGCGGTCAGTACACTGTTCCTGCAGGACCAAAGTGTTTTGGATGTCATGGATTTGGTCACATGAAGCATGAATGTCCCACATATCTCAAGAGCATTGGGAAGAGTAAGGCACTTGCTGCAACCTTGAGTGACATTGAGTCTGAAGATGATTCCGATAATGAGGATGACGGAATCTTAAATGCCTTCACTGCCACATTCAATCCTACTGAAGGGATTGTTGATGAAGTGGAAGAAGAAGAAGAATTGGTGGATTCTAAGTGTGAGAAGATGGATGATTAAGATGATATCCATTCAGCCTATGAGAAACTATACAAGCTTTTTGAGAAGTATGAGAAACTGTATAGGCTGGCCACCAAGAAGCTCAGTGATGTGGAACTTGATCGTGAAGAACTTTCCACAAAGTTTGATGAAGCTAATCAAACGATTGGTGCACTGAGGTTTGAGAACAATTTCTTGGCTGAGAAGACCAAGAAGCTTGAAGCGGAGCTGTTTCAAGTTAGAGCTCAATTGGAGAGGACTTCAAGTGCAAAGCTTGATGAGATGCTCAGCAATCAGAAATCTGCTTCGAATCGAACAAGTTTAGGGTATGGTCTTTCTTCCTATAATACTGCTTCTACTAGTGCTACTGTTTTTGTTTCTCCTGCTAATAATACTGAAATTGAAAACACTGATGTTAAAACTGAATTAGCTAGTGAGAACCTAGACAAGGGTAAATCTATCTTAGGAGCACCCCCTAAACAGGATAAGAAAGATTTTAAAAACCCTAGGGCTAAGAAGGCTAATTCTCAAAAGCCAAAACAGAAGAAGCAGCATCTCTGCCATCATTGTGGAGCTGCCGGTTGTTGAGGGTCATTTTTGTAAAACCAACCCAACCTAGCAAAGCAGGCAATGAGAGTGGCAGGCATAGAATAAGACTGTTAGGCCCGAGCGGCAGGAAGAATAGAACACAGGCCCATAACATGAATAAATGGGTCTTGAGGAAGCAAATGGGCCCAAAGGGCCCGGAAAGAGAAAAATGATACCCATGGGCAAAGTATGGAATGAAAAAGCGAGAATGGGCCGCGGCAGGCCTAAGGCAATGTAAACAAAGAAAGTAGGGGTTGATGGCAAGCCCATGAACCCCAAGGATGAGTATGAGGAGATTGGGCCGGGAAAGCCCAATCAAGTTAGTAAAAGCCCATGGGAAAGCAAAGTCAGTAAATGGGCCGAGGAAGCCCAAGGAAAGTAAAAGGGCCGCAGGCCCAAAGAGAAAGAAAGAAAGGGACAATGAAGCCCATGAGTAAGAACACCAGTAGGCTCTCTTAAGCCACTGGGGGAAAGAATGGAGCGGCAGGCTTGAAAGAGGCCTAGCAGGAACGTATCGTCGTGGTAGGAAATGCCAAGTAATGAAACAAGACATGAATACAAACCGAGAAATGGGCCAAGAGAAATGTGAAACCCAGTGTTAAGAAAAGCCCAATCCTAAAGGGAAGCATTGAAAGTACAGAACGGCCCACATAAAAGAACAAAGAAGTATGGTAGACGAATGCAAGCAAAGCTCCAGAGCATAACAAGCACACGGGCCGCAGGCGGGCTTTTGAATGTACATAACAGGAAAGCATGCGCAAGGCCCAGGTGCCACCAGCCTGTACCCAGCCAATATGGGTCATGGTGGGGCCATGGGTCAGTGGAAAGAGGTAAAGGGGGGTGCGGTTTGGTGGTGGGGAGGGGGGAAAAGATTTATTTTACGTTCCCTGTCCAAACCCTTTTGGGAGGTACGTCCTGCTGGGATGACAGACCGCCCAAAAGAGGTAAGGTTGGGGAGGGAACGCTGGGTGCATGCCATAGGAAGAGAGAGAGAGCATTTAAGCCACGGGAGAAGATAGTGCCACGGCGAACAGAAACAAAACCAACCTGTTGTTGTCTGGCAAGGGCAAACAGTGTACAGACGGTGGTCGGCAAGCATGCCCAGACCAGACAAAGGTCGTTAGGGGGTGAAATAGTAAAAAAACCATCACGGCAGGCCCTATAAAAGGACCCTTGCCGTGCCCTGTAAAAGGGACCGAAAAACAGAGGAAGAAAAAGATAGAAGGAAAAAACTCAAAGAAAAGGAAAAGAAAAGAAGGAAAGATAAGAAAACAAATAGTGAAGATAGTGGGCATGCACCAATAGATCTTTTCTTTCCTCTCCCCCTCAAAATCCCACTCTCTAATAACAGTTAAGCAGTAATAATTTTCCGCAGGCATCTAACACTTAGGTCCGATTCCCTCAAAGTCACTAATCCCCACGGCAGGATATTCTCCTGGGAGGTTAGTTTCATTGAGAAGAAGCGTTCTTCCTCTGTGATTTATTGCCATTACAGACTCGGTTTTTTGCTTGATGTTTATTTTTTATTAACTTCCATCATTGTTCAATCAATTGTTCTTTCTTATAAAAGTCATTATTAGTATTACCATTATTACTACTGTGATATTCGATTGTTTATTATTAACAAAAGCTACTGCACTCTGTTTTTCCTTTCATTGTCATTATATCTGCCTGCCGTAATCTTGTTGTAATAGCTCTGCTTACCGTAAGGGTGTTCCTGGCAGACAAGGCAAAGTTTGTGCACAAATCGGCCCAAAGTGAGTTACAGTTGGGCCGGTCTCAACTTCCCTACTCAGAGAAAACATTCGGGCCCATCACTGCAGGAGGCAATCCAGCCCAAACACAAAAAAGGCCCCTACATTAAATTGGCGACTCCACTGGGGAGTTGAGAAATAGACGGGGACGAAAGCCCACACAAACGAATGCCTCCAAAGTCTAGAACTATGTGCAACATGAGTGCTGTACCCTCACAAGCAGAGTCCAGGCCTACAACGCCCCACCAACCACAGCCTAATCAGGCAGAAGGTGCTAACGAGATGGGGGCTGTACCCCAACCTCCTCCGAGGATCCCCGCAGACAATGCCAACACCTTCATTGAAGTATTGCAGGCCTTACAGCACTCACAACAGCAAATGATGGAAGAAATTCGTCAGCTGAATATGGATAGAACAAAGGAAAAAGGAAGCCAACATGATCCAGAACATGGGGCAGAAGAGACACTAGTAGGTGGTGTCCCACAGAATACAGATCAACGTTTTATTACTATGGCAGAAGTAGCAGCTCTCCTGGAGCAAGAGAGAGCTAGAGGACCAAAGGAGAGATTCTACGCACGTAGACCCCCGTACCCGCTAAGGGTGCTCAGTAAACCATACCCCGAGAGGTATGAACCGCGAGTATTCGCACAGTATGATGGCAGGAAGGGAAGTGCTGTTGAGCACGTAAGCAAGTTCATTGATACACTTGGCCCCTATGCCGCAGACGAGGACTTGTGTCTTCGAGAATTTTCTAAATCATTGTGTGACCGGGCTTATACCTGGTACATTGGCTTGAAACCAGGATCGATCCCAACCTGGGATGATATGGTGGATGTATTCTGTACCAAGTACTTTCACGGAGAAGAAACGGTGACACTTGCAACATTGCAAGCGACTAAACAAAGGAATGGTGAAGACTTGATGGAGTACATCAAGAGATTTAGGGACATAGCACTCGACTGCTATGACCATTGTGAGGAAAGGACGCTGGTGGAGATGTGTATGACGAATATGATCAGGGAATACAGGGCAGTCCTAGAAAACCTTGAAATCTCCCAGTTCGCGCAGCTGTTACAAAAGGCAAGAAAAACTGCCCAGTCCGTAAAGCCAAGCACGGACAAAAGAAGTGCCCCGCAAGCCATGGCGGTATCCACCGGTGAGCGGAGGAGGAAGACTGACGGGAAAGAATATGATACTTCCCCACCAATACCATGCACCGCAAAGGAGCTAGTCGTACTGCTAGACAAATGGATAGCAGACGGCGTTTTCAAACCTAACCAAGTTGCTAGGGAGCCCACCGAGGAAGAAAGGAGGGACCTGCGTTTTTGTCGTTTACACAACTATGTCCAACATACCACGGCAGAATGTTGGGCACTCCGCAGACTAGTGCACCGCAGAATAAAGGAAGAAACTTTAGAATTGTCCCAGCAAGAGGTCCAAAGAAACCCACTCCCAAACCATAAAGGGAAGGGTGTAGCAGCAGTGGTAATTTGTGCTGACCTAGGGGAGGACGAAGAAGAAAACATGGCTTTGCCTGCGGCGGCCATTACCACTCTTCAACAAAGTTCCAAGTTCAGAAATTTGTTTGATCAGCTGGGACTCTCAGCAAAGGAAAGAAAGGTAGCCACAGAGGCCTTGGTGAGCATCGCCTCTGGTGCAGGAGTAGAATGCCTATCGACAAAAACATCAGATGAAAGGGCTCTCTTACAGGAGTCAACTAAAATCACTTTTAGTGAAGAATATATGGAAGTAGGGCATCCGGATCACAGGAGACCCTTGTACTTGGCGGCATCCATAAATCAAATCCCCATAAAGAGAGCTTTAGTAGATACAGGTGCTTCTGTGAATCTCATTCCATTGAGCACTCTGCAGGCAGCATGAATTTTAGAAAGGAAGATCCAGGGATGTCCAATGGAAGTAACAGGGTTCGGTGGAAGGGGCGAGTACACAGCAGGCCACATTCAGCTGTGGTTGAAAGTGGGCCCCATAGCCTCTTTAGCACGGTTCCATGTGGTAAAAACTGAAGTATCCTACCACGTGCTTTTGGGGAGGCCATGGTTGCATAAACACCGGCTGGTCCCGTCCACCTATCACCAATGTGTGAAAGGAAGATTGAATGGCATGATGATACGCATAGCCGCGAATCCCTCACCATTCGAACAAGCAGAAGCCCACTTAGTGAAACTATGTTCTACGATCAATGAGCTCCCTCTGGGGAGAGTTCAGTATCAAGGCCGCTAGGTACTTTCGTGCCTAGATGGAAAGATGTCCAGAATGACCCAGAACCCGATCTAAGGGAGTTATTGGCGAGAAAGAGACGAAGGAAAGAGACGCCCGCCGCAGGATTTGAAGACGCACCCCAATGCATTAGAGTCCGAGGCTCTGATGGCAGAATTGTTTACAAATTATGAAGGCACGTGGGCCCGCTATCGAAACCCAGACGGGCCCCACCCAGGAAGAACAGCACGAGGGTTTGACGTGTTGCAGAGTCCAAGAAAGTTCAGAGGAAAGAAGTAACGAAGAGGAGTACGAAAGAGTTGTAGCCGAAAAGGAAGTACAGGTCATGGCAGAAGAGGAAATGGAAGAAGTTGACCTAGGATCTGTTTCACAAGGGCCAAGACCCATCTCAATTAGTGCGAGTTTGACAAAGGATGAGAAAAAGGAATTGGTACTGTTGCTAAAAGAATTCAAAGACGTGTTTGCATGGGACTACAGTGAAATGCCAAGGCTAGACCCTGGGTTAGTAGCACATACGTTAAATGTGGACCCGCAGGCCAAGCCAGTGGCTCAGCCTGCCAGAATATTTCACACGGAAATAGAAGGACAAATAGTCAAAGAAGTACAGAAACTGCTAGCCACAGGATTCGTTAAGCCTTTTCAACACCCTCGCTGGCTATCCAACATAGTGCCAGTAAAAAAGAAGAATGGCCAGATCAGGTGTTGCGTGGATTTCAGGGATCTCAACAAAGCATGCCCGAAAGACGAATTTCCATTGCCCAATATGAACTTGTTGATAGATTCCGCAGCAGGAAGCGCCATGTTCTCATTCATGGATGGTTTCAGCGGATACAACCAGATCAGAATGGCATCAAAAGATGCGGAGAAAACCGCTTTCAGAACACCCATGGGAAATTTTCACTACACCGTGATGCCCTTCGGGTTAAAAAATGCAAGTGCAACGTATCAACGGGCAATGACGGCTATATTTCACGACATGATGCATCAGGAGTTAGAAGACTATGTGGATGACATAGTAGTTAAGTCAAGGAAGAGAGAGGAACATTTCCATGTGCTGAAAATGGTATTCGAAAGGTGCAGAGCCTTTAAGTTGAGGATGAATCCCCTCAAATGTGCGTTTGGTGTATCCTCAGGAAAATTCCTGGGCTTCCTAGTACACAGCAGGGGGATAGATGTTGACCCAGCAAAGGCTACGGCCATTGCAACTATGAGACCTCCAACCACGGTAAAAGAGCTAAAAAGTTTCTTGGGGAAAGTCTCATATATCCAGAGATTCATCCCTGGGTTGGCATCAATCACTTCGGCCTTTACCAAGCTACTGAGGAAAGGGCAAAGTTTTGTATGGGGAGAAGCGCAGCAGGCGGCCTTCAAGAGGCTGCAGCAGATCATGATGAACCTCCCTACAGTGCAAGCCCCAATACACAAAAGGCCATTATTGCTTTATATGGCTACCAATTCATATGCCATCGGTGCCTTAATTGCCCAAGAAGATGAAGGTGGCTTCGAGCAACCAGTATATTACATCAGTCGCGCCCTGAAAGACGCAGAAACTCATTATCCGAGGGCAGAAAGGGCCTGTTTGGCTATTGTTTATGCCTCACAAAGACTACGCCATTACTTCTTGGCCTATGAAGTGTGGCTGATGACTAAGTCCCATGCCATCAAAGCTTTATTACAGCAGCCAATCCTCTCCCGCAGGATATCACAATGGTTATTACAACTATCACAATATGACTTGAGAATGGGAGCACCCAGAGCAGTGAAAAGCCAGGCTATAGCAGATTTATTGGCACAGTTCCCAGGGAAGGAAGAATTTCCACTGGATGACGAAGTTCTAGGGGAAGTAGCCATGGCAGAGGAACTCAGAGAACAGTGGGTGATGAAATTTGACGGATCTTCTACCACCCAGTCTAGAGGGGTTGGGGTAATTTTGTATCATGAAGAAGATAAAGCAGTAGCACTATCATTCAAGCTGGAGTTCCCCTGTTCAAACAATACAGCAGAATATGAAGCTTACTTAACTGGGCTGGCCACAGCTCTAGAGATGGGAGTTAAACATTTGAAGGTATTAGGTGATTCCAACTTGGTAGTCTGCCAAACCAAAGGGAGTTTTTCCCTAAAAGAACCCAGCCTTGCCCCGTACAGAGCAATGGCCCAGAAGATGGAAGAAAAGTTCTTAACTTTCGAAATAGAACATACCCCGAGAAACGAGAATCGATTTGCCGATGCATTGGCCGCACTAGGTTCGCAAGTAATGTTTAAAGGGGAAAGCACCAAAGTGGAAGTCAGCAAAAGGGAAGAATCCATAATCGAAGTGTTAAAAGAAAGGTTCCAGGAGGAACACTACGAAGGAGATTGGCGGACACTCATAAAGGAAGTTTTGACGGGAGAAGAGGAAGCCATGGAACTAAAAGTACTCAAAGACTACGCCCTAATGAAGGGGGAGCTATACCGCAGGATGCCAGGCAGAATCTTGTCCAGATGTGTGGGGCAAAAGGAGGCCCAGAGAAAGTTGAAAGAAGTACACGAAAAGACTTGCGGATCCTGCGGAGAAGTCAGCCTTTACCGCAGACTTCAAAGGGCGGGCTTTTATTGGCCAACCATGAGCAAAAATGCAGACCAAGTCCAAACCCAGTGTGAGAACTGCCAACTGGCGGCAGACAGAGAAGAAAGTTATGCTGCATTCATCAGCGAGGACTGGAGAAACCCATTTATACAATACCTGACAGAAGGCATCTTGCCGCAGAAGCACAACAAAAAATATAAGCTCAGGAGGCTAGCAACACGCTATTTCTTGCATAATATGACCCTTTTCAAAAAAGGGTATGATGGAGACCCCTTGAGGTGTCTAGGCCCTGAGGAGGCAAGAGAAATGATAAAAGAAATACACTCAGGTGAGTGTGGGGAACACCAGGGGAAGAAAAGGCTTTACAAGTGCCTGCTGCAAATAGGCTATTACTGGCCCACCATGAAAAGGGACACGGCAGAATTTGTGAAAAAATGCCACAGTTGCCAAATACAAGCCAATTTGATTCACACTCATCCACAGAACTTGCATAGCATGGTCACACCATGGCCGTTCCATACTTGGGGGCTTGATTTAGTTGGACCGGTGAATTCGCCGTCGCGAGGATATATATGGATACTAGTAGCCACAGAATACTTTACTAAGTAGGCAGAGGCAGTGCCGCTTCGTAAAGCCACAGGAGGGGCAGTGGCAAACTTTATCAAGGAAAACATAATCGTAAGGTTTGGGGTTCCTCACAGGATCATCAGTGACAACGGCACACCTTTTGTCAACAGCGAGGTAAGGAGAATGCTAGAGTTTTATCAAATCAAACATCACCGGTCATCACCATATTACCCTCAAGGAAATGGGCAAGCGGAGGTGACGAACAAAACTCTCATAAAAATCATCAGTAAAATGAGCCAAGAATATACGGGAGGATGGGCAACGCACCTGCCAGACGCTCTTTGGGCCTACAGGAGCTCACCTAAATCAGCCACAGGTTTTTCACCTTTTTCCTTGGTCTACAGAACTGAAGTGGTGAGCCCAGTAGAAAAGATGACCCCATCCCTGAGAGTCATGCAGATGCAAGAAAAGGAGAATGATGAAGAGGTCTTTGCGGCAGAAAGGTGCGAAGACTTGGAAGGACTTGACGAAAGAAGAGAAAAGGCTCAAGAGCACAGCCGCAGATACAGGCAAAAAATGACTGAGGCTTACGGCAGGATGACTAAGGAAAGAATATTTGCGGAAGGACAACTGGTCCTAAAAGTGGCAGACTACGTTAGGAGAGGCCTGGCAGGACCATCGAAGTTTGCACCGAAGTGGGAAGGACCCTTTGTGATAAGAGAAGCGCATCCGAGTGGATATTACCGCTTGACTCAGACGGATGGAAAGGACTTAATGGATCCCATCAATGGGAAATGGTTGAAACGCTACTACGCCTAAGGAGAAAAGCAATGTGATTATCCCTTACCCTTTTTGTTTTGTCGAAAGCTGTCATGTTTCTTTCTTTTGCTCTGTTCTTTATCTTTCAAAGATGACTATGTCACAAATTGAATTTTGTAACTTGCTTTCTTGCAATGAAAAGCACGAAGTATTTGTTATCACATATCATAGCAAAAAAAAAGAGTAGCAAAGTGTAGCATCATAAAGTTAAATTACAAAAACCCAAACTGTGGCAAGCAAGCCCAAATTGGTGCTATAGGAAGCATAATGTACTGGACAAAGTAATAAGGCAAAAGAAAAAACAACAAAACAGGGAAGAAACTGCATCATCATCAATAAAGTCCGAAAATAAGCGACTGATCCCCAAAACGACCAAGTCCTCCTACACCGGAAAGAAGACACTCTCGGAGGCCCTCCAAATCTGCCACTTCCTTTCTCAAAACCGCAAGGCGAGAGTCAATAGCATCAACGGTAGGCTGGACTCTCCTCGCGAAAACTGCTCGAGCAATCTCTCGAAGGTGATCCAAGACAAACTCCACTGCAAAGCCAACACTGATAAGCTCCTGTACTGCAGCCCTCCATTGAAGGATCCTCTCGGTGGAGACAGTATCCACAAAGTTGTGCTCGATGTCGTTCAGCACGCTACTTAACATTCTCAAGAAATGCTCTCGAACTGATCGGCCAAGTCGGAATCCCTGCATGAAATCCCCACGATTGTCGTAAATCATCACCAAATGAGGAGTGCAGTCCGCAGGAACTCTGAAGCCATGAAAATCTATGTAAGGGGGTCTAGAGCCCCAGAAAGAAGCAGGATCAAGGTCGTTGACCTCGGACCGATCAAAACGCACAAAGAAGGCTGCAGCCTCGCTCGCAGGATCTGGAAGGGTGGCAGAGCTGCTGCCCACCTCAAAATGAGAAAGCACTAAAGGAGGTGGACCTGTCAAAAAACGTAAAGATTGAAATAAGGAACCTTGGTGAAAATAAAAGGAAGAAAAGCCCACGGGGAAGAAGTAAAAGAAATGAGATAAAACTTACCAGAGCTAGCAGTAACAGGGGCTGTGGGGAAAGCAGAGGCAGGAACAGAAGGAATTGCAGAAACGGACGCTGTAAATATGGCGGAAACTGGTATGGGAGATGTGGCAGGAATAGATATTGTGGGCATGGCAGGAGAAGCTGCCGCAGGCACCCCCACGTCTGCTGAAATGCCTAACTCCCCAAAAGTCTCTGCAAACAGAGAAATAGATAGGCGAATAAAAAGGGAAAAGAATAAAAACTTAACGGAGAAAGAAGAAAAAGGTTAAGGAAGAAAGCACATACCCATTGCCTCGGGTGGAATACTATCTTCTTCCTCAGATTCAGAGATCCTCCTCCCCAGGCCAGGCTCATCCTCAGGATCCTCAAGGATCTCCTCAGACTCCTCGGAGGACAATTCAGCACGAGACCCACGTGTGGCAGAAATGGGAATAGAAGAGGGAGTAACTACCAAGGAAGAAACGCCCTGCACTGCCTGAGAGAGAGCAGCAAAAGGGTCACCAATAGAAATAAGGAGAGGTGTAGCAGGAGTAACCTCGACCTCGGCAGGAGGGGTGGTTCCCCTTTGAACAGGAGGTGCCATGGCAGGAGTGGGGGTGGCCTCACTAACCTCCCCAATATGAGTACCCTCATCCATGGGTACCGGTCCAGTAGGAGAGGTAGTGGCTACAGGAGGAGCAAGTGCTGCAAATTCGACCCCATCAAAAGTGCCCTCCGTAAGAATGCCCATAGGGGCAGAAAATTCCTCGGCCGTAGGGCGATATATGGAAAGAGGCTCAGGCTCATCCTAAAGGACAAAACAGAGAAGCGGTGTAAAGACCGAATTAATTCTTTAGGCGAACGAAGTAACCAAAAACAAAAAAATGTAGCAGACTGGACACATGCAGGAGTAAGAAGAAACGTACCTCTGATTCGGGTCCCTCAAGCATAATAGGACGGGCGGCTGACGTATCCTCCTTCTGCTTAGACTGCAAAAAGCAAAAGGGATAAGAAAAGGAGTCAAGGAAAAGTCAGCCAGGATTCAGAATAAGTCAAAAAAAAGGGGAAGAAGTATATATATATATGTGTACTTGGAAGACAAAGCAAGAAAAAGTTTTTAGAAACTTACCCTTCGCTGAGCAGCAGATACAGGATGGGGAGTTGTCTTCCTTTTACTGCCTCGTGTTCTGCTGGTAGGAGTAGCACTTGCAGGAGGCTGAGGAGTGGCAGACTTGGACTTGCTGACAAATTTAAGCTTGGCAGGAGCTTTCTTGCCCGACGCAGGAATGTTTACTACTCTAACTTTCTTTTCCCAACCTGAGGGGTAAACACCCGCGTGCCAATACCATCCACTCTTCTCCTCGTCCCACTCGAAGATGGCAGATCGACTCTGTTTTCTGGCATAGGCCAACACGGACTTAGAAGGAAGGAGTAACCGAGAATTGGGAGAGATAACCATACTAAGTCCCTCAGGAGGTATAAGAGAGAAACCGCGACTACCAGTCAACTCTGCATCAAACGAGTTCATGACAAGCTGCCAATAGAGGTGCATAGCCGCGGTGCAAAGGCCTTCCCTCGAAGGACCAGCAACTGTGACCGCATTAAAACGCTCTCTCCAAAAGTCAAAAGCAGTGTGCCGCAGGAAAGGCCTAACCGAAGTAGGAGACTCTGCGAGGAAGGAGAGGTCATCAGGGATATCCTGATCTAGGCCAAACTGTCTCCTCACTCAGTTAGCAGGGTAATGAACAAACCTGACACCCTCATCTGCCAGATAGGGCAGCCATCCAGGATTAGTGGCAGCCAAATATGTGATACCCGTCTCATCAAAGCCAGCCAGCGGGGTAGTAGTACCAACGGTATCAACAAACAGGCCCATTACCGAATCAGCACAAGTATAACCAGGACGCAACTGTCTATAAGCTCTCCAGGAAAAACCAACACCCTCATCAAAGGACTCAACGACAGAATAATCGATGGGCTTCAAACCGGACCAACGAAAAGCCAAAGGAAAATCATCCTCAAACCTGCCACAAAAATCAGTAATGGCCCGCGGACAAGATTGGTACTTCTCTTTGGCAAATTTGACTGGCCTACACTTCGTCAAGTATTGAGCGCAACGCTCAAACAACAACTACTGGAGAATAGTGCTGTGTACAGAAGAAGCAACTATGTGGCAGGAACCAGCCTGACTCTCATCACTCCGCAGGATATCCAGTTGCACATATAAATGCCCCAAAAACATGGGGGCTAGCGGCAGACTCACCCCAACAGATATTTTAATGGCCAAACGAAAATACAACGGCTTTATGGCATAATGGGGATGGGAACCAAAGACAAACTTAGAAAGCCAAAAAGCAACAAAGGCAGCACGACGAGCAACAGCAGAAAATTTGGAAAAGGAACTAACCCAATAAGACAGTTTAGCATTTCCGGCCATCCTCTTCCTCAACTCCGCTTCAATATCTTCTTCTTCTGGGGAAAGCTCAATAGCGGCAGGATCAGCATCCCCGAGAATAGGCAAAAGAAACTGATTGGCCACGTCCTCGAGAGTAACCGTGACTTCGCCGCAAGAAAAGAAGAATGTGTGAGTGGTGGAACACCATCGGCGAACTAAATGGCGAAGATTGTAGAGGTCTCGGAAGTTGGAAAGGCTTCGGTAAAGAACGACGGCCTTTAGAACACCGGCCCGCTGAAGCAAACCCATGAAATGTGTATCCGATAACTCACTGTCAACCCACTCTTTCCAACCCAAGGCAGTGCCGGACCCAAACTCAAAGTGAATAGGCACAGGAAGGGCGACGCCTTGACGAATGATCAAATCGGAGACGGAGGAAGATACCGGAGCCCAAGAAACATTGGGGTTTTGCCGGCAAAGAACGAGCCACACACGGCCCGGCGGCGGCGGCACATAATCTCCCGGAGCCTTAGGAAAGTGAGGACTAGGACTGTACCAAGGATCGATCAATGGGGCGCACTCACTGTCTGGGTCGCGCCCCGGTTCCTCCTCCTCGGAATGGTCCGAATCGGAGTGCACCTCTTCTTCTTCTACTTCTTGTTCCACCGGAGGATCCACGGCGACGCTTTTCCCTTTACGGCGGGAAGAAGCTTGGGTTTTTATCGGCGCCATGGCGTGAGGATTTGAACGGAGCAAGAGAGGGATGGGTGTTCGAGAAAAAGATGATGATGAGGAAAGGAAGATGTTTTGAAATAAAAGGAGTTTGTGTCTGCGTTGGGAAGGGATTTTTCTCTTAAATACCTGAGTTATTAAGGCCGGCGTGAAGGGAGGTGACGGATCAGCCATTGAGAAAAGGATGAAATTAATGAGGCAGCAGTTATGTTTTAAAGCAACTACCATTTTGGGAAAATCGAAGAGTTGTCACTGTTCACGGCAGAAAAAAAAAAATATATATATATATATATATATGCAGGAAGGAGCTCGTGGTTTCAAAAAGCCCGCGAAGGGAAAGAAAAAGTTAGAAAAGACAAAAAAGTCCTTCATTCACATATGAACCGCAAGAACGCTCCATATGTTCAGGGGGCTAAATGTTGAGGGTCATTTTTGTAAAACCAACCCAACCCAGCAAAGCAGGCAATGAGAGTGGCAGGCATAGAATAAGACTGTTAGGCCCGAGCGGCAGGAAGAATAGAACACAGGCCCATAACATGAATAAATGGGTCTTGAGGAAGCAAATGGGCCCAAAGGGCCCGGAAAGAGAAAAATGATACCCATGGGCAGAGTATGGAATGAAAAAGCGAGAATGGGCCGCGACAGGCCTAAGGCAATGTAAACAAAGAAAGTAGGGGTTGATGGCAAGCCCATGAACCCCAAGGATGAGTATGAGGAGATTGGGCCGGGGAAGCCCAATCAAGTTAGTAAAAGCCCATGGGAAAGCAAAGTCAGTAAATGGGCCGAGGAAGCCCAAGGAAAGTAAAAGGGCCGCAAGCCCAAAGAGAAAGAAAGAAAGGGACAATGGAGCCCATGAGTAAGAACACCAGTAGGCTCTCTTAAGCCACTGGGGGAAAGAATGGAGCGGCAGGCTTGAAAGAGGCCTAGCAGGAACGTATCGTCGTGGTAGGAAATGCCAAGTAATGAAACAAGACATGAATACAAACCGAGAAATGGGCCAAGAGAAATGTGAAACCCAGTGTTAAGAAAAGCCCAATCCTAAAGGGAAGCATTGAAAGTACAGAACGGCCCACATAAAAGAACAAAGAAGTATGGCAGACGAATGCAAGCAAAGCTCCAGAGCACAACAAGCACACGGGCCGCAGACGGGCTTTTAAATGTACATAACAGGAAAGCATGCGCAAGGCCCAGGTGCCACCAGCCTGTACCCAGCCAATATGGGTCATGGTGGGGCCATGGGTCAATGGAAAGAGGTAAAAGGGGGTGCGGTTTGGTGGTGGGGAGGGGGGAAAAGATTTATTTTACGTTCCCTGTCCAAACCCTTTTGGGAGGTACGTCCTGCTGGGATGACAGACCGCCCAAAAGAGGTAAGGTTGGGGAGGGAACGCTGGGTGCATGCCATAGGAAGAGAGAGAGAGCATTTAAGCCACGGCAGAAGACAGTGCCACAGCGAACAGAAACAAAACCAACCTGTTGTTGTCTGGCAAGGGCAAACAGTGTACAGACGGTGGTCGGCAAGCATGCCCAGACCAGACAAAGGCCGTTAGGGGGTGAAATAGTAAAAAAACCATCACGGCAGGCCCTATAAAAGGACCCTTGCCGTGCCCTGTAAAAGGGACCGAAAAACAGAGGAAGAAAAAGATAGAAGGAAAAAACTCAAAGAAAAGGAAAAGAAAAGAAGGAAAGATAAGAAAACAAATAGTGAGGATAGTGGGCATGCACCAATAGATCTTTTCTTTCCTCTCCCCCTCAAAATCCCACTCTCTAATAACAGTTAAGCAGTAATAATTTTCCGCAGGCATCTAACACTTAGGTCCGATTCCCTCAAAGTCACTAATCCCTACGGCAGGATATTCTCCTGAGAGGTTAGTTTCATTGAGAAGAAGCGTTCTTCCTCTGTGATTTATTGCCATTACAGACTCGGTTTTTTGCTTGATGTTTATTTTTGATTAACTTCTATCATTGTTCAATCAATTGTTCTTTCTTATAAAAGTCATTATTAGTATTACCATTATTACTACTGTGATATTCGATTGTTTATTATTAACAAAAGCTACTGCACTCTGTTTTTCCTTTCATTGTCATTATATCTGCCTGCCGTAATCTTGTTGTAATAGCTCTGCTTACCGTAAGGGTGTTCCTGGCAGACAAGGCAAAGTTTGTGCACAAACCGGCCCAAAGTGAGTTACAGTTGGGCCGGTCTCAACTTCCCTACTCAGATAAAACATTCGGGCCCATCACTGCAGGAGGCAATCCAGCCCAAACACAAAAAAAAGCCCCTACACCGGTCATACTCGACCAAATTGCCATAAGTGGTTAGCCACTCAACAGAGCAATGGCATGATAGCATCTGGAAGCCAAAATCAGCTTCAATCCTCTCTTGCTCCTCTTGGAGATCTTCTGAAAGCCCTCATGTTCCTTTCGAACTTGAACGGTTTCAATTCTTCCCTCTCACCGCTGGTTCAAGGGTTCAATCAAAGGAAAGGTTCTTCCAAGGTGTGGAAGAAAAAGGACTCTAAGTGATTTTATCACTTTCTTCTTTCTTCTTGTTTTTGTTTGTTGCATTACTTGTGTGTTTTGCATTTTTTGAGTCAGTCTAGTTTTATGTTTTGCTTTGATAACATGTTTTTGTTTGTTTATTTTGTTTTTGATATAAAAATAAAAAATAAAAAAAAAATTGAAAATTTGAAAAATACAAAAACAGTGTGTGTTATGTGTACATTGGTACTTGTGTACCTTGATTGGCCATTGAAACAAAGTTTTCTAAACTTTGTATCTTTTGTAGCTTAGATGAGCATCTCTATGCACAACTAAGCAAGTGAGCTTTGTGGCTCTTGTTTGTGATGGGTAAGATTAAGTTATCTCTTGAACTTAACACTCATATCACTCTTTTTGACGGGTAGGACTAGAAAATCCTAAGAGAAAGGCATAGATAACCATCTCACCACTGTTGCCCGCCAATCATAATATGACACCTGTATGCTTCGGCATAGTAAAAGTGCAGTGTCAAAGACATCCGTATGTTTCGGCATAGCAAAAGTGCAATGCCAATGCTTAACATGTTGGGCATTTCTTTTCTCTCTCTTATATGCCCATGCATGATATGCTAAATAAAAGAAAATATGCAAAGAAAATAAAAAGCAAAAAGATTAAAATGCTTTAAATATGATTGCAAGTGTGTTTTCTAGGAGACGTGGGAGTTATAGGATGTACCTCAAAGGTGATAGTCCCCATCAAACAGTTATGATTGTGTGTGAATTAAAGTTATTTTTCTCATATCTCAGATCGTCATAACATGTATACACATATGCAATCTTGCGATGTTTTTCACACACAACACGCAATATTCTTTGCTACTCTTAATACATGTGCAGGTACAATGTGATTTGGCCATCATAAGTGTTTACATGTGCTAATGTATGCTCACTAAACTGTCTTGACTTGTTTTTGAAAAATAAAATTGGTTAGACTTGTTTAGTGTGTGTGTGAGTTTCTGAGGATCCATGTGCTTAAAATGTTTGATGAGAGATGATTTTGAGAGCTTAATATGTTGATTGGATCATTGGTTGAGGTGCATGTTGGATTGCATTCATGTCTGTGTTTTTCACTTCTCGAAAAACTATTTTCAAAAACAAGCTCGACACCTCCTCAATACCTAGCTATCTGTCGAGATTCTCAATCTTTTCTTTATCGCAATCTCGATACCTCCTGGACACCTGGTGGATTGATCGAGAAAGTTTCTGTCTTCTCGATACCTTCTCGACACCTAGTGGATCGATCGAGCTTCTGTTCTTGATTCTGGTGTTCATTCCTCGATACCTTCTCGACACCTGTAGCTGTCAACGTGCATTTTCTCGATACCTTCCTCGACAGATGGCTGGACACCTCCTTGATACCTCATCTGTCGAGAATTACTAAGGTTCCTATATAAGCCTCCTCTGCGATCCGATTCTCATTTTCTCGATCTCTCTCGATCTGTCCGTGACTGTTCCTCTCCCAAACTTAGTTTTCTCACTCAAAACCTTCAACCCACGTATTTTCGGCCCTTCCTTGCTTCAAATCACTTGGTATGATCTCTTTTCTCTTCATTCTTCATGCATTTCATGTTTTGAATCTTAGGTTTTGGGGTTTTGAAAAATTTTGGGGTTTTTCAAACTTAATGAGTTTTTCTTGAAATTTTGGGATGGGTTTTCCTTTAAATGTGTTCAAAATGTCATACATTGCATCACATTTGCATTAGAATGGTATTTTCATGCATTTAGATGTGTGAACTATGTTTGTGTGCTGGTAGGTTTGGATTGGGCTGAGCCCATGATGAAATTTTTTTTGCATGTCACATGTTCATGCATCCTCATGCATACGTACTCTCTATTCAATATATTTGATATATTTGAATTGCTTTGAGACTTTTCTGATTGTCTCTTTCTTTCTCTCTCTCTCATTCTGTTTACGTTAGTAGTGTCTATGGCACCTAAGCGTAAATCTACTCCGGCTCGGAACCCTCTGCGTTCTGGAGCTTCTTCATCTTCTGATTCTGCTCCTCTTAATCTTCGGTTCCGTGATGATGATGCCCACAAGGCATTTTCGGAGAACTTTTCTAGACGAGGTGTTTATTCGAAATGCCAAGTCATTTTGGCGGACTTCGCCGACACTGACCTTCCCTCTGTCATTCATAGTAGGGAATGGGAGTCACTGTGTGACGTCTCGGTCACATTTCCTCTCGTGCTCATTCAGGAGTTTTACTCTAACATGCACGGGATTGATCGGTCAGTACCTCTCTTTTTCACTCGCGTTCGAGGTACGCGCATTCCTGTCACATCGCAGCTAGTTGCGGATGTGCTTAGGGTTCCTAGGATAGAGTTTCCTGACTATCCTTCTTGTGATCGTCTGAGGACTGTGTCCAAAGATGAGCTCATTTCTGCTTTCTGTGAGCGCCCTTCGGAGTGGGGTAAGCGTCAGTTCACATCATGTAGGCCTTTTGCTAAAGGTCCTAGATTCCTAAACATGGTGATGACTTTTGTACTCCATCCACTTTCTCACTACAACTCCATCACAGAGCCTCGTGCTCGATTTTTGTTATCCCTCCTCGAGCATCTTACCATAGATTTTCCCTCTCATTTCATTTTGTCTATTATAGATGTTCATTTGGATGCAGCGACTCGTGATAAGCTCATCTTTCCTTCCGCTATCACGAGGATTCTACGCCATTTTTCCATTCCTTTTCTCGTGTCCGACCATTTCACTTTCATGTGTGCCATAGATGCCGCTACCGTAAAACGTAGTGAGGCTCAGTTTAGGTTGAGACAGCAGGATTCCACTCCTCCCTCCCATTCAGCTCCATCCTGATCTGCTCCATCTACATCTGCTCCTTCTTCCTCTATGAGCGATGTTTCACTTGGAGACATCATGGCGCAGCTGCAGCGCATGGATGCTCGCCTCGATACACTCTCCACTGAGTTGTATCAGGTGAATGTTCGTGTTGGTCGTATTGCACGACGGCAGGCGACCATGGGTGGTTTTGCTCCTGAGGCTACTCCTTCACCACCGCCTCCAGCAACTTCTGATTCTGAGGATGATGTTGACGAGGATGATGATGCTTCGGATGATGATGATGGAGATGCTAGCTCTACTGATGAGATGTCTACTTGACACTCTACCCTTTGTCACTCGTGACAAAAAGGGGGAGTAGTTTTGGGATATGAGAGTAGTCATCTTAAGGGGAGAGTTAGTATAGGACATTTTTGATAGGGGGAGTGTTGATACTGTTGATACTTGAGGGATGTAGTGAGGATATGATGTATCTTTTCTTTTCTTTCTTTTTAGATACATTGTTCTTGTATATGAGGTCTTGTGACCAGTTTTTACATACATTGTACTTATTTTCTCTATATGTTGATGTATGTTTCTTTCACCTATCTCTTCATGTGTTGTTTCTTTTCTATCTTTATACATATGATTCTTATATTTGTATGCAATCTATTATTTCTGTTTCACACAAGATGCCTTGATGAGTTTTGTTTAAAGTGTTTCAGAAATACAGGTTGTCAAAGTCTACTTGCCATAAACTCTTTTCTTGCAAAGCTTTTCAAGGGTTTGTGTTAGGATAGATTTTATTGTATTCAACAAGTGAATATGAGTTGAGTGATTTATGACTTCTCTCATATGTTCATTTGTTTGTTGTGGTTTTGTCACGGATTGCCAAGGGGGGAGATTGTTAGGACATATGTAGTTCACTCATTACGAACATATGTCATTCTTTTATGTAATTGGCTAATCCTTTGACAAAATGCACTTTACTTGTAATTGGGTAGTTCTAGGTGTTTTTAATACTTCAAGAAACAAGATTTCAAGATCGAGTGTTGAAGTCATCAAGTCTGTCCAAGGAAAACAAGCTGATAGTGCAATTTCATTAAAACTCGACAGCTGCATCTATCGAGCTTAAAGAATGCTGTCTCAAGCCCGTAAGCTCGACACCTTCTCGACATCTGCTCGACACCTCCTATCTGTCGAGAATTAAGAAATTCAGAATTCTGATCTGATTTCTTGGGATCCGTGAATATGTCTTTGGGCCTTCTTTTCTCCTAACCCTAGACATATAAAAGGATTGTTTTAAGGGCAGTCAAATAGTTCACAAGTTGCACAAGCATTGAGAAAATTCTGTTGAAGCAAATTGTGACCGGAGACAAAGTTCTTGCCCTAGTTCATCTCTTCTTGAAGAAGTTGCTGTGTATGTGCACCTTTGGGTTTTGTGACCAAGCATCTTCTTGATATTCATCGTGTATGATGAACTAAAGAACTTTGCAACCAACCTCTCTTTCAGTTGGTGTTTGAAGTCGCATACTGGGATCCGCTCATTGGTTAGTCACGTACTTGGGAGTCGCGCATCAAAGGGGGAACTGTCACTACAGAACAAGTCCAATTGGGTATTGGGATAAGGGTTCAACTATAGGTTGGTAAGGTACTTGGGATTCCTTTACTGTAACCGCTTGTTGTGATAATAGTGGAGTTTCGGGAGTGGTGACCTGAAAATCACCCGGTGGGGTTTTTGCCGTAAGGTTTTTCCCCATTCGTAAACAAATCACCATGTCATTTAATTTCCGCTACATACTTAGTTTATTGGTGATTTGTTTGTGCTTCCACGTGTTTGCATGTTAAATTGATTAATTAATAACTTGGCTAATTAATTAATTGGTTTAATCACAAGGGGTCATTCAGTTTGTGGCCTATCACACTGGATGACCACAAGGCGAGTAATCATTGACCTTGGGGACGAGTAGTAACCATAGGGAGCTCATAAAGTTAAAAATATCACGGAGGGAAGAAAATAGATTTGGCATGAGTTACGAGGAGGGTGAAAAGAGAAGAGTGTGGAAGCTATCCCCTCTGCATTAAATGCAAGACGACTACTCCTTTGGCCGCATTAATGAGGAAATGATCATAAATAGTGGTGGCACAGCTCAAATTGCAAGGTAGAAGCTTACTAGTATGTTCTGGATGAGACAGAAGTCCTGAGAATGCAATTTCAGCCCTCCAAGTGTAGGATTAAGATAATCTATGTGTAAATATAAAAGAAAAATGAAGATCCTTATTAAAGGGATCCAAAAGAGAGAGAGAGGAGATGACTTTTAGAAGAAGAAGAAAAATACTTGTGAAAAAGAAAAAGCAAGACTCATATATAAAAGATCTTCCTCGGGTTGGACCGAGGATCCCTTTTTCTTTATAATTGTGTGATCCTAGTCATTTATTTGGCATTTCTTCTCATTGTGATTAACTTTAGCTCGTTAAGTAGTCAATATCTTACCAATTCTCTAACAAATTTATTGTGGTGAGCTCATTGGGCCACTGTCTGGTCATTCTTGGGCCGTAGGTTTGTTTGTGCCCTTATACATATAAAGAAAATAAATACTTACTAATCACCACATTTTTATACAGCCTCATCAAGGACAACTTCTTGACTTTGTTGTTAAGGTTACCTACTAATCATCTCTTTTATATGGTTGTATTAATGGTATTAGTAAAAGAGGGTATTTTATACATTGGACATAGCTTTTTAGTTAAGAGTATTTTTATCTTAGTAGATAGGCTTATTTCATCTTAAAATATATTATCTCAAAGTTATCCCCCAACCTCAATTTTATACTATTTATCTTGATTCTTTAATCATCATTTGAGTTGTTTTTTTAATTGCTGAATAAATATAATTATATTAATGAAAATCTCGGTCCTTTGGCTCTAATTCCTAGACTTAGGCACGATAGATGGTAATTAGCAATAGGTTCATGAAAAGAATAAGAGGTGTTGGAAAGTATAATTCACTTTCTACGTCGTTAAAGACCAAATGAAGGCATTATTTAAAGAGAAAATATGAGATTGAATAATAAATTAAGGGATTAATTGCTAGAAAAATTATTGAGATTAAAGCAATCAATATGCCACTAGCCTTTTGGACTATTGTCCTATAGATGTAGGCCACAAGACCGAAACACATTTGTCAATTTCGAAAATTACAGCCTCTATAATAACTTATGAAGGAACTGTGGCATCCAAATTAAGTTTCACCCCTTACAAAAAAAACTTAATGGTCTGTTTGGATTGAAGGAGAATGAAGGAGAGTATAGTAGAGTAGAATAGATTTAGCACATAATTAACTTATTTTTAGCAAACTCTACTCTACTCCCCTCCACTCCTCCCTCCCCTTCTCCCCTCCATCCAAACAGGCCATAAATTTCACCCAACCCACAGAGGGTGAAACTTTAATTTATTGATTCACTCAACGTACAGAGGGTGAAACTTTAATTTATTGATTCACTCAACGTACTAAGCATATAGAATGATTAATTAGGAGGAATTGATGATCTTCAAATATATTTCAATTTTATTCTCTCTCTCTCTCTCTATATATATATATTTCAATTTACTTCAGCACCATCAGATTCTGTCACAAGTTATTGCTGCAAATAATGTGCGAGCTTTTTTCCCAGATACATACAGTTGGGTTATATTAGGAAGAGTTGGGATAAATAAATAAATAAGTCCATTTTGTACAAGCCAAGTACTTGTAAGTTGTAAAATGTCTTATAATAGAGCAGGAGTTCTTAGTTCTTTGCTAGAATAGAATGTCTGTTGAAGCACTGTGTACAACCAACTAGTCAAAACCATTCTTCTTCTTCTTCTTTTTGCCTTTTGGACGATCAGATATGTGTGGGTCTCAAAGTCTCATACCTTGGGCTACACTGAGATAAGCTGAATAATTAGGATATATAGCCACATGACATGTTAAATTTCTAGAGAACAATGCATGATTATAAAGTTTGTTTTGTTTTCCATTCAAAGACTAAACGACAATGAAGTGTTCAAATATAATGAAAGCAGAATAATAAAATATAAGGAAGTGCTCAAATAATAGACCCTTGTGATCAAATTTGTTCAAATATGTATAGAGTTTGGCTCTAAAGTCTAAACATGTTTGGAGTCCAAAACTTGAATCACCAAATATTATCACTAAAACAAGGGAAACAACAAATGAGAAAAACATTATGTCGAGCGAGATACGAATTGAGAGATTCTCACTTACAAGTATAACAACTTGTTAGCAGTTCTATTGCTTATGAGTTATGACTTAGCTACAGTTGATCATTAAAAAAAAACAACAATAAAATTGGATTTCATTTAAAAGCCATGGCTCGTGAGGAGCATAAAATGCTATAAAGGGTTTTAGATTCCTTTTTCATTTCTTTAAGTTACAGTGTTAACACCTTGTAATTATAGTAACAAAGAGATCAGCTGCAAAGCATGCATGCATGTATGATATGTATCTGATGGTAATCTATCTTTTTAAGTTGATGACTGTTAATCACTGTATAGTGTATAACAAATTAAAGTTGAGGTCAATACCTTTTAGGAGAATTTTATAGACATGAAGATCATGATAACATGAAGAATTTAAGATCTAAAGCATAAAGTAGAAGTCTATTGGTGTTTCCGCTTTTTTGTCTTCGCTTTATCACTGGACTATTGCTTTAACTTAATTAGTGACTACCAACTTGGACGATTCAGCCTTAATAGGCAGATGGATTTATCTTTTATGTTTACCCTTTTGCATGTGTGATGTGTTTCACAGAGAGAGCAACTTATTTAATTTTTTGCTAAAAACGTACTAATTAAAGTATACTTATACTTAAAAAACAAGTAAAAAAAAATAAAGTTTAAAAAAATTGTACATAAAAGTTAAAAGTAAAAATGCTGGCTTATAAATGCTTGGTGCAGTGTTCACTCTACAAGTATAAATGCTTGTGAGGAGTAGGGGGTAAGGGCCGAGATTCAAGTCTCCATGAGGGAGTTTTACATACATATACACTTAGATTAGGTTAGAGTAGAAATTCTATTTTGTAAAAAAAAAAAAAAACTGGCGTATAAGCTGATACTAAATGGACACGAAGTATATAAAAGACTATTTTTAAGTTACAAGAGGTTACAATATAACAATATATATATATATATATATATATATATTAACTTGATTAAATACAAGGTTAAAACTTGGATAATGTGCGAACTGCCTTTGGCATATGTATTGTGTAGATCTAGAAATTTAAGTAAAATATAGGGGAAAAAATCATTTTGAATGGACAAACATGCACAAGATCTTGATATTAAAATATCTTAATAGTTAATCCATTCACTTAAATGTTTCCCTCTTATTCTCCCATGAATTTCTATTTTCTATTTTTTTTATTCATAGATCTTGAGTAGTTATATGGAAAGAAAATTCATCTCAAAATGACAATTAAACATAAATTAATAATATTTGAAAGTTATTGTATATTAAGGGGACGTAGGTCGCCTCAACAAGAAGTACATGGCTATAGTGCTGTAGCCAAGCTTTTCATAAAAATTGACAAATTTCTTACCACAAAACTCATTCGAA
The DNA here is from genome assembly GCA_019022515.1 of Quercus aquifolioides. Taxonomy (NCBI): domain Eukaryota; kingdom Viridiplantae; phylum Streptophyta; class Magnoliopsida; order Fagales; family Fagaceae; genus Quercus; species Quercus aquifolioides. The sequence goes on along the minus strand of CM032327.1, from coordinate 97,375,485 downwards.
ATAAGCTAAAGCTTTCAATGAATTAATGATTTAAACATGTTAGCAAGACCAAAATTAATTTCACAAATCAGTCAGTCACGTTTAAAGAGTAGTTAGAGTAATTTTTTTTCTTGATTATTTTTAGACTTATGGGGGAGACTGTTCTTAATTAACAAAATTCCTATTAGAAAATAAATATGATTGTATTCTACATCTTTTATCACTTAAAATTAAAGATCATATATACTTTTATACCCTAAAAAAATAAAAAATAAAAACCCTAAATTTTAAATCTCAATCTTATGTAACAACTTTTAAAGTCAATATTTTTTAAAAAAAAATACAAACTTCCCATATGTAGCAACCAAACTTATAAAATATTCCGTTACAACATCTTTTATTTCTAATAAAATAAATTATTATTCATAACATATACTTTATTCAGTGTACAAACGTGCCCTGAGTATTTATAAGACTTAAGGTTAAGGCCACATGGAATATATTTACACCCCTTAGCTATTACATAAGCCCATCTTTTTGATGTTGTTGTTGTTGTTGCTGCTACAGCCTATCTCTTTAACAGTAACGCACAAAGATAAATTTTTTCCAAAACCCAAATAAAACAAAATAGCCTTATCACATGCGCTTCACACGTGCGATGAGACTTTTTTTTAAATATTTTAAGTTTAATATAATTTTTCAATTTGAATTTATCTGCTGTTAGTGAGGTTACATAGAAAGGGATTTCTAAGAAACTAAAATTTATGATTTGAAATGGAGTAAATTGCCGGATTTAGTGTGTGCTAGTTTTTACTTTTTAGGGAAAAAAATGTATGAAATGTGCGTGAGATATATTTAAATAGAGAGTGTGCTAATTTTTAGGAAATTTTTTTTTTTGGTATATATATTTTTTTTTTGAATTTTGTTGAATTACAAGTTTAACCCTATTTTATTTTTATTTGTTAAGAATAAAGATTATTTAATTAGATTAGAGATATTTTTGACATTTTTTTAAAGTCATAATTAACTTTCTGAATTATTTTAATATACAGATATGAAAGAAATTCACATGGAAAAGAGTGACAATCCAGTTTTCAATAATTTGGACTCGTGTGAGCCCAAATAACAGCAAAGCAAACAAACTTGGGCCCAAAACCGAGTTTCAAATTTGGGCCTCCTGGACTTGACCTCTGATAAAAAATTCGGCCCGGTCCATTATAACATTTAGAAGACAATAATACACTATCAAACTCAAAACTAGTCCCAGCTGTTTTAAACTATTCACTGCTAGAGTTTCCTCTCTTTTGAGCCTACTTGAAGAAGAAGAAAAGAAAAAGAAAAACCTCTATAAAGACACACACAGAAAGAGAAAGGTTTCGCTGTGAAAAAGCAAAAAAAAAAAACGACGTCGTAGAAGCAAGAAGAAGATGTTTAGGAATCAATACGACACGGACGTGACGACATGGAGTCCGACCGGGAGGCTATTCCAGGTGGAGTATTCGATGGAGGCAGTGAAGCAAGGCTCGGCGGCGATAGGGCTGCGATCGAAGACTCACGTGGTTTTGGCCTGTGTCAACAAGGCCAATTCCGAGCTCTCCTCTCACCAGAAGAAGATCTTCAAGGTCGACGACCACATCGGCGTCGCCATCGCCGGACTCACCGCCGACGGCCGTGTTCTCTCCCGGTACATGCGATCTGAGGCCATTAATCACTCCTTCACTTACGAGTCTCCTCTCCCCGTTGGCCGACTCGTCGTTCAGCTCGCCGATAAGGCTCAGGTCCTCATTTCTCTAACCCTAACCCTAATGCTGCCTTTTTTCTTTTCTTTTTTTTCGCTTTCTTTGTGTGTTTTTTACTGTGGTAATTTGTTGAATGCTGATCGTGTAAGATCGTGGAAGCTAGGGTTTTAGCGATTTTGAGTTGTTGTTTATGAGCGATTGGATTATGGAAGCTTTAGGGTTTTGGATTTGGAGTTAGGAGTGAATTTGGTTACTGAGTGAATGCTTAAGATCTCGAATTTGAGTGATATTGGGGATTTAGGTTGAGTTTTTGTTAATTTCTTTATATTTTCGTATTGAAAATTTATGGTTAAACTTAGTTTTCTGTGTGGAAAATGGCTGGTAATCATCATTGTGGGAAGCCCTTTTGATATCCCTTGGAATTCAACAAGGCTCAATGCTGTGAATGCTTAGTAAAAAGCTTAGATCTTACAACTGCATTGTGCAATTTTGACTAGTTTTCCTATATAACAATTTTTATTAGTGTCCCTGTGATGTTAATTTTTGGTTCTTTTTATACTTCATGTAACAATTTTGTTTTGCAACATTCATTTGAAATGTAGTGATACATAGACATGTCTTGATTGGTATTTCTTAACCCCGATAGGAATTTAATCTATCTTTTTGCTGGTTAGCTGTGTTGGTATTAAACTGCACTTGAGGTTTGGTGAAGCCAATACTTTATTCATTCGATTGTATAACTCTCTTTTTGTGCCTCCTAATGAAATCAGTCCTTTTCTGGGGACGTGGGTATGTTTTTGATGCCAAGTGTGTTATGCTAAATAGTTAAGACCCCATTTATAGGGATGCTTCTTTTTTTTTTTTCCCACTTGATTGATGTAGTGACATTGAAATACATTGGTTTGTGAAAATCTTGAGGGTTTAAATATCATCTGCTGCTTGGCATTTAAAATCCTACCTTCAAGCATGGGTTTAAGTTTGTCTTACCTTATGAGTAACTCACATTCTATTTGAATTAAAGATGTAGGTGAGTCATATATTTGATATTATTGATTTAGCCACTTTCAACTAGCATCTGAAACTGGTTTTAATCTAAGACTTGTTGACTGTACTCATAAAAAATGTATGGTATCCTAGAATTTAATAATTTTGAATGCTTAAAAATGCTAAACGGGCTGGACTTATTTTTCTTTGTTAGTTCTAAGGGTCAGACTCAAATGTATTGAAAATGTCTAGGCTGGCTGGATTTGGTGTAATATTTTCATTTCTCACATACATATACTTAATTTTGACATATTCATAAGCTGGTGAACATATTCTACAAGGGGCCAACCCATTTTATGTAAATGAATTGACTGAATTTTTATAAGTAATTATTTTATTATATTTTTGAAATATGAGTAAATTTCACGAGTACCTCCTTGTTGCAGTCCCCATCCAATAAGAGATTTTCACATCAGCTTTTATTTAAATCTTAATACATCCTGCAACACCTAATAACATCTCAATAAACTCCTAGTTGGGTTGGATTTTTAGATAGGTTTTAGAAATGATTGGATGTGATTGTGCCTATTCTTTAATATGTAATATGATGATGTGGCATGTTGGGATTGGAGGGTGTAAAACTTGGTTTTACGACACTCTTTATAGAATTTAATCTCTTTGAAACTACATTGGGTCTTAGTGGATTTTGGGCTCTCAGTTATTCAGATTGACCAAACCAGGTTAAAATTTCCTCAGTTCTGATTTTAACTGTTAATTTTATTCTTGATTTCGTAATGCTGTGTGTTACCAAGTCTAAAACAACAAGAGATACATAAGAGAATAGGCTTGAAATTTAAGGATGTCATTGTAATGATTTGTGAATGCCAATGGTCAAAGAATATGATAGTGGGATTTAAGACTTCTTTTTGGGGATTCCAAATTCTCTACATCTACGTCTTTCTCAAATTTTGAATTATTTCTGCTTCTTTATGATGAATTAATCAGAATTGGACCCTCTCCAAAAGAAGTCTTAAATTGCAATGGAGAGGGTCCGTCATGGCTAGGGTCTATTTAAAATGATTCCATGGATCAGAACATGCCACATCATTTAAAATGTGTAGTATATGTCATCTTGCTTAAAAGGCTAAAACTAACAGTGTTAAAACTAAATATTGTTGACTAGAGAGAGAGAGAGAGAGAGGAGTAGCAGCAGAAGAAGGGATGGTGCTACAGGAAGACAAAGACCCAGATTGGCTGAACAATTTTCATTCAAAGTAAATAAGAAGAAGAAGGGATGGTTTAAGACCACCATTGAGCTGACCACAGCTGCTGCCAGGTGATCAATGAACAAAACCCCAACTTGGTTCTTAATCTTGTCCCAGTTCATCCACCTGAAAAAGACCACCATTGAGCTGACCACAGCTGCTGCCAGGTGATCAATGAACAAAACCCCAACTTGGTTCTTAATCTTGTCCCAGTTCATCCACCTGAAAAACGCCCAAATTGGACTCCTTAGGGTTTTCACCTTCTGCAAATGAATAATCACTTTGTGCTCAAATTCAAACCCATTCTTCCACCATGCAAGTGTTTCATCTTTTGTACTCATACACCACGAGATTCAATCTTGTGTGAAGTGTGAACAACCTCCATGGCCTTTTTTATCAGCTTTGGTCTTAATGGATAATCTGAAATTAAGTTGGAAGCCCAAATCACCATAGACCAGAGTGGGGTAAAACATCTGCTTGTTTAGTTTTAAATGAGGTGGCACATTCCAAGTGAGGGGTTCATTTTAAGTTGATTTTAGCCATAAAATTAACCTTCTCCATTTTACAATGAAATGGAGAGGTTCCAAATCCGAATTAATCATGTTATTCGTTTTTAACTAATAAAGGGGAGTTCTTTTTGGATGAAGTATTTTCTTCTTGTCGTGATTGACTAAAAACCCCTATCATTGTTTTTGCAAGGATTATTTGGGAAGAATCAAATTTATATATGATCTTTAACAGGTAGATAAATACAGCTACTAATTATGAGGCTTTCGTATTGTATTTATTTATTTAGTTTGTACTTCATATAGGATGTGATGCTGATGGGGTTAAAGAATGAATAACTACAAACTGACCTGTGAAAAGTTGTTTGTAAGGGTTTTTTTTTTTTTCCCCCTAATTTTTAATTTTTAGAATTTGGGCACATCAGTTATTGAAGGCAAGAGCTGTATTGAAATGACCATACCTTAACAATTTTTCCTGTAAGTGAATGATTGAGGACTGAAAAAGATTTGATCATCATACACTATTAGAGTGATTTAGGTTCTGTTCAGCTTTTAATTGTTAAATTCTAATCAAACTAGAATAATCTGAAAAGGTAATAGCCAGTAATATGTTCCAGGCATGTTCTGAGTAATAATATAAATGGGATTTAAAGAATAACTTTAGGTGAACATCAAGAAGCAGGCATTGTAAGGTTTTCGTTTCTCTTTATTGGTAGTATGTGAATTTTCATTTCTCTCTTTCCTTTTATGGCTCCATTTTGGAAATGCCCATCTCTTTCCTCTTATTCATTTGTGGAAGCTTCTGTATTTTTTTCCCCCTCTCTATTCTCTTAGCTGATTACTTCTGCTTCTATTTCATGTCCTGGGTACAGCATCGTTGTTCTTAGAGTAGGGGGATGTGTTCATATAGCTTAAAGAATATTATGCAATCATGATTTTCTTTTGGTGATTTTGATAATTCTTGGTATTAAACACCATGTCTTGTCTTATGTCTTAATTTGTTTTGCTGGAAGTATGGTGCTTCTATTGCAAATACTATATGTGTGTATGCTTATGGTATCAGACTATCAGTATTTGATGAGATCTCTAGACTCACATACATGCACATGTGAAAACACATACACCTTCATGTGTTTACAGAGTTATCTTTTGATTGCATATTAAGATCAGCTTTTATTCAGCATGATAGATTTTCAGCAAATACAAGAAAATTTGTGGAATGTTCAAACTTAGAACTACTTATAATTTATTAGGCTTTAGAGCTCATATTCTTTATGGACTAATTCCACCATTTTAAGAGTGGATGGCTTCAAATTGATGGGGAAAATTGAAATAGTTGGCAAATTTTGCTTCCCAATGATGGTAATGTTCAAGGTGATTCTTTGCCTAATGATTTGATCCCTCATAATCTAAATTATCTTCACATGCATGTTACTGAGCTTTTTGAACTGAGTTGAAGTTATTGGCAACAAATTTTAATCTGATGTTATAAATATCAGGTTAACATTATTACTAAAATTCTTTCAGATATTGGCATATATTTCAGTTGGTTTGGGGTTTGGAATCTGGGCCTAAGGGCTATATTTTGTTTTCAAGTGAATTTTAATGTTCTGTTTAGTCTTGCAAAACCCAAAACTTGTTTTAAGGGAAAACGATCTTTATGGGGTCTCCTCATGTATTTACCTCATAAATGAACTATATATTGTTGTAATTATAAATAAAAACTTGATAACATGCTTTGGCCATTTTTAGGCCAACTTAGAATTTAAAAAAAGGGGGAGAAAAAGAAAAGAAAAGAAAAGAAGTGATTGTATGTACTACGTGTTCTCTGTGTGTAATGGCATGAAAAGAAAATTCATGCTTCCATGCCTTCTGCAAGAGAAGCTATTCCTCTTTGTAACTATAACATGCTTTGGGGTGGCAGGTTTGCACACAACGTTCATGGAAACGGCCCTATGGTGTTGGTCTTCTGGTAGGCGGCTTAGATGAATCTGGTGCTCATCTTTATTACAACTGCCCTAGTGGTAACTACTTTGAGTACCAGGCCTTTGCCATTGGATCTCGTTCACAAGCTGCAAAGACATATTTGGAACGCAGGTTTGAGAACTTCACGAACTCTTCACGGGAAGATCTGATCAAGGATGCACTTATTGCAACAAGGGAAACCTTGCAAGGAGAGAAGCTCAAGAGCTCCATATGCACAGTTTCTGTGGTGGGAGTTGGAGAGCCGTTCCATATATTGGATCAAGAAACTGTACAACAATTGATAGACACATTTGAGCTTGTGACGGAGGAAGAGCCTCCTGCTCCTGAACCTGCTTCTGAACCAGCTGCTGCTGATCAGGGCGGGGCAGAACAGGGTGCTGGTGCTGAGCAGGGTGCCGCACCTGATGAAGGTGTGGCTCCAATGGATATTTAGGATGCAAGGACTAGCCATGGTCTCTGTATTGGTGTCTTCAGATGTTGTTTTCTGCCATGTGTTTGCAGAAATGAGTATGGCACCAATGAAGATCTCAGTTTCTTCCTCATTTTTTTTTCTTTTTGGCATGCTTGCTATTACCTCATTAGTGCAAATGACTGGCACTGGTGAACCTAGATTTACATTTGACGTTTATACTTGAGATAAATTATGAACTTTGTGGTTATGTTTCTACTGTTAAGTGTCATGATATTCAGGTATTCAGCATGTCAGGAGGCTTGGCTATGTTTATTTTTAACCCTGCCCCTCTCCAGGCTGTGGGTTGAAAGTATTCAGAATACTTTGTGTACTACACCCTCTTCTCGAATGTATAAAGGTAGGTTTCATTTGTGGATTCTGCATTCTGCATATGAGACCTACATTTATGTGAAACAGAGGTGCAGTGTACTCTATGGAATAGTTTCACTTTTTTTTCTTATTCTTTTTCGTTTTAGTTGGTCTTGTCTCTTACTTTTTCCTTTGCCTTCACAATTTGTCACCATCTAGACTTGAACAAGAAGTTTAGAATTATTCATTTTATTTTATTTTAACACGAGTTAAACTCAAGCTCATCACCTTAACTCTTACTTTTTCCTTTGCCTTCCACAATTTGTCACCATATAGACTTGAACAAGAAGTTTAGAATTAATCAATTATTTTTATTTTTAACACGAGTTAAACTCAAGCTCGTCACCTTAACTCAAGCTTATATCACCAAATTAAACTATATGTTTATATGTAATTTATTTTATATTGTTTATGTCATTGACTTGATTAATTTATTACTTTTTTATATATAGTAAACACCGGACCATGATTAAAATTATTTTTCTTTCTCAAAAAAATATGTTAATAATAAATAATTAAACTATATATAAAATTATATTATTTGAGTTAACTAAATATAAATATTTTTGTTTATGAACTTATAAAAAATTGGATTAACTGATCTTATATAGTTAAAAATTATACTAGAAATTAAAATTATATATGTGTGTATAAATATAAATTAGTGATAAATCACCAATAATAATTGAATATCTTATGCATATATTTTCATACTGTAGGGTCAAGATTAGTGGCCAAAATCTAAGAGATATGAGATATGAGCCCAACAAGCTCATTACAACAAATTTATAGAGAGCGGGTAAAATAGCTAGGTTGTTTGTGAGTTTGATAACAATTAATCAAGGCCTCATTAAAAGAACAAGTCTGAAAGCACTGGGGACTTGAATAAACTCAGGTCCGAGGAGACAGATTATAGTTTGAATGGTTAAGGTTACACTTGGAGCTACAGTAAACTTTTCTTCTTCTTCTTTTCTTCCTTTTTTCCCCTCTCCTTCCATCAGAGGTCTCTTCCATTTATATAGTCTCATTTTAAATTATCTTCATCGTACACTTGTTCTTCATCTAAGCATTCACTTGAGTACATGTCACATCAGGTATTCTTTTTAGTTCTCCATGAGTGGTGGCAGCTGAGATTGCACTGTTCAGGGGTCTTCTCCACATAAATGCGGCCAGAAAAGTTGATGCAGTGCATTAAACACAGTGGTAGCAGCTTTTTCTCTAGATATTTCTCTATTTCTATCATCTTTATACGTGCAAGAAGTTCATCCTTATCACTGGAACCTCTTGGAAGTTCACCTAAGCTGCCCAGATATTTACTTGACCGATATTCTTCAAGTCCGAGGAGGGTATACTCCTCGGACTATACTCCCTCACCCTTTCCTTACGCGATTCTCCATTCTGGTGCCTTTTTCAATTCTTTATCCCTCCTCAGAAATATTTATATTTTTAAATGGGGCATGAGGCCCAACATATGCGTTTGGGCTTTCACCCCCACACATACATATAAACATCTAGTATTATATAAACTTCATTTTGACTGAAGAATATATATAAACTCAAATTGAGTCACCTGTTTATGAGATTATTTATAAAAATATTACTTTTATTTAAGCTTAACTTATTTAATAGTCAAGTCTAAATTTAAAGTTGTGTTTGACTTTATTTTTTAAATAAGCACAAACAAATATTTTCTTGAGTTGAATTCAAATTTGCTTGATTCATTTGCAACCTATCACCATATTTTCTTTACTCTATTTGAGTTTAACTCATTTAATAGTCAAGTCTAAACTTGAAGTTGCGTTTGACCTTATTTGTTAAATAAACATAAACAAATATTTTCTTGAGTTGAATTCAAATTTGCTTGGTTTATTTACAACCTGTTTGACTTTATTTGTTAAATAAACATAAACAAATATTTTCTCGAGTCGAATTCAAATTTGCTTGGTTCATTTACAACCTATCACCGAATTCAAATTTACTTGGTTCATTTATAACCTATCACCGTATTTTCTTTTGTTTGGTTCTTGGGTGTTAGTTGTGTTTTCAAATTTGCTTGGTTCATTTAGAATCTATCACCGTATTTGCTTTTGTTTTTGTTTGCTTCTTGGGTGTGTGTTGTGTTTTCAATTAGAGGGTTTACCCATCGGAGAGTTAAACTCCAGAGGATTGGATTAAACCAATTATAAGAGTTACATTCCCTAAAAATGGAAATCGGGATCTAAGATCTCTGGGATATGCAATTGACTTTTGACTTTTTTGGGGAGCAAGAGAAGCAATTTAATAGTGATCACATCTCCATGAGCTGCTGAACTCAATGCAGTTAGAAAAATGCTCGCACAGACTCACATCTAAGCTTGTTCAGAATTCATTGCTACATGATTCCCAAATCCCACAAATCGTTGATCATTGTTAAAGTATCACAATCCAAACAGTAATATCTGGGGCCTGGGCTGGATTTTATAAACTTAATTAACTGATTATCACATACATTGCTCCATGCTATTAATTCACATGAGATAATAGGCCACACAGATTTAAAAGCCTCAAGAAAAGGGGTTAAAATTAAATTTAGAGATTTTTATTTCCGGTAGTAAACTAATTTAGTGACTCAACATTTTAATCATCAGTATTTCCGTGGGAAAATAATCGTGTAAGCATTAGTCAAGCCACCCTCAAAAAGCAACAAAAAAAAAAGAAAAAAGAAAAGAAGCTGCAGCTTGCTTAGAAAGGATAAATTAAATAACAATTAGAAAAAAGAACAACCACTAGTGTAATTTGGGGAGAGATCATTTGTGGATATCAGGCACAGGGAGGCCCTTGATCTGCATCTGCTTGTACATCCATTGCAAGTTCTCCGGGGTCACTTCACCTCCAAGAGAGCGGATAACAGATCCACCACTACATGAGCCAACCTTGCAGCATTCCTCCAGAGATAACCCTTTTACCAATCCATATATAAACCCACTTGCAAATAGATCACCTGCTCCAGTGGCATCAATTGCCTTTGACTCCCCGATGGCTGGAACTTGTACAATCTGACAGTAAAATTTTATACATAATATTAATCATCCATATGAAACTTTGTATTTAGAGTACACCTTTTTTATTATTAGTTTTGGTGCTAAGACTTATATTTTTTATGAGGCACGCTTTAACAAAGCTTTTAAAAGCTTAAAGTGTCCTCCAATGTACGGATGCGCAAAAGAATAAAAAATAAATAAAGAAAAGGAAATCATACGAGTGATTGTATATATGGGGATGTTGAAATTTTCAAGGACAGGCATCCATCAAGCCATAAGTCTTAGAACAATTTGATGGGGGGTGTATATTTGAAAATTAAGCTATGTAGTGTACATTTCCAGAGATTATCAAGCTTCTCCAGAAGGAAAAAATGCCATTTTTATAGAGTATTCAAATCCTCAAATTTCTAATGCAGCATCTTACTAACCTCTTTGCCATGCTTAGCAATGCATCCATTAGGGCCTAATGTCACCACAGCCCATTGGCAGTGCTTGGCCAGAAATTCAAGCGCAACTTTAGGATTAGCATTTTGTTCACCCCTACAAAAATTGTAGGAGAAATTTACACCACCTACTGGAGAATTGTAAATATTCTAAGAGAAGAAAAAATAGTTAACAAATGAAGAGTCTGGAAGATCGACTATTTTATCAAAAACTATCTTAACATGCTAACTTTATAAAGAGATTACAGTCACCTTAGCAGCTCTGTTGCTTCATCCTCATTGGCAAAGCAGAGGTCTATGTCCCCTGACTCAAGTAACTCTAGAAGAGGTTTTTTAAAGTTCTGAACCATCTGTCCACATTTAAAGACTGTATAAGATAATACAATTGTCCTGAAAATTTTTGGCATAGAAAAACACAATAAGAGAGGGCAGGGGGGTGGGGAAGAAAAGGGAGAAAAAGAAGATCAGAATGTATATCACTGCATGCATCAATCATACTTGAGATATGAACTTAGTCAATTCCATGCATGAAGTGATTCTTGCAATCAATATTCAGTGTCATAAAAATTTGTTTCAATTATTCCTTCTGGTGATAACATCATTTTCAGTCACAAAATAATCCACTTAAAACATTGCCTTTTGCGATGTTGGAACTCAGATATTGAAAACCAAACTAAAATAATTTGAAATTAGATGTATAAAATATACCTCAAAACTGGCCAAATCCATTGACACAAACAGACCTTCCTGTTTGGCAATCTTTATAGCTGCTTGAATAACTTCCACATTGAATATCCCAAATCTCAACAACAACCACTGCCCAAAAAAAAAAAAGAAGAGAAGAAGAAGAAAAGCATTAGCAATAAAAATTATAGAAAGTCTCAACACATCACCAACATATTATCTAAGGAACAGGACAAAAGAACCAACAGAGCTAGTTTGTGGAAGGAATGACCTTATCTATATTACAAGGAGGTATTTTCAGATAAGAAACAATAGTATCTGTACTGTTATACACTATAGCTGGGGTATAAATTTAGTCAACTATTCTATGAGTGAATAAAGTATGAACTATTATTATACGAAGAATAACAGCAACAATGTAGGGAAAAAACAAAAAAGAAAGAGAAAAATGCTATTGGAATCTGGTTCTTATTCTAGAGGGAGATGCCTAACCTTGGAGCCCTTGAAATCGTCTCGGTCAAGTCATCCGCCTGAAAGACAATAAAGATCACAAGTGTTACTAGTTTATATTAGCATAGGGGTATTCTTGTAATTTTCCATATAACTTTAATATATATTCGCTAAAGGCGAGGGACCGACTGATAAATTCCTAAACCTTTTTCTCAAAAAAATCTCTCTCTCTCTCTCTCTCTCTCTCTTTAACTCCAATACCTCATATTTACAACTTAACTATAAGCTTAAATATTAAGAAGTCCTTCAAATTTGAGAGAAACTGTTTTATCTTAAAATGGAAATAGACATATCGACACACCCTGAGACATATGCATACAGAGATAGGTAAAGAAGCATTCACATGAATGCTTGTAGCTTATCTCATTAAGAAGCCTATGTTAATCCTTAAAATTTTGGGACATAAAATAGTGTAACATGTACACACGCACCCCAAAAAAAAAGAAAAAGCACGGCACCTGAACTTTCACAGCATTGGAGAGACACGGCCGCATGGTACGGTTGCCCGATTCATCAACCAAGCAAACACACTGCGCCATACAAATATACATAACAAAAGTTTCAGCATCTAACATTAAGAAGAAAAAAAAAAACATTAAACTTCACAGAATTAGAAACTCGAAGCTCACCTGACCTGTGGGTCCATTCTTCATCCTCAACCTGGAGAGGTTCACACCATTAGAGCTCATGTTACTCACAAACAATTGACCTTGCTCGTTATCCCCATATGCCCCAATTATTCCACACGACACTCCAAAGCCCGCACTTAGTCCCCTAACAGTATTGGCAATACTTCCCCCGGCCAACATCTTCATCACCAACTGATCATCACTCTTTATAATCAATTCTTCGTTAGGCGACCCCTTAATATGGGTTTTCACCCTACTCAATATCAGCTCAAGCTCATCAATTGCAACCTAAACACATAATAATTAGATAAAATATAAAGCTTTAAAGTACAAACAATTTATCAAAATCTTGTACACACAAAAAACCACAATTTTACCCAAGTTGTTATGGTATTAATCAACTAAATTAAAACCACATAAACAAAGAGTGACAACTGAGACCCAATAATCCTGATATTTCAGAGCCTGCAGATTAGCACAGAAAACTTGAAAATTGAGCAAATTGAAGCGAAGAAATATTTAAGATAAAGAGAGAGAGAGAGAGTACGGGAAGAGAGCCACCGCGGTCGCCGGGGACTTGATCGAGCAAGGACCAATCGACGCGAGCCACGTGGTCAATGAGGGCGGCGGGTTGGAGGCCGAGGACGAGAGGAGGAGGAGGAGCAGGAGCGGTGGCCTCATTATTGTGGTTGTTGAGGAAGGGTTGTGCTCCCATTTTTTAGACCAACCAAACCAAAAGTGTTGGTGTTCTTAGTGTTGTTGTCGCCCCACCTCGTCCTCTTTCACTCTCACATTGCTTCTATTATATAGAGAGACTTGTTACTTGCACCAGCACCAAACTTGTGCTTCTTTCTCATTTTAATTAAAGTAGAATTTTAAATTTCTTTAATTAAATTATATTAATAATTTATAATTCACAAAAAAAAAAAAAAAAAAAACTTTTTATAATAGAATTTTAGTCAAACTGTAATTCTGTATTTCTTAAAACTTAGGTGTTTTAATAATTAATAAATTACTATCTCTATGTGTGACGATAGGATTTGACTTATCTCCAATACTTTTTTAATTAGGCATGTCCACTTATTTTAAATATACAATGAAGTGGCAATAGGTTTTAATCTCCACATTTTATTTAGTTAGTGGATGATATGACAGTCCCTTATTAAAACAAAAGGAGATTCATTTTTAAAAAGTACTAGAAGTAAGCCAAATTCTAACCATAGCATTTTGTTATTGATTCTAATATGGGCCCCCATTGATTATAAAATACGGAGTACTAATAATATGGGCTCATCTCATACATCACTTTCTCATGTCCCCTAAGATTTGTTGTGGAGTGGCATTATTATTTTGATAAGATTTAGTTTAAAATAAAATGAGAAATGTTAACGTATACTCTCAAGGCATTTGTTTAAGAACTATTTTTAAAAATATTTTATGATAAAACAATTAATTTTATTGACAGTTTTTTATATTTCTCATAAAATTGGTTTCAAAACTTTTTTAATATGGATTATTAATAATTTCTCTAAGAGCATCTGATAATGAAAAATTCTTAGATACTCTCAGAGCATGAAGAAATTGTGTTTCCTCCTCTCATATTTTTGATGAAACCTTATCATAAATTTAATAAATAGATCCTACTATAAATATGAAAATAATGAACATTATTCTCCATTCCGATGTATCTAAGAGTTACTCAATGACAACTTGACCCATATAAAATAAACTAAAGAAGATAAATGGTTGTGAATAACGCCTTTTTTTTATATTTTATACCCTGGCCCAAGAGAGCACGTTGTAAGGCTATGAGGGATTTTGGTCCGATGGCGTTGCACGGCAGCATCGGCTTTTTTGTAACCGGACCATAAGATTTTCATTCATTTAGAGATGGAATCCACGGCAGCATCGGCTTTAGTTTAGAAGGTTAATGTATTTTTGACAGTAATAGGATGCTTATTATAATATTATTCCTCATCTGATTTTTATGAAAACCCCTGTGCCTCAATTGGCTACATAAATCTGCACATACTCTAATTTTTAGAAAAAAATTCTTAAATATGAAATTTGATAATTGATTATGGTAATTGTAAGGTATAAGAACCCCATCTGATTGTATCCTTACCGCGGTGCCTGGTGCGGTGCGGTTTTGCCCCTCGTCCCCGAGTGCAAGACCAAGCAAAGGCTAGACCTTGGACTTGTAATCCCACATCGGTTAGAGAGAGCGCCCCACTACCCTTTATAATGCTTCAGGAGCTTGGGTAGTGTACACTACTCACATGAGTAGTGGTACACTACCCAAGCTCCTGAAGCATTATAAAGGGTAGTGGGGCGCTCTCTCTAACCGATGTGGGATTACAAGTCCAAGGTCTAGCCTTTGCTTGGTCTTGCACTCGGGGACGAGGGGCAAAACCGCACCGCGCCAGGCACCGCGGTAAGGATACAATCAGATGGGGTTCTTATACCTTACAGTAATTATAATAATAGGTATTTATTATGATAATTATTTTTAATAGATATTTGTCATAATAATTAATAGATTTAGTATTTATTATGATATTTACTAATATATAATTATAGTAATTATTAGTAGATATTTATTATTGTGGGGGTTAAAAACCACTATCTGATAAGTGTATAGGAACTATCTAAGGGGAGGTGTTGAGATGACAATCACAATTTATTTATCAAAAATATGTAGGGGGAAAACTCCACAATGAGAAGCTCAAACAATTGATTTAACTAACACAACTTGTATTTCAATTGAAACTTGCACATTACAATAGGGAAAATTCTCTTTCCCGTGGTATTCCTCAGTGACAGATTGGAATTTCTCTCTCTATTTCTCTTTATTTCTCTCTATCTCTTTTTTCTGATCCCCCTCTATTTGCCGGTTCCCCTCCTTATATAGGCACATTTTCTACTCTTATCCTCCCAGCTGTCCTGTCTCTAGCCGGATTCTCAAGGATATTTTTCATATTCTTTATTGGGTTTCCTCCCTTCCTTATCTTGGAACATAACTTTTGGAGGTGTTTCTACTGTTCAGGTTGTCTCATATGTATTCAATGCAGCAAAGGTTAGGTGGAAGGCTCCTCATTAATGTGAAGGCAGAGATCTCTGCCATTATTATCCGTTTGGAGGGTTTCTCGGGGTTAAATGTACCAATTGTGAGCACGCCGTGGATTATCCATGTTCGTTACCTTGAATAAGACTTCGCTCAATGTAGTTTATTGCCAACTTCGCGAGAACGGTCCGTAAGGATTCCCTTTGCCTCCTAGATGTATGGGCCGGTCTTATTCCACTCAACAGGGTCTTCTAAGCTATTGAGCCTTACCTTAAGCAGATGGGTCTGGCCCATTTAACTCCACGGGTTCCAGTAGGTATTTAGGCCTCAGGCCGAGTGAAAACTCTTTCACTCCCCACAATGATAATTGTGATTGTATACGAAAATATGTATTCTATGAATAGAAATAATTTATCTCATTTTTTGTGTTTTACTTTATGTTCCATCAATTATGGTATACTAGCATGTAACCCATGTAAACACATAGATGCATTTAAAATTTTAAAATAAATTATTAAAAAAATATAAATTATTAGTCAAATTATTTTATTTTTAAAAAAATAGCATGCAACACAACATATAGATATATTTAAAATTAAACACAATTTTTATCATAAAAAATATAAATAATTAGTCAAATTATTTTTAAAAAAAGTAAACGTAATTAGTCACATATTAAAATTCTTACCTAAATTTAATACTACTTATGATCATTTTTCTTTCTAATTTTTAACAAGATAGAACGTATGATGATCTTTGTTATGTGGTGATTTTTATTGAGTATATGTGATTTGTTTTATTTATTTATTTTATAGTTCATTAATATTAGATTCTTAGTATTTTGGCATTAACTCACTTGACACAAATATTAAAAAATTTAAGTGGACACATGGCACAAATTTAAGTGGATAATTATGATGTGGTCTCCACATAAATTTAGACTTATGGCCCAAAATTGGATTCTAATTTCAAATTCTAATTGAACTTTCTCTGAATTTTACCTATATATATATATATATATATATAGATTGGTATGTCATGTGTGATTTTCCCCCACCTTTTAAACTTGGAGTAATTTTTAAGAAAAGTTAAAAGAATATGTGACAAGTTATGATTAACATACTATGATGGTTTAAGTATAGAATAGAATTATGGGTTCCAATTAACTCTACTAGTAAAGATTCTTATTTTCGAATAAGAGATTTGGGGTTCAATCACTGCCTATACAAAAAATCAATTGGTGTTTGGATATAATGATAAAGAGCAATAATTAGAAGCTAATACCATATGTTAAAAGATTAATTCTAGTACCACATAAAATGTCACAATTTTTGTCATAATTATCTTACGTGGTAGACTGTAATTAATTGTCTATCACTTTCATATGAACTCACTATTTTTTTCTCCATGATAATTATAGCAAAAAATATCTATATATATATGCCGAAAATTAAAGTGGAATGGTGATTTTAGACTATAGCCGTATACTTCCAAGGGGACGCTCCAAATATTCTCGAACCCGACAAGATAGACAAATTTTCGGCCTAGGATTGCTTTGCTATTCTTTGATTTCTTTTAGCCTTTAGGCAAAATAATTTTTGTGCATTCACTCATTGTCTCGGGAACGTTGTTAGGGGTATCATTAGCTTTAGCACTAAAGTTTTCCAATTTCTCTAAAATATTATTAGTAGATCACAATTTATAGAGTTTCATAGCTACTGCATAGCTCAGGCATTTACCAGTTACCACATCTTCTCACATGATTTATAGCTTAAAGCTTCAACCACTACACTATGGTCCCTATCTATTGTTTATATATAAATGGCAAGTAACATGCAACCCATGATTTTAAATGCAGGCATGATTCCATATTATAATACAAAGAGATTATGATAATAAATATAAATAGAAAGTTCATGCTCATTTTTTTTTAAATGGTGGTTGACCCAAAAATGAGTGAGTGTGTGTTTGTATAAACAGTTGAAAAACTGAGTTTTGAGTATAAAATGAGCATCTGTAAAAAAGTTACGAAAAGTTTGTGGTTGCAAAACAAAATTAGGGTTTTAAAGGAGCTCATTTAATCTCTCGAAACGCCTAACCAAGCGGACCCCTAGTAACCATTGAGATTCTATGCCTTGGATAGTTGGATCCAAAAGTAATTCCAAAATGAGATTGGAGTGATCATCAGAATTCAGAAAGCATCAATTTCATCAAATTAAAACATAGAAAAAGTACAACTCATTAACGAAGACAGCTTGGGCCAAAAAACTAAAAAGAGAGGATATAGATAATTAGATATACGACTGAGAGTGTACAAAAACCCAAAAGAAACCAGACTTTCGGTTATGGATTTTTTTAGATACGGATGATTGGTGTGACAAGTTTTTGTTTCTCTCAACAAGAACCACAGCTGAAATCACGGAGTACTATGTTTTTAGCTTTCTAAGATTCCGATCTCTCTGCAATTATTGCACAAAAGTTCTGATAATGGAGTTTATTTATACTATTTCTAAGCTACCCCAGTATTATTTATTTTAGGTCCTTGTTGGTTGGAATAACTGGTACTCACGCTACATTGACTCTACAGCACTTTTCTGTATTCAGTGCAGCTCTCTTCCACTGGATAAATCTAAAAAAACAAGCAAGTGTGCATTAAATATATATATACAATGAAAAGTGAAAACATGGGGAAGTAGATACTGTGCATAATTTTGTGGATCCTCATTGGACATGCCTGTAGAGATAAAATTCAAATCAGATAGAGCTTAGACATGGTCTCCTGTGAAAGCACGAATTCTCCTGTTGGATTAGTTTGCATAAATTTCAAGTAGCAACCCTTTTATTTTTCCTGTGTTGAAAGAACTCTTAAGGATCATTTTTTTGGGTACATGAACTCTTAAGATCTTAGCATGCAGAACTTGTTTAACTTCTAGCCCCAAGCATGCATGACCATTTTGTTTTATATATAATAAACTTGGGCCATTTGCCCACTCGGAAGAAAAGCCCAAGATGTTCATTAGCGTCACTAGGGATTGAGATCTGATGCAATAGCACTTTTGATGCCTAAGATTGAAAGTTAAAAACTTTTTAAAATTTTCAAACTATTTTATGATTTTACCTTCTCAACTTTTTCCTCTCACAATTGCATAGTGCAATAGTCCTAGCTAGCTATTGCACCTGATCTGATCTGGATCCCATTGTCAATGCAATTTACTTATCCCCAAAGGCACCATCCAACCATTTTCCCACATTGCAATAAACTACATACGGACAAGCAACTGATACCAGAGGTTTAATCTGGTTCAATGATATGGGCCAAAAGATGACTGTATTTTATTTTTAATTTATTTCACATATGACACGTGAAATTTGTCCATCTTCCTTCCATAAAGGATATTTCTTAAGGAATAGTTTACTAGAATCATTTGATGCCATTCCGAGATAAACACTGACATTGACATCGTTGCAAAGAAACAAACAGATAGCAAAACAAACCGCTAATTAACGACAAGAAGAACACGAAAGTAAAAACAAAAAGATTAGGTGTATTCCAGAAAAATTTGAGGTAACAAACAGAATGTTTCTTTCAGCCAACTCCTGAGCCTAATCCAGTTTCAAAATCTTAAACTTCACATAGATAAGAAAAGACCATCATTCTGTCTCATCATTTCATTCTTCCCATTTCTATCAGAACAAAATAAGGCTACAATTGTCACCAAAGATGTTTTTGTCATCCCTAGAATGGTTTACTCACCTTTACTCAATTGTTCTATACATAACCCATTTCCAATTTGACATTTTTTTTTTGATAAGTCAATTTGACAGTATCTAATGTTCATCTATTCAAACTATTCTTTTTTGTAAGTTAAAAATTCAAACCTAAGACCTATTGTAAACCCACTTTGCTGCTTCTCCATCTTAAGCAGAATATGGATTCATCTTTTCAGACAATCAAACTAAAGATTAGTCCCCAAAACCTAACCATTCATTATGGTTGGCAAAGTTTGAACCACTCTCTACTTAAATGTATATAATTTAGCCTTTCAAAACACAATCTAGCATTACTTATAATTAGAGTCTGCAAGCCCGCACTTGGAAAACTACTCAGGGTAACAACCAATGCTAAGGCTGCATGTAATTGAAAATTATGACTATATCAAAAGAGTACTGGCAAAAATATGTTGACTGCAAGGAGAAAATATTCTGACATCATGTTCTAGAATGATTGGACATTTATAACTACAGATCCAATAAATCAACTCAAAAACAGGTACCTTAAACACAAGGAAAGCAAAGCATCAACATACTTGCTGCTTATGGCATCAGTATCACTCGAAACAGAAAATAGAGATTCCAAAAATCTGCAGGAGGACTAGAGCCATAATTCTACCCTAAGATGTGTCTGGTATTATTGGGAAAGAAATTAATCTCTTTTCCATGTATTTGCTCATAACAACAGATGTTCCTTGATGTTGAATTTCAATATCTGAACTGAAGAAAAACTTACTAAAATCTCAATTTTGCGAAGGCTTTGGTGCTTTATCTGATAGGATATTATCTGGGAGAATAAGTTCAGGGGGAGTTTCACGAACAACACCCAGCATAGAGTCATAGTCCTCATCCCGACGAGCAAACTTCTTGCGGAGAAGCTTCTCAAGCTCGATCTCATCAAAAGGCTTTGCATTCTCAGCTGCATGGACCTGTGCAAGGTTTGTATAATTGGTGGCTGACTGGGAAATGAAGGCTATCTCTTCATCAGTGAGCTTTCTCAGGAACTTTGCTGGATTGCCTCCCCATACCTGTGATTTGCATTTTATATATATCAAATAAGCATTCACTAATCATCTGTCAAAGCTAAGCGTCGGTTCCTAATCTAACATTTGAGAGCTGTTCAAACTAGGGGTGGCAAAATTGGACACGATCCGTGAACCCGACACGACACGACATGAAATTAGCAGGTTATAGGTTGAGGCTTGATGAGTTCATGTCATGTTCGGGTTGACACGGCTGACTCGTTTAATAAACGGGTTGGGTTAGTGTTAAACATATAGAACCCGTTTGATCCATCTGACCCGTTTAATTAAATGAAATTTTACCAATATACCCTTCAAACTTTAGGTATATAAACTTATTAGTTGTTGTGGTTTATTTTCTTTGACATATTGTGATTGATTATTTGTGATATTGTGATATGCTTTAATTTTGAATGATTATCTAGTTCTGAATTTTATATTAAAAAAATTTATTCGTTTGTTTTTTCATAATTTTTTTTTTTTTTTTTTTTTCATTTTGATAAAATTTGATAAACAAGTTGACATGATTGACCCATTTAATAAATATGTCGGGTTAGTGTTGACCTATATCATCGAATACTCATGACTTGACACGACACGAACTCAACACGCAAACACGAATTGCCACTCCTAGTTCACACATCAGAATGGACTAAATTGGCCTTACAGTGTTATATATCAAATCCAACATCCCAACTAGGGAATCCTTAAGGAAGAATTTTAGGACTGAAGGCACAAGACAGAAGTCTCTCTCTCATCTCTCTGAGAAAGAGAGAGAGCAACAAAAGAAATTAAAGGATTAAGAACCCTTACATAAGAGAAGTTCATAAAACCCTAAGAAACCTCGAGAATCCCCTGTATTTTTACATTCTCACACCATTTCTGTGCTTTTGAATATTAAAACTATAACATCATTTGGGTTATTATTCCATAGTCACTTGCTAGTACAAAGCCCATGCCTGCTCATCATTCAAAAATTTACTGATTAGTTGCTGTTACATTCTGAACAGTCTAAGCATGGACTCACCATCCTATTTATTCTCTTACCATTGATCAAGAATGGGACCATTTTTGACACTTCAGCATTAAATTTTTAAATCCTTCTCAGTTACTTCATGTATGCTTGCATAGGACAGAAAAACTCCCTTTCAAATAAATTGATAGACTCACAGGATAGAGTATCTGCAAACATACCTCACCAGCAGGGATCCTTGTATTCTGTCTCACAAGGGCTCCAGCAGCAACCATAGCATTTTTCTCTACAAAGACACCATCAAGGAGTGTTGCTCCCATGCCAACAAAGGCCTCATCCTCAACGGTACAGCCATGTAAAACAGCACTATGACCTGCCCAGTTCAAATTTCCAAGTTAACCCAGAAAAGAATGCAAACAAAATCCAGTAAAATAATTTTCAAATGATGCATATCATGGCCGGGCATACCACTCACCTACAGTAACATTGTCTCCAATAATAGTAGGGAGGACCTTCCCGCTTAGGTTAGACTTTGCCACATGCACAAGGGAGTTATCTTGTATGTTAGTTCCAGATCCAACACTGATGCTGTTCACATCACCTATGCAAAAAATATTTTCACAGGATCAATTTAGAAATAACTGCAGATCACATCCAGCTAAAGAATGAGCCTTCAAGAAGAAACTTGCATCTTCCAATCCATTGGGATTGGGGAAGTGGAGGAAGGCTGCTAATTTGTACAGCCCTCAACGTCGATAAGGAGAGATCACTTTACAATAAGACTAAAAACTTCCAGATAATTCCATCTAATACTGAACAGGTAGATAATCTGATTATGAACTTGTCCACAACTTATTCTA
Organism: Quercus aquifolioides; assembly: GCA_019022515.1. Lineage (NCBI taxonomy): Eukaryota > Viridiplantae > Streptophyta > Magnoliopsida > Fagales > Fagaceae > Quercus > Quercus aquifolioides. Next base: position 97,353,230 of record CM032327.1, on the reverse strand, counting down.
ATGGATGTACTCACCATACAAAACATTAGGACAACATATAGTACATATTTGAAAGCTAACCAAGCCCAACCAGATAGGCACAATGAGGTTGTAATATTTCTTAAAAATAAAATATTGTTTGCGGAACAATTAAGTAGCAAAAAGAAGTTACACTTTGTCATACTAGGTGGCAATATGCATAGTGCTATAAACAAGCTGAGTCAAGCCGAACCAAGTATTAAAGGTTCAGGATTGGTTTATTTAATTTTATTTCGAACATGAGCCAAGCTCAAACTTATTACTAAGCTAAAAAAATTTACCCCTTAACAAATCCAAGCTAATAATTAATAACTAAATTATAAGTAATATAATATTATTTGAGTTAATTTGATAGAACGATTTTTAAGAACTAATAAAATTACATTCATCAACCTTGTATTTTGAAAAATTATATGTAATTTTTACTAGGAAAATGACTATTTATATTATCAATAAATTACACAAAATAATTCAATACCTTATAAACTTATTTTATCAATAAATTACAAAGTAATTTATTATATGACCTCTCCTAGACCCCACAAAAGTAGGAGCTTTGTGCAATGGGTACAACTCTTTTTTAATTATTATTATAAACTTATTTACAAACTTACACAATCTAATCTTACATACATACATACACTCCAATAGAGCCTCATACCCACAACCTTGTTGATGAACACGTTATCATATTTTAGTTTGGCTCATTTAACAGTTGAGTCTAAACTTGGGTTGACTCGTAAAAAATAAATAAACAAGAACTGAGCCCAATCTATTCATATACAATAGCTCTAATTATATGCACACGATATTTCCACTATAATTTGAACAATAATGAGGTGCCTCATACTTGCGTGATGCTTTATGTTAATCAAACATGTCATCCTTCCATTCAAACAATTATATTGAAGCCCCCCGCCCAAAAAAAGAAAAAGAAAAAAAGGGAGAGAGATTCAAGAAAAGTGCATCATCAAACTTAAATGTATTATCTCAGTAATAAGTATAAAATAAAATAAAACAGCATAAAAATGTATCTTTTTTATTATTATAAAAGATTAAATGCATGAAAGAATGAAAGGTCAAAGTCATAGTTTAAGATCATGCATAAAGGGTCTTACCTCTCAAGACACATCCATACCAAATAGACGATCCTCTTCCCACTTGAACATTCCCAATGACAGAGGCACTTGGGGCCACAAATGCATCCTTATCAACCACAGGTGCTTTATCAAATATGTTCATCAGAGTTCGATGCCTAGACACTACCGAAAATTTTTAGTCAATAATTTGTTGTATGGTAGAAAGCAAGTAAAACCAGTACAGCAAATCTCTGCAATGCAAATGAATACAGCAATCACCCTATGCAACTTTAAATCACACAAGAACACAAGATGAACCAATCAACCAATTATTCAGACAATCAAAAAGGGTAGTTAGTCCTAGCCTACGTTTTTGTTCAGGTACTCCAAAAATAAAGGAAAAGGTTTAATTTGCTACCTAAGTGATCACCTATGTTATAATAACATGCTTCAACTAATTTAATTTATTTATTTTTATTGGTAAGTTACAAACGCACCCAATGGGGTTTGAACCCACGACCTCACCCTCCTCCAGGTTGATTAGATTTGAACTGAGGACTTAAGCCACCCCACCCCTTCACTACTTAATCCAAAGCCTAACTGACAATTCAATTTCAATAAATTTATTTTTTTGATAAATAAACAAGCTTAACTGAGGAGATTTGATGGAATCAGATTTCAAGGACATTGAAATCTATAAGTTCCTTCAATAATTTTTTTTTTTTTAAATCCATAAGTATTGTCAGCACGGCTCCTCTTAATTCGAACACACCTAACCATCATCTTTTTCTCTATTATTAATTGTAAGTTACACTTGCACCCAATGGTCTTGAACCCAAGACCTCACCCTCCACCTAGAACTTATAGGGGGACAAAGTGCCAGTTTAGCTAGAGCTCATTGTCACGCCTAAGCTAAGAAGCATGGATACGGATACGGGAACGACACGGTGAAATGAGCAATTTCTAAAAAATTATAATATGACACGGCGGGTACAACACTGGCATGACACTGGTACGGCGCCCCAAATGAAGTGTATGCGCCTCCTAGCGCCTAAGCATCAATCAATCTAAGATCATTTGTTCCAACTTCCAAGGCATGCACATGCCAAGAAATTCAAGTAATGATAGCTCTTTGAAATTCATCTCTACATGTTATTTGAATGAAATTTCGAAAGTTCCATAACTTGTTATGAAAATGTAAACCCCCAATTACAAATATCACATCAATCCGTATTTATGTGCGTGAAATAAATGCACATTCGTACACACAGTGAATCCAAAGCGTTAATTTAGTTAAAAAAAAAAAAAAAAAAAAAAAAAAAATCACTCCCTTTAGCTTTCAATTGAAAATTTGAACCGCACAATATAGCTCACACACCTAATTGAAAGATCATAAATTTCAAATACAACTTTGCAACACAATTTATACAGCAGCCAAATCCAATCAAAAGCTAAAACTCAAACACACAGTGATCTAAGCTGGGAAATAGTCAATTTATGAGAGTGAAATGCGATCTAATTAAAGAGAGAGAAAATAATGAAAATGAAAGAAATGAGAGGAGAGGAGATCTTGGAAGCAGTGAGTGTAAGTTAGGGCATAAAAAAAAAATAATTACGTTGCTCTTGGAAGTAGTAGTTGCCTTGGAGGCGAGAACCGAGACGATCAATGGCTTGGCCGGTCTCGCGAATCCAGAATCCGACGGTGTATATGGCTTTGCCCAGGGTCCCCATATCTCGGCCTTTTCAGTGACTGAGAGGTTTGAACTCACTGGGTTTTGGGGTTAAGGTTTCAGCTGTGTGTGTGTGTGCGTGTGATGGGGGAGAGAAGAAATGATACTGTAGCACGCAGCGCAGTAATAGGGTAGAATATCCGGAGGACTTGGCAGGGCAATTCTGGGTTTTTACGTAATTGGTCCCCCAGGTAATTCGCAACAAGAAAAACGTCGTCGTTCCAGTATTTTAGATATCTTTTTACGAGCAACACAATTTAAATTTCTCCCCTAGTCACAATTTTTTAGTCAAAAACTTTTAACAAAAATTAGCCACAACTTTGCCACAATTATTTCACGCGGCTGAGTGTGAGTGATGGAGAAAAATTAATAGGTTTATGTGAAAGTTATTGACAGTTAGTTATAGTGGCAATTATAGTTTGTCACGTAAGATAGTTATAAAAAATAGCGTGGCTATGTTTGTAACCTAAAATAACTTAATTTTTAGTTGCTACATTTGACCCTTAAGTTTTGAATTAAAATGAAATTATTAGGATCTCATTCAAATTAATAAATTTTGCATTTTTTGGGTAAATGATTTATCCCTTTGTGATTTAACGGTATCATAATTTAGTTTGATAAACTTTTTCTTTTCTAGTACATTTCTACCTGCTTAAGCTTGTATTAAAGTGAAAATTTAAACCCAATTGTTCAATGTTAGTGAACAACTCGATAGTACACACACCATGTGGCTAGGAGCCATAGTGTAAAGGTACGTCGTCAAGCTTAGGTTTACTCACTAACATAAACGATCACCTCTAGCTTTTGGATATAAAGTAGATATGAGATGTAGTATTCTTTGGCATTCATGAAGCGTGCAAAGGGTGTTGGCACTTTTAGAGTGAGAAGATGAATACACCAATTTATTTTCCTCCAGCTCAATAGAGATTTTGTTTATATTTTGGAAATGAGAATGTGTATGATTTCTTTCCATGATCATGTAGTCTAGAGTATTCAGATATGGGATTTCTTAAATGCTTGGGGATAGCAATAATGTGTGTATATATATATATATATATATATGGTTTGAGTTTAAGTTACACCTTGTGTAACTTTAAGTAATATTACACCATCCAATATTTTTTAATTAGATGCGAATTTTGACAAATCTAACATTAGATTATATTATCTTTATGTATTCTCAATTCTTACAGAATTTCAAAGTGGTCAAATATCAATAGCTATGTCATTAATTAATTGTTTAAATTCAAGTTTTTGTAGTTTGAAATAATGCATAAAAGATTGTGAGAGTGCTTTTTCTTCAGCACTATGGCCCAAGGATCCTGGGCCGTGTAAGATGTTTTTGGTGGACTGGGATCGATTCTCCGCAGCTAAAGGGGCTGTTTTAAGAATCGATTGGTGCACAGAACAAACTTCCTACAATAGAAACAGCTAACAAAAAAGCATATTCGTATTGAATGACAATTTAACAGTAAAGGAAATGCATAATAAGTGAAATATAATGTAAAGAACACGTTAGGAATCCTCTGCTTAGTGAGGTGTGTTTCATTAGTTTCCTTTAATTGTGATTACAATTGCTCACTAAGACGTGATGCAAGGTTCAACTGAGTTCAAAAGTTACAGACTTTGATAGCCATTCAAGTTTCAAAGACTTGCAAAGTTTGAACTTGTTGAATCCGAGCGTGTACTATAGTGGCTATCTCTGGGATACCGGGAACAAATTCCTCTGTTTTCTCTTAAGTTTACAGAGTCTCTTTTTACAATTTTTATGAGACTTCAGGAAAGCACTTGTGAATGCCTTAAAATGCTCTAAACGTAAATGAATTCTCTATTATTTCCCTGAATTCGGATCCCCTGTAGCATGGATCCCTCCCTCCTTTTATAGCACAGCTTTGGGCTCCCGGGGTACTAACGATTTCTCCCTTTTGCCCCTTAAAGTCTGTCCCGTGCCTGATTGTTTCAGGATCATGTCTTTTCCTTTTCTTCATAGTTTCTCTCTTTTTGTTGCGACCAGATGAAAGTAAGGCTGTCCAGACCCGACCGGAGCCCGACAACCCAGCAAAACCGCCCGCCGGAGACCCGATTCCTGCCCGAACCGAAGGTCCAGTCGGTCGGCGGCGGGTTTCCGTTCTCAAGAACCGACACCGGCGGGTTTGCTTCTCCAAAACCCGAGAGACTTGAACCCGACCGGAGATGTATAAAAAATCCGGCCAAACCTGCAAAATCAAGCCAAATCCAAGGAGATCTCGACCAAATCCGAGGAGATCTCGACCAGATCCGGCTAGATCTAGTGGGATTTATCCAGATCCGGCCAATTCCAGCAATTTTTAGTGAAAAATTTCAGATTCCGACGAAAAAAATGCAGATACCGGCAACTTTTTTTTTTCAGATTTCGAAGATTTTTTTTACTCCGGCGCCCGACTGACCCGACCGACGCTCACCCTCACCCGAAACCGACTCGACCGATTTTTTCGGCGGCCGGTTCCGGGTTCCTCCACCCTCCCACCCGACGCCGGCGGGTCGAGTCCGGGTTGGGCCCAAAACCGACCCGACCCGACCCGTGGACAGCCCTAGATGAAAGTCTCCCAACTAGCTTCCTATTTCCAGATTTCCCCGTTGGCTGACCTGAGGCTTTTTGGCTTTTGCTCCAGCTTTTTTCCAGTCGTACTCTCCTTTGTCTTTTTCTCCAAATGGTTGGAACCAAGCTTCTGCGTTTTGCCTTGTACTTCCACTGCGTGTCTGGGTCATAAGGCCCGCGTGCCTTTTGTCTCCTTTCTCTCTTCAAATTTGTTTTAATTTCACTTTGCGCGTCCAAGGATCCTCTGCCTCTGGGGAGCTTCTGGACGTCCTGACCCAATTCTGCTTTCTGGGCTTTTTTTCTTTGGCTTGCTGATTTTTATCTGTTTTCTTGGGCTTTTTTTTCGTGGACCTCCAGATCAGATCCTTCTGGGCTTCTTCCCCTTTTTGTTTTTTCTTCTCTCTTTTCTTTATTGTGAGAGCCCACCCTTTATTATTTCTCTCTTTTTTTTTGTGTGAAATGGGCCCAATGTCTTTTCCATCTCTTTGGGCCTATTTGTGGCTATTTAATTATTTTGAACCTCAACAAAGATAAGTTTATGAATCGAACGGTAAATTACATCTGAGTGGCATGAAAATTGACATGCATGTTAAGAATATATAGAATATGTAATTCAACGATTGAATTTTCAAAATATGAATTTAATAATAAATTATTAAGTGATGTAACATTACTTAAAGTTATACTAAGTGTAACTTGAGCCCAACTCTCTCTATCTCTCTCTCTCTCTCTCTCGATATATATATATATATATTTGAAATAGAGTTTAAACTTATGACGTTTGCTCTTGAATTGTTCTTTATCATTAGATCAAGACACTAATTGGTTTTGATGTAAGCAGTGATCGAATCTCAAATCTCTCATTCAATAAAAATAGACTTTATCAGTTGAGTTAACTAAAATCCGCAAGTTAGATAGCAAGTTGATTGCTAATTTGCGTTAGGTGTTGTGAGCGATTGTATTTACTATTTAGATTTGTACAGTGAAAACATATATATACATGCATATTAAGACCTGCATTTTTTTTTTTTTTGGAAATAAAGGAGAGGTCCACTATAGCATATAAGTAACCATGCTACATATGCTTGTAGCGACCATCTAATAGGGAGGACTGCTCACTGTGGGCAAGTGGGAAGATTTTTTTTTTTTTTTTTTTGAGAATTAGTGGGAAGATTTTTTGTTGGTAAAAAAAAAAAAAAATAGAAAAGAAAAACTGTGGCAATTGGACAACCACCAATCTGTGAATTGGGATTTGCTTTTATGCTTATATGTGCCAAAAAAAAAAAAAAAAAAAAAAAAAGCGAAGAAGTTGTAGACACTACATGATAATGTTTGAAATTTCTTTGCAGTCCATAATATTTTGAAGGTCCTTCTCTAATGAAGACCATTGTACATTATTCCGCAAATAAATTTTTTTGTTTTTTAAAAAGGGTCTTATTAATACACAAAGTTCCCACATTTTATAGGATCTGAAAAAGATGACTGATAGATAACCTTACCCTTAAATATCAAACATTTTTATTTTAATTATTTACATTATAAAAATATATGTGATGTCTTATACATACATAATACAACACTTTGACATACAACCATGTCGTTCAATTTCCACTTAGTAAAAAGAAAAAGATACTATTACCAAACTAACCACCAATCTATGAAAACAGTCTTAATTAACCACTAATCTAATATCTATATAAACAAAGCCATTTTTGTAGTCTTATAGAGATTTAGGTAATTCTCTTAGTACTCGTTGAGAAATGGGTAATTGTTTTTTCACACTTTTTCATGTATATTCTGTATACACAATGTCCATAATTTCACGTGTGACATCCACTAATTTTTTTATTTTATTGATGTCTATATTTAAAACGTGAAATAGGTGATGTGTATAGACAATGTACAATAAAAAATGTGTGAGAATTATACCCTTTATAGAATGATCAATGACAATATGCATCATTTGGGATGCGACTCACATGCACTGGGCAACCACTTTTTAATTTTGAAAAGAGCGCCCACTTCTCAGTGCTTGAGTCAGAATCGATCACCTTCCACCTGAAAATGTCAAAATCCACCACCTGAAAGTTGTAACTAACATAGTTTTGTTTATAGAGCAACCATACAATTAAGAGTGATATTAGGGATTATAAATTTTATTATATAAAATCTTGTAAATAGATGTGTCACTAATTACAAAAAATAATTTTATATCTGTTTATTATATTGTGAATATATAAACTTTTTATTATAAAATTGTCATATCAATTTGTAAACTACTTATGATAAAATTGATAATAATTTTAGCTTTCACACATTACAAATGAATTCTAATGCAGATACCAATCAAGAGGAACAAACTGGTTTGATAATATAAAAGGAAAATCACCTGTATGTGGTGATTAAACGGTGGAGGAAGACTAGCATCATCGCTTTGGCCATGTTCATCCCCAGACAAGTCCTCCCTCCCATTCCAAAAGCTAAGAACCTGTATGGTTTTGACTCGTCCTGTTGAATGGCAAAAGGGAAAAAAAAAACACTTCATAAAATTGTGTCTACTTTATAACATTGCATTTTGAAAAATTCTTAATCCTCTTTTTACTCTAATGAAAAATTGAGAAAAAGATTGATTTTGCCACAGAGAAACTTACATCAAACCTTTGTGGACTAAATTTATTGGGGTCATTGTACACCATAGGATCAAGGTGTATTGATCTAGCATCAATGTTTATGTTCCACCCTCTCTTGATCTTAAATCCTACGATGATCAATACATTGCATGAAATAAACAATTGCAGCAAAGTGTATTGCACCAAATTTGTACTAAGAGTTGTATAATAAACATAAGAAGATAAAAATATTTAACATTAATAATAGTGTTCTGCAGGAAATATACGATCTATTAGGTTTAAAAATACAAACCTTCAATCTCACAATCTTGGAGTGCTTGTCTTGGGAACCACGGTACTACGGAAGCCATTCTTAAGGATTCTTTTACTACCTGTCAATGATTTTTGTTGATTAAATTTTTACTTTCATTTCAACTTTAGTGGTGGATCATGAAAACAATTGTTTAACTAAACACCATAAACTGAAACTGAAATAATTACCTTAGAAGCATAGGGCATCTCACTAAGGTCCTCTAATGTAAGACATGACTTTGGTGAAGCTTTCTTTGCTAAATGCTGTTGTTCATTCTGTACCAACCAACAAGTTAGCAATCAGCAGAGTCAAAAAGGGAAAAAAGAATGCATAGATGGATATGAACAGCCCTCTTTGTGTTACTAGTACAAGTGTATTCACCCACACATTTTTTTTTGGTAAGTTACATTACATGGGATTTAATTGAACTCACAAACTCACCCTTCACCTACAATTGTTTTCACTTACTCTGAGTTTTTCAAGGACATCTTGGTTTTCATCCAGGAATTTGATCATCCATGTGATTGCACTTGCTGTTGTATCCTGACCTGCACATGTTCTTCCAAATGTGACTGCACTTGTTGCATTCAGGAAAATTATGTTCATGGCAAAATTTTCAAGAATTTTTACCATGAACTTATAAGGCAGTGGCATTTCTAAAGAAATTGAAAGAATGCTAATGGCATTTAGGATTGAGAAATGAAATGGGAAATTCTTATCCACATTTTGAGGTACAATATATGTGTATCATCTTTTTCTAACCTGCAATTATCATGGTTAAGATGTTATCTATAATCTCTGCATCTGTTAGCCTAGGAGATTCATCAGTAGATGCTTTATCATCCTCGTTCAACATATGTCGTAGAAAATCTTCACGAAAAGTTTGTATGCCTCTTCTTCTTTCACTAATTTCCTTCTCCAGAATGCTAATTATTCTTTTTCTGGCCTGAATTGTCAATAAAGCAAAACAATTTCATAAAACAAGTTGTTGAAATCATAGTAATTGAATTGGACCGACTAGGACAGTCGAACTGGTGAATCATGAACCAGTGCTTGGACTTGTTTAAGCCTTTTAGTAGATCATTTAAGCACGTAATCTTTCTAAATCTAGTCAAACTTACTGGATTCTTGTTAACTTGTTCAATCTGACTGTTTTTGTAGAATCAAGGTTTTTTTTTTTTTTCATGTAATTTAAACTATTTATGTACCTAATTTTTAAGATGATTGTTTTATAAATAGTTTGTAGTTGTAGTCTTTTGAAAAGAAAAAATATATATTAAGATAGAAAAAAAAAAAGAAAAAAAGAATGTCTTACATGATGTATTTGCTGCTATTTCTATAACTGTGTACTCTTAATTCTTAATCTATATATGAAATTGTGAAAGGGAAAAAACTACAAATTTTCTAAATTATTTTCATTTCATTTTTAATCAAAATTTCTCTGAATGAATTCTTTTAGTTTCTATTTCTATTGGCTTTCTTTTTATATATATATATATATACCTGAATTTTCTATTAATTGTATCTTTGATTTATTTTTGTAATAAGCTAACCTTAATATTCTTTATGGGTTATAATGAATGCATTTGTTTGAACATTCACTACATACATTTCTATAGTGTTAAGGATTTGATGATTAACACTTTTGTAAATAAAAAAAATAAAAAAAATGCTCTATTTGTGTTTGTCTTGCACAATGGGCTCAATAATTAATATTGTCATTGTACGCTTATATCTTTCATTGAAAATATTTTATATAATTATTTTTCATTTTCAAAATTCATATGTAAAATTTTTATCAACCTTTTTTAATATTGTATTCTTAATTTTTAATTTAATTTACAGTTCAACCAGTAATTGGGATGAACCAACAACTCAGTGACCTGAAATTTATAACGTATTTAGCTTCGTTTTGACAATGGTTGAAATTATTTAATTTTCCTTTCTTTTTTGGAGAAAAAAAGAAAAGAAAAAGAAAAGTCTATTGTGGACTTGTGGCCCACCATCAAATCTCTATTCGGGTTGATAAAAAAAAAAAAAAAAAATGCTAATACTACAATAAAATACACAATTTTTGCCACGTATTATAACTCACTATGTGCATAAATTATAGCAAAAGTTGTATAATTTATTGTGGGCATTTTTCGTTGATAAAATGGTCAACAAGGCAATATTTGTCAAATAACTAGGAGGCCCATTTTTTCTGATTGATGGGCTTTGGAGGAACTTTTACCTGAAGGCCTTTATAGAATCTTGTCCAAGGTAACCTCAAAGGAAATGCAAGCATTGCTTCACAAACTTGAGCGACCTCATTCTGCAACATCTCTAGTTCATGCCCGCTCTCTAAACTCATCAGCATTTTGCACATTGCTTTGCAAGTTATCTGGACCAAATATAATTCCAAAGTCAGTATGCATTAAACATTGAATCACTAGGTAAACATCTAACAAATTCTGGCTTCCATTGCCAATATGGAAATCGTGGTTCACCTACTTGAGCAACGAGGTTTTTAGGGTTGGTGGAGAGTGTCCAATAACGTAAAATTAAATTCATCATATTGGAATGGAATAGATTGGAAAAAAATCTTAAGAAATATTTCATCAATTTCATTTAAAAATAATTTATCTTGTCTTTTGCTAAAGACTTTTTAATGACAGTATTGTAGTTAAAAAGTAAAACTTAAATAAAATAAATAAAAAACTCATGTGAGACTCGCAAATATTAGAAAAAATAAGCAAAAATAAAATAAAATAAATAGGTTACTCACATGAAACTTACAAATAAGATAAAAAAGAAGAAGCAATAAACTGACTTATAATCCAATCCCAAATAGACACTTATTATATAATCAGTAAACTATAAACTTCCAAACACACTAAAGATCCATTTCATTCTATACTTTCATGATTCATCCATTACATTTCATTATTTTTTTTTCAATGAACTCCCAAAGTGTAAGCAAAGATCTTTTTTTCTTTTTTTCTTCTATCAGAAGTGTAAACAATAAACTTGACATGTCAATAAACGTGGTTTGAGTCGTTTGACATGAGTTATTAATGGGATATATCCGGGAGCTCGGCCTATCAGATTCAGCTCAAGCTTGTCTATAAGTTTATTATTGGGCCTGGGCTGAGTAGCTGATAGGACCCCATTGATATTTACATTATATGATTATATCTTCTATTTCGCCAAGCTATAATTAAAGAGCCAGTGGCTTGTGGACCTAAGGCCTTACTCAAGGGAAAGGCCCCTCTAAGGGCTCCAGTTTCCTTTTGGTGCACTATGGGCTCTAGTTGGAAGTCCAATAAGTGGGCCAGAGACATAAGCAAACATTGGCCAACAACAAAATATAATTATCTTGTCGAGCTGGCATAAGTAAACAAAGGATAGAGATACAACATAATGGCTACAAATTTCACAATTATGTAACGTGACAAGTTGTTAATTATAGATAATAAAAAAGTTTTAACAAAATATAATTATTTCATCCAACTCACATAATTCAACAACAAATCTAGAGATACGACATATTTATAATAAATTTTATAATTATCTGAGGTGACAAGTTATTAATGATAGAAAATAAAACAGTGTTGATGATGAGCCCATTTGAGAATCAATAATAATATCACCTCAACAATTGTTATTTGTTTTGTTTTTTTTTTTAGAAAGAACATTTGTGAAATTTTGTTGTAAAAAGTTAAAATTACTGTATCTGTAGTATTGTATTTCTAAAAATTCACATGATGACCCATATAATGTGAGATAGAATCATTTGTATGTGGGAGTGTTAAACATTGATCAATTAATTTATCCTTTTTTATCCTGAATAATTATTTTCTCCACTTAATCAACCTCCAAGTGCTTTTTTTTTTTGGGGTGTCAAATACCTTAAGTGCTTCATCGAGTATGACCACAGTGCTTCCATGTTCCCAGCCACCAAGAGTTTCCACCATGAGTTCATCTACCATTTTGATAAACATTGATATAGAAGTGGTGGAGAACAAATTGGCAAGATGGCCACGGATCATTTTGTGTTGTTGGTGAGATGCACATAGAAGGCTTTGATCTCCCACTAGTTCTGCAATTGATCTTATGTATTTCTTTGTGAATTTTCCCAATTCATTGTTTAGGATTGCCTTTGCTGACTCTGTGCTCGAAACAAAAACATGCGTCTCCCCAAAGAGCTTGGTTCTAAAGCAGTTCCCGTACCTGTGTGTTTGAAAAGGAAAAATCTTGACCATGTCTAAAGCAATACACAATACTTTTCTAAAAGTTATTTCACAACTTTATATAAGTGTCAATAGACTCTTATAAGCGCGCGTTTGGTTCCACTTTAAGGAGCCAAAACGCGCTTTTTGAAGTTGGAATTTTAAAATGAGAGTTCGATAACATAATGGAAAAGTACTTTGGAAGAAAGTTATGTTTTGAAATACAAAAGCTTGCACGTTTACGTGTGGACAGCCAGCTCTAGCTATTGCAAAAGCCACAATTACCGTTGGAATGGTAGGATACAAAGTCTCCCATTTCCGGTAGTAGAAGTGCATGTTACTTTTTGGATTTTTAATTTCGTGCTCTAAGTTTTAGTGTCTGTTTGACTAGAGTTTATAAGTTTAGCATTTATCTTATGTATAGTTTTTTAACACTTCATTTTTTCTCACATTATCAAAGTCTCCTCTTTCGGTAGTAGAACTGTAGAAGTGCATGTGACTTCTAGGATTTTTAATTTCGTGCTCTAAGTTTTAGCGTCTGTTTGATTAGAGTTTATAAGTTCAACATTTACTTTTATGTACAGTTTTTTAAAACTTCATTTTTTCTTATCTTTTCAAAGTATAAATATATTTTAGCACACTTCTAGTAAAAAAACTAAATAAGTTGTTCCTAAACAGACATTAAGACTTCTAAGAGAGAGTGGTGTTATGTCACTTTTAGATAGCCCCCCCCCCCCCCCCTTTTAAATAATTTGATAAATGGGAGAGGGAGGATTTAAATCCTAAATGTATTTGTTGGAAAAAAGTTACAATACTCTTAGCTTATATGACCTATCAAATTAAGCATCAATGACAAGTGACTGACAGTCACACTTATATGGGACTAAAGTACATGACAATTAGAAGAAAGAGTTAATTAAGTTAGCAGAAGAGGGTCGAATATCATGTTTCAGGTGTATGCACCCACCCTCTCACAACACATGCGACCCATATACTTTTGCGGTTAGCAGTGCTAGGGAGAAAGAGAGAGAGAGAGAGAGAGATAGAAAATAGAAAGAGGTTGATCTTACCGGAGACGACGAACTCTTACAAAGTCATAGAAACCTTTGCCACTATTGATGGAAGCCATGAACTGTAAGGTTTCTCCAATCAAAGGCAATCCACCAGTCCCTGGAGGAATACTAGCTGTTGAATCCTGATGACTATGGTACAAAAACATCTTCACTAGTTGACATATCAAATATATCAAGGCACCTAAAGAAAGCAAAGTGAAACAACAAAATAAACAAGTGCAAGGCTGTTCATGAGGCAATAGGGGTAAGGGAAGCATTTTGGTTCTGCTATGTTGAGTGAATTATCAAACACCATCATATATATGGTATTCCATTAAATTATTTCGTTAAATAAGCACATATTTTAGACAGGGAATTCAAATCAGTGACGTAATATAGACACGTGTACGGCAGAGAAGATGATATATGTTTCAAATCAAGTTTGGCCGACAGGCTATTAAGTGATTTCTGAAATATGAGGTTTCCACTTTGAAGCTAGTGGGGTGTAAATGAACGGACATAATAAGAGAGCTTAAACCTTAAATGAAAATTGAAATAGTACTTAGAGTTTAATTCGAAAAAGAGGCCTATAGTTGTATTTATGTACCAAGAAACTCAGATTTTTCAGCCAACAAGTTGGCCCGTTGGGCTATTTTTTGTAACCATGATGGTCCAATTTCCAATCTCTGCGTTGCCATCTTGGGCTTTCTCTTTTGCCGTAAATATTACCATCTAACATGTGATGGTACTTAGACACTTCATTTTAAAATTTGGCAATATCACCTTTTTATATATTTTGGAGGATTGACATAATTACAAATATGTCTATTTTATAAGTTTAAGATTCGTAAGTTTCAGTTAGCTTAAGTAGTAGAATCTATTGATTTAGAATTCGATCCCCCACTTATATAAAAAAACCAATTGTTGTAATAAAAAAACAATTATCAAAAGCCCATAGGATCCCAAATTCCCAATCTCCATTTGCTCAAGCTTCTAGACAAAGCAATAAATAATCTGTTTTATAGCCACTTTTGTCCATATGAGTGCTTATTTGAATCAATATTGCCATCTAACATGTGATGGTACTTAGACACTTTATTTTAAAATTTGGCAATATCACCTTTCTATATATTTTGGAGGATTGACATATCTACAAATATGTCTATTTTATAAGTTTAAAATTCGTAAGTTTCAGTTAGCTTAAGTAATATAATCTTTTGATTTAAAATTCGATCCTCCACTTATATCAAAAAACCAATTGTTGTAATAAAAAAACAATTATCAAAAGCCTATAGAATCCCAAATTCCCAATCTCCATTTGCTCAAGCTTCTAAACAAAGCAATAAATAATCTGTTTTATAGCCACTTTTGTCCATATGAGTGCTTATCTGAATCAATATTACCATCTAACATGTGATGGTACTTAGACACTTCATTTTAAAATTTGGCAATATCACATTTTTATATATTTTGGAGGATTGACATATCTACAAATATGTCTATTTTATAAGTTTAAGATTCGTAAGTTTCAGTTAGCTTAAGTAGTAGAATATTTTGATTTAGAATTTGATCCCCCACTTATATCAAAAAACCAATTGTTGTAATAAAAAAACAATTATCAAAAGCCCATAGGATCCCAAATTCCCAATCTCCATTTGCTCAAGCTTCTAAACAAAGCAATAAATAATCTGTTTTATAGCCACTTTTGTCCATATGAGTGCTTATTTGAATCAATATTGCCATCTAACATGTGATGGTACTTAGACACTTCATTTTAAAATTTGGCAATATCACCTTTTTATATATTTTGGAGGATTGACATATCTACAAATATGTCTATTTTATAAGTTTAAGTTTCGTAAGTTTTAGTTAGCTTAAGTAGCAGAATCTTTTGATTTAGAATTCGATCCCCCACTTATATCAAAAAACCAATTGTTGTAATAAAAAAACAATTATCAAAAGCCCATAGGATCCCAAATTCCCAATCTCCATTTGCTCAAGCTTCTAAACAAAGCAATAAATAATCTGTTTTATAGCCACTTTTGTCCATATGAGTGCTTATCTGAATCAATATTGCCATCTAACATGTGATGGTACTTAGACACTTCATTTTAAAATTTGGCAATATCACCTTTTTATATATTTTGGAGGATTGACATATCTACAAATATGTCTATTTTATAAGTTTAAGATTCGTAAGTTTCAGTTAGCTTAAGTAGTAGAATCTTTTGATTTAGAATTTGATCCCCCACTTATATCAAAAAACCAATTGTTGTAATAAAAAAACAATTATCAAAAGGCCATAGGATCCCAAATTCCCAATCTCCATTTGCTCAAGCTTCTAAACAAAGCAATAGATAATCTGTTTTATAGCCACTTTTGTCCATATGAGTGCTTATCTGAATCAATTTATCAATTTATGTTGGCTTCAAACTTCAAAGGTACAAAGAGTTTCTCAGCCAAAAAAAAAAAAAAAAAAAAAGGCACAAAGAGTTTGTACGACATATTCTTTCTTTCTTTTTTTTCCCATCAAAAAAGAGTTTGTACGACACAATTAAAAAAAAAAAAGCCATTTCAATATTTTGTTTCACTATTCATTTAACCAAATCTGACAAGAAAGTTAAATCTTTTAGGAAGTCCAGAATAAAACTGTTACAAACCTCGAAATACATCAGAGAATAACGGTAGCTTCTTTAGCATCTGCAGAAAGAGTATGACATGCATTATGTAAAATACTATACAATGATCTATTTTGGCCAAGCACAATCCATCCTTTATCTTGAAATAAAGAAATTACATATGATCTGTTCAATGTTGAAATAAAGAATTGTTCAAGGATTTTAGTAAAGATTCGAAATTACTAGCATTCTTGCGCATTCTGTTACCTTTTTTTCTTTTTTCAAAAGAATGTACAATGTATTCTCCTCACGAAAGCTGATAAAGATAGTTTTGATCATGTCTTCCACAATTTCTTCAATGATTCCACTTGTGCGTAATAAATTGTTCTACACATTACTAATTTTAATTAGTGGGTCCAAATTGGAATTGATCTTTTTTATAATTAGATTTGTTTAAACGAAGGAAGATCTGCTGAAGCTAGACGCTACCTAAGTCCTACACAAATGAAGATCGGCATTGCACTAGATGACTGTAAGTTCTTCCTTAAACCAAGCTGTGACCGCGGACTTGACCGTTGAGGCTTCAATAGCTAAGTTAGTGAGACAACATGAGAGAACAATGTTCAGAGAGTGAAAGAGAGTTGGACGAGTGAAGGGAGCTGTACTTCCTGAGAGAGAGAGAGAGAGAGCCCCTTGTCCAAATAGTATTTCTTTCTTTTATAGAGAAACTAGATTCATCATAGGTGTTTTTTATTTATTTTGGATTTAGTGAATTAATGTTTAAAAATGAGATAAAGATAGTGTTATAATTTTTAGAATCTTTCTTTATGTGAGATTTGATAAAAGTTTGAAAACTTAAAACTTAGAAACTTTTAAAAAAATAGTAAATTATTCTTTTAGCCGGTTTGTTTTTTTTAATTTAAAATTATTTAACTAAAAAATAGAGGTATTTTAAAGAGTTTAAGAATTTGTATGAAGATATTTTAGTACATAAAATGATGAAATTTAAATAGAGAATTATGTTATTAATAGTATAAATGAGTGCTTATAGGTACTCAGAGAAATGGGTGATTGCAGGTGATTTACTATTGAATAGGACACCTTTTACACTAATGTTTCAAGGGATCCTCAATATTTGCTAACGTCTTCTTTCCAAATTATCCCTAATTGAAAATGGGAAAAAGAAAATTCCTTGTTGCTGAACATCTTCACACAGTCATTAAAAGTTAATACTCACAAGCTCCAAAGAATAGGTATTAGGTGCTGCTTAAAAACAAAGGCGAGGACATTCGTGAAGCAAAAGAATTGAAGCAGCATTTTGTTATCTAATCATACACTGGCATAGGGCGCATGATAATGAAATGTCAAAACAGTGGATATTAGGAAGAAGGAGATGGGTCACATTCTACTATTCTACTCTACAAAATACCCCCCCCAAAAAAAAAAAAAAAAAATGGCACTCACTTGTGTACTGTGATAAAGCAATGGAGCAGGTATATGAAATACCATCTCGTGATAGTAGATATATATATGGTGCTACTTTCGTTCTGCTTTTGATATGGTGCAGTGTACAAATGGTGTTGTCTTTAGGGTTGATAACAAATCGTACAACTATGACTATAAATAAACTGAGTTGTTTTTAAACATCTTGGACTCAGTTTGGAAAAAAAGTTATTTATTAGTAAATTAGTTAAACTTACACTCAAGTTAATAGACTCAATTATTAAACGAGTCAATCTCAAAAATAATAATGTGTTTATAAATAAGCTCGTTAGTATAAGTTTCAAATTAAGTACATATAATATTATATGTTATATATGTGTGTATAAAGATATATTTATATAAACTTGATATTGGATTGTATAAAATTTTTAAATAAATTCATAAGATATCAAATTATTATTTATAATTTATTGTAGTAAAAATTATGTATAATATTTAACAATACAAGATTGTTGAATTTAATTTTTATAAGTTTATAAACGGAAATCATCTTTCTAATTAACTCAAATCATTAATTTCTAACATTAAAAAAATCATCAATTTCAATCACAATTTAGTTTCTCTAATTAATACCATATATTTGTAAAGAAATAAAAAATTCTAGTTGCAATGTTAGATTGTTTGATAAGAAAATGAACCTAACTTAAACATATAATTTTGTTTATTGATAGGCTCAAAGCTCAACTTGTATTCAAAATAAAAGTGAATGACTAATCATAAACTTCTGGTGCATCAATTTAATTGACCAAACTCATTCACACTACTCAACCCAAAATTATATTATACTTAAAAAAAAAAAAAAAAAATCCATTCCTAGAAGAATAAGGGTTTTTTTGGTAAGGATTTTCAATTAATAAAATAAATAACAAAGAGGATTGAGCTTTTCTTTGACTTTCAATTTCTAATTGATTTTACAACAAATAGTACATATGCTAATAGTGTACAAATTGTCGCAAATTGAACATTTTAAAATTTATTATATTTAATTTTAACTATAAAATTAATCAATTTCAAATAGAGATAAACGAGATAATTTCATTATTCTGCGGACTGTTGACATAAAAAAACTTAGTTAATTTAGGACATTAAGTCCAAATCACATATAAGATATAATGCGATTCCATAGGCCTTTACATTTTTCAACCCTTTCTTACAAGGTGAATGACCAAGTTTGTGTACTTGGTTCTAGTTTTTGCCAAGTGCTTGTCCACTAAATCAGCATGCCTCTGAAATAAATCATCCATTATATCTCTTCCAAAATGAGATTCCAGCATTGACTCAATCACAGCCCTTATGGTCTTGGCCACTCGCTGCCCACTTGAAAGTGTCCCATTAATTGTGTTAGGCATGTCTACACCTCCATCCCAATCAATCTCAAACGCTTCCAGCCGATCCATAATGAATGATCCTTCTTTTTGTACCTCTAATTCTAGCTCTTCGGCACATGGACCATAATAGGGTGCATTGAATGTGTCTACCTTTTCCTCTGGGACTAGAGCCTGCAATTAATCAAAGAAATAATTAGCCTACAAGAAAAGTTTTATTAATAATACATGCACTACTTCTATATTATGGGACTGGTTAATTGCTTTTGTACATTGGACCCGATCGTTGCTCCTATGTTATTAGCTTACGAGAAATTATTGTGGATTATCAATATCAACATGTACCTCTGAGACCATGTTCATCAATGCTTGGGCGAGGAGTTCCCATTGATGGCAACTTTCTATGGCGGTAGGGTCCATAGATTTCCTGCCCGTGAACGACAAGACCATGCACCCTCCCGGTACTATTTCATCTGAACGTGATTTGAGGAACAGTGAAAAATCCTTCTGGAATTGCAGCATGTATGAATCTAAGACGCTTTGTGGGCTGGTCTTGGATATGTATATCCTCCCCTTGTTTATGGCTGTGCTAGCCTTGCTGTCCAGCCCAGGAGGAACCTGTACGTAAAACAATCAATTGCTTGTGAGTCATATTGAAAAGAACTTGACAACATCAATGAACTACAAAAGTCTTTAACTTATCAATAAACCTGTACGTAAAACAATCAATTGCTTGTGAAACCGTTCCTGAAGTCTGGTATTGTGGTCCAGTTTTGTCGTTTTTCACTAATGGGATTGTGGCTACTAATTAACATCACCAATTTAATAATTGTCCGGATTCATTTTGAGCTAATATTGGGTATGAGTGTTCTAAAACCACAAATAGTTTTTTTAGATAATTGGCCAGTTCATGTAAAAAAAGAAAAAGAAAAAAAAGAAAATTGGCAAGTCTCAAAACATTTACTGGAGTAATATAATATAAGAAAATGTTAGACTTACTAGTATCAATTTTAATGTAAAAGTCTTCCAACACCATGAATTAGATTAGTCCCACATTGACAATATAATTTTTTTAAAAAAAATACTAACTACATTTTTATTCTATCTTTAAAAGTTAACACATTTGTTATAAGATTTATGTAATAAAATTTATAATATGATTCTATAACAATATGAAAAATAATAAAGTTACCACCAATTTTAGAAGAGGGCATACAAACCGCAATAAGTGTGATTAGTTTCGCTCCAATAAGATAATAAACAAATATCTTAAACAATTTTATATGATTTATGACACATCAATTTGTAAGATTTTTATATAATATATTACACATCAATTTGTAAAGTTTTGGTTGCAAAAAGTCATTTTCTACCCAAAACAAGATAGTCAAATTTGTATTATGTATTCCTAGCCTTATTCTATCTACATTATCAAAGACAAAATTAACTCCAATTAATATTTAATTACATAGCTTTCTTACATTATACTTCCAAAAGACAAGTTGTTAGAACAAATATATACTAAAAAAAGGATTGTTAGAACAAGTATAGATGCTAATTTACATTATACTCAAAAGGACAAGCCTTGAGTTGTTAACATTTTCATGATTAATGCGGGTCCTAATATCCTATATCATAAAGTTGGATTAATGTTTTGACAAAGTTTGTTTCATACCATATGCACCATGTTTTAAAATTGAAATTATGACTCACGTCTTTAATTAGTTATATAAAATATATACAATTTTTAGGTAGTCTTGGAGCAGTGTTTCGGTTCTCACATAAGAGTGTGCCTTATACGTGGGATCTATTTCTTATGTGAGAACTTGAAGCATGCTCTGAGACTATTTGTGTGTGTGTGTGTGTTTTTTTTTTTTTTTGGTAAAACACTGCAAACCAGCTTGCAAATCACGCACGGTCATATTTCATGTGTCAACCCTGTTAATTGACCCCTAACGGTGTCCGTTCTTTTGCTCCGTATACTTACATATGAACATGATGACAAGAATAATGGAAACACATATACAAACCTGAGAGAGCCAGTGGAGGCTGGAAGAAGAGTGCACAAAGTGCATGCTTTTTCTCGGAAACAATCTACCATAGAAAGAACCAGGCACACCTGTAATCAAACACTGCCCAAAATCCGTACCCTTCTCTTCCTTCAGTTTGTTGTAGAAAGCTGGTAATGACCCAAATACATCATTGAAATCGTTGCTATAAAGATCATTCAAGCAGATTCTAAGTTCTGGAGTTGGGCAGCCTAGGTTGCTGCATTTGGAATATATGATATCTATTATCTCTGAGATCACAGTTAAGGTGTTGGGTCCCGATGAGCAACCCAAGTCAGCAATGCCCATGCTCTCCGGCAAATTTTTGCACAATAGTTCAATTATGGCTTCCTCGGTTACAGTCTTTGTGATAGATATTATCTTGCTCTACAAAAAAAAAAAAATAATAATGAATATGAATTAGTCTCCCCCATTATAGTTAGTACACAAAACTTATTGAAAGATTTTCAATTTTCAATTTTATAGTTTTATTTGCTTATGTAAAGCTTTTTATTTTCTAATTGCATTCTAATAGTAATAAGTTTTAAGCAAAAAACTGCATCTAAACAAACAATAAATAGCTAAAATATGTGAATTGTGAAGTGAAAAACATGGGCCTGATATTTCCAACATGCATGCTTTTTTAATTGAATGATAAAGGTTTTAATTTGCTATTTGTTTTTCATTTTTTGGAAGATAAAATTTACTTGAAGATCAAATTCATACTGAATATGTAATGATTCAGATATAGGAAGCCGATTAGCCGAACCTGAACTTTTGAGTTCTTAGCATAGCTAGTTTCGCCTGCTCCCTTGTTCATGTGAAGTACTTGCACGACTTCCATCTCTCTCTTTCAATTCAAAACCAACTGAATCTCAGACAATAATCCCTGAAACCTAAGAGAGGTTAATGGCCAAATTTTTTCGCAGAGGAGCTACACAAAACTTCGTAGTGAGGAATCCAAGATTGCAGCACTCTATATATAGACAAAAATTTCTTGTCGGTTACAGTATAACTACGTGGAGATCTGGGAACCTGGATTCTTTTGATGTTTGAACAGGAAAAAAAAAATCCTGTTTATTTGCTTTAATATTAGTTAGAAACACTTCTCTACAAAGAAAGAATAGAAAATCAATTAGAAATACTTCTCTATTAGAGTAGCATTTTATTTTCTAAAACGTTATCTCATTTTTTTAATATTCGGTAACAATTTTAAAATGAGTTAAAAAATTATCTTTTAACCTTTCTTGTTTAATTAGCTTGCAACTAGATAAAATTGTTAAAAAAAAAAAAAATCCATGGCACGCTAAATAAGGTAATAGAAAATAACTCTTATCTCATGCCAAGTTAAATAAGAAAAATCAAGAGATAATTTTTTTTCACCTATTACACACAAAAGAAAGTAAAAAATTGTCTTCACTTTCTCTTCCTTTCTTGCCATTTCTCCACAGCCAAACACAAATTACACAAAATTTCAAATTTTGATGAACTTTACTCATAGAGATAGATTGGTGTTACATTGAACACTTAACCTTGATGGTGCAAATGGATTACTGTCACTTTATTAACACTATATCTTAAGTCCTTGAGTTTCTAATTTAGTGTCCGTTTGAAATTCACTTATTTTACTGAAATTGAAATTTTTTTTGTTGAAAGTAGTGTAGATAAAGGTAAAAATTAGCTGAAATAGTACAGTGGAACCTATAAATAGTATTAAAAAGTGCAATGGGACCCATGAGTAGTAGCAAAAATAAGTTGGCCAAAATAATCTATGCCAAACATACACTTAATTTCTAGATTATTCTTATTTTCTTGGAATCTAATTCCAAGGAATATAAAGTAACTCCTTACTAAAATAATCAAGTATGATATTTTGAATAATTAATTATCATTAAATTTGTCTCAAGAGGATGTTTCTTATCTTTTATTAAAACTATGGATTCCATCTTGAGGAATAATGTTCTCACAATGCTAGCGTTATATGTGATTGACCAACATACTAAAATATTGACCATACAAGAGCTCACTTTCGCATACATCAAAGTAGCATGCATTTCATGTTTGAGTCCACAATAGGATTGAGAGTTAATGTGTTTAGCAGCCAGGAGATCTTTTTGCAAGTGATAGTAGTTTATAGAATAACAATTCACAACAATCTAGTTTAAAGTATTCCAAATACACCAACATATTAATTGGAAGTCTCCACTTCCATGATCAAGATAGATCATCATCATTGACATGTTATGCTCTTATAATATGAAATGCTCAATTTCATCACCAACTACAAACTAAGATTTATGAGTTTACATGGAACTGTGATTTAGATTTTCTGTATGCGAACATATTAAATCACATACAATGCATTTTATGGATTATACATAATTTCCAATGTTCATATAATTATTAGATAACAATACGCTATTATTTAAAATGTCATACAAATTAGATTTTAGGGTATAAATCCTAGAAAAGCCTTACGTGTGAATAATTTTTTGTGTAAGGAAGGATATATAGGTGCCCATTAATACCAAACTTTGTGTTAGAATTTTTGTCCTCATGTTAGTATTTCGTCAATTTTATAGGTTTTAGATCAGTTTTATACAATTTCTCCCAACTATTAACTTTTTTTATTAAGTGGGACCCATATTATTTTAACCTTAACAAGCATTGCACGGTGCTTGTTAAGGTTTGTCTATATTTATATGGGAAAATTTTATTGCACGTCAATGGCACAGACACACAAGTACGCAACAACAAAAAAAAGATGGGAGTTTAAGTTAGAAACTATGCCGTCAACTCCCATCTTTTTCAGTTGTTGCGTACTTGTGTGTTTGTGCTATTGACGTGCAATAAAATTTTCCCATATAAATATAGACAAACCTTAACAAGCACCGCACGTCAATAAATATATGAGAAAATTTTATTGGACGTCAATGGCACAGACACACAAGTACGCAACAACTGAAAAAGATAGGAGTTGAAGGCATAGTTTCTAACTTAAAATCGTGTCTTCAATGCACGTTTTTAGTTGTTTGCAGACTCATGCGTGGGGGCACTTGAGTGTGCAACAACATTGCCCCATGTATGTTACATCCACCATGTTTTAACCATCTGTTTGGATTGTTTCCCCACCGCGTAATAGTTTTTTCATACATATCAACTAGGGGTGGCAAAATCAACCCAAACCCATTTGCCCACCCAAACCCACCCACTTAAAATAGACCCAAACCCACCCAATTATTAGTTGGGTTAAATGGGTATCAACCCAATTAAACCCAATTAACACTAATGTTTATTGGGTTTTAATTGGGTACCCAATTAGACCCAATTATTATCCAAGTACCATTTCTACAAATCACCCAACCCCAAAACCACTAAAATTACCAAAATACCCCCTCAACCTAAAAAATGACCAAAATAATACCTAAACCTAAAAATGACCAAAATAACCTTAAAACCTACAAAATGACCAAAATACTCCCAAAACTCAAAAAATGACCAAAATACCCCCGAAACCCAAAAAATGACCAAAATATCCCTAAAACCTAAAAAATGACCAAAATACCCTCGAAACCAAAAAATGACCAAAATACCCCTAAAATCCAAAAAATGACCAAATTACCCCCGAAACCCTAAAAATGACCAAAATACCCCCGAAACCTAAAAATTACCAAAATACCTTCGAAACCTAAAAAATGGCCAAAATAACCCCGAAGCCTAAAAAAATAACAGAAATAACCCTAAAACCTAAAAAATAGCTAAAATAACCCCGAAACCTAAAAATGAGCAAAATGTCCCTAAAACCCAAAAAATGACCAAAATACCCCCAAAACCTAAAAATAACCAAAATACCCTTAAAACCCAAAAAATGACTAAAATACCCCTGAAATCCAAAAAATGACCAAATTACCCTAGAAACCCTAAAAATGACCAAAATACCCCTAAAACCCAACAAATGACGAAAATACCCCTAAAATCCAAAAAAATTACCAAAATACCCCCGAAACCTAAAAATGATCAAAATACCCCTGAAATCTAAAAAATGACCAAAATACCCTCGAAACCTAAAAATTACCAAAATACCTTTGAAACCTAAAAAATGACCAAAATAATCCCGAAGCCTAAAAAATGACCAAAATAACCCTGAAACCTAGAAAATGACCAAAATAACCCCGAAACCTAGAAAATGGCCAAAATAACCCTGGAACCTAAAAATGACCAAACTAACCCCGAAGTCTAAAAATTGACAAAAATAACCATAAAACCTAAAAATGTCCAAAATACCCCCCTAAAACTACAAAATTACCAAAATAGGAGTTTGTGGTATCTTAGTCATTTTTTAGGTTTAGAGGGTATTTTGGTCATTTTTTATGTTTAGAGAGTATTTTGGTCATTTTTTAGTTTTACGAGGGATTTTGGTAATTTTTTAGGTTTAGGGTGTATTTTTATCGACTAACAGATTTAAGGGGCTTTTTTGTCATTTTATAGGTTTCGGGGTATTTTGGTCATTTTTTAGGTTTTGAGGATATTTTGGTCATTTTAAGGTTTAGGGGTTATTTTGGTCGTATTTAGGTTTCAGGGGGTATTTTGGTCATTTTTTAGGTTTCAGCGGGTATTTCAGTTAATTTTTAGGTTGCGAAGCTATATCGATCATTTTTTAGGTTTATGGGGTATTTTGGTCATTTTTAGGTTTAGGGGCTATTTTGGTCAATTTTTAGGCTTCGTGGTTATTTTGGCCATTTTTAAGGTTTCGGGGGTATTTTGGTCATTTTCAACTTTCAGGGTTATTTTAGTCAATTTTTAGGCTTCGAGGTTATTTTGGCCATTTTTTAGGTTTCAGAGGTATTTTAGTAATTTTTTAGGTTTTGGAGGTATTTTGGACATTTTTTGGGTTTAGGGGATATTTTGGTCATTTTTAGGTTTTGGAGGTATTTTGGTCATTTTTTAATATTTCGGGCGTATTTTAGTCATATTATGGGTTTTTGGGGTATTTTGGTTATTTTTAGGTTTCAGGGGTATTTTGGTCATTTTTTGGGTTCCAAGGGTATTTTGGTAATTTTTAGGTTTCGGGGGTATTTTGGTCATTTTTTGGTTTTGGGGATATTTTGGTAATTTTATGGGTTTTGGGGGTATTTTGGTAATTTTTAGGTTTCACGAGTATTTTGGTCATTTTTTTGAGTTCTAGGGGTATTTTGGTCATTTTTTAGGTTCTAGGGGGTATTGTGGTCATTTTTTGGGTTTTGGACGTATTTTGGTCATTTTCTGGGTTTCAGGGGTATTTTGGTCATTTTTTTGGGTTTTGGGGGTATTTTGGTGATTTTATGGATTTTTGGGGTATTTGGTCATTTTATAGGTTTTTGGGGTATTTTGGTCATTTTTAGGTTTCAGGGGTATTTTGGTCATTTTTAGGTTCTAGGGGGTATTGTGGTCATTTTTTTGGTTTTGGACGTATTTTAGTCATTTTCTGGGTTTCAGGGGTATTTTGGTCATTTTTTTGGGTTTCGGGGGTATTTTGGTCATTTTTTGGGTTTTGGGGGTATTTTGGTAATTTTTGAGTTTCGGGGGTATTTTGGTAATTTTTTGGTTTCGGGAGTATTTTGATCATTTTTTGGATTCGGGGGTATTTTGGTAATTTTTTGGATTTCGGGGGTATTTTGGTAATTTTTTGGATTTCGGGGGTATTTTGGTAATTTTTGGGTTTCAGGGAGTATTTTGGTCATTTTTTGGGTTTTTGGGGTATTTTGGTCATTTTCTGGGTTTCAGGGGTATTTTGATCATTTTTTTGGGTTTTGGGGGTATTTTGGTTATTTTTGAAAATTTTAAAGTACTTTGGTCATTTTCACTTTAGTGGCATTTTAGTAATTTTGATAATTGGGTAATTGGGTGGGTTGGGGTTTACCCATAATAATTGGGTTGGGTTGGATTTGGGTTAGAAGCAATTAGTTAAATGAGTTTTAAATGGGTAAATGGGTTTTATATACCCAACGCAATTATGCCCACCCCAAACCCACCCAAACCCGCCCATTTGCCACCCCTAATATCAACCGTCATCAATCGTACGTACCATGGTGATTGGTGCATGGCATGTTTTTTGCGTGTCTCATGCTTGAGCCATTAGCACCACTAATACTTGAGCCGACCATCGAAGATCTTTCGAAGAAGTTTCCTGTTGGACCATATGGAAAACATTTACAAAACAATCTTCTAGACTGAGTCTTGAGACATAGTCTCCTAGGAGGAAACTTCCATGACAGTGAAACTCTCTCTCTCTCTCTCTCTATATATATATATAATAATAATTTAGGATAATTTTTTTTGATAAGATATATATTAGGATAATTGAGTCAATATTTTTAACAAATGTATGTGTAGATATCTATACTTATCGGGATTGGGTAATTTGTACACTGACTGTACGTTAAATCTCACCATCAATTAGATGGCAAGGTGTTATCTATAAGATTTATTACAATTAGGATGATAATTACTAAATAATTTATGATGCAAAGTATAAATACCATATAGTTTATGTTAATTTCCTACCATTAATTTTTTGCCAAAATTATTTGAGTAATGCAATATTTACGTTTTAATAACAAATTCTAGGTGATAAGTTGTTGTTAATTTTAATTTGGGCTCATCACTGAAATCATTTTTTTATTCACCAATAACAACTTGCCACAAAAAATTTGTTATGAAATTACTGTAAAAATATTAATTATTGCAGAGGTAGCATCACTCCAAATTCTTTGGCAAAACTCATGCTTGTGAAACCGGACGGTTCAAAAATGGTAGAATATCCTCAATGATTCTAACTCTCTAATTATCTTACTCAATATGGTAGTTCTTCAAAGGAACTAGTCCTCCAATGATTCTTCAAGGGAATCAACCTCCAAGCTAGTCTTGATGAGATCTAAGCAAATGCATTCTTATTTAATTCTTCTTGTTACAATCAACTTAGTCTTAAACTAGTTATTGTGGTACTGTTAGTAGTAATTAACTAACTAACTGCAAGGTACACATATTATAGTTCAACACTCCAACTAACAATTTACAATACTTTGATGCTTGTTCTAACTAACTCTATACAAGTACCTACTGCACAAAATTATCATAACTGTGATGTCTTGTATTGAAGTCCTAACAAAAAGAATAGAAAAAGAGTGGTTCATGCTCTTTTGCTTTTTTTTTTTGGTGGGAGTGGGTCAAGGTAGGCAAGTTGTATGCAATTGTGGAGGACAACTTACCATCATAGATGGAAAACGTGATCGAAAACAAGTGCTTTTTGGCACTCTTTCCGTTAGTAGATGCAAGAGAGTCAACTGAAAATAGACTTAGATTGTGTTTTCTTTTTCAATGCCTTCCTTTTCACTTGGAAAAAAAAAACATTATGGTACCATATACTGAATTGTGTGACAAATATGCTTATCACCGAAACTTGTGTTACCAATAATAAGAGAATGTCAAGCTCTTGAATGGGAATCGAACCATGCACGTGAAAAATACGGTGTAGCATCCGCTGTGATATAGGATAGGACACTCCATCATTCCCCTCGTTTAAAACGTTTCACAATATCTAAAAATTATGTCAACGATATACTTGGTTTTGATTTCGGTTACTATCTCCTGTTCAATGACCAATGCTTGTGAAATCCAAATGAGGTTCTGCAAGGAGCAATAGCCCTTATGAGGAACCGAAGTCACAATATCGCTTTCGATGATAGGATATAATTTGATTTTAATTGTTTGATCGTAGTGTTTCAAATTATAAGTTTTTTATTTTTTTATTTTATAAATAAGAGCCTTGTAGCTAAATTAGCACCCCCTCATTCACAAAATACTTGGGGGGTCTTGTCTTAGGGAAAACAAGTTCAAATTAGTAGTATATTGTAACTATTTAAAAAAATATTATAAGGTTTTTGTTAACAATTCTTTAAGAAACATTAAATACTTTTTCTAGGCATTAATGTACCGATCAACTTTTTATATAACCTTTTAAAAAAAAATTAATATAACCATAAAAAATGATAAATTACAATTTACTTGTGGTTTGGTCAAAATTTAAGTTGTCTACTTATAGGTTAAAATTTGACACTTTATTCACTTGAGGTTAGCTTAGTTAGAGTTCAATAACACACCTCAATTAGCTCCACTTTTATGTCTCTCTCCTCTAAAAAAAAAAAAAAAAAAAAACATAAAAATATAAGATAAAAAAAATAATCTAGCGGAACACTTGCATCATGAGATTTTAAAATCACTTATGGTTTGACTGAAATTTAAGTTACGTACTTGAGGTTTAAAATTTGACACTTTACTCACTTGAGGTTAACTCAGTTAGAGTTCCGTAACACATCTGTTAAAAACATGGCTAATTATGTAATTTTGCTCTAATTTTATGTCTCTTTCCTCCAAAAACACAAAAATATAAAAATACAAGATCAAAAAAATCCAGCAGAACATTTGCATCATAAGATTTCAAATCACAAGTAGGCAACTTAAATTTCGGTCAAATCTCAGATTGGTAAAGTGTCAACTTTCAAATCATAAGTAACGAAATCACAAGTGGGTAAGTTGTAATTTGCTCAAAAAGAAGATTCAATATTATGGGATGAGTATAATAAAACATTTATACTTTTTTTTTCTTTTCTTTTTTACAACAATAAAATGGGGAGGAAATTTGAACACAAATTCTCTAATATGGAAAAATATGTCGTTATCACTTAACTACAAAACAACAATTATCTCTTTCGTGGAAAATGTAAAGTGTTTTTTTTTAGAGAGAAAATGTAAAGTGTTTGTCTCGAGTAATGCATATTTCTTGATTAATTTTTCCATGTTTAACATGTGCGCGTGAATACGCGATCCTTTTTTTTTTTTTTTTACAAGATAAAATTCTACTCTATCCTAATCTAAGTATATATGTATGTGAAACTCTCTCTTGGAGATTTGAACTCCGGTCCTTACCTCCCACAAGCATTTATACTTGTGAAGTGACTATCGCATCAATGATGTGCGGTGGTGTGAATATGTGATCCTAAAGTTACATAACTTTACAAAGCTGCTCAATTAAAATGAGTGGTTGACAATTATCAATTGTTTGTCATTAATATGAAATTTGACAAATAGCAACTAGGTTGACTTTAGGCCTAGGCCATTTGGCTATGGAGTATGGTCCCATTAAGTTTGAGGTATCTAGATTCATTTTTTTCAAGTTTCAACACACTTTAATTCTTTCTTTCTCTCTCTTTAATACAACATTTAAAAAATGGTGAAACTTAGGTAAACTTCTTAAGATGTTGTACATGGGTTCTTCAGTTAAATTCAAACAGATTGTTGTACTGACTAATTAAGCACATACTATCTTATTTTTTTTTAAATAATTAAATTCATTGTGTTTATGTTTTTGAATATAGTTAAAGAATTAATATACTACACATAAAGAACGGTCCAAAATGTTATCCAACGATAATTAATTGCACCAATCACTGAGATATGGAACTCATCTATGGCACCCACATATAAGACTCACTTTTATGTGAACTGTGAAGAGGATTCTAGTACATATTGGGTGCACTAACTAATTTAATGGGAGGGAGAAATATATATATATATATATTTTAATACAAAATAGAAATTTTACTCTAACCTAATATATCTAAGTGTATATATGTATGAAATTTCCTTCTGAAGATTTGAATTCTGGCCCTTGCCCCCTACACCCTACAAGCACTTATACTTGTAGAGTGACCATCGTACCAAAAAATGTATTAGTTGTAGGTGAATGAGTGTGAATGAATTAAAGTGCATTGAAAACAATGAGAACAATTGAATTACATAATTTAAATTGAAATCTGTTTGTTGAATAACCGGATTTGTTAGAATTTGGAATTACTTTGGAATGTATTACTAAATTCAGCTTTTAACTCTTAGATTTTAACATGACAAACCAAATCTAACGCAACAAATTGAGTGTCACGTATGCACAAAATCTTGTTCAAGTTACATTTAATCTGTCCATTGTATATGTCCAAATTGATTCAATCTCATCCCAAAATTTTAGGTGTATGTTTTCTCCTAACCATAAACGGCCAAAATGCACCAGCAATTCAA
The DNA here is from genome assembly GCA_019022515.1 of Quercus aquifolioides. Lineage (NCBI taxonomy): Eukaryota > Viridiplantae > Streptophyta > Magnoliopsida > Fagales > Fagaceae > Quercus > Quercus aquifolioides. Next base: position 97,322,036 of record CM032327.1, on the reverse strand, counting down.
CACTTTAGCTGATTTGATAACTCAGCCGATGATGGAGAAAGCAAATTGTATCTCACTAGCCAGCTCTAGTCTAATGGGTTCAACTGATTATTTAACAACATGATGGTCTCTTTTTTATTCTTTTTTTGGGGCTGCATTATGTCTTTCACAATATTATAGGTTACAACTCATCTAAGTTACACAGGCAGTCCCATCTAATTCGATTTTTGGTTTTTTGACCCAAAATAAAGATGGTGAATTTTGGGCTGTTCTGTGATTGGACTCTAAAAAGATCCACATTGGATTCAAATCTGGCTTCCTATTTTGGGCTTGAGGAACTACGATAAGCTACACGCTGCCACAGGGGATCAAGTGCAGACTCAGAACAAAAACTGCTTCCTTTGTTACACTTCTCTGCCGACATTTATGTCCCAAACGTACAACAATCTAAAGCAGGCATGCAATTTGAGAGGTCCCGTTTACCCAACTCTTTCCTCAACAATGAGCATCAGATTCTGACAGTAGACTGAAAGAAAGAGAAGGCCTCCATCACCTCTCTTTTTTATTTATAAAATTATAAAAATGCTAATGAATGTTTAGGAGGATATGTTTTTAGAAATTTTTTTGGAGAAAATAAAAAAGCAATGATTTTTTTTGGCCGTGTTATATATTTTTTTTGTAAAAATGGTGTCAATTTTTTTTTTAAAATAATTTATTAACAATTGTTTTAAAAATATGTTACCCATGGAACTAAGGATCGATTTAATGGGTATTTTATGCATTTGCTAATGGATTGCCCAAAGATTCTCCGTTCCTCAACAATTAGCATTAGATTCTAATAATAATAGACCGAAAGAAAAAGAAGGCTTGCACTACCTTTCTTTCTTATTTATAAAATTAGAGAATTGTTAATGGATGCTTTAAGTGCATTGGTTTAAATATATTTTTATGGGAAAATAAAAAGTAAATAATTTTTGACAATTTTTTATAATTTCCACGAAAGTAGTGTTAACACTTTCATAAAATTGTTTATTAATAATTACTCTGAAAACACCTGTTAACGTGATCTATAAAATTAAGGATCGATGTAATGAGTATTTTATGTATTTGTTAATGGATTAACCAAAGATTCCTCATTTCTTACTAATTAGCATTAGTAAACTGAAACAAAGTGAAGGCTAACACCACCTTTCTTTTTCTATTTATAAAATTAGGAAAATGTTAATGAATGCTCGAGACATTGATTTATGATATATTTTTAGAAGGATTTGGCTTACCTCCAGCATTTTTTTAACTAGACATGTCTTTTTTTTTTTTTTTTCTTTTTGAGAAACCAACTCAGCATGTATAGAATTAAAAAGCTGATAAATCAGCAAGAACAACTGGTTCTAAGTCCGGTGGAACATGCTCAGGGACGAAGCCAGAACTTTGAGTTAGGGGGGGCGGTTTTACTGTTGGTTGTGTATGGCGGTTTCAACCTCTGATTCTCTTACTTAGCTGCTGAGATTTTTTTTTTTTTTTTTTGGTGGGTAAGAACAAAATTATTTTTGTTTAGAATTTTTTAAAAGGCAAGGTTATTTATTTTGGATAAAATTAGTTAATTTTTAGTTTTACTTATAATTTTTTTTGTTGAGTTATTTTTTTTAGGCTTGTATATTTTGTTTTAGATTTTAGATCTATAATTTTTTTTTAATGGTCATTAAAATGAGGAAAATGCTAGAGCTACAAGTTTTTTTTATAAATTACTGATATGATAAGTGATTACTGGTAAGTAAAAAAATGATGTGAGTGGTGTGCCCGTATGTGATCCAATAAGAATTTGCTACCGTAACAGTTTGTAAAAATGTTATAAAAAAGTTTGTGCGTATAGCATTACTCTTAAAAGAATCAATGATATTGTTAAAGGGAAACAAAATGTAATTTTATAGAACAAAATTGCTAAAATTAGTACACAGACACACACACACACACACACATATATAATAATAATAATAATAATAATAATAATAATAATAAAATTTTTTTTTTTAAATTTAGGGGGGGCCATTGCCCCTCTTAGTCCAAGTGTGGCTCCGTCACTGAACATGCTCCATCCAAACTAGCAAAAAAAAAAAAAAAGTCTCGCTCTCTAGGCTAAGGAATGTGCCATAGCATATCCTTGCCTCACAATATGAGAGAAAGAGAAACTCCGAAAGGAGCTAACAAAAAATAAAGTGTCATTGACAAGATGACCAAAAGAAGAGAAAGAAAAATCTATAATTTTGAGGGTTTTAACATCTGACTTCGAATCACCTTCAAATTGGACGAATGTGGCTGCTCTTCTTGCTGCCAGCAACTCGAGAATAACCATCAAAGAGGGTTTATGGATTTTTTCTGAAAGGGCAGCAATGTTCTCCCGAGCTGAATTTCGGTTACAACTCCAATCCCCGCCTCATCAATTTCATTAAACATAGCACCATCAAAATTTGTTTTGAACTCACCTGGTTTGGGAGGAATCTAGAGTTTCCTCTTACCGGATTGAACACCTCGGATTAGTTTCGGGTAGCATCATTAATTTTTTCTATCGGCTTCATCCTTTTGTTTTAAATATACAATGACAAATGGTAATGAGTTTTAATATCCACATTTTATTTAATTAGTAGGCGATGTGGCAGTCTTTGATTAAAATAAAAGGAAATTTCTTTTTAAAAAGTATTGAAAGTAAGTCAAACTTTTTTTAGAAATTAAAAAAAAAAAGCAATTAATTTTTTTTTTTTTTACAGTTTTTTTTTTTATATTTTTCATAAAAGTGATGTCAAAAATTTTCTAATATAATTTATTAACAATATACCTGCTAACATAACCCATGAAATTAAGGATCAATTTAATGAATATTTAATACAATTTATTAATAGACTATTTTAAGAAAGTTTTACTAACGTTATATAAAAAAAATAGTTAACTTTTTTCTTTTCCAATAAATAATGTTGTGTTAACGGGCACCGTAAGGTGCTCGTTAACAACTTTTTTGCAATTTTTTGTTATTTTTAATAATTTTTTAACAAATTTTTTTTTTTTATCAAGTAGTACCTGCATAAGGAAATCTTAACAACCACGGTGCCCGTTCGGTACTTCATCTCAAACTCACATTTTTACATTTTATACAACATTACACATTTTTTCACACATTTTTTGACTACACATATTTTAAAAACCTACAAATAACATCACTCGAAAAAACTACAAATAATATCACTCGAACTATTCTACCAAACACCTCCAACATTTCTCTCTATAAAAAAGCATTTCCTAAATTAATGGCGTGAATGCATCCTTTATCTTTTCCATAAATAAAGCCAGTATAAAAGTATCAAATAAAAAGGAAAAAAGAAACCCTCGTTATTCATAGTCACTTTCAAAAATTCCCTCACTTTCAAAAGCCTCCACTCACTGTGAGTCAAAAAATTCCCTCTCTCACTCTCACTTTCGACGAACCATATTTGTCTGCCATTATTTATATTCTATCAGATAGGATTTTTTTAAAGATCTTGCCGCACTTCGATCGTCTCGCAATCTCTTTGAAACTCAAAAAAAAAAAAAAAAAAAAAAATTCAGGTACATGGAGGTTCTAACTCTTAATAAGACCACCCTCGAAGCAAAATTTGGTATTGTTGTCATCGTTTTGGTTAATTGTTACTTTATTTTTTATTTTTATTTTAAGTGTTTATAATTTGATTTTACTGTTTGTGAAAGTGAGTTTGAATTTTGAAATCACAGAGAGCAAAACAGTAAGTTGGATGGAGGGTCTGGTTTTAGAGGAAAAGGACGCTGGTGATTGGGCGTACAGAGGCGAAGGAGCTTGTAATCTTGTTCTTGCTTACACTGGATCCTCTCCCTCTCTTGTAAACAAAAACACCTTACCATTTCTCAAATTCTTTGCACAATTATTTTTTTTACTTCAACAAGCTTTATGTATGTGCTTATGTGTGTATGTATGTGTAGGTGGGGAAAGTGATGCGGGTACAGAAGGTACCGCGGGTCGGGTCGCCGGGGAGTCGGAGCCCGACGGCGTTGAGTGAGAATGAGCGGGTTTTGTGGAAGGAGATAGACGACATCGTTTCGTGCCCTAACAAAGAAATTGCTGCCCAACTCTATGTGGAACACGTTATGTCTCCGCTTTTAGGTTATTGGGCGTTTGTACTGGGAGGGAAAGATAAAATAATTTTACTATTTATCTTATTTTTGGTAATATTTATAGGTCTATTGGACTTTTTGATACTATTTATGAGTTTTATTATATTATTTCAACTAACTTTTACTTTAATTTATGGTACTTTTAGTAATAAATTTTCAGTTTCAGCAAAATAAGCGATATTTAAACACACCCTAAATATATTGACTTTGGGTATGCTCTACTATACTTATCTCACACTTTTTTTTTTTTCAAGTGAGAGTGGTTATTTTTATTAGATAGTAGCGTATAATTGTAAAAATTAACAAGTTTGTTATTACGTAATAACGGGTAATAACGGATAAAGGAATGATGGTTGTTGTATATGAAGAAAGAGAAATAATTAAAAAAAAAATGATATTTTAATAAAATGTAGTGTAAAATAGATAATATGATATGTGGTTTTTTGAAAAGTGAGTATGTAAAATAGAAAAAGTATTATGCTAAAATAGATGGAAAAAAAAATTTGCACGAGCTAGTGAGAATGCTCTAAAAATAGATTTTACAACCAAACATGTTTTTAATTTAAATGGGTCTGTCGACTACTATAAGGACAATGTGCCCTTTTGTTATGCTCTACCACATTTTAACCAGCCTAAAATAAAAGAATCCCCCCCCACCCCCCAACTTTCTGTTTAAAATGATGCAGTTTTTTAATAAATTAGGGCACACAATAGTATACCATTCTTGGAAAAAGTTTTATCGAGAATTGAAAAAGTTTTGACAGCTTTTTCAATTCCTCATAAAATTTTTCCAAAAACGGATTTGTTAATGTATGCCTTAAGGGCATACATTAACCGAACCCTTGATGTAATACTCGATGAAGTAAATTGTATGTTTCATAGTCAACGGACTGATTTAGTGCTTGTTTGGCATTGTGAACAATGTGAAGTAGAGTTTTAACTGAAAAGCGCTTTAGTATTTTGACCGTGTGCCAAATTACATGCTTTATAGTTCTAGATTCATAAAGCATATAGTGAATTGTAGAGTTTTTTTTTTTTTTGGCTAGATGCTCCAAATTTAGCAGCTTCAAAGGGAACCCTTTAGCTCTTTTTTAGTGGTTTGGGGAATTTTTGGCTTAAAATGCTTGTAAGCGGAAAAAACTCTTTATGACAGACCCTTAGAAATGACCCCAAACTTAAAGGATGTAATATGCCTTAGGAAGAACGGACACTTCATTTAGGGTGTTGTACCCATGTCATACCAGTGTCGTACTGACCATTTTATGTTATAATTTTTTAGAAATTTCTTGTGCCACTGTATTGTACTGTGTTTGTGTCCGTGCTTCCTAGAATATGCCTAATTTGAATAATGATGCAAATGTGGTATAGGTGAACTTATTGATTTGCTTAAATGTTGTCTTTCTGCATTTTCCTATCAGTTGGAGCAGTTTATTGTGGACTACCTGGAAATTAGCACGTGGTTTGTATGTTATGTGTTGCTATGGTTGATTTTGATCCTTTACAGAAAAGAAAGGAAAATTAGAATTAGATTGGCTGTGTTGATATTAGGATTTTCAAAACCATATTAGATTGGATTGTTTTAAGGGAAAATGGTTTGATGCTTGGGAACATTTTGAAATTACTAGCGTTAGTTGAAGTTTTCTGACCTTGGCTTGGATCGAATATGGCAGATGCGTGTCCTTGTATCTAGGGAATTCCTGGAGTCAATTGAGAAGAACGTTCTATGTGAGCGTCCTGCTTGGCGAGTTGATGCTGCCAAGGTTGATACAGATTGTGATTCTGCGCTCCTTGTGAGTGATCATTCGCTTTTTCCTGGTAATTTCTGTCTCTTAGAATTTGGTCGAATAATTATCCTGCACTTGGTTACAATTTCTGTGTCACACGGAAATATTTACAGGTGTGCATCTCACACAAGTATCACACTTAGCAAGCAGGTAAAAAGGATCTTAGCTTTGAAACCTTAGCTTATTCAAAAATCAGATGGTTACCTTACTAATATATTTTAATCTCAATTCAAATCCAGCTAATGTTTTTTTCATGCTTGTTTTAGTTGCTATTATTTAAAGCTAGCCCATTCCATTATATTTTCACTTAAAATTTATTTGGTAAAAAACATGCAGCCCCATTAGATGGTGAGTTGCAAGATATTTGATAAATACCAATTTGTCCCAAAAATTTAAGAGAAATGCTGAATTTAATCTTTAACTATTATTCTATAACTCTCTCTCACGTGTGGGCCTAAACTCCCCTTTAATAAGTGAGGTCCAATGTGTGAGATTTTTAACATTTTAAATGGGAAGTAGGATGAAAATAGAGATCGAACTTAGGATCTTATGCTTTGATATCATGATAAGTTACTGATTGTTCGAAATGGTGAATTTAATCATTAAACCATAATTCTAACAATATTCATGTTTCAAAATAGACAACTGTTGAAGAAGGATTGCAGGACTAAAATTCATTAGAAGATCATGCTACTGTGCATGTAGGAATTTCTAGCACTTGCACCTTTTTTTTGGGGGGGGGGGGGGAAGATATACAAGAAGGCTCAATATACGCATTAGAGGCCCCTAATCCCTGGCGCACACAAATACAACCTCTCACAACCCTAGAGGACTAGGCCATCTGTCCCACATTTTGAATACAACTCTCAACCCCAAGAGGTTTGGGAACCAAAAGAGTAAAATCATAAGCGCCTCTAAAATTTACCACTCACACGTATAAAAAAAATATAGCATCACAATGGTTAATGTAATTAATTTGGTCATTAATCACTATCTCGTGTTCTAGGAAGCCACCCGGATGGAAATTCTGATAGGATCTGTATACTGCCAATGGGTGGGCACCTGATTTCTTCTTAGAAATTGTAATGTGTTAAACAGCTATTTTGATCTTCAAATCAAGTACCAAAATCTCCTTGATGATCTGCATTGTGATTATGTCATTTAGTATAATATTTAAAGAAAAAGAGTGGTAGTTAATTCTGCTTTTTCCATGTTAGGTACTCTCAAAGGTGTACCCTGTATATCTGTTGAGATAAAGGTGCACTCCCTTACTATTAAAAAAAAAAAAAAAATTATATTTCATAATGGTGTTAATTTTTTTAGTGACTCTTGAATGATACTTTCAAATTTAATGCGAAGTAATTTTCTTAGTTAATTTCTTTTTGTTCCATTTTCCCAAAAGTAGCCCAAATGTGGATTTCTCCCTAGTTCAAGATTCATATCTGAAGGAAATGTTGATAAACGGATCATATCTCGGTTCAGAATGCACCAAACCCTGAAGTTGCATCAAGGAGAGGTACTCACTCCTCCCCTCCACACCCCCCAAAATAAAATTCTGGTTCCCTCCTTTTGTAATGGTGCTGTTGGGGTCAAGTTAGTTTGTGTCAAACCTATATTTGTGTTTGATCCAATGGGTCAGATACCACTTTTGAAATTTGTGCACTTTTTTTTGGCGTATAAGCATTCTCCTTCAATAATGATATTAATTTCTTTTTTGTATGCTTTTAAGACTCTGACCCACTCCACTTTTTATTACAGATATCAGAATTAAGTGAATACAATCCTCTCCATCTGTTCTCCAAGTCTGAGGACAAAATACACAAAGCTATCAATGATCTCTTTACCACGCCACAGAATAATTTCCGGGTATTTTTGAAGAGAAATGCTAACGAGTGTCCTTAGGACACTCATTAATAATTCATTTAAAGAAAGTTTTTATGGGGAATGAAAAAAAAATAATTAATATTTTAACAGTTTTTTTCATTTTCCATAAAAGTGATATCTAAACTTTCCTAAAATTGATTATTAATGAGTACTCTAAGGACACTCGTTAACATGACCCATTTTTGAATGGTTCTCTCATATTTGGGGGCTTGGGTGGTGGTGCAGACAGTACTAATGTTGTGACTTGTGAAGCATTTGAAGATGCACTCAAGCCTGTCATTCGGGCAGATAGTGGCCTGCGCACAAAGAATTTCCTACAGCTTGTTTCGGAGACAGTTTATAAGTCTGGAATACTGGATCAGCTTCTTGAGGTCCAGAAGCTGGACAATTTTGACATAGGAGCAATTCGTGCTTATTATGACATTATTTCTGAGTCTTGTCCAGTATGTGGAGAATTGGGTGAAGAAGAAGTATCACATAGATATACCTCTTTGCATTCCATTCCTATGGATGAAAGCTTGAAGATTGTGAAGGACTATTTGGTAGCTGCAACTGCAAAGGACTGTAGTCTGATGATTAGTTTTAGACCAAGGGCAGATGGGGATTTGGGATCTCCATATAATGAAGTACACCTAGAGTCAACCAACCAAACTTTTGATTACAAGGTAGGCGGCTCTTGATATTTGAGGATTTCATATAAGGCCAGTCTTGCATCTTATTATCATGATGTCCTGAAAATTCCTTTTATTTTATTTTATTATTGCTAAGGAGAAGTGGAATTATTGAGAAAATTGATATCAGGGCCAAAAGTTTGGAATTATATGATTTCTTAAAAATCATAAATAAAATCAAATTGCTTCTAACATATTAAATAAGTTAATTTCTAAGTTGAAAGTTGAATTTCTCAACTACAAGGTGTCATTTTTCATGACTTTGATGTCTTACTTGAGTTGCAATTTTCTAGGCATCTTTCATTGACCTGGATTTGAAAGCTTTGAAGAAGATGGGCGAATATTATGAGTTAGCAACATGGTTGTCAAAATCGCGATTCGGATCATAAAATCGCACGATTTTAAGATCCAACCTCACCAAAAAGTTTAAAATCGTACCAGGATTGCAAAAATGGTAGGATCGTGTAGGATCGCATTGGATCGTATGGGATCCTACCGATCCTACCATTTGGTTTGATTTTTTTTTTTTAAGTGGGATTCATTTGGGTAAGATAATCCACCTAAACCCATAAGCCCAATGGGTTATTAGAAGTCCAATAATGAATTAAAGTCCCAAATTTACCCCTATGTTAACATAAAATCTCAAAAAAAACCTATAGTACTTAAGTTTAACGTTTTTAAAAACAAAACCTAAAATATTTAGATGATGAAATGGGATATGACAATGACAGTGATTAGATTAGAAGAACCTTAGAATGAGAATTCTCTTTTGGATTTTATATTTGTAATTAGCTAATTTACCTTAAATTGAGAATTCTCTTTTGGATTACATATTGTAAATTTGTAGTTAGCTGGTTTTTATATGCTAACTGGCCTAACTTATTTTGGATTTGGAACTTAGAATTTGGAAAACACTTTCCATATGTGTAGATAATATTTTGGTACTTAGTTACTAATTAAACATGTACTAAACTTTTTAGATACATTATGTCAAAAGTTTAATATATTTTGTTTCGTTAGAATGACACAAGAACGATGTAGTGCGTGCAAATTACATTTTCTGTTGCAATTTTTTTTTTAATGGATGGATTTATATTTTAAGTGATTATATAACATACAAAGTCACTATCAATAGGTTTTTTGCTTAAATTATGAAAATAGGTAGGATCTTACAATCTACGATCCGATCCTACGATTCACGATCCTACTTACCTCCTATGATCTTACGTAGGATCCCGATTTTGACAACCTTGGTTAGCAAGAAGATAGTGAGCTGCTATACTAAGTTGGCGGACACAGAACAAGAAGCAGATGAAGCCACAAGCTTGGAGGCTTATACTACTAATAGAGATTCAATATAATGCCATGGAGGATAATTTTCTACTGAAGATTCTATTGGTAAGTGTGTTAGGACATATGTGAATCATGTTAAGAACATATGTCATTTAGAATTGGCTAATTCTTTGACAAAACGCACTTTACTTATAATTTGGTAGATCTAGGATGGGTTTAGTACTTCAAGAAACATGTTGTTCAAGCCAAGTATTAAAGTCATAAAGATTGGACCAAGAAACAAGTGAAGAAAAGATGTTCATTAAAGCTGGACAGATTCTCGACAGTTGCTCGATAGATATATCTATCGAATCTCGACAGATAACTCGACAGATATATCTATCGAGGTCTCGACAAATAGCTCGACAACTGTATCTATCGAGAATTACGAAATTAGAATTTTCAGATCTAATTTTCGACGCATGCTGACATGTATGTGTAGGGTTTCTTTTCTCACAACTCTAGACATATATAAGGCTTATTTTAAAGGCCGTCACATAAGAGAATATAAGGAGAACATATGCAAAAAATGACCGAGTGCCTTATTTTCTTTGAAAGAAGCTACTGCATCTTTGTGCCTTAGGATTTTGTAACCAAGTGCTTCTTGATCTTCATTGTTGATGAAGTGAAAAACTTTGCAGCCAACATCCTTCTCAAGTTGGTGGTTAGTCACGTACTTGGATCCGTGTATCGATTGGTTAGTCACATACTGGGATCTGTGCAAAAGGGTGGCGTTTATATATTGAAGAGTTCAAAGTCTCTGAAGTAGTAGAAGGTTTCTGCTGTAAGTTCATCTATGGGGATTGTAGAGTATAAGGACAAAGGTTTTGTACTAAATCTGAAACTTCTCTTTATTATAGTAGATTGCTTTTAGGAAAGGTTTCCTCCCAGGTTTTTTACTGTGAAACTATTTTGTTTCATTGGTTTTTCTAGGTCATCATATCTTGTCTTATTTACTATTCCGCTATGTATGATATTGACATGATATTGATGTTTGTTTGTGTAACAAGGTTTATTCATAATAAATCTAATTAACAACTTGGTTTTAAAACTTGTTAATTCTATCAACCGTGGTCTAAATTTCCAACAAAGTTCTTCTCTACCTCGATCTTGCTAAAATATTGATCAAAGGACTTCTCTACCTCGATCTTGCTGAAAGGTTGATCAAAGGGCTTCTCTATCTCGATCTAACTCACTATCTTTTTGTCTAACTCATAATATTCGCCCATCTTTGAAGAAGATAAGCGAATATTATGAGTTAGACCAGAAGATAGTGAGCTGCTATACTAAGATGGTGGACACAGAACAAGAAGCAGATGAAGCCACAAGCATGGTGGCTTATAGTACTAATAAAGATTCAATATAATGCCATGGAGGATAATTTTCTGCTGAAGATTCTATTGGTAAGTGCAAGTAGTTTGATAAGGCATTCTTTTACGCAACTGTCATTATGTTTGTAGTGGTGCAGGTGAGAGCTGCTCATTTCATCCTATGGTTGAGGCAATCAGATTTTCCTTTATAAAATGTTTTTCTTTTGTATTCTTTTCTTGGTAATTTACACTTATTATTAGTCGCGTTTTTTCTTCCTCTCTTCCACCTTCCCTTTGTGCCATGCTGCCACATGAAGGATTTATAATACTAGTCAAAGTTAAATCTCCATAATCTTTGTTTCTAGGGTTTGCATCTTGGGCGTTGGTGCAGGAGGAAGTTTATTTGGTTTAAGAATGCAAAACCCCCTTTTTCCAATCTTTTTATTTTATGTATTGCAGAGTGCCTTGATTGGAATTTTATTGCTGCATGCAACATTCTGTCCATACTTTAGATTTGATGCTCGTAGATGGGTTAATATGTTGACTGTATTATTCCTACCAAAATAGTCTAGAATTTCTTTGTGATTTGTCAAGAAATGCTGTAGTTATATAATTGTCAATCAGTTTTGTAGTGCATTAAAGAGCTTACCATGCAGATGCATTAGAAAGATTGATTATATTGCATCTAAATGCATGCCTACATTTTGTAATTGTATTAACATATATGGTTTCCTTATTATATTTGATGAGGGCTTAATTAGACCAGAGAAGAAAGTGACAGAACAGTTTTTGGGCTTGACAGGGAAAGTGATATATCAGCTACTTCAGTGCCATTCCATCCATGCCCACATGTCCTATAAATGCATACAGCTGGATTCCATATTGACCATGCTATGTAGAAATTTAGAAAAAATTGATTTACTGTTTTAGGTGGACCTCTTTTTGAAGTAAAACAATTGAACTTGAAACAGCCCTGCAAACCCAAATTGAATTAAGTTCTAGATGGAATGGTTTAAAATCAGTTTGGAGGAGGAACTGCTTATTCAAATACTCAAAGCTCCTTTTGGGCCTAGAGTCAAGGCCAAATGTGCCTGAGATGGTATAAGTGCAAGTTTTACTGGACCTTTTGACTGGTTATGGTGGCAGAGCACAAAGGCAAATTGCCTAGATTATGGAAAAGTGATGCCTTAGGTTTTTAGTTTTAGATGCCCTTGTGTTTGAGGTATTTTACTTTTGCCACCATGGGAGCGTACATTGGAACTCTGCTGCCATTTATGGTTTTGATATCTTTCAAATGATTCCATTCTCTTGAATCTGTTTATATTAAGGACAGTTTAAAATTTCTACGGAAAATCTAAACTCTAATAACAATGCATCTTAAGCATGAAGTAGTTCATTTCATCACTTATTTCAAATTTCTTAAAGCTGGTTAAATTTTACAACATTCCTTTTTTTTTTTTTAGTTGAGTAAATATTTTTAGAATGTTCCTACAATTGTATATTGTTTTCTTTTTCGAAAAAGGTTTTCTTTTGAGCTTTAACGAAATAATTTATGGGCCTTTTGAGGTATTGTTTCTTCAACAATTGTCTAAGTATTAAAGATTCCCAATATTTCTGGATAATTCAGCCGGAAATGAATATTGTGGGGAGTAAGATTGAAGAATATCCCTGTTGGGTCTCAGATTGGGGGTACGATAGTTCATGTTTCTAACTGCATTTTGAACTGTCCATTTTTACAGAGCACATTATTGATTATACAGGAATCAGTTATTCACACACAGCCTCACTGCCTCACAGTCACAGACACACACAGAGAGAGTCTCCAATTCTCAAATAGACAAACAGTGCTCAAAATTCAAACGGTTCCTTATTCTTTCAGATAAGGCCATTGTTATTTCCAATGGCCTCGTCGATTTCAGTCCCAGCTGCTTCCCTCTGCTCCACTCACGGCCTCTCTCTCCGTACCCTCACGCGCCGCCCCCTCAGAACTACATCGCTCACCACCAGGAGGAGCTCTCTGAAGACTCGCATTTGCGCCGAACTCGCCGACAAGACCGAGTTGAAGTATAACAAAGTCGGGGACTCCGACCTCGTTATTAGCGAAATCACTTATGGAACTGTAAGAAAATTCTCACAAACGTCTTAAATTTTAGTTCTTATTAATTGGTTGTTGTGAGAAATTGCATATTAGTAAAGTGTGTTTTTTTGGTGGGCTATATTTCTTTTTCAGATGACATTTGGAGAGCAAAATACAGAGAAAGAACCAGGCACACCTGTAATAAAACACTGCCCAAAATCCGTACCCTTCTCTTCCTTCAGTTTGTTGTAGAAAGCTGGTAATGACCCAAATACGTCATTGAAATCGTTGCTATAAAGATCATTCAAGCAGATTCTAAGTTCTGGAGTTGGGCAGCCTAAGTTGCTGCATTTGGAATATATGATGATATCTATTATCTCTGAGATCACAGTTAAGGTGTTGGGTCCCGATGAGCAACCCAAGTCAGCAATGCCCATGCTCTCCGGCAAATTTTTGCACAATAGTTCAATTATGGCTTCCTCGATTACAGTCTTTGTGATAGATATTATCTTGCCCTACCCAAAAAAAAAAAAAGAATATGAATTAGTCTCCCCCATTATAGTTAGTACACAAAACTTATTGAAAGATTTTCAATTTTATAGTTTTATATGCTTATGTAAGGTAAAGCCTTTTATTTTCTAATTGTATTCTAATAGTAATAAGTTTTAAGCAAAAAACTGCATCCAAACAAACAATAAATAGCTAAAATATGTGAATTGTGAAGTGAAAAACATGGGGCATGATATTTCCAACATGCATGCTTTTTAAATTGAATGATAAAGGTTTTGCTATTTGTTTTCCATGTTTTGGAAGATAAAATTTACTTGAAGATCAAATTCATACTCAATATGTAATGATTCAGATAAAGGAAGCCGATTGGCCGAACCTGAACTTTTGAGTTCTTAGCATAGCTAGTTTCGTCTGCTCCCTTGTTCATGTGAAGTACTTGCACGACTTCCATCTCTCTCTTTCAATTCAAAAATAAGTGAATCTCAGACAATAATCCCTGAAACCTAAGACAGGTTAATGGCTAATTTTTTTATTTATTTTTTGGGAAATGATATGTCTACAACATTTTTACAACAAATCCTAAGTGGCAGGTTGTTACTAGTTGTTATTGTTGGGGCAAAAAAGTAATCTTAGTGTTAATTTCAAATTTGAACCAATAACAACTAACCACCTGTGATTTGTTGTAAAAATGTTGTAGAAATGTTGTAGACGTAGCATCTCTCTTATTTTTTATATCTAGTCGTAGAGGTGCTACACAAAACTTCGTAGTGAGGAATCCAAGATTGCAACACTCTATGTATAGACAAAAATTTCTTGTCGGTGGTATAGTTACAGTATAACTACGTGGAGATCTGGGAACCTGGATTATTTTGATGTTTGAACAGGAAAAAAAAAATCCTGTTTATTTGCTTTAATATTAGTTAGAAACACTTCTCTATAAAGAAAGAATAGAAAACCAATTAGAAATACTACTCTATTAGAATAGCATTTTATTTTATTATTTTTCTCTCTAGGCTTTCTGGTGAAAACTTAGCAGTAGAAACTTTTGCTAGCAAGGCTAGCAACAATTTCTCCCTAGGGGTGGAAACGCTATTTGGCAACTGAAAGAGTGCAATATGGATGAAGTAACGAAGAAATGGGGGAACCTCTCCCTCACTGAAAGTAGTTGAGCATGACCTCCAAGACACACAGCTGGTTGAAGGGGCAGCCGTTGTGGCATAGTTCTTCACGAAAAGGAGAGTCGACCTTGAAGCTGTGGCAAATACACTGAAAAGTGCGTGGAGGACAGACTTCAGTTTCGAGGTTCGTGATCTAGGTGAAAATAAAGCAATTTTTTTATTTGAAGATGAAACAGACATGATTCGTGTTTTAACAAATGGTCCATGGTCGTTTAATAAGTATCTTTTGGCAGTACACAAGTTGGGTAAGGAGGAACAGATACAAAATATTAGTTTTGATAAGGTTAGTTTCTGGGTTCAGCATCATGACATCCCAGCCAGAAGAATGACAAAGGAAACTGGAGAGAGGATCGGGAGGACGTTGGGTGAAGTTGAAGAGGTGGACATCCCAGCGACGGCAAATCTCTTGGGAAGATACATTAGGGTCCGTGTGAAAGTGGATACCACTCAACTTTTGTGCCGGGGAAGATTAGTTAAATTTAGAGGACCAACATCGGTGTGGGTATCGTTTAAATATGAATGATTGCCGATCTTTTGCTATTGGTGTGGCAAACTGAATCACGATGAAAAAGATTGTGGAATATGGCTACAAAGTCGAGGCTCACTACAACCACATGACTAGCAATATGGGGCTTGGTTAAGTGCGAAACCAAATAACCTCCAACGCCCTCAAAGGGTACAAGTCAATAATTGGGAGAAGGGGAAGGCTAGTAGCTCGGATGAAAGGTCCATGGAGATCATCGCGATGAAGGAGGGAGATCGGAGTAGGAATGAGACGGAGGAGGCGAGTGGAATGGAGGTGGAACTCACGGTGGAGACAAAAGGAGCAAAACGTAGACAAGACGAAACTAAAATTACACCGCAAAATCCGGGGGCATCAATGTCAGTGGGTAACGGCGATATGTTTGAAAAGACACTAGCGAAATGAGGAGTTGGGAAGAACGTGAGCATTGCAACGGGTATCCCGGGATCTCTGACCGATGTAGAAAATACAAAGAGTGCAGGTGACTGTTTTGAATTCGAATGAGGGAAGATTGATGTGGTGAAGGCCCACGCAAGTAGTGATATAAAGGGAATGGACCCGAGCCCAAAGGAGGAAATAATAGTGGGCTAAAAAATGGGCTCGTGCACTTATGCTAAAACAGAAAAAGACTCCTTTAATTCGCGCCCTCTAAAGGTAACCAATGTAAAAAAAGCCCATCCAAGCAAAGAAGCCCTTGCTAAAAAATAACACAACACCCAAAATCCCAGGATAGAACAGAAGACACAATCACTCTGGGTATTTCAGCGGAGATGGTTTGGAGGGTAAAGAGAATGATGGAGCTTCTTCCAAAAGCACGAGGGGAACATGGAGACGGGTTAATAGATAGGCAACAACCACGGTGACCATGGAAGGAGGCTCAATGGAGGAAGGACCAAAGAGGAAGTTGCTGCCCCCACTGGGAGAGACAGATTCGAGCAGGGTGTAGGACAAGAGAGCAAAAATTGACATTGATGAGGTTGTTCTGGGTAAGGTTTTCAAAAAGTTTTTGGGATCGGCAGAGGTTGCTGCGCAACCCCACTGAGGGCAATGAGTATTATGAGTTGGAATTGCCGAAGGCTTGGGAACCCTTGGGCAGTTCAGGCCCTTAAGAGGGTAATTCAAAGAGAAGATCCCAGTTTGGTTTTTCTAATGGAAACTAAGTTAGAAATGGATGAGATGAAAATGGTACAACATGAAATAGGCATGGTACAGAGGATAGCTGTGCCAAGTGTAGGCAGAAGTGGGGGATTGGCTTTGTTGTGGAAGTCTGATATGAAGGTCTTAGTAAAATTCATAAATCGGTGATACATTGATGCTTTGATTGATTTGGGTAGCGAAATTGGGATATGGAGATTAACTAGGTTTTACGGAAATCCTGAAACACATAAGAGAATAGGCTCATGGGAGGTTTTGACAAGACTTGGGCAACTGTTCGATAAACCGTGGGTCTGCATTGGTGACTTTAATAAGGTTCTGAGTGTCAACAAAAAGGAAGGAGGGGTTGAAAGATCGAGTCGATAGATTGCGAACTTTAGGCAATGTTTGGACAGTAATGGAATAAGAGACTTGGGTTTTACTGGTTCATGGTTCACTTGGGCAGTTGATAGAAGAGATTATGGGTGTATTCGGGCAAGATTGGATAGAGCAGTGGTGACAACTGAATGGGGTGGAACTTTATCACCTAGTAAACTCAACGTCTGACCATTGTATATTGCTGCTAAAACTCGAACAAACCACAAAACAAAAAAGAGGTGAAAAAACTCTTTCGTTTTGAATCAATGTGGCTTAAACACGAGCAATGCGCATAAGTTGTTCAAGAAGCATGGGAAATAGGAATACACATGGGAAGGGAGAACACCTTGGAGCACTGCTTGGAACACTGTAGGATAGCCTTAACAACATGGAATTCATAAGTTTTTGGCCATGTTGGGAAGAATATAGAGTGTATGCAGGGGAAATTACAGTCTCTGGAAGCACAAGCAGCAAGCCTCTCTAAGCAGGAATAAATAAGAGAGACAAGGATGGAATTGAACAAACTTTATGCCATTGAGGAGGACATGTGGCACCAGAGATCAAGGAGTAACTGGGCAAAGTCAGGAGATAAAAACACGCGATATTTCCATGAGAAGGCATCCAGTAGGAAATGAAAAAGCACTATCACGAGTTTAATGGATGAGTCCAATCAATGGCAGGAGGACCCAGAGGTGGTAAAGGGAATTGCAATAAGATATTATCAAAATTTATTTAACAATACTCAGGCTGCTGTATAGGAAGAACTTCTTGAAGCTATAGAAGCCCGAGTGTCAGAGCCCATGAATGCACTATTGATCAGAGACTTCCAAGCAATAGAGGTGAGGAAAGCTCTTAAGCAAATGCACCCACTGAAAGCCCCGAGACTGGACAGTATGAACCCTCTCTTTTATCAGCATTTTTGGCCTACTGTTAGTGACTGTGTTACAAAGTGTGTACTAGATTTTCTGAATTTAGGTATTATACCACCAAAATTTAATGAATCACACATCACACTTATCACTAAAGTTAAAAACCCCAAGAAAATCATTGAATATCGGCCCATTAGTTTGAGTAATGTGGTCTCTAGGATTGCCTCAAAATGTGTAGCAAATAGACTGAAGTTTATTCTACCAACAATTATTAGTGAGAACCAAAGTGCATTCATGGCAAATAGACTCATCACGGATAACATTTTGGTAGCTTTTGAAGTCATGAACCACATTAGCCAAAGGAATGGTAGTTTGAAGGGGGGAATGACCTTAAAATTAGATATGAGTAAAGCATATGATAGAGTTGAATGAGGGGGGTTTAGAGCAAATTATGAAAAGAATGGGCTTCGTCCAAAATGGATTAACATTATCATGCAGTGTATTTCATCAGTTACCTATTCTATATGGATTAATGGGGTTCCCTAAGGGCTTATAACTCCAACACAGGGCTTACGCCAAGGGGATCCTCTCTTTACTTATTGGTTCCTATTGTGTGCAAAGAGTTTATCGTCGTTGATCCAGAGTGCTGCCTTGGAGCAAAGAATTCATGGTATTTCCATTTGTAGACGGGGTCCACAGCTCTCCCACTTGTTTTTTTGCAGACTATAGCTTGTTGTTTTGCCAAGCAACCCCAGGGGAATGTGAAGAGCTCCTACGCCTCCTCCAAGTATATGAGCTATCTACTGGCCAGCAACTAAATCGGGAGAAGACAGCCCTGTTTTTTTTAGAAGGAATACTCCCTCGGATACTCAAGATCACATCAAACAAATGTTTGGGGCTGAGGTTATAAAACAGCACGAGAAATACCTTGGATTGCCATCATTGGTGGGAAGGTCAAAATGAAACACTTTCCAACAGCTAAAGGAGCGTCTGGCAAATAAGCTGTTCGAGTGGAAGGAGAAGCTATTATCCAATGCGGGCAAGGAGGTGCTGATCAAGGCAGTTGCATAGGCCATTCCAGCACATACCATGAGTTGCTTCTTGTTGCCTGCCAGTTTATGTGATGAGATGACGAGTATTGTCTGAAATTTCTGGTGGGGACAAAAAGGGTGGGGGGGGGGGGGGGGGGGAAGAAAAATGGCGTGGATGAATTGGGATAAGTTGTGTGAGCCAAAAACCAAAGGTGGATTGGGGTTCAGAGACCTGAGGGCATTTAATCTTGCCCTATTGGCAAAACAAGGCTGGCGACTCCAACAAGGAAGAAACTCTCTTTTCTATCGGGTCTATAAGAACAAGTACTTCCCTGATGATGAGAGTATTAACATATGGAAGGACAAATGGACTGCAAATCCATCTACTTATTGCATAGTCTCACCGTAGAGAATTCTACCCATGGAAGCGAAGGTTCATGTACTCATTGACGCAGAAAATGGAGAGTGGAAAGCTGATCTGATTTGGGATGTCTTCCTAGAGCATGAGGCTGACTCCATATTGAGCATCCCCTTAAGCACATTACTACTAGCTGATAAACTGGTATAGACAGCAGCTGCTAATGGGAAATTTAGTGTGAAGAGTGCATATAACTTAGCTAGAAGTGGAGAAAAGAAGGATAGGGGAGAGAGCTCAGATTCTTCATTCATGAAATGATTTTAGCAGAAATTATGAAGAGCAAAGGTCCCAAATAAGGTTAGAATTTTTGGGTGGAAAGCTTGCCAAAACATTTTGCCTACAAAAATGAACTTATTCCATAGGCAAATAACTGATGACCCAATCTATGAAGAGTGTGGCCTTGAACCCGAAACCGTCCTCCATGTGCTCTGCCAGTGCTCGAAGGCCAAAGAAGTTTGGACCCATTGTTGTTTGCTTCATCGAATTGAGGGCAAAGGAGATTTTACTGATGTGCTGTGCTTTAATGGAATGAATTAGGATCAAGACTCTAACTTGATGCATATGATTTTGATGATTGCGTGGAGTATATGGCAAAATAGAAATGAAAGGAGGCATGGGGAAAAAACCTTACAGCTACTGCAATATATGGGACAGCCATGACAATGTTGCAGGAATATTATGCAGCACAAGAAAATGTAGGCCAAACTCGGGATGTCTCACCATGCCAGAAAAAATGGACACCTCCACCACATGGGTGGTACAAGGTGAATACATATGGGGTAGTGTTTTCAAAGCAAATATGGGCTGGTATTGGAGTGATAGCAAGGGATGAGCAAGGAAGGGTGGTCGTAGCTATGAGCAAATGACTACAGGTCCCGTTGGGTGCGTTGGAGATTGAGGCTAAAGCACTTGAAGCTGCTGCTGTCTTTGCAAAAGATATTGGTGTCCAGAAGGTAATTTTTGAAAGCAATAGCTTGGTGGTATGCTCTGCTATTCAGGGGGGCAACAGAGCCTCCCATAACTATTGCAAATATCATCTCAAGTACCATTCAGATTATGCAGCAGATACGCCAGGTTGAAGTCCAACACACACGAAGAGAAGGAAATAGAACAGCACATGGCCTTGCATAGCATGCTCAAGTTATAGATGACTTTGTAACATGGATGGAGGAAACTCCAACCATTATAAACTCTGAAGTTATTTCGGATGTACACTAGTTGTTTCAAACTTGAAATGAATGAAAGTACTGGTTTCTTATCAAAAAAAAAAAAAAAGAATAGCATTTTATTTTCTAAAAATTTATCTCATTTTTTAATATTCAGTAACTACTTTAAAATGAGTTGAAAAGTTATCTTTTAACTTTTCTTGTTTAATTAGCGGTATGCTAAATGAGGTAGTAGAAAATAACTCTATCTCATGCTAAGTTAAATAAGAAAAATCAAGAGATAATTTTTTTTTTCACCTATTACACAAGAAAAAGTAAAAAATTGTCTTCACATAAATTTTTTCATAGAAACAAACGAAGTGTAACTATCACATGGCAATATACCATGCATGTATACCCTCACTCTATGTTAATTTGGTTGGGTTGAAAAGGAGGAGGATGAAACAGAGGGGAAGGGAAGTTAGGGAAAAATACGAGTTTTCTACTGTTTGGTCGATGAAAGAAAATGAAGGGGAAGGAATATGGAATGGGTGATTTTCCACCCTAGGCCGGCTATAAAAATGCCTAGAAACCCTAATCCGCACTAATCACATAATTAGGTGGCAAAATAGTGATTTTTGCCAAAAATAACAAAATTTAGTAATTGCAGAAATTGAAAATATTGTCTCTAAAAGGCATCCCAAAATAGATGAGACCTTATTCTGACTTTTAAACTAAAATTTATTAAGGAAAAAACAAATACTCCCTCTATCCCAAATTGTTTGGCCTGTATTCCATTTTAGGATGTCCCAAAATTATGTCATGTTTAAAAAGTCAAACATTATTAATTTATTAACTTCCCCTTTATGCCCTTAATTTATTTGTGGGAGAATTCTTTTAATTTAAAAAAAAAAAAAAATTAAAACCCTAAATTTTGAAATCCACTATACATGTCATCTTTATTCAAATTATATATAAAAAAAAGTTTTAAAATAATTTTTTGATAAATTTGTTTAAGGGTAATATAAGAAATTTTTAATTTTTTTATAGAGATAAGGTAGTTAATGATGTTTCCCTAAATAATTGGGTTTTTCTAACTAGGCCAAACAATTTGGGACGGAGGGAGTATTATTATAAATAGCAAAAATACTGTTTTTGGGGCCTTAATGAAGGAATTTTCCTAAATTTAGTCGACACTCATGTTATCATGAGTCTGGATCAGAATATCATTTCCCTTCAACCTACCAAATTTCATGTAATTTCGATACTATCGCCCTGATGGCCTCTACTGGCACCCTCTTTTGATCTTGTGTTGTGACTTCTAGCACCTCTGTTGCTCCAGAAAGGCATGTGTTGTCTGTTCTATATTAAGTCCACAATAGGATTGAGAGTTAATGTGTTTAGCAGTCAAGAGTTCTTTTTGTAAGTGATAATAGTTTTTAGAATAACAATTCACAACAATCTAGTTCAATGTATTCCAAATACACCACCATATTAATCGGAAGTCTCCACTTCCATGATTAGGATAGATAATCATCATTGACATGTTATGCTTTTATAACATGAAATGCTCAATTTCATCGCCAAATACAAACCAAGATTTATGAGTTTACATGGAACTGCAATTTTAGATTTTTTGTATGTGAATTTCATTCTCATATTAAATCATATACAATGCATCTCTTAGACTATACATAATTTCCGATGTTCATATAATGATTAGATAATTATACTCTATCATTTATAATAAAAAAAATGTCATACAATTTAGATTTTAGGGTATAAATTCTAGAAAAGTCTTACGTGTGAATAATTTTTTGCATAAGGAAGGGTATATATTTATATGGAAAAATTTTATTGCATGTCAATGGCACGGACATACAAGTACGCGACAACTGAAGAAAAAAAAAAAGAACAAAAAAAAGTGAGTTGAAGACATAGTTTCCAACTTAAAATCGTGTCATACGTTTTTGCAAACTTATGTGTGAGCCTGTGAGGGCACACGAGTGTGCAACAAACACCGCCCCATGTATATTACATCCATGATCCATGCACCATGTTTTGCACATTTGTTTGGATTTGTCTCCCTGCCGCTTAAACGTTTTTTCAGACATATCAACCGTCATCGATCGTATGTACCATGGTGATTGGTGGCATGTTTTTTGCGTGTCTCATGCTTGACCATACATCAGTGTCCCACACTCCCACTCCATTCATTCAATTCATCCTCTATACAAAAATTAATAACCTGCAGAGTCAATGTATATCCTCAAGAGAGAAAGGCAAAATGTAAGCTTCTGTTCTTTGCCTGGGAGCCATTAGCGCTCCTAATACTTGAGCCGATCATCAAGATCTCTTCGAAGAAGCTTCCCGTTGAACAGGGATGGAGCTAGGACTCCGAGTTAGGGGGCTGAAGTATAAAAAGAAATTATTATGAAACTCCAATTTTTTTTTTTTTTTTTTTGATTGAATATTATGAAACTCCAATTAGTATTAATAAATCAAGGTAGTCAATTTGACTAAAGAAACAAAATATTTCTGAACCAGTTGATACTAGCTAGTATGCCGTTTTGGAATTACGCTACTTTAATATATATATTTATTGCACATTATATAATATCAATATATTAACCTAATATGTGGGTTCCAGTTAACTCAACTGGTAAAGTCTCTGATGGTTGTATAAAAGATCTGGAGTTCAATCCCCGCCTACACCAAAAACTGATTGGTGTTTTGGTCTGATAATAAATAACTATCATCAGAAGCGGACGTCATAGGTTGAAACTCTCTAAAAAATATATTAACCTAATATATGGTAATATAAAAATATATTATACTTGAACTAGAATTATATTATTTTTCAGTAATTATGGACCAATTTACTTTAGTTTTCTTATAGTAAATACACGTACTATTCATGTACTGTACGTGTACATCCGTAAGATTGAATTAAACTTCCGACTAATGTTTTGTTTCCATTGGTATGAAAGTAAACGCGTTTTCCTAGACTAAGAGTGGAGCATTTTATTTAGTTGAAATTGAATTTTTTATTATTATTAAGAGTATTATAGATAAAATTAAAAATGAACTAAAATCGTATAATAAGACTCATGAATATTACTAAAAAAATGTAATAAAACTTATAAATATTAACAAAAATAAACTAAATAATAATAAAAATAAGCTTAAGAGGGGGGAAAAAAAACTGCCAACTTCAAACACAATCTAAAAGTACAATAGCCGTTTGTTACGGCTGTCATAAAAATCAAATTGTTAAATACGTAGCTTTAACATTCGCAACTAGGTAGAAGATAGCCTGACAAAGTAGGATAAATAAGGCCTACTCATGTGATGTTGTCAATCAAACATTGGAACAGTGGGAATAAAATATTACCAAAAAATACAAACAACGTTACTAAAAATCTCTTACCAAATAGGTCCTTAATTGCAAATCAATCTTCTTGACTCTGAGACTAGTTAGTAAATACGCGTACTATTCACGTACAGTACGTGTACGTCCATAAGATTGAATTAAACTTCCGTCTAATGTTTTGTTTCTATTGGTATGGAAGTAAACGCGTTTTCCTAGACTAAGAGTGGAACATTTTATTTAGTTGAAATTGAATTTTTTTATTATTAAAAGTACTATAGATAATATTAAAAAGTAACTAAAATCGTATAATAGGACTTATGAATATTATTAAAAAAAATGTAATAAAAATTTATAAATATTAACAAAAATAAACTAAATAATAATAAAAATAAGCTTAAGAGGAAAAAAAAAAACCGCCAACTTCAAACACAATCTAAAAGTACAATAGCCGTTTGTTACAGCTGTCGTAAAAATCAAATTGTTAAATAAGTAGCATTAACATTCGCAACTGGTAGAAGATAGCCTGACAGAGTAGGATAAATAAGGCCTACTCATGTGATGGTGTCAATCAAACATTGGAATAGTGGGAATAAAATATTATAAAACTATCAAATCACTTCCTAAAAAACCTATATAACACAATAATTCCCATTTAGGGTCCGTTTGTTTTGGGTGTAAATGGTTTCAAGAAATCATTTTTCGTAAAATAGGCTGTTTGGTTGGTTTTGAAAATAGAATTTTCCGGAAATCATTTTCATTTGACCGTAAAAAAGAAGCTTTGACCACTGAAATTCATTTTCGTTCCTATTTTCACTTCAAATGGTTTCCGGACCGAGAGAGAGAGAGAGAGAGGAAGAAGAGGGAGCCCAGATCACGCCTTCGACGTCGCCGGCGAACCCCGAGCTCCAGTCCGACGATCGCACGCACCAGATCGCCTTCGATCTCGCCTTCGATCTCGCCTCCGCTCGATCTCGCCTCCGCCGCGCGATCTCGCCTTCGACCCACCGATCTTCGACCCAGAGCCTTCGACCCACGAGCCGTCGACTTCGCCGGCGACCCAGAGCCTTCGACTTCGCCGGAAACCCACGAACTGATCTCTCTCTCTGTGTGATTTTGATTTTTGTTGTTGTTGTGGTGGTGTGGTGGTGGTGTTTTGGTGGTTGTGGCTTTTGATTGCCGGAGTTTGTTGTCCTGGGTTGAATTGGAGTTTCGGTGGTGTGTGGTGTTGGTATTTGGCTATGATTTGTTCTGTGGATTGGGATTTGGCTGTAATTTTGAAATTTTTTGTAATAAAATTTGTTTGGATGCTGAGAAAATAGCTGAGAAAATGTGAAAAATTTGTAAGAAAATAGCATTTTCAGAATAGAACCAAACACATGAAAATATTTTCTATAATAATTTTCATAATGCAACCAAACACTTGAAAATATTTTCCTTTCCCGAAAATAGCATTTCCGGAAAATATTTATTTTCCGGAAAATATTTTATGGCAACCAAACACAGCCTTAATATACTTATTTTATTATATCTTATTATAAAACTTAAATCTAAGCAGGGACGGAGCCAGAATTCTTAGTTGAGGGGCAGAAATTTAAACAAAAAATTTTGTAAAAATCCAAATAAGTATGTATCTATCTAGTATTTTTAACAAATAAAACTATTGTTTCTTATATATTATATTTCAATCATCTATGAAAATGAAACTAAACATTCTTTTAAATCTAAAAAATCATCAATGATTGTCATAGAAGGAATATAAGAACTATGCATAATTCATTAAGTATAAATTTTTTACTTTTCTAAAGGTAAGTTCATTACTTATCAATTTATAATTAATCAGTTTGCAATTTATGAATTTATATATTATCAATTTATTAGCTAGTTATAGCACTGTGAGTCACTAAATGTGGGTAAGTGTCACAATTTTATTTAGTTAAGTTTGTGACCTACCCATTGCCCCACAACCAATTTTTACCCCACTACCAATAGTGTTATCCAATCAACTGCTTCAACCAACCTCCCACAGTCCCACTATTGATACCAAACAATTTTACAGCATATCTCAATAGAAAAATATAGTCACACATAAAAGACAGTCTCTTAGACAAAGAGATACAAAAGTCAAAACACATAAATCAATATGTAAAAAGATTCCAAGAGATAGACAAAACACATAAATGCGTATGGAGGAAGAGAGAAAAATCAAATGAGTCACTGACTCACTGGCCAGAGAGTCAGGACTCAGGTGTTGCAAAATGCAAAGAGAGAAGAAATACTTGCAATGATAATGGAGATCTGACTAGCAACGGTGAATGAGCGAAATGTAAATGCGTGGCTGCTGGCGATGGCGATGAGGCATCAGCCTGCCGATTCTCTTCCAGGCTGAAATGGTTTTTATTTTGTTATCACAGTCTAAAAATGGGCTTACTTATTTTGTTAAAATTTTTAATATTGTTTAGGCTGAAATGGATTTTATTTGAGCTCATTTATGGTGTTGTTTGGGCCATTTTTGGGTTTAGGGTGCAAGAGTTTGGGGCCAAGATTTTGGAGGGGCCAGGTTTAATTTTTTTTTTGGGCCTAACTTTTAAATCAAGCTCATTATATATATAATATATATATTTTTTCAAAATATCAGGGGGGGGAATCAAACTGTAGCTCTGTCCCTGAATCTAACTATTTTTTTTAAAAAAACAAAATGCTATAGAGTATAGATACAAATTATTTTACAACAATTTTATTAACTATTTTTGTGACCAACTCTTACTAACTTTCATCTATTCTCATCATTAACATTACGTTTTTAGTTACTTAATAACCACTCACTACATTAGTAGTTTGTAAAAAAAAATGTTGTAAAATAATTTGTAACTCTGAAATTATCATTTTTAAAATGTTAAAAAAATTATGAACTTTTTTTTAGACTAAAAAATATAAAAATAAAAACCATCAAAATGTGTCAACTAGTTGAGTTATAAGGCTCTTGAACATACTTAACAAGAGTTAAATGGTCATGATGCAAAGATTATTGTATTTATATATATAAAAAAAATTGATAAATGTATTTTTATGATAAATTTTTGAAATGTAATTTTATGAAAAAAGCTGAATTATACCCATTCGTATATTTATAGTATTAAACACATATCATACTTTACTAATTAGTGAGACATACAATCTCTTACACCTTAGTCATGAAACTGGAAACACCCATAATTCATGATAGTGAAAATTTTATTTCTCTCTCTCTCTCTCTCTCTCTCTCTCTCTCTATATATATATATATATATATATATATATATATAAATTGTATGTGTAGATATCTATAATTATCAGGATTGGGTGATTTGTACACTGATTGTACGTTAAATAAGGTGTTATCTATAAGATTTATTACAATTAGGATGACAATCACTAAATAATTTATGCTGCAAAGTATAAATACCGTATAGTTTATGTTAATTTCCTACCATTATTTTTTAACCCAAATTCTTTGAGTAATGCTATGTGCTTACGTCTATAACATTTTCACAACAAATTTTAAGTAACAAGTTGTTATTGATTCTAATTTGAGCTCACTACTAAAATCATTTTATTTTTATTCACTAATAATAATTTGTCACAAAAGATTTGCTGTGAAATTATTATAAAACTATCGCAGAGATAGTATCACTCTAATTTTTTAGCAAAACTCATGGTTGTCAAACTCGGACAATTTTGAAGAATCAGAAAAATAGCGGTTCAAGCTCTTTTGCGTTTTTTGGTGGGATTGGGGCAGCTTTGGCAATTTACTTGGGCAAGTTGGATGCAATTGTCGAGGACAATTTACCATAATCGATGGAAAATGTGATCAAAACCGACTGCTTTTTGGCACTTTTTTTGTTAGTAGATGCAAGAGAGTCAACTGAAAATAGACTTGGATTGTGTTTTCCTTTTCAATGCCTTCCTTTTCGCTTGGAAAAAAACAGAACGGTACCATATACTGAATTGCGTAACAAATATACTTATCATTGAAACTTGCGTTATCAATAAGAGAGAATGTCAAGCTCTTGAATGGGAATCGAACCATGCACACGGAACATATGGTGTAGCATCTGCTGTGATATAGGACACTTCATCATTCCCCTCGTTTAAAACGTTTCACAATATGTAAAAATTATATCAATGAATAATGATATACTTGGTTTTGATTGTAGTTACTATCTCCTGTTGAATGTCCAATGCTTGTGAAATCCAAATGAGGTTCTGTAAGGAGCAATAGCCCTTAAGAGGAACCAAAGTCACAATATCGCTTTCGATGATAGTATATAATTTGATTTTAATTGTTTAATTGATCGTAGTGTTTCAAATAATAAGATTTTTTTTTTTTTTTTTTTGGTTAAGGGTCTTGTAGCTAAATTGACACATTTTCTTTCACAAAATACTTGGAGAGTCCTGAGAGAAAAATGTTCAAATAACGGGGTTAATAGCATGTTGTAACTATCTTAAAAAATATTATAAGGTTTTTGTTAACAATTCGTTAAGGAACATTAAATACTTTTTCTAGACATTTAATGCACCGATCAACTTTTTATATAACCCTTTAAAATAAAAAATAAAAATAAAAACTTATATAACCATAAAAGAAAAAAATAGTAAATTACAACTTACCCACCTGTAATTTGGTTAAAATTTAAGTTGCCTACTTGTGGATTAAAATTTGTTTACCCACTTGAGGTTAGCTCAGTTAGAGTTCCGTAACACACCTCAATTAGCTCTACTTTTATGTCTCTCCTCTAAAAATACAAAAAACATAAAAATATAAGATCAAAAAGAATCCAGCGGATCACTTGCATCATAGGATTTCAAACCACCTGTGATTTGGCCAAAATTTAAATTACCTACTTGTGGTTTAAAATTTAACATTTTACCCACTTAAGTTTAGCTCAATTAGAGTTCCGTAACATACCTCTGTTAAAAACATGGCTAAATATGTAATTTTGCTCCACTTTTATGTCTCTCTCTTTCAAAAACTCAAAAATAAAAATAAAAATACAAGATTAAAAAAATTCAATGGAATACTTGCATCATAGGATTTCAAATCACAGGTAAACAACTTAAATTTCAATCAAACTTCAAATAGGTAAAGTGCCAACTTTCAAACCATAGATAGACAACTTAAATTTCGGCTAAACCACAAGTGAGTAAGTTGTAATTTGCCTAAGAAAAAAAATTCAATTTTATGGGATGAGTATAATAAAACATTTATACTTTCTTTTCTTCTCTTTCTTACAACAATAAAATGGGGAGGTAATTTGAACACAAATTCTCTAATATGGAAAAATATGTCGATATCACCTAACTACAAAACAACAATTATCTCTTTCGCAGAAAATGTAAAGTGTTTTTTTTTAGAGAGAAAATGTAAAGTATTTGTCTCGAGTAATGCATATTTCTTGATTAATTTTTCCATGGTTAACATAATGTTCGCGTGATAGGTGATCCTAAAGTTACATAACTTTTCAAAGCTATTCAATTAAAATGAGTGGTTGTTATGCTCAAAAAAAAAAAGAGTGGTTGTCACTTACCTAGAACTCACAAATAAGATTAAAAAAGAAGAAGTAATAAGCTGACTTATAATCCAATCCCAAATAGGCACTTATTATATAAAATATAACTTCTAAACACACTAGAAATCCATTCCATGATTCATCCATTATATACTTATTATAAACTATAAACTATAGGCACTTATTTTATACTTTCATGATTCATCCATTACATTTCATTCCCTTTTTTTCAATGAACTCCCAAAGTGTAAACAAAGATCCTTTTTTTTCCTATCAGAAGTGAGTTAAAGAGGTTTAAAGTCTATGCTGTGTATCCAAAAGTTAGACCATTTTGAATATACACCACTGTCAGTTTCTGTAAAACATTTTCTCCTCTTCCTGTGTGTGTGTTAAAAATTCTTGCTACCAACTGGTTTGACGAAACCTTGTCTTCTCTAGCTTTTTCGGATCACGCAATTCGGCTTGATTGCATCCGCCAATGATTGGCTTCTTCCAAAACTTTCCAGCAGCACCAAAACCTCACTTTACACTTAGATTGGGTGTGGTAAGTGTTTAAGCTATCAACCTCTCAAGGATGTGGATATAGAGAGGTAGGAGTAAAGGAAAACCACAAAGGATTGTGTAGATGATTATGGGTATAACTATCTTTAACTCTCAAGTGTGTATGCTAAGGTTTTTTCTTTGAAAAGCACTCATTCCAATATGTGGATAATGAGGGTATATATAGTGTGGATAAAGACTTGGTAGAGCAGAAATGACAAAATAGCAAAACAAAATG
Organism: Quercus aquifolioides; assembly: GCA_019022515.1. NCBI lineage: Eukaryota > Viridiplantae > Streptophyta > Magnoliopsida > Fagales > Fagaceae > Quercus > Quercus aquifolioides. Next base: position 97,291,943 of record CM032327.1, on the reverse strand, counting down.
TTTCGCGAGTATTTTGCGGGAAGGCTTTACTCTGAGACACTCGCGAAAACTAGGCTGTCATGACTCTTTGCATTCCAGTCATGTGCTCAAAACGTGGCTACTTCGCGGGTTAGCTTCTCGCGAGCTTCTCATGAAATCCACTTGATCTTCAATATAAGCTTGAGTCTTCACACAACTCTTACAATAAAAATCCCATATAAATACGGGCAAAAATGATTGAATAGAATTACAATCAAATTTGGCACAGAATTAAAACCAACACAAAATAGTTGTAAATAACAACTTTACAATCTCCCCATTTGGCTATTTCGTGACAAAACCCCTAAAACAGACTCTAGACTTAAATATGAGTTTGGGAACAATGGCAAAACTCACTCACACCTAATTCTAGAAGTTGTGAAGTACTTGCACTGTATACACCTGTATACTGAAACACTCCAACACAAACAAAACTTTCATTAAGCTCATGACAAGTTGACACAAGATACATATAGGAACAAGTAAAATGCAATCAAGGTATTAAACAAGATATAATTTATGAAGCATAACTTGATCAAACATGAACAATCATTAAAGAATGACTACAATGAACATTTATCTAGTAAATGATTATCCGGACATACAATGCAAAATTCAGTTGCATGTTCAACACACAACCAATCAACAATCAAGCGGTTACAAGTATAAGGAATCTTACCAGCTACCCTGGCCTATCCCGAAATAGCAACCTACAGTTGAACCTTTGCTCCAATACCCAATTGGACTTGATCTTGTAATAGTCTTCTTTCCCTTGATGCACAAACCTCCAATTTGTGACTAACCATTTGCATGGATTCCAGTACGTGACTAACTCCAGTCTCCAGTAACTTGAACAGATGTTGTTGGCTGCAAAGTTCTTCACTTCATTAACAATGAAGATCTAGAAGCACTCAGTTTACAAAACCCAATGGCGTACAAACGCAGTAGTTTCACACAGTGAAAATAAGTCTTTTGGTCTCTGTATCCGTACGTAACAGCTCTTAAAAATAAGTTTTATATATGTCTAGAGTTGTGAGAAAAGAAATCCTAAACAATTGCACAAGCCTGGGCCGAATTCAAATATGGAAAACTGAAAATCGTAATTCTCGATAAATCGAGTTGCTGTCGAGTTATCTATCAAGTTTCACATTAAATCTCGATAACAAGCATTTGTCGAGATATCTGTCAAAACTTAATAAATAGCTTTTCTTCACTTGTTTCTTGAATCAATTTTCATGTCTTTAATACTGGACTTGAACAACATGTTTCTTGAAGTATTAAACCAATCTTAGATCTATTCAATTATAAATAAAGTGTATTTTGTCAAAGGATTAGTCAATTACAATAAAATATGCCCCTAACAAAGCGTTTGCACACCATATTCTTTCTTTTTTTTCTTTTTTTTCATCAAAAAAAAGTTTGTACGACACAATTAAAAATAATAATAATAAAAAAAGCCATAAAGTTCAATATTTTGTTTCATTGTTCATTTAACTATATCTGACAAGAAAGTTAAATCTTTTAGGAAGATAAAACTCGGCAAAAATTGCGAAACAGTCTATTTCTGGGAAAAAATTAGGCGCGTGGCATGTGTTCAAAGTTATTTAGTAAGTTGGACTCTTTTTGAAAGTCGAGTTTGGCAAACTCGACTTTGGGCTGGAAAACAAACACTATAGTGGCGTTTTTTACAAACGCTGCTATAGGCACTAAAGTGTTCATTTTCCAGCCCAAAGTCGAGTTTGCCAAACTCGACTTTCAAAAAGAGTCTAGCTTCCTAAATAACTTTGAATGCATGCCACGCGCCTAATTTTTTCCCAGAAATAGACTGTTTCGCAATTTTTGCCATAAAACTGTTATAAACCTTGATATACGTCAGAGAATAAAGGTAGCTTCTTTAGCATCTGTAGAAAGAGTATGACATTATACAATGATCTATTTGGCCGAGCACAATCCATCCTTTATCTTGAAATAAAGAAATTACATATGATCTATTCAACGTTGAAATAAAGAATTGTTCAAGGATTTTAGAAAATATTTGAAATTACTAGCATTCTTGCACATTATGTTACCTTTTTTTTTTTTTTTTCCAAAAGAATGTACAATGTAGTCTCCTCCCGAAAGCTGATAGAGATAGTTTTGATCATGTCTTCCACAATTTCTTCAATGATTCCACTTGTGCGTAATAAATTGTTCTACATACGTTACTAATTTTAGTGGGTCCAAATTGGAATTGATCTTTTTATAATTAAATTTGTTTAAACGAAGAAAGATCTGCTGAAGCTAGACGCTACTTAATTAGTCTTGCACAATTGAGGATCGGCATTGCACTAGATGACTATAAGTCTTTCCTTAGACCAAGCTGTGACCGCAGACTTGACCGTGGAGGCTCCAATATCTAAGTTAGTGAGACAACATGAGAGAACAATGTTTAGAGAGTGAAAGAGAGTTGGACAAGTGAAGGGAGCTGTACTTCCTGAGAGAGAGAGCCCCTTGTCCAAATAGTATTTCTTCATTTTATAGAGAAACTAGACTCATCGCATGCGTTTTTTTATTTTGGATTTAGTAAAATAATGTTTAAAAATGAGATAGAGATAATGTCCTAATTTTTAGGATCTTTCTCGATGTGAGATTTGATAAAAGTTTAAAAGCCAGCTTTTAAACTTTTATCATTTTTAGGATCTTTCTCTATCTCATTTTTAGGCACCTAAAATTTAGAAACTTTTAAAAAAAAAGTCAATTACTCTTTTAATCAGTTTGTGTTTTTAAATTTAAAATTATTTAATTAAAAAATAGAGATATTTTAGAAAGTTTAAGAATTTGTATGAGAATATTTTAATATGCAAAATGATGAAACCTAAACAGCGAATCATGTTATTAACAATATAAATGAGTGGTTATAGGTACTCAGAGAAATAGGTGGTTGCAGGTGATTTACTGTTGAACAGCACACCTCTTACACTAATGTTTCAAGGGATCCTCAGTATTTGCTAACGTCTTCTTTCCAAATTATCCCTAATTGAAAAAGAGAAAAAGAAAATTCCTTGTTACTGAACACCTTCACACAGTCACTAAATACTCACAAGCTCCAAAGAATAGGTATTAGGTGCTGCTTAAAAACAAAGGAAAGGATATTCGTGAAGCAAAAGAATTGAAGCAGCATTTTGTTATCTAATCATACACTGCCATAGGGCGCATGATAATGAAATGTCAAAGCAATGGATATTAGGAAGAAGGAGATGGGTCACATTCTACTATTCTACTCTACAAAATACCCCCAAAAAAAATGGCACTCACTTGTGTACTGTGATAAAGCAATTAATGGAGCAGATATATGAAATACCATCTCGTGATAGTAGATATATGGTGTTACTTTCGTTCTGCTTTTGATATGGTGCAGTGTACAAATGGTGTTGTCTTTAGGGTTGATAACAAATCGTACAACTATGACTATAAATAAACTGAGTTGTTTTTAAACATCTTGAACTCAGTTTGGAAAAAAAGTTATTTATTAGTAAATTAGTCAAACTTACACTCAAGTTTATAGGCTCAATTATTAAATGAGTCAGTCTCAAATATAATAATATGTTTGTAAATAAGGTCGTTATATAATAAAACTTAGCTAATTTAGGACATTATTAAGTCCAAATCACATATAAGATATAATGTGATTCCATAGGCCTTATCATTTTTCAACCCTTTCTTACAAGGTGAATGACCAAGTTTGTGTACTTGGTTCTAGTTTTTGCCAAGTGCTTGTCCACTAAATCAGCATGCCTCTGAAATAAATCATCCATTATATCTCTTCCAAAATGAGATTCCAGCAATGACTCAATCACAGCCCTTATGGTCTTGGCCACTCGCTGCCCACTTGAAAGTGTCCCATTAATTGTGTTAGGCATGTCTACACCTCCATCCCAATCAATCTCAAACGCTTCCAGCCGATCCATAATGAATGATCCTTCTTTTTGTACCTCTAATTGTAGCTCTTCGGCACATGGACCATAATAGGGTGCATTGAATGTGTCTACCTTTTCCTCTGGGACTAGAGCCTGCAATTAATCAAAGAAATAATTAGCCTACAAGAAAAGTTTTATTAATAATACATGCACTACTTCTATATTATGGGACTGGTTAGGTCCGATTCTCTTGTCACGTGTTTGCATTTTAACTGGTCTATTGCTCTTGTACACTGGACCCGATTGTTGCTCCTATGTTATTAGCTTACGAGAAATTATTGTGGATTATCAATACAACATGTACCTCTGAGACCATGTTCATCAATGCTTGGGCGAGGAGTTCCCATTGATGGCAACTTTCTATGGCGGTAGGGTCCATAGATTTCCTGCCCGTGAACGACAAGACCATGCACCCTCCCGGTACTATTTCATCTGAACGTGACTTGAGGAACAGTGAAAAATCCTTCTGGAATTGCAGCATGTATGAATCTAAGACGCTTTGTGGGCTGGTCTTGGATATGTATATCCTCCCCTTGTTTATGGCTGTGCTAGCCTTGCTGTCCAGCCCAGGAGGAACCTGTACATAAAACAATCAATTGCTTGTGAGTCATATTGAAAAGAACTTGACAACTTTACTGAATTATAAAACTCTTTAATTTTTCAACTTTCCCTTTTAATTAAAAAACTATTCAAAAAATTTTTAAGTCAAATAATTATTATCATACTTTCCCTCCGTATTTAAAAACTCTTCAAAAGTTAATTTTAATAATTATGTGTTATCAAATATGCACGCAACCAAACAAACAATCATAATTTACCAACAGGAATCCTCATTTGTCATAACCATTCTAACTTTGCTGTAGATGATTCATCTATTATTAGACTTTCATTGAAAGAAATAATGATGTTAAAATTTAAAAGTATGTGGTTAAATAATTAAATTTACCATATTTTAATAGTTTTAGCTTTTATGAAAATTGGTAAGTTAGGCTACAAGAGATATAACTATAAGCTTTATCCAATGCATTTGTGCAATGGACAGTCCGTATCATATTGTGTCTAGTTCACAAATGCACTGGATATGAACATCAATAATTATTGAATAAATTATAGCGTGGAAGTACTAATTAAATTTAATACTCATGTTTTTCCTCAAAAAAATAATACTCATGTACGACATTAACTGTTCAATCCTCCGATCCAACATTGGATTAATGTTTTGACAAAGTTTGTTTCATACCATATGCACCATGTTTTAAACCTGAAAAAATGACTCACGTTGTTAATTAGTTATATAAAATATACACAATTTTTAAGTAGTCTTGAAGCAGTGTTTCGGTTCTCACATAAGAGTGTGCCTTATACGTGAGATCTATTTCTTATGTGAGAACTTGAAGCATTGCTTTGGGACTTTTTTTGTTTTTTTTTTTTTTTTGGTGATGCACTGCAAACCAGCTTGCAAATCACGCACGGTCATATTTCATGTCAACCCTGTTAATTGACCGCTAACGTTGTCCATTCTTTTGCTTCGTATCCTTACATATGAACATGATGACAAGAATAATGGAAACACATATACAAACCTGAGAGAGCCAGTGGAGGCTGGAAGAAGAGTGCACAAAGTGCATGCTTTTTCTCGGAAACAATCTACCATAGAAAGAACCAGGCACACCTGTAATCAAACACTGCCCAAAATCCGTCCCCTTCTCTTCCTTCAGTTTGTTGTAGAAAGCTGGTAATGACCCAAATACATCATTGAAATCGTTGCTATAAAGATCATTCAAGCAGATTCTAAGTTCTGGAGTTGGGCAGCCTAGGTTGCTGCATTTGGAATATATGATATCTATTATCTCTGAGATCACAGTTAAGGTGTTGGGTCCCGATGAGCAACCCAAGTCAGCAATGCCCATGCTCTCCGGCAAATTTTTGCACAATAGTTCAATTATGGCTTCCTCGGTTACAGTCTTTGTGATAGATATTATCTTGCTCTACAAAAAAAAAATAATGAATATGAATTAGTCTCCCCCATTATAGTTAGTACACAAAACTTATTGAAAGATTTTCAATTTTATAGTTTTATTTGCTTATGTAAAGCTTTTTATTTTCTAATTGCATTCTAATAGTAATAAGTTTTAAGCAAAAAACTGCATCTAAACAAACAATAAATAGCTAAAATATGTGAATTGTGAAGTGAAAAACATGGGCATGATATTTCCAACATGCATGCTTTTTTAATTGAATGATAAAGGTTTTGCTATTTGTTTTTCATGTTTTGGAAGATAAAATTTACTTGAAGATCAAATTCATACTGAATATGTAATGATTCAGATATAGGAAGCCGATTAGCCGAACCTGAACTTTTGAGTTCTTAGCGTAGCTAGTTTCGCCTGCCCCCTTGTTCATGTGAAGTAATTCCACGACTTCCATCTCTCTCTTTCAATTCAAAACCAAGTGAATCTCAGACAATAATCCCTGAAACCCAAGACAGGTTAATGGCCAAATTTTTTTATATCTAGTCGTAGAAGAGCTACACAAAACTTCGTAGTGAGGAATCCAAGATTATTGGAGCACTCTATATATAGACAAAAATTTATTGTCGATGGTAGGTACAGTATAACTACGTGGAGATCTGGGACACCGGATTCTTTTACTGTTTGATCTAATGTTATGTATACCATTTCTGAACTCATTTAAGTTAATTGGAATGAAATATATTGATATCGAACTATTTTGGTATACCATTTTGGAGTTACTGCAAAAAAATAAATGTATATATATATATATATTATTCATGAGATGGGTTCAAGTTACACCTGGTGTAACTTTGTAAGAGTTATATTTTTTTTAGACCATTGATTTGCAAAAGATCTAATGGTTAAAAATTCACTAATAATTATGTCATTATTAAATATTTAATGCTATGAAAAAGTCAGCTCACTCATTTAATACTGGCATTTTATTTTCTCTCTCCTTTTATTCATTAGAAGTTTAGATATTTTAGAACTCTTAGACCGTTACAACTTACAATGAGAGATAAAGCAAGGGAAAAAAAAAATTGCAGAAGAAGAAGACGAAGACAACTTCGTATCCACAACAAGCCACTAGACAAGACTGCCCATTTGCATAGCCATTAACTCAGACTGGAAGTGACTATTTGGATGGATTATGCATTTATGCATGTCAATTGCAATTGTAGTTGGACTTGAACATCCGAGTATTTCTCTTTTTACTGTACTTGTCTTTCAAAATATTTTATTTCCTCTAAATTTCTAGTGGCACGGAAATCCTTATAAAAGACATCTAATTTTATTCAATGAAATTTGTATATAAAAACCTTACATCAATTCACTTGTACAGGTGTGTTGTCTCCAACCCACTCATGTCAAGACTCAATCTCAAAAGCATATATGGTAAAGCTCTTAGATTTTCTTTTCATCGAACACATAATAAGAGCCTTCACGGAGGTCCTGGCATATGAGAGAGAGAGAGGTAGAAGAAGAAGACAACGATGGAGTGTGAAGCAATTGTATATATAATTCAATTGTAAATCTTTCTTGTTGAAATAAAAAGCAACAGATTACTTTTAAATTCAATTGTATATATAATTGAATAAATTTTATTTAAAATAATTTAATTTTATCATCAAATATCTATTTAATTTCTTTTTTAGGATGAATCATTTGAAAGTAGGTGGTTGAAAATGACAAGTGCCCTTTAATCTAGTAAAAAACAATAAATAAGGAGAGAGACAAAAGTGAAAAACAATAACATTTAATGATATCTTTTTTAACCGTTAGATCTCTTAGAAATCTATGGTGTAAAAAATGTGTAACTTTACAAGAGTTACACCAGGTGTAACTTGAACCCATCTCATTATTCATATATATAAAAAGTAAAAAATTCAATATATTAGTTTTTTGTATTGTTTGGAGAATGAACAGTTACATTTACCTTTTGCCTACTTACTATTTCAAATATACTTTCTAACAAACTCTCTATCATTTTTCTATCTCATTTAAATATTATTTCTTCATTATTTCTTTACTATTTCTTTAATCTTTTTTTAGTTTTTTCTTTTTTTTTTAATTTTTTCCTATTTTTTATTTTATTTTTTGAGAAGTGTTATGTTCATAATATTTTCACAACAAATTTTAGGTTGTAAGTTGTTACTGGTTTTAATTTGAACCCACTACTTAAATTATTTTTTTTACTAGTAATTGTCAATAATAACCTATTGTAGGGACTGAGTTTAAGCACTTCTACTGTTGAATGAGTGGACTCAAGCCTAGTTAGTCCAATACAATGAATTTGTAGAGAATGGGTTCAAGAACTAGGCCCTAGCAAGGGATACAACAGTTAGGCATGGTTGCATATGGGTCGAATAGCATGGATGTGGATTCAAATGTGCAATGATGTTCTTCGGCCCTCCTCTTGGGAGCTTAAGGTTCTTATTATTTCTTTAGTGATTGAATACAAAGGTTTCTCCGTTGTTACAGGTTGTTACAGTGTTCTATACTTCTAATTTCTCCTTTTTTTCATCCACTTTTAAGAGGGATTCCTTACATTATATACCCAATTTTAGTTGATCTTAGCCCTACATTTGTCGATCAAGCAGGTCACTACTTGAGTGCTTGTCCCATCAGCCGCCTTCCCATTCTTTCTGTGGGCTGCAGCATCTAAGACTGCACTGTTCAAGGGTCATTTCTTCATTAATGCGGCCAGAACGTTAGTTATGGACATTTAATGTGGAAGTGACAGTTCATCTTAGACTTGCTCCTCCACCATGCCTCCACAGTTGACACGTTGCACTTGTTCCTTCTCTTTAGATGCTCGGGAAAGCTGCTTTTGGTGGGCCATTACTTCCTCCTCTCATGGTCTCGGTTGGCTGAGGACACAGTCGTCCTCGGCAAGGTTCTTGTACCTTGTCCTCGGCAAGGTTCCTGGGTAATTTGGACTTTCACACTTTGTCCTCGGGCGTTTCTTCCTTCTCGGCATGGGCCTTGGGCTTAGTACGAAGTGGGCCGGGGTTACCAGATTCTCAGACCCCACACCTATCATTTAGAATTTTTTGTAAAATATTAAAAATATTGTGACATAATATTTCTCCTTTTTTTAATAATTTTTTTCTTTTTTTTTTCATCCATACATTTCACTTTCTAGAATTATCTCTATCTTCTTTTTTATTTTTCTTTTTTCCTTCTTATTTTTCTCCTCCACACACATACCCACTCTTCTCCTATGTATCTACTTTTTTGTTTCTTCTCCACACAACCACATTCTTCTAACTTTTCCTCCTCTTCTGTGCTTACCTTTTTGTTTTTATTTTCTTTCCTCTTTGGCTCACTTCACACACACACAACCGACCATGATCTTTTGACTTCTCCTCTGTGTTTGCATTTTTGTTTTTTATTTTCTTTCTTCTTCATCTCACTTCACTCACACACACAGCTGGCAAAGAGAGTTGGCCTTCGTCTATCTTTTTTTTCTGATGAGAAGAGAGAGAGTTTTTTCTGACAGAGGAAAGAGAAAGAAAATTATCTTTTATTCAACCAGGTGATTATTTTAATAGATAAAATTTTTTGAAGGTGCTACAGTAAACGCTACAGTGTTCTCTATTTCAAGAGAGGTAATGTAGCAACTTCATTCCAAAATATAGAGATAGAGAAGCTATTGAAGTGAATTTTTGGTGCATTTGTTCTCCAAAATTGGCTTTAGAGAACCTATTAGAGATGCTCTAAGCATATCTGCATATGGTTATTTTTATAAATAAATAAAAAATCATTTATGGCTTTTTTTTTGTAAATAAAGCCAACATTTTGAGTAATTAAAGACAAAGAACCTTCTTGAAATTCACTTTCCCATTTTCCAAACCCACCCACGTGAACCAATCTTTCTCACCTACCCAATTTATTTCAATTGTCTCTCACACTTTTCAATATTCTTTTCAAAGTTTCAAATGGCTAGGCACCATCACACCAGTGCATTCTCTCTTTCTCAATCTCTCATCTTGTTCTTCTTATTTTTCTTTTCTCAGTTTTTCTTGTTGCTACTATATCGTTTTGTATTTTTTTTTTCTTCAATGTTTTAAACTGAGACGAAGATAGTCATAGTAGATCAAAAAAAAAAAAAAAAAAATATGGAAAAGGTGTGATTCAATTCAAACATTAGATTCAAGGAAAAAAAAGTTCAAAACTCATACTGGCCGAATCTTCAATTTCGGCCAGTATTGACCGAAACATACAGAAACAATCGGAATGAGCTGAAATTCTACCCGAGGTAGAACAAGGGGGGTCACCATTCCGGTTTGCATACCGGTACAAGATATTCCTACCATTCCAGCCAGAACGGAACAAAATTCATAACAATGGTTTGAACAGGAAAAACAAAATCCTCTATATTTGTTTTAATATTAGTTAGAAACACTTCTCTATAAATAAATACTTCTCTATTAGAATGGCTTTTTATTCTCTAAAAAGTTATCTCATTTTTTTTTTATGTTCGGTAACAACTTTACAATGAGTTGAAAAGTTATCTTTTAAGTTTTTTTGTTTAGCTTGCTACTAGATAGAATTGTTTAGAGAAAAATCCATGGCAAGCTAAATGAAATAGTTGAAAACAACTCAATCTCATGCTAAGCTAAATAAGGGAAGTCAAGAGATAGTTTTTTTTTTTTTTTTTACTGTAAACACAAGAAAAAGTAAAAAATTGTCTTCACATTAAATTTTTCATAAAAACAAATGGAGTGTAACTATCACATGGCAATATACCACGTATGTATATCGTCACTCTATGTTAATTTGGTTCGGTTGAAAATGGAGAGGATGAAAAAGAGGGGAAGGGAAGCTGGGGAAAAATACAAGTTTTTCACTATTTGGTTGATGAAAGAAAATGAAGGGGAAGGAATATGGAGTGGGTGATTTTCCACATGAGATAATACAAATTTCAATCCCCCAAATCGGAGAGAGAAAAGAGGATGAAAAATGTGAAAAAATGCAATTACTATTTTGCCCTTTAAACTGTGTCACTTTCTCTTCCTTTCCTGCCATTTCTCCACAACCAAACACAAATTACACATAAAATTTCACATTTTCATGAACTTTACTCATAGAGATAGGCTGGTGTTACATCGAACACTTAACCTTGATGGTGCAAATGGATTATTGTCATTTTATTAATACTATATCTTAAGTCCTTGAGTCCCCAATTTAATCTCTAGATTATTCTTATTTTCTTGGAATCTAATTCCAAGGAATATAAATTTAAGTAACTCCTTACTAAAATAATCAAGTATGATATTTTGAATAATTAATTATCATTAAATTTGTCTCAAGAGGATGTTTCTTATTTCTTATTAAAATTATGGGTTTCATCTTGAGGAATAATTTTCTCACAACGCTAGCGTTACATGTGATTGCCCAACATACTGAAATATTAACTATACAAGATCTCACTTCCGCATACATCAAAGTAACATACATTTCACATTTGAGTCCAAAATAGGATTGAGAGTTAATGTGTTTAGTAGTTAGGAGATCTTTTTGTAAGTGATAGTAGTTTATAGAATAACAATTCGCAACAATCTAGTTCAAAGTATTCCAAATACACCAACATATTAATCAGAAGTTTCCACTTCCATGATGAAGATAGATCATCATCACTAACATGTTATGCTCTTATAATATAAAATGCTCAATTTCATCACCAACTACAAACTAAGATTTATGAGTTTACATGGAACTGTGATTTAGATTTTCTGTATGCAAATTTCATTCTCATATTAAATCACATACAATACATCTCATGGCCTATACATAATTTCCAATGTTCATATAATTATTAGATAACAATACACTATTATTTATTAAAAAAATGTCATACAAATTAGATTTTAGGGTATAAATCCTAGAAAAGTCATACGTGTGAATAATTTTTTGTGTAAGGAAGGATATATAGGTGCTCGTTAACACCAAACTTTGTGTCAGAATTTTTGTCTTTATGTTAGTAGTTTGTCAATTTTATAGGCTTTAGGATCAATTTTATACAATTTCTCCCAACTATTCAATTTTTTTGTTAAGTGAGACCCACATTATTTTAACCTTAACAAGCACCGCACGATGCTTGTTAATATTTGTCTATATTTGTATGGGAAAATTTTATTGCGTGTCATGAATGTGACATAGACACACAAGTACGCAACAACTGAAAAAGATGGGAGTTGAAGGGTAGTTTCTAACTTAAAATCGTGTCTTCAATGCACGTTTTTAGTTGTTTGTAGACAGAGGCGGCGACCACCCTCAAACTTGAAAAATAAATAAATTTTATACCTAAAAAAAAAAAAAAAAATCTAAACTAATATGGATTGTTGACCACCTAAAATAAAATAAAATAAAAAAAACTTAACCACCCTAAAAAAAATTGAACATCCTAAATAAAAATTTTTCCATTAAAAATAAAATTTGACTTCTCCAAAATTTTGGTCCATTGAAGATTGAACCAAAAAATTGCAAGAAGTGCTATATTCACAACATGTCCTCAACACTTTTATAACAAATCTTAAGTGGCAGATTGTTACCGGTAGAAAAGAAAAAAAAAACAATTTTAATGATATGTAAATTAAAACTAGTAACAATTGCCAACTAGGATTTGTTGTGAACTTAGCATTTCTCAAATATTGTCCAAACAAACAAATTAGCCTAAAAGCCCAAATCAAATGTTTAATTGTGATATTTTAAATTATGTTTACAAAAGATATATTTTAAAATTGCTATTTTTTTATTAAAAAAAATGCATATTTTTCGATAGCTAGTTAGTTAGTACTTGCTTTAGTCTTTAGATGAATTTACTGGATTTATGTGATACATCTTTTACATACACGTATGCACTAAAATAATTCCTCAATATTTTATTGAACATGATTAATGTTACGGTTTAATGCCTAAGTTGAATACGTTGAATGAACTTGTAACTTACCCTTTATTTTTTTGTTATCACTATGGACAAAATTCTTATAAGGAAATCACTTTTTATTGCAAAATTTATCTTCTAAGCAAATTTGTATTCACTTGAATAATCTTCTTTTAGATCTTAGGCTATGAGAAAAGTTCCCATCTTTTCATCCTAATAATCGAGAGAAAATAAAAAGAGCATATTTACAAAGATGTTCTTGTCAATCTCTTTGCCATGATTTCTCTAAAAAAGAAATTAGTGAAGCACTGCATTAATTTAATCCTGATTAGTTTAAAGAATACGAAATATAGGTTGGAACATATCATAAAAAAGGATAATGCATTTTGTTTATATTGTTACTTATTTAGGTAAGATGTTAGTAATTGAAAGGGAGATCAATAGTTTAATGATTACTTGATTGTGTATATTGAAAAAAAAAAATGTAGTTGATAGCATTAATAATGAAGCTATCATATAATAATTTCAAAATATGAAAAACTTGTAGAATGAAATTTTAAAACTTTATGTATTTGCGATTGTTTTTTTATGTCAATATATTCAATTCTTATTTTTATGAAATTTTATTTAATTTAAATTAATTTCTTAATATCCACCCTGAACAAAATTTTTAGAGCCACCACTGTTTGTAGACTTATGTGTGGGGGGCACTAGAGTGTGCAACAAACACTGCCCCATGTATATTACATTCACCATGTTTTACACATCTGTTTGGATTGTTTCCCTACCGCTTAATATTTTTTCATACATATCAACCGTCATTGATCATACGTACTGTGGTGATTGGTGCATGGCATGTTTTTTGCGTGTCTCATGCTTGAGCCATTAGCACCACTAATACTTGAGCCGACCATCGAAGAAGTTTCCTGTTGGACCATATGGAACACAATTACAAGTCAATCTTCTTGACTGAGACTTGAGACAGCCTCCTATACCTCGGTCATCGGGTCATGAAACAAGAAACACCCATAATTCATGACAGTGAAAATTTCTCTCTCTCCCTCTCTCTCTCTCTCTCTCTCTCTCTCTATATATATATATATATTGTGGGGCCAGAAAGAGTTAGGCAACCCCGGCCCACTTCGAACCAGGCCCAAAGGCCCATGCCGAGGACGAAAGTGTAGAGCCCAGTGCCCAAGAAGCATTGCCGAGGATGATTACATCCTCGGAAGACCGAGATCAGAAAGTGAGCAAGCAGCACATCCTCAAGGGGAATCTCCCTGAGCATCCAAGGAGCAAATAGCAAGTACCAAGCACCGGACATGGAAGCATGGTAGAGGAGCAAGTCCCAGATGAACTGTCACCTCCACATTAAATGCCCTCAACTAACGCCCTGGCCGCATTAATGAGGATAGGGCCTCTGAACAGTGCCGTCTTGAGCGCTGCAACCCACAGGGGGGATGAGAATGCGGCTGATGGGACAAGCTCTCAAGTGGAAACCGGGTTGATCAACAAATGTAGGGCTAGGATCAACTAAGAGAGAAGTATATAATGTAAGAAGTCCCTCTTGAGAAGGGGACGAAGGGAAACCCAGAGCAAAAAAATACTGTAGCAGTTTATATTCTCTCCAACCTTGTAACCTTTTTGAAATAGATAATAAGAACTTCAAGCTCTATAAGACCCGTCCGAGGAGCCTTACTGTGCATCCCGACCCACGTTTAAGTTATCATCATTCACGTACAACCATGCACGACCGTTGCATTCCTCACTAGGGCCTAGCTCTTGAACCCATACTCTATAAATTCATTGGAGGGTTAGCTGGGCTTGGGTCCGCTCTCTCAATCTGCGGAGAGCGCTCGAAACCGGTCCCTACATATATATATATATATATATATATATATATATAAATATATAATAATTTAGGATAATTTTTTTTGATAAGATATATATTAGGATAATCTCTCTCTCTCTCTCTCTCTCTCTCTCTCTCTCTCTATATATATATATATAAATATTTAATAATTTAGGATAATTTTTTTTTGATAAGATATATATTAGGATAATCGAGTCAATATATTTAACAAATATATGTGTAGATATCTATATTTATCGGGATTGGGTAATTAGATAATTTAGATGGCAAGGTGTTATCTATAAGATTTATTACAATTAGTATGATAATTACTAAATAATTTATGATGCAAAGTATAAATACCATATAGTTTATGTTAATTTACTACCATTAATTTTTTACCAAAATTATTTGAGTAATGCCATATATATCTGCATTTCAACAACAAATCCTAGGTGATAAATTGTTGTTAATTCTAATTTGGGCTCACCACTGAAATCATTTTTTTTATTTACCGATAACAACTTGTCACAAAAAATTTGTTGTAAAATTATTACAGAGGTAGCATCACTCCAAATTCTTTGGCAAAACTCATGCTTGTCAAACCGGACGGTTCAAAAATGGTAGAATCCTCAATGATTCTAACTCTCTAATTCTCTTACTCACTCAATAATTCAATATGGTAGTTCTTCGAGGGAACTAGTCCTCCAATGATTCTTCGGGGGAATCAACCTCCAAGCTAGTTTCAATGAGAACTAAGCAAATGCATTCTTATTCAATTCTTCCTGTTACAATCATTTTAGTCTTATACTAGTTACTCTAGTACTGTTAGTAGTACCTAAACTAACTGACTGCAAGGTACACATATTACGGCTCAACACTCCAACTAACAATATACAATACTTTGATGCTTGTTCTAACTAACTCTGTACAAGTACCTACTGCACACAATTGTCACAGCTATGATGTCTTGTACTGAAGTCCTAACAAAAAGAATAGAAAAAGAGTGGTTCACATGCTCTTTTGCTTTTCTTTTTTCTTTTTTTTTGGTGGGAGTGGGTCAAGTTAGGCAAGTTGGATGCAATTGTGGAGGACAACTTACCATCATAGATGGAAAATGTGATCAAAACCAAGTGCTTTTTGGCACTCTTTCCGTTAGTAGATGCAAGAGAGTCAACTGAAAATAGACTTAGATTGTGTTTTCTTTTTCAATGCCT
This sequence comes from Quercus aquifolioides, assembly GCA_019022515.1. NCBI lineage: Eukaryota > Viridiplantae > Streptophyta > Magnoliopsida > Fagales > Fagaceae > Quercus > Quercus aquifolioides. The sequence goes on along the minus strand of CM032327.1, from coordinate 97,275,996 downwards.
TCCTTTTCACTTGAAAAAAAAAAAAGTATGGTACCATATACTGAATTGTGTGACAAATATACTTATCACCGAAACTTGTGATACCAATAAGAGAATGTCAAGCTCTTGAATGGGAATCGAACCATGCACGTGAAAAATATGGTGTAGCATCATTCCCTTCATTTAAAACGTTTCACAATATCTAAAAATTGTGTCAACGGTATACTTGGTTTTGATTGTAGTTACTGTCTCCTATTGAATGACCAATGCTAGTGAAATCCAAACCTATAATGTGTGAAATTCAAATGAGGTTCTGTAAGGAGCAATAGCCCTTAAGAGTTAAGAGGAACCAAAGTCACAATATCGCTTTCGATGATAGGATATAATTTGATTTTTATTGTCTGATTGTAGTGTTTCAAATTATAAGATTTTTTTTTTCTTGCCAGGGGACTTGTAGCTAAATTTGCATCTCTTCATTCACAAAATAATTGAGGGGTCCTGGGAGGAAAAAGTTCAAACTGCAGGATTAATAGCATATTGTAACTATCTAAAAAAATATATTATAAGATTTTTGTTAACAATACTTTAAGGAACATTAAATACTTTTTCTAGGCATTTAATGCACCGATCAACTTTTTATATAACCTTTTAAAATTTAAAAATATATATATATATAACCATAAAAGAAAAAAAGGGTAAATTAAAATTTACTCATGCCATCTGTGGTTTGGTCGAAATTTAAGTTGCCTACTTGTAGATTAAAATTTGATACTTTATCCACTCGAGGTTAGCTCAGTTAGAGTTCTTAACACACCCCAGTTAGCTCCACTTTTATGTCTCACTCCTCTAAAAACACAAAAAACATAAAAATATAATATCAAAAAGAATCTAGCGGAACACTTGGATCATGGGATTTCAAACCACCTGTGGTTTTGCCGAAATTTAAGTTACCTATCTGTAATTTAAAATTTAACATTTTACCCACTTGAGGTTAACTTAATTAGAATTCTGTAACACACCTCTGTTAAAAACATGACTAAATATGTAATTTTGCTCAACTTTTATGTCTCTCTCCTCCAAAAACACAAAAAACAAACAAACATGCAAGAGCAAAAAAATCCTACGGAACACTTGCATTATAGGATTTCAAATTACAGGTCGGCAACTTAAATTTTCAGTCAAATCTCAAATGACTAAAGTGTCAACTTTCAAACTACAGGTATGCAATTTAAATTTTAGCCAAACCACAAGTGGGTAAATTATAATTTGCCTAAAAAAAAAGATTCAATATTATGGGATGAGTATAATAAAACATTTATACTTTTTCTTTTCTTTTCTTTTTTACAACAATAAAATGGGGAGGTAATTTGAACACAAATTCTCTAATATGGAAAAGTATGTCGATATCACCCAGTAACAACTCCAGGAATTTTTTTTCAAAGTGGTCATGAAGAAACTTAAATTAAACAAAATCTAATAAAAAGATAAATTCATATATTGACAACAACCAAAAAAAAAAAAAAAAAACACCAAATACATGAAGTCTTACAATTTTCTTCTATGATTTTTTTTTAAATTTTGAAATCATTACATGATAATCTCATTATCAATGCTGCAAGTTACATATTTTTCAAAATTTTAGTTAAATAAAATTTTCCTTGGATTTTTCTTTTTGTTTGTAAGGGCTCAATATATTGTTAAGAGGAATAAAGTTTGAGAACAAAATTTGACTACAAACTTAGTTGTAACTTAAGATTACAACTTTCACTAAACAAATTAACATGACTACATATTTTAAAAATCTAACCATTGAATTGTATGTTCTTTAGGTTCTTAAAATGCATGTCAAACTTCATGACAATTAGTAACTAGATTGACTTTAGGCCTAGGCCATTTGCCTATGGAGTATGGTCCCATTAAGTTGAGTTATCTAGATTTCATTGTTTTCAAGTTTTGAACACACTTTAATTCTCTCTCTCTTTAATACAAAATTAAAAAGAGGGTAAAACTTAGGTACGTTTTCTAAGATGTTGTACATGAGTTCTCCAATTAAAATCAAACAGATTGTTATTCCAGACTAGTTAAACACATACTATCTTTTTTTTTTTTCCAAAATAATTAAATTTATTGTGTTAATATTTTTTAATCTAGTTAAAGAATTTAATATATTACACATAAAGAATTGTCCAAAATGTTATCCAACAATAATTAATTGCACCAATCAATGAGATATGGACCTCATCTATGGCACCCACATATAAGACTCACTTTTATGTGAAGAGGCATCTAGTATATATTGGGTGCACTAACTAATTTCATGGGAGGGAGAAATGTATTAGTTGTAGGTGAATAAGTGTGAATGAATTAAAGTGCATTGAAAACAATGAGAACAATTAAATTACGTAATTTAAATTGAAATATGTTTGTTGAATAACCGGATTTGTTAGAATTTGGAATTACTTTGGAATTTATTATTAAATTCAGCTTTTAACACTTAAATTTTAACATAACAAACCAAACTTAACATAACAAATTGAGTGTCACGTATGCACAAAATCTGGTTCAGATTACATTTAATCTGTCTTTTCGATTATTGAGTCCATTTTATATGTCCAAATTGATTCAATCTCACCCCAAAATTTTAGGTGTATGTTTTCTTCTAACCATAAACGGCCAAATGCACCAGCAATTCAATATTTTAGCTGATTTGATAACTCAGCCGATGATGGAGAAAGCAAATTGTAGCTCATGAGTAGCCGGCTCTAGTCTCTTTATGGGTTCAATTGATTAATTAACAACAGATGGTCTCTTTTTTTTCATTTTTCTTTTTTTGGGCTGCGTTATGTCCTTCACAAAGTTTTAGGTTACAACTCATCTAAGTTACATGGGCAGTCCCATCTAATTCGATTTTAGGTTCTTTGACCCAAAATAAAGATGGTGAATTTTGGGCTGTTCTGTGATTGGACTCTAAGATCCACATTGGATTCAAATCTGGCTTCCTATTTTGGGCTTGAGGTACTACGATAAGCTACACGCTGCCTCAAGGGATCAAGTGCAGAATCATAACAAAAACTGCTTCCTTTGTTGCACTTCTCAGCCGACATTTATGTCCCAAACGTACAACAATCTAAAGCAGTCACGCAATTTGAGAGCATGTTTGGCACCACCATTTTTCATCACTCAATTTTCATCACTTATCACTCATCACTTAAAATACCCCACTCCGTTTGGTACCATCACTCAATTCTCATCACTCAATATTTTTCAACTATTTGTGGGACCCACACACTGACCCAATGTCAGTTGACTTTCTCTCTCTCTCTCTTTTTCTTTTTTTTCCTTTTTTTCTTTTTCCCCTACCTCTTCCCTTCGTTTTTCTCTTCGTTTTGCCATGTTTTTCTCTGCTTTTCTCTTCATCCATGTTAACACGTATTTTAATCAAGCCCACCATGATCCTTATTTTCATGCTTTTCATAGATCAACAATATAAACAAAAAAAACCCAATGCTTTTCCCCTTCGTTTTCCCCTGACCCAATGCTTTTATGCTTTTCCAAAAACCCAAAAAAAAAACCACCGCCGCAGCCGCCGCTACAACCCACAGTGACAGCAGCAGCAGCAGCAACAACAACATCAACAGCGGCGACAACTTCGACATCAACAGCAGCGACAACTTCGACAACATCAACAGCGACGACGACTTCGACGAACTCGAGAAGAAATAAAAAGAATGGAAACCCAGTGAAAAAGGAAAGAAAAGAAGGAAAAAAAAAAAGAAAAAAAAGAGCCCAAGCCCAGAAACCAACGTGAAAAGAAAAGAAAACAAGAAAACAAGAAAAGGAGAATAGAAAAGAAAAGAAGAAAAAAAAGAACCAAACCCAGAAAGTGAAAAGAGAAGAAAAGAAGAAAAAAAGAAAAGGAGAATAGAAAAGAAAAGAAGAAAAAAAAAAGAACCAAACCCAGGAAGTGAAAAGAAAAGAAAAGAAGAAAAAAAGAAGAAGAAGAAGAAGAAGAGGAGCAGGTGTTCCAAACCTGTGAAAGACAAAAAGAAAAGAAAAAAGAGAGAAAAGAAGATAAAGTGAGAGCAAAAAGTCTTACCGTGGGACCCATGTGAAATTTTAATTACAAAAATGCTATTGAAAACAGAGAATTGAAAATTGAAAACAGCCAAAAGTTGTTTTCAGTTTCCACAACTCATAACTCAAAAAGTAGAGAATTGAGAGATGTAAACAGAGTTATGGAAACAGAGTATTGGTGTAGCCAAACAAGTATTTTGCAATGGGTCCTACCATTTTTGAGAATTGAGTTATGGAAACAGAGAATTGAGTTACGAAAACTGATGAACCAAACAGCCTCTGAGACTTGAGAGGACCCGTCCTCTTTCCTCAACAATCAACATCAGATTCTGACGGTAGACTGAAAGAAAGAGAAGGCCGGCATCACCTCTCTTTTTTATTTATAAAATTATAAAAATGCCAATGAATGTTTAGGATATGTTTTAGAAATTTTTTAGGAGAAAATAAAAAAGCAATAATTTTTTTTGACTGTGTTATATATATATATATGAAGAGGAAAAATTATACACTGGACAGCTTATATGACGGATCCACTTAGATCGCCCTTGCTGGACGGATCCCATGAGGACGGGCTCAATACCGACAGGTCCAACACCCACGCAGTGTCCAAATCGATTATCTTCAAGAAGCCCTAGCTTAGGAACTCTTGCGGCCCACGCTTGGACATCCCAAAATCCTAGTATAACTGGAATTCTAGGACAAAGAGGATTCTAGAAGATACGCGCATTAATGGAGATCTCCTCCATAAGGAAAAGTCTTGTTCATCACGTTTGGGATTGTTAAAGGAGACTCCTATAAGGAAAAGACCTTTGTCTCAAGGAAGAAAGGTCAATCTACGACCACTATAAAAGCCCTAATACCCTCACAAATCGAGGTACGCATAATCAACCCTCTCTAGCACTTTGGAGTTGTAAAAGATTCTAACTTGACCTTCGGAGGGTATTTGGCCAGCACCACACCGGTGCTCTCTGCAGGTTCTCTTTTTGTTGTGCAGGTGACTTTTTGAGCGTGTGAGCAACGTGTGATTCATTGGTGATTTTTTCAGCATCATCAATATATATTGTAGGGGCTGGATTTGAGCGCTTCTGCTTTTGGATGAGTGAACTCAGACTCAACTAGCCCAATACAATAAATTTATAGATAATGGATTTAAGAACTAGGCCTTAGTGAGGGTTACAACAGCTAAACATGGTTACGAATGGTTTGGATAACAAAAACATGGACTAAAGTTTGAAATTTTGTTCCTCGGCCCTTATCTTAGGAGTTTTAAGTTCTCATTATTTCTCAAGTGCTTGGTTAGAAAAGTTTCAAAGATGACACCAATTACTACAGTGTTCTCTACTTCTAATTTTTCCGGTCTCCTATTTTTGGAGGATCTCTTACATTATATACCCCCTTTCAGTTGATCTTAGTCCTCTATTTGTTGATCATGTAGGTCACTACTTGAGTGCCTGTCCCATCAGTCGCTTTCCCAAACTTTCTGTGGGTTGCAGCAACCAAGGCAGCATTGTTCAGGGGTCATTTCCTCATTAATGCGGCCAGAATGTTAGTTGTGGGCATTTAATGCGGATGTGACAGTTCTTACCTAAATTGCTCCTCCTCCATGCTCCCATGGCTGACCTATTGTACCTGTCCTTTTTCTTGGGATGGCCTGGGGGGTTGCCTTTGATGGCGCGATGCTCTTCCCTTCTATGATCTCGGTTCGCCGAGAACAGGATTATCCTCGACGATGCTTCTTGGCGATGTGGACTTCCTTGTTCGTCCTCGGACATTTCTTCCTCCTCGGCGTGGGCCTCGGGCCTAGCATAAAATGGGTCGGGGCTGCCAATTTCTTTGACCCTACAATAGCCCCTTAAAATCCTGCTGTCCAGATCCTCGGGCGGAAAGGAGGATTTTGTTATCCTCGGGCCTTCGTCATGGCTTGTCAAGTCTTGTCCTCCGTCAGTGCTTGAGTCTTTTTACCTGCCTAAGGCACGCTCCTAACGCTTCGGTACGCGGAGCAATCCTGGCGGCTCCATGCTCCCTACGTTCAATGGTGTGATGGTAATCTAACGGTGGGGATTTCCTTACCTTTATAGGTGGGAAAACCCGCACGGTTCCTTTTAATTGGGGGTATAAATACCTATCTGAACTGATTTGCCTCTTTACTTTTACACTCAAGAGTTCCTGCGCACATATCCTGAATTCGGTCAAACTGCCAACCAAACTCGCGTCTCTTTTCAACATAAAAAGCCTGTCCGATGAGCTTTTCCTCATTTCTGTAAGTTTTCTTCTCTCTCTAACTCATATTTTCTCCCTTCTGAGTTTCTTTTCCTCTTATTCCTCTCTCTCTTTCGCTTTTCCCTGAGTCTTTTGGCCGCTCCCAGGGATGGGTAGGTTTAAGAAGCTGGTTAAGTCTGAAGAGGCAATGGAGAAATTCATTGCCGATTATAGGATACCCAGTAACGTAGGTTTGAGATATTGTGAAGAAGGGGAGTGGCATATCAAGAGGAAGGAAGGTGAAGTAGTGATTCCCATAATCGCCTTCCTTGAAGGCGGTATGAGAATCCCTATAGGGCCAGTGATGAGGGACTACCTTAGGCACTTCCGATTAGCCGCTACTCAGTGCGCCACTAACGTGTTTAGGATTCTAGGTTGTGTGGACGCTCTAAACTAGAAAATGGAGTTAAGGTTAACCTACCACGATGTAAACTGGTGCTACAACCTCCAACACCTAAAGGGTAAATCCTATTATATGAAGACGAGGGGTGATAAGGTCCGACTTATTCAGTGCCTCCCTGAGTCCAGCAAGGGGTTAAACAAGGACTTCCTCATCGTGTCCGGGGAGTGGCATGACGGCCTTCACTGTCCGACAGAAGAGGGGGTACCAGGTGGGGCGTTCAGGATAGGATAGGGTTGATCTTTTGTGATGTCAAAGTTTGCAATGCTTGGTTGCTAATACGAATGTGCCTTCTTTTTTGCAGATCCACACGCCTTTGGACGACACTTTCACTTGATCAACCGGGGAGATTTGGAGACCATCCTTAGGGCAGAGGTCTTCGTGAACGAGGCCGACAACCAAGTTAGAGCTACTCACAAGATCCTTGGATATGACCCAATTCATAAATCGTTCTCGGCTCCGAAGTACGTGGTCAGAGCCAAAGATCCTCGTCTTCATAAGATCACCGTAGCAGAACAAGGGTTCCTGCTTCCTGAAGGGTCTCCCATTCTAGAAGGTATTCCGTTTGCGGGCCGTTCTTCATTCCAACGAGCAGTAAAGGCCGAGGGAGGAAGTCCGGAGAGGGAAGAAGAAGTTGCTGATTTGGGTCCGTCTGAGGACGAATTTGGTGCATTCGATCAAGTCAATCTATCCGAGGATCCCATTGATGACTTGGGTGACCCCAACTTGACTAAAGCGGACCTCCTATCAGCAGGGACTTCTCCTCAGGCTGAGATGGGTTTCAAGAGACAACCTCAGACCAGCCTACTCGACCTAATTGAGGGCCAGCCGGGGAAGGACACTCCGGGGAAGTCACAATCCAAGCTTCCTCTTCCTTCACCCAAGCGTTAGCTTGTTCAGACTAGGTCCTCCTCCACCCATTCCAAGCTGCCACCTCCTCCACCTCAGCCATGTCTGCCACAAAGGCCCAAGCCCACCGATCCCAAACATAAAAAGGATCCTAAAGGGAAAAGGCCCATAGGGGTTGATAAGTCCCGTTCCTCCCAGGAGGGGGATGAAGCTCGGCGACCTTCAAAGCAACAAAAAACCAGGCACCAGGGCCAAAGAATGGAAGTTGCCATACAGTCCAAGCCCCAGGCCTGGCTCCCTGCCCTAATGCTTTATGGGGAGCCTCTGATGGACAACGCCTCCCCCAGGGACTTCCGAGGGGGTGAAGGCACCTACGTGGCCGACGCGCTGGAGAGGGCCTTGCTACTCCCCTACGATATGGCCGAGTTGGGGAGCTTGAGGAGGTAGGAGGTCTTCCCCAGCCTCAAAAGGTACCTGGGCATGGTAAGACTTCTGATACTCGCGACCCCATTGATTTTTTTCCTTTGGCTTACAATTTATCGTGTGCTTGTTTTAATTGGCAGGCTGTCCAGGCTACCTACAGGCTGGAAGAGGCAGCCAACAAGCAGAGCAGAGCCCTTGACCTCGAGCGTGACAAGCGCCTAGAAGCTACAAGGACCCTCAAACAGTCCGAGGCCGATCTCCTGAAAGTGAGGGAAGATCTAAAGGAGATGACGAAGGCCAGGGATAGCACTGAAGCAGGCCTGGCTGGCGCTCAAAAGCAGGCCGCGGACTAGACAAAGCGCTTACTCGAAGCTGAGGATCAGTTGAAGAATGCCAAGGAGCAAATTGCTGATCTGAATCGGAGATTGGCCAAGGCAGAGGGGGCCAAGAATGTTGCAGAGTGGGCCAGAAATGAGGCCTTAAGGGCCAAGGAGGAGGCAGAGTTTGGCAGGGCCGAGGCTCAAAGCTCTAAAGAGCAAGCCGAGGAAGAGGCTTTTGCCTTGGGGGTGGCCGAGACTGAGGCCAATCTCAAGGCTCAAGTACCTGGAGTATGCAGACTCTACTGCTCCCAGACTTGGAATGAAGCCCTTAACCAAGCTGGGGTTGAGGCTTCGTCCGAGATTAGGAAGGCCGAGAGAGTGTATTACCCCCCCCCCCACTATTCGTGAGGTTGCCTCCGCCAACTCTGAAGCTGACACCGCCTCTGAAGCAACAGACGGAGACCAGGCCAGTGCTGCCAAGGATCCAATTTCAACTGATAAGCCTGCCGAGGAGGCTAAGCATCAAGGGGTGTTAGAGAAAGAAAAAACCAGTAACCAAGAAATGCCCCAGGATGTAATGAAGCCTTCTGCTGGCTCCCAAGCCACCCCTGCTGACTCTCAGGCTCCTCCTGTCGAGAAAGAGCTCTCCGAAGTTGCCCTTCCAAGCCAGGATCCCAAAGCATCAGACACAACTTCTCAGCAGACCTCCAAGGACAAGTTGTCTATCAAGTTGAAGAAATAGGCCGTTTTGAGGGGCTATCTTGTTTTGTTGACTTGTGCAGTCGTAGTCTTCTTTTCTTTTTATTTTAATTTATTTTTTGTCTTTATGATATTGTAATGAAACTATTTTTGTAATAGATCTACATGTTTGTGTTTATTTCTTCGAATAATGTTGCCTTTTATTTATCATGTTTTAACGCTTTGCTCAATGCTCGGTTGATCTTGGCAGTGTGCCAGTAATACTTGGATAATTGAAAACGTTGAACCCATGATGTAAATTTTGCTTCAGGTTTTAACTGAAAACTGAACAGTCTCAGCAATGCAACTTGTTTTCTCTTAGAAAAATCACAAGAATTCTGGTTTACGATGCATACTTTATACAAACATACACATTTCATAAACTTGCCGAACCTAAGAGAGCATTTCAGCACTAAATGCAAAGGAAAAATAAGTGATGCTCATGGGCTTGTTTTGTCTACATCTTTATCGAATTAGGACGGGGTGAGTGATCCGAGGCGCCGGACTCTCCTTTAGCTGCGCTTGTAACGTAGATGAATGCTCAAGCTCCACTTTGTTGAAAGTAGTTAGTTTCCCCACATATTTGAGTCCGAGGACCATGCAAGACCTTGGTTCTGTCTAACACTTAGATTTTTCTTGAAGTAGTTAGTTTCCCCATAGGTTTGAGTTTGAGGACCATGCAAGACCTTGGTTCTGTCTAACACTTAGATTTTTCTTAAAGTAGTTAGTTTCCCCATAGGTTTGAGTCCGAGGACCATGCAAGACCTTGGTTCTGTCTAACACTTAGATTTTTCTTAAAGTAGTTAGTTTCCCCATAGGTTTGAGTCCGAGGACCATGCAAGACCTTGGTTCTGTCTAACACTTAGATTTTTCTTGAAGTAGTTAGTTTCCCCATAGGCTTGAGTCCGAGGACCATGCAAGACCTTAGTTCTGTCTAACACTTAGATGGTTTCTAAAATACAAGACAAATAATCATAATAGACTTAGATTTGAATTGGAGAAATACTTTTATTAATAATAATACATTCTCAGGTTATTTACATTCCATAGGCGGGGTACAGCTTTTTCGTCTAAGTCTTCTAAGTAGTACGCACCTACCCTTGCTACCGAAATGATTCGGTATGGTCCTTTCTAAGTAGGTCCCAGCTTTCCGTAGGATGGGTTTTTGGCTGCACCCACAACTTTCCTCAACACCAAGTCCCTTGGTGCTAGCAGTCTCAGCTTCACATTGGCATCATAGCCCTGCTTAAGCTTCTGATGATAATAGCCCAACTAGATCATTACCCCTTCCCTTCGTTCATTGATCAGATCTACGCTCTTCTCTAGTAGTTCATCATTACTGTTGGGAGTGAAGGAGCTCGTCCTCAGCATTGGAAAGTTTGTCTCTGGAGGGATAACAGCTTCGGCCCCATAGGTCATGGCAAAAGGCGTCTCCTCCGTTGACCACCGTGGTGTAGTCTGGTAAGTCCATAAGACGTGTGGCAACTCTTCTACCCATCTTCCCTTGGCGTCATCCAGCCTCTTCTTAAGCCCATTGATGATGACCTTGTTGACAGCCTCAGCCTGCCTATTTCTCTAAGGATAAGCTGGAGTTGAGTACCTGTTTGTGATCACCAGTTCGCAACAGTATCTTCTAAAGGCTTTGCTATCAAACTAGAGTCCATTATCTGAAATGAGGGTATGAGGAACCCCGAATCGTGTGACAATGTTTCTCCAGATGAATTTCTTAGCGTCTACATCTCCGATGTTGGCTAATGGCTCAACTTCGACCCACTTGGTGAAATAATCTGTGTCAACCAACAGATATCGCTTATTTCCTGGTGCCTTGGGGAAAGGGCCGACGATATCCAGGCCTCACTGGGCAAACGGCCATGGACTGGACAGAGGGTTGAGGACTCCCCCAGGCTAATGAATATTTGGGGCAAACCTTTGGCACTGGTCACACTTCCTAACATATTCTAGGGCTTTCTTCTGCATCCCCAGCCACCAATATCTCTGGGTAATGGCTCGGTGTGACAGAGATCTTCCTCCTGTGTGACTCCCACAGATCCCCTCGTGCAGCTCTTCAAGCAGTAGCTCTGATGCTTCAAGGTGAATACACAGTAGATATGGCCCAAAATAGGAGCGTTTATACAGTTTGTGGACCTCGGACAACCAGAACCGAGGAGCATTTCTTCAAATTTTCTCAGCCTCTAACTTCTCTTCGGGCAGAACATCATCTTTGAGGAACTTCACTATAGGGTCTATCCAGCTAGGACCCACTCCAACTTGATGAATATGAACCATGCCTTTTGCAACCTCATTTGCCCTATCCAAATGCTCAACAAGAATAATTCGAGGCAGACACCCTGCCGAGGAGGTAGCGAGTGTGGCCAACGAATCTGCATGGGTGTTTCCACTTTTGGAGACGTGTGACAAGCTGAAAAGATCGAAATTTGACTGCAAGCGTTTAACCTAGCTTAAGTACTCTTGCATCCTCGCATCTCTAGCTTCCAATTCTCCCTTTACTTGGCCTACTACCAATCTTGAGTCTGAGAACATCTCTACTGCCTTTCCCCCCATTTTCTGCACCATGGTCATTCCTTGTATCAAGGCCTCATACTCGGCTTCGTTATTGGTGGCCGAGAACCCAAGTCTCAGGGATTTCTCTATGGTAGTCTTCTCAGGAGATACTAGGACTAACCCCACTCTGGATCCTCTTTGATTTGCTGCACCATCAATGTACACCTTCCAACATGGGGGTTCTGGCATAGAAATGACCCCAACCGATTTTCCATCCATGTTTCGCTCCTCTGTTACTATTTCTACTGGTGGTTCAGCAAATTCGGCCACCAAATCGGCCAGGACCTGGCCCTTTATAGAGGTTCAAGGCATGTACTTGATGTCAAAAGCCCCCAGAATTGTGTTCCATAGGGCAATCCTTCCAGTGTAGTCAGCATTCCGAAGTACGGACTTCAGGGGCAGTTGGGTTAGAACAACCACCGTGTGGGCTTGAAAATAATGGGGAAGCTTTCGCGTAGCATGAACCACAGCTAGTATGGCTTTCTCCAAGGGTAAGTATCTGACCTTAGCTTCATGTAGTGACTTGCTCACATAATAGACTGGCTTTTGAAAGCCGTTGTCGTCCCGTATTAGCACCAGGCTCACAACATGAGGAGCCACAGCAATATATGCGTATAGGACTTCATCGGTCTCAGGACTGGACATGATAGGTGGTTAGGATAGGTACTCCTTGAGTTGCTGAAAGGCCACAACACAGTCTTCGGACCACTTAAATCCTTTCCACTTGTTAATCAAGAGATAGAATGGTATGCACTTGTCTGCCGACCTAGAAATGAATCGATTCAGGGCAGCGATCATCCCAGTAAGCTTCTAGACCTCTTTGGCGTTTCGTGGTGGTTTTAAATCATTAATAGCCTTGATTTGGTCAGGGTTAACCACGATCTCCCTATGAGTAACAATGTAGCCTAAAAACTTGCCTGATCCCACACCAAATGAGCATTTGGAAGCATTTAGGCGTAGCTTGTGCTTCCTTAAGACATCAAAGGTGCTGTCGAGGTCTCCTAAATGCTCGGATGTCACTTTACTCTTCACCACCATATCATCAACATAGATTTCGATGTTCTTGCCCAAATGCGGCTCAAACATCCTCCTCATCATCCTTTAATAAGTGGACCCTGCGTTCTTCAGGCCGAACAGCATTACTTTGTAGTGGTAGTTCCCCACAGATGTCACGAAGGCCGTCTTCTCCTGATCCTCCAGGGCTAGTGGTATCTGATGATAGCCTTGGAAGGCATCTAAGAAGCTGATCCGAGTATGGCCCGTGGTTGCATCTACCAACTGGTCTATCCGAAGCATGGGTGTTGACACCCCATTTTACAACCTGCATTTAACCTCACATGGAGGGTAAAATTATATTTTCACCTTGAAAATATGCATCTTAATTCTAGCTATTAGATCCTTAATCTCATTTCACCAAAATGATCTTGATGTTGTAACGATCAAATCGACTGGTCATAAGCCCTAATCGGACCACCAGATTGAAAGTTATCATCAAATCAAGTTTTAATGACTGAGATGCACTATCACAAATTGAGTCTGACTATATGTGATTATGAACAATTGATTTCAATTGGTTATAAGTGTAATCAATTGAAGATCAATGATGTGTCATAATTTGATTGGTTAGGACTACATTTTATGGTGAGATTGCATACATCTAAT